>JAHWGI010001278.1:652500-1940778 GCA_029379305.1 Frankliniella fusca | reverse complement strand
CCGCGTCGTGGTCCCGCAGCAGCATCTCGCACTGCTTCTTGGCGCTCCACGCCTGGCCGGGCTCGTCCTTGTACATGGCCATGTGGTCCATGTCCTTGGGCGGCGCGCGCGGCCGGTCCATGAGGCAGTCAGCAGTCGCCTTCTGCAGCACCTCCATGGAGCACGTCGACCAGACCGCCTCACCCTGGGGGACACACGAGACACAGGCTCGGTCACAAGTGCAGGTGGGGGGCGAGGGGGCTGTGCCCAGTTAGCTCCTCGTCGACAGCTTTAGTCACTTCCGGCCCACACGAGCCCACTTCTCTACGTGGCTGCTATAGAGGGACAAATGACTAAAGCTGCTAATCGAAATCTCACCGATAAAAACGGTTTCTCGGTACAAGAGTAAAATCTAATCAATAAAATGGAGACTATTTTTCACTCGAGTTGAGTACAATTTTACTCATAGTAAGACAAATAGACTTGATCCAACTACCGAATGCACTCAGATGCAAATGATAGGTTCACTTGATCCAAGTGTCGAATGCTCGCAGGCGCAGTTAGGGTGGGACAGAGGGGGCAGCACCTACGATGGGGCGTGGAGAGCGTACCTGGGTGCCCCGCGACGGGGACATGATGAAGCCGTCCTTGGGACAGCTGTTGCTCGTGCTGTCGTGGTGCATACCCAGGCTGTAGGGCAGTAGACGAGAACGTGCATGGCACTTTTCCAACGCAAAATTTCGCTAGTAAAAAATCAAACAATGACTTTCCAATGCGCTTCTTGTAGGTCTTACTTGTGTCCGATCTCGTGCGCCAGGATGTAGACGGAGGTGAAGCCGGCGGAGGGGTAGGGCTTGCCGAACACGTTGACGGTGCCCAGCTCGGCGATGACGCACGCGTACCGGTCCAGGCAGACGCCGCCCACCGTGGCCAGGCCTGCGGGAGGGACGGCGAAGAGGGGGGTCATGGAGGAGCTGAGGGTTGTGACGGCGGGAGGGCTGGAGGACACTCACCCATCGTCACCCCGCTCTTACGACCGTTCTCGTACGCGAAAAAGTCCAGGCTGCACATTAAACGATGTCAAGAGAGGAGCAGAAAACAATAAAGAAGCAAGGCTGGGAAAAAAAAATATATGTCGCTTTTGTGTACCCGGACACGTAGAGCCCCATGTCCCAGTGGTGCGGGTCCTCGTCGCCCGGGGGGTTGTGCCGCTCGTTGTAGGCGCAGAACGAGTCCAGCAGCGGGCCGCGGTCACCCTCGTGGTGCGGCAGGTCCCGCGGCTGCGCGCGGAACAGCTCCAGCCGCACCAGGGTGATGTCCACCGGCCGGCCCAGGCTCGGGTGGTGGTAGAGGGCCTGCACCTGCGGGTCCAGGGGAGGGCGCCTGTCAGGTTAGGCAATCTCGAAGGAGGCGGGACACCTGCACAATGCCGGTGGCCTACCCCGCGTTCCGCAGGCGCTTCTCCCCTCCCGCTGCTTACCCCGTTGAGGTAGGCCAGGATCATGTCGCGCAGCTGTCGCTCGTCGTTCGACACGAAGGGCGCGAACAGACGGTAGGCCGCCTCGTCCAGGAAGAGGGCCGTCTCCAGCACGAGGCGGGCCTGCGCGCCACCGCGCACCTGCTGCTGCTGCTGCTGCTAGTCAGGATCGTGGTGGTGATTGTAGCGACAGAACACGCTGTGCGAGAAACTTAAGCGGGGAATGAATACTTACGAAACGGTTCCTCGCAGAGAGGACGGCCTCCACTTCCTTGTGCTCGACTGTGCGAAATAGAGATGGATTAGCTTACTGCACAGAGGAGCAACGAGCCAGAATGTCAACGTCAACTGCAACGTAATAGGCTTCTAATTTTTTTTCCATAAGGTCATTGTTATTTATCTCATGTCACAGTTTACCCTGTGCCGGAAACGCAAAATTAGTTGCGTTCACTGAAAAAAAAACTGCGGGTGTGTAGGAACATCATTACTATGAGGCATTGTGCCGTTCGGATGTATGACCGCACCTGCCCGCGAGACATTTTCATAATGACCTTTAACTCGCAATGCATCACCCAGTCCGCGCCCGCATGGCTGCTGCCGCTGCCCCACTCTCTCTCTCTCTCTCCCTCTCTCTCTCCTTACGCCCGTCACCGCCGCTGCCTCCCCGCCTCAGCCGCAGGTGCGAAATAGGGGCGTTCCGTAGAAAATTATCGCCGAGCCAATGACCTTCAGTGCCCACAAGTCTCCTCGGGAGGGCCGCGCACAGACCTGCGTCTCCGTCGGAGAACAGATGGTGGTGTTGGTCCAGCGGCAGCCTCTTGATCAGGTGCGGGACCCGAGCACCGCCGCCGCCGCCATCCGCGAGGCCGTTCCCGTCGTCCTCGGCCACGGCCTCCGCGAGGTGCGCGTGCAGGCGCTCGGGCAGCGGCCAGATCTCGAGGGACTCGTTGCCGCGCAGGACGAGGCCGTGCACCTTTCCCGGGCGGCAGAGGCTGAGCGCGGCGACCATGCTGCCGGGGTCGGGGCCGAGGCCGGGCTCGTCCCGGTGCAGGAAATGGCAGCGCGGCGCGGCCTGCAGCGCCTCAGCCTCCTCCGGGTCGAAGTCGAGCGCGCCGCCGCGGACGACCACCTTGAAGCTCGGCGCGACGAGGTGGCGGTTGCGACGCAGCGTCAGCCCCACCGGTCTGCGGAGGAGCGCGCGGTGAGTGTCAAAGCCAAATGAGATCGGCGGGTACAAAGCGGGGGTAAATAGCCTTCGCCTTGAACTATCAGTAAAATAATTCCGTTTTACTTCAACGAACTTCGGTCAAATTTTGTGATCTTCGAAAAAGTTGGAGGAAAGTTCATCAACTCAAATATTTCTGTGAACTATATCAGCGAAGTTGACGCAGTTCGCGACCTCCGATGTGCACAGTTGTGGAGCCTATTTCCTATCTGCCTTTGGTGCGCAGTCTTTCCCCCGCCTCACCTGCCGAAAGCGTGGAACTCGTAGGGGAAGGCCGCGCCCTCGGCCTTGTCACCCGCCTCCACGGCCTCCACGTCCTCTAGCTCGACGGGCGCGGGATGCGCCGCGGGCAGCAGCACCACCTGGTAGTCGGGCAAGTCCTCGGCGAGGCTCTGGCCGAACAGGCGCTCGAGCTCCTCAGGGGTCAGCAGCTCGTGCAGGCTGGGCTGCAACGCGCGTATTTAGGCAAGTGCAGTGTAGAGTAGCCTGGCTTTCTTTTTTTTTCTCCCCAAAGCCCCGAGTTGGTTTCCGATCCCTTATCAAGAACCGGGCTCAACAGAAAATACGAAGCAGGGTCGTGAAGCCCACTCCACGAGAGACAATGTTTTTGCCTTGCGGCGAGAGCGGAAAGGCAAACCAGGGCAAACCCGTACGTGGTTACGATACAACCTGTACTGGATGTTTCTTTGAATGCGTATCAGTGTTGCGGGTTTGCCTACCTCATTCGCCTGTCAGGTGCCATGGCCCCCAGGGGCCCTGGCGAGTGTGCAATCCCACAACACTGTAACGCATTCAAAGAAACACCCGGTACATCTGAGACCGTGGAAAAAGTACCGGCAGCACCAACACTTACGGTGAACGAGGCGACCAGGCTCCCGCCCAGCAGGACCAGGAGCAGGACGAGGAGCAGGACCTTGGCCGAGCCTCCCGGGGACAGGCAGGACTCCGGCATGGTGTCGGGGCGGCGGCTGTCGCGAGAGTGGCGGCCCTGGGGAAGTAGACGCAGAGGTGGCCGGTGACACCAAGGCAGGGCGCCCGGGGCCAGGGGCAGCGACCTGGCACCAAGCAGGCCCTGTGCAAGGGGCGGGGTGGGGAAGGGGCCGGGCCGGGCCGGCGCGGGGCGACAGAGAGGTGCCACACACGCCGGGATCCTCGCCGGCAGCGGCAGGTGTGCTGGAAAAGGCGGCGCGGGGCGGCGCGGGGCGGCGTGGGGCGGCGCGGGGCGGCGCGGGGCGGCGCGGGGCGTGGGAGGGGCGCGGCACGGCGGCGCTAAGCTCGCGGCCGGCTAGGCTAGATGCGGGGCGACGGGTACAACGAATCCTTTATTGCACCCCCTATACGATAACTGGCGGCGAACGTAGTTCTGAGCCGCCGCGGCTCTGCTTGGCTCGGCGCTGTATCTACATGCATTAAATGGCTTGTCGCGCGCAGACCATCGCTCCCCTTCTCTGACATCTCTTTTCTTTTTAACCCTTTAAGTCACAGAATTTTTCCCGGTAATTTTTTATGACTTTTATGGTCTAGTTCGACTATTTGGCACCCAAGGAACTCATTTTTGCCGGTCCCGAGGTTGTACGATGCTCGGTTCGGGATTTACGGAACGTTGTACCCGTACTACGTTATGACTTCAGGGCAAAAAATGACCTTTTTTTAAAGTTTTTATTTTGGAAACTGTTTTGAGTCACGATCATGAGTGGTGATGAGGTGATGCCTGGCAGGAAAGGGCAATGACGTGCGATGTCGTTCTGCCCTCATTTTGTGCAAAAAACCGCCTAAAATGGGCCAAAAACGCGTCATTGCTAGGTAAACAAGACTTTTCACCGCCTGAACGTGCCGCACGTCCATTTCGGGGAACAAAGTCATATGGAAAAAGTGTCGGGGAATCTGTTCCTGCCGTCCAAACCCTGCTGGCGCGATCTGTATAGCGCTGGTAGCTGAAAAATGTGAACGTTGTAAATATACAACACTTGTGACTTCCGGTACAACAGAAAACCTTTGCAAACGTAATTTGACAAGTCTATGCCTGGATACTAAATAAAAGTGGACCACATCATAGTTGACATGCTCCACAACATATATTTGACTCAACTAACTGTTTCCTGAGCGTCTGTGAAATGAAGCAAGTCTGTATAGAGTGAATGTTGTAAATGTACAACATTTGTGACTTCGGGGCAGCTGAAAATGATAGAATGGAAGTAAAATTATGAAAGGTATTTCGACGTTTTGGACGAGTTTCTGGGTCCACCCTCCCCACTCCTATCGCCGGCGCGAGCGCGAACTGATCGGTTAGCCCCTGGTATGAAGGCAATCTGTGGCACTACACACAGTCCTACAGTCACGAATGTTGTACCCCTACTACATTCGAAATATCGAGATAAATAGGCACGTAGGCACCCAAAAAACTAAATTTTGTTCCCAAATCACTCTTTAGTAGACAGACAATCAGATTTGAGTCCCCAGAATCTGTAAAGTTCGTAATCGGCTTGAAACTGCAGCTCAAAGTTAAAGAATACCAGCAAATATTTTGCTCTCTGCCCACCTAGGCCTAAAGGCCGAATCGTACATAGATGTGTGAAGCAACACACTTTTCAAGTGCGAAATGACTTCAAACCTAAAGATACACAGTGTGGAACCGAAAAAAATAGCCAGGCAGCAGAATCTCACTCACCTCCGATAGGCGCGAAAAAAGCTCGAAAAGTGATACCCTGACGTCATAACGTAGTATATATACAACGTTCAGGTTATCATGCGCCCCAGTGGTGCCACACGTACCAGACCATGGTGGTATGTAACTCTTCACGTTTTTTGAACCTACTACAAGAATTTCACGCCATGTTTGAATCTTAGCACTGCTTGAACGGACCGAAATAACCGATAATATACAGGGCTGCATGCGACTTTACGAGAGGTCGACTTTGCAGCTATGTTGGCAGCACTGTACGTATCCGAGGAGCCCGGTGGGTGGTTTCAAACGATGTAAGGCAATAGTTGTACGTGTTTAGGGCAACAAAAGTCGACTGCGAGCGAAATTAGCCTCTTAAGACACATTTTTACTGAACGTTGTACGGGTACAACAAGTGACTTAAAGGGTTAAAGTCGTTCATTTTTTTTTTGGATACACTTTTATCAGCAATTTCGACTACGACACACTACCCGGTGGCGATGTAACACGGACAAAAGAATGGTTACGGTCTCCACAAAAAAAAAAGGAACTTGCAGTTCCATTTACGGCAGCTATGCCAATAAATAAAAGAAAATAGAAAGGGTCCAGCATCTATCTCTTGAGGATTGCCAAACTGCGCCACATCTCACAGAAAGAAAGGTGCTCGAATCTCGATCCCTTCGAACGCCTTAACTGATCGTTACCTGACTGAGAATACTCCGCGCCCCGACAAGAGAACGCGTGGCGTACCGGCAGCTCCCCGCTCCCCTCGCGCCTTACAGCCGGCCTGTAAGTTGCCGGCGCTATTTTTACAAACCGCCGTGGTATTTTCGTGTCCCGCTCCCCGCAGGCCCCGCGGCGCGCAGGTCCGCGCCCAGGAGCGTCCGCGCGGCGCAGTGCGGAGAGCAGGCCGCCATGGACGTGCTGACCGGCGCCGCCGCCGACGACATCAAGAGCGTTTTATTCGCCACCGAAACCCGCGCTGATAACGGCTGAAGCAGTGACCTACTCCGGATATCGTCGACGAGGCCCCCGGCCCGGCCGCGGCCCCGGGCCCGCGCGGGGCAACCCCGTCACCCCTGGGCGCGCTGAGCGGCAGGGCGGGGCAGAGGGCGCGCTTGGCGCGCTGAACCAGCAGACGTGAGTACTCGGGCGGGGCGGGGCGGGGCGGGGCGGGGCGGGGCGGGGCGGGGCGGGGCGGGGCGGGGCGGGGCGGGGCAGAGCGGGGCGGGGCGGGACGGCGGAGCAGGGGATGACCGGGATGACGCGGACACGACCGAGCCGCCTGGGCCATCACAATTCACGACCGGCTGGCTGGCCGGTGGAGCAGGCGGCAGGACAACAACGCTGTCTGCCAGCCCGGCCCGCCCAGCCCGCGCGCCGCCCTGTCCCCTGACCCGCGTACGACGGCAGGGCGGGCGGGGCGGGGCGATGCGGGACGGCGGGCGAGCCGCGGAGGAGACGGGCGCTCCGTATCGATAAGCTTCGGAGAGGAGGAAAACAAAACACGATGCATGGAGGCATGGTGAAGCGTGCCGCACTGCGCCGCCGAGGCGGGGCGGGGAATGGAAAATAAAAGTAAAAAAATCAAAGAGGCGAAGTCGTGATGTTCTTGTCGGGTTGAGGAACTCGGCACGATCCACTTCCGGTATTTCCGCACTGACCAACATTCGGCTCTGCCGTCCGAGTCACGCCATTCGTAGGCCGATCTCCCGGGGCGATGCATCCCGGCGTCGACCGCGACCGCGGGCGCCATGAGCGGGGGCGGGAGCAGGCGGCGGCGGCGGCGGCGCGCGCCCCCCTCATGGGGGCCGTCGCTGGGGGCGGCACGGGGGCGGGAGCCGGGGGCAGAGGACTGCGCAAGGAGGCCGGCATCGTCGTCAACCTCTCCTCGGGGAACATACGCGCATGGTAAGTTCGGCTCGTATCTGTCAGATACTCCGCGGTTCCTGCTTGACATTTGAGGAGGCAGATGGCATCCCCCCAGCAGGATACCTTGACTCGTGGCCCGTTGACACTCCGAGTGTTCTTGATCACGATGAAGCTGGAATGCGTCTGCGTCGGTGTGTTGCAGGCGCACTCAGTGCAGCATGGCGGGGGCGGGGGCGGCGCCATTGCGGTCTCCGCCCGCAGCGCCAACGCCTTCCCTCCGGCCAGAGGTTGAGAGCCCACCCGGTGACGGTACGTAGTAGAGTTGTGCACTGGATACACTGAAATACTAAGTCTACGAATTCCGTCTGCTCTAAGGTTGCAGAAGAGTTAATTTTTTTTTCACACATTTAAAGGTAAGCGACATACTGTTTACACTATTGGTCGGTGAGCGTGAGCGACTGCCCATTCGTACCCTTCCAGATATGCGCGCCGCTCACGGACGTGCGGAGAACGTTATGTCCTGCACCGACAAGTGTGTGAAAAATTCACTCGCCTACAAGTGAGCGACATTCGTTCACTTGGCGTGGCTGGGCTGAATAACGTGAGACGTACGCTTGTCGCTTGTCGGCAGCAGCTGGAGATGCCCTCGTGCCGCCCGTGCTGTCGCTGCCGCCGGAGGCCCTGGCGCACGTGTTCTCTATGCTCGAGCCGCTGGAGGTGGTGACGGCCAGTCAGGCGCACCCGAGCTGGCTGGAGGTGGCCAACCACCTCGTGCTGGTGCCGCGGGGCCACCTGGCCGTGCGGCTGGACGCCCGGGGCCCCGCGGGGCTGCGCCGGCCGCCGCGGCTGCCCGTCCACACGCTGCACCTCGTGGGCGTGCAGCCGCGAGGCGTGGACGGCGTGCGGCCCGCGCTGCAGAGCCTGGCCAGCACGGTCCGGCTCGACAACGTGAGCGTCGTCTGGCTGCACGAGGACGATGTCACGGACTGCGACGTCGTCCACCGAACGGAGGCGAGCCAGGTACTAATACCACGCCACCCGTATAATCAAGAGGGATTTCTATAAAGAAAAGAAAAATACCCCTGCACCTGCAGCGACGTGACCGCTACGTGGTCTCGCCCTCGTGTCAAATCAAAGGGTTAACAGGCCACTCCTCTGACGACGGTTACATTTTATTATAATTTTTTTAAAATTAAGCTTGGATTTTTTATTGCGGGATTATATTCTCCATTTAACTTCCACCGTCTCCACACGATACAGCGCGCCACCCTGGACGCCGTCCTGGACCTCTGCTCCAGCGTGACGAGCCTCAACTTCTCCAACGTCCGCCAGAGCGCGACGTACGTGCGCCTCGTCGTGGACGCGGGCCCGCGGCCCCGCTTCCGCTCGCGCTTCGTGTTCACGGAGCTCAACCACCACACCACCAGCGTCCTCGGCGCCCTGGACGAGCTGGGCGCCTTCTTCGAGGAGACGGTGGTGACGGTGTGGCGGCCGCAGCTGTCCGTGACCGCGTTCTACCCGCACTACTGGGAGCCCGGCGGCGACCTGCGCCTGCCCTACCCGTCAGAGGTGCGCAAGCTGTGCCTGTATGGCTCGGGCCTGCGCGCGGCCGCCTACCGCAGCGTGGGTGGCATGGCGGCGCTGCAGGAGCTGCGGCTGTGCGACGCGGACGGGCTGGGCGACGAGGCGCTGCTCCGGCTCGCGACCAGGGTGCGCCGCCTGCGCAGGCTGGCCGTGCACGACGCGCCCGCCGTGTCCTCGGAGGGCTGGGCGGCCGCGCTGCGCGGGCCCGGCCTCCGCCACCTGGAGAGCCTCGAGGTGGCGGGCTGCCTGCAGCTGGACGACGACGCGCTCGGGGCGCTGCAGGTGAGGGGAGGGGTGTTAAGTGTAACCCAACGTGGCGGCGATACGCGAGGCGTTTAGGCGCGCGGCCCGGCCGTTTCCCTTAAATCAGCAAGGAGACTTGTCGCCGAGAGTTCAGTCGCGAAAACAACCCGCACTCCCTCCGGGCCGGACACCCGAGAACTCGATTCGTGCAACCATTCGGTCCAATGAATCAGTTAAATCCAAATTTTAAATTGTGTAACTGCATCCAGTGGCTCTGGTATCGCCACGTCACACACTTAAACCGACTTTAACGCTCCGCAGGCCGTGGACGCCTTGGAGGAGCTGACGGCCGTCGCCCTGGACCTGGAGGGCTGCGCCAAGGCGAGCGGCGCGGCGGTGGACGCGCTGGCCATCGCCTGCCCCAACGTCGAGTCCCTCACGCTGGTCGTGGCCTTCTCGCCCAGCCTGGTGGACGCGCTGGAGCGGGCGCCGTCCTTGTTCGCGCGCCTCCGCCGCCTGGTCGTGCGCGTGCAGGGCTCCGGCTGGCCGGGCAACCCCAAGGAGGCCATCGCGGGCGTGGACCGCCTCAAGCGCCGCCTGCGCGCGGCCTGCCCACCCGCCGTGCACGTGGACGTGAGCCTCACCTTCATTAAGCTGGGGATGGCCGTGTCCAGCTTGCCGGAGCATGACCTCTGACTCCCGGTCCTGGTGAGCGTCGCGTCAGGTCGGGCTCGGACACACCGCACCGCCCCCCGCCTCCTGCCCCCGCCTCGGGCAGTCCCGGTGGACGGATACTTATCTAGTCAAGTTCTGTGGCCATAATATTTCGAATAGTATTTTCAAGTCATCTCCTTGACTATAGCTGTGATATTAACTGTGTAGGAACACGTTTGTTAATTTTATGTATTTATTTTTACCACAATTTAGGCGAATTAAGGCCTAGGTAATAAAATACGGAAGTCGATACCGATGGAATTCTTATGTTCGAATGATGGATTGACGGTCCAGGTTTGACCAGCGAACAAAGTTGATTGAGTAATTAAATAAAGAACACTCGTAAAAATATACCTCTTTCTTTATTTAGTTGTCTTAAATGTTTTCCTTTTTTTAAATTGATTTTTCTTTGGAGACGGACGGGCTAGCCCGTGCCCGTGGCGACATGGCGCAGCTCTACCCCGAGCGGGCCGTTCTGCGCAGGTACTGGGCCGGGAAGCACTCCGGGAAGGGCTGGAGCAGGCAGTCCTTGCGGCCGCGGCAGCCGCTCAGCGGGCAGGAGTCCTGCAGGCCGTTGCGCCGCGGGCACTCGCACCGCCGCTGCACCCGGCCCATCCGCACCTCGGCCTGGGCGGCCACCGGGGTGCGCGCCGGCCACTCCTGTGCGGGCACGACGGAAAGCAACGACTCAGAGCGCGTCGATGAAGCTGTCGAGGAGCCGCAGGCTGTGCGCGCTCGTCACGCTGCCGGGGCCGGGGCCTGCGAGCGCCGGGCCGGGCGAGGAGGCCGTCATCTGCGAGGTGAGCGTAAACCACGAGTGCGGCAGAGGCCGGGGGCGCGGCCGCGGCCCGTGCCCCCCGGCCTGCAGCTGCGCCTGGTGTCGCTGCCGCACGCGCGCCTCCAGGGCGGCCGCCTCCATCCCGCACCGGGCATCGCTGGCCTCGCGTGGCCGGCGGCCTCCCCCGCGGCACTGGTCGCCAGGCGAGGCCTCTGTGTCCTGGGCGACGGCCTCGTCCTCGTCGGGCAGGATGCTTCGCCACGGAGGCCGCCTGCGCATCCTTGGCGATGGCGCCGCCGGCGCCGGAGGCCGCGGACGCCGCCGCGGAGGGATGCGCGGAAGTGGCGACCCCAACGTCTCCGCGGCGGGAGCGGGTGGCGCTTCCGGCTGGCCGTCTCCAGGGAGCGCGTCACGCCACGGAGGACGGCGTTGCAGGGGTGGCGTCGGCTGAGATGTCGGCGGCGGGCGCCGTGCCTGAGGGAGTGGCGTGGTCGGCGCCGAGGCCGGAGCCGACCGGGTCGCGGCTCGCTGCGTTGCACCGGATGACCTGCGCGCCTTCCGTTTGGCGCGCGTGAACCTTCGACGGAAGTTGCGTATGCACGGGACGACGGGCTGCGTCGTGAGGACGGAGAGGTCCTGGCCGCTCTTGCGCCTTGGTGACAGCGCTGGAGCGGTGGCGGGCCTGGCGGGGCCGCCGGAGCCGATGGAGCCTCGGCGGCTGGAGGAGGTGATGACGATGCGCGGCCCGGTGTTCGTCCTGGTGCTCCTCCTGACGCCCGTGGACACGACCTTCGCGGCGATCTTGGGGCGGCACTCCGCCGTCGCCTTCTGCTTGTCGGCGGCGGACTGCTCCGCCGCCCGCACGGCAGCCTCCACGGCGCGCCGTGTCGCCTCACTCAGGATGACCTTCTTGTAGAGCGACAGCCACGACGACCTCTGGCGTGCGTGGTCCTCCGGGACGGCGGACACCGGCTGTGCTTGGGTGTCGCTCGGGCTGTCGTGTTCACCAGCTGTTTGCACGTCGCCGGCTGGGACCTCCGGGATGGTCGGTACAGCCTCGCTGTCCTCGTGGCCCTGGCGCTCGCAGGGCTCAGCGGACACGCCCTCTTCCGACGCGTCCGCCGACACGTTCTGCGGCGACGTGATGATGCTCTCCAGGTCCACCGGTCGGTCCGCCGGGGCCGCGGCCTGCTCCACCTTCGGCTGCAGCAGGTCCTCGCAGTGCGAGGCAGCGCGGGCAGCGGTGCGGGAGACGTAGCGGCAGCGGAGCGAGGGGACGGCGACAGGGCCGCGGCGTCCGAGGTCCCACGGCGGCAGGAGGGTGCTGGTCAAGGAGCCCGTCACGGAGCCGCTGAGCGCGCTCAGCCTCCTTTGGGCGGCAGCGGGCAGGAGGAGGCTTCCCCGCGGACCGGAGCCGGCCCCGGCCCCAGCCCCTGCCGCGGCCACCAACGGTCCCCGTCGCAGCGAGGTGGGGAGGCGCACGGGCACGGGCGGCCGCTGGCTGACGCTGACGGGCACGGCCCTGGCCGCGCGGTAGGCCAGGGTCAGCTGGTGCCGCAGCAGCACGGCGGACGCCGCGAGGTGCGCGTCGACGGGCTGCCCCGCGCGGCTCTTGGACACGCTGGCCACCGTGGGGCGCGCGTACGAGGCCGCCGCGCTGCCGCCGCTGCTCTCAGACGCACGCCTCCGACGCCGCGGTGGTGTCGCGGTCTCAGCGTCGGGGTCGCGCCGCCTCCGCCTGCGGCGCCTATGACGACCCCCCTCGCCTGGCGCCCCTGATGCCCCTGGCCGTGCCCCCTTACTCCGCCCGCTCCGCCGCGGGGCTCGCGACGGGCGCGGCGTGGGTGCGGGGGTCTGCATGTCGCGGGGGATGCTGAGGGGGCTGTGCTTACTGCAAAGGGACGCAGGGGACGCTCACAGCCTCGGCCCCGCCCGCGGCCCCGCCCTCTGCCCCGACCCCGAGCCCCCCTCCCCTTCGCCCACAGCACCTGCGTGAGGCTGCTCAAACCATCGGCAGCGAGTCAACCAGGAGGCTAACCGGGCAGGTGCACGAGTTGGCGATCGCCACGAGGGGTGGCGCGCTGGTCTTCCCTCGGCCGTCAGGAACGCATACGCTGCTCGTGGGACTGTAGATCGACAAACAGGAGGCTCTCCGTTACTCCTTTCGATCTCGCAAGATATGTGAGAGTTGCCAGAAGAGTAGGCACGAAGGCAGTAAGTAACCCAAACACAGTGGAGTTAGTGGGCTGCATCTGCGCCTGCCTGGTAGGCAACGTACACGCAGGTGGGCTAGGGTGTTGCCTCATATGCTGACAACTTTACTCCACTGTGCTCGGCTACTAACTGCCTACTTCCCTTGTTACAGTGAGAGCAGACTTTTCTGACAAGACTTTGGATTTACCTGGCGTCGAGGATATTTGCCAGGTCTCGGAGTTTCTGGACGAGGGCTGCGCGGTTCTCTGCCATTTTTGCTTTTGTCTGGTTTGATTGGCTTATTTGAGTTATGGGTAGTCACTTGGAGATTTGGAATGTGTTGAGCCGAAAGGGGTTATTTGGAGGGCTTGCCCGCGGAGCTGGGGCTACACAGCGGGGGGTGTATCCCTGGCAACGGAAAAGGCGCGGTTTTCAGAACGCAACAGGCGGCATGGCGTCGGGTAAGGCACACGACTGCACCCCATGTGGTTGTCATTGACCACATTGACCTTGACCGTATCGTGATTACAAGTTTCGTGCGCTCACCGTCACGGGGGACTGCAGGGCTTGCAGCAGGCGGGTGGGTAGTCGTATCGGCAGTACTCCGGCGTGCGGTCGGGCAGCGCGGCGTACTTGGAGAGCTGCTTGCGGCCGAGCGCGCACTGCGGGAAGGGCAGCGCCGCGCAGCCGCTCTCCTGGCCCGCGCCCTGCATCGTGTTGGCCAGCATGCACTTCCACGACAGACACGAGTCCTGCAGGCCGTTGCGCTTGACACAGTTGCAGACCGGGTGGTGCCTGCCGCCCCGCAGCTCAGCCTTCATCTGCGGCACCCGCCTGGCGGGCCCCGGGTACAGCTCCTGGGGGGAGAGGAGGAACGAGAGGGCAGGGCGCCAGCACGTCAGCGTCAGATCACCGGAAATTGCAACGGGTCATCTGCATCCTCCTTTTGTTTTCTTCATATTAAGCAATTCCAGGGAAAAGAAAACCTCAAGAATTTTTTAAGAACTGTTAAGAAATCTTAATTTTATTGATGCAGATGCAGACACCTCTCGGGAAGAAGGCCCGAGGCTACAAGGCGAAGTGTTTACAGAAAAGTAGGCAAAAAGAATAATCACATAGGAGAAGAAGCTGACTGAGTCGGCTCCTCACTTTCTTGGCAACACCTCAGCACAGGTGCGGACATGTTGCCTACAGTAGGCGGGTGCAGCCTTACTCCACCCTGTTCGGGCTACTGATTGCCTATTTTCCTCGCGACACTGGCCCGGGAGTTGCCCTCCCCTCCTCCTTCCTCACCAGGTTGACGTACAGCTGCCCCATAACGCGCTGCCCGGTGGCGTAGAGCGGCAGCCTCCTGCCTGAGCTCGGCGTCGCGCAGTCCCGCGGCGCCGGGGTGGCTGGCTACGACGCGGGAAGGAAGTCCGCATAAATGCACGCTAGGGTGGGCACTCTCTGTTCTTCTTTGACCTGTTATAAGAACTCTTTTCCACTCACCACATTCTGCTGGTACGGGACGCAGCAGCACGAGAGGGGCTCGTTCCTGTATAAGGGTGGAGAGGGGAGGAGGGGGAGGGGAGGCTTCAGTACAGCAGCGGGGCGCGGCCCGGCCGCGGTGTGGCGGGCATGGGTACGCAACACTTACAGAACAGCTTCTCCAAGTTTGTTGGTAAGTGCCCGGATGTCGTCCATTTTATTATGTAATTGCAGAGACGTGGAGAACTTGAAAATTTTAAAAGTTGTGATCTAAATTAATTGGTGATGAGTGTTACAGTGCGGTAGGTTGTGCCCTGACCATTGTTGCTTGGCACCCTCATGCATGCATTCTTGTACTGCCACTCTATCCCACCTTGGAAGTGTGTTCAAGACAATTTAAGTTCAGGCTGACACATCATGTTAAGGATGTTATCAGTTAGCATTTAACAGTTCCCGCAACTGCATATTTCTGAGGGGTATACTGATTTTGGAGTCTATCTTAAAGAAAATATTTTTCAACATCAACTGAAGCCAAAAAGCCGATTGAGTCCAAAATCAGGATGCACGACTAATAAAAAACACAGTTGCAGGAACTATTAACAGTTAACATCCTTAACCTGATATAGACCTAATACTGAAATGCAATAAATTTGTGTCTTATTTCTCAAAAGTAACTGAGGTTTATGGCAAATGTGTTACAGGAGCAATTGTAGCCAGTTGAGGAAGTAAGACACAAGGATGTTCTACATTTAAAGGAGATTATATTTAAAATTAATTAATTGAGAACCTTTTATGGAACACACATAATATGAAAACAAAATTACAACACATTGAGAAATTCAACTTAAAAGCAGTTAATAGATAATAGAACACCATATTCATTGACTCCCTGCTGGGTCCTTACATTTTTGGTTGTTATACCTCAACTTTATCAAAACGCCCAATATACTGCAGTTGGAAAATATGTGCCTGAGTGCTTCCCTCCCATTTCATTTAGATTTAGTGTGCTGAGCTGCGTTGACCAAAATTTAACCCGTCCGTCCTGCCAAAATGATTACTTTGTAAAATTTAAATGCTTAAAAAGCTAAACGTTAATGGATGTAAATTGAAATAAATTGAATGGTAACTTACATATCACACAATGTCCCAGTAGTTACATTATCCTTCTTGTATTGGTAAATACTTCTTCAAGATTTAGCAGACTCATATTATAATGCATTCTTTGAACTGTTGGCGGTAATATAATGGTACAAAACCACTAGTAAAAATAATGTAACTCCGAGCACATTGGCAAATATGGCTAACTGAACGTCGGTGATCATCGTGATATCCTGCAACAATGTTAAAGCAATGTTAAGACAATGTAGCTATCACTAAATATCATTAACTTTGAAACATAGTTAACTTTGTAACATAGAAATAAACAGGTAACCAATAACAAGTATGAATCAGCAAGGAGACTACAATTACGAAACTGCTCTAACAGTGAGAGCATGATGCAGCCATTAACGAACAGATTTTATAAAACACCTTGGATTTGTAAAACCACACAACAAACGAATAACATTTAGACTGCGATGGGCGGAATCGCATTCTCGCCGGCAGTGTCAAATAGCCGAGGTAAGTGCGATTAATCAGCCTGAGAGTTCCTCAGGAATGTATGATCTTCATTGCAACGTAACTAGACCAAATGTTTCTTCCAAGAGATGAAACAATTCAAAAGACAAGACTGTGCAATATTAGAAAACACACCTAATTTTCTGCAGCGAATTACGTGGCAACAACACCAAAGGCGTAATCCAACCACTCACTATAAAATGTCAACAAGAGAAGCAAGCAAAGAATAAGAAACACATCACATCACAGCCTTCCTTCGAGAAGGCTGTTTTCGAAATACGTGCTGCCATCTGTTATGCCTATCCGTAAACGCCCATTTCGAGGCGAGGGGTGCGGACGAAACGCATCAGAAACCTCGTTTCTCGTTTTCCGTGGCGGGCGCGCCATCTTGGATTTACGCCGGCACAGCGCTGATTTTACATGGAATTTTGGACCAAAGTTACCGCATATTGAGCTCGACAATATTTTGTTATCTTTAAAGCAGACCCCTATCTCCTCAATCATTCGACTCCGGAATGCAGTAGGTACGAAGAAATTCAGCGGTGAAGAGCGCCGTAGGCTTGTTGAAGGTATAATGGCGCATGGAATGGCTAGGCTTGTCTGAGTTTACCTCGAGTTGCATTTATTTCCCCTGATTTGCCAAGTTTGCTGGTTTTCTTAAATGACGTGTTAACCTAGGTCTGTGAGCTGTGATCGAAATTTGTTGGGTAAAGATGTTCCTTGGAACACGAAATTTGCCTTTTAAGTCGAGCTGCAAGTCATGGCCTACTGGATTTATGTAACTTTTGTCGTTTTGGAAGGTTTCACCAGTCTTTTTTACGCGTAGACTAACTTGGAAATAAGCGTGGCATTGTTCCAGTTTGCTCTTAATTGATACGGTAATTCAGTTTAGGTCAGTTTCGATTGTGTTTTGGTTCCACTCTAGCAGTGGGATGGGCAGCCACATAACCTGTCATGGACCTCACCGATCAATTTTTTGTGCGCTAACGGTTATTTTTACCCTCTAAAGAACCAATTTTTGTGCCAGTAACTTTCGAAATCCTCTATTATACGTTTGTTCTTCTCTGACATGTAACTAAATTAGCTATTTTTCTGGGAAAGGCTTTATGTGTTGGGCACATTTTAACCTAGCCAATCGAACTTGATGCCTTGTTTCCCTTTAACTCTGAGAGTAATTTGAAAATCGTGTGTTACTCATCAATTAAACTACTGTGATGTGTGTCCTGTAAATGAAGTATTTTGAAAGAGATTTCTGGTTTGTGCGTAAAAGCTAAACCTGTCCTGGAAGGCTTCAATTTTTAAACATTATTATTTAGGTTTTGCTTCATCTTTTTGAGCTAATTATGAAAGGGTTTGTTTCTGTTGTTTGACAGGACACATTTTGCAAGCTTATGTTGGGCGCCAGCTGCTTGATAACAACTTTTCCTGTATTGAAAGTTTTCAACCGTTCATCCGCAAAATGGCATTGCCCAGTAGGGCACGAGTGTATGCAGAGGTGAATTCTCACAAGCCCCGAGATTACTGGGATTATGAGTCATATGTTGTTGACTGGGCGTAAGTGAATTGAAGTTATGTTTCAATTTCAAACATGTCTCTTAACTTAGATTCTTATGTGTTATGATATATCTAATTTAAGGCAACAAGATGACTACCAGTTAGTGCGCAAACTTGGAAGAGGGAAGTACAGTGAAGTTTTTGAAGCCATGAATATTGCTAAAAATGAAAGATGCGTAGTTAAAATATTAAAGGTAGGTTCCTTCTTGAGTATGATCATATAATCATTGTGTCAAATTTTTTATATGGAATCTAAGTATTTTATTTCAATGTAAATTTTTGCAGCCCGTCAAGAAGAAGAAGATCAAGAGAGAAATTAAGATCTTGGAAAATTTGCGTGGTGGCACCAACATTATCACACTGCAGGCAGTGGTGAAAGACCCGGTGTCTAGAACACCAGCACTCATTTTTGAACATGTGAACAACACTGACTTCAAACAGCTGTATCAAACTCTAACAGACTATGACATTCGATACTACCTGTATGAATTACTGAAGGTATATAAGACTAATTTTTTTCAGATTTGTGTTCACTTGTACGGGAGATAATGTTGGTCTTGTTCTTTCTTCCAGGCATTAGACTACTGCCATAGTATGGGAATCATGCACAGGGATGTGAAACCCCACAATGTTATGATTGATCATGAGAACAGAAAACTGAGACTCATTGATTGGGGTCTCGCTGAATTCTACCATCCAGGTCAAGAGTACAATGTTCGTGTTGCCAGTCGTTATTTCAAAGGGCCTGAACTGCTAGCAGACTACCAGGTAAGAACCTCACAAGCAGTGCCACCAGCAAAATTTTGAACTTCTTCATTCTCACCAAAAGAGGATTTCTGTTTGTAGATGTATGACTATTCCTTAGACATGTGGTCTTTGGGCTGCATGTTGGCTAGTATGATCTTCAGGAAAGAGCCATTTTTTCATGGACATGACAACTACGATCAGTTGGTGAGAATCGCCAAAGTGCTAGGCACTGAAGAATTGTTTGAGTACCTCGAGAAGTACCATGTTGAGCTAGATCCTAGATTTAATGATATTCTTGGCAGGTAAAGGTCATTCCCAGTATTTTTATTTCGAGCAATACCCAATTCATTTTCTAATTCTATGGTCTTCTCTTAGACATTCACGCAAGCGATGGGAACGTTTTGTTCACACTGAAAATCAGCATTTGGTTTCTCCCGAAGCATTGGATTTCTTGGATAAACTCCTACGATATGATCACTATGAGAGGTTGACAGCGCGAGAAGCAATGGAACACCCCTACTTCTGTAAGTCCTTGTTTGGTGTGATTCCATGTAGACACTAGCAAATGACCTATCTAATTTGCATCTCATTTTATGCAGACCCCATTGTTAAGGATCAGGGTCGTCTTAATATGGTTTCATCCTCTCCTACTCCCATGTCAGGCACTGGACCTGCTGGTGAATAGGCTCTCAGGTGATATCAGTGTAGTGTGTCAGGTTTCAATGAAATTTTAGTGGCCATGTTACTAACTTTGTCAATGTCATCTGTTTTACAGGTGGAAACTTGGTCATTTTTATATACCAACATCCCCTGTTTTATCAACATCAACTGGCATCAGCAATTTACAACTGTAACTGTGTAAGGGTTGAATGAAGTAATTATTCCAACAAATTAGAATCAAGAAAATGAAGTGATTAGCATTTTTCACAATGTTAACCCTACTGAAATGGTAAAACATTTTTCTAAGGTTACCTGCCTGACTTTTGTTTGTATAAAGAAAAACTGGGAGGTGTTTCTTCATTTTGTCATGCTAATAATAATACAGTGAGGTCTCCTACGCTTTTTTTATTACGTACTTGATGTCTGGAACAGGCATGCAAGTAACAAGTGATGGTGCTGTTTTTTTCTGTTACTGTGTGACTTGTTTCAAAAGCAGTAGGAGTTCTTACTGCATTAACTGAAGCATGCTCTTTAGTTACTTCAGATCAAACAATCTTGTATTGTACGTGTGTGAATGTGTGAGTGATTGTGTGTGTGCGCGTTTGAATGGCTGAATAATTGTGGACAAAATGGCCATTGGCTGCATTTTTCAGTTCTGATTCTGTACTTGGGAGTTTGATCTGCTGCCTTCATCTAATGTACTTGCAATTCTCTATCATCTTAAAAAAACAAACGTATAGTATTGGAATTTTCAGGTTTTCAGCTGGTAATCAAAATTGCCAATTGACACCAAATTTACTTTACAGCAGCTATAGGTCTTAAATGAACCTTACAGTCCATTTTTTTTAAAATGTTAGTTCAAGTAATGTAATATAGAGATGCAAAACTGAATACTGATAGTAGGAATCTTTGTATTTGAATTACATTGGGAAGAGTGTCCATTGTGATTATTTTTAGAGCTCCTGTAGAGCTCTCCTCACTCTCAGACACCTAGTTCTTTACTGTACATGAATGTCATTAAACGTCTTTTATCCCAAGACAACCAAATTTCTATTCTTTTTGTGCAATTTATTTATTGTGAAGTCTTGTATCTTTTCTAGTTGAATGGAAGCATAGCTCAGTTAATATACTAATGAATTGTCCTACAGCTGTGGGTAACTTATCCTATACCTACTCTCTACTTGAGTTAATATTGTGATATTTTTTCTCAAGCCGGAAAGCAGCTTTTGTAAGGATTAGAAACCCGACTTCCTTCAGTTCAAATGACAACCATGTCCTGGAAAATGCTTTGAGACTCTGAAGCAATGATTTCTCCAACCTCCAACCAAGCTGAGAAACTCTCCCTTTTATGAATTCTCTTGCATATTTTGAGAAGTATGAAATTATTTTTAAAGAGAATCACTTGACATTTAAAAATGATATGCTTCACAATTTTTTAAGGAAACTTGTGAATTTTATCTCCTCATATGATTGCACTGCCCACTCACATTGAGTTCACTGTAAATGTTGTTTGTTTTTTGAAGGAAAAAAAAATTGTTTTAATTATACTGCAATCTAATCCATTGTATTAATTGTGACATTTTCCAGTGATGAATGGCAGATGTTGTACGAATATTGTTAGCATTTCTGTGGAGTTCATTTCCTGTACTGATGACTTGTTTGCTTCTTGCAACTTTATTGTATATATGTTCCGATATACAGCAGCTGATTAAATGGATGTTATTCATTTTCTTTAACAATTTTATCATTGATAGCAGCACACTATTTACTTAGCATGAAAAGAAACCAACTCTGTAATTATTTTTGTACATTATTTATCCCATTTATTATTAATACTTACTATAATGTTACATGACTTAAGCATTATGAGGGAACTGATGTATTGATTCTTAAACCATGCATATCTTTAATTTCTTCTTTTAAGGCCTATTTAAACAAAAGATATTTAGCTCCATGAATGGAATACACATGACCATCATTTCAGTATGTGAAATTACCTCATTGACCATCCTATGCTGCTTGACTATGTTGAGCCCTTTTAATTCTGGAGCCTCGACAGTAATATCATACATGGCACCACAACCACCTTACAGAAAAAGTATACATTGAGAAACAGTCAAAAAAGCTCACCAGTATTTAAGACTTGGAACATTACCTGATATATCAACCACCTCAATAACATTAGCTTTTGGAAATGTCTTTTGCAGAATTCTTTTGATTTTCACTTCACCAGAATTTGATGAACATCTTCTTGCAAACGTTTGACTGAGCTGTAAGGAAGCGAAAGTTTCTGTGAAAGCGACACGATAAACTACATATCTGCCGCATAGCGAGCAGAAATGTTCAATTTGAGTGAACGCATTTATAACCTTGGTGAACTGTTTCTCACTTACAAATATCTGTCTGGCCGAGACCAGAGTGCATAATCTTGAAAACATTCTAGGTGATTAGTGATCAGAAGAATAATCTTGGAGCTGTCACTTTCTAAATATTTCAAATTTTCTAATTAAAACATTTGTCACAGGTAACATAACCGGTTGTGGGGCTGTGGTAGACTGCTTCTCTCGGTTTTCTTCCACAAAGGCAGAAAGTTTGACCTTACTGCTACAAGGCGCTTGCAAGGCGCGCTAAAATTCAAATCCCTCCGCAGATCAAGTTCAAACGCGCCAAGTGGTTATCGCCATGAGCTGCGTCCTGATACGTGGGTGCCTTGGGCGTCTGGCCCTATGCTGTTCTCATGGCTCAGATACCCACAAGACACCCACGTATCTGGACGCAGCTCTAGTCCCCCATCCCAAACCATGTAGGAGATTGAGGCGATACTTTGATTCGGGGCGTCGAATCTCAACCTATCCTACCCCCCCCCCTCTCCCCTCCCGCCAGATTTCGGATGTATGAGCGGTTGGTCGGGAGGTGAAGATACACTAGCCAGAGGATTCCTCCTGCACAACCCCGACGATTCGTAGCAAATTGTTTCGACCAATAATCGGCAGCGGAGCGCTTGCGAGGGTTCAATTCTCGACCATTTTTTAATCGTATTTTTTACCATGCTAATATGTCGCCTGTTTGAGGGTGAACAAAATCTTGTGGTTAGGCTGAGTCCTAAACAACATTCACCCACTTTTTTTTTATTGTTTTTTTTTTTTTTGTCTACAGTGTTGGCAGAGAAGTTAGGCAAAACACGGCGCAATACACCTATGTGTAGGTGGCGGTATTTCCGCCTGCCTACTAGGCAACTCCCCTGGACTCGTGCACAGATTTTTCCTAGTAGGTACGCGGAGATACAGTTCCGTTACGCACAGGTGCATTGGGCTCTTTTTTTTTTTGCCTAACTTTCTGGCAACACTGTTTGTCTATATTCAATGGAAAGGGTTAAGCTGTTGCTGAACACGAAGAAGAAATGAAGAAATGTTACAAGCAAGATGGCCAGTTAAGGCTGGACTCGGGTCCGGTCGGGTACCCCTGCTTGTAACATTTGTTCCTTTCTTCTTCTTGTAGAGGTACACCAGCTTAGCTTGAAAGTCAGCGTAGTAGAATGGCAACCGCAAACCTCCCCCCCCCCCCCTTTTTTTTATCGTTTTTGTCAGCTTTGCTCTTTCGTGGTTGAGCGGCTTGCCGATCGAAAGCAATGAACCGCTTGATTAAGAAAGAGCAAAGCAGAGAGAGAGAGAGAGAGAGAGAGAGAGAGAGAGAGAGGGAATTTCCCCACTCATTCACACCCTCTCACCAATGACCTTCAGGAGACTAGCATGGGTCAGCATGGGGGAGACAAAATACTTAGGACGCTAATTAGCTCACATAAATCATCCGAAAATCGACGAAAAAATATATAATCGACCGAGATTCGAACACGACAAAAGCGTCCCGACAGCCTAGTTTCTAGATGGTTTGGGACGGGGGACTGGGACGGTAACCACTAGGCTGTCGGTTCGCACACCTTCGGCCGATGCGAAAAGGAATCCCTACTACCGGCCCCGGGCGCGGCGGAGACGATTCTCGCTCCGACTTCGTTTTTGCCGCTGGCCCGAAAAAATGACCGGTAGATAGGGATAGCGATTCGCGCAGCAGGAAGATGTGCATCCCGCCAGCCGAGATGGTTAACGCACCTTCCCCCTGACCCTAATCATCTCGGCTGGCGAGACGTTTTGCAGGTTCAAATCCCGACGGAACTTTTTTCCCTTTCTTTTCTTTTCTTTTCTTTTCTTTTCTTTTCTTTTCTTTTCTTTTCTTTTCTTTTCTTTTCTGTCACTCTTTTACCGCCTAATAGATGCATCGAGAGGACAAGCCGTTTAGACTCTTAAAAGATGTTCTTCTCCTGCGACCACACAGTCGTTAAATTAAAGAGAGAAATGAAAAGACTTCACCCCCGGCCCCGGCGATTGGGTTTGAACACGAGGCCTTTGGAGCAGCTGTCTGTGCCTCTATCCACTAGACCACAGACTTGTGCTGCTGGCTCAACGGCAAGCACCACATACATTCCGAAAAGCTCCTGGTACCAGGAGTCGATTTAGAGGAGGTTACCTCCTCGCCTCTGCTGAACTCCGAGTAGAATTAGGCTCGGCGAGCCGCCTTTTCTCTGAAACGCGCTGCCTCGGGCTGGCGTCGAATGGGTTGCCTATCCATGAGGCGCCGATTGGAATATTCACTTTTCATCGCGTAAAAAGCGAATTTCTCCCAAACCAAGACCGGTATTGTGCTCCAATTTATCGAGGGTTGTGGAGGGGGGGGGGGGCTCTTGTGCACCCCCAGACCAACCCCCGAGGGTTAAATCATCCAGGGCCGGACTGGCCCGGGCGTCGCGGGGCCCCAGAGCCCCCGCCAGGCCGGGGGCCTATATTGTGGAAATGCACTCTGAGACAACTTGTGAATTAAAAAGGCTTTTAAAATTGTATTTTCAGAAAATATTATATCCCCCCTCTCCCTTTTCCATAGTGAAATGGGGGCCCCAGGCCTTAGCTGCCGCGGGGGCCCTACACGAGCCAGTCCGGCCCTGACTCACATGCGGACAAAAAGAAATGTTTGTTGTGGCATAATGTCAATTACGCTCCTACGGCACACCGGGACAAGGGTTGCGGGGTAGCAGGTGCCAGCGGCCCCGCCGTAGGAGATGAGGTTTAGGAAAATTGTAGTTCGAATAATAGTTTATTGTTTTTAGACTCCTGCACATTACGGCTAAAAAAAAAAGATTAATTATATTCGCACCAATTGGTGCGATTCTCATAAAGGCTACTATTTGCACCAATTGGTGCAGATAGGACACACTCTGAATTCTCACCAATTAGTGCAGCTATGGTACAAAGCACTATCCGCACCAACGGGGTTCTGGAGAGGGAGGTTGGTGCCGATAGCCGTCGTTACAGGTGGTGCACCAATTGGTGCACTTACTCCACAACGTACTATCCGCACCAACGGGGTTCTGGAGAGGGACGTTGGTGCCGATAGCCGTCGTTACAGGTGGTGCACCAATTGGTGCACTTACTTCACAACGTACTATCCGCACCAACGGGGTTCTGGAGAGGGACGTTGGTGCCGATAGCCGTCGTTACAGGTGGTGCACCAATTGGTGCAATCATTTCAGAACCTGCTATCCGCACCAACGGGGTTCTGGATCGCAATGGAGTAACAGCTCCTTCTCACAAACAAACAAAATTGGGGGGGGAAAACAAGAAGGAGGACCTTCCCTCCTGGACTATCACCTCACCATCCTTGCCTCACTCGTTGGTGCGTTACGTTAGGGCACCAATTATGGTCGAACTCCCGAGAGAATATGATAGCCCTCTCCCTCGCACTCATGGGCTAGCATTGGTCTTCCCTCATATGGTGTACTAAACTCTCGGCAGTTCCACTATACTGCAATGAGTCGAAAGTACTGTCCACCCTCTCCAGAACCCCGTTGGTGCGGATAGCAGGTTCTGAAATGATTGCACCAATTGGTGCACCACCTGTAACGACGGCTATCGGCACCAACGTCCCTCTCCAGAACCCCGTTGGTGCGGATAGTACGTTGTGAAGTAAGTGCACCAATTGGTGCACCACCTGTAACGACGGCTATCGGCACCAACGTCCCTCTCCAGAACCCCGTTGGTGCGGATAATATATACCAGGTGGCTGACGGACGCCGTGCACTTGTTGTACTATGCAACCCGCCCGCACCGCTCCATCCGGGACTGCATACCCATCAGGCGCTGGGGACCGGCTCCAAGCGCGGACGCTCCGCTCCGCCACTGTTGTTGCAGCCAACGCCCCGAAAGGGCCCTCTCGCGGTTCGCGCGGTCTACGGTAGGGTGTTACAGGGGGAGGTTCGCGGTTTCGCGAGCGTAACCCGCGAGTCCGCCGGGAAAGCTCGCGGTACGCGCGTCCTGCCGCGCAGGAATCTCGCGTACCACGGATCCTCTGTCGGGTCCTTCGCGGACTGCGAGCAACCCACGAGAAGGATCCGCGGACCTCGGCCTTCCCCCGCGGAGGATCCGCGGTTCGCGAGATACCCCCACGGAGCGACTCGCAGACCGCGAGCTCTCCCGGCGGACTCGCGGGTTACTCCCGAGAAACCGTGAACCTCCCCCACGGTAACGCCCCGTCGTAGACCGCGCGAACCGCGAGAGGGCCCTTTCGGGACGATGGCTGCAACATCAGTGCCGGAGCGGAGCGTCCAGGCTTAGAGCCGGTCCCCGGCGCCTGATGGGTATGCAGTCCCGGATGGAGCGGTGCGGGCGGGTTGCATAGTACAAAAAGTGCACGGCGTCCGTCAGCCACCTGGTATATATATATATATATATATATATATATATATATATATATATATATATATATATATATATATATATATAATATATATATATATATATATATATATATATATATATAATATATATATATATATATATATATATATATATATATATATATATATCCGACATTGGTGCGAATAGCCGAAAATTTCTGTGCACCAATTGGTGCGAATATCCACTTCGAAAAAAAAAAACAACTAAGGTGAGCAGTCTGCTACTCTACAGTCCTGATAGTTTGCATACACAATAGTATTATTTTTGTTTTCATTTTACGATAGAATGTTTCACAACATACGGATAGGTAGGTGTGGGGTGAACGGGAAAAACAAGAGAGGAAAAAGAAAAGGGGGAAAAGAAGGAACGGGAGAGAGGGAAAATTTCAGGGAATAAAGGGAAAGATGAAGGAGCGGAGTAAAATGGAGGCAAAACGGAAAGAAAGAAAACGTAAAACAGAATAAAAGAGAGTAAAGGGGAGTGACAAAAAAGAGCTTCCCAGCCTCGCCCGAAAAAGTCTTGGCGCGACTGCACCGCGATCGACACACTGCAAAACTCAACTCGCGCTCGCCTCCTGCCCATACTTCAAAAACGCCACCCTACATCAGTGTCTCAGCAACTTTTCCTGAGCGAATGTGAATACGAAGCGACGAGGTGGCTGAGCCGCGGGAGGAGGTTCAGCCGTAGGGTTGCCCCTGGTAGCCCAGCGAGCCCCGGGCGGCGGGCCGGGCCTGGCGGGCCGGGCCTGGCGGGGCGGGGCCGGCAGGGCCCCTCCGCCGTCCCGTCCCGTCCCGCCGCGCCGCGTCGGTATGCGCGCCGGCCCGGCCCGGCCCGGCCCGGCCCGGCCCGGCCCCCGGCCCCAGCAGTAGCCGGTCGACCGCCGCGTCGAACGAAACGCACCGCGAGCGCGCGACGGGCGCCCCTTGCGCCGCACCGCGACCTGAGCCGAGCGCGAGGCGCGCGCCGACGTGTCGCGGAGGAGGCCAACGGTGACGTGGGAGGAGAGGGCGGTGGCGCCGAGTGGCGCGCCCGATCTGGCGCGTAGCAGAGGCCCCGCGTCATGCGCGACAACCCGTGGCCGAGCATCCCCCGAGGACTGCAGCACGCCCGCCGCTCCCTGCGCGCCCTGGTGGCGCAGGCCAAACGCGGCAGCTCCGGGTCCACGCCCTCGCCGTCCCCGGCGCCCTCGCCGTCCGTCCCCAGCGCCCGGCCCCGGTCGCTGTCCCTAGCCCCGCGGGCGCCGTCGGCGTCGCCCTCGCCGTCGCCGCGCACGCCCTGCGCCCCGGGACCCTCGGGGCGGCCCCCGCCCGCCCCCGCCGCGTACGCGAGGCCGGCGTCGACGCCGACGAGTGGCATGACGCTGCCGCCGCAGCGGCCCGCCCGCCGGGTGCCCATCGTGCACAGCGTGAGGGACTACCCCGAGCACCTCAACCCGTTCCGGGATGAGGAGGACGCGGACGCGCCGCCGGCCCTGCCCGGCATGGAGGAGGACGAGCCGACGCTGAGGCCGACGCAGGACAAGTTCGGCACGTGGACTGTGCCGCGGCGCCGGTCGCACCTCAACTTCGAGCAGACGTGGTGAGTCACGGGACGGGGCGGGACGAGGCGCCGTCAGCATCAGCTGGCGGGACGTGAAGGCGTGTGACGCGCGGGCTCGCTAGCGAACCGCACCTCGCGACCTACAGCACGGCGCGCGTGGGCGTGAAACGGAACGGTGCGCGGCCGCCAGGTGGTCAAAGAGACAGTTCGACAAAGAAGTGAGCGTGTCCACGCCGGGCCACGCCCCGCGCGCTGCTGAAAGCGTTCTGCCGACTGCTGTCTCCGAGGATCGCCTTTCTCTGTCCTCGTCGCCCAACCGAAGGGCTCGAGTCGAGGGATGTGACAGCGATGTTCTGAATCGGTCGGCTACTTGCGGGCACGAGCCGCACTCCGCACCAGTGTTGCCAGAAATGTAGGCAATAAAGTTCCACAAACACAGTGGCGCGGAGCGGGCTGCATCTGTACCGGCCTGGTGAGCAGGCGCAGCGGCGCAGCCCACTGTACTGCACTGTGCTGGGGATAGTTATTGCTTATTTTTATGTCTTTTCGTTCAGCTGGGAAAACTCACAGCAGTACCCGTCGACGTGTACGAAGAGGAATTCATTCACACACCTGCAAGCGTACGGAGACATTCATACACTTGGGTTTCCAGTGCTCGCAGCACTCGCGCCGCGCTACATTCTTTCTCGCTCACACTCTGCGGGTTATCGCCAGAGGGATATCTCGCACAACCCGGGCTGCCCCGTGCCGCACGGCCGCGGCCAGCCGGGCTGCAGGGTTATCCGGCTCAGGAGGAGAGGAGGCTGCCATAGAGATGCTGCTTGCCCTCGTTCATGCGGGTAAGAGAAAGTGCATCGGTAGCCTCCGCAGTGCCGCGCCGCGTGTACGCTGGTCTCTGTGTGTGTGTGCGCGCGCGCGCTGCGGTCAACTGCAGCAGTGCGGCTCGCCGAGCAGCGAGCCGGGCGGAGGTGAAGGACAAGGTTGTGAAGGAGATCCACCCGGTGGTCGGTTAGTCAGTCAAGTCAGACTGCGATCGTAGGCATGTCGCTCAACGCGCGGAGTGCTTGAGGTGCTAAACTCTAGCAGTGTAGCCTCAAGAATAGGCAATGGGGAGTCCAAACCTGCTGTCGAAGTAAAAGGCAGTGTTGCCAGAAAGTTAGGCAAAAAGCCGCGAATACACCAATGCGCAACGGGACTGTATCACCGCCTGCCTACTAGGCAACATCTGTGCACGAGTGGAGGGGAGTTGCCTAGTAGGCAGGCGGAGATACCGCCACCTGAACACAGGAGTATCGCGCGGTTTTTTGCCTATCTTTTCTGGCAACGCTGTTAAAATGTGGATCCATCTGCGCCTGCGAAATAGGAAACGCCTTCTAGGTCTTTGCAAGTTGCCTAGCAGCAGGCAAGCGTCTAAGGAGCCCGCGCCTTAACTCCTCAATGTTTGGGCCGCTTATTGCCTGTACTTTCATGGCGACGCTGCTGGCTGCGTCTTGTCTCTCCGAAGTGCGAGCTGCGCGTTGTCAAACAACAGAGGGCGGCGGGCAACACAGAGTCTCGCGGAGGAATGCAAGCTGTACGAGTGTGCGAGAGGCGGGGCGGGGCGGGGCGCGTCCAGGATGCTATGGCGACCCTGCACTGCACACCTGCAGCAGTCAGTGGCGGGCCGGGGGAGGGGGGGAGGGGGGGGCTGCAGGCGGGTGCACCAAAACGTGTTGTGGCCGGTGACATAAACTATTTGAGAAAACGGGTAAGGAAAGAAAAGCACGAAAAACAAAAGTGTCCGTGATTGGTCGATCGGCCTCCACTACTA
The DNA here is from genome assembly GCA_029379305.1 of Frankliniella fusca. Classification (NCBI taxonomy): domain Eukaryota; kingdom Metazoa; phylum Arthropoda; class Insecta; order Thysanoptera; family Thripidae; genus Frankliniella; species Frankliniella fusca. The sequence continues at coordinate 1,911,872 of JAHWGI010001278.1, read as the reverse complement.
CTCTGCACAAGTAGAGGGGGAAACCGCACGACCAATCAGAGGCCTTTTGTCATTCGTGCTGTTCTTCTTTACCCGTTCTCTGAAAAAGCTTATTGAGCGATTCGTGATTCCTTTTATTTCCGTCCACGTTGGGTTCCCCCCAGTTCCCCCTCTCTCCGGCTCGCTCCACTGGGCGATCACGTCGCTACGGGACAGGATCGCGATGCACGGCTCCGTGAAGTTCCCTGTGGCGTTGCCTCCCAGCCCCCTGAGCTCTCATCTTTGACCGCGCGGGGATCCAAAGAGGTGAATGTCGCCACTCGCAGGTGAGTGGATGTTTCCACAGACTGGACACTGAGCGAATCAAGCGACTTCTCCATTCCCACTCTTATTGCAAGTCATAGCTATACTTCCTCTTATCTCCGAGTCTAGGAATGAGTATCCACCTACAAGTGCGTGAAAAACGTAACGCACCTGCAAGTGAGCGACAATTATACATTTCGATTTCCAGTGCAGCGAGCAGTCGATAACCTTGCACCTCCGGCCTGGTGTGGACCACCGCCTGCATTGCATTTGCAGGCATCCAGGATTGTAAGACACCTTCGTTCAGAGGAAGGTCTTTTTAAGTATTTAAAAAGCCGCAAGAGGATATGCATGGGACTTTTGCATGTGCCAATGCGTCCGCCTTATCGCGTGGCGAGGCGTGGCGGGGCGGGGCGTGGCTGTCGATGCAGAGTGCAGTGGAGCGTGAGCCATTGGGCGCGGTGGGGCTAGGCTGCTAAGGGAAGGCCGCCGGGACGGGCCATAGGCCGGGAGCATCGCAACCAACCGACCATTTTTATTTTCGTTTTCTTTCGGGGGCCCAGATGGATCTGCGAACTCTTCGTCTTTCGTTCAAATGTAGACCGTATTTCGACTTACATAGGGAGACGAATAGCGGATAGAACGAAAGCGTCCTGATTGGGCTGAGCGCTTCGCAGCACGGGAGCGCTGTAGCGGTGGTGGTATGTATGAGTAACAGGAATATTTGATGCACTCTGCCAATCAGAACGCTTTGGTTCTATCCGCTTTTCTTCTTCCCCTGAGAGTCGAAAGACACTTTTATTTGGCAAGGGCTGCGCGATGGGGCGTCAGGAGAGGTGTGCGGTGCGGCCGCGGCTCTCGCAGTGGCGTCCGTGTTTTTCCTTTGATCCGTCATCTGTTGGCGTATTTCAATGTATGATGAAGTCTGGTGCATTGTGGTGTCGCCTGAAAAGTTAGGCAAAACACCGCGCAATACACCTGTGTGCAGGTGGCGGTCTCTCCGCCTGCCTACTAGGCGACTCCCCTGCACTCGTGCGCAGATGTTGCCCAGCAGGCCGGCGGAGATGCAGTCCCGTTACGCACAGGTGTATTGCGGGGTTTTTCGCCTAACTTTCTGACAACACTTGGTGGCGGTGGCGGGGGCAGGCGCCGCTCTCCTAAACGTCAAGTTGGCTATGTTGATCGGATGGCGAGGTGTGGCGAGGCGGGGTTGGGCGTGGTATGGCAGGGCGTGGTGTTGGGGTATGGCAGGGCGGGGCGTGGCGTGGCGTGGCGGGCGGGGGAGAGGCTTTGGCTCGATACGTGGCACGTCATGCGCCCCGCGCGGACAGTCGGAGGACAGGACATCCGGCCGCAATGGGAGCGCGGCGGCAGCGTGGAGGTGCGGGTCAGGTCGCGGCGTAAGGAGAGGGGGGGGGGGGGGGCGAGCACCTAGGCGACGGCGACCGTCAAACCTGCGACATCGATACGAGCACGGCGAGCGGAGCGCCGTCATGCGCACAGCGAGTGACGCGGCCCGCGGCCGATCGAGTGTCTCAGCGTGAGGTGCGAGTGGCTCTGCGCGAATACAAGTTAAAGGCAACGGACACACGAGCGCATGAATATCGTGCACTTATACACCCAAAACACGGTCCCGTTGAATCAACGGATCTGACTTTGAATTGGAATACAGAAAATTTTTCCCATGGTTTATGGAAAATTTCCAATGAACCAACGAAAATGCTATGGAATCATCGGAAAATTTCCATGAATAATTATGGGAAAAGTTGCCTGTATTCCAATCCAACGTCGAATCCGTCGATTCAAAGGAACAACAGTTTTCTGGTTGTAAGTGTCTGAATTACTGATTACACAGTTCACCCTGTAGATGTGTGCACTAACGTTTTTAAAATTGTCCCTACAAGTGTGCAGTTTCTTGCAGAATTTTGCACCTGCAGGTGCGCACATGTGCGTACTCTTATTAAGAGCGCGACGCAACACATCTGCAAGAGTGCAATGTTCACGCACTTGGATCGAATATGTGATGGTTCGGGGGACATTTACTTGGCATCATGTCGTGCTTAGATAGGTTGTCTTTTCTTTACAAGGAGCGCCTGATCCCTCCCCGCCCAGCAGGCTAGGGCTAAGGCGCCACTATAAAGCAGATATCGCCCCTTTTCTCATCAGCGACTGGATAATAGGGCTGGGCGGGGCTGGGCGGGGCTGGGCGGGGCAGCCGGGTGGGTGGCCCTTCTGCCCACTGGCCCGCGCCCGCGCCGACCCCCCGCGGGGCCTCGGCCGCCGGCTCGGCACGACGGACAGTGAGCGGGCCCCGAGGCCCCCGATGACGCGGCTGGACGCCACCCGACGGGGTCCCTCACAAAGGGGTGGCGGTGGCACTGCAGGGTGATTCCCAACAACGTTCCGTGTAGTGTCCTCTCCCTTGCTCCTTATGGCCGCGCCCCATGAATGCGACAAGGACAGAGAGACGTAACCACTCACTGTGCGAAATCAACCTCCTCTGGCCCGAAAGATTCCCTCCTGACCCCATCGGCCCCGGCCGCGCCGCGCCCCTATCTATACGACCCCTTTCGACCTGACGACCCACCGGCATCCACCACGCCCTCGATGAACCCGTGTCCGCAGGCCACTGCACACAGCAAAGTGAAGCGGGCTGCATTTGCGCCTGCCCGGTAGGCAACATGCACTCTACTGCGATAAGGTGTTGCCTAAGTGGCTGGCGACCATGCCGAAGCCCGCCGCACTCCACCGCAAGCGGGCTGCATCTGCGCCTGCCCGGTAGGCAACATGCACTCTCCTGCGATAAGGTGTTGCCTAAGTGTCTGGCGACCATGCCGAAGCCCGCCGCTCTCCACCGCATGCGGGCTATACCTTTTGCCAAGGTCCAAGGTGCCTTTTGCCTACTATACCCGCGCTGGACGCGGTCCCTTCTTGCGCGCCTTGTGGGCCTCTCTTCGCGGGTCGTGCTCCCTTTCCCGCCTTCATTTGCCCGCTCTCCGCCCGCAGTCTGTGAAGCGCTCTCCCAGTGATGTAAGCTACACGCCGAACTCAACAACGGAGGACCAGCAAGGGACGCAATAAGTAGCCCAAAACATAGATTAAGTCTACGGGTCTGCTGCTTCATACGCGCACCTGTGCTGAGGAGTCGACCAGCTGCCGCAGCGGACTGTTTCCACTCCGCAGTGGTTTGCTTATTGCCTACTGTTCTGGCAACACTGGTGCAAGGCCCAGCCCAAGGCGCACGAGCACGGCACACAGCGGGGCCGAACAGCATTACGTAAGGCGTGTTGAGCCTTGCCGGCCTGATACGAGCCGAGGGCGGGGTGGGGTGGGGTGGGGTCTGCAGTCTGCAGCTGCAGCAGCGCGCCGTGGACCAGGCCACCCCGCCCCGCCCCGCCCCGCCGGTCGCCGCAGCGCGCTCAATTCCTGCCCGGAGATGTGCGGTACGTGTCACAGGCGAGGGGTCCTCAAGTACGGTCTGCCGGTGTACACACGCTGTGGGCTTCCTGCACTGTAAAAATTTGTTGTAAAATAACGACAAAAAAAAATTACAGGTTTCGCTGTTTAATCGGTGAACAGATTTTTCCTGTAGTTTGATGAAACATTTTGTGAATTAACAAGAAAAATCACGAAACAACAGATAAAATTTGTAAACTTACGGAATTCTTTTGTAAAGTTACGGAATATTTTTGCAAAGTTACAGAGTTTTTTTTGTAAATGAACACGAATAAAAAGTAAATTCGCAGTCAGTTCGTTTAACAAAATTCACAGATATTACCTGTTAATTTACGAAATGTTTTTTTTACAGTGTGCATGGTTTTCCTAGGTTTTCCTTTTAGTTTTCCCGGACTTCCCAACTTTTTTCTTGGTTTTACCAATATCTTGTTTTCAAGGATCTTCTGAAGGCTTCCTACTGTTTTCTGTGGTTTTCCCTCATCTACATTGGTCTTCCCTTACATTTTCCAGGCTTCCTTAAAATTTCTCGGTCTTCCCTCAAGTTTTCCAATCTTTCCTAATATTTTTCGGTTTTTCCTTACCATTTTTGGCCTACGATTTTATTGGTCTTCCTCGGTTTTCTTTGGTCTTCCTAGTGGTCTTCCCGGTCTTTCCAGTTTTCCAGGCGGCCAGACGCGCTCAAACCGAGGGGGAAATAACCGCTGAATTAGGTGTACAAATTTCGTGAATTGGAAGTGAATTGCCTTGAATTGGCTGTGAATTGCCTATGAATTGGACTGAATTAGTGTGTGAATTGGCTTGAATTGGGTTTGAATTGGCTTGAATTGGCTTGAATTGAATTGAAATTAGATTTGAATTAGGTTGAATTGGCTTGAATTTGTTTGAATTGGACTGAATTTGTTGAATAATTACTGGTGTACACCCAAGTACGAGGTTATTTCCCCCTCGGCTCAAACCTAGTTGTGGACCCCTCGGTCACAAGTCCGCGCGCTGAGCTCCACTTCCCGGCTGCGGCGCTGCGACCGGAGCGGAGCTCCTGTGGTACTGCTGCTCACCCTGCTGCTCGCGCGCGCGCGCACACACACACACACACACACGCCAGAAAACCCGTCTAACCCTTTGCCGCGGCGAGGCGAAAGTCATACAAGAACCGCGCGGCGAAATTGAATCAGAAGAAATTTCGTACACAACTACAAATAAAGGAGGTTTGTTTAGCTGTTACGCCCAGCCCCGCGCCGTGGGGCGCGGCGCAACGCTCGCCCGTACAGCGAACGCGCCTCGGCAGGAGTGACCTTTTGGCGGCGTCTCCCGTGGAAATGACCCGACCTGGCATTTATGGAAATTTGTGCTCCCCACCCCCACCCCCTATCGAGCTGGTCCGTCTGACCTGGCCCGGGCCTGGGCGCGGGGTCTGTGCTGAGCGGGGGGAAGTCCCTGGGTGTGGTGTGGGTGGCTGACATGATATGAGTGAGCCAGAAGATTGACTGGGATAGGTAAGGATTTTAAAGAAAGGGGACTAGAGGCAAATGGCGTTGATTTTTTTTTTTCGCGGCCTTTGTCCTGCACTGCGAGATGACGTCTGTTTTCCGGAGCGCGGTGAGGTTATAGGCGGCGCGGCGCGCGGCCCGGCCGGCCGGAGTGGTGAGGGGAGGGGCGGGCCGGGTTAGGCAGGGCTGAGCACGCGGAGGTATTCCGGATCAGAGGCGGACGTACGGCCGGCGCCAGCGAGCGGCCTAACGGGGTCAGAGCACCTGGCCCGACCCGGGCCGAGCTAGGACTGCGGGGCGGGGAGGGACGGGGAGGGACGGCTCCAAGCAGCAGCCTCCGCCCTGGCCGCACTGGGCAGGGCCAGGTCAGTGAGACAGACGCCACGCGAAGAGCCCTATAGAGACTGAGACGTGAGATGGACGGACTTAGAGGGGAACTCAGTGCTAGAGAAGAGGGGCGCTTAGGCTAGATAGAGAGAGAGACAGATAGATTCCATAGGATCCTGCTGTAGTTCCAACTCCTACATTCGGGTGAGTTAGAGTACCCAAAACACTCCAGATGGGACTGACCCTGCGGCAACTGGGTATGGCCCAGTGAGCAACAGCAGTGCTAGGTCCAGGGCGCTCTTGTGGCTGCTGGGAGCAGGTGCGCGCGAGTTTCGGTTGGCAGAGGTTGGCAAAACAACATCGAACAGGTATGACTTTCTCTCTCGCACAGCGTCTCACTCCGCTCCATAAGAGTCCCCCCACCCCCGGCGTGGGACCCAAGTAAAAGCAAAAGCACTGGCCCCCTCTGCCTGCCTGCGCCACCGGTGCTATGCGGTGGCTCGGGACTCGGAACGCGGGACGGGAACCTCGGGATTGGATTGGCTTTATTCGGCGGATGGAAGTCGCGAGGGGCCGCACGGGGCCGGCTGGCCGGGCACCCGCCGCACCCGCACCCGCCCGTCGTGGTCGTGGGAGGGGTGGAAAAGGGTGTCAATCACTCAAGTGTATCGCGGGCGGGGCGGCGTGCAAGAGAAATGAAAGAACAGGCAATCACTCTCCGTCACCCCTGTAGACTGGAGGACAGTGAGAGCACGCCAGGCGGCACATCAAATTCAGTTCACCTTTAGGAAGAGAGGAATCGTATTGCGTGTGTTATAGTCTATTTCCCCCGTTTCTATCGCCCTCCCTCCTTCTCCGTTGAATTAGATAGTCTTAGATTCGAGCTTTCTTTTCCGCCGTCTTGCTGCAATAGTTGGATTCTGTGGTCCACGTCTTTGGGAGTGACGAGGGCAGGACGACGATTAGGAGGCGATCTGTTCACGTGATCGCGAAGGCTCGTTAATGGGCGCCGGCGTTCGACCCGTCGCGGGGCGGGGCGGGGCGGGGTGGAGCAGGGCGGGGCGTTCTTTGACGTTGTCTTGCCTGGGCGGACCGGAGTGGGGCGAGACATCGGCGCGGGACTTGTTTGCTCTGAGCCTGCCCCGGCCGGCGTTAGGGACCGATAATTATTTTGTCGTTGGAGCGATTATTTTTGCGCGGCGCGATTGTGCAACCACTCTGCCGGCCGGGGCGGGGGATAAAGTGCATACCGCAACGGGAAATCATTTGTGCGATAGCGCTTTCTGTCGCTCAACAGCCATTCGCCGATCCGCATGCTGTTTCAAATTATCATAGAATAAAAATAAACAAGATGAAATAAAATACAGCGATATCACGACATTAGTGGCGGCGAGAAGGGGACCCAGCCAATAAATATCTTAAGCAAAATTCTCCGCAAGCTACGGTGAACCTTGCAGTTCTTAATATAGCTTCAGGTGAATTTTCGCCGTACGCTACGGTGAATATACCACTGACGGCCAAAGTGATTCCGGGTGGAAGGATCTACGTACTTTGAACTGAATCAGATAACTTTTTCAAAAGACTTTCATCGACACTCTAACGTTAAAAAAAGGCACAATAAAACATAAATAAAAAACTTAAAATTAACTGCAGTTTAAACTATAGTTAAACTACCGGTTATTTCGGACAACTATACGTTGCACTCTTGTAGTTCATGTGAGCCCCGCTCTTCACTTTGGCTTCTTGCAGTGCAATTATCCGTGAGGTTTTTAGAGCGCTGCGACGAGCACTCGCATCATCGTGCAGCCGCCTCTCTGACGGCCCGCGGCCCGGGCGGGTCGGGCCGCGCGGCTCGGCTCGGGTCGGGCATGGCAGACGAAATGTATTCGCGGGCGCGAGACGCGTCAGGCCGCCGTCAGGACACAAAGGATGTATAGGGGCCACTCCGAGCTGGGCGGGAGAGGGAGGGGGGGGGAGAGAAAGAGAGGGGGGGGAGAGAGAGAGACAAACAGAGATAGGTGCTCGACTACAGGTCTGATATACGGCGTTTTGCAGTTCTCCAACAAAAGAATTTTAACAAACTTCCATAAGCTTGCTGCTGCAGCAGGTGTCCACCTCTAGCACAGCCCTCTGCGTTCTGGTCCGGACTCGTACCGGCGCCAGAGACAAGGTGCTAATGGCGGGCGTGGCGGGGGGCGCCGCGCGACTAGATGACCAGGCACAGGGCCCAGCCCACAGCCGACAGGGTTCGCGCCTAAGCGACCTACCGATTCCCCCTCCCCCCCACATTGACTTTTTTTTTCCCAGTCTGAATGGGTTTGGGTCCCCATCGCGTGGAGTTGCGATCATGTTCCGCCCGTCGCCCGGTCAATTGGCGTGGCGTAGCGTGTTTGGGGCGGGGCGGGGTGAGGTGGGGCGGGGCGGGGCGGGGCGAGGCGGGGCGGGGCGGGGTGAGGTGGGGTGGGGCGGGGCCGTGAGCAGTCAGCTGGTCGCGGCGTGCCGCACTGCCCTGCCCTTCCCTTCTCCTGCCAGCATAGCAGTTATGGCGGCAGCAAACAGCCTGGCGGTCCGCGAGCAGAGAGCAGCGCAGAGCGCCTGATGGGACTCAATTAAAGGGCTTTTGCCGCACTCTCCTCCGGCTGCTCTTGTCGTCGGCTGCGCTCTGCTGTGCTTTCCCGCTCGCGCGCTCGAATAATGCTCCACGTCACCGTAACGTCCTCGAGCTTATAGCCTCGCGCCGGGTCTGCATCCGCGCCCGAGCGCCACGGCCGCGACTAGAGGAGGCCTCATTCCGCTTACTCAAATTCACGCGCCGCCTGCTGAGCAATTCCGCAGCCCGCAACCGTCGTCGGCGCTCTCCTATAGTGCGAGAGAGACGGCGCTCTCGCACCCTGTGGCATACACTCCTTGAGAGCAAGAGAGTCAAAGCTCGGAGTGCGCGGCAGCGGAATCATGAGAGAAGGGCGTCCTTCTCTCATGGCGGAATCGGTCTGCTGACAGCCTGACGCCGGTTCTGCTCGACACGGCCGACCGCAGTGGATCGTGGATCCGAGGGGTCCACCAATTCGTTACTCGTACTCGTGTGTACACAAAGAAAATTACTCGCGCCCCGCCCACTCAATGCTACCCGGCATTACTCACTAAAGGTGGATTTAGTGTTTCCAAAGTTCTTGCGTGAAAATTCACGCGGCTGCGTGAAAAGGGTTGCTTCAGTTCGGAAAGATATCAATTCATCGAATCCAAACCAACCAATAGTAGTCCAGCTACCAGCTCAGATGTAGCTCATTAATTGGACAGACTTCAGAGCTTGCGTGAAAAAACACGCAGCGTGAAAAAACACGCTGCGTGAAAAAACACGCAGCGTGAAAAAACACGCGGATGGAAAATTGCACATAACACCTTGCGTGAAAAAACACGCGGATGGAAAATTGCACATAACACCTTGCGTGAAAAAACACGCGGATGGAAAATTGCACATAACACCTTGCGTGAAAAAACACGCAGCGTGAAAGAACACGCAGGGTACGTTCCAGATGCACTTGCCGCTTTTGCCAAGCTGCCAGAAGTAAAAGGTACAAAGGAGAAAGACGTGACAAAATAAAGAATCAAAAGCGCAGCACCTTGGTCTTACCAGGCGGCAGCGGGGCAACACAACAAATACAGGACGACGACGAAATTCATAAACAAATATACTAGATGTCATGTGGACAAGGATAGCGAGAGGAAACATGAGCTGACCATTTATATCCCGACGTCCGAACGTCCGCGCAGACGGTGCAGACCTCAAAATCACGCAGCCGCGTGAAAAAAGAAACGCCGCACCAACCAGCGTGAAAATCACGCGAGATGCTTTGAAGATGCACGGGCCGCACGGTGGCGATAATGCGGCGGGGCGGCGCGGCCACGGAGCAGGTCTTGCTGAGGCCCTTGACGACCAGCCCGCCGTCGTACCCGCACAGCTACGGCGCGCCCAGTGCTGCCGGGCCGGGCCGGGCCGGGCGGCGTGTCCTCGGAGCAGGTCTTGCTGAGGGCCTTGTCGACCTGCCCGCCGTCGTACCCGCACAGCTACGGCGCGCCCAGTGCTGCCAGGCCGGGCGGGGCGGCGCGCGGCGCGGCCTCGGAGCAGGTCTTGCTGAGGGCCTTGTCGACCTGCCCGCCGTCGTACCCTCACAGCTACGGCGCGCCCAGTGCTGCCGGGCCGGGCGGGGCGGCGCGCGGCGCGGCCTCGGAGCAGGTCTTGCTGAGGGCCTTGTCGACCTGCCCGCCGTCGTACCCGCACAGCTACGGCGCGCCCAGTGCTGCCGGGCCGGGCGGGGCGGCGCTCGGCGCGGCCTCGGAGCAGGTCTTGCTGAGGGCCTTGTCGACCTGTGCGGGTACGACGGCGGGCAGGTCGACAAGGCCCTCAGCAAGACCTGCTCCGAGGACACGCCGCCCGGCCCGGCCCGGCCCGGCAGCACTGGGCGCGCCGTAGCTGTGCGGGTACGACGGCGGGCTGGTCGTCAAGGGCCTCAGCAAGACCTGCTCCGTGGCCGCGCCGCCCCGCCGCATTATCGCCACCGTGCGGCCCGTGCATCTTCAAAGCATCTCGCGTGATTTTCACGCTGGTTGGTGCGGCGTTTCTTTTTTCACGCGGCTGCGTGATTTTGAGGTCTGCACCGTCTGCGCGGACGTTCGGACGTCGGGATATAAATGGTCAGCTCATGTTTCCTCTCGCTATCCTTGCCCAGATGACATCTCGCACATTTTGTTTTGTCAATTTCGTCGTCTTTGTGTCTGTTCCTGTCTGATTTTTGTAGTAGGGATTGATTTTGATTAATACCTTACATCCTCATCCAGTGTATGTGTTAGCGGCTTGTTGCGGAACAGCATAGAAATGGCCGCAAACGACACCGGTCGCAACCGGTCATAAAAATCACGCAGCGTGTTTTTTCACGCTGCGTGTTTTTTCACGCAACAACTTAGAAACACTAAATCCACCTTAATACTATTTTTTTCCCAACTCTGCAAATTACTCGCGAAATACGCGCCAATACTCGCTTATACCAAAACTCGCACATTTACTCGCCAAAACTTGACAATACTCACGAATACTCATCCGTTCTCGCCAATACTCGCCTTAACTGAAAATACCCCAGTGTAGAATACTTACGGGAGTGGGGGCCCCTTCGGGTGGACCCCGACCCATAACCCTTTTCCCCACATGGATTGCGCACCCGAGCGCGACGGCCGCGCGCGTGTGTGAGGGGCGGGGCGCGGGGCAGGGCAGGGGTTGGTAAACTGTCGCAGGATGTCATTTTGAGCCCCCCCCCTCCCCCCCGCCAGGCCCTACCTGCTTTCTCCAGGGAGAAGAAGGGAGTATAGTTGGGGTACGCGGAGAAGGAGGTAAAGACTCACCGGGAACCGCGGCTCGGATCCCGCGCACCCGAGCGGCGAGCCCGAGGCCTAGCCGAAGCCGAGTGGAGCCGAGCTGATCCGACTCGAGTCGAAGGATCGGAACGGAGACACGCGCCACCACGCGTTCGAGGGATTTAAATAAAAATTAAAATGACTCGGAGGAGGATTGAAAATTTCATTAGAAGTATATTCCTCTGAAGGAATCGAGATAAACGGGTCAGCTTGAGTGAGATGTGTCACCCGACCATCGGCACCGCTGCTTGGTCCGCTCGTCTCGGCTCGGTTTGGTGCTCGGGATTGGAGCCGGTTCCTATGGTGAGTCTCTAGCAAGACGTGTCCGCGGCGACCGGTTACTCGACCTGACCTGGGCCGGGCCGGGCGGACGTACAGAGCGTGGTGCGATCAGCTTGAGACTTCCGCGAGATGACACACTGACACATTGCGCGTGCCTACGGGCGGCGGGGTGGGGATGTCTTGGGAACTCTCTGTGGCTCCCCTCCCCTCCCCTCCTCTCCCCTCCCGCCCGCTCACTCCTCAAGCACCTGATTGCTTTACACTTTGGTATCGCATGATTCGGCCCCGGGCGGGTAGGGTGAATCACTCGACAGGCCACCGCACCGCCCGCGCCTCGAGGCAGGCCAGGGCAGCGAACCCAGAGAGAGCGAGAGAGAGAGAGAGACAGAAAATAGAGAAAGTAAGAGGAGACTTATCTCTGAGCTTGCAATTGTCTTCTGTCCAGCCGAAGTGTATGACTGGTGCTTTGTTTCAAAGAAATGAACGCGTGTACTTGATTTTTCGCGTTTTGCTTGAGATTTTCGAGACGATGATGAGTTTTTCTCTTCCCACCTGCCCCACCCCACCGCCCCCGTGGGGAACGGGGTCCCTGTAACGATATCCGTGCACTTAAAAAATCGCACATTTTCTAGATATTATACTGGCAATCTTGGAGTCTCAGGTACGCCCTTGTCGATGAAATAATGGTGCTATCAGGTCAGCCATGTCATCTGTCAAGGGGCGGGTGCTAGACACACCTACTTGTGTTTTAAAATGAAATTCACACTCCAGTGAAATTAACTTGAAAATTTATCAGCTACGAGAAAATGAATATATGGGTTATACTATACATCATATCGCAACGAGAAGCCCGCGCGGTCGAAATTTAGTAGTTCCAGCTTCACCGTCATCATGAGGACTGCCGCATTTGCAATTGCGTCCCGGCTGCGTGGGGCGCAGTCTTTACCCGCCCCACCCTGCCCCACCCCGCCCCGCCCGCGATGACCGCGGTGCCGCGCCGCTGTTCAGAACGCTTTGCGCGCGTTACAAGTCCGCCCCTAATAAGCAGCCCACTTAAGGACCGCGGCCCGGCCCGGCCCGGCCCGGCCCGGCTCCATGTGGAGTGCGCGGCGCGGCGAGGACCGGTTGCGGGGGAGACGCGCCAATCACGCCGATCAACGCCGTGCTGTCAGCGTGCGGGGGCGGCGCCGTGCCGAGCGCAGAGGCCGGACAGCCGACTTCTTCCGAAGAGCGCTCTCCTCGCTCTATATCTCTCTCGCACTTATACGCCGAAGCCCATATACAGGGTGGCTCACTTACCCCGCTCTTTGCGTCATGCAATCTATTCTACTGCAGCTGAGCGACGGCAAGAGGTGAGGTTCGGGTGTGGCGGGTAGCGGCTCCTCTCGCCCCACCTCTTGCCCTCGCTCAGCTGAAGTACAATGGGTTCCAAACTTAATCAAAGAGCGGGGTAAGTGAGCCACCCTGTATAGGTGCGAGTAAGACAGATCGATGAAACTGCTCTTCGGAATAAGTCGGCTGGGGCTGTGGAGAGAGCGCCGCTCTGAACTCTCCACGCCTAATAGGAAGAGTAGCGTGATCAAGCGACGGCCAGCGCGTGGCGTGGCGGGGCGGGGGCGGGGCTTGCGATAATATTTACCCGCCCCACCCCGGCTATCGGCCCCACTGCCGGCTGGTCCGCAACGTCCGCACACGGCTTGTGCTGCTGCTGCTGCTGGCCGCCGCTGACCGAGATGCCCCACTCGTTGTAGTGAAAAGTTTTCAAGCCTCAAGAAAACTATAGTAAAAATATTGACAATACTAATTTTCACTGTGACCTTATAAAATACTTATAATAACAAAACAAAATCTTGGTTGCTTCAACCAAGAACACTGCTTTCCTATTTTGAGTATATTGGTTCAAACAATTTTTTATCGGTCGCAGTAAAAAGTAGTACAGTTATATATTTTGGGTATATTTTTCTCGGGGCTAGAAAACTTATTATCTCGAGGATGCGGCTGCGAGAGGGGGCGAAAAGAAGGAAATTAGAAGCCCAAACCCGGAGTAAAGCGGGCCTCATCGGCGCCAGCCTTCTCGTCCTCGGCAAGACGTGAGCACAGATGCGTGCATGTTGCCTAGTGGGCAGGCGCAGAGGCGCAGCCCGCTTTGCCCCACTTATCGCCTACTCTTCTGAAACACTGGCAGGCGGGGAATGACTCACGGTGCGGCCGTGTGCGCATCTTGTACTGCACCAGGCCGCCCAGTTCAGCCGGAAGCGGGTGGTGCAATCGAGTAGGGAGGCCTCGGCCCCCAGGGTGGGCAGGGGGGCGCGCAGCAGCCAAAGGAGCGCAATGAGCAAATATCCATCTTAATTTTAATAAAAATGTCTGGTGGCATTAACAAAACCATTTACTGCTTCTCAAAAGGCAATGAAAGTAAGACCTTTTGTGGCAATGACGGGCTGTGGCGATAAACCATTTTCATTTCCTCTCTAGCGTCAATAACACTGTAAAAACTAATGTGACATGTGTCACATGTAAACGTGTGACCAGTGTAGGTCACACCACGTAATGTGACCATAGTTTGGGTCACGCACTTGTAATGTGACATCCTTAATGTATACGAGGCGCCCGTACGAGTAGTCGCGACGGCTACCGGTCTAGCGGGTGTAGCTCGTCTGCAAGCCCCAGTGACTTACTCGTCCTCAAGTGATACAAGACCGCGTTGTTCCCCTGTTCCCGTGATTTTATCCCTTTAGTTAACTAAATAGCTTCGACATTTATGTTTCAACGAAACGTTTGTCTTATACTAATATTTTGAACATTTATGGAAACTCATAATCGTTTTTAAAAAGTCATGGCATCACTGTAATATTAAAGGAAACACATGTTGCCTTAAATCGGCGACACATAAATGTGTATCCTTTTTTCGAAAACACATAAATGTGTGACCTTTTTCGGCGACAATTTTGTTTCCAAAGCTTCCGTGTGTTACCGAAACGGAGACGCATGTGACCTTTTTCGGTAACACACGGAGGTTTTGGAAACAAAATTGTCACCGAAAAAGGTCACACATTTATGTGTTTCCGAAAAAAGGGAAACAAAAAGGGGATGTTTCCTTTTTCGATGTGTCGCCACAAAAAGTCACAAATTTGTCACCTTTTGAGTTACAGTGATGTTACGGAAAATTTTAAAATTTTGAGAAGACTGACAACTGTTCTAATAAATCTCACAACCAGTTATATGAATTCTCATAACACAAGTCGCGAATTTTCACTACAGGCTTATTAATCCCTATTGTTATTAAAATTAACAACAACATTGTAATGAATTTTAAAACATTTTTAACAGTGAGGCCTCGCGTCTCACAACTGCTGCTGGCTAGCCGTCTACTACATCTTGGCCCCGGTGGCGCGAGGTTGGGCAGGCGCAAATGCAGCCCGCTCTACTCCACTGTGTTTGGGTTACTTGCTGCTGCCTACTTTCCTATAGGAGCAGCACTTGCGGCAAGGCCGGCTCCCCGCCCCGCCGCCTAGCCGCGCTGCTCGCTCGGAGGCTCGGAGGCCAGGGAGGATTAAGTAAACAGCTGCAGCACAACCTCGCCCCGCCCCGCCCCGCCCCGCAGACCCATATAGGCCAGAGCATCGCCTGCACACAAAGGCCTGCTGCGAGGTGTGTTGCTGGCTGAGCGTCGATCGCGGGTGTTTGCTTTACGCGCGCCTCGCCCGGCCCGCGCCACAGGGTGCGGGTTACACCGTGGACCTCCCGGCCGAGCCCGGCGGCCTGACCGATATGCTCTATACACCCTTCTGCGGCTCGGCACGGCTGTCCCCTCGCTGCCTTTTCTTTTTCCACTCTGTCGTTTGTCTTTCGAGAAGGACTGTTTCCTTATTTTTCTAGCATGCTCCTGCCTGCTCGACGATGGCCTCGGCTTCGATTTTTCGCGTCGCAGCTTCCTCGTGGCGCGAGGCTGTCTCCGGCCCCTGCGCCCCGTCGCGCCTCTCTTGTCTCAAGGAGTTCCCGGGCGTCGCGATGCCGAGGAGGCGTGGCGTCGGCGCTGCGACGCTCCGCTCCGCGCCCCACGTGCCGGCTGGCCAGGCAATACGCGTGCCGTTAAGTCTGCGCTGTAGCTTCAAATGTCTACTACTGCGGATTCCTGAAAATGTTTCGGAAGTTTCGAGGCGTTTTGAGCTTGGGCCCCCACCCCAGCTCCCGTCACGCCCGCGCGGAACACAAAATAGGACAAATATTGATACAATCCTCCACGCCTCTTCTGCGCAAAGAATTAGAAACGAGGCGGGCGGACGGAGCTCAAGTGCGACCCGCCTGGTGCTGTGCTGGGGACTCGTGCCCGGGATACGCTTGCTAGCCCATGGTTCGACTCCTGTATTAAAGATGCAAGTTTGGTATACATCTCTCTCTCTCTCTCTCTCTCTCTCTCTCTCTCTCTCTCTCTCTCTCTCTCTCTCTCTCTCTCTCTCTCTCTCTCTCTCTCTTTCTCTTTTAGATAAATAGATAAATGAATAAATTTAATTTCAATGTCTCTCCCTCACACTTCACTGGAACACTACCCTATTCTTTAAATACTACAAGGCCACAAGGCAGTATCGCCCGTGAAAGCGATATATCCTCCGATAGCTAAACCAGTTGGTAACTGCATTGGGCACAGCCCGGCGCTAGGGGATTGGCCCCCGGTCCCGGTGCGGTGGCTCGGAGCAAGCAGCTTGCCGACGAGCTTGCAAACACTTGGAGCTCGCCCCGCCCCGCCCCGCCCCGCCCTGCCCCGCCCCGCCCCACCCCCCGCCCTGCGCCGCCCGCATGCCTGTGGCTCGGTGGCACTCTTCAGTGCTCCTGCTGCGGCGGCCACAGTTCTCAAACGGGTGGGTCCGGGTATACGCTGGAACGCGTCCGAATGCGCAGCAGGTGAGAGCGAGAGGGAGACATTATTTAATTACAGCCGTTGCAGCATCTCACTCACACCTACAGTTTTGGACGCGTCCCGGTGAGAACTCAGGCGGAGTGGAGCGCCTGTGAGGTAGGCACCCTCAGCACGCCGGTGCGTCCTTGCACACGCGCTGCCTATCTCCCAGGCGCCCTAGCCGGCGCTGTCTCCGCCGCCGCCCGCCGCCCGCCCGTCCACGGCGTCCACCAGGCAAACTCTCCGACCGAGCGATTCCGCTGCCGGCACTCGTCGAAGCTCCCCTCAAGTGCGATAGAGACAGCATTATCGCACCCCTCGGTAGTTTCGTTGAGAGCGAGAGAGACAGAGCGACGAGTGCCGGTAGAGGGAATCGGTCGGCGGGGGAACTTTGCCTACTTTCTTGGTCAGTCTGCGAAGGGAGGAGAGGTGCGGGAGGGAGGTGGGAGGAGGAGGGAAGACGCGTCACGTGGGCTACTACAGGACGAGCTACCACACCGAGTCGCGCGGTCCTCCCTGCCGACTGATTCAGAAGATCACTCTCATCTCTCCGTCCTTGTTGCACCCCACAGCGGTGCCGTACGCTGGCCATGGCAGTGCTCCATGAGTGCGACGAAGACAGAGATATGAAAGCGATCTTCGGAATCGCTCGGCTGCCGGGCCGCTGTGCGTTCCTCTTTCGCCACCCAGCCCAGCACGCCGGGGGACAAAAAGAAGAGCGTAAAGGAGAGCCAGTGTGGCGAGGATAGGAAAGGGTAGTGGAGAGGTACGGTCGCTATTCTGGGAGGCTCTGGCACCGGGGCGCCACGCCACGCCGCGCAGCGTCGTACGCGGGACGCGCGGTGTAGTAGTTCGCAAGTCTCTGGCGGCGAGTCGTGCCACACTAGCGCTCTCTAACAGCCGGGCCGAAGGTATACCAGCCGACTGATTCCGCTCATCGGTCTCCTACACCTTCTGTAAGCCCCGTCCTTGTCGCACTCGTGGGACAACCCCCCTTGCGCACTTTGCGGAATCAGTCTACTGGGTGGGTGGACAAGTGTAGGAGGAGGGCTACCTGGGGACATGGAGGAACCGAACCACGAGTCAACCTGCCCGTCCGCGGGCGCGGCGCGGTTCTTTTGGATGTAGTAATCAGGTAGCCCGGGTAACATGCCACTACCCGAGGGGGGCAACACTCCGATTTTTAACGTACACAGGATTACATTATTACAAATAAGTTTTGGGAGATTCGAGATTCTGTGGAATTTCTGTGGCTGAAAACCCCAGACATTGCTATATGATAAATTTCGTGATATATTTATACATATATATTTAAATTGTCAGCGATCAATATATGTTTTTTTTTTTTTAAATTGTCAGCGATCACATGGGTAGTACAGGTGACTTGGTACACAAGATTACGAATATTGAACAAAATATCCCTCTTCTTAGCAACGAGCTTTAATAGGTATACAAACAAAATACAAGGAGACTCATAAAAATAGTCAACACAGAATAATTATAGTTTTATAGATGGTATGGTCTCAAGCAATTGCACATCACATTTGCACAAGGGACATGCATTCATTCACTATCACACACTTCACGACAAATTTCTATAACATAATGGAAAACACGAAAAGAACATGAATTCTTTCGCCATGTAAATAATCGGCCCAAGAGGATCAATGACAGGAAAGTATAAAGGATAGGGAATCGTCAATTCACACTTCATAGTAATTTCTTATCAGAAGAGCTGCTAGTCTCGCAACCAGCCCCTCTTCATCAAAATTGCTACAAAACAACACTGTGAAAAATACCTTTGTATATTTACGATATATTTTTGTAAATGACAACTTACGAAAAATGTTCTTACGACAACCCTTTCTTGCTCGTATTGGAATTTGAAGTTAATCGGTAGTCCTTTTAATTTTACGATTTGCAATTCGTGGAAAATTTTCCCGCAAACCTACGACTATTTTTCACAGTAAAAATTGCAATTTCTGCGCGCGATTGCGATCGCGACATAACTTCAAATCGCTATATTTGCCTACTGCACTGCCAGCACCGCAGCAGTGCCCACACCCGTCGCGTGAGGTCCGCCGCCACCGCTACCGCGCGCAGCATCGGCCAGGTACAGGCCGGACCGGAAGTGGTCCCTGCAGTGTACAGACTGACATCCGGTTCGGTCCCGTGCGGTACGGCGGTGGACGACCCGCCCTGGATGTCCCCTCGTCACCGCGTGCTCCCTACCACGGGTAACACAGTGGTGGTGTCGTAAGGCTGCTCTAAGCACTGCCGCGAATCAGTGCTGCCAGAAAAGTTAGGCAAAAAACCGCGCAATACAATACACCTGTGTGCAATAGATGGTAACTGAAGCAGTAGGCAATACGGAGCCGGAGCACAGTGGAGTAAAGCGCGCAGCTTCGGCGCATGCCTAGTAGGCAACACCACCCCAGCACAGGTATAGGTGCATGTTGCCGCGTAGGAGGCAGACGCAGTCCGCTTCATAGGAAAGTATGCCAAATATGAATCATAGGTCATCCCCGTCTTTATTTGAACTAACCAGTAAGTCAAATGTGAATACCAAAAATGAATGCGCATTGCGGAGCTTAAGGGCCTGTGGCCTGCGTTGGGAGAAAACTTTCCAAATTTGTTAACTTATTAAATTTCGAAGAAGTACGTACGGGTGATCCGTGATACATGTTTGGTACACTTGCCCTCCCTCCTATACTTCACAGTGTCTGGGCTGGGCTACTTATTGCCCATACTTTCCTGGCGATGCTGCTGCTGCTGTGTCTGTGCAGTGCAGCACGGCGGGCAGCTCGGAGCGGATGGCGGTCGCGCCGCCTGCTCGCGCTGCTCGCTGAGAGTATGATCGCCCTGACGGCCATCCTTTAGCCGGCCTGTTAACTCTGATGATGGAGCGGGGCGAGCCCGGCCCGGCCCAGCCCCGCGCGCGTGTGTCCGGGCTACACTTGGCGCACACTGTAGGGTGATTCCGCACAGAGGTTTCGCCTCTGTCTCTGTCGCACCGATGGAACGAGGCCATAAGGAGCGAGCGAGAGAGCGAGCAAGAGAGAGAGAGAGAGAGAGAGAGAGAGAGAGAGAGAGAGAGAGAGAGAGAGAGAGAGAGAGAGAGAGAGAGAGAGAGAGAGAGAGGACACTACTAAACGCTGTTCGGGGAATCACTCTCTGCTGGAGGGCCCGCGCCCAGGCATATGCCAGCCCAGTGGGGTGGTTCCGCACGGTAGTTTCCTATCTCTGTCCTTGTCGCAATCATGGTGCGCGGCTACAAAGGAGCGAGCGAGAGGACACCACGAGAGGCTGTTCGGAACAAGGAGGGGTACCTCGGTTCGGAATCACCCCGCAGCCTATCCCAGCCCAGCACAGCCTCCAGCCCGGGTCGGCTCCGCGCCCCGGTGACATTCGGCAGGAAGTCCTGCCGGTACAGCGCGGCAGGGCAGGGCAGGGCAAGGCCCAAGGCCGGCTGTTTGGATTCGACCTTGCCCGCCGCCGAGCCGGGGCCGGGCCCGGCCGGGCACGCCCCGTACCGCTCCAGCTGCCCTGCCCACACGATTTGCTGGAAGCTGACAGTTATTGTGCCCTATGTGTTGTATGTGCCCCGCGCGACCCGGGGGCAGCCGTATGTGTTCTGCACGCGTGATCGTCCGTGTGACGCGAGGGGTTCCCACTTGGTCTTAGCGTGTTCAACAATCGCCCAAAACACCAGGAAGCCCAGGAATAAGCCCATCACGAAGACTCATACGGAAGCCGAGGAAACCCGCATCATATGTGAACGGCTTCCAGTACATTTTAAAATAAAATAAAAATTTAACACAAAATAAATTATAGATATTAGGAATGGTTGACTTTAGGAAAATGGACTTGGGGAATTTTGAGTTTAGAAAATTTGGATTAGCAGTTTTTTTTTGTTTGAATAGGGAAATTGGCAGTAGGAAGAAACTAGAGTGGGAAAATTGGGTTAGGAAAAATGTCCGGGAACGGCAGAACGTCAACGGCGCCGTCAAACTGCGGGCATGAGTGTTTGTGGTGACAAGTGTGATGTACTGACTGGCGCCGTTACTGCCTCAGCTACACTGTTAATTTTGGGTGCATTGAAATTGTACGCCAAGGCGTGTAGTGGTCGTACGCCAAAGGTGTACACCACGCAAAACTGTACGCCTGCGCGTGCGATGACAGCACACCTGCTTCAGACAAAGGAACCGGGGGACACTAGGGGTGCGCTGTCATCGCACGCCAGGGGTGTAGTTTTGCATGTGTATCATTAAACGCCTTGGGCGTACAATTTTAGAGCACCCAAAATTAACAGTGTACCCACCATCCGCCATGCGGAGCCGCGGTGTCCTTCTTGGGCTTCTTGGTCCGATTCTCGCGGCGCTCTGGTACTGACCGACACCGTTTCTCTCCCCCACAGGACCTCCAGAGAGTACCCGTCATCAGCAGCGACGCCACCTTCCCCGGCGACCCGAGGACACAACGGCAGCGTCGCGCCGCCGAGGCCACCGGGTGAGTGTCCACGGAGAGTTCCACTGCAGGCTACAGCGGCCCCATTAGGACTGTAGCCGTATGGGACCACTAGAAAAGTACAACGATCATGCGTCTCCCCTGTACCGCGGAGTCCAGGCGAATACACGACAGTGTTGCGGGTCAGCCTACGCACTTCACTTTGGCAGTAGGGCAGCGTTGCTAGAAAAGATAGGCACGAGGGGGTTCTGTCTCAAGTAGCAGTGATTGACACTAAAAAAAAAATCAAATAATTTTTTGATTTTAATTTTTTTTTTTGATTTTGGATTGATATTTTGATTCTGGATTAATTTCTTTGATTTTGGATTGATTTTTTTGATTTCAAATTGACTTTTTGATTCTTCTATTGATTTTTGACCTTTTTTCTGATCTTTCATTGATCTTTTGATGTTTTTCTTGATCGTTCTTCATTGTTTCGATTTTTTTCGAACTTTTACTCTGATTTTTATCTGAAATTTGTTTATTTTTTGAAAACACCTTGATTTTTTTATTTTGTTGATTGTGTTAATTTTCATTTTGGTTTTTGATTTTCTTATGATTTTTCATTGATTTTTTTGACTTTTTCTGATTTTAAGGGATTTTTAAAATTGATTTTGCATTGATTTTTTTATGATTTTTGAGAAAACCTGTGATTTTTTTTTTTTTTTAATTGTGATTTTGATTTGTTTGATTTTTTCGTGATTTTTTGGCTTTAATGATTTTCGAAGACAGCACCCCCTCGGATAGGCAGAAAACCGCGCGCTACACCTGTGTCCAGGTGGCGGTATCTCCGCCTGACTTCTAGGCAACTCCCCTCTACTCGTGCACAGATGTTGCCTCGTAGGCAGGCGGTGATACAGTCCCGTTACGCATTGGTGAATTGCGCGGTATTTTGCCTAACTTCCTGGCAACACTGGCGGTGGATAGGCAGACCCGCAACACTGTCGTGTATTCGCCGGGCCACCCGGTACAAACGTACTGTATAATAACTTCGGGAAGATATTTTTGACGTTTTCAAGTAAACGTCTTAGTTTTCAAGTGGTTTTTCAAGGAAGCTTTTTGGAAATCAAGACATTGTTATAAATGAGCACTTGCAGATTGGGTTTGTCTTGACCACATTGTTTCTGCCCGAAATACAGTCGGACCCCGCCTCGCGGCCGCCCCCGGCACCGCCCCCAGTACCAGTGCGGCCGCCCCCACCCCCGCGCCGCGGCCGCCCGTCAAACCGCGTAAGAAGCGAAAGGCCCCGCCGCCGCCGCCCCCCAAGGCCCAGCAGGTGAGTGAAGTGGATGGAGACGATCGATGCAGGCGAGGCGGCCACGCCCTTTCTACCCCTCCACCGAGCCCAGCCCCAACCCCCAATCCGGAAAACCAAATCAACATGTCAGTCGACTGATTCAGAGGACGACTTCTATATCTGTTCTGACTCAGAACTTCTGAGGCACTGCTTAATGCGGCAGCCGCCGGACCAGACACCCGGCACTCACGCGCTGCGATATCCACCCGACCCACCCAGCCGGGTCTCTGGCTGGACCCGGCACGGGACTTTGCAGCCTGATGCAGCCAAAAGCCTAGTCCCGTGCTGGGTCCAGAGACCCCGCTGTGTCACCTGTCCGTCGCTCGTCCGTTTCGGCAGTGAGAGAGTAGAGACACTAGGCATGCGCGCTTTCTCGCACGCCAAGCGGCCGGGTCTGAGTCCCACCCGAATGAAAACTCTGCTGCTCGATACCCCTGTGCTGTGCCGGGTACACCGACATGGGTATGCGATCGCTTGGGGGGTACTGGAGTTGTCCTTGGGATCAGTCGGCAGTCCTTGCTGCAGTGTTGCCCGAACAGGCTGGCTGCATCTGCGCCTGCCTACTAAGCAGCACGCACGCACCTGGCAGGTGCAGATGCAGTGAGCCCGGCTCGGCTTTACTCTCTGTATGGGCTACTCATAGCTCACTTTTCTGCCTGTCCGCCCGGCTCTTAGTGACGCAAACCATTTCTGTCTGTCATTCCCTTCAGAGGCTGTCCAGCGCCGTGTCGCTGCCGCAGCTCAGCCAGGGCCAGGACCTGGCCGGCGCCCCGCCCGATGTGCCCGTGCACCAGTCGCAGTCGCAGGCCTCGCTCGCGTCCGACCGGGAGGAGCCGCACGCCCTCCACCAGGGCCAGGACGCCGCCGCCGCCGTCCCGAGGAGCGCCAGTCCGGAGGATCGCGTCAGCCCGCCCGCCGCGCCTCCCGGGGCGCGCCCTGCGTCCGGGTCTCCGGCCGCCGTCCACCACACCACCACCGAGCCAGAGGCTACACCGGTCGAGACGCCGCGGGAGAGCCACGTGACAGCCGAGGCGCGGACCTCCCCGCCCCCGCGCGAGGAGCAGCAGCGCAGGAGCGCGTCCCCGGCGGCGGCCGAGGCCGAGGCACGCCTGTCCACCTCCACGCCGCCGCACGAGCGCGAGCAGCAGCGCAGGAGCGCGTCCCCGGCGGCGGCCGAGGCCGAGGCCGAAGCACGCCCGTCCACCTCCACGCCGCCGCACGAGCGCGAGCAGCAGCGCAGGAGCGCGTCCCCGGCGGCGGCCGTGGCCGAAGCACGCCCGTCCACCTCTACGCCCCCGCGCGAGGAGCAGCAGCGCAGGAGCGCGTCCCCGGCGGCGGCCGAGGCCGAGGCCGAAGCACGCCCGTCCACCTCCACGCCGCCGCACGAGCGCGAGCAGCAGCGCAGGAGCGCGTCCCCGGCGGCGGCCGTGGCCGAAGCACGCCCGTCCACCTCTACGCCCCCGCGCGAGGAGCAGCAGCGCAGGAGCGCGTCCCCGGCGGCGGCCGAGGCCGAGGACGAAGCACGCCCGTCCACCTCCACGCCGCCACACGAGCGCGAGCAGCGGGACTGTAGGCTGACCCCAGAGGACGGAGCAGCGGCGCCAGGACACGAGCGGGTCAGAGACGGAAGCGCCTCCCCGCCCGCACCTCCGCGTCCACAGGAGCAGGATCCCCCTCATGACCCTCCAGTTGGCGAGAGTTCGCCCAGGTCGGTGACGCCAGAGCTGCCCGCGTGCAGCCCCACGCCCAGCCCCAGGAGCAGTCCGAGCAGGGCGTCGAGCTCACCCGAGCCCCCGCTGCCGCCGCCGCCGCCGCCGCCGCCGCCACCCGCGCTGTCGCCCAGCAGCGCCGACACCAGCCCCCTGCCCCAGCGAGCAGCCAGCTACGAGACGGAGACGGAGGGGGCCGGGGCCGTCAACGAGGAATGCCCGTCCCCCCCGACGCCGGCGAGTCCCTGCTCGCCCGGCCACAGCAGTGGAACTAGTCCGACCGCCCCAACGCCTCCGCCGTCCACGCCGCCCGACTCACCGGGACAGGGGTCTGCATCTCCATCTCCAGAGCGCCGTCGCCCTCACTGCCCGCTGGCGCAGCCAGAGGACCCCGACGAGGAGGAGGAACGCGGGGACGGCCAGAGTCTCTCCCAAACAGTGCCGCCGGCCGCGTCTCTGGTCACATCCCCACGCCCCCATCTGCAGGTGTAAAAGGGATTAGAGACACTTCTGCCAGAGGGGAGTTAATTGATGAGTCATACAGAGGAAAGTAGCGATGAATGTGGTCCAGTAGCAGCGCCGAGCTATAGCCGTCTTACGGAATGGGAAGTCTATAATATGGCTGCAGTGCAGAGTGGATCTTCATTATATCTAATTACTGTACTACTTATCTGTTCCATGCGTATTTAATATTGTATGTCCTTCGTGTAATAGACGTTAGATCTGTGATATTTGTAAGGTATTTAATGGATTTATTTGAATTTGTTTTTAGTTTGCTTCATGGTAAATCCTTTAAGAGCCCCTAAAAACAATGCCTTCTGATAGCAGGCTAAGTTCATTTTAAATGGATGTTAACTACTACTGCTAAAAAATATGTGTGAGAAAACAGGAAAATCAATTAAATGCTGTAAAATTTTGTTCAAGTTATATACTGCATTAATTGTTGATTCATCTCGAAATCTGTGTTGTTAATTAGTCTGCACCAATGAAAGAATGCATTGATTTCAATTCACCAATTTAGAAAAGATTTGTATTTCGATGTCAGAAACAACATTTTATAATTTTACTGGAACTCATAAAAATATGTGTAACTACATGACCTACAGTAGATAGAAAAAGATCTGTACCAAATAAATTGTTTCAGTTCTGCAATATTGAAGGTACTTTCATTCTTAAAATATAGGAAGAAAAAAACATGCATGATGACATGAACTTAGAACTTACTAAATTAATCAAAACTCACAGTGCTTAAAACAGGGCGGACTGGACGAGTTGGTGCAGACCATTCAGCTGACTTTTTAGGAACACTCTCTTCATTTGGTAATGGACTAAGAAATCTTGAATTCAGGGAGGATGATTGCAACTTAAATGGGTTGTTTGGGCTCACTCGGACCATTCTAGGAGAATTGGATTCGCCTCGAATCATAGGCTTCGGAGAAAGAGCGTCAGGAGTTACTTTAGCTCCAGCCAATGATTTCAACTTCAATTGGTTGTTTGAGCTCACTCGGACCATTCTAGGAGAATTGGATTCGCCTAGAATCATGAGCTTCGAAGAAAGAACGTCAGGAGTTACTTCAGCTCCAGCCATAGTCTCCACTCTTGTCCTTGACACCTGATATGCTGGGGTCTGTGCTTCATTTCTCTGTAAACTTAGAGTTGTTGGAGAATCAGAAGTTAAACATTCCACAGCAGATGATTCATCATCATCGAATGATTCTTCATTCTCCTCAAATTCACTGCAAACAGAAAAAGAACCATCACACAACTGTTTAGGCCAGGATAATAAAGTGAAGGAACACTGCTCACAATGTTGAGAATAAAGGTGGCCCCACAATGGCCGGAATTCGACCGTCAGTCAGTCAGTCAGTCACTCGTTTTAGCTTCCCACGTTCATTATTTTGGATGATGATCAACTGAAGTAGTTCCTTTCTTATGAAAAATCCGGTATTGAAAAGTTCAGAAGGATAAAAGTGGGTAAAACAAGTGTAAAGGAGTGACTGATGGGTGAAATATGACTGACTGACGGGCGGATTCTGAACATTGGGGGGCCACCTTAAATAAATAATTTAATGGTTGCACAATAGCTTGATGCTATTTGCAATAGGTTCCAGGGTTCTGTAACTTTACATATTTTGGCTTTCCGCTTGTTATTGGAACATTTACAAATCTTAAATAAAACTTAAAGAGTATTCAAAACTCAATCTGATGAATGTCTAAGGCATATTAATACCATAACTTAACGTTTAATCAGTCATCTACAAGTAAAGAGTTATAACTTTATTTACAGTGAAATCAGCTTAAACCGTTTGGCCTGATTGCCGCATCTGAATGGTATACACGGAGAACCTTTTCAGCAGATTTCTAATGCAGGCATATGTTTTAAATGTAGAGGGGCTCTAAAACGTCTTAAGCGGAGAAACGGTTTAAATGGATACGGTTTAAGCAGATTTCACAGTAGTTAAATAACACTACCAGGCCCTTTTGTCTTATGTTACATACCCCTGATAAGTAAGAGCCAGTGATTTGTAAAAACGTTCAGATTGTTAAAGGGGGTGACCTTGTCACTAATAGTTAGAACCATTGTCCTCCACTTACCTTGCATTTGCAGCTTCTTCATCAGGATCAGGCTGTGTAAATGCTGGCATTTTAGAACTATCATATCCATACTTTTCCAATGTACTTTCTATCAGTAGCATGCCTTCTTCGATCGATTTATTAGTTTCTCTTGCCTTTTGTAGATTCAGCTCACCAGCAGACAATATATTCTGCAGCTCAACCAGCATATTCCCCGTAGCTTCCTAAGAATATGAAGAAATTAACAGAATTTATTTTTATCTTAGAGCGATACACACAAATGTAAAATGTATGTGCTGAAGTGAGTATTACCTCCATATCTTTTACTTCCTGCTCCACAGATCTCATTGCTTCCAAAGCTTGAGGTTTATTTTCATCACATGGCATCAAATTCAAGACTGAACCTAAAACCGTTTCCAATTCCTGTAAGCCATGATCAATAGCCCGAGCAACACGTGCAACATGTTTGAGATTGCCTGCAGGTAAGACTGAAAGCACGAGACAAGAAAAATAAGAAGGAAATATATTAGTTAACATTTAAAAATCTGGAAACATTAACATTTCGCACTGTGAGAATGAATGTTAATTTGGTTGGCTTACGATCGGAATCAACCGGATTCATTATCTTATCTGCAAAGAGCTGGACGACTGAAGAACCTGGACACCTGTACAGCTGATCAACTGGATATGACAGAGCAACTTATCGGTTGGGTGGGTAATGCCTAGAACATACACATACTGGGCTCTAGGTAATACCGGCACCGGCTATCATTTGAAATCAAATAACGCCAGGCAATTGGACCATCCCTAGAAATTGAAATCGAGCTATAGCTTTTGAGGGAAATAATGGAAAAAAGATGAAAGTATTTATTGAAATTCTAAAACGTCATTTCACTAACGTCTAAAAGATTTTATCAAACCTGCGCTACATGACATCGATTTTCTTCTCGTTGGTTCTCATGCTTTTTTTTTCTGTCAGTTGGTAGCCTGGTTCGTAGCGTAGTTTTTCGCGCAGCGCCATGCAGCGCGCATCCCTAGCAGACGACGGCTGTGGTTTGTTGGTTTGTTATATTTACTGGCTTACTTGTTGTTCTGTCAGATTGTCAGGTTTGATAGTTTCCTTTCATTGTCTTCTTATCAAAAGAAATGAGCGAAATTCAAAATGCTTCGCGTAAGACTATACTGCCATCAGTCACCACAGACCTTTTCAGTGAAATAGAAAGGATGTATTCCGAAGAGGGAAAATGTATGCTTAACTTGCCTCTTTTGCTTACTTATTGCAACAGGCTGGTATGTTTTTTTTTAAATTTTGTTCTTCGTGTCACTCATAGTCAGCGACGAGTCGTTACTAGCATTACATGCCGTATTTGGTGCTCCTCTGGAAAGAGCACTAGAAATGCTTGAAAAAGATTGTGTTACCCTCCTAACCACATCGAATGACATCAGACAAGCTCTACAGGTAAATCTGATGAGGTACTTAGTGATGATCCAGCTCTTCCGAGTTTTATGTTTGTTGTTAGGTTTCAGGAGGGCGCGGCGAGCTGTATACATTATTCCCAAATATTAATTTTTGCCCGTGTCTTGCATATGCCCACCAAGTCATCACATCTCAAATTCATGTATCTTGTAAACATGTACTAGCGGCTAAACTTTCACAAGTTATGGGTCGCACAATACGAAAAGAAGCAAGTCCGGAGGAAGTTGCTCGCATCTTATGTCTTTCAGCACATGCTGATAAGAATACCTTAGAATTTTAACCCTAAATCTTTTCTGTAAATTTCTTACATTTGGAGAAAGACTGAGGAAGAAAGTTAGGTTGGTATGCTGTAGACACTTCTTTATGTAATTAAGAAGTTTAACTGTTTCTACAAATATCAGAGTAATACATTTGGTAACCTAGATATAACATTTATAGTAAAGCCCACAAAATGTCTTTTTTAATATCCTGCAGATCACAATCTTTACCAGTTATCAAGGCTATGAAATTGAACAATATTCTAAAATAAACTCCAAATGGCAAAACGTTTTTCTTTCAAAAGCAAAGAACTGGTTGTTGATTTTCTTTACCAAATGTTCAAAGAGTGTGCCACCACAATTACTTCACTTGCAAATTGTCAAATCAAATTAATACATTGCTTTCTAATTGGTTACAACGATAACATTTAGCCACACAAGCCTAGGTTTCAAATGTAACATTGTCATCATTGTTAATCAAACCACATTTCTGCTCAGCGCATTCAGATAAGGCACAATCATATCACACATATGAGAAGTGAGCGATTTCTACACTCTCTGCATGTATTAAGGCATCCTTGCATTATCCAATCTAAACTACATCATACAGTATAAGTAAATTTTTTTTTAGTTATCTTTCTACTTTTACTCAGCACCTACCACTCATACTTGAGACACAATACACTTCCATTAAAATTCATGCCTGCCATATGAAAAAAATGGTGTAATGAATGAGCTAATGAAGACATGAAATAAAACCTGTGTAGTAGTATCAAACAGGGGTAGATGGTGACCTTATTCCCAAGATTGTATGTTTAGTTTACAGACTGTCAACAAAATGTCAATTACATTCCACTTTTAAACAAAAAATGGCTTAAATGGCTAAAGAAAAAGTTGTTCCATTAATGGCATATGAATAACATTCTTGATAAAAATTTTAAAAAGTTCGAGTACCTTACATGAATGATCAGCCCCTGTACTTAAAAATTTTGAGTTCATCACATGTAAACCTAGTACAATGTACAGGTGAGAATTATTGTTCAGCCTATGAGCCTAAAGCTCTTCTTCTCAAAATCTTGAAGAACACAGGTTCATAAACACTTGTTTTACAAAGCCTAATAAAGATCAACCTGAGAACAAGTGGTGTTTGTAAGCTGCCAATATAACATTAATGCAGCTTAGTGCAGTAAGTTTAAAGAGACTCAATATGGCAGGTTAGGTATTTAAAAATTTAAAATATCTAATAAAATCACTTCTATTAAAATAAATTTGGCACAGAAAAATCATTTCTTGCTAGTAACTAGGTGATGAGGAATATAAATCCATAAGACAACATAGCATATTGCTTTCTGAACATAAAATGCACCTACTTGTGCTGATAATGAAAATGGATCCCTTACATATTATTTACATAAATACAAATTTCATCAAATAATTTACAAAATCATATCTACCTAGAGGATTTAACATTTATAAAATAAATGGATGACCTGATGACAGAAATGAACGTGGGATGAACCATTATGTTTTCAAACGTACATGAATATGAGATGAAAGGTCTTATTTCCATTTCGCAACTACTGTACTATATACCAATAACTCTTTCACAGGAATCCCGTAAAGTAGCCTCTAACAACAGTCAGTCTTTTTAACTCACTTTGCTAATTGCAAAGATTTGAAAATGGAGAAAACTGGTATAGGTCTTAGAAGAGCACGGATCAAACATTGACCGAACTTGGCAACTGAACCAGCAGTCACCACATAAAAGGAAAAAAAAAAAAAGAAAACTTCTCAAAAGGTACAGTACAGTAAAACTTGTAACACAAAGCTACATCATGGAATATGGAAAGCACTGAAAGAAGGCCAAAGTTTTTGAAAAAATAAACATAAATTGGAATTTAGCTCAAAATTTTTCAAAAACACATTCCGTATTTAATTGATTCATAGTCGCACCCTTTAGAGAAATGTGAAAGATATAACTTACAATCCAAGTGCAATTTAGATCTTTGGTAAAAGTTGTTCTCCTTCTTTTTCTTGTTTTTCCCCCTTTTTTCACTGTTTTGCCATTTTAATAGTAAAACACCGATGCAGAAATTAAAAAACAGGATATTTAGTAGTGGCAGGACACAGAATTGGGGGGGGGGAGGGGGGGGAAGAGCATCCAGCCAGGGATGAAAGTAACAAACTGTTGCGCCTTAGAACCAGCATAAGACTCTTTTTTTCAATTTTAGGTCCTTGGAATATGGGGTGTGACTCACGTTCAAGGGGACTAAGAATCAGATAAATACACTATGCTTGTGGTGTTTCTATGCCAGAGGCTAAGCCCATTTACAGTTTTGACATATTCTTGAAATCATATACCATGCATAAAAAGACATGCAATCATGAATTATTCTGAGTTCTCACTAAGACAAGTAAATTAAAACAGGAGAGAGCTCAATTAAATAAAATTTCAGGTGAGGTAAAACCTTTTAGTTTTTAGCATATTGCGGCACCCTCATAGCTCCTCGAAGAAAGCAACTCGTGCTTTGGTCGAGCCCGATTTCACCTGCAATAAAAAAAAAAAGAGATTAATTTTTTTTAAAGTAGGTTACATGAGATATAAGAATATTAACTAAAATTTAGGATATGATATTAGGTGGTGGGATCCCATAACCCACTCCTGTATTCCTTGAAGCCCGCACTGCGGGGGCCACGGGCATCGGCAACCATCCAACCCAATCTGGGAGAGAGGCAATAAACACCCTCTCAGGAAAGCTACTGCACTAAAGCCTTTGCAAAGGACCAATTACTTCCAAAAGGTGAGAATTTAAGCACTTTTCGTCCCTTCACATAGTCACATAGACATTAGTGAAGCATTGTGCCTTCAAAAAAGGAACAACGGGGGCTATGCAGCACCTTATTATTCACAGAAAGGGGTGCTTGTGACTCAGGTCAGTGTGCAAGGAGACATGCTACCACAACTGAAAAGCAAGCTCGCTTCCCCCTGCTTCCCCAAAAAAATTAATGGGGGAAAAAGTAACTAACAGGGTGGCCACGCGATCGGAATTTTCGATTTCCCTGACTTCTCCCTGACTTTTCCTTGACTTTCTTGCAAATTTCCCTGACTTTTTTAACCGCATTTAAGGCGCTAGTCAGTAAACTTTACCGTATTTTAGGAACATCAAAAACATTTTCGTACTTTGAATTCGAGGAAATTATGTAAGCAAATAGAGAACAAGAGCCTTGTTTGTCGCGCTGCTACCGACCCGGGAAAACAAGCGTGAGATTTGAAACGATTTGGGACTTCGCACGGATTTCCCTGACCGCCCGTCAATTTCCCTGACAACTTTTTATTTCCCTGACTTTTCCCTGACTTCCCTGACCACTCTTTATTTCATTGACTTTTCCCTGACTTCCCTGACTTCAAGGTTGCGTGGCCACCCTGAACTAAAACAGCTAAAGTACCTTTCGCAGAGTAGAATACTTGTTCTCTCCAAGACGCAGCTGTTCCTGATGGAGAGCATCCATCTGACTCTGCTTCTCTCCCACTTTGAGAACTTCGATCTCGCATCGAAGTTCCCGTAGCTGATTCTGCAGATGTTTGCTTTTCTCCAAGTACTCCACCCTGTAAATTACAGATAGTAATTTCAGCAAGCAGACATATTACAAGAAAAGTGAAAGATCATTTAGATAGATAGATTAAATAATAAATCAAATAAATAATAAATCAATGTTTTTCTTTCACTTATCAGTTTAAGTAAATTATTTTTGGAAAATAAGCTTTGTTCTAAAGAAAATATTTTTATTTTTTTTGATTAAAAATAGAGGAAACTGACACCATCCTAATCCAAAAAGAAACTCAATGACCTAAATCCAAATATGAAAGGAGAAAAATCAAACTAAGGTAAGAGCAAGAATGTTTAGCAAAAGATGACATGCAAGTAAGTGGACTCAGACTGCTTCAGGAATATGAGCACCTGCATGGTAGTCCTCAAATGATCTCTTTACCAAGCTGTCTACGTGGGTTTGAATATTGTCTGATATTACTCGAAAAAGTAAAATCCAAACCAATTGCAGCATACAAGCTAATTATTAACACAAATTCATCTTAGCCCACCTCTCCTTTTCAATCTCGAGTGACAGCTGTTCCATATCTTGATCAGCTGCCAGGTCATAGGCAGGCAATTCAGGAGGAATGTCAGATCCTGGCAAACCAGGCATGTCTCCAGGTACACTCCCACACATGTCTCCTGAATCTCCAAGCTGCAGGGCCTGGAGATCCGCAGCTAACTGAGGTGTTAGTCCTTGCGACAACCCAGGGGAAAGAGCCGGGCAGAGTCCTGGAGAGAGGGCTGGTGACAGGCCAGGCGATAGCCCAGGAGACAGACCCGGAGAGATTCCAGGTGACAGTCCAGGGCCGAGACCCAGCCCACTCATGGGTTGGGAGAGTTGTGACAGCTGGGACAGTTGGGAGAGTTGCGACAGTGACTGCGACATCCCTCCACCAATGCCATTGCCAGCCTCATACTGCTGCTGGCAAGCAACCCACCCAAAACCATCAGTTAAGTTCAGCTACATCTCATGCAAATATGCATCAGTCAGTACAAGGTATGCCAAATTGGTAAGAATAAAACAGATTTAAATTAAGAGAATAGAAAAGAACTTTTAATAGCATAAAAATACACTTTTAATTGCATATAAACCACTTTACCAACTTACCAGTGGTGTTGGAGAGTGAGTTTGATGAGGCACAGACTGGAGAGAGGTGGGGCTTGCTGTTCTCGATAAGAACTGAAGAAGCTTTTCTTTGGCCTGCTTTTCAGCAATCCGAGCTTTTAACAACTCATCTTTCAATCGGTCTGCTTCTGCAGCACGTCTCTCAGACTCATCAACCAATCTGGCAGTTAGCCTCTCAGCTTCTTGAGTTTTCCTTTCTAGATGAACCTTTTCCTCTTCAGTCTGTGAGTAAAATTGAAATATCATCATGTATTCCAAGAGATACAAGCCAAGAACACAGCAAGTAAAAGTTTGCGAGCCCACCTTCATTGCAGTCAAACGTATTCTGTTGATTTCTTGCTCTGCCTTTGCTGCTTTCTGGCTAAGAAGCATTGCTTCTTCTTCTGCAACACGTGATTTCTCAGCCAAAAGGTCTGCAGTTTGTTCAGAGCGACGCTGAACATGAAAAGCACATAAAAGTCTTAAATGTCTGGAATGTTCATACAATTAAATCTAAAACAAAAATACAAACCAGTGCTTCATTTGCAACTCTCATTTCTTCTTGATATTGCAAAAGCTTTTGCTCCATTATAGCCTTTTCTCTTTCAGCTGCTTCCCTCAATTGCTTCTCTCGTGCTAGTTTGTTGCGCTCAACCTGCCTTCTGCACAAAACAAAAACAAAGAGATGGGCTTAGTCTCCACAATTAAAGAAGTTATTTGTTTTGAGAAACATCTAAAATATATTTCACTATTGGTGTATTACCTTGACTTTTCTTCTTTAGCCTGGGCTTTCATTTGCTGGACCTCCATAGTATCTGGTTTGCGCCTCCTCATGAACAAATCATGATTTCCTATACACAGATCTAAAATCTATGAAATTTGACAGAGAAATTAGCACTGAAATCTGACATCTAACATTAAATTTCAATTCAAATGTAACATATATCTGTGCTCACCAGTTTATTCATCCGAGCTTTCTGTGAGAAAAATATGAAGTTGGGAGATGACTTGTCAACAGGTTTGATCACAAACTTCTTATCATCGAAAGAAATATGTCTTATTTCAGACCATGTAAAAGTAGTTTTTGGCGTTAATTTGTTTTCTTTCTCATAAATATTTAATCCAAGAGCCGTAACACCAAGCCATAGCTCAGTGTCTTTCTTGTTCTAGAAACAAATAAAGGGGGAAAGAAAGGAAGAGTAGTTTAGACTTCACATTTAAATTCAATGAAATTCTTCATTATGAAGCTAGATATTCAGACTTACAGTTATTGGGAAATAATTGACGCCATACATATCTAGATCCTGAGCAATTTTAAGGTACTCCATTTCGGCTTCATCCCGAGACATTCCTCTATGATCAGCATACCACACTTTAATTCTCTCTTCCCACATCTCTTGTGTCATTTGGTACTGGTCAATAACTCGTTGTGGAAGCAAATTGTCTTTTGATAAAGTACCAGGTTTGTATGTGAGTTCATCATGGTCACCATACTGGATATAGAACAAGTTTCATTTTCTTAAAGCAATATTTTAAGGTTTAATGATTGCCAAGAAGTATTTCATAAAAGAACTACCTTGGCTTGTACTGCATAAGAGGCTAAAAGAACAGATGCTTCTGGAGGACAATATATGTCCATGGAGAGTATTGCTTGTTTTACTTGGAGGAAGAATAGATGCTGAGTGACCTCTTGAACCAACTCTTCAGCCACATCTTCGGGATATAACTTTCCCAGGAACATAAATGGAGTTGCTGGCTGGTTGCTAGGATTAATTCCTTGATCTTGAACTGAAATTTAAAAAATAAATTTAAAAAAAATTAATGAAAAATAAAAAAAATATATAGAAATTGAAACTAACTCATAAGGCCTCAGGAAGAAAGTAACTATGGAACACTGTGTAATCAAACAAAGATTCCATAGCAAATTTTAGAAGCGAGCACACATTTACAGGTGCCATTACCGACAAATGAGACAGATGAAGAATGCAAGAAAACAAGGGAAAAAAGTGTTTAAGAGTTCTAAAAACGCATAAAGATTACCACTGCTTCCCAATGCAACTATTCTCACCTTTCTTATCCAGTTTCAGCCAACTGATAAATCCCTTGGAATCCATATACTGTAGACCAAAGTACCAGGTTTCTCTCAGCCCAATCGTACGGCAAACTAAATCAAATAAATCTCTTCCTGTTGCATGCCACTAGAAAAGCCAAAGATACAGAAAGGAAAAATAAGTTGCTCGGTAAAAAAATTACTCATCCTTCATGCATACAAGTTAAGGGTGGTATATGCAAACTAGCAGTCTATTAATCAATATACCCGAAGAAAAAAGAAGTTAACAAGTTTGTTTTCGATAAAAGAGATGACTGGCATTCGACCATCAAGAAATTAAAAAGATTGACAGATGGTCCAAGAAGCAATACACGATAGCGAAATAGGTATGATGTGTTTGGGAAGTTGACTCACTATTCTGAATCGGGATTGTGAACGGCAAGTTTACAAACTAAGATGAGACGATCCAAATAGTAAAAATTG
Source organism: Frankliniella fusca (assembly GCA_029379305.1). Classification (NCBI taxonomy): domain Eukaryota; kingdom Metazoa; phylum Arthropoda; class Insecta; order Thysanoptera; family Thripidae; genus Frankliniella; species Frankliniella fusca. Next base: position 1,876,684 of record JAHWGI010001278.1, on the reverse strand, counting down.
AGAGATCATAAAAGTAACTACAAATTAATAAAACTGACAACTACAAGGCATCAAAGATATTAAACCACTGAATTAGGCACTACCGACTAACCTCCAAGTCAAATTCCAGTTCTGCATCGAGCGTACAAACTTTGACCGGGAAAGATTTCTGAGACTTCTTACGCCTGAATGGTGGCATTCTGTACTTCATTTTTACCGACTCGCAACGGATAAACCCATCTTCTTAACTATCACATTCTCTCATGACGAAATGCGACGTTCTTAGAGTGTTAAAACAACATATCACAGACATGAATCAAATAAACTTTTTTCTAAGTTATCTTGATTACTAGTTCGGACGACGTTCGCTGCTCGGTTGTTTTTGATGGGTTAGTTCGTGAATGAGGTCAAAGCAAGCGACTCAGTGACATCCCATTGATCCATTATTGATCGTCGTAAGTATGGAATCGTATAGAGGAAAGGCGCAGGCACAGCTTAAGCCATAAAAACACATTCCTTCACTTCCCTTACGTGCTGAATTCGGACCTTGTTTTTTTTTAAAAAAAGGGATACTAACAAAACATTTGCGGGCATCGGTCATTGTAAAGTTTCGTTATCATTCTGTCGGCTTTCGAAGGCACCTCTCCGCACCTTGGCGTATTTCCTTAGTTAATTGTCAAAGATGGCGGCAACGAAAAGGTTACAGAAGGTAAGTTCTTCTTTTATGTTGAAATTATATCACTTCGTAATCCAATCGAGGCACAAATTACGCTCGCACTGCAGGCTTTGCATGCCTGGTGTTATACTTTGCCCAACATTTTTCTTATTATGTGCTGTCAACGGTAGTGTTGTATGCCGCTGGACATCCACATTCTTCCCTATCATGGCTGGGAACATCTAAGCCTAATCCACCAAGGTCCGATGCATTCATTTACAACATCGGCATTGTCGATTTTTTTCATGCTACACTTACGTTTTGAGAATTTCGTAATGTGGGTTATAAGTACAAATCAATCTCTTGGATGTTGCCATGTATCTACTCATGTACTTTCTCTCATTGAAATATATTTCAATCTTTCTCAAAGATATGACAGGCCCCTACAATCTTTACTCTGTTTTATTGGTTTGATTGAAATCAACACCTATTTTAGTTTGTTGTAATGATTCACCTAGTGTCTTTGGTTTGTGTGATCAAGGCTTTCGAAGGCAGTTCAAAAAAGAAAAAACCGTCTTCATAGAAATTGTGTAATGATTATGACATCTTTTTGTTATGTTTAAGGAACTTGGAGATATTCGTGCATCTGGCCTCAAGGCTTTTAGAGATGTTCAGGTTGATGAATCAAATTTGCTTCTTTGGCATGGCGTTATTGTGCCAGTGAGTGTCAAGGAAAATCGTTCACAAGAATTGGTAGGTGCAGGATCAACAATCCCCATTAACTTCATTTTTTTTGCAGGATAACCCCCCATACAATAAAGGAGCCTTCAGGATTGAAATAAATTTCCCAGCGGAATATCCCTTTAAACCCCCAAAGATTCATTTCCGGACTAAAATCTATCATCCCAACATCGACGAAAAAGGACAAGTTTGTTTGCCTATCATTAGTGCTGAAAATTGGAAACCTGCAACCAAAACTGATCAAGGTATGATTTCCATCTTTTTTTATCCTTCGTTGCTAATTGGGTTAACTTCTCATATTCATTTGGTGTCTATTTTCAGTAATCCAAGCCTTAGTGGCACTTGTTAATGATCCTGAGCCAGAACATCCTTTACGAGCAGATTTGGCTGAGGAGTACATTAAAGACCGCAAGAAATTTGTGAAAAATGCAGAAGAATTCACTAAGAAACACAGTGAAAGGCGGCCCCCAGAATAAAACTTCTGTTTATGAGCCGACACTGTGATATTGTCAAATGTTTCATCTTCCTTTTACTTTTTAACTTTTAATTGGTCATCTTGTCGAAATATTGCAAGATGATTGTAAACCCAAGTCAAACTAAAGAGGGATCAGCGAATGGTGAAACATGACTTCTAATTACTATATCTGTACTTGTGGTTTTGTTTACGAACCGGTCAATGATAGATAAACCATCTCAAATTCTGATCATTACTTCTTTCATTTCATTTAACTTTAGTCTGCACATGGTTGTGGATATTTTCTACTTTGGTGTGCTGTTTTGCTGGTTGTTTTCAGTCCTGAGTATTTTGAAGACTGGTTTAGCCATGCTAAGGGAGGCAGACTATTTTCACGTGTGTGTGCTAAAGTAGTTCTGCACATCCATGTGGTCTATACAACCTAAATGAGACTGTTAATTACTTTTCATAACTTGCCCTCCCATTGGATATGTTTTTCAAAGACTTGTTATTTTGGAGAAAAAAGAAAATCATTCACTTCCTTTCCCTTTGTTGTGAAACTTGGCTACCTAAGGAGAAAAAGAATCACCCATTTAATTGCCTCATTACTAAATTCAATTGCTATGCAGGCTAAATATTATTTTTCATATGTAGTATTCAAAGGGTAAAGATATATTTCTAATTTAAAGATGAAGAACTGATCAACACACATGAACAGTACACAGATTTCATATTTTGTTCTGCTTGTATTGGTTTAGTGTTCTGAAAAAAAAAAAAATCATTGTGTGACAGTGTGTACTGTTTTTCACTTCTTGCTATGATTCATATCTGTATCACTAGTGTGGTTCAATCATTCTAATTTTTTCAAGTTGCCTGATTTTTCTCTGTGCATTTTTCCTGTGTGATGGTGTGGTAGAGGACTGTAATTATTTTAAGCACATAAATTGGTTTTCATCATTTGTAGTTCCTTATTACATTCATAAATTATTTACATATCCTGGTCCTCAAAAACAACTGGCATGAAGAATGAAATATTTATTGAAAAGCAGGAGTTTTGTGTAATCTTAGCTGTCCCTGGAAGTATGACATTTATCTACTTTCGGTATTTTATTTAGCACTGAGAAGTGTTTTTCAAGTTAGTCAATCATAAATTGAAGGTACAGCTCTTGCCTCTGAGACGCCCGAAGTGGATAGACAACGGTGGCGACTCGAGCGTGTCCGTCCGCGGAGCCTACCCGCGCGGCGGGCTGCCTACCCCGCAGGATGAAGGGGCTGGCCGGGGCCGGCTCGTAACGCATGAAGTGTATACCGGTGCTCCTCGCGCACCCTCCTGTTGGTTTCGAGGGCTAGGTGTGGGGACGTTAATGAAAGGAAATGGCTTGAGCTGTCGAAGGAGATTCTACGCAGTCGTAGAAAGGGAGAGAGAAAACGCGATAGATGCCGTACGCTTCTGTCAGAAATATTTCTCATACTAGGGCTCAAGACCCCGAGTGAGGGGGGGGGGGGGGGGGGGCTCACGACCGTTGGCTACTCGCACCCTATCGCACACGCTCGAAGCCGCCGCAAGGTTTCGTGTCGCCACGGTTCTCTATTTCTCTACCACCTTGGAGCCGGCCGAGCCGGCTCGCCAGCCCGCAGCCGATCGTCTCGAGGTCAACTACTTCGGCCCGGTCACTTCTCTCCTGCTGGCTGCTTTGGATCGAGAGGAGCTTCTTTATAGGTAAAAAGGCAAAGATAAATATCATCTCTTGAAAAGAAATATTCCGTGCAAGTGTCTTCCCTTTAAGCGATACTGATTCCCCCCCCCCCCCCCTCCCTTCGGGGGTCTGTCATGGCCAGTGAGCCAGATTATAGTTTACAGTGACAGTGCCACATGCAAGTGAGGTTAAGTTTTGTCTATTCTCTTGACAATTGTACGTATATTGGTGAGTGGTTGTCATCCCGATCTATTTCCGCAGCCCAAACGTTTAAATGAAGTGTTGTCAGAATTTGGGTGGCGAAAGTCCTCCCTGTATAGGCACCTCGCGCCCTCAACAGGTTTATGTTGTGTATTTTTACTGAATCCCACACCACACCCGCTAAATAAGACGTAACAGAGGTCGCTCCTCTCGTCGAGAACCCGCACTGATGTGTTTGACCGGTTGTACCCCGCCCAAGGACCCCGCCCGGCCCGGCCCGCCTCAAATGCAGTATTTCGTCTTTTTTGATGAGCGAGTAGTGCCTGAAGTCGCACTCAGGCTTTCAGTAAATACCAAAGCATGTTACGTAAGGGTTGGGTCGGCGTGATGTGGGCTGCTCCTCCCACCTCATCGCCCCCTCGCCTCTGGATCCGTCCCTGCGCGCCTGCGCGGGGCCGGAGTCTCTCACGCTGCTCACGCGCTGCCCGCTCTGCTTTCAGAACGGGGAATGTCAGTCTCCGCCATCCGCGGCGGGGCCCGGGCCCGGCGCTTCGCGGCCCGCGGCCTCCAGGTCCGGGCCCCGGTGGCCTCGGCGGCCCCGGCGCGCCACGCTAGCTGCAGCCCCGCCACGGAGGGCTCCGTCGTCGCCCTGGCCGAGGCCAGGCGCTTCATCTCGGACGCAATGAAAGCGGTCGGCACGGCGAAGGACAACGCCGACTTCCTGGCGGAGGTGCTCGTCGAGGCCGACTACCGCGGCCACTACAGCCACGGCCTCAACAGACTCGGTGCGTAAGGTCGGGGAGTCGGGGGATCGGGTCCGATCCTCGGGACTTCCCTCACTCACGGGACGCACATGGGCCGCTCCAGAGTTGTACGTGGACGACGTGGCGGCGGGGAGCTGCCTGCCTGCCGCCGAGCCCCGCCTGCTCAGGGACGGGCCCTCCACGGCGTGGGTGGACGGCGGCCATGGCCTGGGTCCCGTCGTGGGCCGATACTGCATGCAGCTGGCCATCGACAAGGCGCGGCAGACGGGCGTCGGCTGGGTCGTCGCCAAGGGTACGTCGTCACAGGAGGATGCACAGAGCTGACGCTGTCTGCTATCGGTTCAGAGACGGGTTGGGAACTTGTCGGTCTTTGTTTTTGCGGCGCGCAGGTTCCAACCACTACGGCATTGCGGGCTGGTACAGCATGCAGGCGCTCAAGAAGAAAATGATGGTAAGTGCTGCACGGTTTTGCGCCCCTATCGCCCCCTCGAGTGAGTCAGAGTTGTCAAAATTTGCGCCTCCCTCCCCCGCAGGGCATGAGCTTCACCAACACGTCGCCGCTGGTGAGCCCCACGAGGAGTAAAGGGGTGAGTACCGACACCGTGACCTTGGCCCCGGCTGGCCGCATAGCGCCGCATAGCGCCGCATAGCGCCCCTGAACGCTCTGATCTCTGCGCGCACAGGCGGCGCTGGGGACCAACCCCATCTCCCTGGCGGTGCCCGCGGGCTCCGACAGCTACGTCCTGGACATGGCCACCACCGCGGCGGCCCTCGGCAAGGTGAGAGGAGGGTCTGCAGGTCTACAGACTCGTTCAGAAGAGCGCTCCCCTCGGTCTGTCTCGCTCGCACCTATAGGGCGCACCCCTTGAGCGCGCGTGCGCGCGAGAGAGACAGAGCGACTGACTCAGTCTGGAGGAGGGTCTGCAAGTCTACAGACTCGTTCAGAAGAGCGCTCCCCTCGGTCTGTCTCGCTCGCACCTATAGGGCGCACCCCTTGAGCGCGCGTGCGCGCGAGAGAGACAGAGCGACTGACTCAGTCTGCTGGTCTCCGCCTCCGCACCGCATGCTCTCCTCCCTCTAGATCGAGATGCAGCGGCGACGCGGCGAGCCGCTCCCCCCCGGCTGGGCGCAGGGTCCTGACGGCGCGGTGACGACGGACGCCGAGCTGGCCTACAAGACGCAGTGCCTGATGCCGTTAGGGGGTGCCGAGGACTCGTCCGGCTACAAGGGTTACGGCCTGGCTCTCATGGTGGAGACCTTCTGCGGGCTCCTCGCAGGTGAGAGCGCCTGTCGACTCCGGGGTAGGCCACCCCGCCACACTGCTCTACCTGACGGGATGGCCTATCTACAGGGTGATTCCGCACAGTAGTTTCGTCTCTCTTCCCTTGTCGCTCTCATGCGGCGTGGCTACAATGACGAGAGTGAGAGTTGAGTGGTGAGTGAGTGAGTGAGTGAGTGAGTGAGTGAGTGAGTGAGTGAGTGAGTGAGTGAGTGAGTGAGTGAGTGAGTGAGTGAGTGAGTGAGTGAGTGAGTGAGTGAGTGAGTGAGTGAGTGAGTGAGTGAGTGAGTGAGTGAGTGAGTGAGTGAGTGAGTGAGTGAGTGAGTGAGTGAGTGAGTGAGTGAGTGAGTGAGTGAGTGAGTGAGTGAGTGAGTGAGTGAGTGAGTGAGTGAGTGAGTGAGTGAGTGAGTGAGTGAGTGAGTGAGTGAGTGAGTGAGTGAGTGAGTGAGTGAGTGAGTGAGTGAGTGAGTGAGTGAGTGAGTGAGTGAGTGAGTGAGTGAGTGAGTGAGTGAGTGAGTGAGTGAGTGAGTGAGTGAGTGAGTGAGTGAGTGAGTGAGTGAGTGAGTGAGTGAGTGAGTGAGTGAGTGAGTGAGTGAGTGAGTGAGTGAGTGAGTGACAGAGAGCACTATGAAACGGAATCACCCAGCTGCGCCTGAGCTCTCAAACACTATCGGGCTTGCAGGCTCTGCGTACGGACCGGACATACGGCGCTGGGGCTCGTCTGGCCAGAACGCGGATCTGGGACAGTGTTTCATCGCCGTGGACCCGGCGGCGTTCGCTCCGGGCTTTGAGGATCGCGCGGCCGATCTTCTGTCGAGGTTGAGGACGATGGAGCCGGTAAGGTGTCCACGACTCGGTGCGACCGAACCGCCCAAGGCCCGAGACGAGGGAAGTGTCTAGAAGAATGACGGTGGCTATTCTTTCAGGCGGACCATTCCAGCCCCGTCCTGGTCCCAGGCGACCCCGAGCGCCGCCACATGGCACACGTCGACAAGCAGGGTGGAGTGCGATATGTTCCTCAGCAGATCGAGTCTTCCGTGAGTGCATGCACCTTGTGGTTTGAACTTTTAGTTTATTTATTTATTCATTAAGTGTAAGCATAGAAACTGATCAAATTTTCTCCTAATTTTGGCTGCAGGAAAACTTGGCGAATAGACTTAAAATATCTCCAATGAAAACTTTGGCTTGAATACTACTCTGTTTTATTATTATTATTTTATTAAAGATTTTCTCTGCCTCTTTTGGCCAAACATTGTTATAAAAAAAATGAAATGCCCGCTGATGTAATGAATAATTATAACACTTTCATTTGAACAAAAATAATTATACATATTTACATCAAACCCAATCTTCTTTACACCATACACTAGCTGCCAGCTGTTTCTAATTCATCTTCCTTTTTATTCGGCTTGATAAGAGGCTCATATCGAAGTTTCAGCAGAGTTTTGGAATCCCTCTTAATGGTACCAGGCAATTTTGCTGTGTCTCCAATAGCCTCCTCTACCGCAGCACGAATAGCCTTGGAAAGAAAACAAAAATACAATAATTTAGTGACTTTCAGATCTTTGAGTTTTGTGAGGGTTTCAGTTTCTGACTCACATTGGAATTCTCTGAAACATCAATGGCAACCTCGACAACATATCCACTTTTTATCCACTTAGTCAGTTGCTTAATTTTCACAGCAATATCTCTTTCTTGAATGGACGAGCTGAAAATGGATGTTTTTAATCCTTTGAAGCCTTGAGCTTTAACGTCATCTACCTTTTTAGATGCTTTTTGTGAAGGAGCTAGAAATTCATATGGCGTCCTATCACCAGAAAGCATCCAATGAGCAGGACTATCCACTGGTGTTAATTGACAGCCTTTTTTTGCAGCAAGTTTCTTTGCACCATCCAAACTAATAACAGTCAAAGTCGTGTTCTCAATCAAATTGATTCGGACTTCAGGAGGCTTCTTTTTCTTTTTGGTGGCAGCGTTTTCAGTTTCTGATGATAGCAAGGCAACACTTCTTTGAGCAGACCTCAGTGCCAATATCCTATTAGCACATCTATTAACAACCGTCAACATTATTTCAGCTTATCTTCAGGTGAAATGAAGGTTAACTGTTTCAACACCTTGAGAAGCAGCAAAAATCCTTCTATCTAAAGAAAGTTTTCAACGGCTCAGATAGAATCCTTTACATGGTCAAGACGATTTATCACGAACCTCACAATTAGAATAGGGCTGAAAGTTTAAATTCAAGGATCTACATCAAGAAACAAACAAGCAGACGACAGGACAGAGAGAGCGAGAGCGGTCCAATGTCCTACACGCTCTTCAACATAAAATAATAAAAATATATGTTGTGTGTGTGCTGGTCTAGACATTCGAAAGGAATATAGAATGAAATATACCGTTCAGAATTTTTCACGTTAGCGAGAATGGAAAGAACACCTTTTTGTTTATTTCTGATGTTTGGGTGAATGAAAAAAAGCGAACATTACTTTTAGTCACTGAAAGCTGGCAAGCTGGCTACAGACAACTGTTGACGAGCTGTTTTTGAAAGGCTGTGGCAGGTCGCCTTTATGAAAAGTATACTGATCTGATATCTGTTATCTGTTGGTATCTGAGTACTGTGTACTGTACTTGTACTGTATCTGTCGGCGTCTGCCTATACTGTCATCGAACTAGTACGTCTTTATTGTGTGTTTCACCTGGGCGTGTCACAATTTTGTTCTATTATTCCACTACTAACTTCTAATAACCTCTGCTAATTTCTGTCAGATCTTCAAAATGGTGAACTTGGGGGACGTATTCCCGAACTTCAACGCCGACACCACTGATGGATCAATTGATTTCCATGAATGGCTGGGAGATTCGTACGTGGTTGTAATTTTTAATAGTAATAGTAAAACATCAGCCGTATGCTTTATTTTACTGTATGGAATTTCTGTTGACAATCGTTTTCAGTTGGGGTATCCTGTTTTCTCATCCTTCTGATTTCACTCCGGTGTGTACAACAGAACTTGCCAAAGTTCTGAAGCTGCTTCCAGAATTCACTGCCCGCAATGTGAAAGTGATAGCCCTGTCTTGTGACTCTGTGTCATCTCATAAGTTATGGACGGAGGTAAAATCTCTCCATTAGAAAGGATACCCTCTCTAACAATTCTTCTACACCTATTTGAGTTAAATTTGTAAAAAACGTGAAAATAACTTACTGCCACTCAAATTGCAGGATATTAAAAGCTTTGCTGGAACTGAAGCAGCAGAGTTCCCCTACCCCATCATAGCTGATGAAGGACGGGAGTTGGCGGTACAATTAGGAATGTTGGATCCTGTGGAGAAAGACACCAACGGACTGCCACTCACTTGTCGAGCCGTGTTTCTTGTGGATCCAAGCAAACGACTCAGAATGTCAATTCTATATCCTGCAACAAGTGGAAGAAATTTTGAGTGAGATTTTCAATCATTGTTTGTGCATTATGTATTTTATCATACGTCTGTTATGGGTACTGAAATAACTTTACACTTTACAGTGAAATTCTTCGGATTGTTGACTCAATTCAACTAACTGAGAAAAATAAGGTTGCCACACCTGCTGATTGGAAGGTTTGTTCATATGTTCAGCATGGGAAATGAGGTTTTCCTGATTTGCAATAATTTTCTCTTTATGTTTACTCCACAGAAAGGGGGTGACTGCATGGTTCTGCCCACTATTTCGTCAGAGGCAGCCAAGATCCTTTTCCCCAAGGGATTTACAGTTACAAAGGTGCCATCTGGGAAAGAATACATCCGTATCACACCTCAGCCCTGATGAACTGCATCTAATCTGAAATTAAATCTTGTTTTTCTGCTTGTTGAATGATCTTAATCGTACAGTATGAGTGAAATACTTAGAGGTGATTGCCAAAATGATCTCTAAGGATTACAAAAATATTTTATTGGATCTGGGATCTGCTTACTATTCATATTTTTATATCATGAAATAGTTTACTTTTAATACCAATAACTCTAATACTTGTAACTTTCAAAAAATAAAAAATAAAAAAAGACACTGGGAGTACAAAATTAATTTGGTTATAAGTGGAGAACTTATTCTTTAACCATACCCTCATTCAAAGGGGTTTTAATTCTGCAAAGTTCACATTAAAATTCAAATTTCATTTGGTAGGTTTTGCATGGGTTTAATGAATCATGGAAATTTTAATGTGTGTCAATTACTTTATCAAGTTATATCACAAAGAAATCTTGCTAAGTTTCATGCATACTCCTAGTAATGTGTTGCATAGATAGCTCACATTGGTTATTTTATATTTGCTATCAAAACAGATGACTCAGTTTAATGTCTCACACGAAGAGGCTACATTAGTGAATTTATTATTAACTTTTAGTATACATTCCAATTAAATTGAATTTCGCGGCTAAGTACTCGCCCTTGGCGGGAAACAGCATTAGCCAATCGCACGAGAGAACTGCGATCATAGACGGCCTCCTGCGAATAAGCCCACTGCCGGCCGGCGTTTGGCGTTTGTCTGCCTCTCAGCTGATTGGGAAAACAAGCTGGAACCATCAGGCTATGTGGAACTTCTGAACAAAGTTCGGTGTGATCTAGTGCGAGCTGCGCTCAGAAAATTGTGTTGTCGAATTCGTCTTGCAACCCATTTGACACTTTCCATTTTATCTATGGCCAGTATCAAAAGAATATTAGCTGTTAGTTTAGGTGCAGTTGGCGCTGGCGTCTTGTATTATTCCAATGATAACAGCCGAGTCCTGCAAGCGGCTCATAAATTCCGCTCAGAATCTGTGCATTCTTCAAAAGTTGATGATGGGTCTTTCCCCACAAGCAAGTGGGATTACAATTGGGACAGGTAATGGAAGAGTTTTTTGACTAATCCGACATGAAATATGTGATTGTATTTTCCCTGAGACATGGGTGTGACTGCCATTTGTTTGTTTTCGATGTCTTTCAGAAAGGAACCTTCATTTTTAGTACGACCATCAAAAGGTGGGGATGATGACATTAGATACAGCAAGGAAATAGCAGAGAAAAAACCCAAAACCACTCGCAATATTATACTTATCCGACATGGACAGTATCATCAAGCTGGAAGATTCCATGATTCAGAGCGAACTCTAACTGAGAAAGGTATTGTCGTATAAGGAACTTTTTCTTTCACATTAATCAGTGCATGTTGTATTTGTCATTTTGTATTTTTAAGGGATTGAGCAAGCTAAAGCGACAGGCGACAGACTTGTGGCATTGAACCTTCCATACAGTCGCATGGTTAGGTCAACTATGACTAGGGCACAACAAACTGGAGATTACATTTTAAGTCGCCTGAATTTGAGTTCCCTGGCTATCGAAAATGATAGCATGCTGGAAGAGGGTGCACCATTTCCTCCAGAACCCCCAAGAAATACGTGGGAACCTCCAGAATATGTAAGCATTGATTTAAATCTATTGAGTTACAATTTCTTTTTCTTTTTTCTTTAAATATAATTGTAAATGTTTTTTTCTGCAGTGTTTTTTCCAAGATGGGTCTCGCATTGAAGCAGCATTCCGCAATTATTTTTACCGAGCTGATCATACCCAGGAGAAGGACTCTTATGACATCATAGTGTGTCATGCTAATGTCATTCGCTACTTTGTTTGCAGGTATTGCCTTCTCTTCCTAGTTGATTTGTTGGTCAATTTCTCAGCTACTATTTACTGCAATAAATTGCGCATTCCTTTTACAGGGCACTTCAACTGCCACCTGAGGCATGGCTACGTATGAACTTACATCATGCTAGCATATCATGGATACGCATCCGTCCAAATGGAAGAGTTGGATTGCTAACTATGGGTAACTGTGGTCATCTTCAACCTGAGCTTTTGACTTTAGAGTAGTCAATATTAACCTATGATAAAATTTTATTTAAAGTTTTTTTTATTTCCTGTTATTTGTGGTGGTATGTTAAACATCAACTGTTATTTTATTTTTTTAAAGTCAATTTCTATTGAAGCTGATGAAATATTCCAATTTTCTATGAAATCTGCTTCTTGCAGCATTTAGATGTAATTCTTTTGTTTTGTATATGAAATCATAATATAGCGCATTTTTAATGAGTTGTGCAACTTCTACTTCCCCTACGATGGGTATCTTTGAGCTTCGACCCGGGTCGGGGTCGGGGGTCGGGGAGGTTGAGCGACGCACCGACCAGCATCCTACACTAGGAAGCACGCGGGGCGAGCCTGGGCCCCTCTGCCTCTGGCCCACCTCGGCCCGGCCCCGGTAGCTGCTGACGACTCATTCCGAGGATCGTTTTCGTACACCTGTCCTCGTCGCACACGTTGGACTCTACCACGGCCAACATGGAGCACCGCTGGTGGCGCAACAAGGACGGAGGAATACGAGAGCGATCCTCTGAATCAGTCCGCTGCCTCGCCTCGTGTGTGGTGTGACCTGCGCGCCGCGGAGATAGGACCCGCATGCTGCCCGGCGGGGGCGGGGGCCCGGCGGGGGCCTGGCGCGGGCTGAGAGCAGCAGACGACAAGAATCCGAATGAGGGGGATATGGTGGTGCCTGTGCCTGGTCGAAGCGGCGACCGGACCGGGATCGGAGGGAAGACCAGCAAGCTCACGGACACACTGCCCGTGGCAACACAAGAAACCTCTGCTGTACTGGGATTGGGTGGGACCAGTGTTGCCAGAAAAGTTGGGCAAAACACCGCGCAATACACCTATTTGTAGGTGGCGGTATCATCTCCGCCTGCCTACGAGGTAACTCCCCTGCTCTCGTGCACGGAGAAACCGGCGTCTTGGTTTTCAAGGTGCCTCACAAATCCCGTGTATTTTCTCCGTAAGAATGTCTTGGTTTTTCCAAAACTGCTTGAAAACCAATTCGTCGTTTTCTCCGTGCGCACAGAGTTTGCCTGCTTTGTAGGCGGAGATACAATCCCGTGACGCACAGGTGCATTGGGCGTTTTTTTGCCTAACTTTCCGGCAACACTGGGTGAGGCGACGGTGCAGCCTGCAGGGTAGGCTACACCGCAACAAAGGTGGTGGGGTAGTTGCCTACCTGCAAACAGACAGGCGCGCGCGCGAACAGCGCACACACGATCCTGCCTCAGGGTCTGAGCTTCACGTGTTCAGCGGGGCGTGGAGTAATTTTCCGATATCCGGAGGACTTGATGATAACTCACTAAACACAAAACTTTCCGAGATAATCCCTCTTGAAGGGGCCGTGGAAATACACTCACACTGTCACTGTCCCACATGCGTCCGTGATAACGTCGGCAGGAGTGCGCTCTGGAAACCATGGTGAGCGAATGCCATACACAGGGGTGTGCCATTCCATACGAACACGAGAGCAACTCTCGAGAATTCCACTCACCTAAGGGTACGACTCTCACACACTTAGGTTTCCAGCGTGCTTCGGCCCGGTGTGACTGGAGAGTGTGCCTTCATGGAAAATGTCATAGGGGTTTTCACCGAGACGCCTCGCGCGCCTCGCATCACCTTGCATCGGCCGCCGGGCTGGGGGAAGGGGAGGGGGAGAGCGCCCGAAGTGGAGGCGAACCGATCGCGACTGCTGCGACTAAGCCTGGTTGCCGAAAAGAAGGAAAAAAGTAGTCAAAATACAGTGGAATAAAGCCTGCGTACGAAGTAGCATGTACGCAGATGCGCTATGGTTTCGCCTAGTAGGCACACATGCAGCCAGCTTCTCTTCTCTGCAGACCATGTTCTACTTAATGTCTTGGTTTTTTCGCCGAGACGGGGCCGGGGTGACCCATCCGATCCCGGTCCGGTCGCCCCGGTCCTCCCACGCGGCGCGCAATAGTCTCTGGACGTTACATTTTACTGCACTATTTCCCCTCCCCGCTCCGCCCTGCCCCGCTCCGGACGGGAGGCGAGCCACTTCCACTCTACCGTCGGCGTCCTGCGTCCTGCTTTCGGCCGCCGCTCTGTTCGGCTCCTCCGCGGAGAATAATAATAAAAGCATATGGGCGTGTATATAAGATTGACCGGGGGAGGAAGAGAAGGTTGCGCCCCTGACACGGTTCTGTTCGTCCGCCACATTTGGTGATCAAGTAAACGGGCGCTGCCAGCGGCGCGATTACGGAGTTCGCTCGCGCGAGTGAGCTCGCTCGCTCGCTCGCCACCGCCTCCCTCCACGCGCGCCGCGCACAGAAAGCAGACGTCGCCGGAGCGAAGTGGTTGTCAAAGTTTTATCCACAAAGTTATTATTAAGTTGTTTGAGAGGTTTGAAGCGCTGCTGAAGTTTGCCTGTGCGAATTTCAGAGTCCGGGCGGGGCGCGGGCGAGCGAGCGAGCGAGCGAGCGAGCGAACTCCGTAATCGCGCCGCAGCGCGGGCGGGGCGGGGCGGGGCGGGGCGGGGAGGGGGGACGAAGCCGGAGCAGCTGGGCCATCTCGTGCGCCTGCACTTTGGCGTTGCGTCGGCGTCCACCTTCGGTTCACGAACATCCGCACACCGCAAACATCGATTGGCTCACATCGCTCGGGCTATGCACCACCCAGCGCGTTGTTCCGTTACGTTTGTGATGTTACCTGGCGCTGCAACGGCCGGGCCCCCCGCAGTGCTGAGCTGTGCGCCCCGCGGCGCAGCCTTTGGCGTCCTTGGTCCGCGCCGGGCTGCCGTCTGATTCCGAAGATCGCCCTCGTACCTCCGTCCTTGTCGCGCTCATGGGGCCCTGCCATCCCCAACGTGGGGCCCCGCCATAGGTGCGACAAGGACGTAGTGCGAGAGCGATCTTTGGAATCAGACGGCTGCGGGCGGGTCCGGCCCGACTGGGCCCTTCACCAGAGGTCGCCGCGCCCCGCCCTGCCGGTCTCTTGCAGCGTTAGCGTTACGCATGCTGCTCGCCAAGCCCGGGCCAGACGTAACGCCGCATCGAAGGACCGACAAGTCGCGCTCTCCTGTGTACGAGATTTAACGCCACGATGTACCAGCGTACTCCGAATGTACTCCGCGCACTGCCGCTGTACTCCGCGTACTCCGACTGTCCCCCTTTGGCTCACTAGACAGCCGAGCTGCCGTCTGATTACGGAAAGCGGTTCGTAGTGTCGTCTCTCTTGGTCCTTATGGATTCGCCCCATGGTTGCGACAAGGACAGAGAAACGAAATGCGGACGAAACTGACTTTCGGAATCCGACGGCGCTGTCGGGCTGTCTGGTCGCGGGCGGAGGAGATGAACTCCATAACTCCTATAGGTGAACTTCCCGAGACGAGAAGAGAAGCCCGCAGAAGCGCACTCAGCTGTCTTTCCCTCGCCCCTCATAACGACGGACCCTCGGACCAGGCGCGGTTTTAAGTCGAGCTGACGGGAGGGGCGGATCGGCTGACGGGGAAATTGCCTATATACAGGGGTTTTGTACCTCAAATTGCCTACTTACAGGCGGATTTTGGGGCTGACGGGGCGATCGCCCCTTCGCCCCCCCCTTAAAACCGCGCCTGCCTCGGACACGCGTCGCAAGGCGCGGGGCCAAGAGCAGCCCGACCGGGAACTGAGGCGGGGCGGGGTGGGGGCGAGAACAAAACCATTTCGCTATGTCCACAAATGAACCGTCCCGTCGCGGCGAAACGGCGACAATCGCGGGTTTTTACGAGACTAGGGGGTTACGGGTATATTTTTACTGGTGCGAGAGTATTTTCTAATATATTAGAGTCCCCAGGTCTCAATCACTTCATAGCACCAGGCAGATACCTACCAGAAGGGGCTGGTACCAGGCAGTAGGGGTCTCCGGCCGTTGTTATGCAAAAGGTGGTGGTTCCAGGACGAGAGGAAAGGAGGGGGGGGGGAGGAGGAGGATTTTTTAAAGTACAATTTCTGAAGTTTCTTGAATTTTTCTTGAAATTTCGATGACTTTGGCTGTGAATTTCTCAAAATTTACCTTATTTTTTAAAATTACAGCCTGTTTTTCAATGTTGTTTTGTTTTACTAAATTTCCGATGTTTTACTTATTGAATCTGTATCTCGACGTGACTGGGCGGTGGCGGTACTAATTATCCATGACTTCGCACCGTAATGCTACCCTCCAAAAGGCGGAAAAAAAACCACAGACGGAAAATAAAAACCGAGCACGGCATCTTCATCATTTCGATCCACTTGCCTGTTGGACTGGAGTGAGTCCAGGGTCGATCGAGAAGGGAGATGCGGGCCTCGCGGGGCGGGAGAGTGCGTGTGGCTGTGGCCTTACCGTATGCCGTACAGCGCAGCTGAGGGTGACAGGGGGTTTCTCCGAAAAATCATTGAATGGCACCCGAAAACCATTAAAACAATTAAAGAAAACATACAGAGAAAAGTTACAGAAAATCCGAAAAATCGAGAGAGAGAGAGAGAGAGAGAGAGAGAGAGAGAGAGAGAGAGAGAGAGAGAGAGAGAGAGAGAGAGAGAGAGAGAGAGAGAGAGAGAGAGAGAGGAGAGAGAGAGAGAGAGAGAGAGAGAGAGAAGAAAACAGGAAAGAAATGAAAAAAAAAGCAGTCAGAAATATTGAGGAAAAGATCAAACTTCACTAAAATAAGTGACAGAAATTTTCATTATTCTCTTTAAAAAAATCAAAAGAAAAATCGAGAAACTCAAAACTCAAAAAATCATCGTAGACATTTTGTATGAGTGATCCGCCCCTCGAGGGATACTCACACACTGCACACACACACACACCGCGCGGTGGGGCAAGGAGACAGAACAGGACATCAGCACACGTATAAAACTCCGTATGACATCAACTGACACCTGGATACCTCGCGCAGTCGGGCCGGCTTTGGCCTGCAATAAGCCACCTTACAAAAAGGCCGGATCCACTAGGTGGGTGTGGGTGGCGCGCCGCACTCCGCCCCGACCGCCAGCCGAGGCAGTCACTGTAAAAAATGGAAACTGGAAATTTTCGACAGATGTTATGTAACGGCAAGGTTACAAGTTATTCGTGTCAAATTTTAGAAATGATTCGTAAATTTTTCAAAAATGAATTTTCGGCAGACTGTTATAAACCAACTGTTAAAAGTATTTAGGGCAAGAGTTTTTACAGAGTGGCCTTCCGAAATGGAACTTGTGTGTTCCCGTCCCAGCCGACTGTCGGTTACATTGACACAGGCGCCCCGGAGTGGAGCGAGGTTCCCGCTGCGCACAGTCCACCACTTTCCGGTCAGTTCCGATACATTAACACACGTCCACACTCAGCGGGGTGGTTCCGAACAACGTCTAGTAGTCTCCTCTCCCTCACCCCTCATGGGGGTGCCCCAATGAGTGCGACAAGGATAGAGATACAAAACCACTGTGCGGAATCACCCTACTGGCAGGCTCAGCACTACCCCCCCTCCTCCCCCCCCCCTCCCACAAAGATCTGCCCTAGATAACACTGCTCGGCGCGGGTCGCTGCAGCCGAGGCTTTGTTCCACTCACGGTTGCCCCCCAGCAGGTACCGTGCTGAACCCGCCCCGCCCGTGCTCGTGTCAAGGGAGTACACATGTCTGGCGGCGGGGTGGGGTGGGGGTGGGGGGTGCGGAACCCGGCTGCGGCTCAGCGTGGACCTCACGAGGAGCGGGTCGAGTCCAAGAACAGGGTACTACACTCTCTCCCTCGCACCGCACCTCGTCCGCGGCCACGCGCCACGCGCGGCCACGCGCTACCCTGGTCCGCCTGGCGGGGCTGGCGCCGCGGACGCGACCAGGACGGACCGACGGGGCGGGGCGGGGCGGGGCGGGGCGGGGCGGGGCGGGGCGGGGCGGGGCGGGGCGGGGCGGGGCGGGGCGGGGCGGGGCGGGGCGGGGCGGGGCGGGGCTTTCCATTAGCGGGCGAGGCGAGCCCCACCCCGCGGCCAAGCACCCCGCTGGCCTCAGTCACTGGCCGCTAGGCGGCGCTAGGCGCAACCGGACACCGTCCTGTTGCCGGCCCGGCCCGACCCCGCTGTGAGGCTATATGCTTATATGCTCTATAGCGCTGTATGCGCCGAGACACGTCAACTGTCAGCTCCTCTTCTCGCCTGCTCGCTCCGCTCGGCCCGCGCCCCAAACTGATTCACCAGCACACTGCTTCGCTATCTCGAACTTCGTTGCCTTAGCAGCGTGGACCGAGGTGCTCCGCGAGTGAAAATGCTGATGAGTGAAGTTTAAAGGGAAAACAAAGGCAATGAGTAATAAAAAACAGAGAAGGCCTCTTAATGTGAGTTATGTTTTCGCCATGGTCTCCGCCCGTAGGGTAATAATTCCGCACAGTGGTTTCGTCTCTCTGTCCTTGTCGCACTAACGGGGCACGGCCATACTTAGGAAGCAAGAGAGAGGGCACTGCAAAATCATCCTGCTGTCGTGGCATCGCAGCTTCCCATGGACAGGTTGATCGAGAAGAGGAAAAAGAAGAAGGTGGCGCGGAGGGGGTGGCACGGCGTGAAACAAGCATGATGGCGAGCTGGATCCTCCGCGGGTTCTCCGCGGACTGGTGCGAGCTACCCGCGAGAAGGATCCGTGGACCGCGACTTTAGCCCGCGTAGGATCCGCGGTTCGCAAGAGACCCCCACGGCAGGACCCACGGACAGCGATCTTTACCCGCGGACTCGCGCGTTACTCCCGCGAAACCGCGAACCTCCTCCACTGTAACGCCCCGCGCGAACCGCGCCAGGGTCCTTTCCGGGCGTTGGCTGCAACAACAGTGGCGGAGCGGAGCGTCCGCTCTTGGAGCCGGTCCCCAGCGCCCGATGGGTATGCAGTCCCGGATGAAGCTATGCGGGCGGGTTGCATAGTACAAAAAGTGACCGGCGTTAATCAGCCACAGCCACCTGGTACAGTGCGAAATGCAAACAGAAGTCCAACTTTGGTTGGAACGCTCTCGAACACTCCCCCACTACGCGTCTTCGGTTTCGAGATCTCGCTGCCTCAAGCGCGGCTGGGTCTGCGGGACCGCGAGTCCATACGCAACCCTTCAGGCGCAAAAGATATGCGCGATCGCGAGGATACTCGCGAAGCTGCGTTGGCGGCCGCCAGTTGCAATGTAAACGCAGTGGCCATTTTTAATGCCACAGAAATTGCATTCTTTTTCGAATGCCAATTTCCGGCCACTATTAATGCCAAAAATTGGCCTTTTAGAATGCCAATTTTCGGCACTAAAAGTGGCCGCAAATTGGCGTTCCGTGGGACGAGGCCATTGCTTTATCAGTGTGAGGTGTTTGGTGCTGTCGCGGTTCGCCTGTCGTGAGGGTGTCCTGCCGCGGGTTCGCGGGGGTGATACGCGAAGTTCGCGAATCCCTTTCGCAGCCTTTGTCTTGAAGGATTGCGTGAACTCGCGGTCCCAGCCGCGCAAGATGGCGCAAGGTGCCGCGAGATCTCGAACCCGAAGACGCGGAGTGTACTGTTCTTTGGCTGGGAAGACTGAAGCAGAGCTCCTCGAGATAGTCGACTCTCGACTCTTTGAGCCCAACATGTCAAAATCTCTCTACTTTCAAGTGGATCTCGAAATCGAACAGCCGGAGATTAATGGATGTTCACGCTCTCGGCATTCAGAGAGGTGAGGAAATCAATCCTGATTTCCTTACTTCTTCTCTAAATGCCGATACCCGCGGAACCATAATCTATTACCTGGAGGAGTTCTCGATACCGTTCAGGAGGGTGACTGTCTCTGTCTATAGCAGGGCCGGGACGGTCATGTGATACCCCCTGACTGAGCAAGGATTCACTGGTAACAAAAGTGTTCAACTGGCGTGCACATTAAAGTGTTCAACACAACGTTGTATACTCTTTGATGTTTGACTGGAAATCTGCATACTAAAAAGTGTTCAAATTTACTGTACAACTTTACTTTGCAAATTTGCAGTCGACACACATGAACGTGTGCAACGTTGTGTTAAGCACTTTAATGTGCACGCCAGTTGAACACTTTTATTAACAGTGTTGCTACCAAACGGTAGATACTAACAATTAACGCATACGCACACACACACACACATACAGTCCAACTCACACCGACACTGACAAGCACGCGCGCAAACACACACACATCCAATCGTCCACAATACACCGTATCCAAGGCACATACCAGCCTCCCTGTAGGGCCTACTTACCTCTTCCATTTTTTTTAAATTTTTTTTTAAGTGAAAGCATGATTTCCGCGTGGCTCCAGAACCGTGGAGGACAAAAAAGAAACTGCCAACCATTCAACTAAAGGAGACAAGAAGTAACACGAGAGAAGTGACAAGTTCCTCACCGCACACCGCCTGACTCTGGCAAAGCAACGAACGAAGCATACGCCCCCTCTACCCGCACCTCACGCCTCACGCCTCCCCGTGAGTCTCTGAACGAGTGGCCTAGATCTAGGAGCAATAAGGCCTAGAGGAATGTCGATCGTTGTGCGTACGTGTGTGATTGTGTGTGTACGCGCGCGTGTGAGTGCTAGTGGCGCGACAATGATAGAGGCGTACTGCTCACAGGCCGCACCACACCCCGCCCCGCCCTTCCCCGCCCCGCCCCGCCCCGCCCCGCCCCGCCCCGCCCCGCCCCGCCCCGCCCCGCCCCGCCCCGCCCCGCCCCGCCCCGCCCCGCCCCGCCCCGCCCCGCCCCGCCCCGCCCCGCGAGCGCCTGCTCGCATCCTCTATACGCTCGTGACGGTCCTGACCTTGCCGTGTCAGTTCACGTATCTCGCGCGGGGCACCCGAGGCGCACCACTCCTTCCCCTTATTCCTCCCTCCCGCCGCAGGGCCTTTCTCATTTTTGGCTCCCCGCCAGCCAGCGGACACAATGCCACCGCACCAATGAACCGCGGTGAGGTTGAGCTCGACCGCTGGTCCAGTGCCCCCCCCCCCCCTCCCCCCAACCCACGTTGCACTGTCGTTCCTCGGGAGTGAACCAACATTCGGGTAAAGTTACAAATATAGAAGATTGCGGGTAACAAGTAAACGGAAATCACCAGGTATTTCCGTTTACTTTGCTCCTCGCATTCTTGTTTTTTCACCTTTACCGGAATGCTTTCACCACGACACCATGGGCGCAGGCGGGTAGTCTCAAGCCGAGGTGCAACCAGCGTAGGTTCACCGTTCTCAGTAACACTGCACGAATGTTCGTGTGCTAGGGGCGGCGCAAGGAAATGAGAAGCAGCGTGGGGAGCTGCGTTCAGTGTTGAAAGGTGACTGTAATTAACAAAACTAACTTTATTTGGTGCAGTGCAGGTTCATTTAAAACGTTTGGAGCCAGTTCGGCCAACCTAACAACAGTGTGTGCGTAAATAGGTGTGAGACCGTGGGAGGAAGTGGCGGTACGGTTCGCCCGAATATACTACACCAAGCGAAGATGCTCCGCGCAGAAAATAAAACCGGACAGGCTGGCGCGGGGAGTAAAGTGCTGCCGGTGGCACTGCAGCGCACTGCAGTGCAGCCGCCTTTACGACCCCGCGACACTCCTCGCTGCTCCTCGCTACACGCATGCGTGGGCGGGGCGGGGCGGGGCGGGGCGGGGCGGGGCGGGGCGGGGCGGGGCGGGGCGGGGCGGGGCGGGGCGGGGCGGGGCGGGGCGAGGCGGGGCGGGGCGGGGCGGGGCGGGGCGGGGCGGGGCGGGGCGGGGCGGGGCGAGGCGAGGCGGGGCGGGGCGGGGCGGGGCGGGGCGGGGCGGGGCGAGGCGAGGCGGGGCGGGGCGGGCGGGGTGGGGCGGGGCGGGGCGGGGCGGGGCGGCTGCGGCGGGGTGCGTCGGAGGCACAGCACATGGAAGTACAGCCTTTCGCGCAGGTTGAGCGGGTCGGTGAACTCGGCCGGTGCATGGTGCACGAAGAAAGACTTGCACTGGGAATACCGTACACATTTCGCTCACTTTGCAGGCGAGAGGTTAGCTTGCTTTTATTTATATTTTTTTTCCCGCGCAATTATCTGGGTATGCGCATGCCTATTTTTACTCTTGCAGGCTGTAGATATTTCTATATTGTCAAATCTTTGAGCTCGAGTGAACGCATGGGCGTGGCGTTCACTCACCTGCGAAGGAGCGATTTCCCGATGATCGTTAACGGTGAGAGCCACAACGGCATAGGTACAGTACACTTGACTTGAGAGAACCAGGCCACAAATGACTCAAGGTTGTTCACCGACCGTAGCCGGCTACTTGCGAGGCCTTTCCACCAGGGCACGAGCCCGAGGCATCGCGCTTGTCTGGCTTCCAGTTGAACCCCACCCTAACGCGTTGGCAGCTAAGCGGGGGAGTCCGTTGAACCGGGCCGTTCACGGCAGCTAGTTGGGCTAGCTTTCGTGGGAGCCCAGGGCAGGGGTCCCCCTGACAGAGGACACTTTGCAGATACTACCAGTTTACGGGTTGTCACCGAAGTCCAGCTGCCGTGCTGCGTCCCGGGCCGCGTCGCGCTCCGCCTTCCTCCTCTTCGCGGCCTGCCGCTGGAGGGAAAAAAACCCGTACCCGTACCGGAACGTCGTGATCAATGATTTGCCTGTAGGTGTTAGGCTGGGGTGCGGCGACTTGGAGTACGGAGTACAGGCGTTCTTGCCATTAGGTTTGCCGCTGCATTTGCTGTACGCCGAACTTCCAAATACCGTACTCCAGCCAATGCGGTACTACCAGGCAAATGATTGACCATAAAAGACCGTACTTTTTGCCGTGCTTTTTCTTGCAGTGCGAGACGAGTCTCTTCATAAGGTCTCGCCCTCATAGAGAAACGAAAAAAAAGCCACCCTGGCAAAACAAATGTGTAGTTCTAAACATCACCTGATGTTTAACTGCTAATGTTCAATACTTAAACACTACATCATGTTTAGTTCAAACTATGCATCAGCAGATGTTTATTTTCTAAACACGTTGCAAGTGTTCAGTTGGCTTTAGCAGGTGGCTGACGGACGCCGTGCACTTTTTGTACTATGCAACCCGACCGCACCGCTCCATCCGGGACTGCATACCCATCAGGCGCTGGGGACCAGCTCCAAGCGCGGACGCTCCGCTCCGCCACTGTTGTTGCAGCCAACGCCCCGAAAGGGCCCTCTCGCGGTTCGCGCGGTCTACGGTAGGGCGTTACAGGGGGGAGGTTCGCGGTTTCGCGAGCGTAACCCGCGAGTCCGCCGGGAAAGCTCGCGGTCCGCGCGTCCTGCCGCGCAGAAATCTCGCGTACCGCGGATCCTCTGTGGATCCTTCGCGGACTGCGAGCAACCCACGAGAAGGATCCGCGGACCTCGACCTTCCCCCGCAGAGGATCCGTGGTTCGCGAGATACCCCCACGGAGCGACTCGCAGACCGCGAGCTCTCACGGCGGACTCGCGGGTTACTCCCGAGAAACCGTGAACCTCCCCCCCGGTAACGCCCCGCCGTAGACCGCGCGAACCCCGAGAGGGCCCTTTCGGGACGATGGCTGCTACATCAGTGCCAGAGCGGAGCGTCCAGGCTTGGAGCCGGTCCCCGGCGCCTGATGGGTATGCAGTCCCGGATGGAGCGGTGCGGGCGGGTTGCATAGTACAAAAAGTGCACGGCGTCCGTCAGCCACCTGGTACACTTGGCGCAGCGTGGTATCCCTATGCTTTTCCATGTGAAGCCTCGCCCAAGTGTATACTTCTTTGCATCACAAAACGTTTAACCTCTACACATTTACTAAGTGCATAGGTGTTAAACATCTTGTCATGTTTAGTTCCTGCTATACATCAAGTCATGTATAGAATTGCCAACTATACACCATGATGTATAGAAACTATCAGTGCACATAAATTCTCATTTTCTAATAAGCGAAGCGCTGGTCGCTGATCGGGGCATTCCACTATTGTATGACTCACTCCAATCGGCTTTGCGGTGTGTCCGCGGCCGCCCCGCCCAGCCCCGCCAGCAGCACCTGCGCCATGGACCCAAAACACGCTCACCTGCTACACAGCAGATGAAAATTTAGTCCCCGCATGATATTCGCGAGACGGACTTGCTTGAAGGGACAGCGCGCGTGTGCCCGCGCCCGCTGTCGTCCACCCCGCCAGGGCATCATGTATTCAGAGAGGGGCTTGACCCGGCCCGGCCCGGCCCGACCGCTCTCCTCGCCTTGTCTCACTCGCACTCATGGTATGTGCCGTACAGGTGCGAGT
Organism: Frankliniella fusca; assembly: GCA_029379305.1. Taxonomy (NCBI): domain Eukaryota; kingdom Metazoa; phylum Arthropoda; class Insecta; order Thysanoptera; family Thripidae; genus Frankliniella; species Frankliniella fusca. Next base: position 1,852,907 of record JAHWGI010001278.1, on the reverse strand, counting down.
GAGACAGTGCGAAGATAGCGCTCTTCGGAAGAGGAGGGCAGCAGGGCTGGGATGTCTCGTCTCGTGGACCACGACTTGCCATAACCGGCCACCGGCGGAGCGAGCGGTGCGTCGCGGTGCGGCAGTTCAAGAGTTATTTCTGCGCAAAAGGCCAACCAGAGCAGGAGCAGGGTGACTTGACATGTTCATGGGTACCGCGTCGTGAGGCAGCTGCGTGTGGGTCTTTGCCATGCAGGTGCGCTCGCTCGCTCGCACTCACTCACTCACTCACTCACTCACTCACTCACTCACTCACTCACTCACTCACTCACTCACTCACTCACTCACTCACTCACTCACTCACTCACTCACTCACTCACTCACTCACTCACTCACTCACTCACTCACTCACTCACCCACTCACTCACTCACCCACTCACTCACTCACTCATTGCTCTCTCTCTCGTTTTTCCCCCACTCTCTCTCCCTCTCCCTCTCTCTCACACACAAACGCACACACCCGTTCGCGAGCGCATCACACAATGGATAGACTTTCACTGCACGACGCAACGCAATAAGCCAAGTCGGACGCACACGACGTCTGCCTGCTCAAACGGATTGCTGATTTAGAGACATTTGTAAGGCCGGACCGCCAGGGGTCACGCCGTGGGTCACGCTTGCGGGGTCACTCTTGCGGGTTCACGCCGTAGGTCACGCCAGAAGTCATACTGGTGGTCATCCCGGGGCTCGCAAGACGGGGGTCAAGCCGGGGCTCGCGAAAGGGGGGGGGGGGAGGGGGGAGGGGCGGTGGTCTGTCGCTTCCACCAGGACCCGGAGACTCAGCTCTGATGGGAGTATCCAGCGGAGAGGCAGGAGAAACTGCAACTGTCGTGCGCGGTCGTAGGCCTGCAGGCCGGAGAAACACAAAGAGAACCGCCCTGCACTCTCGTAAACACTATGTCTGTTTCTCTCTCTCTCTTTCTTTTTTTTTCTGCGAAAAATTGAGGATTTCATGAGTGTGGAAGAAAACTCCTCAGATTTTGAGGATGCTTCCTTTAAAAAAAAGGGGGGAAGACTACTATCTCGTAGTCTGTACATGAAAATCCGATATGAAAACTCGGTTGAGTTGAACAGTTGCAATTGCATAGCTTTTCAGCTTTTGGGTTGAACACTTTGCACGTGACAAGCAGGGAGCTGCATCCTTGCAAGTGCTGAACAGTTGCACATTCTTGGTTCAAAACTGAAGTTTCTAGGGGTGCAGCGCTGGCTCCCGCCCGCTCCCCTGTCCCCACGCCCCAGCCCGCTGCAGCCCCCCCATGCGGTGGTGGTGGTGGTCAACCGCTCAGAATTCTCCGCCAGCCTCCCATGATGATCGCATGGAGCTGCCCGCCCCGGTGGAGACTAATCAGACGTCGGCGGCCAGGGGGGCGAAGCTCGGCGAGCCGAGCAAACAACAAAATACTTCGTCGAGAGCTAAAAACTGATAAAAGAAAAGCAATCTTGAAACGGATATCGCTTGCTTTTGCTCTTCCTATACCACTACAAAATGTCTCCCAGTTATTCTGTACGTCGTTTTATTTCAATCCCTGAAAAATGCTGTTATTAATTACCCTTTTGTCGTTTTGGCGGAGGCGCGCAAGGTGCTCGACGGTGCGCTCCGCCGCCACGCCCGCGTGCCCACCACAGTGGCCGTGACGGCTTCTTACATGGACTCGCGTAATCGAATGAGAAAAGAGAAGAGAAGGCGTGTCCAGCTGCGAGCAGGAGGCGTGCTGGTCCGCGCTGTCCCCGCGGACTGAGCGACAGTGTTGCCAGGAAAGTAGGCAATAGGTTTTAAATTTTTAAGGAGAATAATGAAACTTTCTGTCACTATTTTATACATTTTTATATTTACACACTTCCTGACTTTTTCCATTTGTTTGCAATTTTTTAAATCATTTGTTCTCAAATTTTCGGATTTTTGAAAAATTTCTTGATTCAATTTTGATTGATTTTATTGTGTTTGATTTTGAAAATTATTATTTGGGGCCGTACAATAATATTCCCTCGCCTTGCCGAGCACAGCAGGAGCCTGCTTGTAGGCAGTCGCAGGCCGCAGGTGGCAGACGCAGCCCCCTTTACTCCGCTGTGTTCCGAATTTTTGAGAAACGGAAAACTTTGAGGCGCTGCATGACTTTGAGGAAAACTCCGCAGATTTTGAGAAAGTTTGGTTAAAAGGTAAGGGTTTTTTTTTATTTTTTATTTTTTTTATTTTTTTGAGGGATTTTGTGGGGAGTTTTCTTTAAAGTCACGGGGTGCCTCAAAGTTTTCAATTTTTCCTCTGAAAATGAGACATTGTTTTTACCGTATGTTTGTAACATGCTCTGGAAACGCAAGTGTGTACTTGAATGCAGTATATCCTGCATACCTTTATGTATTCAGGAAATAATGTGTACTGAGTCAAGTATGCAGGAAATAATGTGTACCTGGTCAGGTATGCAGGAAATCCTGTGTACTTGACCAGGTACACACTAAATCTCCCCCATAAATGTATGGAGGTTTTGGTGTGTACCTGGCCAAGTACACAGGATTTTCTGCATACCTGACCAGGTACACATTATTTCCTGCATACTTGACTAAGTACACATTATTTCCTGAATACATGTAGGTATGCAGGAAATACTGCATTCAAGTACACACTTGCGTTTCCAGAGTGAGGTTTTGAGGGATTTTGTGGGGAGTTTTCTTCAAAGTCACGGGGTGCCTCAAAGTTTTCAATTTTTCCTCTGAAAATGAGACATTGTTTTTACCGTATGTTTGTCACATGTTTGGGATACTTATTATTCTTACTTCTCTGACAACACAGTATCGTAAAGCGCACACAAAACACCGCAGAAAGTTTTGCTCGAAATTAGAAACGTCGTCCCGGCCCGTCCCGGCCCGCGGTCGAAGTAGAAAATAAGCTGCACCTGCACGACACGTCCACAGAAATGGGCGGCGTGTTCTCGGAGGCGCTGGGCTGGGCTGGGCTGCTGGTACGGCCGGCACGGCGCGGCCGCGGCCCGGTGTCGTCCACAATCGGGGCTTACATCACACAGGGCAGGGAGACACATTGCCCCGAGGGGAACAGCCGTCCCAAACCGTTTTATTTTCTTATACCAAGCGGCGATACGATACGTGTCGAGTGGCGCGGCGTTATATCTGGTCTGCATCACCCCCGCCGCGCCCTGCCCTGCCTGCCCCCTACCCCGCGGTGAGCTGTGCCTAGGCCGCGGGCCGCGCCGGCCCCATCGGCCGCTACCCTTTCTAGCAGATGACACGTTCGTATGGGGACTAACCTTACGCTAACACGCCTCTTGATTTTTAGCAGATGATACGAAGGTATCAGCCTGCTTGTACTGTCATACAGCGAGCAGTAAGCAGAGAGCAGCGCAGCCAGCAGAGAGCAACCGACAGAGCGAGCGGCCAGTGTGGCATAATATTATACGTAGGGGGGAAAATTTCGCGCGGCGCGCGGCGCGCGCCCATCACTACTCCACGCCACCTCTCGGGACGCTGGTCCGCCGGGCCGCCCGGCCGGTGCCCCCTCCCGCCCCGCGCCTCCCCCCTCCTAGCCCAGCGCGACAGCGCTCCGCTTCCCTGCTGCCTGCGACGCTTAGGGACATCTACCATACGTATCATCTGCTTTCAAGTTCCGGCGCTCCGGAACTTTTTGGTCACGGTCGTGTGGTCTGTTTTTTTTTTTAAAGTCTCCTAAAATACAATCTGTGCTCTACAAAAAACATGCTGCACTTTTCGTTATAGTGGGCAGTGGGCGTGGGTGGACGTTGGCAAACTCGTGTGTCTTGCATCCGGGTTTTGTGAAATACAAATAATGTGATTGGAAACAGGTACTTGTCCTGTAGGCCAGTAAAGGGAGATAGTGTTAGGTTGGTTTTGAGTCTAAGTCTGTTGACTAGAGAAGTAGTTTTATAGTGGCCTGAAAAGTTTGTTTCAAAAGTGAAAGCGATAAAAGTTAAAGCGAATTTCACTTTGTTATTTGGATCTGAATTTGAAGACGAACGAAGTGACGTTTCAGGGAAAATGTATAAATTTGAGGCTATCTGCTTCCACGTACAAGCGTTAGCGTTTTTCTTATGCTTTCGTCCAATTCCACCGTCGGTCGCTTCGATCCGCACAGTAGAGTCGGAGGATCAGCAGACAAAAAAAGAAAGAAAAAGATGAAATCAGCTTCCTTGTATACTTGTATATCAGCGGTAACACTGAAGATATTGCACGCGCCCCCGGCCCCAGCTGATTGCAGTGAACGGTTTTCATGCATCAGTCCAAAACAGACCGTCACTATAAGTCACACCAACGAGAAGATAAGAAATTACATTATGTATCAATCTAATAAGAAAACGGACATGGATCAGGGATGATGAAAGTAAAAATGTGCACAACAAGCAGTAATGCCATTTAGTGACTATATGGGGTGTCGGTGTCGGTATGCAAATTAGTGTGATATCCAAATGGACAGCCAGGTGGGGTAATCGCCTGCAGACGGGCTACCAGCCTATCGCGTAGCTGCTTTCAAACATCCAGTCAGCGATTGCGGTTCAGACGGCCCTGCCCTGCTCTGCCCAGCACTCAGAGCGATCCAAACAAAAAGCCGGCAGGGAAGTCCCCCGTGTCCGCGACCCTCAGGAGAAAAAACTATGCAAGCGCGATTAAAAATCTGCATGCGTAATCTGCAGTTCACAAGGGTGCAACTTCGAATACGCAATTAAAACTTTGCAAATTAAATAAGAAGTCATGACTACGGAATAAAAATTGTAGAAAATTGGAAGTATTAATTAATCAGAATAAGTAAAGTAACACAAACACTGCACACACTTACAAAGCAAAGGTGCTGTTGTGAAAATTTTCAGTTCAAAGCCCCAACAATGGCACAAAAATAAAGAAGTCCTACAGGCGCTAAAATTATTCAGCGATGCAGTGTCTTTGTAAAGGCACCTTTTGATTCTAAAGCAAAAACGCAGAACTCCTTTTGTAGGGCAGCGTGCGTGGCGCTTCTCGCCGACTCATTCAGCTGCATCGTGTATCGGATCGCGCCCCGCCCCGCCCCGCCCTGCCCCGCCCCGCCCCGCCCCGCCCCCACCCTGCCCTCACCAGCCTTCTCAAATTAATTTCCCCTTTTATGGAAGCCGTTGACACTCAGCGATAGTGTTGTATACCTCCGCGACTCCACTGTCACACCGCGATCGCCCCATTAGGAGGCGGAGGGGAGGGCAGGGCTTCGGAGCATCTCCCTCGCCTCCACTAGGAAACAAACGTGCAACTAACTTACGTGTGCTACCTATTAATTAGCACATATTTTATTGGTGTCCAATTTTACAAGACAAAACATATTAAGTTTAGAAAATGGGCATTTTAACAACTGTCGTATTTTTTATCATTTTGACATACACTGTGAAACCAAGTGTGCAACTTGCAAGTGTGCAACTCCCAGTTTTACTTTTACAAGTGTTCACACCATAGTTGAGTAATTGAGAGTGTGTAACTCGGTAATTTTACACTTGTAAGTGTTCAATTCGACCAGTTATTGACTGGGAAGTGTTCAACAAAGAAAGTGTTGTCCGGCGCAGTTGAACACTTGCAAGTGCACAACTGTCGTGTCTAACACTAACTAGTGCACAGCAATGGAGTTGAGCCAGTTGCGATCGCATGGCTGTTGAGTTGAACGCACTTTCACGTGATAACCATGGAGGTGTACACTTACAAGTGTTGAACAGTTGCACACTTGGTTTAACTGTGTAGGCGCCAGGCCTCGGCACCAATTATGAAGCTCCCTGGAAGATATCCAGATAGCGATTTCGGGATGCGTTATGCGATTTCGAAAATGCGAGATGCGATTTCGAAAATGGGAGTGTTACGCTTTGTATGGGAGCTCTTATTGGCAATATGACCACTAGAAGTGTGAATACTTTCTCGAAGTTTATGCACCGCGTACTGACATCGAGTAATCGAGTTTGACAAGATTGGTTCATACACCCAGAAAACGGTGTTCTTGATTACAGTACAAGTCAAATACATTCGAGAACATCTACCAAGTATATAATGTACTTGGTTCAAGTTCCACATGCTCATTTTTAGTAGATGTTCTCGACTATATTTGACTTCTACTGTAATCAAGAACACCGTTTTCTGGGTGTATGACTTTCCTCTTCGTATCATAGTGATCGAAAATAGATCGTTAAATATTAAGTAAACTTCGAGAAAGTATTCACACTTCGAGCGTACCACCGCCACACTCCCCACCGGAAAAAAGCATCGCCTCTCGCCTCGTATAATCGGCTCATCGCATCTCGCATCTTACAATCGCGTCACGCACCGGAATCGCATCTTAGAGATCGCATCTCGCATTTTCGAAATCGTATCTCGCATTTTCGAAATCGCATCACGCATCGCATATCGCAAAACGCATTCAGAAATAGCTAACTGATATCTTCCTGCAGACGCTGTAGCGCCGTCAGGTACCCCCTGCAGACGCGGTAGCGCTGCCTGCACTGTTAAAAATCCCGTAACATATCACGGAAGTGCTACGGGACGCACCGTGATATTTTTTACGGCCGCCTGTATTTGTAAAATTCGGGAGAAATCCGTAGTGGAAAGTTACGGGCATTTCCGTACCTTTATCTAAATGCAAAGGGTCAAAGGTCTCCGGGGGTCCTTAAACACAAAGTAAAGGATTTCGGTGTACGGGACGGTCCGTAATTTCAAAGTACGGGAAGGTCCGTATTTTTCTGGTACGGTCGTCCCGTAAATTAAAAAAAACGGTTAAAAACCGGCTAACAAATTTCCGGGCCATCCCGTGAAAATTCCCGTTGTAATTTTTGACAGTGTGGTACTCCCGGCATAGACGTGGTCGCGGTCTGGTACTCCCTGCAGACGCGGTAGCGCTATCAGGTACTCCCTCCTGCAGACGCGGTATCGCTGTCAGGTGCTCCCTTCAGACGCGGTAGCGTTGTCAGGTACCCCCTGCGAGCAGACCTACCCGCTCAGCCCCGCGGCAAGGCGAGCGTCGCGAAGCCGAGGGGGTATGCACTCCCAAATATCGTGACCCGACTATTACAAAATGAGGTAATACGCTGCATGTAATAGAACTGTATTACGTCTATTACGCCTACTACATTCCATTACGTGTATTACGGGTTTATTACGAGACTATTACGCGCCTATTACGCCTATTACTCCTATTACGCTACTATTACAGGCATATTACGTGACTATTACAGGCGTATTACGCTTAAGAAGAGCACGCCAAACATTCCCTAGGGTGACTGCCAATACCATAAGCATAGCAGAAAAGTTTGGAGGAGCAGTTTCTATCTGTTCTTGTTTATCTTTGTCTGTGCACCAGTTTTATTTAAATCTCATACTTTTTGTTTCCGTAGTCAAACACCCAAACTGGATCATTTACATTTTGAGGGAAGTACTCGGTAGGCGTACGTGAAACTGATACTGACTGAAACTATTCTATATCTATTATCAAAATAGCTAATACGGCATTGACTAAAATGATACTTGCAAAACATTAGTCCTTTAAATGAAAGAAATTTTCCTTGAAAAAGTCCAAAGAAAATTTTAAACAAAAAACCACTGTGGCTGGTTGTACCACCGACTCTGGCTTGGGCTAGGCTTGACTACCCCTACCCTCATCCCCTCTGCGAATGCCTCACGGGAAAGGACAACAGTCGAGCGAGGGGTAGAGACAAATCGGTAAATACTCCGTCATCGAGACGTGTCGGAGACGGTATTACGCGGCTATTACTCGGATATTACGCACTATTACGCGGATATTACGCACTATTACGCCGAGATTACGTGGATATTACGCACTATTACGCGGCCATTACGTCTATTACGCAGGTATTACGTGTAATACATGTATTACGAAGTATTACGTGTATTACGCGATTATTACACCTCTATTACTGGGCGTGTGGCCCGACTATTACGCAAGTGCATACCCCCTCGCGCGAAGCCGTACCGCGCTGGCGGGTTGCGGCGCGGCGGCGCGCCTCACCCGGCCTCACACGACACGATGCGAAGAAAATTAAATCATCGACTTCCCGTACTCGAGCGGAGCATAGAAGCCGCGCGGCCGTCGGGAAAGAACTGCGAAGAAGGAAAGGAGGAAGGACAAAGTCGACATGTCAGCGCGGTGCCGCGCGCATTACAGGGCGTAGCTCACCATATGTCTGACCCTCTACACCGCCCTACCCGGCCGGCCCGACCCGGCGCAGTGGTGCGACCCGTGTAGACGACTGGACGGCTCCTGTGCACAGGCCAGAACGCACTGTGGGGGTACCTGGTGTTTATTTGAATGCGTAAAGGTGGCCCCACAATGGCCGGAATCCGACCGTCCGTCAGTCAGTCAGTTACTCGTTTTAGCTTCTCTCGTCCATTATTTTAGATGATTATCAACTGAAGTGGTTCCTTCTATGAAAAGTCCGGATTTGAAAAGTTCAGAAGGATAAAAGTCAGTAAAACAAGTGTAAAGAAGTGATTGACGGGAGAAATATGACTGACTGACGGCGGATTCCGGCCATTGTGGGGCAACCTTAACAGTGTCGCGGGAATGCATACTCGCCAGCGTTACAGGGGCCATGGCGCCTTATGAGTGAGTTGGGTAGGCAAACTCGCAACACTGTTAAGCACTCAGTAAAACACCTGGTACTTCGACGATACTGCTCGTACTCCGGCTGTACTCCAGGCCGAAACGTCGAGTCGTCCGCCCCTCGCCCAGACACCTGCAGAGAGGCCCCGCCCCTTCCCGCCCCGCCCTGCCCTGCCCTGCCCTGCCCTGCCCTGCCCTGCCCTGCCCTGCCCTGCCCTGCCCTGCCCCGCCCCGCCCCGCCCCACCCACAATACTCCTTTCAAGTAAGGGCTCTGCTCGCGCTCCTGCCTATGACGGCAGCGAGGAGCGGGGCCGCAGCAAGTCTCGCGAGGATGCATAATTCAGGTTGACGGGGACCAAAGACTGTCCCTTTTTTATCGTCTGACCGGACGCGCGCCTTCCGCCGCTGAAGGAGATCCCCGCCCTGCTCGCGTGCAGGCGACGCCCCGCCACCCCGCCCCGCCACCCCGCCCCGCCACCCCGCCCCGCCACCCCGCCCCGCCACCCCACCCCGCCCCGCGCGCCGAACATCGCTTTCGTACCTCCGTCCTGTGTTGCGGATGGGAGGGTACCATAAGTGCAACAAGGACGGAGGCGTGGGAGCTATCTTCGGAATCAGACGGCGGCTTTCAGTCCTCACTCCCGTGGAGCGGCGGTCATCTCGCTTTGCCACCATATCTCTGATCTTGGTCGCGCTTAGAAACGCATTAGTAATCTCCAGTGACATTCGGAACCTGCAGTCGCAAGCTGAGCGGATAGGGTGAGTATTGCGCCAAACCTGTCATGCCACACAGCTTCCTTTTTTATCACTTTCTACAAATCACGGGGGAGGGGTATCTCGCGCGGACACCCTTCGAGATCCGCGTCATCGCCATCTGCGCAAAGACTGAACCAGAGGAGGCGGAGCGGCAAATGAGAGAGGCACACTGAAAAGTGCGGGAGGGGGGAGCATTGGAAGTCGCTAAAAATATACGCGTCTCGCGACTAAAGAGCAAAGGGGGTGATGACGAGGATTGAGAAGCGTTGGGTAAAGAGGAGAAGGAGGAGGAGTTAAGGGGAAAGGGGGGGGGGTGGGGTGGCATATGGTCCAACGGCACACCCGCGCACCCGGCGTGGCCGCCACGTGACCAATATACACGGCAGCCGGCCAGGTTTGTACGATAAGTCCGTGCGGGGCGCAAGAGCGGCCGCCAAGGAAGAGCCTCCTCGTTGGAGGAACAGCTATAGCATAAACAACTTCCGAAATTTTTTTGGACATATCACGGAAGCCAAATTGAATGTTCGTGAAAAAAAAATCCTTATTGTAATTTTTTCCAAAAATTTTCTTGGTGATTTTCTGACTTTTCCGAGTTGCCTTCCTTTAAGTGTCGCTCTACCTACATGTAAAAACACGTGCACCCACATCTGACTTATTCCCCTGTCGTAGCGTGTGATGATACTAACAAAAAATAATTGATAATAAAGAGCCGGCGGAGGAAATGAGTCCGGTTCAAGATACGATAATAGTCCGATAAGCAGCAGCAGCAGCAGCAGCAGCAGAGGCGGTGCAGGCGCAGGCGGCAGGCGTGTGTGAAGGCCGACACACCGACACACGCCTGCAGACCGTGCAGGCAGAGCAGGCCGCGTGCAGGCGACTGCGGTGCCGTATGTATATCTGCGAGACTACTTGGCGACTTTGATGAGGCTTGGCGCATGGGGCTGGGCGGGGCTGGGCGGCTTATGGGGCGACCGCAACCATTGTTTCGTAGAGGTTCGTCTGCCGCATGACCTTATGAGCCTCGAGCCTCCCGTCCTCTGGCTTACGAGCGTGTCGCTGCCACGCGAATCTGTTCGCTGTCGCGTGGCGGCGATCATGTTAGAAAAGTAGATATAGAGTTCACGAAAAAAAAAAAAAATTGCTAATGCATTAGCTGGTATTGCCATAGCTAAAAGTATTAGCTTTTCCAGCTAACTACACGGTAAACAAAAAACTCGGATTCCGAGGCATCGATCTCGATTTTAGAGGTTGCCTCGATTTTGAACTGCGGCACCTAAAATCGGAGGGATGCATTCCTGAAACAGAGAGTTTAACTCTCAAAAACGAGTTGTCCTCTTCCCGTTTCCGAGACAGCTTGCCTCGATTTTGACACCGATCGCCCGAATTAGAGCTCAGCGACTCGTAATCAGGGTTTGAATGCTCGAAACCGAGCAAAGCTAACTAAATTCGAATTGAGGTTCCTAAAATCAAATTCCTATCTATTTTCATGCCTCGGAATCCGAGTTTTTCGTTTACCGTGTATGAGCTGTAACAGTTCAGATATTCGCAACCACAGCTTGTGCGTTTTTTTCCCGTAGGCAGCTGTAAGAGCTAATATCTCAGCTGTTCTAACAGAAAATTAGCTGAGACAGCTAAAATTATCAGCGAAGGTCACACTAGCTAATGCATTAGCTATTTTGGCTAATATATTTTTCTTCGTGTAGTCCAAATACAGTGGAGCGAAGCGAGCTGCATTTGCTCTAGAAACCTTCGTATGAGGCAGTCCTGCCACACTCTTGAATTCTTACAAAGAAAATTCTTGTATTACAAAGAATTCTCTGTGTAACCGTTATACAAAGCCAAAGTTTCTTCGCGTTATAGTAATGAAAGTCTTTGTAATACAAAGAAAAATATCTTTGTAATTCAAAGAAACATTTTTGGAATACAAGGAAATTTCCTGCATATTACGTTTGTTCTGAATTCTTAATATGTACTTTTTCCCTGCACTTTTTGGTGTAGGGAACAAGGGTCCGACGCCTTTTGATGTGGGACCGACGCGTGCCAAACCTTTTAGTGGGAGGCGCGGTGTGGCTTGCACTCTTTGCTGTGGGGCACAATGTGTCCGACACTCAATCTGCATGTGAGACACACGTTGCCTTACGCCTAAAAGTATGGCACACGCCGTGCCTCACAGGAGCGTGTAAAGTTAGACGCGCGTGAGCGTTTCACGTGAGATGAGCGTTCACGTGAGAAATGAGCGACACCATTTACTTGGCGAAATGACTTTAAATCGCTAATATTTTTGCAGAATTACAATCGCCGTCTTCCCTCCTTTCCAAAACTAAATTGGTTTGTCTATTTTCACGTCATTTTGCTTCTCACGTGAACGCTCATCTCACGTGAAACGCGCCGACGCGTGCTTAACTTTATACGCCCCTGGGTCTTGACTGACTGACGGACGCGTTGGGCCCGGCCCGGCCCTGCCCGGCCCACGCCACAGATACAGATTTTAGCGAGACTTAATTCCCACGAAATCCGCGGCAAGACCCACGCGGAATGCATTTCAAATTCATCACGCCAGACCGTCATTGCGTCGCGTTGGGGCGGAGTCCTCATCGAGGTCCTCGTCCTGGAGGGCGGGGAACGATTCCGTCGTCTTCATTTTTTTTTTTTTTTTTTTTCTTTCTCAGTATTTTGAGCTGAGCAGGAAAATAAAGAAGTCACGTACTCGCCCCCATGAATTTGGGAGTGATTTAATTGCTTTGTCTGAGGAAGTCGAGTCGACGTAACATTTTCATGGAGTGAAGCTGGCCTGTTATTTGGCCCGTAATATAAAGCATAGGCAAACGACAGTATGGGCAACCCAAGGAGTCCTTCACTCCCTAAAAAAAATGTGTCAACCCTTTCAAAAAGAGAGAGTGAGAGAGAGAGAGAGAGAGAGAGAGAGAGAGAGAGAGAGAGAGAGAGAGAGAGAGAGAGAGAGAGAGAGAGAACAGAATAATCCAGAAAAAATTAATAAAAATCACGGAAAATCTGAAAAGCTAGAGGGGCAATCATTCGTTAAATCCTGTGTATAAGCCCGGGGTGATCTCGATAAAATAACTAAAAATCCAAGGAAGAAATCTCATAGAAATCTCTCAGAAACTCAGAAGAATCTTGAGAAATCTTTTGAAACCTTGTGAAACCCGAGGGAGAAATAACCGCTGAATTTGGTGTACAAAGTTCGTGCATTGGATGTGAATTGCCTTGAATTGTCTTGAATTGGGTTTGGATTGGCTTGATTTGGCTTGAATTGAATTGAAATAAGATTTGAATCGTCAGATCTCGTAGCATTTTGTGAAATCTAGTAACAGTTTGTGAACTCTCAGACGAAATCTTAAAAACAAAAATCCATTAAAATCTTTCGCAATCCGCAGAAATATCATTTCAGTAGAAATCCTGTGCACGTACACTAGGATAGGGAGTGGTTGCCTCCTCGGAAAAACTGGTGTGCGCTTGATTTGACAGTGAAGGACCTCTATCAGGGGTCGCTCTCATCCCACCAGCTTCTCCACATACGATCCCAACGGGCCTCGCAGGCTCGGCCAGGATTCTGTTCACACGGTCTGCATCCATCGCGAGGTCTCGCCCCGTACCGCATCAGTCTCCCCGCCGCCAGCCTCCCGGTCCGGACTGCCGAGCGATTCTGAAGATCTCTTCCATACCTCTGTCCTCGTCGCACTCATGGAGCACTACCATGGCCGGCATTGGGCACCGCTGTAGGTGCAACAAGGACGGAGGGATGAGAGCGATCTTCTGAATCAGTCGGCAGCTCCGGGGCAGCGCTGTCAGGATGCAGGGTTGGGTCGGGGCGGGTCCGAGGCGGGGCTCCCCCGGCAGGCTGATGCCGCACAGCAGTGTATCTGTTCTTGTTGCTCTCATGGAGCACGCCCACCCCCTCATCCAGCTCAGCTCAGCTTCCTTTTATTATACCCTCCATGACGTCATCGCTGGGGCCGCGCAGCATCCTCCGGGGATAACCTCGGTGGCCTGGCCCGGTCCGCCCCATCCAACGATAGGGGGCGTGTGTGATGTGATGGGGACGCCCACGGAACGCCCTGTGTGAGGGGGCCGCCGTGACAAGGGCCGACCAGCAGGAATACAAAAGAGAGCTGGCAGCACAAAAAGTTAAGACTGCAAATGAAAAGGCGGGAAAAGAAAAAAAGGAGGGAATAAGTAGTGTGTATTGGAAACTATAGAAATACTCTTGGAAAACGCTCACCATACCGGCTATTTGAGCAGTAAAGTTCATTTCCAAAATATTAAAAGAGAAGAACTTGAGGAGAAGGACGAGCAAAACGATACGAGGACGAGGAAGTGTGACCACTCTGTGAGCGGGAAGACCAAAAAGTCATGGATCCGGATGGATCCCGGAGCAGGGACTCCGCGGGGCGAGGCGGTCGAGGAGAAACGCGTGTTCCTCCCGCTAATCCGCGGGACCTGGAAGTCCGAATATGCACAGCGAGGCGAGCGTCGTTCATCATGATGTCAGCCTCCTGGAGCTCCACTGGAGACACGGCACGGCCCATAAGCTCACAGTGGGCAGGGCGGGGCGGGGCGGGGCGGGGCGGGGTGGGGCGGGGCCAGGCGGTCTCATTCCCATTCCCTTCCTCATGCAGGCGGCCGGACAGACATACAGTCAGACAGACGGGCAGGCAGGCGGGCAGTCAGTCAGCCGTCCTTGTCACACACAGTGGTGCTCTGCGTGGGGGGATGGCAGGGCTCCATGAGTGCGACAAGGACGGAGGCGTGAGAGCGATCTTCGGAGTCATACGGCAGACAGACGGAGAGCGTTCAAGTCTCCGCGACGTGCGTGCGCCATACCTCTCTCCTGTAGAGAGGGAATGACAGGGTGCGACAGTCAAGCACACGCACCATAAATGATCTGACTTTGATGAGCAGGACGCCATTGCATGCGTGCGAGTGAATCATCCCGCTGCAGATCCGCGCCGTGTAGTACTGAGTTGCGAAAAATAAATAAAAAGCGAGATAAAAAGGTTGTGCTGGACTTCCCGTAGCAGCGCGGCGCGGACGGGGTGGGCGGGCTCGGCCAGAGCGGCGCGAATCTCTAAAAACTTCAAATCTTGAAACCTAAAAATAGGTGGGTGAGTGACGTCTCCGTTTTCGGGGAGCTGTGACACGCGCGTCCACGTGAGTGTATTTTCGCTCCAAACTGCCTCAACCTTCCGCTGCTAGTTGACACCCGCACTTGACACTGGATACCCACGGCCATCCCCACGGCCAAGGCCAGCCACCCCAGCGCAGCGCAGCGACCGAGCCCGGGCCTGGGCTAGAGGCCAACGGTCCCACCTCTCTCTCTCTCTCTCTCTCTCTCTCTCTCTCTCTCTCTCTCTCTCTCTCTCTCTCTCTCTCTCTCTCTCTCTCTCTCTCTCTTTCTCTCTCTCTCTCTCTCTCTCTCTCTCTCCCACCCTCCTTCTCTCCCTTTCTCTCCGATCGCTTTCCCCCCGACACTCGACTTTGTCTCTCACTGCATCCCCTCTCCCCTACAACCTCCCCCGTTCTCTCTCCCTTCTCCTCTCTCTTTCTTTTTCTCTCCACGATTTCCGACCCTGAATGAATGGAGAGGGCGAACGGGGCGAACCGGCATGCAAAAGTTGCGCAAGTAAACCGGCTGGTCGCAACTTGTCCATGGCAGCCAATGGCTGAAGAAGGTTAGGGTCTCCCGAGGTGAGGTCACCGATGGACAAGAAAGTTTATTTCCGTGCCGCTGTGTGGGCGGCGGCGGGGAGGCGGGCTGGGCTAGCCCTGCCCTTGACCCTGCACTGAAAAGTCAAGAAAGAGAATGGCACGCTTCAGCTACAGTGAGCATGGATTTGCTCACTTAAGAGTGAGGATGGGATGCACGCTAAAGTAAGAGGAAGCGTCGGGCTAGTTATTGACGCCTGAGTGATCAAACGAAAACTGGTACTAAAACCTGGATGATAAGTAGTTAAGGAGTCTGACAAGAGTCGGAGCGATCGGAGTCGGAGTCAGAGTGTGAGTTGCGAGAGCGACCTGCGGTACAAACGGTCGAGCCTGCAGCCATAATGAGTTATATGTTCAAAAAACAGTCAAACTGAGCTATTTTTGCCTACAATGTCATAAATGACGTCAAATTGACTGTTTTGAGCGAAACTAGCACTCACAAGTCACACTTTTACTCCGACTCCGATCGCTCCGACTCTTGGCAGACTCCCTAACTATGCATATCCTCCTGTGGCACATAAGCATTGCTATAACGAAAAAAGCACGTTGTAAAATTTGTGCATACGAAATTCCCATTCGGATATAGGAACTCAATAATTCAGATGGTTATCAGCGGTCATTTCACGCTTCATTCTGGGCTCGAAGGCTCAAAGATTTTTCGGTTCCCACACACGTGAGGTGATGGCTGGGAGACTCCTGGAGTCTGGAGCCTGGAGCCTGAAAGTCGGGCCGGGCCGGAACAGAAGGCTCCAACCAGTGCTGCCAGAAAAGTAGGCAAAACCCGCCCAACACACAGCTGTGTGGAGCGGGCGGCATTCGCGCCTGCCTACTAGGCCATTCTTCTGCACACGTGTGTTGATGTTGCCTTGTAGGCAGGCGCGAATAACGCCTGCTCCACACAGCTGTGTGTTGGGCGGGTTTTGCCTTCTTTTCTGGCAGCACTGGGGCTCCAACAGGCTGGACCCGGGGCCAGCCGGAGCCGGAGCGGAGGGCCTGCTACAATGTAGGTGGGGCTATACAGTCCTATAGGACTCTATGTGGGGCCCGGGTCGGTCCCGCCTGCCTATGCTCGCCGCGCGGGAGTTCCTCACCCCCGCCCCCGCGCCCCGGTGGGGCCCCCTCCGCGCCGCCGTGACTGTCTGGGCCCCGCTCCGCCCCGCCCCGCCCCGCCCCGCCCCGCCCCGCCCCGCCCCGCCCGGCGCGCTCCGCTCGGGTCTCGGGTCGGGTCGGGCTTTGACTCGGACTGCACACTCAGTGTTCGGCCGGCGGTCGGGTCTGGCGAGTCGTAGCGTGGCGGAGTGGAGCGGACCCTCTCCGGACGGACGACGAGGCTCAGGGCCCGAGCGTACCGCACGAGTGTTGTGCCGCGAGAAAGGGAGAGAGAGAGAGGGAGAGAGAGAGTGCCGATCGTGAGCGCGAGTGAGTGCAGCAGCGGATTGCAGTGAGTGCAGAGTGCAGTGCAGGGGAGCTGACCGCGGGCCCTCCCCGCCCCGGCCCGGCCCGGCCCGGCCCCCGCTTGCAGCTAGCACACCTGGCCCTGTTTTGGACCTGCCTGGCCCTGCCTGGCTGGCCTGCAGACCTGGCCTCCTTCGCTGGAACTGGAACCAATTTCCTTCTTCCGTTCTCTCGCCCGGAGCCTCTGCCGGAGCCGCTGGAGCGTTCGCTGTGCGCGGCGAGGGCGCGGAGAAATGCCCGCTGTCGCCAACAACAACAAGAACGTCCCGCTAGCCGACAGGAGGGGCGCGCGGCTGGACTAACTGCAGCACCGGTGAGTTGCGGCCAAAGTGTCCATCGGAGCCGATCCGAGCCGGTGTGCAAGCGTGCAAGCCCAACCAGGGTGATTCCGCACGGTGGTTTCGTCGCTCTTTCCTTGTCGCACTCATGTGGCTCGACCATCAGGAGCAAGAGAGAGGACACCTCAAAGCGGTGCTCGCGGAAGCGCCTTGCTGTGAGCCAGGTCCGCTGCAGCGAGGAGCGAGGGTGGCAGAGACCAGACCAGACCAGACCCCCTGCTGCAGCGCCACCCCGCCCCGCCCCGCCCCGCCCCGCCCCGCCCCCGCCCCGCGCCCCCCTACCGACCCAGCCCATTGAAGGATGAAGCAGCTGTCAGTTTCCTCGGTTTTGTTTGTATGAGTTGGCGCGCCTGGGTCGGACCGGAAGGAGCGCCGCACGGCCCTTGCGCTTCCGCTCCGACGCCACGAGCGCGAGACGAGACGAGTCGAGACGGTACGATACGGTCCAGCTGATTCTGCAGCTCTGCGCTGCGCCGGGCCGGGCCGGGCCGAAACTTAAGCGCGGAAGACTCGCAAAACTCAGCAACCTCTTCCGACGGATCTGAACCGGAACCCAGATTCGTCGTTTTGACCGTGTCCTTTATGAGAAGTCACGGCTGCGACGCATATCCGCAGCCGTATATGGTTTCTCATCAAAAACGAAGAGTCCGGGTTCCGTTCCAGATCCTTCGGAAAGGTCTATAGTAGGAGCCGCGAACAGCAGATTGGCGCCTCGCTACACCAGAACTCTCGCGGCATTATTGTGACATGACGAGGGTGGGTATGGCGGGGGAAGAGGTGAGCGGGCCAGGACAGGAACATTAACAAAACGACTATCGTTGTCTCAAGCTGTTCGTTTGCTCTCGACCAATCACAGCTCAGAACAAATGTTCATGTTCCTGGCTCATGCCTTCCTGCTCTTCTCCGTTGCGCCCAATCGCTGATCACCCCGATACGCGTGACACCGCAGGTGCCTGACCCCAGACAATCCTCCTGGACTCCAGCGCTCTGGAGACCCAAGTGTGCTAGCGTCAAAAACGCGAAAGGGTGGTTATATCTATTTCCACTCTTAAACAAGTAAGGAAGAAAAATTTATCTTAGAAATTTCACACAGCGGAAGTTCACCTGCCTACAAACGTGCGACTCTCAGACACTGAGGTTTCCAGTGGCAGGAAACAGGTGGTACTGAAGGACTTCTCGCCGCTGGAGAACTGGAGCTGCTGGAGAAAGCGCCTCGGCCCAGCAGCCCGACCCGACCTAGGAACTTGACCCAGGACCCAGGCTCCTTGTGCGAGATGGCAGAGAGAGAGAGAGAGAGAGAGAGAGAGAGAGAGAGAGAGAGAGAGAGAGAGAGAGAGAGAGAGAGAGAGAGAGAGAGAGAGAGAGAGAGAGAGAGAGAGAGAGAGAGAGAGAGAGAGAGAGGGTGGGGGGGGGAGGGAGCGAAAAGGAAAGAAAGACGTCAACAAGGAGGAGTATGTGCGGGGCTTTCCTTCGCAAGGGTCACGAGGAAATTTCCTCTCTGCTGCTGGGCTCCTGTCTGCCTCTCTCTCTCTCTCTCTCTCTCTCTCTCTCTCTCTCTCTCTCTCTCTCTCTCTCTCTCTCTCTCTCTCTCTCTCTCTCTCTCTCTCCCTCCCTCCCTCCCTCCCTCCCTTTCTCTATGCGTGTGTGTGCGAGGCGCGCTGCCAGTCAGGCTGCCTTGTGGAGTGGAGGTGGAGCAACACGTCCGTATGTGTGGTGTCAGCAGGGCTGCCCTGCCCAGCTGCTCAGCCCAGCCCGGCGAGCCCGGCGCCAGGGGCGCGCCAAACAGCGGGCGGGGCGGGGCGGGGCGGGGCGGGGCGGGGCGGGGCGGGGCGGGGCGGGGCGGGGCGGGGCGTGGTGGCGGGGTGGTGGGGTGGCACCAGACCGGAAGCCGCGCACGCTGCACCCCGCCGCCCCGCTTTACCCGGTGACTCAACCCCGACCTGAGGGACTAGACGCGAGCGGTGCCCGCGCCTCTGCGCATGCGCAAGTTGCGTGTTTGAAGGGCTTTCGCTGCACCTCCTTTGCCGCAACCTCCACCTCAACTGCTGAGAGTCGCTTGCTGAAGAAGTAGGGGTTTGCGGCGTGCAGACGCCACTGTCTCAGCGTGGAAAACCGCCCTACGGGTAAAAACGTATAGATCTGCAGTCGCATCGTCTTTGGAATATCGGGAAAGTCAAGCGAGGCGCACCTATACTCTGTGTCTAAGCACGAAAAAGAAGAAAAAACAAAGGTGAAAAAAAGAATTGATATGTTTTGGGGTTCTGGGTAAACGGACATGACACACTATTGGTGTTGGCAGAACCCTTCCCCTCCCCCTCCCGCCGTGCCGTTCGGCCCAAGCCAAGTCTTCTTCCGTTATCTATGTGTGGCAGTAGTAGCGGCGCGGGCGGGGCGGGGCGGGGCGGGGCGGGGCGGGGCGGGGCGGGGCGGGGCGGGGTGGGGTGGGGTGGAGTGGGGCGTGGTTGGGACCAGCCTGACAAATGGCCGATTGTGGGCAAAAATTATCTTATGTTTCCCACGAAAAGTTTCACCGTCGCTCCCTTGCGGCCTTCGGTGCAGGGTGTGGTCGAAGTGTCTTGATAAAACCAGAAAAGGGAGACAAAAATTCAATCTAATATTTGGGGATGCGCTAGTGAAATATACTCGGATATACTGGACTGTATCGAGTTTGTCACAGTCGAAGCTTCCCGCCCGTTGCGTCCCCTTATAATCGTCTGTAACCATGGAATAATATAAAGGTGCTGTATTTTATCCCAAAAGGGTTGCTACTGCTGCGTTATTCCCGGTTATTCCACGAATGCGGTCTATCAAGTCAAGAATGTACACTGAAAACGGATGCACTGAGACCCGCGAGCGGGTCGGAAGAACACTGCGTCCTCTCTCCTACTTAGCAATAACACGACGTTAGGAAAAATCATAATTTTTTTCAGGAATTGGTTAGGAAAATGCCAGGAAAATCAACATTTCGAATTATGTGGCAATGCTGTGTACAAATATAAACAAAAATTCTGTCAACCAGTCAAGAAATTCATAAACGAAAAAATCGTCATTTGAATTTGACAAATGATTTATTAAACTACAACCAGGCCTAATTTATTGACAATAAATGCTGTCAAGGTCGAGCATGTATAGAGAACTTGAATAAATTGAACCAATGACTTGTGAAGTCTGAGAGGTTTTTGAACTGTGGACCTATTTTAGAGCTTTTGACAAATTGTTTGTCTTTAATAAATGATCAGTTTGTCACATTCCACATTTATTCCGGATGATAATTGTCCGTACAGTGTACAACAGGACAGGCGCACACGTAGCTCTCAGGGCGCACAGCACGTGAGAGGATGAGCAGGGCGTCTTACGACTTGGTTTTCGTCAGGATACTTTGGGGCTTCGTCCGCCTCGCGTCAGCAGTCATTTCAAATATGTACTGAAATTTCAAAACATTTTTAACAGTGTACGGGAAGAAGTATACAGCCCTCCTTACCACACTGCGTACCGCCGGCTACTTATTGCCTGCTTTTCCACCAACACAGAGCAGTGAATCCAGTAAAGTTTGCCAAAACCTACACGGATGACCAGACCCCCAAGCAATAGTGCGCAGGTGTTGCCTAGTAAGCAGGGGATACTCTCTCCCACCGTTCTAGGACGCGGTTGTATTAAGCCAATGTCTGTTGGACGATTTTCAGTGATATTTTGTCTTATCACTGAAAATGGAAGAGTCGCCTTTGTCGATCTTGGGAGAGCGACTTTTCTGTACCAAATTTTCATGCTCCTGGGAGAGCGATTTAAAAATTCCAGAAAATACTCGATTTGAGCCGTTTTAGCGAAAGACACTTTTACTGAGCGATGAAGAAATGTCCGCTCATTACGGGCGAGAAATGTGACTAGTACATTTCCAGCATTTCCAGTGATTGTGTAGAAAACATGTATTGTGGTATACATTTCAACACAATACCTTTGACTTTTGGGTCACAACAAAATTGTTCAAAAACAGACATAGGTAGGGCAGCGAGGCAGCGAGAGTCTGCAGGCTACTGTTTTTTCTCCTCTTAACTTTTGGACAACATTGACCCTGAGTACCATATCGTGATCCTTCTCGACACTGAGCCAGGCCCTTCCCTTTCGCGAGGCGGCTTGCGGTAAAAACAATAGCTGATTTTTTAAATGGAAAAGGGAAAACTTTGAGAACCAGAATCCCTCTAAATTTGAGAAAAACTTCTCCTGTTTATAGGAAGTCTCATAAAATATAAAAATAAGGAAGCTCCCATTAATTGTTGAGGAGACTTCGACTTCGTCAAAAAATGAGGAGTTTCCCTCAACTTTAAGTTTTCCCTCAAAAAATCAGACATTGTTTTTACGGTGCAGGCGGTGCCTGCTTGAGACATTAGCGGACGGTGGAAACCTCTCCCGCCGTCTCGCCGCCCGGCCCAATGCGTGGTGAGGCGTGAGCATGCGTGAGTCACTGCCTCGACGACCGCCGCGCCGCCGCGCCACAGCCAAGCAGAGTGCACCAAGGCAGAAGGAAAGCCTTTGCGTTGCTTTTATAAGAGTAAGAGGGGGTGGGGGGAAACGGTCGTACCCTTTTTGGGGAGTTGAACCCGTTCTTATTGTATAGGGCGAGACGAGCAGGGAGGGCGGCGCAATAAGAAGAAAGCGAGGGAGAAGTGGAGGGGACCACCGCGGCGCGCCAGACCCGCCCCGCCCCGCCCCGCCCCGCCCCGCCCCGCCCCGCCCCGCCCCGCGGCGCTCACAGGTGAGCCCAGAATAGCCGGCTGGCATTGCTTACCTGTGACTACAATAACGTAACACGCTGCGATTCGCCTCACAAGTGTGACCCGAGCCGGGCGGGGCGGGGTGGGCTCTCGGAAAAAGCCAAAGGCGAGCGGCGCGGCGGGGGCGAGGCGGGACGGGGCGGGACGGGGCGGGACGGGACGGTTGGCACCAGGTTCCTTTAATTATTCATAGGACGTCGGCTGCCGCAAAATGTCTTTTCACACGTTGATGATAGGAGCGCCTCTCTTGGGGCAGGTGTGAAACTGAGATACACGATCCTTTGAACACATGTCTGCGCATAATCCACTTGTTGCTCCTAGCCAACATCCCGCATCCTATTTTCAAAGTCGTGGCGTGTCTTCTGTAATTGTTTACGCCTACAGTCAAATTTTACTTTAATAATAATAATAATAATAATAATAATAATAATAATAATAATAATAATAATAATAATAATAATAATAATAATAATAATAATAATAATAATAATAATAATAATAATAAAAGCGTCTCTGCACGATAGTAAATACATGTTCAGTAGTGTAGTTCAGATATGTAAATGTCATCTGCCGAAAGTCTAAAAGCTATCGCTATGTGGAATTCAGCGTGAATTCCACACGCGAGTTCGCCAGGTGCAGCCCTTCGAGAACAAGGCTGGTCCAATCACGAAACACGCCCCGCCCACGGGGAGCGCAAACACATATGTGTCTTATCTAGCCGGTCCTGACTGGGGGGCCGGACAGGCAGGCCGGGGGGAGGGAGGGGGGGACTGGGGGGAGGGGGAGGTGGGGGGGGGGGGGAGCCGCACCACACCGCGCGGATCCACTCTCTTTTTGGAAGCGACCGCGCCGCGCCACAGTTTACCACGGGGTCATCGCAGGGCGCGCGGGGGCGTGGCGTGGCGTGGCGTGGCGTGACGTGGCGATGGGATAGAAATGGTATGGTGATAAGTCGCGGAACGCTCCAAGTGTGAACCACATCATTCCCTTCACAAGTAAGTGTGTCAAAAATGAATGTACCAGGCTGTTCGCGTCTAGGCTGCACAGTCAGAAATCTTGCAGAAAAATAGCTTGAAAAAATATTTTTTAAAAAATAAATAGAAACACTATTTCTTTAGGTCATTGAAGCATGAGAAAATTCTCCTCGCAGGATAGATAGCCTAGGTGAAAGTTCAGCTGCTGTCCGATAGACCTAAGTCTCTCTGGTGCAGATCGTCGCATCATGCCAGCTGCCCGGCGCGTGCCGGCGTGGTGTGGCGTGGCGTGGCGCGGCGGGTGTCAAAGTGACTTGTCAGAGCGCTCGCGGTGACCGGCCGGCCCCACCAGGTCTCTCCGACTCTTGATGGATGAAATGCCCGCCCGCTCGCACTAACTACCGGTTCTCGGCGATTTTTTTTTTTTTTTTTTTTTTTTTTTTTCGCAGGCCTATAATCTGTCTTGTCCGTCAGCGCAGACATTAAACTGCAACCCCGTTAGAGTAGATAGTTATGGGGCCTCGCCATGCGACGGAGAAAGAAATACGGGGTTAGCATTAGCTTCACAACCTTTACTATAAACTGTCGGCGACATACAAAACGTTTGATGGAATATCACAAAATCGTCGTCGCGCACGACTTGTGCAATAAGGCACCACACGCAGAAATATCCGTAATGGACTACTGTGGAAAATAACAGGATATGCTCCTAAATGGTCAAATTTTGTGTGTAATACCGGCGCAGCTTACCGAGCACTCATGCACAAAACTTTCCAATAGGAATACCTCCTTGGACTCCCCGAGGCAGGGCGCAGCGCAGGTGCGGCGGGTCAGAGGGCGAGGGGAAGCCACAAGACATGGTTGGCGCTGCCCCGCCGGGCCCCGCACGCGCGCCGCACGTGATACCCGGTAAAGGCTCTGGTCCCACACCAGAGGTACTTTGATTTCTTTTTGTGGAACAGCTTCATTTTTTGAGACTTTGTCCCAACAAGGCCGTGTGAGATTGCCCCCATTTTACGGACTATCTCTGCAGATCCCCGCCCCATCATGCATGTTTGATCATAATGAACCTCCCAACTCCGTCCACATGGAAAAGAATAATTGGTCTTCAGAACCAACAAATTTGCTAATTTGGCGATAGATAATCCTAAATTCACTGTGGCAGCTAGTAGCTGATTGCCATAGTTACGAGTTAGTTGCCTCAGGAGCTGCAAGAGCCAACCGGTCTGTTCTGACAGCGAAACACCCAAGTAGTTGTCAGAACAAACCAATTGGCTCCTGTGCAGCGGCAGCTTCGCTGCACGCAGAGAAAAAAATAGCTGCGTAGCTAAATATTAGCTATATATAGATAGCTAATTTTTTTTAACTATGCAGCTAAAATTAAGCTGCACTTCTAATTTTTTTCGTTGCACAGCAAAGCGTTTAGTTATATAGCTAACCTTTAGCTACATAGCTCCGAAAGTTAGCTGTCCATATACAGCTAATCTTTTTTCTCCGTGTGTGGGAACTAACTCTTGACTGTGGCGCAACCAAGTATTAGCTGCCACAGCAAATTTCTTTTCTATCCTAAAAATTACCTATAATTTATTTGTTCCGATAACATGTTTTTTTTTATTTATTTTTTTACCGTGCAGCCCTCAAAAATAGCAATCCAGGAGTATGAGCCCTGGCTCGGCACGCCCCGAGGCGCGCTGCTCCGGCGTGTTCATGTAGGGCAGCAGGCCGGTGCAGGCAGGCCGGTTATGTCACGCTACCGGCCTACGCGGCCCGTCTGAACCAGCTTAGCGTGTCGGTCACAGCCGGCCCGGCCCGGCCCAGGCCGCCGTCAGGTCTCCACGAGGTTGGTACCCTCCTTGTATGATGCCACCCGGCAGGTTGGTAACCCCGCCGCGCCCCCACCCCGCACCCGCCTGACCGGACATGCCGGCATACCGAAGGGCTGGGTTGGAACAGGTTTGGTTGGGTCGGGTCGGGTCGTGGTGGAGGGGTGATGCCCGGGGCCTGGGGCGGGGCGGGGCGGGGCGGGGCGGTGCTCGCAGGGCGTTCCGGACGGGGTGACTTTTCTGTCAGGCATACCCTCCCCATCCCTCTTTCACCAAGGCCCCCGCCCGCGCCAGGGTGCCGTATTGGTTATGAGGGGGCTTCCGGCTCAGCCGTCCCCGCGCCCCGCCCCACCACGCCCCGCCACGCCCCGCCACGCCCCGCCACGCCCCGTCGCCGTGCGTCGCCACGCGTCGCTATGCCGCGAGTTTCGCATTATAAAGTCAGAGCACGATCCTTGGGCGCTCAAGGGCGGCGCGGGGTGGCAGGGTGCGGCGGGGCGGGGCGGGGCGGGGCGGGGCGGGGCTGCGCCTAGGGCGAGGCCCAGGGCTACCTCTGCGTGTTACAAAACGTCGCCATCCTCCTCAGAGAAATACGTTTCACGAGGCTCCCGCGCGTGAGTTTTGATAAGCGGTCTAATCGAAATGCAGCACTCCTGCCCCTGCGGAATGCTAAGTGTTTGGATGCCACACACGTCATAGATGTGTGTTGATTTCCATTCGCACACTTGGTAAGTGTGTATGTGTGAATATTCCGGGAGTCAGTCGGAGCCACCTGGCCGTCTTCGCTCTTCGTTTCTGGGTGGTCCGAATACGGAGCGGAGCGCCCCGGGGTCCGGGAGCTCGTCTACCAGGAGCCGGGCGGGGCGGGGCCATGTTCATTCCACAGAGATGATGATGGTAATGACTACTGTCCACTACAATCACTGGCACGCGCTACTAATGTGCCAAGCAGCCGAAGATATACTAAATTGTTGTCGCGTCTTTAGCTGGCCTGCATGGCCCGGCCGGCTGGCCCCACACAGAACGCGCGGCCGTCATCCTCACCGTCAATTACACATTTATCCACCGACTTGCTTCATCTCTCAGGCATTAGAAAATTATGAGTTTCAGGCCTTTTAAATTTACTTGCTTGCGAAAATATTATTTTAAAAATATCAAACTAAGAGACCGGACACGATGGAGGACAGTGGGACCGGATAAAAAAAAAAAAAAAAAAAGTTTATGGCGAACACACGCATTACATCACGGGCGCGCGCAGGTGCAAGACAAGTACAGGCACATACTTCATGCATTACATACACACACTCTCGCCGCACACACACACGCACGCACGATTATCGGAGGTCTGAGTCTGCATTGCTCTATCGATGGCGATCCAGACCCACCTCGCGTCGCCCTGCCCCGCCCTGCCCCGCCCTGCCCCGCCCTGCCCCGCCCCGCCCCGCCCCGCCCCGCCGCGCGCCCGCCTGGCTGGGGCCCGGCCGCGCTGCCACGCCGCCGGAGGTTGTGGCGGTGGCCTTCACTGGTTGCATTGCCACCGCCCACCATCTCGCACACGGCGGCACAGCACCGCGCCCGCCACGCCCCGCCACGCCCCACCCCGCACTACGCCCGCCACGCAGAGAATCGCCCTTCAACGCAGCGCCCCCGCGTTGGTGTTTTAGCAATAAAACTTTTCCCAAGGATTCAAAGAGGGAAATAAAAAATATGGCTTCGTTTTATCGAAACACATTTTATCTCAAGCATTCTCTTATATGTCCTGATTCATTTAACATTTTTCATCGTACATGGGACCTACGTCGTAAGCTTTTGATGAACAAGGTAGACGTACGCAAAAACGAGGGGTCTTCACTTTAAGAAAAAAAAAAATCAGTGTACACCCTAATTAAAAATTGAGAAAGAAAACACAGAAAAAACTCATGGAAAAAGTCATGAGAAAAAATTTAAAAATGAAGAAAAAAAGTAGCGAAAACGCAGGGAAAAATCATCAAAAATCAAGCAAAATCGCGAAAAACTGAAAAAATCTGAAAAATCGGTGTACGCTTGACTTTATACTGAAGGACTCCTGGCGTAAAAAATCGTATGAATCTGAGCTAAAAGTGCGTCGAGTTTGGCCTGCGCCACTCCAATGCTTGAAGTTAAACACCAAAATTCTTAATATGACATTTCTCTCCCTTTTCTCTTTGTTTATTATCCAACCTACCTTCATCATTTGCAATTATCTGTTCCGTTTCCGCATTTGTGGTTGGCTGGCCTGTCCCACATCTCTCATCGCACGTCTCACGCCTGGAGCCTTACTTCACTTTCCGGCCTCCTCTGTGTGCTCGCTGACAGGGCTAAGAGTTGACAGGTCGAATTTAATTTCAAGTTCAATTTTGGCTTCGCCAATTAAGAAATTAATTTGATTATTTAAGTTACTTTTGAGTTAGTTTTCATCTAGAACGAAACTGCGAAAGCTGGCGACAAGTTTCTAATTGAGAACGGGTTTAATTTGGACCTGTAAAGAATTAGACAAAAAAAAGCCTTCTGGGCCCACGTAATTTTTCGAAGTTTTGTGACTCAAGGAGCAAAATATCGAAGGCTGGCGAAAAGTTGTGGTGCCTGACATCGGGTTTCTCTCGTCGGATCAACAAAGGACATTTTGTTTCCGCGTATTTTTTAACTATGATGTTGGCTAAATTGTGAAATAAAAGTTATCTTTTGCCTCGCCTCTCGTCTCCACACGAGCGAGATTGCTGGAGGTGGTGCGGTATTGGATTGCACTGCACAAGTGACAGTGTTTCCGCGTGCTCAGTATGGGCGACGTCGGGTGGCAGTCCAAGAAACCATCGGGACGTGATTGGCCTTCCCGGGGCGGTCGGTGTGGGGCGAGGGTCAGTGAAAGGGGCACAAGAGACCTCGCCTCCAGGATAGAGCCACCATACTTGGTGCGTATTGCCGCAGGGGAACGTCGTTATATTTTCATAGAGAATTACAATTTTTTAAAAAAGAAAAGAAGAAAAAAAGGACAAACAGCATAGGGACACTTTGCTGTCAAATAAACTAGTGCTGTATTGCTTTTTGAGATAAAGAGGGTAAAGTATAAACGCGTAAAACGAAGCATTTCTAGCAGTGTTGCCAGAAAGCTAGGCAAAATTCGGCTAAATGCACCCGTGTGCAACGGGCTTGTATCTCCGCCTGCCCACTAGGCAACAACTGCACACGCGTACATGCGGTTTGCCTAGTAGGCAGGCGGAGATGCCGCCCGCAGCACACGGGTGTATTTAGCCGAATTTTGCCTAGCTTTTCTGGCAACACTGATTTCTAGCGGGAGATGTTGAGTTTTTCTTATTTGTTCTGCTTGCGGACACCGGGTTCTTCATCGTAACTCTGAAGAAAGGGTCATCGGACACTCGTAGGGAAAGTGTGACGGGCCGGTGCGGGGGATGTGCGTGGCAGGCAGCAGGTGCCGTGCCGTGCGGAACCAGCGCCGAATCGGTAGGCGACTCGCCCGCCGCGGCGCGCCGGCCAGCCCGAGTTGCCACCGGGTGCCACTACTCAGGCCGCGGCCGCACTCGACGAGAAAGTCACGGAGGACGACTCCGGTTAAGAGCAGATACTGGTCTTCATTTCCATTATCACTCATCGTTATCACTTCTGGATTTTTCTCTTTCGCCCCGCCCCGCGAACTTCTGCCGTCTGATTCCGTAGATCGTTCTGGCGCCTCCATCCTTGTCGCACGCTCGGGACCCAGCCGTCTTCAACAGAGCCCTCCGCGCCGAGGGATAGCGGGAGCGATCTTCGGAATCAGAAGGCAGGAGCTCGGCAGCTCTCCTCATACACTGTAAAAAAAAGCCGTCATTCTTACGCTCTGCAAACTCAAGTGTGAGACAGTATCACACTTTTTACAGCAGTACCACTGTGTCTAACACTTTCAAAAACTATTTTCTGTCGTTGAGTAGCAATCATGTTTCAGAGAACAGCATCAGCTTTGGTTGAAAATCTCGGTTAAAACGAGTGAAACAACGGTTTCGAACTGTCAAATAATTGACGGTGCAAAACTGCTGCAAAACTGTGGGTTTTTCTTACAGTGCATCAGAGCCGGAGCTGGAGCATGACGGCAGCTCACGTCATGTCAGTGCTGGAGCTGGAGGAGCTGGAGCACTGCAGCTCACGTCATGTCAGTGCTGGAGCTGGAGGAGCTGGAGCTCGGCAGCTCACGTCATGTCAGTGCTGGAGTTTAAGGAGCTGGAGCACGGTAGCTCACGTCATGTCAGTGCTGGAGCTGGAGGAGCTGGAGCACGGCAGCTCACGTCATGTCAGTGCTGGAGCTGGAGGAGCTGGAGCACGGCAGCTCACGTCATGTCAGTGCTGGAGTTTAAGGAGCTGGAGCAGGGGCGCCGGAAGTGTTTTTAGCTTGGGGGTGCGCAAATGTGTAACATGAGGGAAAGAGGGTGAATTTTTCGGAACTTTATACTTTTACTGTCACATTACTTTGGATGTGATGTCGCATTCCTTTAAACGTGAGTCACCTACATCACGGTGTAAATTTTACCGTCACATTCAAATCAATTTGAAAAAAAAAATCCAAAAGAATATGTGAAGAAAACAGCAGTATTCTTAAGCAATTTTTAAGCAATAAAATTTGGCCGTTTCTTAAATCAAATCTTAGAATGAAAAAAGAATCTCGATCCCACTCAATCTTAGCAACGTTTTGTGTTCCCGAGTCCCTATTCATAGTTTGCCAGCAAACCGGAACTGTTCGAATAGCCGAGGAGGCAACAAAACTGCAAACTAGTGAAAGGTTTTGAGGCAGACACGGTAGCTAACCGGTTACGTCGCATCTAAAATCGCCAAATCGAGTCAACGCAAGTCACTACTAGCAAAATTGTCGGGGGTGCTGCGCACCCCCAACACTAATTTTGGGGGTGCGCAGCGCACCCCCTGACCCCCACTTCCGGCGCCCCTGAGCTGGAGCACGGTAGCTCACGTCATGTCAGTGCTGGAGCTGGAGGAGCTGGAGCACGGCAGCTCACGTCATGTCAGTGCTGGAGCTGGAGGAGCTGGAGCACGGCAGCTCACGTCATGTCAGTGCTGGAGTTTAAGGAGCTGGAGCACGGCAGCTCACGTCATGTCAGTGCTGGAGCTGGAGGAGCTGGAGCACGGCTCCTCGAACATCTGGCACGGTGCCGAACCGAGGCTCCCGGGGCAGGATCTGCCTTATTCGGAAAATTTGACGGCTCAAGTTCAAACGCTTGCTCGGTGCGCGCTGAGGGGCGAGGAGTCAACTTGCCCGCCACGCCCAGCCGCTTCGCCCCGCCCCGCCCCGCCCCGCCCCGCCCCGCCCCGCCCCGCCCCGCCCCGCCCCGCCCCGCCCCGCCCCGCCCCGCCCCGCCCCGCCCCGCCCCGCCCCGCCTCGCCGCGCTCGCGACCGCGGGTAAGATGAATGGTGGCTTGAGCGGCAGCCAAAGTGGCGCCGAATAAGTTGGCGGTCGCCTCCATCGGCAGCCTTTTGGCACACATAAGCGCAGGCAGAGACAGACTTTTTTTTTCAGTCTCTCCCTCTTCTCTTTCTCTCTCTCACAGACACTTGCTTGCTGGTTTGTTAATTTTTATTCGTACCCTTCAATTTTCTTCAATAACTATGACGTCACTTTCTATTTTATATGAAAAGAAACAGTCACATTCTTTATTTTGATATTGTCACATTCTTTTCAATGTGACCGTAAGATGCAGCTAGCATAGTCCAGCCACTTCACGTTAAAACGAATGTGACAGGTGACAGTTTTTACATTTTAAAGAATATGACGTCTTAGTAAGTGAATTACAGTATTGTGAACGTGTGAAATTCTCCGCAAAAACCTTTCCTTGTTTGAGTGTGCATGAGAATCTTGATGAGAATTCACTCACCAACAAGTGTGCGACATTCACTCTCTTTGCTCTCCATAGTGCACCAGCGTAAGGGAAAACAAGGGATACCAAGAAACTCAATCCACATTTCCATCGGGAAATCGAGTGAAGTTAAATCAAGTCAAGTTTAGAAAGGGGGGGTGTATGTATACAGTGTTCACGCCGGCGATTGCGCTAAAAGCTCTATTTGCTCTGAGTGGCTGAGGGCCAGCGGTGGGACACCCGCACCCGGTATACCCGCAACTAGTTGAGCACTCGATAGTCGCGCAGCGGCTGTGGCTGCTTATTGGCCGGGTACCGCTTCACCGTACGGTACCCGACGGTACCCGCCCTCTCCGTAGCCATCCGCGCGCCCGTCGTAACACCTTGCTTGGCACAGCTCGGACCCGGCCCAGCCCGCACCGTAAAGCGTTAGCCTCTGTATCCTGCTCCCACCCCTTCCCTGCTCTGCCTTGCCTCCATAAAATGAACGCCGTCCAGCAGGTCGAAGGGGTATTAGTGCTGTGCGAATGGTTCGAAATCGAATCGAATATGCTAGGATTCGATTCAGTTTGGTCCCGCATCGGGTGTGATTCGGCATCGAAGGTTCTAAATTTCGAATCAGCTAGGATTCGCCTCCGAATCATAAGTTTAAGCACATATGCTTTTCAATAGGGCGTGCGAGCGCGCCGGGGCAAAGATGTGTTCAATTCTTTTAGTAAATCCAATTTGTGGAGGGGTCAAAATTGGATTCGATTCGCGCGCGACTTTGGGGAGATTCGATTTCAAATTATTTGGTCGGGTTCGATTTGAAGGAGATTTTGAGGAAATTCGATTCGAACTCAAAAACCTCGATTTGTACAGCAGCAGGGGGTCTTCTTTTCTGTAATACCCTACACCTGACTGGGGATTACACGGTAATGCCAAACAATATCACACTATGCTCTAAAACAATGCAACATTTTCTATGTAAAACCGGTTAATACAGCGTAATACAGCAGTGTCACACTGAGTACTCTGCACAAGTTTTCTCGGAGTAAGTACCCCCTCGGTCCAGGAAGAAGCAGACGACCTCCATTTTATTAGCAGATGATGCGTTAGTATCAGCAGCCTGTTTATACTTTGCTTATACTGTCGTAAAGTGAAGAGTTGGTAAGAGTTAATGTTGAAACGTCGCCAGTTAAAGTTGAAGGAAAGGAAAGAAGCTTTGCAAATTTCAAGCTGAAAATTATTCTAATTTTTCGTAGTATTTTTCACTTTAATTTTGTACGAATCGGTTCGGCGCAATTGGCTGCGGCCATAAGGGGGCATAGGTCAAGCAGATGAACAAAAAGAAATCGTGGGCGTGAGCAACAGGCTTCCTTAACGTGGACCTAAAAAGGAGTTGCCTTAAGATAGTTATAGGAGCGCGACCGCCAGAGCCGTTCATCAGGCTATCGGCAGCAGGCGGGGGGTGATCGCGTCCCCCTTCTGTCAATAGATAGCCGCCCGGAAAGAAGGTGAATGGCGCTGAAAAACCCCTGAATGAAGGCAACCTGGAGCAAGGCCCCCCCCTCTCCAGTCGGACCTTAATCCACGCCCGATCGGCAACTCGTAGCGCTTCAGCAGCTTCAGGCATGGACGACCGGCCACCGCCTGCAGCCTCCCTAGGCGTAGTACATTGCTCCATTAAGACTGGGCGTCTTAAAGTTTTACTAAAAACAAGGGTATACCACTTTGAAAAATCGCTTACGAGGATCATAATCAGTCACGATTATGGTGATTATCAATGATTATTTGATATTTTCTTTAACATATTTACTGATTATTGGCCAGTTATCACGCAACTTTTGTCAAATTTTCGTCCATATTCGTCAAAAATTTGTTAATATTTGGAAATTTTACATGATTATGAGATTATCAATAATCATCTAGGGGTGTACGAGGATTATGCGGAAGTGGCAGACCCTGGACTAAAAATCCATTAGCCGTCTCTCTCATGTATATTATTACACGACTTTAATAAAATGGTTATTAGCTGAGATAAGATGAGGATGGGACATCGAAACCCCATAGCGCGAGGCTCTCTGATGGTCGCGCCGCGCCCCCCTGTACCGCCACCGCCAACGTCCAACCAACATGTATAAAAGGAGAGGGAAAAAAAAGAAAAAGAAAACAAACCTAAAGTGACGAGTGCATCTTGCGATAAGGTTTCTGAACCTTGAACCTGCGGCTCGCCAGGCTCGCCTAGCTGGGCTCGTTGGGAGCGGATGGTGCCATGTGGAGCAGAGCCGCCCCGCCGCACCGCACCGGCCACTGTACCCAGCTCAGGGTGTCATGTCGTGTCATCCGGTCCGCCCCAGCCGGGCCCAGCCCAGCCTGCCCGTTACTGTTGATTAGATTAGGAATTGGGAAAGGGACGCCTTTGAATGAATGGGTGATAGTATGACAGTAGTAGAGTAAAAGCCTCAATGAATGGTTCGAGCACGCGCAAGAGAGAGAGAGAGAGAGAGAGAGAGAGAGAGAGAGAGAGAGAGAGAGTGCCGGGCAGGGCATGGCAGGTCGAGAGTCGAGAGCCGGAGGTGGTCGCCCCCCACCCCCACCCCCTCCCCAAGCCCGACCGATAGATGCCCCGATTGTTTGCGGCGCACCGGGCCGGGCCGGGCAGGGCAGCGGGCAGGGTGTTGACGCGTGAACGGTGCACAGCGCGCCCCCTGCGTGCGTACGTGTGTGTGCGTGCGTGTGTGTACGCACGTGTGTGAGTGTGTGTGTGCGCACGTGGGTACGTGCGTGCTCGCCGGCTGTCGCGCTGCGGATGTCAGCGGCACGCCGTGTAGTTTCTCAACGGCGGCGCGACGCCACGGCGAAATGGGGTTGTTGCCGCAGTTGCACTGCCGTGCACGGCGGCTGCCCCGGAAAACCTCATCCACTGCGCGACTTCATTCATTACTCCGAGATGAATCACAAGTTTTGAGGCTCGCGCGGCCGTACGGAATGCGCTTGCGCGCCGTACTCGCTCCCGCGCCGTCACAATAATGTTGACAAGTCATCATGTCATCTTCCACAGACATGCCGGCCAGATCTAAATGTCCCCGTGGTATGTGAGCTGGCGCGGACTCATGACATATAGCCGCGCCAGTCCGTCCTGTTTGCTCAGCTCCGCGCGAGACACAGAGACACTCGACCCTCGACTTACCCGCCCCATGTAGGAGCCGGGGGCTTCACTTTGAAAAATTATGTTTCGAAAATCAAATACAATTTCAAATAATCAAAATAAAGTCAAGGATAAAATTACAAAAATATCCGAAAAATCAAGAGAAAAAAAAGTGACAGAAATTTTCAATATCCTCTTGAAAAATCATAACATAAAAAAACCCAAGTCAAGAAAATCAGCGCACACCTTTTGTATGAGTGTCTCCCCCCCCCCCCCCCCCTCGCTGTACGTCGACAGAACAAAAGGACCATGAAGGCCCCCCATCTCGTCTGCCATGAGGTGTAGACGGCGCAGAGCCCTCAAACGGGAGGATCCGGGTACGCGCGTCCGAAACCGTAGGTTCGAGTTAGATGCTGTAACCGAATAGTGTTTCCTTATCTCGCTCTCACTTGCGCATTCGGACGCGTTCCGGGTCCTCGGACCCGCCTGCTCGACAAATCTTGATGAGGTGATCGCTGGGCAAGTGATCAGCCTTGGGGCTGAATGCCATGCAGAGCTGTTAGTGCCGTATCAGCCGGACTCGTACTGAAAGGAGTCCTTCACATCGCTATGAGGAGGAAGGCGGCTCCACGCGGGATGACGCGTCGCTGCTCGCGGCTGTCCGCCTCTCCGGCTGCTCCGCGTCACCCGAGGGAGTTCCCTGCGCTTACGGTGTCGCCCGCCCCGCCCTGCCCCGCCCTGCCCCGCCCCGCCCTGCCCCGCCCTGCCCTGCCCTGCCCTGCCCTGCCCTGCCCTGCCCTGCCCTGCCCGGCCAGCTCCGACCCGCCGTTGGCGATAAGGCTATTACTTCACGCTCTATTTCCGTGGAAGGCAATAACTGGCCGTTAAAGCGAAACGCGAGGAGAGTAATTTTTCTTCGATTATGCAATAAATTAGAGTAGCTCAGAAACCGTTCGCTTCTGCAGTCCAAAGAAAGAGCAGGTAGATGCGTACCAGGCAAAACCGTAGCACAGGTGCGAGCATGTTGGCAAGGAAGCACACCCATGAGAACCTGTTATGACCGAATCAGGGTTGTAGGAATAGAATGAAAGCCTTCTATAGGTGTTCAGCAAACCAGGTGACCAAATTTTTTAAACTTCGCTACAGAAACTTAAAGTTTAATATGTGCACAAAACGACAGTGTTTGCACTACGTAAACGCAAGTGCAGTTCAGTACTTCAGGAAAATATGTGAGTAAAAACAAAAGGTAATCAGTCTCATACTTTTTGCTGTTGGGCATGGTGAGTCTTGCGCTTTTTTTTAATGTAGGACTATGGCTTTCTCTCTAGTAATGTATTTTTGTTCTCTCGATTGTACTATACACTTGAAAGAAAAGTAGGCAATAAGTAGCCCAAACGAAGTGGAGCAAGGTAGATTGCATCTTCACCTGCACCCAGAAAGCCATATATATAGTTCAGGGGACTAAATTCAAAATCAACCAAATTTTAGCTCTGTGAACTAAATTTGAACTGACCTGATCAATTATGTGACAGAGATGACTGAATTTTTATTTATCCTACAATACTTATTTAAAAAAAAAGAAACACTCACGGGCGTGAGCAATAGGCACCCCTAACGGGGTCTAAAAAAAAAAAAAAAAAAAAAAAAAAACCAGGGTGGTAAAAATGAGTCGGTTTCAGGAAACTGTCTCCCTTCGCCTGGATGGCAGGTCAGGGCGGGACTTCATGCATGCCCGCTCCCATGTTGCAGGTCCGCTGAGCCGCAGCACCGCCGTGCCGCACGACGACCATGCAGCGGTGGCACCCCCAGGACCTCCAGGACCTTGGCCAGGAGCGAGCGCGTCAAAAGGACATGCCCCGCCAGCCGATCTGAATGTGAATGCGAACCGAGCGCTAACTCGTTAGTGGCGGGAATAGAGCAAGACTGGATACCGCAATTGCAGCCCTGCAGGCCGCTGCAGCCTCGACCCTCGCGCCGCCGGACGACGCGACGCAGGTGAGTGAGTGGGCGCTGGAGGCAGCAGCTGCAGCAGCTGCACGATTCAAACACTGGGAAAAATTCCGCACCTGATTTCACAGGGGCTGCAGAAAGATTTGCTTTAAAAAAATAATAAATAAATAAAAAAAAACGAACACTCCGATCTGCTTTAAAATACGGTGAGGTCGGGAGGTGGACCTGAAATTTACGGACTGTGTCCCGGAAAATCGGTAATCAAGTTTAAGAAGTGATGGGTCTAGGATGGGTCGTTTTGGGCTGCTTTTGCCCTTTTTCCTGTTTTTGGCCAAAGATATACAATTTCGGAACCTACTATAGCGTAATGGATGTAATAGTCAGGTTTTAATTTTAAGAGTTAAGTCCCCCTCGTTTTAAAAGGAAACCTGAAGTGCCCCTCCTCGCCTGAAACATGTGTGCGGTCCAGTCGGACAGGGTGCGGGCCGTACCCCGTGCGGGCGGAGCTAATGGCCTCAGCCTCCAGTTCACGGCCCTACGGGCCCACGGGCTCCACAGCTGGGCGCAGCACCGTGTGAGGCACGTGTGCACCCTACTGTCTGATTCCGAAGATCACTCTCGCGCCTCCGTCCTTGTCGCGCCTACGGCAGGACCCCATGAGTGCGACAAGGAAGGAGGAGGGACGGAGGCTCGAGAGCGATCTTCGGAATCAGACGGCTGCCGCACAGGGCCCCGCGCATAGCCCGCCGCGCCACTCGCCTCCCACTTCGTTATGCAGGGGCAGCTCCGACCTCCGACCCGAAGCTTTTCAATGACCCCACCGACGTGGTGGAAAATATATCCTCCAGCTATTCTCATCGTCACTCACACACTGGAAGCCCTCGCGTGTGGATGCTGCACACTTTGCAGGTGTGCGAATTTCCATTCGTGTGTTACTTGTCGTCCGCTCAGGTGTACTTACGACTTCCCTTTCAAAATTGATACGTTCGGTTGTTCAGTTGTACAAAGTGAGAGAAATGTGAACAGTGCGTTCCAACTAACCGGGGAAGAAAGCGTCCTGATTGGCTGAGCGCATCACATATTTCTCATTGTCATATCCCTCACCACCACCATGCGCTCACCTGGTGTGAGGCGAGGCGCCCGCCCCGTCAGGACGCCTTTGTTCTATCCGCTATTCTTCTTCCTCTTTAAGTCGAAATACACTCTTCACACACCGACAGGTGTACGGCATTCACACACTTGGATTTTCAGCGGATCCATCGAAAGTTAACGATAAGCTAGCGCACATCCTGAACATAATACTGGCGTTTCTTCTCCCCGCACCCGATGACAAGAGCGCGACGTGTCTCATTTTGCTCGTCTGCTGTGTAATGCTACTGCTGCTACTGCTGCTACTGCTGCCGTCACTACCGCTACTGCTGCTGCCACCACTGTTGCTACTGCTGCTGTTGCTACCGCTACCACTGCTGGATGCTTCGGGGCAATCGTTTACTGCCGCCTGGCTGCTTGCTACTGACCGTCATTGCCCTCAGTCACATGTGTGGACTTTTCCGTCATTCCCCGAGTGCGCGCGCGCGCCAGCAAAGTATGTGCGACTGTGTGTGTGTGTGTGTGTGTGTGTGTGTGTGTGTGTGTGTGTGAGCGAGCGAGCACGCTCAAGAGTGTGTGCCCAGGCCATACGGAACCAATAGACTTGAAAAGATCCTCCGCCAGCCCCGCCCCGCCCTCTCCCTATTCGAGAGCAGACGGCGCGTGCTTCTCTTATATAGAGCGAGTGACGTCACCCATCGTGCCATCACTCCGGATCCTCTGAATGTTTTATCAAATTTTTTGTACCTTTTGTCGTCGTTTCTAAAAAGCTGCCCTCTTCCAACACGGTAAAAACCATGTCTGATTTTTTGAGGAAAAAGGGAAAACTTTGAGGACCTTGTATACTTTGAGGAAAACTCCTAATATTTTGAGATCTCCTCAAAATTTGCGGAAATTCCCCTTATTATTTGAGGAGTCTTCCTCAAAATCTGAGGGGTTTTACTCAAATTACGGAAGTTGCTCGAAAGTTTTCCCTTTTTCCTCAAAAAATCAGACATTGTTTTTACCGCGAATTCAAGGGAACGCGAAATTTCCCAAGGAATGTAATTTAGGCTTCTTCAATTTTTCAGAAATCATTTATAAGTATTTTATTGATGTTTACTTTAGAATAGTAGGGGGAAAGTAGTCAATGATCTGCGCTTAAACGACAGTTCCACAAAATAATTCGCCACACTGTTAAAAGTACTCGCAAATTTAGGACGTTTTCAAGAACAATAATGTCATTTTTAAACAACACTTTCTAGTTACGACTTTTCTCGTTCGTAAACGACGAATAATTGATCGCCAATTATTTTAGCGAGACAATTCATTTTAAAACGAATAAAGTCGTAAATTTATGACTTCTATCTTAAATTTCCGACCGATCGTAAATTTCTGGCGCAGGATGTCAGACAGTTGTAACTTTATCAGTAAATCTACGACTTTAGTCGTCTATTTCCAACTTTGGTCATAAATGTACGACCTTTGTACGATTTTTATCGTACATTTACGACACCAATAGTAAGCAAACTACAAAAGTTGTCACGTTTTACGAACGTTTCAAGCCTTCAGTGTTAGAAAAGTTTACGATCATGTCGTAGAGGGATGATTTTTTGATCGTAAGGTTAAGGACACGACCAAATCGTTCCAGTATGACCTCTGTCGCTGTAAAAATCAGCGACTTTGACGCGTTGCTAATGAGGTATTTTCCGAATTAGAAGAAGAGGAGGAATATCGTCTGCTCCAGGACCATCACAAAGCCTCGACCAATCAGAGAGGGCTTCTCTCGTGGCCCTGTCCAGAGAGCCCGCCTCTGATTGGTCGAGACCTTGTGATGGTCCGGGAGCAGACGATATTCCTCCTCTTCTTCTAATTCGGAAAATACCTCATTTACGACAAAATTTCTAACGGTGCAGGTTCTGATGTGACGACCGGACCGACACTCAGCATTCGGCGCTGCCGACGAGTTATTTTCTTCTTTTTTTTTCTCTTCTCTTGGAGAGGCGAGACGACAGAGATGAGAGGTGGAGGACGCGACAGCGCAGCGCTGCAGCTGGCATATCACGCTAGTCAGACAAAATGATCCACGACTTGTCGTCACTCACTCCGCTCCACTCCGCTCCACTCCGCTCCACTCGGCTCCACTCCGCTCCACTCCGCTCCACTCCGCTCCACTCCGCTCCACTCCACTCCACTCAGTACACACGCTCGATACCCATCATGTGGAACCCGGGCCGGGCCGGGAAGCGGCACTTAGGGGAAAAAATGGAGAGCCGGCGCGATAGCCGTGGTTAAAGATAGAAACGAACCGTACAGTAAATCTGATGCGCTATTATTTTCTTTTATTCGTAGCATCAAAGTTTCTGCATAAAAAATGGAAAATAAAAAAGGGAAAAAAAAAAAAGAAAAATGGTTTGTTGTGAAAGGCGACATGGGATCACTGCCTTCCTTTTTGCTCGCTCTCGTCTTGGCGCGGTGCGGTGCGGCGCTACCAGCCGGGCTCCTTCGCCCCGCGCCCCGCCCCGCCCCTACCCGCCCCGCGCCGCATTAGTGATTTGCTGACTTGGTCACAGAAGTCTCCCGCCGCAATGCGGCCGCGAGAGAGCGGGACTATTTCTGGAGTGCCAGACTGCAGAACAGAAATAGGAAAAAGCACAGGAAAAAAAATATATAGCGCACTTCTTTGCGTCACATGTGCCGGCCTTTTTCAGTGAGATGGAAACAGCCAACTTATGGCCCTCGCTGTAGAACACTCTGCTCCTCCTGCATCTTTCCTCTCTCTGTCTCGCTCGTACGCTCTCGACGCGTGCCGACGAGACAGGCGTCGTTAGCGACGCCCCGCGAAAGAACGGACGCCGTCGTGCTACGTTTTTGCATTCGCTCCTCCGTTTTTTAGTAAATTTATTTCGCGCCGCCTGCCTGGCGAATCGTCTGCCGCAATATCTTGTCGCGGGGCGGGTCTTAAGCGCGCACGCTCGCTCACAGCTCCACGATCAGTTCAGTCCAGGGACTTCGACTGGGAATAAACCGCAACGCGTCGTATGCCACCAGGTGAAAATGGTACAATTTAAGCTCACGGTACCCCAAGTCGCAAGCACTAAAGAAACCCGAGGGTGCAAATATCGAACACTTGTAGGTGTGTAAATTTGAACAAGTCCACTTAAACTGGAAAAGATGTGAATTTTTCGAGGAAATTCGCACACCTAGAAGAGGGTCAAATGCATAACTTGAAATTCAAACGCCTTATTGAAGTGTTCGATATTCGCATACACTGTTAAAACCTTGCGAAGAAATGCTTCGCATTACGAAAAAAATCGTTCGCAAGCTGCGAAGCATTTGGCTGCTTTGTATTGCGAAGCATTTTCTTCGTTGTCTGCGAAGAAATTTCTTCGCAAGCAGCCCAATTCTTCGCAACGCTGCGAAGAATTTTCTTCGTAGGAATTTCACAGTGTAGACTTAGTTTTACAGTGCAACGCTTTTCCGAAAGGTGGTGGTCAGAACAGGGTGGCAGGGGAGATGAGGGAAGGGCGGGGGAGTCCAGTGAGAGATCACTTTGCCATGCCATGCCTATCGTCCGCTCAGCTCAAGGCTCGCTAGCAGGCTGCTCCGCACCGCAGCAGAGGAGGGCCTCAGCGGTGGCGGAGCGAGTAGGGGAAACGTCGAGCTTTCTCGCAAAAGTCACTTTTCTCCACTCTAAATGACCATGGACTTTATTGTTACTAGCTTCACTGCTAATCCAAGTGTGGAACATACATACGCAAGGAAGCGTCGAACACTGATGTTCCACGCATAGAAGCGTGGAACATCAGTGTTTCACACTTCTATGCCTGGAACATTAGGGTACCACGCTTCCTTGCGTGGTACATTTTGTTCCACGCAACCTTGCGTATGAATGTTCTACACTTAGATTCGCATGCTGTGAATTGTGAACGTCCGTGTGTAAGTTGAAGCTAGATATGTGTTGGTGTTAGTCACAATTTTACTAGCTAGTTACATATTGTAACGGACCAAGAATATTGTATCTAGCCTAGACATGCTCACAAAGTCCAACATTTATTAACAATAAAGTCCATGGTCATTATTTAAAATGTCCTCCGTTTCCTCTATCTTTTCCCCTGTAATCCAAGATGTTTTGATTAGACCGATTGTGATTGTGTCGGAGGGAGTGATGTCCTGCGTTTCTGAATGTGAGACACACTTTACCTCACACAAACGCACGGTTCCCCACACCAAAAGGTTTAGGACCACTGGGTGCGTCAACAAGAGTGGGACTGTCTGACTCTTAGGTTTCCAGATTGAGGCAGCCCCGGGCAGTCCTTGAAGGTAGGCATGCGCAGATGTTGTGCCGCTTTTCTCCACCGTGTGCTTGAGCTAGTTATTGCCTACTTCCGAGCGGTGTGGAACAGGCCCAAAAAGTGTACACATGATTGTCTCTAGACAATACAGACAATACAAGACAATACACTAGATTTGAACAAATTTATGCGAAAACTGTGCCCTTGAATGAGATTTTGTCACCAATAAGACTAATATTGACATCAGGTGTGGGCTAACAAGTCGTAATGTTTAATTTCTCTTGTTCTGATATTGTTTCGTATTGTTTATACCGGCGTGCGTACACACATTGTTTCCAGTTCCACACCCCTTGCCTACTCCTCCGTTGCACTGCACGCGGCGGGTGCAGCGGGGCCCCACAGCACAGTCCCTCCGCGCTGCTCCGCTGGGCGGCACCGTGCCAGCGCATCTCTGCTGCTCGCCAAGCTCAACACCACGCTGGTCTAGGATCTTCTCATACACGACCTTCTCCTCTTCCTCTCCTGGTGCACGCGCCACCTTTCCCACCTTAGACACGTCAAGTTAAGATCGCGTGCGTGTAGTTTACTTAATGTAATGAGTACATAAATACTGAACGAAAATGCTCGTTTTGGCGGAGACCGTGCTCTAGAAACCCAAGTGTGTGAATGTCGCACACCACTGTGAGAAAAGGTCGTAAGTAAGAGTGATGGAAAATTTTTTGGATGGGCTGGGCTGGGCTGGCTGGCTGGCATTAAACGGGAATCTTTACCTATTTGTAAAGCCAGCCACAAGGGACTGTCTAAAAAGTTCCATGGCAAATGTCGTCAAGTTGTGACTACAAGTTGTACAGTTACGTGTATTTTTTGACGTTATGTATTGACTTGGATTTATGAAGCGAGCAAGAATTTGGTCTCGTAAATTCACGACTGCGGTCATAAATTTACGACTCTGAGTCGTCATCGATGTTTTTGAAAAAAGTCGTAAACTTACGTGTATTTTTTTCACAGTGACTTGTAGATGTGTGAGACTTCATTCGTACACTGGGCCACTCAAAAGTATGAATTGTCCTTGGATAGTCACTCGTTCAAGTTATTGCAGTGTGGGTGCGAATGGATCCTCTCACACCTACAGGCGTGCGACATTCACTCACTTGGATTCCCAGAATGGTTGTGAATGAAACGGCCCGCCGCGTCGGTGTCCCGCGTCCCGTCCCCGCGCCACGCACGTCCTCTTATTGTAGGCGGGGGCAGGGGGCCTGGGGCCGGGGGCCGGGCGGGCCGCAGGCGCCGCGCCTGTGCCTACGGGTCACAAGACTGCTTCCTATGACGTCGCGAGGAAGTCCCGCTCCTGCCTCGTGCATGTTCACGCGCCCCGCACACGCCGCGCCGCGCGCCGCCCGACAGCTTGTATACAAACTAACATCGTATGCGCAAGATGCGCCCCCGCCGCCCCCCTCGGTTTCCGAAAACAAAAGTTATGAGTCGCCGGGGCCCGGCGTCGAACAGCCCATACCTCCACTCGTCTTGTATCCGAAACGCTTCTCTCTATACAGATGCGGCATAAAAAAAGGGGCAGGAAGACGTTTACGCCCCGGTCTGCCCAGCCTTCCGCGCCACTGCCCCGCCCCGCTGGGCCCCGCGCTGGGTCTGGGGGCACTTTCCCTCGCCCGGTATGGATAGGGTGTCGACCAGTGTCGACGGAGCACGGCAAACGCGCGTATAGGGGTTCTCGAGGGGGCAATAACCACTCGTGAAATCCTGTGTGCCGATAAAATGTCGATAAAATCTTCGGAAATCTCGATGATACCTTAGGAATTCTTAGGAAATCTTACCAGATCTAACAATTAAAACATCTGGTGAAACCTCACGCAATCTCATTTCAGTAGAAATCCTGTGTGTACACTCTGGAAAACCAAGTGTGCAAAATTATTCATTGTTTCCCGCAAACTTCGAAGTATTCCGCATATAAAGCCTATGGACACACTATTTACCGAATACCTTGGCATATTCACGTGAAAAATCGCACGGGAATTACGTGTGTACATGCCAAGGTATTCAGTAAATAATGTGTACATAGACATGCACCACTCACTATTTACTGCATACATGGGCATGTATACATATTATATGCCGTAAATAATGCACGGTAAAAGCAATGTCTGATTTTTTGAGGAAAAAGGGAAAACTTTGAGAAGCATCCGTAATTTGAGGGAAACCCCTCAGATTTTGAGAAAGGATCCTCAGAAAATAAGGGAAATCTCCAGAAATCTTGAGGAGACTTCCTCAAGATCTAAGGAGTTTTCCTCAAAGTATCCAAGGTCCTCAAAGTTTTCCCTTTTTAGCAGATGATACCTTTACTTTCTTTACTTTCAGAACAGTACAAGACACTAAGGTGTCAGCTAGCTTGTACTCTCGAGTCCAGAAACCAATCGCAACTATACAATAATATAGGGTGGCGCTGCTAGGGGGGGCCCATGGCTGCCTGACG
The DNA here is from genome assembly GCA_029379305.1 of Frankliniella fusca. Taxonomy (NCBI): domain Eukaryota; kingdom Metazoa; phylum Arthropoda; class Insecta; order Thysanoptera; family Thripidae; genus Frankliniella; species Frankliniella fusca. Next base: position 1,809,645 of record JAHWGI010001278.1, on the reverse strand, counting down.
CGCAGTCTGCGCGGAACGATGACACCTTCTCCCCGCGCGCAGCTCTTCCCCGCCAGCGACCGCTTCGGTCCGCCACCCCGCCGGTGGCTCCCCTTCCCCCTTTCCCATCCCAAGGGGCGGCCAACTCATGTATTTCTGTGTACAATTGCCTTGTATTTCTTGCGGTGGCGAGAAGCACTCCGTCACCGCTGCTGATGCGTCGAACTGCCTACAAGGAAAAAGAGAAACCGCGCGCAAAACAGGGTGCGATGGGCGGCCTACCCACTAGGCGCTTACCAAAGCCAACTGAGGCAATCATGAAACGCGGTCATGCTGCCCGCGGGCAGAACTTAGTACTTCCCCATGTCGAAAAGCGATAGCGACGACAGCAGTGTAAATTAGTCTGAAGCGAGGAAGGCGACGAAACAATCTAATTTATATCCAATAATACCATGCATTCACACACAAATTGTCACACAAAGCGCACCCCATTGCATTTTCTCTTGCGACATCATCTGCTTTCAATACCAATCTTGATTGATATTTTTCCTCAAAAAATCGGACATCGTTTTTACCGAGTGATGAAGAGTTGTACTCACTTGGTTTTCCAGAGCACACGGAGTGATTGCCCCCTCGCCCCCCCCCCCCCCCCCCCCTCGCTTCCTCTCCTCACCCTGCCCGGCTGGCTGATCGGGGCGCTGTACTGGTGTAAGGTGAACCCCCCGCCCCCCTCTCCGTCCCAAGTCCCGCGTCCCGAACCAAAAGGGCTGACGTGCACGGCCGCGGTAGAGCGGGGCTGACGCAACTCTGTACGCACGTTGCGAAAGTCTCCGACAACAGTAGCCCTCGATCGTCATGGGATGAATAAAGAGGAATTAACTCTCTCTCTCTCTCTCTCTCTCTCTCTCTCTCTCTCTCTCTCTCTCTCTCTCTCTCTCTCTGCCAACGACCTCCGAGCGAATGAGGACGGGTCAGTGCTGAAACAGATGAAGCCACCTATCCTCAGAAAATGGAGGAGAGAGATATTTCGCTCACCGCGGGGAGAATCGAGAGACTATGAGACACAAAAAAAAATGACTTTTCGCGCTTTCTGAGAGCGAAATTTTTGAATCTCGCTTCTTTTTTAATAAGTATTCCCAATCTTAATTACTTAAATTCGAGATGTTTCAGTATCACACTAAACAAGAGCGAGGTTTCCAAGTTATGACTGTAACTGTGCTAGAGGAAGAATCTCTCTGCGTTTAGATGAGGCAGACGCCTCTCGCATTTGCAGGTCCCGACCCCCGCTCCCTGCAGGTAAAAAAAAATCGTCCAGATAGTCAAGCAGCCAGGATTTTCTGATGAAGAAAATACAATGTAGTGCGTTTTGTTTTTACCAAACTACTCTAAAACCTGAACGTATAGATTTTTTTGTGTGCCCTCCGCAGCCCTGAATCGTCTTTTAGCGGACGTCTCGCTCTGTCAGAGAAAAGCACATACTAAAAGTCCGTTCCGCACTGGTCAAGTCGTTGCCTCTGCCCTATTATTATCTTCGGCTGGTGAGGTCTTTTGATGTACCAAGTACGGTAACATTCAACATGCGGAATGCGGAGCCTTTAAGGCCATAATATGGGCCGCACACTAAAAATGTAAGAAAGTGTACATGCTCTGTACAAACTTAATGAGCATTTAAATGTAAGCTGGTACGATGCGTTTCTGGCGCCTCGTCGCCATTGGAGTATAGGATAAGGTCAGTGACGGACCACTTGCGCCCCTCTTTACGAGGCCTTCAGGCCCTGCGGCACCTGCTGCTGCAACAGCCCTGCAGGCCGTGCGGCACCTGCTGCTGCAGCAGGCTGGCCCTGCAGTCCCTGCGGCACCTGCTGCTGCACCAGGCTGGCCCTGCAGGCCGTGCGGCACCTGCTGCTGCAGCAGGCTGGCTCTGCGGTCCCCGCGGCACCTGCTGCTGCAGCAGGCTGGCCCTGCGGTCCCTGCGGCACCTGCTGCTGCAGCAGGCTGGCTCTGCAGACCCTGCGGGCCCTGCCTGAGCCGCGCGCCCCGGGAGTGCGTAGTAGAGATATACGGCACTAGACGCGGGCTTCCCAATAGCGCGCGACCCGCATCGGCGAGGGCCAGACACAGACACACGAACAGACTGCGCAATTGTCGAGATTACCCCCGCGCTCCCTATATCCCCCTGCATGCATGCAACACACTTAACCCGGGAAAAGGGGAAAAGAAGGGGTAAAAATAAAGAAGGGCGAAACAAAACGCCTGCCCGGTGCGACGTAGGCCACCCGCTCAACAGGCGCGCGTAGCGAGCCCGGCGGAAGCCTACGCTCCAGGCGCTCGGTATCCATGAGAAGGCAGAGAGAGAGAGAGAGAGAGAGAGAGAGAGAGGGAGAGGGAGAGAGAGAGAGAGAGAGAGGGAGAGGGAGAGAGAGAGAGAGAGAGAGAGAGAGAGAGGGAGAGAGAGAGAGAGAGAGAGAGAGAGAGAGAGAGAGAGAGAGAGAGAGAGAGAGAGACACCCAGACAGACACACGCTCTTTCTGTGCCCCATCAATCACGGCGAGGAGCGTGCGGGCGGCCTGTCAGGGCGTCAATGAAAGCAAAAGTTGCTTGGGTCGGGTCCCGTGGGTGGCGCGAGACGCGAGACGCGGCGGCTGTGCAGCACTGCTGCGCACGCGCAAACTTTCAACTTGTCATTTTATAGCGCGCGCAACGAACTAGGGCGACGCGACGCGCGTTCTTGTACTGTGAAGACAGGCGGGATATACACGGGACAACACCAGACAGACTTACAACAGTTTGCAGCTGCATAAAGTTTTTAGCCGTACTGCTAATTTTTCATATCTAATTTCAGCTGAGCGATTTTTTTTCCGTGTATACAGACAAAATATGTGCCAAGATACGGTTGGGCCGCCACCGCTACGTTTTTACCTCGGTTTTTACGCTTACGCTCTCCCATAAGTTTTACCATATCGATGCTGAAGTGACTTTAGCGTATATTAGTAGCCTGAACAGCAGAGGGACGCGGGCTGCCTTATAGTGTGCGCGAAAATTGCCTGGCAGGCAGGCGCAGCTGCAGCAGGCTTTGCTTCGCTGTGTTTGTGCTGCTGCTTGCCTACTCTTCTGTCAACGCTGCGGACTTACGAGGCGGCGGGGCGCGGCGTACCGTGTCGTGCAACCGCGACCACAAGCGGCCATCGGGCCGATCCATCGTACAAATAATACACCTTCACAATACCCCTGATTGCCTACTTTAAGACACAAAATGATAGAGACGATTATCCTCCAACACTGCACCGCACGCAAACACCATCCTAGACACTGTGCAACACACCACACATTCCTCTGCCCACACAAGGCGAAGCTCGCTATCCCTGCAGGCCATCTCTGCAGGGCATCGCGCAGGCGTTGCTCTCTCTCTCTCTCTCTCTCTCTCTCTCTCTCTCTCTCTCTCTCTCTCTCTCTCTCTCTCTCTCTCTCTCTCTCTCTGAGCGATGTGTTACGCTGGACACGCCTGCCTGGCCCGGCTGCAACACATCGCGTACTCTGGGGCAGAGCGCGTGCAGCAGCCTCCATCAGCACTCCTACCCTCAGCTACAGGGCGCCACTGTGACCCACTGACCCACATCGCGAGAGTAACAGGCATTTCAAATACGTGCTGAGAGAGAAAGACGGGTGCTTGGAGCCTTTTGCTGCCCTCTGCGCCCCGCAGCTGCAGCTGGCCCCAGCCCGCTGCAGGGTGTCTCTGACATGTTGACGACCTGCTGCCCTGCCCTGACCTGACCTGCCCAGCGCCACAAGGTCCTGCTCCAAACACAGCAGGCAGGCGCCACTCACTCACTCACTCACTCACTCACTCACTCACTCACTCTCTCTCTCTCTCTCTCTCTCTCTCTCTCTCTCTCTCTCTCTCTCTCTCTCTCTCTCTCTCTCTCTCTCCCTCTCCCTCTCCCTCCCGCACCGGCGCGCCGCACCTAGCCGTGGCCTGAGGATGGCCCGCGACCGCGACGCCCATTACACTCATAACATTCCGTCAGAGAAAACATCAGAGTAACGAGAGTGAAACTGCCCGGCCCGCGCGCAGGCTGCAGACAGGCCCGTCAAACACTTGAAAAACTGTTTCTCTAACTGTATCCGTCTTCTGTTGAGCGGACAAATGTCACACGTCGCGGCAATACTCTCAGCTCATGGGTGTTTCCCTCCGCAGCCGGCCGCCCGGCCGCCCACTCTACCCCACCGTCCCCGCCCCGCCCCCCGCCCCGCCCCACCCCGCCCTACCCCGCGCCACAACACTGTGGTAGGGAGGGGCATGCATGGATGCATGCAGAGTTCTATTACAGACGCGTTTCGACAGAAAAGCGGAAACTTTCCATGCGGCGCTATTTGTGAGAGGCTCAGTGCATGGGGGAAGCGAAGCAGGGCGGGGAGGGGGGTGGCGTGTGGCGGGGCCGCGGTTCGCTGCTCGTCTAGGAACACCGTCGCAGCTGCGTGAGGGTGGGGTTGGGGTGGGGCCACGCGCGGTTTGCCTACTTTCCAGGCGGCTATCTAGAGACAACCGCGCCTATGGGCGGCGAGGCGGAGCGTTATGAAGGGTGGTGGGGAAGGGTTGCGGAGGGTGGTGGGAGCCCAAACGCCGCCCGCGCCCCCGACCCGGACCATAGTACGGCGGTCGGCACGGAATTGTTCGTAAGGTCAAAAGGCTCGGGCAGGTTTGGGCAGAAGCTTTAGGCAGCGGTGTGCAGCTCAAGGTGCAGCCTCATAGCGCAGACTCAGCGGGGCGAGGCTGGGCGGGGCGGGGTGGAGCAGGGCGGAGTGGAGCGGGGCGGAGTGGAGGGGTCCATCACTCGGTTCAGGAGCGTACACATGATTACCGATTACACTGTAAAAAAAAATCATTTCGTAAATTAACAGGAAATATCTGTGAATTTTGTTAAAGGAACTGACTGTGAATTTACTTTTTATTCGTGTTCATTTACAAAAGAACTCAATAACAAGACAAAAATATTCCGTAACTTTCCAAAAGAATTCCGTAACTTCACAAAATTTATCTGTTGTTTCGCGATTTTTCTTGTTAATCTGCAAAATGTTTCATCAAGTTACAGGAAAAACGTGTTTACCGATTTAACAGCGAAACCTGTAAATTTGTATCTTGTTTTTTTTTTTACAGAGTTTTACAGTGTACCAGAGATTACCAACAGTTTTCGGTAAATTAAAAAAAAAAATAAAAAAATAGAGATTTGTGCATTTTTTGGGGGCACAATTTAATGAGGGAAAGCCCTAAACAACATGAAAAACAACGTAAACAGGAATTTTTGGGATGTGATTACCAGTAATTATCAGACAAAGTGTACACAAGATAACCAGAGTGGTGGACCCCTCGGGGGCGCCTCACACCACGCCTTGAGGATAGGCAACATGCATATTTATTCATGCAACGCCAAAGCTGCGAATTTCTGTATTCAAGCCGAACCGCGATTCGCGCGCGCAGCCCGGGAGCGAGTCACACCTGCCTTTCTCTCCATCCGCACCATGCGGTCCTCCCTGCTACGCACCACTCCCCTTACATTTGACCAGGACGCATTCTAAATAATTTGCTAAGACTCCCATTTTGACTGAGAGCATGGTGTTTTTCGCGTGTTTCCAGGCTGATGGCATGGCCGAGGCGGAGGAGGCCGCGGAGGACGCGGTGGTGGCGGTGCTGCTGTGGTCCGGGCGCGTGCTGCTGCTGCTGCTGCTCGTCCTGGGCGCCATCGCCAACGCCGTGGCGCTCGTCGCCTTCTGCCGCGGCCCGGGCCTGCGCACGCTCTCCAACCGCTTTGTCATCAACCTGCTCGTCGTGAACGTGACGGCCTGCGCGCTGCTCCTGCCGCTGCTGCTCCTCGAGAGCACCAACGCACTGGGCACGGCGGATGGCCCCGGCAACGCCGTCCTCTGCTCCATCAGCGAGGGCGTGGCCGCCGGCTACTGCACCGCCTCCATCCTGGGGGTCCTCCTCATCGCCGGTGAGTCTCGCCCCGCCGCGCCCACATTTATCTCCGTGTCCCTCTTTCCATGATCAGTATCCTCAATGACTCTGAAACTCTCTCTCCAGTTGACCAGTACTACGCGGTCGTGGACCCGTTGCGCTACCACTCCAAGGTGGACGGCGTGCGCAGCGCGGCCATGCTGGCTGCCGCCTGGCTGTGCGCGCTGCTCGCGGCCGTGCTGGGCGCACTCGAGCCCCGCGGCGCAGGACTGTGGGCGTCGTGCGATACGCCTCCCGCCGCCGCCGCCGCCGTCCTCGCCCGGGCCGAGGGGGACGACGCCGAAGCCGACGCCGACGGCGCCACGGGCGCGTCACTGTACCGACGCGTGTACGCCGCGGCGTTCGCCATCCTCGTGTTCGTCGTGCCCTTCGCCGCCCTCTGCTGGATCTACGTGTCCATCTACAGCGCTGCGCACCGCAACTCGCAGCGGACTCGTCGCAACGGCTCAGGTAGGCCAGGCGACGAGAGGAGACAGAGACAGGGGGAAGGGGAGGAGATGAGAGGCGAGCTGGCCTGGGGCCTGGCCGGGCCTATGGCACCGCACCGCCGCACCGCCAGGCACTCAGCCTGCGCAGCGGCACATAGGCAACCCGCCGGCGGCCGTGCTCGAGCTCTGCCTACCAGCCGGGCGCCCCCGCCCCGCCCCGCCCCCGCCCCGCGCCTCCATCGCCTGACGCTCACATCTCTTCCTCCAGGCTCAGTCGCGCCGTCGACGCCCCCGCCGGAGCTGAGCTGCTCGGAGTGCGGCCCCGGACTGCCACGCAGCGTGGGGCCCACACCCTCCAGCACGTTGAGCGGGCACGCGCGCGCCGCTCCCGCGCCCGCACACGGCCTGCCCGTCAGCCGCAGCGCGCCGGCCATGGACGCCATGGCGCACCAGGCCGAGGCGGCAGCGGGAGAGGCCAGCTCCGGCCCCGGCCCCGGCCCCGGCCCCGGCCTCGGCCCCGGCCAGCGGCTGCAGCTGCCGGCCAGCAGGCGCAGCTCCAGGAGCTCCGTCACCTCGGCGCCCGACGACGCGGCCAGCCTCGGCGACAGCGTGTCGACGTGCGGCTCTGCGCTGCCGGCGCGCGCCGAGCGGCGCCGCAGCAGCTGCCCGCACGCGCACGCCGTCACCGTGACCATCTCGCCGCCGCCGCCGCCGCTGGCCGTCAGGTCGGCGTCGGCCTGGCTCGTGTCCTCGCTGCGCTGCCGCATCTCCAACGCGTCGCTGTTCCGCTACCGCGAGGAGGGCCGCGCGGCGCGCGTGTCCGCCATCGTGGTGGTCATGGCGCTGGGCTGCTGGGCGCCGTACGTGGCCGTGCTGGTGCTGCACGCCGCGCTGCCGGCCCCCGGAGGCCCGGGTTCCTCCGCGGCCCGCCTGCCCCGCCACTTGGACGCACTGGCGCTGGCTGCCCTGGCCGCCGCCGTCTGCATCTCGCCCTGCTTGTTCGCCTTCCGGAACAGGCGCGTGCAGAAGGAGGTGAGCGCTGGCGCCAGAGCTGGTGCATGCTGCACCTGTACCGCGAGAGGCACTCTTTCTGACAACCATTCTGTTCCAGTTGGTGTGGATGTTACTGACTGAGCTGTTCTGGTTTTGTTTTTCAGGTGCGCCGTCTGCTATGCCCGCGCGGCCGGAAAGGGTCGCTGGAGCGGGGGAGGGGCTGCAACAAGATCAAGGGCCGGCACGGGGGCGGCGCGGGGGCGGGGCCGGGCGGGGGTGGCGGCAGCGCGCGCCGACTGCTGCCGCACAACCTCATGGCCAGCCTCGCCGAGGACTGCAGTACGCCGTCCGATAGGTATGCCGATATGCCATCCACTAATAAGCGGCCGTTTGTAAACTACTGGCACTATGGGGGAACAAAAAGGGGGATGAGGTATTTGGGCCCTAATTAGTTCCAGGACCTCCTCCCGTCTATACAGATCCCATAGTATCTGTGCCGAGGAGTGCAAATATTATGGAGGTCTATGAGCTCCTAAACCTAAAAAGGCTCGTAATATTCGTACGAGTACGGAGTGTGCAGTATGGCGACGTCTAGAACAGCTCACTTTGCTCACTCACTCTCACTCACTCACTCGCACTCACTGATTCCCACCAACACAGTGTGCCCGAGCAAATTAGTTTTTGTCAACTTTTGACAAAAAATCTCTCACCTTAAGGGGAGGGGTGCTTCAGGTGAGGGAATTATTGTCAAAAGTTGGCAACAACTAGTTTGCTCGGGCACACTGTGTTGGTGGGAATCAGTGAGTGAGAGTGAGTGAGCAAAGTGAGCTGTTCTAGACGTCGCCTATAAGAACGACCCCTTCATCAACGCTGTTGGCTAGCACTCTCAAACACGGGTGAGGTGCCATCTCTGTCACTAACTAACCCTCGGTCATCTTTTCTTTCTCTAGCACCTCGGCGCTCACCATATCGGGCATGGGCAAGGGGGCGGACGACGACGCGAGCGCGCTCACGGTCTCCGTGTCGCTGCTGCCGGCGCCGCTATGGGCGCCACACCTGCTCCCGGACGACGCCCTTGCCGTGGAGACGGCCCGTAGTTCCTTCTCCTCCGGGGCGTCGTCCTCGCAGGGCTCTGCGCTGTCCACGGACACGGCCGATGAGTGAAGACATGAGGAGGGCGCGGGAAATGGAGTCGCAACCGCCCGAGACGTACCTGACACAACGACGCGGGCCAGGGGGCAGAAACGCACTAGGCTGGGCTGGGGGCAATGCGCGACCGCATGCTTCCGGCTGATGGGGGAAGCTATAACTTTTGAACGCCGAAACATATCGTCAAAACGGAAAGAGCACTTGAAAGAGGGATAAATTCTGCGAGGGATAGACGTTGTGGGAATTTCGAGAAATTTAACCCTACTTTTCAGAACGCGGTGTATTCTAAAGCGCAAAAACCGCGGGAAAATTTTCGATTCAAATATCAAAAATGACACTTTTTACGGACTTCCAGGCTTCAGGTGACAAGGCTCTGACAACTGCCACAACGTCTATCCTCTGCAGCAAACCTTCCCAATTGAAGATCCGTTTTGGAAATTGCGATTACTTGATCCATTTGGAAGTTGTGTTTTCCCCCATCGACCTCTATTTGAGGTGATTCACCAGGTGTCGCGCATTGCCCCCAGCCCAGCCAAGTGCGTTTCTGCCCCCTGCGCGGGCTCTGCTCTGCGTCGGGCAAGGACTGGCTGGCTGATGATATTAGAAGTTCGAACGCATTAGTGATATTAATGATTGCAATGTTCCTTCTCCTCAAATTTTGGGTACTTCTTGACCCTTCAGATGTCAAGCACTCATTTCAAGTAATTTATGCCATCAGTTCCAGACCTTAAATGAGCGTAGGGTTTCTTACTTTAATCGCTTTAATGTTTGCTTTCACAACACAATAGCAGAGTAAATCTCACGGGAATCTGAAAGACTGACAGTCTTGCCTGTTAGTGCATAAGATGTCCACCACAAAACTCATCCATGTGGGACCACTAGTCATTCTGTAAGAGTTAAATGAACAATTTACAATAGTGTAATAATTGTCTACCCCTTCAGAGTTAAAATCATGTCAAACAGAAACTTGTTGTATTTTTCAAATTCTCTCATAGTGCCATACTTTACCTATGAAATGAAGTAGATTTATGTTTCCATTGCTGTTTCCTTTCATCACCAACTTTGACATGCTCTACAATGGCTGTGTACATAGGTTTCAGGAGAGGGCAGGTCATTGCAGCATTTTTTGCAATAATGCTCCTGAGATAGGGTCTCCATTAGAAACACAATTATTTGTGAAAAGAATGAAAACTGTGATAAATTATACTGATATGTAAATAAGGACTTCCTTTGAAAGTGTTTTAGCTTAAGCTTGTTAATTAACAAGATACTGTTCAATGTTTCAACACAAAGCTGCTTAGCAATGTGGACATTTATTGTAATAAAGTACTTAAAAATAACATGAATAATGTGAGACGTCAACATGCATAATTAGTGACAGAGAGACCGGTGGACAGACACACAAACTTACTTCAAGTTAATTGTTTGCATTTATTTTTTATCTTCTACATTGCAAAGTAAGAACATTCCGAAACTAAAGAAGACACCAGACAACTGATTTGACTAAAAATGTTAAAAATTCATTTTTAGATCTTACATTTCTTACAGCTATACAGAAAAAAGAGCATTGCCAAAAAAGGAAAAGAAAAGACAAATATCACAGAACTTCATTTAATTTCGTATTGTCAGTTAAAATTGTGAAACACATGAAAAAGGTACGTCAAACTGGGAGTGAAGTCAGAAGTTTCTTACACAGAAAATAAGACTTCCAGTAGTAAACCTGAATGACAGGTAACTTTAATACTATGCCTCAAAGTCAAATACCTAGCTTTTTAAGAGAATAAGGGGAAAGTTACAGAATACTGTAAAGGAGGTCAACAGATTTCCAATAAATTAATTGATGTGGACATAAAAACTCAACCACACATGTCTCTAACATTGTATTGATGATATAGTAGTAAAATTAGCCATTCATAAGAGGAACTAGATAATCTTAACTAATTAGTTATATAAAATAATGATGACCAACTTGTCTTATTTATTACTGAGAATGCTTTGTCCATAATCAAACAAAAACTTGAGGCTTTCATGGGGCGCAAGATTAGATAGGAGTGCCCTTACTGTGCCTTCAATCTTGGATTTATCAATAATCTTTGCAATATCTTCCTCATTTAATTTTGAGAATACCTTTGAGACTACCTCCTTTGCTCCAATTCTCAAAGAAATGGGATGCACCATTTGACTTAATTTTTCGTTGTCCATATGGCACACAATTTCTGAGGATGAAAACTCCCTCAAAACATAATTCCGCATGGAATCAGAGAGAACCGATGATAAAATAGAGGGAACTGCAGGAAAAATTGTGTCTTGCAAGACTCCTGCTTGAACTCGGCTTAAAATCAAAGCAAGGCTTTCAACTGATATGTTTTTCTCTATTCTTCCACTGCTTTTGCCAACTTGAGATAGGTAAGTTTCAGCAACAGTATCAACTGGAAGTGCTTGTAAAATAGCTTGGCTGGAAGCTATGTTTTTAGCAACATCAAGTGGCTTAGATTCTTTTATAACCAAAGAGCAAAAGTTTGGTAACCTTCCAAGTTCTGCTAATTTTGTTACAATTTCTTCATCTGATGCACTAGCCAGAGCATCCTAAGAAAAAAGTTATCTTTAGATATAATATTTTTACTTCAATAATTCAATGTCAAGACTAGGCTACAAAACAAACCTTCAGGCTGTATTGTGGTTGGTCAGCTTGTGGTTCAACACATGAAGTTGGACTCTCTTTAGAGAGCTCTGCAATAAATTTTACAAAAGAAAAATAAATCTATAAGTTTGAGTGAAATAAAAGAAGCTAACAATTCTTGCAAATCTCAACATACCACACATTACACTATCTCTCAAGCTATCATGGTGTCTTTCAAAGTCCTACAAATAAGCAAATACAATCAGTACAAGAAAAACAAACCTTGAGAAAAAGAAACATGTAAAAAATATCTCACCTCAAGCACACAGAGGACATTTGTTCTTTTGGGTGGTTTAACTTTGAGGCGGTCAAGCCTATCCTGTGTCACTTTCGCTAGGTCACCAATAGTGCAGATACCTTGCTCTGAAAACTCTCTCAAAAGAGATTTTTTCCTGAAAGCAATTAAAATGAGAAAAGCATTAGGGAAAACAGCTATAGTACCGTTAGAATATGTCTCCATTTAAGTGGACCATCTTACCAGACTGGAGCTGTAAGTTTGGAGGAAATGCAATCGATTGGGTGAACGCACCTCACAAGGTTGGGGTAAACTGGTGAAGAGTCTGACGGTAAACGAGGTAGATCATCCAACATGCCCTCTGTTCCAGCTTCTGTGTGTTCACTATTACTCTCACCTTGACTCAGTTCATCAACATCTACTTCCATAGCTTCCGAGTCAGAACTGTCACTACCTTCAAGTTCAGATGATCTGCTATTTCCTTCCCCTCTTGGCTTAGGATTTTTGTCTACCGTGCAATTTAAATTGGAATTTGATTGCTCATTCTGTTTTAATTTTTCAGGACTTGAAATATTAAGCCCACGATCCTCATCACTTCCAAAATTGCTCACACCATTGCTGCTTATGGGTATGTCCTTGTGAGAATCAATACACCCATCATTTTGCGGAACAGCACTTTTCTTTGAGCAAGTGTTGGTTGAACCGGAGTCTTGAACTAAGTTTTCTGAGTTTGTTTGCAAGGATCTTTTGCTCAGTGAGGTGTCTGCAGGTTGCAGTGCAGATTCTTCCTCAACAGGTGTTTTACATTTCTCAGGATCATGGTTTGTAGCTTCTTCATCTGAAGCTTTGTCCGAATCTGAAAAGGAAGTAAACATGTTATAATATAATGCCTTGAGATATCCTAAGCAGCACAAACCAAAATACATACAGTGACATGGGTCCGAACTAATCACTGTCCCAGGCATTTCAGTAGTTTCACCAAATCTGAGAATACTTGATAATGGAGGGTCTCTAAAGCTGACTCTCTTCCTCTAAAAAGTAAAAAATAAAAATTAAACCATTTTTTAAGGGTGGTTGAAAGGTGGGGAGAGGAGGAGAGGGAGACGGGTGATGGGAAATGATAGATCCCACAAATACATACCTTTAAACTTGGAGATGCTGCATCCGAATCTGCTTCTCTCTTCCGTTTCAAGATGCTTGAGTCAGGAGTGGCTTTAGCGCATGGAGTTTTGCGAACCCAATCCTTTCTTAACCTAGAAATACAGGCATTATTATCAAGGGATTTGCTGACAGAAAATTTCTAAGAAATATTTAGATTTCCTACCCTTCGTCTTCTAAACTTTTCTGAGGTGTCACCATTTCAAAAAGTTTCCCTTGTCTCCTAACTGATGGAGAGCCCACCACAGGCACAGTGTTAACAGAGGTATTGATCGCGCTCGTACAAACAGAACTAGCAATGGAATTAAAGCTAGAAGCTGAACTCGTAGCAGAGATAGAAATTTCAACTTCTTCTCCCTCAGATCGATTAGACCGATTGCCATTACATACAACTGTGTCCCCACCTCTTGCAGCCGCTGCTTGTCCCAGGCCTAAAATTTTCAAAGGGGAAAGGAAAAAGCAAAGCAAAGAGAATACCTTCATTTAGTCCTTTCAAAAGTGAAATAGTACATGAATTGTCTCATATTGTCATACATATTTTTTAACTCACCCAACAGCTGAGCAGCACGACTAGATCTCTGAATAATTGGGGTTGAATTTGTAGACTCAGTCTTCTGTATTCTTTTGGATTGAACAGGAGAAGACATTGGAGACACATCAGTTGCCTTAGGTGGGGAGACTGATTTTAGGAAAGCCTGACTTCTTGAGCAAGCACTTCGAACAGTTCTCAAAGGCTTACTGGGTGGTGAGCTTTTCTTTTCGTGCATCCACTCTGGCATAGAACTGTTCCTGGATGAAGGTAGAGACTCGCCAAGAGATGTTACCTCCTGTTTCTTTTCCTCTTCTGGATGGTTGAGCATTTTTGATGTCTCTTTAACTTCAATGGTACTGCTGACTGATACCTTCTTAGGTGACAAAAGAGTCTCAACTGGATTGACAACACATTCAGTATTTTTCAATTCTGTTTCTGCTGAGTTACCTTTGTCAAGTAGAGTTGAAACTCTCTTTTTAAGGGCTACCAAGGAGACAGAGTCAACATCATCCATGTTAAGTGATCGACACACTTGTTTTGATGTTGGAGAAATCTCATTGTCAGTTTTGGGGAGTACTTTATAAGGACTGTTCCTTTCAGGCCCACGCTCCACAATTACATCCTCAAACTCCATTTTCTCATTTGGGTCAGCACACCTGAACAGCTCAAGGCTGACAACACATTGTTTCATCTTGCTCATAGGTTCTTGAGAGCTTTCTATAACTTCTTGAGATTCTTGGGAACTGTGATCTAATAGATTATTTTCATCCTTGGACTCAAAGGATGAAGATTTTACATCTGTAGCATTTGATTGCTTGCTTTCATCACTTCCTTTACAAGAACCAGGAAATTTGAACTCAGTTTTGTTGCTAGTCCTTGATTGGACATTTTCATCATTTTTCGGACTTGCTGATTTAGGTGATTCATTACACACCAAAAGTAATATCTGAGGGCTGGAGGGTTTAGAAGTTACGGGTGGAACAGGAGAAGCAGTAGACTTGTTCCTAGTATTACGAATGATGCCTGACGCACTTTCATCTTCAAGCCTACTTTCCATGCTGTCAACATTTTTGTTTTCTACAGACACTATGAGTCCATTCTCCCTTGGAGACTGGCAACTGATGTTACTAGGAGATTGTTTCAACGGATTTTCAGCTTCAGAGCTTTGACTCATCGCCCTGTTTGGAGTTTCTGAGCAACTGAGTTCAATTGCATTTTTGCTTGTGTTTGTGTTACCAAGTTCATCCAAGCTGGAGTTTGAACAGCTCCTTGGCAATACTTTTCTGCCAGCTTTAATCTGTGATACATCCTGTATACTCTTCTTTAATTTTTCAACAGGACTTACTTCTTCATTCTTTTCATTTTTATCAACTGCTGCATCTGATACTCTTTCAACTCCATCGCTTTTTTTCTCTGAATCCTTAGTAAGCTCTTGAGACAAGTCTCGTTTCAGTGAACGTCTTCTCTTACTTCCTAACTTCTTCCCAGATTTAGGAGCAGAGCTACTGACATCACTTGTTATACTACTTGTACTTTCTGTATCAGTAGAATCAAGATCAACAAAAGCAGTTTCAATAGAATTCTTCTTAACAATTTCCTCTGAAGTTATTGGTAAAGATTTCCTTGCAGATTTCTTTTTCTTTAATAAATCAGGCTCTGACGCCAATGATAGACTAGCCCTCTTCACTACCTTTCCACTACGTGTCATTAAGTTAGTGTGGGAGTTGCTGCGTGTAATGGCACGCGTTGTTTTGTTTGCTCGCTTGTCCACTTTGGAGGGTGTAGAACTATCTTCACTTTCCTTTCCAGTGCCATCAGCATTTTTCATGCCAGAACATTCAGACGTAATACTTTTTGTCTCAGATTTAGAAATAATATTTTCTGCAGTAATAGGCAAAACAAAACCAGCTGGAGGAGTAAAACTGCGGCCATTCAAGTTACATTCAGATTCTACCTTGCTCTTTTTGGTAGACATGGGTGATTCTGCTTTAGCAAAATTAACTTGTATATTTGGTTCAATATCTCCCGTGTCCATGACAGCATCTTCTTCAATTATGGTCATACTGGTATGTTTCTTCTTCGGTGAAGTGAGTCCACTGTGGTCTTGAGTAAGATCTTGAGTCATACTTTGAGAAGTCTGAGACAGATCTTGGTACAGAGCAGGAATGTCTTGACGGCGTTCTCTTCTTACCTCTTTTTGATGTTCAGTTAATATTAACTTTTTGGGAGGTGTCTCAATGCGAACAAATTTTGCATCTGAACCACAAGAAGAGATGTGAGACTTTTCCTTGGAATTCCCAGGAGACAAACAGGAAGGTGACATAAGTACTGTTGATAGTTTCTTGCAGATAGACTTCGGAGAAGTAAGACGACTTTCTAAGGCACTTCCATTTACGTGAGAAACAGTTTTGTCCTTCTCTGGTGAACTTGTGTCTCTAGAAAAATTAGACAACTGCTGAACAGAAGCCCTTATCTTCTCATTTAGATGATTTTTTCCTGCCAAAATTACATTTTGTAACATGGAGCTGACATCATTCTCAGACATGCCATGTTGATGGATCACCATGGAGGCTTGTTTGAGGGCACTCAAAGCAGAGCACAGATCATCAACAGGTTCAGGTGCATTTACTTTTGCCTTTAAAAGTGAACATAAAGTAGGACTAATATTATTGATGATTTCTTTTGTCACAGAGCTACGATGAAGACATTTTTGAATACAAATAGCCGTCTGACTGAAAACTTGCGCTTGATCAAAAGAAACATGATTTAGTTCCTTCAGAACACCTGAAATATGCTTAAGAATCCATTTGACTCTCTTCAAAGAATTGAATTTTTCAATTGCAACGCCGAGAATGTTCGTTATGAAGAAAAATACAGAGGCAATTTGTTTCGGAGGTGAATTTCGTTTGCTAAAACTAACCAAACGTGTACAAACTTCTTCACAAAGCTCCTGAGTAGAGGTGGTAGGTGTTAATGCCGCTTGTTGGCATGATTCATAAAAGAGATGTTTCCAAGGTAAGATGCACTCTTTGACTAGCTCAAAGTCAACATGCAGACTTTGAATGGGAAACATTAGGAGTGAATAGAACGCTCGGAAATCATGTTCTGCAGCATCTCCTTGATTGATGCTTCCTTGGTTCTGAAGATATTCTACCACAGCATTGGCAAGAATACACCAATTTTCAGCCATAGACTTGTACAGCAAAATCCCTCTGGCTGCAGAACAGCTCTCATCAATCACAGGCAGCTTCTTCAAAACTTGCTGCACAAAATCCATGAATCCTGTAGATCCATCTTGCCTATATGATATTATCTTACATAATAATTGCTTGTACACCAAAGTACTGCCGGCCCCTAATCTCAAAGCTGGGGACAATAGCCACTCGACAAAAAGCAAAGGAGGAGTTCCATTCATAACATCAAATGATCCCATGTATAAGGTTCTATTCTGAAATAGGTTTGCTGGTAATGCTGATCTTCCTTCGACAAGGCCATGTATAACTATCAATACAATTCTACGGCCCAAATCTATGTTGAGAGGACGTGGGCCCTGTGGGCTAACAGGTGGGCTAATGCTGCGTCGCATTTTGAAGTTTGCACTAGTTTCTCCAATAGCTGCTCTACTCACTAGACTATTCACCACATTAAAAAGCTCCTTAACAATATCTGTCCCTTCCTGTTGATGTATAAGACCTGTAATATGTTCAAAATAGATAAATCAAATTTCAGACAACAGATCAGCAAATGACAAAACCAAACACAAAATTCACACACACCCATCAGACTGTCCCAAAGTGTCCCCAAAACTTCAGAGTTCACATTTTCTAGCATAAAACATTCTCCAACAGCCTGTATCAATTCCTTGTGAATCTTGGTAAACACGTCTTTGATGAGAGGAGATGCAAAGATGTTGTTAATGGAATTGACGCACTTCTCATGTAAAGCAGGATATGACCTTAAAAAACATAGTAAAAAAAGGATGATACATTTTTAGTATATAAAGTAAAAAGTGAACACGAACCAAACACTCACTTGACAGGAGGACAGGTAACTTTTTCAGACCCAAAGCAGAATGAAAAGAAGCTTAACAAAACATCAGGGTAAGTGCCTAAATCTTTTCCTAGCGAATTGAGGAGATGGTTGTATGTGTCAAGCTTCGCCGAAGCTAAAATTTCTATTCTATGATTGTTTGCTTTCAAAGGGATCATAATCAGGTCAATTCGTTTTTTGTTTCTAAGGCCATTTTTGAAGTTGTCAATGAGTGTGTTCCAGCACACAAAAGCTTGAACTCTTGTCCACTCAAAGTCTGCATGCTTAAAAGCACGTTCCAATACCTCCAGCATATGATTGATTAGTTGGCCACCTGAATGAAGTTCTTCTCCAAACATCTTCACCACAAACTGCCAAATTTCTGGCCAGTTCATTTTTTGATTCACCATCTCCACCATCTGCTTGCAGTAAATACGTTGAGTATCTTCTTTAAGTTGACTCCAAAATGGCAGAGTCTTTGATTTTAAGACTGATTTCCGCAACACTGAGAGAGCAGCGCTTCTAATTTTAGAATCTTCTAAATTAAATAGTAGTGGGTAAATGGATTGAATCAAAGGCTCATCTTTCAAAGCAGACTTTGTGGATGCTTCTGACAGATAAACAGCCAGCAAAGATAACGCGGGCAGCTTTAACAAGTCTTCCTTTAAGCATACGAGCAGGTTAGATAACAATTCACTTTCATTGTCTGAGAACATTTTACTTGCTGTCATTGCATTCATAAGCGAGAGGACTTCTAGGGCTATGGCAACTGAATCAGTTGCCAAGTCACTGGGTTTTAACACAAAATCCTTCACTATTTTGTAACAAACTTCAAGAAAGTTAAGCAGTGCACCAGTTGCAGAATTTGTTGAGGCAGATTGATCAGCTTTGAGAATAGAGAGTCCTGATTTCAGGGCAGTTGCTTGTAGATCTGAAGTACAGCCATCTTTGGTAGCATGAAGACTCACAAGTTTCAAAGCTCGTATCCGTTGTAAGTTAGTAAGAGTGTCACTGGTAAGAAAAACAAGAAGCAAAGCACATTAGTCAAAAGTAAAAGTCTTCCCCAATATCAAACATGTTTGGTATTAAAACATAAAACTCATTTTCTACACAATCAAGGTTCATATAAATGTATACGTATGTGTTGTTATGACAACAGCCACTGGTGCTGGTCACTACTCTCTTGCGTCTAAACAGGATTTTCTTCATATACTTAAATCTTGAGTAACCCTCTTATACAACTTAATTGAGAATATGTAAGTTTGAAATTCATGGTGAATTTGAATGTTAAGTGATAATGAATACAGGCATCATCGTAACCAATAACCTTGCATCTTAAATTGTAACTTTCTCTAAATTTTATACATAAAGTTTTTCTTTAAATTTCTTTTAAAAAGGAATTGCATTTTGCTAGGTGTAAAAAAGCCCTTTTAAAATATATCACATAGGGGTGTATGTATGTATGTATGACGTCAAGAGATGAACCCTATCACGACATTACAGTCTTACGCACAGTTCTTGTTCTGAACACGGTACCTCAGTGAAAATAGTGAGCGTAAGTGTAGTCAGTCTAAAATTTAAGTGATTGTAGATATCCTATGCAACATACCAATTAAGCTTCTGATACAATGATTTTAGGACAGTCTCTGAAGTTCTTGAGTTGCTGATCTGAGCCAGAATATCTTCTGTGTTGTTTCCATCTTTTTCCTTCATTGTAAGAAGCTTGTGCTACCTGGACAGAAAAAGTAACAGAGTTGGGCTTTTACTTGTTGAGTTGGGGGGGTCGGAAAGTACTTCTGAGTTTTCTTTCTCAGAGTGATTACATGGGTTGACTCCAATTATGCTCGACTATCGACCACTCAATTTTCAATAATAAAATGAAAAATTCCCATGTAGTATTCTCAGACAAGTAAGAGAAGTGTATTGTGAACGAACGAACGAAAGCGCGCGCGCGCGCGCACCTCGAAAAAATGGCCTTACACTCAACATATTAGATGCACCCGCCTACGTCTGTTTGTCGATTTTCTTTGATATTTTGTCAGATGGTGTAGAAATCATGAGCTGCTGTACATTTCAACACAACCTTTGGGACTTGGGTGACAACAAAATTCTCAAAAAATGCAAACATAGGCGGACATGACGAAAACGCTGAGTGTAAGGCCACCTAAACACGGGCAACGGGAGCTCAACACTGCTGACATGCATAACCTACAACATACGATTTACTTAATGAAAACTGGTTTGGCCTTCCATGGAAAATACACAAGCAATCATCAAAATTGATTGGCATAATTTAACACCCACGGAGTTTTTAGCTGAGGTCAATTTCTGGACATCTCACGACCGACTCGATCTGAGGACATCTTCGGACACTCACTGACGAAAAGGGATCATTTGGAGTAGCAGCCAAACGGAAGCTGTGCCAAAGTTTATATGTAAATATTTACCGGAATTACAACATTCGAGAAAGTAATGTTTTAAATCGAAATCCACGAATAAATAAAATCCAATGCAACACATCAACTGGCCCGGCGACTAGTTCTCTCTTGTGACTGAGTAAACGCTTGTTTGTAATTCCCATGTGCATGTTCCCTTTTTGTTTCTTCTTCCTTACATCTTCGTACAGACGATGTGACCCAGCGGCCAAAGTCAACGTGGCAACATCGGGCGGCCACCCTTACCAGCGTTTTAACTCTGTTATTTCACTTGATATCAAATTCAAAAATAAAAATAAACTTATTAAACTGATAAAAATGACATTGGCTGTTCTAACTACTCAGTATTTAAATCTCGAACGCTCGGTGGTCCAAGTTTTGCGACGTTGCCAAGTCCATTATCACGGCTGGGTCACAGTTGTTGTGCTCCGTGCTTTTTCCCGCCTTTTTTAGTCCCAGAAAAGCACACAAAAGGCACAAAAGATAGTTGATAACATTTATCGAGGATACTGCAACATGTGGAAATATTGAAGCACGCGATCCTCTTTATTAGTTCCGATCCGACAAACACCTGAAACCTCAAGGCTACTATTTCAAAAATCGTATTCATCTCCATGGTAAAGACTTATGATATGGTTGGTAATACTCTGTAGTCGTACAATCTCAACACAACACAGCAAACACAGCATCATCGAAGTCTGGAGTCCTAAATTTAGCTATCACTGGAACAAATAAAAAATGAAATAAAGAGAAAGTTTGCTTGTATGTTTCATTTTGTGCAATGGATAAAACTTTGCCACTCATTTCTGCCTTTGGCAATCCCTTGTGGGATGTTTGTATTTCCCTTCCTGATAACAGTGTATTATCTGAGTTTGGTTTAGCAGACGACAGTAGTAAGGAGGTTACAGCGGCAGAGTATGAATCACTACTTCAAGCTGTTCAAGGGTAGGTTCATTCTTTGCTTTCATCGTAATTTTGGTTGGTTGTCATTCCTCGTACTTAACTCTTTTAAAACCTTGCCTGCTTATTTCACAAGACTAATCAGTGCTGTTTTATGGAGAATTCACCGTTGCATTCTTTTTCAGTTACACAAAAGAAGGCTGTCCAGGAGGCGCAGCACTCAATACACTGCGTGTATTCCAATGGCTTAATCGAGTACCAAACTCAAGTGTATACTTGGGTGGATTAGGAAATGATGATATAGGCAAACAACTTGCTTATCTTGTTGATCAAGCTGGTGTGTCTGCGAGGTATCTGAGGCACTGTAGAATATTCTGATACCCCTTATGTTCCAAATTTCTGATTTATGCATTGTATTCTTTTCTTTAGGTTTAAAGTCCATGAGGGTTTATTGACAGGTTCAGCCATTTGTCTTATTCACGGAAATTTCCGCACACTAGTTGCACATTTGGGTGCAGCTGACGTTTATCGACCACAGGACTTCACTGAAGAAGATAAACTTATAGTGTCGAAAGTTAAACTTGTGTACATTGAGAACTTCTTCTTTAGTCATAGCCCAGATGTTGTGTGGGAAATACTGAGATTGTGTGAGGCATATGGCATTGCTATTGTTTTCAATTTAAGTGGTTCATATTTGTTTGAAAAACATGGAAAGGATATAGCATTGCTTGTGAAACATGTGAATGTGGTAATTGGGAATGATAGTGAATACTTAGCACTTGCAAAGTCATGTGGTTGGACAAGTGATGATACGAAGGAAATTGCTTCTAAAATAGCTAATAATGGAATACAATCTGTTTCATCTATTCCAAAGCAGGCAATCAAATTAAAAAATCTGCTACAATGGCAAAAAGTGGTGGTCATAACAAGGGGTCAAAAACCTATTATTTGTGCAAGTCAGGGACATCCTGAGTTTGAAACTCAAGTTCTGCAGCCAAAATTTGTGAAAGACACTACGGGAGCTGGTGATGCATTTGTTGCAGGTTTCCTCATGGGAATTTTGAAAAACTGTACTTTAAAGGAATGTGTTCAATTTGGTTGCTACTCTGCAAGAGAAATTATTCAACAAATTGGATGTAGTCCTCCTAATTACACTTCACTTGATATAGAGGAGGTGAAAATGGAATTTGTTTGAATATACCAAAACCTATACAGATGGCCCCTCACTGAATATGTCTTGCCTTGTTCAACCTGTCCATTTGATATTTTAAGAACATATAATTTTGACTTGCAAGTAATTGGCCTGAGTAAAAGACCCGAAGACCCGAATTAAGGTTGCGGTTTGATGCACTAGCGCATAAAGTGTGTATTTAATGTGTTTCCTACCTATTCTGAAGTGTTTGCCCCGGCTTAAACTGCGAATATAAGACCTACTTCGGGGACAAATTTTCGGGAAAAAAAGGGGGTCTTATACTCAGGCCAATACGGTACCTTTACCGGTAAATGGCTTGCAATTCTTATGAACATATTGTTGTAATTCTTTACAGATAAAACCGCTAACTGAAAACGGCTAATAGACAGGGAGGAATTGACAGACTCATTTGGTGTAGGCCAACTGTAGGGAGGAGTATCTTTTTAAAATACTTTATCAGTTCATCTAGCAAGGTTTCTTTCTAGATTAAATTTGTTCAACATGCATGCTGTAGCATTACTTTAGGTAAACTCTCCTAATCTTGCTCCAGCTTCACAACAAGCCTCAACCCATTGGTAAGACACAATGTAAAATTTTTGAGGCCTTGTTCGATTTACATTTTGAAAATTCATCAAGTTTTTAGTGTCATTGCTGTTAATTACAATGTGAGTTAAATCATGACTGATTTCCTCACTTCTGCGACCGCCATAGAATTGGAACAATGCCTTGCTTATTTCGCAAGAAAATTCTCCCTGCAAGATTACAAAAGAGACGTTAGACCTGATTATCTAACCAATGTAATTTTTTATAGAATACTGTCAGGTAATAATTTAACAGTAGAAAGAGGGAGATATACCAGTTTTGAAGGTATGAAGAGTGCTACACAGCAGCGAAAGACTGCAAATTTATTCAAATCTGAAAACAGCTCGATATCAAGGTCAGCCATTTCACTTGGAAGTAAGTTTAGAGCACAGCCCTGGAAAAAGAAAGAATGTAGATATTAACCTTGCTTCATTTTCGTATTGAATATTTGAGGACTATGAGACTCATCATGCAAAAAACTACCTCCTCTGCAACTTTGTCAAGAGAGAATTGAAGTGTTTCCATGTTTGTGGGATTATGAAAGCTATCACAGAATCTGTCATATTTTTCAAGCATATTTTCACAAGTTTTTGGGGACATTGCCCGCAGGTCACGTGGAGTCCATTCTACAAGTCTTTTTTCACAAAGAACACGCAGAAACCAATCGACTGTCACAACATTGACACCTATACCCAAAACATTCTTCAGACGGAAATCTTCTTTTCCTGCTATAATACAAAAAGTTTCAGGACCTGCAATGGAAACATTTGGTTCACACCTTAACTATACAAAGAAATAATTTTAGGAATCAAATTAACAATTACGGTAGATTGCATTGATCTTCTCACCTCTATTTTGTACAACAGACCCTCCCTGTTCGTAAATGCATTTTTCTATTTCCTGTTTTGACATTTTGTCATTTCCACTTAAGACGCAAATCTCTTTACCAGTGAAAAGAGAACCTCTTTGATCAGAACCTGTCAAATCAGCAGCTAAGTAATCTCTTGCAACAGTATGAGATATTTTTGTGCGGGGCTGCTTCTTATGATGAGCCTGGTCCAGGTCTGAAGCCATGACATGCCTTGAGGCTAGTTTGCCTGAGTTTGACTAAGTACGAAAATATTGGTAAATATGCAAGAAGTTAAATTGATAACAGCCAAAGAACAACCAATGTCAGACAACACTTACTAATCTCAATTTCTCAAATTCAGTAGTGGTGCAACAGTCCAACCAGCTCTTATCATAACGAACTTTTTCAACACGAGGAAATCGCAGTGTGTATCCAGTTTTGTAAGAATTACTTTGCATGATTTCTGTTGCTTTCACCTAGTGAAACACATTTTCAAAATTTTCATAGAAAACCATTCTCTCAAGACAGATTACTCACCAAATTATACTCACCTGCAGAATTTGAGACTTTTGAGGTTCAATCCACACATCTGGCTTTTCTTTGGTCCAATGGAGGCCATCAGGCATGAAACCTCTTTTAACAGGCCTCCAATAAGGAGAAAGTTTTTGAAGCAACTCAGCTAGCTCATCTCTGGAATACCCTGACCCAACTCGACCAACAGAATAAAAATCAACTGGGTTGGCGCCTTCAGTTACAGGAGAAACAGCCACACCAACTAAAAAGTGACTTATGTTGGCCTTCCTACGGCCTTCACCAAAATAGCCTCCCAAGATTATTAAATCCAACTCATCTGTCAATCCCACAGTATACTACAATAAGAGAGAATTAAAGTCAAATGCTGTAAGGTGAGTAAGTAAGAGGAATGATTTAATCCAAAAAATTTGTACCTCGGGTTTAATTTTGTACCACCCTCCTTTTTTGGTGGCAGGTTTGTAAACTGAGCTTGGCTCTTTCACTATTAATCCCTCTTCTTGGTTGTCAATTGCTTTGTTTAGTGCATCAACAATCTCTGAGCTGAAGTGTAAAGGATATTGATATTAGTATTTTGTGAAGCAAACGTTAAACAAGTACCAGGACAGATCAAGTACCTAGTGGTAACACACTTTTGTGGAGTTTCCATTATAACACCTTCTAAAGGAGTAAATACTCCCTTGAGCACTTTAACTCGATCCTCCAGGGGTTTATTTGTTAGTATTTCTCCATTCAGCATTAGAACATCAAAGACACAGAAACATGGACAGTGAAGATCACCAGTCTTTAAATATTTGACATCAATTTTCTTTGCTAGAAAAAAAGAAAAATTAAGAAAAATGTTTTTTGTTATTTATAAATATATGTATAAAAAAAAATAATTGTCCTTTTGCCACAAAAAACTTGACAAGGATTCAAAGTAATTTAAGGGAACCTACCTTTTGACGCATAGCAATTTAGTTTTGTATTCCACGCCATCATTTCACCATCTAAAATACATGTTTGAACATGAGCGTTCAGTTTTCCAGCCAAGGCTGGTGTGAGTATTCCTAATCTTCTAGTCTCACCAAAATTGTCAGTGTAATCTTTACCTTGACTGCAGAAGTTCCCATCTATTTCAGATTTCTTATGTACAGTTAAGTAGTAATACAGCAGTAATTGCTTTTATTTTACCTTGAAAAATAACGAAATTTTCCATTGTCCATGTGGATTTGAAATCGCTCTCCATCATGCTTCCTCTCAACATAATAGAATGGTTCCTTGCGAATAATGGTGTCTACTGCAAGGATATCCAATCTGTCAGACTTCATAGGAAGGCACGCTTGAAAAAGAGAAATATTTATTTCATGTAGGCGCTTGCTGGTATCCTCTTCGCACACCTACAAAAATGTTTTAGAACAAAGTCAGTTCAAAAATTGTTAATTTCAGAAGATGGAGCCTTTCTTACATTTTATAATGTATGGACAAGCAATCCTCATGTCACCATGAAGACCTCACTTGAAAATAAAATTCATGAAAATGAGCCCTTACCTTTTTTAAACAAGTACACTGGTCATACAACTCTTTTCCATCAGGATGAATTTTATTTAATATTTCATTATCTGATAGACCAAGTCTCAGATTTTTCAAAAGCAAGCGTATAAACCACTTCTGTTCAAAAGCAGACATCCTAAGTAAAACATCGGTCAGGAGTTCCTCAATTCCTCCTTTAACATAACAAATACAATGCAGAAGTAACAACACAAAACTTCAATATCAATCCAGTGGACATAAGAGCAGACATCCTTGTGATAAGAGACACCAGCTCATGGCGTAACTAATGTACAACTAACTTGGATTGTGGTTTGCTTTCAATGTTGCAATATTTGTGAGGCGAGAGTCAACTTCTACAGCAGTTAATTTTCCCCCATCTCGACAACGGCTTCTTAGCACCCAATATGCCACATCAGCAAAATCTCCAGCTGAGCTGTCTGCTGCACACCTGTCATATGAAAGTAGAGTCATAATATAATAAATTTAAGCGGATGGTCGCTGGTCAATGTTAGCATCACAGACCTGAACTTGAGTAGCTTATTGGCATCAGCACCATCTTTTGGTAAACAAAGCATCCTTATGTATATATTTGCCAGAGTGGTTGACTTTATCCCATAGTTCCCTCTGATATTATCCTTGTATGGAAGGAGTAAGCGTACAATTGTGAAAAATGAGTCCTAGTTAAAAAAAAATATATTAAAAAAATTAATGTCACTTTTAACATGTATTTAAGACAGTTAAATGCAAGCAGAAATCTTACCAATGAATTAGTGCTTTGCCTCGTGGTTTGGATAAATTTTGAAAGAAGTTTAGCCTTTTTGTCCTTTGGGGCAACAGAAATTTTCTCCAGCACTTCACACAGATCATGAAATTTAACGCCTCCATCCATGTTTCATTCAACGCCTCAAGGTGTTACCCTGAAATCAAATAGGGTGTTTATAGATGTAAAACTGATATCAATGGAAGTTACACTCATCTCATCTGAAACGTTTGTGCATTGTAATTTTAAGGAAATGTAAACAGGACATCTTCAGCACTAAACATTTATTACACATGAAGATACAATAAATGCTTCAAAGAGGGTTATACAGACAAGTACTGAGTGTTACAGTTATTTAAAGTTATTAAAACAGAAATATTGAAACAAAATATATAGTCTCAAAATTTTAAAAAATTTAGAAAAAAAAAATTAACACATGTAGATGAAGTTCACTCCATTTCACCACACAACATTGTTATTTGTTAAGTTTGAGCTAAGTCTACACAACTATATATTTATCCACATACATTTGTGCTATATCATTGCACCCTGCATTTAAATATATTAAATGTAAATTAAAAGCTGCCTCCTGACAAAGATCTAACATGGATTCATTAGGAGGAGGTGTAGCTAATACAAGTTTGTAGTGATGAATGGCTGATGGAAGCAAGCCTAATTGGTGAAATGCACGACCAATATTGTAGTAAACTTCTTGAAGTCCACTAGGTCCCCGAAGATCTTTATATTGCCAGAGGAAAGCAATGCCTTGAGTAACAAGAGAATGTTTTTTGGCGGAAAACTTTTGACATGCCATCTGAATTATTGTTACGCCTATCAAAAATGCTAGCATTGGACTTTCTTCTCTTTTAAAAGCAGCCGCATATTCATTTAAAGCATACTTATAGGTCCCTGCGACTAGACAATTGTTGGCATGCAACACTGTTAAAGCTGGATGATTTGGATGTCTAGATAAAAATCGCATGATGAAACGATTATGGCGCACATCATCTGCTCTTTGAATTACAAGGTTGAACAAGTTCCAAGCGCGAGGACATAGTACTTCACGCACAACAAGATCTCGTGCGAGATTGTAACCATAATAAGCATCACCATTATGCAAACATGCCAAGAGACTCAGAAACTCTATTTCAGGCCCCATGTCATCTGTGTATAAGCGTTTTGAGCCTAATGCCGATAGGGCTAAGCGCTCTAGCTGTCCAAAACGCCCAACACTGAGGCATGTTTTGCACAAGTCTTTTAGAAGTTCCCATTCCTCTTGATTGCTTGGCTCTCGTTCTCCAAATGTGAACTCAGGAGCATCTTGATCTTGCTGTGCCTCTCCTCTTAAATCTCGAATTTCTTTCAAAGCTATGCTCCTTTTATCAATACGCCTCAATCGACACAATGCATCTAATTCCTCTCTGTTCCTGATACGTACGCAATGTCGTGATAAGAGTAACTGTCCAACTGCAAGAAACTCTTCAGCCCTTTCCAGCCCTCCATCCCTTAAAAGAATTGCTCTTTTGTACAGCAATCCCGGATCTAAGACTTCACGATCGGCATCCTGTGTTAAAACTGAAATAGCCTCCTCTTCACGGCCTAGAGAAGTAAGAAGTGTTGACAAGGTCACACGGACATCTATATGCTGAGGTGCTTGGTCAACTACTTGTTCATAAGCTTCTACTGCTTCCTCAATAAGTCCACATACTCTTAGACACTCTGCTTGTCTGAGCCATACGGCTGCTAAGCTGTAATTTTTGCTTTCCACCAAGGGACGAAGCAGTCGTAAGGCATCTCGATGGCGATCAACAGCCATGAGAGCTTCAGCAACATCTAGGTATAAATCTCCTGCTACCTCACAGTCAACACGTTGAAGAAGGTATTCAATGAGATCATCAAATAAATGGAATGTACGTAGATGAATCAACACAACAGCTAGTTTGGCCCATAAATCCATAGGAATTTCTTCTGGAAAATCACATCTTATGACCACTGGATCACTTTCTTCTGACTGCTCAGTCAAAACCTCAACACCACAGTGTGAAACCATTACCTCCAAAACTCTTGGATAGTCTTGTAATTGCAAGAGTAGATCCAAGAATAAATTTACTTCTTCAGATTGAATATCATTTGGAACTTTCAAAAAAGCCAATTCCATTGCTTCCTTAGCTCGTGTCAAGTCTCCATCTTTATGATGTGAATAAGAGACCTTTTTAGCAAGTTCCAAAATAAGAGGTCCATTGTCTGGTGTAAGAAAAGTCAATAAACGGGTATAGCATTTCATTGCTGATTTGTGATCTTTTATCTCTTCAAAGAGGGAAGCACGTTTCATGTGACTCTCAATGTTAGATGGGTCAGCACGAATAGCTCTAGTATAACACTGAATGGCTTGCTTCAGGTTGCCCTGTTCTTCAGACATTAAAGCCAGACGGATCCACTGGTTGGGGTCACCTGGACTAAGTAAAGCTGCAATGAGCGCAACCTGTAATGATTTTTCAGCAAGTCCTTGTTCTTCATACAGATGAGCCAGGGTGTTGAATGCTTCAGGATCATTAGGACACTGACGAATAATTTCCAAACACATCTTTTCAGCAGTGGCATGGTCACCACGAGCATATGTTAAATTAGCCTCTCCAAGAAGCCCTTGAAGAGCTGGAGGTAGAATTCTTCGACGCCTGCGAAAACGAGGCTTCAGCTCTTTTTCAAAAGCCTCACAGCTTGTCAAATTTGCACCGCTATTGTCGGGTTGTGTTTCAGCGGCAGAAGTTTCATTTTGTACATCTTCAGAATCGGCCAGTTGAGCATACTCCACAAACGATATCTCTTTGTTAAGGTAACGATTTAGAATTTCTCTTTGACGCTGCTCTTCTATTATGTCTACATTGCCTGGTGGATCGGGAGGATCACATGAACTTGGTTCATCTCTGCTCTCCGATTCATTCCAATCTAAATCACCAATGCCCTGACTGTTAGAGGGACCAGGCATTGAATCTTCACCAACGAAAGGAGATGCTGGTCCAAGGGAAATAATCATGTTATCTTCATCTTCAGCTTGTTCAAAGGCACAGCGTAGATCGGATTTTGAAGGGGAGGGAAGCTTCATGATAGGAATGTTGGCATCTGTTGTCCCATCCTTCCTCAGTCCAGATTCTTCCCAATCAGCCATTTTCACTGAAAGCACAGGAATATGAAACATTTCAAATAACTATAGGAACATAGAATTTTTAAAACCACAAAACTTAACTAGCAGGAGCACATTACATTTTGTCAGTCACATTGATCGCAGTTACCAGAAGTTGTCAAAACGCATTGGCCACCTCATTCATCCAGTTGAGATGTTGCATTACATGGGGCTACAGTATATCAACGGGGATTACACTTATCTGAGACTCAATAGCCTCGTGAACCAACAAGAAATCGAGCATACCTTCGTTTTTGACTGTGGCAGCAAGCAGGTTAGGTGGTACAACCGCTATTCCAAAACTGAGGGGCTTTTATTACAGCTCCGATCAAGTCAAAATGCTGATGGAATCAATCATGAGAAGTACGATAATTCGTTCCTTAAACACCGCATTATGTTAGTTCTCTTAAAACGAAAAAGAATGGTGTCGTCGCCTGAAGGAATCGCCGCCGCCACCGCCGCCAGCAGAAGAACAAGACGAATAAGAAGATGGTGTTGACAATGCTGGAGTGGATTTAATCAGGATAACCCTATGTGCAGAAGCGTTCTTACTTACACCACACCAAGGTGTAGAGTGTAAAATATGAAGACGACGTAAATAAATCATTTTTCTCCAGCGTTCGCGCTTTTAAAATCTGGAGGGCAAACTTAATGTGAGTATCGGCCCCTTTATTTCCCTCTAGCTATAATCACTTTTGTAGCATTTATATATCCTAATTAAATTCCTGATTCATAGGTCTACCTTTTGACTGCCTTGCTCTCTACCCCTTTTTCTACTTTTTATTTAACTCTGTGCACACAATCCTGCGTTTCTGTAGCATAAGAAGTAAAACCTCACAATTTGTCATTGGGTTTTCCTCAATTTCAGATCTTAACCTGTTATGTCATTCTCAAGAAAAATAGTAGCTAAACTGTTTTTAATTTCTGGTTTCTGGTAGTGCCAACATAATTTTAAAATAATTCTTAATAGCTTAGAACCATGGGTTCTACATTTTCATTACAACTAAGTGGCATCAGGAAAATGTTATCATTTGAGAAACCAAAGACAGGCTCATTGAGACTTTACTAGCTTGACATCATAATTTGAATAGATTTTTTGTCTTACTTTTTGTTGATATCTGCTTGCTTTGTCTTCCTCTTAGAAACTTTTTATTTACTTATTTTATGAAAATTTATTAAGATTTTTTGTAGGTCACGCTCAATAGGTCTATTCTTCGTGTGAAGCAGAACAATTGATGCATCATAAATTACCCTTTCCATCTAAGTAGACTTCACCTCTCTAATTCACCTAGTCCGATTCTATTTTGACATTCATCCTCCTGAGTTTTTGTCACAATTTTTTTTTAAACCATTCTGACTTTGAACTCACATTTAATTTATCAACAGATGGAGGACTATACTCCTCGCCCTGAGAGGGCAACTCAAGAAAAAATGAGCCCTCAATATAAAGAACTTGTTCACAACAGAAATATTCCTCATGCTGTTGTAATGCGGGAATATGGTTTCTCACGATGTCCTAGCCACTTGTCCTCAGAGTTTCGAATTGCAGCAGAAGAACAGTTGATAAAGAAAAAGAAAAAAGAAATGGTAAGGCCAGTCAACAACCTTTTTTATTTAGTTTTGATTAAGTGAATATTTTTGATGATCTCTTCCTTTCCTTATTTTATAGAAATGTGAACTACCTGACTTTACTCGATCTACATATTTAATGGTCTTCAGCCCAGATGGGTAAGGCTTGAGATATCAAATGAGGTATTTTTATATTTAACTCTTTCCTTGTCAGTAAGCTAATTTTCCCTCAATACAGGAAAAAAATGGCCTCATCTCATGGAAATCATAATGTTTATATAACAGATGTCAAAACTGGCAAAAACTTAAACACTCTTACTGGCCATCCTCGTACTCCATGGTGCATTGCGTTTCATCCATCTTCAAATCAAATTCTTGCTTCAGGATGTTTGGGAGGTCAAGTTCGTGTTTGGGATTTGCATGTAAGCAGTCAAGAATTTCCTTGAAAAATTATGGATTTTATCTAGGGTAAATATATTTTGTTGAGTTGTTCTTTTACAGGGTGGCAGTGAAGTTTGGACAGTTGAGGGGCAAACTTCAATTGCTTCTCTTGCATTTCATCCATCAGACCGCCTGCTTGTCATAGCATCCTACAATGAAATATACTTTTGGGATTGGAGTCAACCAGAGCCCTTTGCAAGATGTTGTACTCTAAATGAGAAGGAAAAGATTCGTTATGTTGCATTTGATCATTCTGGTTCAAAATTAGTAACTGGAATAGAGATACCGAAGCCCATAGTGTCTCAATGGGACAGGGTTGGATCTGGGGGACAAGTCAATCGCACCACTGGCCCAGGCAGTCCACGCTCTAGTGTGCAACGTCCTTTTGGACCCGTGAGTGTTCTTCCTGAAATTATTTTGTTGTAAAACCAAAATTTTAGGAACATTTTGCTTAAAGTCAACTTCTTCAATCTCTTCTATCTTGTGCTCATTAATTTCTTATAATTTTAATATCTGAGTGTGAAGCATTCCATTTTAGTTTTTTATTGCTTGATTAGTTTTTTTTTAATGACATTGTGTTTTTTCCTTCAGAGATATAATGAGCAACTGCGACAATTGCTTTTAAGGAGTGCTCAAAATGAACTGAACATTTCAACTTCAAGACGCCTTGAACATAATGAAAGGTGCTGTACATACAAGTTAGGTCTGATATGGAATGTTTGCTGGAGTTGAATCAAATGGTAATGATGCTTCCATTTCTGCAGGCGGAACTTGTCAAATGCTGCCACTGCTGTTGGAAGTACTAGTCTCAGGAACGATGTCAATCCAGTAAACTCATCAGAAGATCGTGTTAACACACATTCCAGCTCACAAGTATCTGGACGCTCTGTTGATTTGCTGCCAGAAAGTTTTCAAGAGCGCAGGGACTTCTATCAAAGAACTCCAGTGCCAGGTAGTAAGATTTACTTTCATCAAAGCGAATATTGCTTGTATTCTCTCTTTTTTGTGAAAGTTGCCTTGAAATCTTCATATTTCCAGGCTGGAATCTTGATGCAGTTCAATTTGGATTTGGAGGCGAAAGGCTTAATAGCACAAGACCAACAGTTATCCGAAATTTGGCCTCTCAAAGCTCTTTTCACAATAGCCCAGCTGGATCTACAACACATCGAAGTTCGTTCCGTGACATACTAAGTAACTCTTTACATTCAGAGCATTCTTCAGATTCCAGCGCAAGTGAGCAGGAGCGCAGGGATGAAAATAGGAGCTTTTTAAATTTAGGTAAGAAACCAAAAATTAATTAACAAATGGGTTTTTATCTTTTGTTACAGATCATGGTTTGTAAAGTAGTTCTGATATTCATATGGGTTCTCTCTGTTAAAATTACACTGCTTTTTTTAAAAAATTGATAGTAAGATGGAATGATTAAATTTTTCTCTCTCTTTTAGGCCATACACCTGGCATTTCTTCCCTCTTCAGAAATGGAGCAACACCCTCTACAAGCTTTTCAAGGGTTTCAGGTCTTCGAAATCGAACTTCTTCTAGGATTTTGAGACAGTCATCTCCTTCTTATATTGATTCAGATATTACAAACCAGTTCAATCACCCTAGTGAAGAAATTCGACGAACTCTCTATACTCTCTCGGAACATATAGATGAAATGCAACACTGCTCTGTGTATGTATATGTTACAGTCAAAACTAGGTGCCCGGTCAAAACGCGTATTGACCGGTAAAAACGCGTTTTAACCAGGGATTTGGTCAAAACCGATAATATTAAAATTATTAGCAGAATATTCGGGTTTTGTCCAGGTGCTGGTGGACAAAACGCGAATTAACCAGACAGGACTGAACAGGCCTGGTCAAAACCGATGATATTAAAATAAAAAAGGCAAATTCGGGTTTTGTCCGGGTGCTGGTGGACAAAACGCAAATTAACCGGGCAGGATTGGGCAGATCTGAATTTTTTTTTTAGGTGGTGATTTTGAACGGCTGTTAACCGGGAGAGGGGTGTGGTGTTTATTTGTTGCTGCATGATAAACTGCTGTGGCATTTTGAGTTGCAAAGTATCCCAGCTGACCGGCACTTGCACTTGCTGGATACTTTGCAACCCTTCCTGCACTGGCACCTTGTGTAGCCCTGGCCTCCGGTCAGGCTCTGGGCCGTTGCCATGGAGCGCAGGGGCAAGTCCTTATCCGGCACTTAGTCTGTCTGGATGAAAAAAAAAATCAGATCTGACCAATCCTGCCCGGTTAATTAGCGTTTTGTCCACCAGCACCCGGACAAAACCCGAATTTGCCTTTTTTATTTTAATATTATCGGTTTTGACCAGGCCTGTTCAGTCCTGTCTGGTTAATTCGCGATTTGTCCACCAGCACCTGGACAAAACCCGAATATTCTGCTAATAATTTTAATATTATCGGTTTTGACCAAATCCCTGGTTAAAACGCGTTTTTACCGGTCAATACGCGTTTTGACCGGGCACCTAGTTTTGACTGTAACATATACAAATCAAATTGTTATTTCCATTTACCGTAATGGTCTGAATATAAGCCTCCTTTTTTTTTTCCCGAAATTTAGCCCAAAAACAAGGAGGGGTGTGTGTGTGTGTGTGTGTGTGTGGGGGGGGGCTTATATGAGAGGCCTTTTTTGTATGGGTTTATATGGACCTTTTACTTCCAAATGAGGCTCTAAAAGTAGGGGGAGGCTTATATGCGGGAGAGGCTTATATTCAGACCATTACGATAATATTTGCTTGTACTTTTCTAACCATTTCCATAAAATTTCCTTTGCAGCTGTTTGCCTCGTATGACTAGTTCCAGGCTAAGTCATATCCAACAATTATGGGCTGAACTCAGGGACCAGATCCGTTCTCTACAGTCTAGTATTTTGGAAAACACAAATTTAGCCTCTAATGCTTGGCACAGATCTTCTTTTGAAGTCATCACTGAAATGCTTTCACATTTGACCCACGGAGGAGAGGATAGTCCATCTGTCAGGACATCAGAGAGCTCAAGTAACTCCTCATCAAGACAAACATCTCAAGTCAATCCAAGATTCACATCAAGCAACAGTTGGACCTCCTCAGTCGCCTCCAGAAGACAGATACCATCCACCCAAATTAGATCAAGTACTTTATTTTCCAGAGGAGAAACTTCTTCTGCATCATCTAGTCAGCCAGTTCCTACAGCCAATGCATCTTCCTCAAACATCAGAGATACCTCTACTCCCCTAAACTCAAGGTCTCCTACAAGAAGCAATATTAGTAGAAGCTTGATTAGGCCAAATCAAACACGCAGGCTACTGTATTTGAAGTGTCAAAATGGTCATGGTAGACGACTCGGTTCTACAGCAGGACTCCTGAGAGCACAAAGAACTGCACCTCTAAGACTAACTCAACCACCTCGCTTACAAAATGGAGAACAGACTTCCGAGCAGTCTCCATCAAGCTCAGGTACAGAAGCACTTGGCTGTGACAGAAGTGACACTGCCCAGTCTGAGGAACAAAGAGGTTATTCAGACCTTGAATCTGATTTAAGTCTTAGGGAAGAGGAATCAACAGCTGGGTAAGAGCTGGTTTGTACATTAAATTATTTTAAAGAGAGAAATTAGTTATCTTTATTACCTCTTTTTTTCTTCCAGAGAAAATGAAATACAACTGAGTTCCAATGCCTCTTCAAGTTCAAACCTATCTACAATTACTAATCCAAGCTCTACACATGGTCATCAGTTACAAAAATACAGATTTTTTCTTGGCAGGAGGAGAAATGTTACCTCTAGGATTTTTCGTAGTAGTTCAATTAGAGGAGCACATCGTCCCTCAAGAACCACTCCACCAAGGTGACTATCTTGCTCAAGATGTAAAGTTAGGATTGACAATCACTCATCCTAGATCTTGTTGATGAAAAATTTTCGCTTTGCATTGTTTTTATGTTGTTATTCATAGATGCATGACTTCTATATTTTCAGGTTCTTTGGAGGAAGACGAAGTTTATTGGAAGTTTCTGTGGCCCATGGTGCTTCTCAGCCTCAAGCACAAGTAAGTTCAATTTTCATCACCAAACTTTACTCCATATCTTCCTGAAAGAGCCTTCAATTATTATTTTTTATTTTTTTATTTTTTTTGTTTTGTTTTTATTGAAACATACTTTTTCAGCCTCCAAGAAATATCAGAGCTAGCAGTCAGTCATCTGTACGCACTTCAGATAATATGTTAATGAGGATTTTTCGGAGCTTGAGAAGAGCAGCTACATTATCAGGTTTGGTCATCTATCTAGTATCGTTATTAATGATTTAATTCTTGTCTCTACGTCTGTTCCTAGTGATTTACGGTAAGAAATACCTCTATTTCATATTTTACAAATGTTTTCTTAGGTCGGTCAGACAGGCAGAGCTTACAACAAGATCGATCATCTCCTGCTGATGATGGTACACCTTCTAGGCAGAGCCCACATCATAATCAACTTCTTGCATCAAACACTAGTTCAGAACTTCAAGAACAATCAGGTTTAAGTAGCGGTCCCAGTCAAAGACCCACATCAACAGATGTACATCAACAACATGAAAATTCATCTCCTGGCTTGCGGCTATGGACTCAGTATAGTGGACCTGATGGTGATGTTCTGCATATTCGGCATCCTCATTTAGAAAGAGTAGATCCATCAGTACAAGAACGTCTTCTTAGAATTCGCTCTAGTGGCACTATGAACATTGTCCAAGATGGTGTGATGACTGAAGAGTTGGCTAGGAATCTGCTACGTTTGCACCTTCATCAACAGCACCAAGAGCTACAACTTCGACAACACCAGGCCAGACTTCGTGTTCGTTTTCACCACCAAAGTACCCTCAGATCTTCTGATCAGGTAAGGATCATTTAACTCATCCTAATTGAGGACTTAAAAAGAAAAAATAATGTTTTTAGTGATTGAATATATTTGAATGTTAATTATTCTTATGCATTGGCTCTTTAAGGCTCAGAGAGATGGTTCACGCCGCCATGCCCGTTGTACTCTCTGTGGAGGATCAATTTTTATCAGTTCACATTTACTTGTTAGAGTTGGCACATCAACACAGGACCCACAGCCAGCTCACACAGTTTCAAATGACCCTCCGGTTTGGCAACGATGGTTGGCCACATCACCCTCATCCCAGCCCCCAGCTCCAACACCTCCCCCACCACCACCTCCACCACCGCCTCCACTCCCAGCTCAGTTTGCTTCTTCGCCACCTTCATCATCCTCATCTTTTTGGCAAAGAGAAGCTCAGGAATCATCTCACTCTCCTGAAAGAACAAACTCGCCTCCAATACCATCTTTACAGCACGGCCAAATTGTTGAAATGCCAACAGTTCAAGAACCTTTACCTGACAGTCCCCATCCAGCACATCCTCCTCTTCAACCACCTTTGGTGCGATCCAATGTTTTCTTTGAAGAAGTTAATGATAATTTAATAATCCATTCCTCACCCCCCCAGCCTAGTCCACTTACAGACACTGCAGCGGTATCTAGCACAAGTGTTCTTTCTGCTCCTCTCCAGCAAATAAATCCTCGACCGGATTCTATGCGATCTAGTTCTGGGGTTATATCTCCCCCTCAGCTAATATTAGGTTTTTCTCCCTTGCCTCCTTTGCTTACACCTCCATCTCCTCCTTCTCCAACATTACTCTCATCTTCATCACCTACATCTCCCCCTCTTCCACCACCACCACCTCCCCCTCTTGTATCATCACCCATGGTGTCTCAGGTAACATGTACATTTTACAATTATGCTATAATAATTTAGTAGTTCTTACCATATTTCAGAATTTGATCTTATTTATTAATCTATTTTCAGGTTTCAACGCAAACAACTCCCAGATATTTTGAGGGCATTTCTTTGAATGGTCCCACAAGATTATCAAGCCAAAGAATTGACTATACAGGTTCAGCTTCATTATTTTGGCAAGTTCCAGCTAGCCATCACCGACACCATATAAGTC
The DNA here is from genome assembly GCA_029379305.1 of Frankliniella fusca. Lineage (NCBI taxonomy): Eukaryota > Metazoa > Arthropoda > Insecta > Thysanoptera > Thripidae > Frankliniella > Frankliniella fusca. The sequence continues at coordinate 1,772,502 of JAHWGI010001278.1, read as the reverse complement.
CTCTGGGTTCACCAGGGCGACCTAGAGGTACCCAACTCAATCAACGTCAGCAATCGTCTATGTTTAACCCTAGCGCTTCATCCCTTCCGGTTCCATCTGCAGTACCCTACAATCCAGAGGTATTGAACACATCTCAGAATTCAGTTGTAGAAAATCTACCAACTGATATACCATCAACAAGCTCTGGAATAAGAGCGGGAAATGGGGGCCAAGAGGTAAACAAACCCCTTATTCCTCAAGTTCGCGGAGACTCGTCATCAAGTGATTCCGAGACTGAAGGATTAGTAGCACATCTACAAAACAGGAAAAGAATTAGACACCAATTTTCTAAACGTAATGGTGAGCAAGAAACCAAGGCTCATTCAAGCTGTCTGAAGTCTGTTGATTCAGATGATAGTCATTCATGCACTAATGATTGTGAGCCTAGCACTAGCTCAAACTCTCTTTTAACCAGCTGTGGTAGTTCTAATAGAAATCCGTCTTTAAAAAGAAAAGGAGTGGACAGTTCAGAACAGTGTGGAACATCAACAGTGAAAACCACTGTTGAGTCTTCTGGTACTTCCTGTAGCAATTTGGAGGGCTTAGAAAGGGGAGAAGCAGTAAGAGGAACTTCTAAAAGGAGCAAAGGCAGTAGTTCAAAGATAGGGGAAAGAAAGAACAGTTGCCAAACCAATGTTCAAGGAGAAGCCACATCGAGCTCACCCAACAATCAAAATTTGGAGCGAGAACCATTAAATTCAGGTCCAGAAGGGTCACCATTACATCAGCTACCTGAGCCTACATTTACCCGTCAACTTGAAGCAATAACAGGCAGATTGGATCACCTTATGTTTTTACAGAGAAATGCTCTTGACCCCTCTCAAAGAAACAGAAATGGACTATCTCCAGATAACTCACCACTTAGGAATGCAGGTCAGTCACATAACTTTGTTTTTTTGATAAATACTGTATATTATAAGAACTAAATTTTCTTATGTTAGTTTCTAACTATGATTCTGTGTCATTTATTTTGAAGGAGACCCTTCAAACTCCTCCCAAGAGCAAAATGGATCTTCTGATGCCATCAACATAACTAGCCGTTTATTGACCCGCCTTACTGAATCCTTGTCACGCCAAATTCAAATGGTTCAGCAAGTCAGAGGGCGACAGGGCAACTGCACTGAGCATCAAGAATCTCCTTCCAGATCTGGTGCTAGTGTGCAATCAAATTTCACAATGATCAACAACACAAGAAGACGAGGCCAAGAACTTCTGAGTTTAATGGCCGATAGCTTGTCTACTTTCTCATCCCATAATGGTCTTCCTGATGATTTCAGGAGCAATCCAACCTTTGATCATGTACAAACAATATCTGCTGCATTTTGGCTACTTCAAGGTCTCTACATATTGCTGCATTTGGCATTGGAGCTCACAGACCTATTGTTAACACACTTTGTTTCTTCATATGAACCAAGTGATCCTGAAGAGGGGTCTCCTCTACCACAGCCATGTGTTTGTTTGAATGCAGGTGCTACATCTAGCTCTACATTGTTCACAAGGTAAAATTTAGTATGTTTATGAGCTGTGCAATTTCCCCTTAAAATTTTTACTTATTGGATTTTATTTTTATAAATCTCTTTACAGGCTACCAAATGCCTCGTCTGATGTTTGGAATCGTTCTACTAGCCCAGTAGGATCTTCAAACCCTAGACCACTTGGATCTGTAATGATGAACTCTGCTTATGATTCACATCGTTTTAGTACACGAATTCCAAGACCTCCAATGTCAAATAGCTCACATCGTGCACAACCTAATACAAATGAAGCAACAAATGTATCCAGCTTCTCTGCTGTCCGTAGACCCCGATTGGTTAACTTACATAATGTCTTTACGTCAACAAGACCACATATCAGATCTCCACCTGTTTTGGAGTCTTACCTCAGGTCACGAAGAAATCTCCAAAATGAATCACCAGCTGTTGTCCAGATACCAGTTATGCCAGTCCCTTCTTACACTCCTCAGGTAGTGTGTTATATTTATATATTGATTTTTGTGCAACAAATGCAAGGTGCTGCAAACAGTCTCTTCAGTTTATATTAATTTAATCAAATATTTTTCTCATTTAGGTCAATAACGAGTCTTCATCTGAAGGGTGGCACCATCCTTCCACATATGCAGTTGTTCATCCAATTGCATCAACAGGAGCAATAAGAAGAAATGCTTCTCAAGCACCTCGTACATCTTTTGCTCAATACTTCCAGCAATCAGAAAATATTATACCACCTGCTGGACACATAAGACCAGGTTTCATGCGCCTGCGGTCCCGATTATTGCATCCTCCCCTTCTACGTCAGCAAGAAAGGCCATCTCCATCATCAGATGCTGAGACATCTGCCCAGCAACCCTTATTTTTTCATTATGATTACACTCGAAGTAAGTAATTCTGCTCCTTGTTTTGAATTTATTACTTATGACTCAATTTCAACTTGAACATCTGTCATATTTTTCACTGAAGACATTGGACACTTTGTTCGTGAGCCAAATTTCACAACTGAAGAACATAGAATTCATCGAATACAGCTGTGGGACTTTTCGAAAGGAGATATTCCTGATATATCCGATGGTGTGTACTCTTTCATGTATTCTGGTCCCTTAGCATTTATTTACATAACAGAGGCTCAATTTACCTTTTTAGGTGATGAGAATGTTGTTGTTGCTGAGTGTAAAATACACAATGATGCAAGTGTGGACATCTCAGCAGATGGACATTTGTTGGTTGCCCTTTTACCAGCACCGCGGCCAACAGCTAATCCGTACCTACCTACATCTCCTCCAGGACAAACTATTGGTAGGTTTTACTTTCTTAATCAAAGATCACTTTCCTATAATATGGAATCTGGTATATTTTTAATTTTTTCTCTTTCTGTTGTCCCCGTTTATTTTAGGAGTTTACAGTCTTGTCTGGGATTCTCTTGGTCAACTATTATACACTACCAACCTTGACCAACCTGCTGTTTCAGTTGCCTTATCACCCTCTGCAGCATACCTCCTAGTGGGGCTAGCAACACGTAGAGCCATGTTACCTATGCCTAGTGATCAGAATGCTTTAGCACAGATTTTTAGATTGGAGGGAGCCAAGCCAGGTAGACCTATTGGAGCCCGGGGACGTTTAAATTTCACTCGTAATATCGAAGCCCAGAATGATAATGTATCTGTTGGTATTAATTGTATAAGATGGGCCCCTGTGTCTGGGCAAGGTATTGTTTATGGCACAAATACTGGGTCCCTTGTGATGTTGCATTAAATGGAACATTTGTGCTTTTATTTTTATCTAGTCTTTACATATGTGTACTATGTACATTTTTAGAAGTTTCGTGATCATTATGTGCCTCTTTTAATCATTTCAATGTTTTTTAATTTTCATTGAGCTAATAAAAGAAACCAAAGTTGCTTTTGGTTTTAAAAAAAAAGGTACTTGGATTTTTACAAATTCATGTTCGATGTTTAATCAGTCATACCATTTGAGGCCTCCTACATTTTATTAATTAAGAGCTGTCTTAAAATTGGATGAATACACTTCATTGTTTTACTGGTGAAAAGGAAGCCCACCCATTTCCGTTACCTCTTCTCTACAACTACTTATAATTTGCTTATAGTTAATAAATAGTAATTGGTCCCAGTTGATGACTAATGTGCAGCCAGTACCAAAAAAAGGAAAAAGAAGAAGAAAAAAAAGTTTTGCTGAAAACTTCTTCTGGAATTCAATTAACACCTTTTCCTTAAATAATATTCCTCATGACTATCCCAGGGTAAGCGTATCTTATTGCTTGGAATCTGTTTTTTCAACTTTTACTCTGCGCATGATTTGTGTAATTATACTCTCCACTGACTAAAGGCCTAGCACATGGTGGTGATATTGTAATACCTATCATTACCTACATTGTGTTGCATTTTATACTAAAACCATTTTTAATTGGTCCTTTTGTATTAAAATGTTTTTTTTCCCCCCATAGTGCGGAATTTGCATTGCTTAATGATGGTATCCAACTTATATGCACTTTTTACTGAAAAAAAAGGGAACAACTGAAGTGAAATAACTGGAAACAGTCACACATTTATTTATTTTCTGTCCGTCTTTTAGTAAATGTTTTTTTCATGGTTACATACGGTTCAATGGCGTGAGACCCAAAAGCTTCATACCCCTATAAAGAACAAACCTTGCTTCCTCAAATAGCAAAAGCCTTTGCTCTCCTACTTTACCAGCATTTGATACCTTTAACGTCATAAAGGCTTTGTTGATGACATCACTGCAACAAAGAAAACAAGGCAACCAAAGAATTAATAAGAAAACTGCCAGAAAAGTGCAAGGTACAAATACCTTGGTACTTACCACAGAGAGAACATATATTCAGTTAGTCTGCTTGCTTCTAGCTCCTCAAAACTTTTATCAAGTACTTCTTCAAATCTAGAAAAGATCATTAGGGTTGAGAATTAATTTGATTCTTATTTTATACAGATAACATAATGTTAATAACTACCATGTGGTCATACCTGGAAATCTGATAAATCAAATCAAAAGCAACAGGTTCTGGCAACATGGAAGGCTCTACCTCTAAACCCTGTGGCAAGCAAAACTTTTCACTGAGGCTTTTCAATCGACAATGAGTATACTGTAATCGTAGACCAGTATTTCCTTTTACCTAAAGTCAAACAAGAAAAAACATATAAGAACTGCTAACTCTGTTTATAATCTTATAATTTGTGGTTGTATGTATACAATACACACTGATTTTGCTGAATCCCAATTGAAAGAATAGTCTTTCATTCTTTTGTGTATTAAGTCAGCAACAATAACTGTAGAGACACCTAAGATATCAGCTGTGTTTTTATCCTCTAGAAGATCAATCTTTGTGTCTGAAAATGAATAGAAAGTACATTACTATTCCTCAAAGGGCTGAAAGTCTGTAACATTTATCATCTAGCTTATATAAATTCACAGTGCAGCTATTTTGTGACACCTAACATCTGATGTACGTACTTGGGCTAGCTTGCTGCTGTTTTATCATGAGGTGATAGGCTTCATCAAGAATATCATTAAGGAATATAACCTCCCCTCTTCGAGTGCTCATACCTCGCACCCTGCCAAATCGTACATGTTTTATATTTTCAGCCCAAGGAAAACTTAGATCTTTCAATATACTAAACAAATTTCTGAAGTGTTTGTGTTGAGAAGTGTCAGCTAGATAATACATAGTGTCAAAATTAAACTTACTCTTCCTGGAAAGATTTAGAGGTAGATTACAGTGCTCAGTGTAAGAAAAAAGAGAGGGCAACAAGCTGTTTAAGAAACCAACGGCAGCAGACGGAAGCAAATACCTTTCGACAGCAGCAGCAATATCTCTTGTCAGGTATAAGGTCGTTCCATCACTTTTTAATACAGGAACATCTTTACCATCAACACTCGCAACAGATCGACCCTCCTTATCAGTGGTCAGATGACCTCTAGTTTTAAGAAGGTCAAGAATATATGCAATCGAGTCTAATTTATAATCTGATTCCCAAGAATAATGGTCAAATACAATGTTGAGACGAGAGTAAGTCTTCTTCAACTCTTCAACAGTATACCTGAGAACGAAAAACAACGTGAGATCTTGTGAGTTAACTGAGATCTTTTTTTTCCCTTGCAGACACCAATACCATGCACATAAAATTCTGAAAGGTAAGAGTATAGTAACAATGTCAGAAAGTGGCATCTTACTTTTTATAGAGAAGCCAATCTGAGATGTCATCACTTTCTCCTCTCTCTAAGTTACAAAATATTTTACGTGCCTCCTCTAGAATTTGAGGATTTTTTTCAGCAGCAGCATTGGCTGAAATGTACGCTTGATAAAGAGTAGAAAGAGGCTTCTGACTCAACTCTTCTTCAGTTGGATTCAAAATTTTCATCCCTACCTGTAGTTTCAAGAGGCTATGAACAGCAAGAACTCTCCAAAATGTACAGAAATTCCTCTCTTTTTTATATGAGTATGGTGAAAGAACTCACCTTGACTAGACCATATTGTGTTCCCCAGTCTCCCAAATAGTTAAGGCGCATGACATCATAACCAAACCATTCATGGATATTAGCAATGTAATTCCCAATAATTGTGGATCGTAAGTGACCAACATGAATGGGCTTTGCAATGTTGGGAGAGCTGTAGAATGCATTGAAAACATAAAACATAAAAAAGGGAGACAGAATTCAACGCAGAATTGTGCATTAACATGAGCAGATACAGAATTCACCCAAAAAGGGGGAGACCACATTACCTGAACTCAACAAGAACTCGTTTGAGTTGACTTGGGTAGGGTTGATTAGCTACAGTTTTTCCTAACACACTCTTAATGAAACTGCTTTGATCTAATTGGAAAACAAAGTTTGGCTTTCCTTGCAGTTTTGAAATGGTAACTGATTTTATAATATCATCGGGCTGGACATGTTCTTTCACAGCTAAAGTGTCTATGCTTTTAGCCACATGAATACAATCCAGCGGCAATGCAAGACCTAACTGAGATTCAGAGCTTTTTCTTAATGACATTCTTGAAGCCAGATACTTTGTGTCATTTTGTATAGGATTGCCAAGAGCATCTAAGGTGTCTAAAAGCTGAAAAGAATATGCTTTGATAAAATAATTGACAGCAAAATGAAAATAATGAAAATGAACCAAAGGAGATATTAAGGTGGCCTTACACTCAGCGTTTTCGACATGTCCGTCTGTGTCCGTTTTGCATTTTTTTGACAATTTTGTAGTCACTCAAGTCCCAAAGATTTTGTTGAAGTGTACAACAGTACATGTTTCCTACACTATCAGACAAAATATCAACGAATATCGACAAACAGACATAGGCGGATGCATCAAAAATGTTGAGTGTGAGGCCACCTTTAACTAACCAATATAACACTAAAAACGAAATAAATTCATACTTACTCTATGTGACACGTGATTTTTCAAATATTTCGTCATTGTACAAAAGCATTAACCGATATTCATACACGAATTCCTCCAACGTTTAAAGGAAATTTGGACTTATTCTGACACTGGAAAATGAAGTTTCACAAGTACACAAGTAAAACTGCACTATAAAGATAATGTCAGTAAAAAGCCGGGTTTCGTCTGCTGTGACCGGACTGAAAGCAGCCGAAAAGAGTCTGCTAGTGACTGCGAATACACTCCCAGTGATACCAACCTGCTGTGAACCTTTTGTTTTGTGGCGCGTGTAGCGCTCCCTTTGAGTAAATTTAAACCAGCCCGGAGAAATAACCTGGAGTTTTTGCTCAATCGTTTTGAAAAGTTCACAACACACCCCAAACGACTACACTTAGCATAGTTCCATTCTTTCGAAGGCTATTAATGGACTGCTGGCAGAGCCCTCAGAAATGTTTGGTGTGTTTGTTTAATTGATAAAATGGTTGAAGCGGTAGGAGCGCGTCGTCAGTCGGGGAATGGCTGCGTTTTAAGTGACTCGGTGGCGTCCGAAGTAGGGCCCTGCAGCGCGATTAGGGAGCTCACTCGCGCGAGTGAGCTCGCTCGCTTGCTCGCCACCGCCCTCCACGCGCGCCGCGCACAGAAAGCAGACGTCGCCGGAGCGAAGTGGTTGTCAAAGTTTTATCCACAAAGTTATTATTAAGTTGTTTGAGAGGTTTGAAGCGCTGCTGAAGTTTGCTTGTGCGAATTTCAGAGTCCGGGCGGGGCGCGGGCGAGCGAGCGAGCGCGGCGAGAGGCGGGGGGCGGGGACGGAGGCGTGCACAATGTGGTATGAGGTTGCGCAGTAGGCGGAGCGTAGTGGCGTCCCACAACATTACACCGAAATTCGCTCAGTAAACGCATGATGAAGCCTAAATTAACAATCACATTATTTTCCGCAAAATATATAACATTTTTTTTTCGATCAAAGAGCGTCACAAGAAGCCTAATAGGGTATTCCAATAGAGCGCTGCCCGGAACTGAGAAGAACAAAACCGGATACAGAGAGCGGTGGTGGGGGCGGGCGAGCGGAGGAGCGGCGGGTGGTAGGGGAGTCTCCCCGCCCGCCCGCCGCTCCTCCACTCGCCCGCCCCCACCACCGCTCTCTGTATCCGGTTTTGTTCTTCTTAGTTCCGGGCAGCGCTCCATTGGAATACCCTATTCGCCTCCACTCGGCTGCGGCTGCGCCAGGCCTGCAAAGCTTTCTGCTTGTTGTGGGACGCGCCTACTGCGCAACCACCCACCACCCCATGTTGACGGGGCACCAGCCGGGACCCCAGACGGAAGCTGCGTCCAGATACGTGGGTGTCTTGGGTGTCTGGCCCTATGCTGTTAGCATGGCTCAGACACCCAAGGCACTCAAGACACTCACGGATCTGGACGCAGCTAGAACTTCCTCGACGCTCTGAGCGGCGAGCTGCGAGCTGGCCCGGCAGATCGGGCTCGAAATGTGAACCACAAAATGTGTTAAAATTGGCCTACAACTTTCATCCTCTTTATGATCGGCACTGCGAAAATCACATAAGAACGATACCATTGGACTGTGGACCATTTTGTTCTTTGAACGCCGGAAAAGCAGAAAGGGACCCTCGCTGGGAGACCCGGCCAGAGGCGCGGAGTCGTGTTTGCTACCAACTTTTGTTTATGTATTATTTATTTTTTGAAAATCCCTACTCCGTTTTTTTTTTTTTTTTACATTAGTTACAGAGAAGTCAATCACAATCTTATCACATGAGTGGCTTTCCTTTGGCCTTTTATTGAAGAGATGGAGGGAAAAGCTGTTGCTTTGTGTTTCAATAAAGAATTGCACTCAGAACTGATTTTCACGAGAGCGGTCCCGCTCTTGCAGGAGCTAACAAGGGACGTGAGCGTGGTGTCGGATGGCACAGGAGACAGGATGGGCCCAGTCTAGTTGCGGCGGGGGGTCGAGGGTGTCCCGGCGGCGGCGCCGACGTCGCCTCCTGCGCCGGTCGCGTGCGGGAAGCGCCAGCGTGGCCTCCGGCTCGTAGAGCGGCGTGCCGTCGTGACCGAACTCCTGGAGAAAAAGCACGGCGACGGTCAAAATAGGCGCGATCCTTGAGTGCGAGAGGGACAGAGCGCTCTCGCACCTTCAGCAGACACCTTGAGAGAGACAGAGCGAGGAGTGCAGCGGAACCGCTCTGCTGCGCTTCGCCGAACCGGGCAGGCAGTGAGTAGCCCCAACTAACACAGCGCAGCAAAGCTGATGTTGCCTGGTACAGTATATGTAGCCTGCTTTTGCTGCACTGCGTTTTGTCTATTTCTCGCCTATTTTCCTAGCCGAGACTCACCAGGCAGCGGCCGCTCACGCAGAAGGCACGGACTGGCTTGCCCCTCGAGCAGTCCGTGCCAAAGGGGAACCAGCCGTCGCGGCCGTTGACGAGGTAGAACCTGTGCGGCACGGCCTCGTCCTGGCAGGCCACGCGGCACGGCCGGTCCCTGTCCTCTGCAAAGCGGTTCAAAGTTAGACCCATCAACATCCGATCATGTATTTTATGAATTGAAAAGAAGGTTTTATGTGTGACCGTGCCTACCATCTGCTGCAGAGATCTGCATGCCCAGCCCCGATAGCCGACGCACGCGGGTCCTGAACTTGGCGCAGAGTGCGCTAGCCACCTCGAAGGGCGTCCTCAGCCGTCCGCAGCTCTGGTTGGTGCAAGAGAAGGAGAGAGTATGAGTAGGCGTCCACTTGCATCCAGCAAGCTCTAGAGCGTGGAGCGGTCGTGCACGAGCACCCAACAAGCACTAGAGCGTGGAGCGGTCGTGCGCGAGCACCCAGCAAGCTCTAGAGCGTGGAGCGGTCGTGCACGAGCACCCAACAAGCTCTAGAGCGTGGAGCGGTCGTGCACGAGCACCCAGCAAGCTCTAGAGCGTGGGCGGACCCTGCACGGGCACACTGTACCAGGTGGCTGACGGACCCCGGGCACACTTTTTGTACTACGCAACCCGCCCCCACCGCTCCATCCGGGACTGCATACACCTCAGGCGCCGGGGACCGGCTTCAAGAGCAGACGCTCCACTCCGCCACTGTTGTTGCAGCCCACGCCCCGAAAGGGCCCTCTCGCGGTTTCTACGGCAGGGCGTTGCAGATGGGGGGTTTGAGGTTTCGCGGGAGTAACCCGTGAGTCCGCCGGGATAGCTCACTGAGGGACCCGTGCACCGCGTGCTTTACCCGCGAACTCGCGGGTTACTCCCGCGAAACCGCAAACCTCCCCCCGGTAACGCCCCGCCGCGAACCGCGAGAGCGCCCTTTCGGGGCTATGGCTGCAACAACAGTGCTCTAGCGGCGCGTGCGGAGCGTCCGCGCTTGGAGCCGGTCCCCGGCGCCTGATGGGTATGCAGTCCCGGATGGAGCGGTGCGGGCGGGTTGCATAGTACAAAAAGTGCCCGGGGTCCGTCAGCCACCTGGTAGAGCGTGCACGTTCACTCACCAGCACGTCGGGTTCGCACGTCTGCAGGGTGCAGTTGCCGCGGCAGGGCCCAGCGCCACGCCGGCGCACGAGTCTCAGCCCCGTGCCGGGCGTCACGCAGGTGGAGTGGCACCCCGACGCGTGCTCCAGGACGCCGGCGCTAACGAGAGCTGCGGGCGTGGGCGCCGCAGGGGTGGGGTCGGGGGCGGGCGTGGATGCGGGAGCCGGGACGCTGGGGGCGCTCGCATTGGCGGTCACGGAGCCCTCGTGTTTCCAGTGCTGCCCGGTCCCGGCGCCGGCCCCAGCTCCAGCCCCAGCCTCCCGGCGCCGGCCCTTGTCGCGGAACCTCTGCAGGAAGGAGCTGGCGGCGTTCAGGGAGGTCGACGCCGGAGCCGGGCGCTTGTCGGCGCCACTGCATCGCGAGGGCGACAAGCCGAACAGGGAGTCGCCCCCGGGGCCGCTGCGGCCGCCGCGCTCACAGCGGAACTCCTGCAACGAAGAGCAGGCGAGGGGTCGTGAGTGAGAACCGGGGCTTGGAGGAGGGCTATGTATGGAGTGCCGACTGGGTGGTGCACCTTTGACTTCTTTCGGCTCTAGAGCCTGTAATAATTACTGAATACGACTTTTAAAGAGTTCTCGTTTACTCGGAAAGCTTCAAGGAAGAACGGTTTGCCATTATTTTCTCCATTAAATAACTTCAAACGGCTGTAATACCGAAAGTCCATGGGAGTCAGATGTCTCTGGCAGATTGAAGAGAGAGAGAGAGGGAGATAGTTTCTGAACTTCTTCCGGGTGTAGCTTCAAACTGAGGCAACTAAGAAGGTTCTGTTTTTTAAAAATGGATTCAGAAGGCGAAGTAGATGAACGGTTTGACATCGTTTCGGCGAAATTCGGTTGATTTCACTTCTTGTGACTCGGCGGTTTTTTCTCTCTAGAAAACGCCAGAGACCACTGCCCATTGCACCACCAAATCGGTACTCCAGTTACATGGCCCTCCTCCAAGGCCGGGGACACCTTGGCCGGGGTAAACGACGAACATTTTCTGATACAATGATTTCCGTTATCTTCTCTCCATGGTCGGCTCCGTCCTACCTCGCAGCGGCCGCCCACACAGTAGCTGATGGCGCTGGTGCCGGTGCCGCCGCCGCCGCCGCCGCGGCCCAGGACGCAGGCGGTGCCGTCGGGGAAGCTCCAGGCACGGGGCCGCGCGCCACCCTGCCTCATATGGCACCACACGGCGCACGACTCGAGAGCTGCGGGCAGACACAACAGAGCAGAACTCTTAGTCAGACTGGACCCTGGGCAACCGCTCACGCATGCGTGGCCAACTTTGTATGCGTAAAAATTGTCATTTGTAAAGTTGTCCCCTCAGGTTGCCTCTTCGTCACTCACGGTCATGGCTGGTCATCTGAAGCCCCGTGCCAAGCAGGCTGGGCTGCACGCCGCGCGCGCGCCCGCAGGTCTGGTCCGCGAAGTCCCTGATGGTGGTACGAGCGACGTTGCCACACTGAGGGGGGGGCAGGGAAAGGACCGTCTTCAGCATCGTTAGGGCCTGCCCTGTCGGGCGCACTATAGCCTACACAGCTCCTGACACCTGACAGGACCAGAGGCACCAGCCGTCTGATTCCGAAGATCGCTCCTCGCGCCTCCGTCCTTGTCGCACTCATGAAGCCCTACCAATCCCCACATGAGGCAGCACCAGAGACGAGATGGGGATCGCTCCTACATTTTTTTGACTTTTTTTAAATTATTATTTTTGTTTTGATTTTTCAAGAGAGTAATGAATATTCCTGCCATTTTTTTCGTATTAATTATTCTTGAGTTTTTCATAAATTTTCAGTTTTTTTGATGATTTGCTTTCGATTTTTTGATGTGTCTGTAACTATCTTCTTGATTTTTTTAAATGTTTTCTTTATTTATAAAATGAATTTTGGGGGCCGTACAATGAAGTTTTCGTAGTGATTCCCCCCTCGACCCTCGACCTGAGGTGTGACGAGGACGGAGGCACCAGAGCGATCTTCTGAACGCGACTGCATAGCTATATGGCTGGGTCGGGCCGGGCCAGGACTTACCTGCGGCGCGCTGCACGTCCGGTAGCGGCGGTCGCTGCCGTGGCACGGCCGGCCGCCGTTCTCGGGGCGCGGGTTGTTGCAGCGCCTGGTGGACACCATGATGCCGGTGGAGCCCCGCAGCTCGTGCGGCTCGCCGTGCGGCTGCGCCTCGCTGTGCGCCGAGTCCTCGGACAGGCAGCCTGACGCGCAGTCCGAGAAGGGCGACCACTCGCTCCAGCCGCCGTCCACCGCGCCGCCCGTGAGCGTGAGCGCGGCCGCGGCCAGCGACCCGGAGCCCCGCGGCACGCAGCGGCCCAGGCGGCACCACTGCGCTCAGCGGCCAAGCTCCGTCAGGTTAGTCGTCGTCATCCACGCCGGCTGCGGCTCCTCTCCCTCACCGCCACGTGCTCACCTTGTTCCTGCCGCAGCTGGTGCCGTCGAGCGCGGGGTGCGAGGTCCACGTGTACCTGTCCCGGCGGCAGTGCAGGTCCCGGCACGCGTCCTCGAGCGGCTGCGCCTCCGAGTGCACCGCGCCGCGCCCGTACTTGAGCATGCCTGCGGCAGACTCTCGAGGTATATAGTGCACCACGCCATTCAAGGAAATTTCGATTTGAAAAGAAAATGAAGAAGTACATAGATATGAAAATGTTTGTCCTGCCGGCACTCACACTGCTGGTCCGCGTCGAAGCGTTCGCCGGGCAGCACGCCGCCGGCCGAGTGGTCCAGGAGCTCCGGGCCCGGGTCGTCTAGCAGGCAGCTGGACTGCGGAGACCTGCACCGAGGAGAGGCTCATGAGGAGGGGAGAGGCGCTCCCAAAGGACGAGGACGAGGCCGTGAGGCCGTACTCACTGGAGGAACGTGTGCAGGTAGTGGCGGCTGCAGGCGGACCAGGTCGTCTTACCCGAGCCGAGGGTCGGCGACATGAGGAAGCTGCCCGGGTCGCAGTCGTTGTCCGAGAGCGGGCCGTCGTGCCGCATGCCGAGGCTGCGGAACAGCACTCAAGTCAACTCCGTGCCCCGGCCGCCCCGCCCCGCCCCGCCCCGCCCCGCCCCGCCCCGCCCCGCCCCACCCCTAGTGATGTGCGAAGTGGCTTTTTCGAAAGTCGAATCGAATCGAATCGAATTTCTAAAAATTTCCCCGAATCGAATCGAATCGAATCCCATTTTTTTCCCCGAAGCGAATCGAATCGAAGGTCCCCACTTCAAATCCGAATCGAATCGAATCTAATCAAATCACTTAAAATGCCCTAAAATTTATACGCAACGCTACGCAGAGATAATTTGTACAGGGACCGACAACCATTACATCGAAGACGTACTAATAATAACAAACATCGCCAAATGGATGCCTTGGAAGGAGGAGGGAGGGGAGGGGTGGCGGCTGGGGTGAGGGAAAACAAAAGACGATGGTTAAGGCGCGGGCGCGCTGCGTGCGCAGCCGCTTCGAATTCGAACGTAGAGAAATTCCTGTCTTCGAATCCATCGATATCGAACCTGATTGATTCGAAATCGATCCGAATCGAAGGGGTACTGATTCGATTCGATTCGATTCGAATTCGAAGGATTCGCACATCACTACCCGCCCCGCCCCGCCCCGCCCCGCCCCGCCCCGCCCCGCCCCGCCCCGCCCCGCCCCGCCCCGCCCCGCCCCGCCCCGCCCCGCATCGTCGACCGAGCTGTGTCCTGATACGTACTTGTGCCCGATCTCGTGGGCCACGACGTACACGCTCTCGAAGTGCCGGCCCTCGTTGACGGTGCAGCTGGACGCGGAGCACATGCCCGCCACCGGGGCCAGACCTGCGAGTAGGGGTAGGGAGGAGCACCTCTATCAGTGCCGGCCCGCGGCCCGCGTCTCTTTCCACTCCGAGGGGGAAACAACTCAGAAACTTTTGCACATCCTTGGATAAGGGCCTCATCCAAGGAACATATCTTAATTCGGAAAAACTCAGAAAATTCAGAAAAATTCTCAAAAATTTACACAAAAAAAAAAAAATTGGTAAAAAATGAAAAAAAATCAATGAAAATCGTAAAAATTTAGAAAATGTTGCAAACTGTGTGCACTAACATTCAGAGTTGTTTCCCTCTCGCTCCACCAGCAAACCGCACCTCGACGAGACCTACCGACGACCTGTGAGGACACCTTGCCACCCTTGCCCACCACGTAGAGGTCCAGGCCGGTGAGGATGAGGGCGTGGTCCCAGTGCAGAGGGTGGCCGTCGCCACCCGGGTTGGTAGCGGCCTGCCACGCGCAGAAGGACGACAGGAAGCGGTCGATGTCGTGCGAGCGCCGCAGCCCGGACGGCTCCGAGTGCAGCAGCTCGAGGCGCTTGAGTGCCAGGCGCACGGGCCGGCCCAGTGAGGGCGACTCGTACAGCAGCTGCACCTGCACGAGCACGGTCAGATTGTAACTCCCGCTAGCGCCACAGCCAGGACGGCTCCGAGTGCAGCAGCTCGAGGCGCTTGAGTGCCAGGCGCACGGGCCGGCCCAGTGAGGGCGACTCGTACAGCATCTGCAGGTGCACGTGCACGGTCTGGTAGCGCCACAGCCAGGACGCCAGCCGAGGATCGCTCTCGCACCTCTGTCCATGTCGCACTCTTGGGCAACGTCATGATCAGCATGAGAGACCGCCATGAGTGCGACGCAGACAGAGGTACGAGGGTGATCCTCCGGTCCTGCCGCTCCACCTGCACGCCACGGGCATGAGCTGGTTGGTTGTACTCCAGCGGGATGGTCTTCCGCCAGCTCCAGAAAGGGCGCCACTCGAGGCGCCGCTCTCGTTCTTCTGTTCTTGTGGCACTTCCATAGGGGACCGCCGTGAGTGCGACAAGGACGAAGGGACGAGGGCGATCTTCAGAACTATTAGTCAAGACAACGTGTACGTGTACTGACCGCGTTCACCATGGCCAGCACGAAGCGGACCACCTCCCGCTCGGTGTCGATGGGGAAGTTGAGCGCCATGTGCTGGACCAGGTCCCTGTCGACGAAGACGGCCGTCTCGATGTACACGGCGGGCAGCGGGCCGCTGGTCGGGGCGGCGTCCCGCGCGACGCGGCTCCTGGTCCCGGAGGCCGTGAGATTCGAGGTCGCTTCCCGGCTGAGGATGTCGCTCAGGCCACAGGAAGAATCCGGGGGAGCGGCAGTGGTGGGAGCGCCCAGCCTGTCGCGAAAGTAGTGTTTTAGAATTGTTGCACCTGCTTTAATTTTTTTTGATAATTCATGTCTACGAGTTCCTCACCGGTAGACGTCTGGCAGCTCCCTCCGTATCAGCACATGGCTAGGGTGCGGCGCGCCGCGCACCAGGCGATCGGGCAGAGGCTGCAGGATGAACATGCTCCTCGTCCGCGACGATGCTGCATCGAAAATCACTCCTCGCTGTGCCAGAAAAGGGTGGATGACAAAAAACAAATTTCATCAAAAATTTCCGATACCGGGAATCGAACCCGAGCCTCCTGGGTGAGAGCCAGGTATCCTAGCCACTAGACCATATCGGATGTTACGATCGGCGCCTTTTCGCCGTCATGTAATGCTTGGTTCCGCGCCCTCGCACTGCACGTCGATGCGAAGGACAAAACGTTACGCCCAACGTGGGGCTCGAACCCACGACCCTGGGATTAAGAGTCCCATGCTCTACCGACTGAGCTAGCCGGGCCGACGAGTGTTGCGACGTCAGGTGGGCAGCGCTGCTCCCCGATCGCGTGCCGCCGGCCGCTGCGCTGGCCCGCTAGCCGCGGCCGCGACCGAGCCGAGCACGTGCACGCCGTGGCGCTCGGCTCGCTCCGGCCCGCGTTCGGCTCGGCTCAGCTGGTGCAGTCTGAGCCGAGGCGGGAGCTGGGGAAGGTGGGAGTGAGGGGGAGGGAGAGAGAGAGAGACCAAGGGCTGTTCAGCACGGCAGCTATGCAGCGGAGCAGACTGATTGAGCAGCATCTGTATCCTTGTCGCACTGTGCGAAGTGCGAAGGTGCGAAGCCACAACGGTCCCCTGCGAACTCCAGGTTATACTGTACCGGATGCACGAGAGCTACAGGGTTGCCTACCGTCACGGGGCCGGGACAAGGCAATGCGGCGTAACTAAGGGAGCTGGCTGTGTTCTGCGCTCTACGGTCCCCTGCTGACTCCAGGTTATGCTGTACCGGATGCACGAGAGTTACAGGCTTGCCTACCGTCACGGGGCCGGGACACGGCAGTGCGGCGTGGCTAAGGGAGCTGGCTGTGTTCTGCGCTCTACGGTCCCCTGCGGACTCCAGGTTATACTGTACCGGATGCACGAGAGTTACAGGGTTGCCTACCGTCACGGGGCCGGGACACGGCAGTGCGCCGTAGCTAAGGGAGCTGGCTGTGTTCTGCGCTCTACGCTGCGACTCTGAGTCTCCGTTCAGTTATTGGAGCGAGTGGGTTAACTTAGGGCCGTGATTTTCATAAAGCTCGTTCGGTCAGCTTTGCGTTTCGTTCCTGGCCGCCGAGCTGACCTACTCCTCGCGTGGAGCGGCACCCGTCGCCCGTCTGGCTGAGGAAGAAGTGGCTCTGGCGATCGT
Source organism: Frankliniella fusca (assembly GCA_029379305.1). NCBI lineage: Eukaryota > Metazoa > Arthropoda > Insecta > Thysanoptera > Thripidae > Frankliniella > Frankliniella fusca. The sequence continues at coordinate 1,755,508 of JAHWGI010001278.1, read as the reverse complement.
CCAACAGCAAAGGTGGGTGGTGGGTTGGGTGAGGGGCATTGGTGCGGGTGCGGGGCCGGCGGGGCCCGGCGGGGCCCACCAAGTCTGGCCCGTCCGCCGGGCCCGCTCGGCTCCGCAAGCATCGCGCCCCACCCCCACCACGGCGGCCCCCACAGCCTTCCTCGTCGCGCCGCCTTGCATACTGCTTACAAGCGACCGCCGAAGTCGATCAGCAGCATCGGTGGTTCAGTGGTAGAATGCTCGCCTGCCACGCGGGCGGCCCGGGTTCGATTCCCGGCCGATGCATTGTTTTGGCATCTGTCGTTGATAGTTCGACAGTGAAAATTGTTGACATTCCCATTTACTTGACTCCGTCGGCCTCCGTGGCGCAATGGTTAGCGCGTTCGGCTGTTAACCGAAAGGTTGGTGGTTCGACCCCACCCGGGGGCGCTGTTATTTTTTTTTCTCCTGCATTATACGACTTCCAGTGGAACCCCTTCATACTCACAGCTATTTCGGCGCTGAGGTGTGCCGCCGCGCTCTCCCCGTCGCTGCCCTCGCCGCGGTACAGGCCACGCTGCTCGTCCTCCACCAGGCCGGCGTCGAGCTGCTCGCTGAGGTCGCCGTGGCGCCGCAGCAGCGCGAAGTGCGGGTCCATGACGGCGGGCGCGCGTCGCAGGCGGAGGTGGAAGCGGCGCCCCATGCCCTCGGCCCTGAGGACCACGCCATCGCCGTCCTCGGCCTCCTCCTCGGCGCCGCGTCGACGTCGGCGCCCGTCTGTGTCACCGGGCCGCCGCAAGTCGGGACGCACCAGGGCGAAGTCCGGAACGCCTGCGCGAGCAAACAAGGAAACCGTTGGAACCTTGGTGTCAGACTCGCAAGATAAAGTTTTCGAGTCGTGAGGGAAGGAATCGATTCTTTTACCGAGCGGTGTGCCGCATCGTGGGTGTTCCACAGTACGAGAGGAAATAAAGGATAGAGGGGACGAGGACGTCCTTCACTTTAAGTGAAGGGGCGCGTCAACACTCTGCCATAACGAGGCTGCCCTGGCAGGCCGGGCCGGGCTGGGCTGGTCCTCATGGTGATGGCCCTCGCACTGCTCCGTCATGCGGAGGCCTCGCAGCTGGGTCGGCCTGCTCGTCGGCCTCCTGGTCGGCCTCATGGCGCCCCCATCCCCATGCTCCACCTCGCGGCGGGTCCCGAAGGTCCCTGAGGCCTCGGAGGTCTCGGAGGCCCCGGAGGTCCCGGAAGTCCCGGAGGTCCCGGAGAAGACCGACTCGCAAGAGACGTCGTCGCCCGCCGAGTCGGCCAGCCAGCGCGACCAGTACCTGCAGTCCGTTCTGCAGTCAATCCTCCCCAACGACACCCGGGTCCAGGACGACTACGAGGACCCGTACGCGGGCCTGGACGAATGCGTCGGAGATTGGGACCTGCCCGTGTCCCCGCCAGACGCGGAGGCGCGCGTCGTGGAGCTGTTGGCCGAGAAAATGACAACGACGAACAAAAGCCTCCAGGAGATGGTGTCCGGGAAGATCACCACGATCTTCGCAGAGCCGCTCTTCTGGAACCTCCAGGTCGGAAATTGGGCCATAGGCAAACACTGAGGAGAATTTGCGCTGTCTGTTGGCGTTGGCACCCAGCTGGCTCACGAGCTCACAAGCTGCGAGCCGGGCCTGCTGCGGGCTGCGCGGGCCGCGCCGCGGGGGAAAGGGGCTAGGGGGGGGCTCGACCATCTGACGTCAGCGATAACACGCGGCAGCTGAGCCATGTGGTTAGCGACGACGGGATAGTGTTGTCTGCCCGTTGTAATCTCTATATGCAAGCATCGGTGGTTCAGTGGTAGAATGCTCGCCTGCCACGCGGGCGGCCCGGGTTCGATTCCCGGCCGATGCAGCGTTTTTTTTTTTTTGTCATTCATGTGACTTGCCTATGATCCATGCATGATGAAAAAAAAAAATAGGCTGACACTACCGCCGGTATCAGACCAGTAGCCTCCGTGGCGCAATGGTTAGCGCGTTCGGCTGTTAACCGAAAGGTTGGTGGTTCGACCCCACCCGGGGGCGTCCGTATTTTACTAATTTTCTGCTTGCAGGGCACCTATCTAGCGGAGAGGCTGTCCGCTCTCATGAGGCTCAGACCATGGCGTCGCTTCTGTCTTATCTGCGCGTCTCAAGCCGCCGTTCTTGGGTGAGACACCATATACATGGCGGTGCGGTATTGGAAAGGGCGACACGAGGTTCCTTGATAGTCTATGATAGGAGACCTCATGTGTTAGACCTACACCCGGTCTTTGCAAGAGCCAGTGGTGGTGTGCTATTCCGGAAAGGGGGGGGGGGGGGGGGGGGGGGCACTGTCCCTTTTCCCTGCCAGGAAGCCGCCTAAAATGCAATTTGAGCTAACACATAAATTTAGGCAACCCACAGGACCCCCTCCCCCTCCCGTCTACCGGACTTGACAAGTGAATGGCTCTGGCCAGAACAGAGGCCAGAGCAGCGCTGAAGCCAAGCCTGCACCACATAATGTACAGGTGCAGCCGGGTCCTCGACCGCTGGCTGACCAGGATCACGTTTCCCTACTACCTCGCCGTCGTCCAGCTGCCCGACAAGATCAAGAATCCGACGGCGGAGGACATCATCGCCATGCGTGCGCCCATCGGTGACCCGGTGGGTTGCTGCTGGCTGAGCGGCTTCGATTAGCGACGAATAACATTTCAATGGTAGACCACCGCTTCATGCCTTTTCTGCAGGAAGAAATTGCAAACGAATGCAATTTCGTATTGACCGTGGTGGAGCGGGCCCTTAACGTCGTCTCCCTCGCCCTCAAAAACGCCTCCATTTGGTCACCGCTGAAAAGGTACTTTTTTTTGTCAGTTATTCTCTTTTGGCGGTCTCTTACGTAGAAGTTCAGGTTGAGGCAGAAGTTTAGGCATTCAAAGTGGATTAATTCGTTGGCAATGTAGAGCATTACTCCTCTAATTTGTCTTCGCAGCCAGGTCATCTTGGTGCTTGACTCTGGCCCGTGGGTGCTGTCAAAGAGTCGAGAGGACCCCGCTTACTCGTATAATCTTCTGCACAAGTCAGGTGAGTTACTGCAGCAGTGTCCTTCTACTAGTAGAAGGACAGCCCACCTGCCCGAATGCGACAAAATGTTTGCCTGCCCATGACGAGCGGCGCTATCGGCCAAAGGGGACACGACTGAGAACTTTAATTCATTCTCCATTTTTTACTACTCGGTAGTAAATTTTCCTATTTTTTCTGAATTTTCCTGAATTTGTCTGATTTTTTTTCCCTTTTTTCCCTTTTTTTCTGAATAGATGGTTCCCGCTCTATGCATTTAGAGAAGAAGGGGAGGAAATCAAGACCGGAACCAGTACTCAATTTACGGTTTTCTCGACTTGTAAAACATATTTCTATGCTCATTTGTCATCGAGAAAATCATGTACAACTTTCAAATCAGATTTCACAGCGTATTTAATGAGATTTTGTTACTGGTCCCGGTACTGATTTCCTTACTTCTTCTCTAAATCCCGAGAGCGGGAACCATCAATTACGAGGTCTACAAAAAATTCAGAGTAGTTTCCCTCCCACTTGGGCTCGGCTCGTTGCGCAGTCGACACTCGGGAGGCCATGATCGCGATGCTGATGAACATGTGGGCGGTGAGGCGTGCGCAGCGCGTCGTCGTGTACCAGACCTCGCGGCCGGCGCGCTTCATGACTCTGGACGCGCTCAAGCGGCGCACGCTCAGCATCTGCGCGCACGACGACCGCGGCCTGTGGCGCGTGCTGTCCCGGGACATCAAGGTGAGGACGAGCCCCCAAGGTGGATAAATATACACCTCGCCTCAAAGGGCGTGAATTGGAATCCACGCACGTGCCAGAGTGTGACATGCAAACATCTACAACAGTATGACGTTCACACACCTAGACGGCCTAGACGTGAGTACAATGCACTCATCTACAAGAGAGTGACGTTGACAAGAGGGGGGGGGGGGGGAAATCGCTCATACAAAATGTGTGCAAACATTTTTTTTTACTTTTTTTTTGTTTTGTGTTAATTTTCGTTTTTTTTTAATTAAAATTTTATTTTGAATTTTCAAGAGAATAATAATAAAAATTCTGTCATCTTTTGATAACTTTGATTCGTCTCATTATTTATGACTGTTTTCATTTGTTTTCAGGCTTTTTTAAATTTGTTCTCGATTTCTCGTTTTTTTTTCTGTAGCTCTCTCTTTGATTTTTTTAAAAATTGGTTTTGGTTTCGTAAATTATTTTTTGAATATCTACAAGAGTGTAACATGTACACACCTCAGTGAGGAAACCATGCACACACTCGCCTGCTTATCCCTCCAGAACCTCCACGGCCAGCCTGTCCGGGTGACCATGTTCGCCCGCCCGCCCACGGCCATTCTGCTTCGGAACGACACCCTTCTGACCTACGAAACCCGCCAGCCACTGCAGAGGGCCATCGGCTACTTCGGCATGGACGCCTGGATCCTCAAGCTGTTCGCTGAGAAGTACAATTTCCGGCCCATGGTGTTCGGCACCACCGACAACAGGACGTTCGGATACAACGTGAACGGGACCTACACGGGGACCGTCAGGGACCTGGTAGTATAGGCCGGGGCGGGGCGGGGAGTTAACAGTTGTTAGTTGTTTTCGGCCTGAACGCGATCCAACCGGGGGAAAAACGAACCCATAGCCATGGCCTTATCATTTGCCACAGGTGTCCGGCTACTCGGACATCGCGTTCAACCAGCACTTCATCCTTGACTACAACTCCCAGGACGTCCTGCCCTCGGGCCCCGTGGACTACGACGCCCTGTGCGTGGTGGTGCCCCCGGGGGAGGTCCTCAGCAAGTGGGAGCTGATGCTGCAGTCGTTCGGCTACAAGCTCGTGCTTGTGTTCTGCGTGCTGTCGTTCATGCTCGTGGCCTTCTTCTGGGTGCTCAGCATCAACGCGCCCCGCCGCCCGACCTGCAACGACTCCTTCTTCTTCATGTACGCCATGCTGTGCGGGGCGCCCGTGGTCCCCCAGCCCAAGGTGTGCTCGCAGCGCATGCTCATCGGCTGCTGCGCCATCTTCGGGGTGCTCGCCACCAACTCACTCCAGGTCAAACACCCTCCGTTTTAATTTGAACGAAAGCATACCTTTTCCCTTTTCCCCCTCGCTTTCTTTTTCTTTTCGTTTTTCTTCTAATGTTTCCCGCGGAACGGCCCTTTTTCAGCAGATGATACCTTAGTTTCAGAATCTTGGAGAACGTCGTCAGTTAAAGTTGTCTCAGTGAAAGTTATCCAGTGTTCACCGTTGGAAAGTTTAAGTTGAAAAAGTAGTTGCCTGATATGTGATATGTTAGACGTACTGAGTTGCGAGTTCACTGCCAAAAGTATACGTGATCTGCTCTCACGTTAGCGTTCAAGGTTTTTCTCCCCTATGCAGAGCCAGATGGTGACCATGTTGTCGCGGGCCCGGCCGCCATCCCAGCTTATCAGGACGCTCAAGCAGCTGGACGAGTCCGGCATGGTCATTATCACGGGCTCCGACTCGCTGACCACCACCACCTTCCAGGGTGACAATCCCCTCCTGCAGCGGCTGCTCGCCAAGGTCATCACGCCGTACAACATGACCGAGTACTATCGGGTGAGTCGAGTGCACTGGCAGCCGCGAAGTGTGAGAGAGTCGAACACTTTCAGAAGTGTGAATTCCTATTCGCCCACCTCAAAAAGCACAGGAGGAAATAGTAAATTTTCTATCGGTGTTTCACACACTTGACGGGACAAGTGAGCAGATGGATATTTATACACCTACAAAGTGTGGAACACTCGTACACTTTGCAGTGTGAGGCGCGCGGCCGAGCGCGCGGCGCTCTTGGTATGGTCCGCGGAGCGTTCCATGAGGCCTTCGCTCTTGTTCGTGCCCTAGATGCTGCAGAGCGGGGAGGTGGCGCGGCTCAACAGACGCAACTCGATGAAAGCCACCGAGTTGGACTACCTCTTGCCCGAGTGCCCGCGCGAGTACTTCCTCGGCTACCTCTTACCGCAGTGCTCGCCCTTCCTGGAGCCACTGAACCGCTTACTGAGCCTGCTGCACGCCAACGGTCTCCTCTCCTTCTTCAAGGACAAGTCGTACTTCGACTACCACCGGCGCAATTTGGGTGGCCTGTGGGCCCAGGGGGATACCATCAGGGTGAGTGTTGACGGCCGGGTATGGATGGATGGTGGGGCGCGCCGCCCGCGCGCCGCGCGGCGCTCATGGTCACATCTGCACTGCTCTGCTGCAGGTCAAGCTGGGTGACATGTACGGGCCCTTCTGCATGCTGTTCGCTGGGCACTTCACGGCGTTCGGCGCACTGCTCGGGGAGCAGGCCGTGCACCGTGCCACGGCGTACCTGGGTCGGCTCCTGCGGGACTGGCGGTCGAGGCCGGCGCCGGCGCGGCGCGGCGCAGGCCGCCGACCAGGGCTGCGTCACCACCGGCGACACCGTCCACCCCGCCAACCGCCGAGAGCTCCCACGCCCCCGTCTTCGCCGCCAGAGCCACCGCAGCCGACGTGGATCCGGCCGCCCCGAGGGCCGCCACCGCCTTACTCCTTCGCGCTGTGAGGCTCTCCCGCGAGGGGTCGACAACTCGCGTTCTCCTAGAAGGCTCTGACGACTTCCAAAATGTACTGCGCGCACTCGAGGCCTACTCCGTGTACTCCGACTGAACTCCGAGCGTTCACCGGGTGAAATTTGGCTGTACTCCGGGTGTGCTTCGGTTGTTCACCGACGTACTCCGGCTGGTCTCCCCCGTACTCCAGCTGTACTCCTCGACAAGGGGCGGTGCCCTTCAGGTTGCCTACAGACAGGGGATTTGTAACACAATCTGCTTACCTTCCAGGCGGCTGTCTAGAGACCACAGGGGGGGGGGGGGGGGCGATCGCCCCAACCCCCCCAACTACGCGCCTGTCCCCGTCCTGCCCCTAGTGGGCGCGCTACATCCAGCATAAGTATCGGTTGTGGCAAATCGTTCGCGCGCGATGCCACTTGGCACACGGCAAGATATGACCAAAATAAAGGATTTGACCCGAGGAGGCATCGAAAATTTCCCTTAGGGAAAAAGTTATAAGCCTTCAAATTTACCATTGCGCCTTACGGGAGGTCCGGGTAGGCAACCCGGCGCACACCTTCCAGTTTTTCGCGCTCCCGGAGCCCTTAAAACCCTATAACTCAGCCAAATATTGCAATATTTCCAAAATCTTTTTTTTGTTTTTATAGTGCAAGCTTCAAGGAACATTTCTAGCACACGCGCGACTCTCTACGTTGCATACTTAACGCAGGAGAAGGCGCCAAAGTCCAAATACCCGTAAAAAATGCACGACACCGTTCCAGGGCCTGGAACCGCCCTGCAAGTGCAAGTTGGTGGGCGTAAAGTGTATACATGGAAGCAGAAAGGTCAGGGGAACACGTTGATGCCAAAATAAATGCATTCTCTTCGCCGGAAGAGGGCGTAAATCGGTTGCAAAGTTACGAAAGTCGCCAAATTGGTTCCGTGGGCTCCGTGGGCCTTCTGCCTTGGCCTTGCCGCGTCCCGGCAGGGACATTATAGGCTAATTTTCATTTATTGTGTACGTATTACTTGTTGTGACGTGTCTGCTATGTCTCCATCGTATCTCCGTGTCTCTCGAGTCCGCTAATGCCCTGGAGTTCAACAAACTCTCATCCTTTTACACTGTTGAAACCTTGCGAACAATCGTTGCAATGAAATTGGATGCTTCGCATTGCGAAGAAAAAGTTCGTATTACAAACAAAATAGTTCGTAACGCTTCGGAAGACTACAAACTTTTTACGTCTTACAAATAGGGATGGAAAAAAACGGTTTTTTTTAAAATTCGGAGGAAAGAAACGTTTTTTACCAGAAAAAAAACCCAAAATTTGGGAAAAAACGATTTTTTTCGTTATTTTACTCTAAAAAACATTACAACTGTTAAAAGCTTATTTTTCATTCAAATAGTAGGCATTTTACTGGCATTTCGTCCGTTCGCGCCGGCTCGATATGCTCGATATTTTCATTCGATCGCATGAAATGAGCTGTGTTGCCTTTAATTTAATCCTTTAATTAGAAAAGACTGAACCCCTTTAAAAATTATAATTGTTCTTTTGTTGTTTACTATGTCTTGTTTCTTTGCAAATATATGCATTATTAAAATGATAATGTACACGTGGGTGTGTTTCCCCCCTCAGTTTCTGTTGTTTGTGAAACTAATAATATAAAGATTGAGAACATCATTGCTTTACCCATTTTCCAAGGAAAGGGTTTGGATAACATTGGAAAGACAGAACACACTTTATAGCTGCAAATATCTTTGATTTATAACTAAAACAATTTTTTTTAAATTATAAGTCTAAAACATATAACCTGCAACTGGTGGAATTTATTTATCAAATTAAAGCATTTTCCTTACCCTTATTTGCCCTGAGGGCAGAGCGGACTAGCACTTCCGCTTTTAGATACTGGTCATCTACGCTATTTTCCAGTGATACCCCACGCGTTCGAGGCACCGCAAGTGCTCGTAGTAGGTGAAGGGCTGGGATATATTGGTAGGCAGGTACGTCGAAACTCACCAAAATATATCTTTTTTGTGGTATTTTGCTATTTATGCTCATTGCAGCTTCAAAAATCTTTTTTTCCCGTTTTTTCGTTTTTTCCCGAGGGCTTCGGAAAAAAAACGAAAAAAAAAAACCCGTTTTTTTTTCTGTTTTTTTCCGAGGTTTTTTTCCATGGGCCATCCCTACTTACAAACTAAATAGTTTGTAAGTTGCGAACAAATTCATCGCAATTGCGAAGCAGCCAAATACTTCGCAGCTTACAAACTACTTTGTTTTTAATACGAACGTTTTCTTCGCAAGGTTTTAACAGTGTAGAGTTCCAAAATGAATAAAGTAAAACGCGAGACGAGTGTCTTACACTTACGGAATCGTAAGGTCAGTATCCAGCTGAGAACTGCACGGCAGGGAAGCATGCTGGGGCCAGGGGAGGGCGGAGCGCAGGGGGCAGGACGGGACGGCCGGAGGACAGGGGTAGATCGGGGCGGGCAGGTGGCTGGCTACAGGCGAGGGGCTGGTCTTCCAAATATAATTTCCAAAATTAAGTGGCCGTGTAGGAGGTGGCTGTGGCCAACCTGGCTGTCAGACAGCGCCCGCAACAACACAAGGGAGCGCCGCGCCGTACGGGGGCCGGACCAGCCAGGCCCGGCCGGGGCACCTGGCGTAGTGGGCTTTTGTGACTTTGCAACCGATTTACGCCCTCTTCCGGCGAAGAGAATGCATTTATTTTGGCATCAACGTGTTCCCCTGACCCTTCTGCTTCTATGTATACACTTTACGCCCACCAACTTGCACTTGCAGGGCGGTTCCAGGCCCTGGAACGGTGTCGTGCATTTTTTACGGGTATTTGGACTTTGACGCCTTCTCCTGCGTAAAGTATGCAACGTAGAGAGTCGCGCGTGTGCTATAAATGTTCCTTGAAACTTGCACTATAAAAACAAAACAAAGATTTTGGAAATATTGCAATATTTGGCTGAGTTATAGGGTTTTAAGGGCTCCGGGAGCGCGAAAAACTGGAAGGTGTGCGCCGGGTTGCCTACCCGGACCTCCCGTAAGGCGCAATGGTAAATTTGAAGGCTTATAACTTTTTCCCTAAGGGAAATTTTCGATGCCTCCTCGGGTCAAATCCTTTATTTTGGTCATAACTTGCCGTGTGCCAAGTGGCATCGCGCGCGAACGATTTGCCACAACCATTATTGTGGCGCGCCCACTACCCGTCCTGCCCCTCCTGCCCCGTCCTGCTCCGCCCCGCCCGACGCATACCCGCACGCGGACGCAACAATCTTCGCGTCAGTGCGTGAAAATAAATTGGACAGGAAAAACGCCGATATCTTTTCCTACGCGCTTCGGGGTGACGTACTGCCTGCGCGATTATGACCTCCGCCTCATGGCACATCCACGCGAATGAAGAAAAGGCACTTCCCGTGCTGCGTGTGGCTACACGACACTAGCGTGTATAGCGGCCCCGACCCCGCGCCGTCCTGCCCTCGCGGAGGAGGAAGAGGTCCCAGCAGGCTGATTCCGAACAGCGTTTAGTAGTGTCCTCTCTCTCGCTCCTTATGGCAGTGCTCCGTGAGTGCGACAAGGACAGGGAGACGAAACCACTGTGCGGAATCACCCTACAGTGACACATGATGCGCTACCGCGGCGCCCTCGGCCTTGATGGTACCGCACCGGCCCATTCCACTCCGCCCCAGTGAGGCAGGGCCGGCACCTCCTCCCTCCTCCCTCCCCCCTCCCCTCCCCTCCCCCTCCCCTCCCCTTCCCCCTCCCCTTACCCCCTGCCCCGTGTGCCCAGGGTCCTTGAGCGCCGGCCGGCCCGGTCCGAGATGCGTAACCGATCAATTAATGAGGCATTGTCCGGAGAAGCGCATGACCACGAACAGGCTGTGATACTGTGGTGACCTTCACCCGCCACGCCCCGCCGCGCCGCGCCGACCCAACTGCCGAGCCATACGTGGCCACTCGCCTCACTCAGACAACTTTGGAGCTCCCGCGCCCGCGCTGCAGCAGTACCTCGCCCCACCACACACACACACACACCGCAACCCACCCCCGCACGCGTAAGCGCACACTCCCGGGTCAGGTGCTTTTTAGTACGTTGCTATGTGCATTCGTAGCTTATACGTAAATATGAACAAAATCGTACGTAGTTAAGCACAATTTAAGCTTATTACGCATGCATAGTATAATCTTCTTAGCTACGTACAAAAAAGTACATAACCCGGGAGTGTGCGAAAGACCCGAGGTAAGACCTCCTCTGATTACAATGTACAGTGCACCGTCAACCTGTAGCGAGTTCATCGTAACCCCCGAGCTGAACCCACTTTGTTCGTGAGCGCGACGGGTGACGGGGCCCTGGCCCGGGCCGCTCCATGCAGCACTTAGCCCTGATGTACCTACGGAGATGACGTCCCCCGCAGCATGTTCACGTCACGCACACACGCCACTGGGAGCCTCCGCGTGTCACGCCGTGACAGCACCCTGTAATGGAGGCACTGTAGCCGTCACGCTGTGACACGCCACGCCGCATGCCTGCGCGCGCGCGCACACACGAACACGAACACCTGCCATCTGATTCCGAAGATGAAGCTCTCTCTCTCTCTCTCTCTCTCTCTCTCTCTCTCTCTCTCTCTCTCTCTCTCTCTCTCTCTCTCTCTCTCTCTCTCTCTCTCTCTCTCTCTCTCTCTCTCTCCCTCCCTCCCTCCCTCCCGTCTTTGTCGCACTCATGGGGCCCTACCAACACCAGCATAGGGCACCGCGATATGTGCGACAAGAACGAGGTTATTGCGAAAGCGATCTTCCATAGATTTTATGAACGAGCATGGTGGAGGGAGAGAAGGTGGCGGCACTAGGGGGCTGACCGAGGGACACAAATCCCTCCACCGTGTGAACGAGGTAGACGCACGATAAAACCGAGTGAAGCTGTCGAACTGCTTCAGAAAAGCGCCGCTTACACTCATGTGGTGCGCCGCATAGGTGCGAGAGAGATAGAGCGAGGAGAGCGCTCGTCTGAAGCAGTCTGCTGAGCTGCATGTGCGCCTTCCTCGCCGTGCGGCACGCCAAAGCTGGAAGTTAAATATCAAGATCCCTTTTTGTGCATTGGTGGTTGGCTATAGCCTACCAGCTTCACTCATCCCAAGACGGGGCTGAGCATTAAAATTTTTAATTTGAAGTTTAATTTTTTTTTTTCCAAAATTTCACTCAGCCAAGCCAATCACACCCAAAACAGTGCCCGCCGCCGCCTTCGAGTGGAGAAGCCGGCTCTCCCGTCCCGTCACGTCCTGGAGCTGGAGCGGAGGGCGAGGAACTTCGATCTGATGTCCTCCACATCAGCATCCACGCCCTTTGTTCCTGCTCGAGGCACGCACGCGTCACGTCTGATTTCTTCTTCCCTCTCCCTCGCACTCGGGTATCCGTCCACCCACACTCCGACAGTCTCTCTGTCCGACCACGTCCTTGAGTTGCGCAGCGTTTTGTTTTTTCGGGTGGTCCACACGCTCACTCACCTGGGCCTGATGCCAGAGGGCCTCCGAACAGCAGCATCCACTCCGACGGGGTTAGCAGCTCCTTCAGGCTCTCCTCGTGGATCTGGAAACGAGAGGCACGGAATCCGACAATAATTAGCTATTTGCACCGGAATTTCGGTCTATTATGCGACTATTATTCCGTTAAATTATGGCAATCATGCTGTGATCATGCGGCAAAAATTCGCAAATACGGCGAAAAATATATGAAAAAAAGGCAAAAAAAGGAAAAAAAACTATAAAACTTTCAAAAACACCAAATTAATGCTTAATAAAATAATGTAAAGACCAAATTTTGTAAATAAAAAAAAAAATCGTAACTTTGGTACAGGTGTGAATATAAATACGTATCACTCACTATCTGCCGTGGGCGCCTCACCCTTCCTCCTCCCTCTCTATACCAAGAGTGAGGAAAAATTCAAAATGTACTGTCTCAAGCACATTTGCTTTGTGAAGAACGCAGTAGAAATAGGACCTGAATAAGAATAAAACTACGGATAATATCCTATATTTTCATCAGATCTCTGTCGAAAACTGAGAATTATGCGCGCAGAATGCGGAAAAATTATTAAGCGGGGAAAAAAAAGAATCATGCGACTTGAAAATGTACTGTACCATACTACAAAAATCCCAAACGTGTGCGTGGCACGCTGATTTTGAAGTCAACCAGAAAGCAAATTCTAAACTAGAGTGTGCTTAAATAAAAGCATACCAGCCAGGCATGCTCTATAATTCAGAGTGCTTGACAGGCACACTATTCAAGTGCATGCTTGTGTCTGGTAGAGTTTGCTGTTATGTGAAAATATGAGCAGCGGGGGAGGGGACGGAGTGGAAAGAGAAAGGGCGCAGGGGGCGGTCTGCCTCCGGCCGAGCCGGCGTGACCCGACCCCACCCCACCTCGCCCCGCCACGCCCCGCCACGCCCCGCCCGCGGGCAGCGCGCTTTGCCCCTGTGCGGTGCCGGAACGCCACACCCGCACAATGCTCTAGCGAGGCGGGGCGGGGCGGGGCGTCAAGGCGTGGCGCCTTGCGGCTTGCGCGCGAGGGCGAGGCCTATAGTGCTGCCGACTTCTTCCGAAGAGCGCTTCCCTCGTCCCGTCTCTCTTACACTCATGGGCTTCGCCGGTAAGGTGCGAGGGAGATAGAGCGTGGAGAGCGCTCTGCTGTCGGTGCAGCGGGACCCGGCGCCCGGCGCAGGGTGAGGTGGGGTGGCGTGGGGCGGGGCGGGGCGGGGCGGGGCGGGGCGGGGCGGGGCGGGGCGGGGCGGGGCGGGGCGGGGCGGGGCGGGGCGGGGCGGGGCGGGGCGGGGCGGCCGGGTGGGGCAGGGCGGCGACCTGCTCTGCTTGGCGACCCGAGCAGCGCGGTGGGGCGGGGGCAGGGCAGGGTGTCCCGGACCGGCCGTCGCGTTACCGCACTTACCGTTGTTATTAGTGCCAGCGGCGCCAGAGGAGAGGAGGAACAAGAAGTGCGCTGGGCTTCTGTGCGCGCGACGCCCCGCCCCGCCCCCTCCCCCACCCGGGCCGACACAAGGCGTTGTTACACCTGTTTCCTCAACGCGTTGCCGACAGCGCTCTCGCCCCACCCCGCCCCGCCCCGCCCCGCCCCGTTCCGCCCCGCCCCGCCCCGCCCCGCCCCGCCCCGCCCCGCCCCGCCCCTGGACCGGCCAGCAGCGGATGCCCGCTGCCCGCTGCCCGCGGCGCCCGATTACCTCGGGTTGTCTAGTTTCTGGTCTTCCCTCGCCCGGCGGGCCGAGCAGGGCGGGGGCCGGGCGGGCGGGGCTTCGTCGTATAGGTTGCGAGAGAGACAAAGCGAGGAGAGAGCTCTTCGGAATATGTCGGCTGATTCCGAGGATCGCTCGCTATCGCGCGTCATCCTTGACGCACGCACGGGTCCCCGTCATCCTCAAGATAGGGCACCTCCATAGGAGCGACAAGGACGGAGACTCGAGAGCGGCAGGGCTGTGAGGCGTATTGCAGTACGCTGCCAGCCGCGCCCCGTCTCACAGTAGCCTTTGCACTTCGTCTAAGTGTCTGCTCATTTTGTATGTAACATGCACTTTTTTGGGCGTTTTGAAGCCATGGGAATAACATATCGAAAGCCGGAGAATATTTTTTTTTTTGTGAACCAGTCGACGTGACTTGCGGTTGGGACTTCGACAAAAACAGACATCTCGGCGCACGATACGCATGTATTTTTCGTAGTGTTGGCTCGACCCGATGGGTAGACCATTTGAATTTTAGGTAAACAAGGAATGGATATTCGAATATTTTCCAATGGAATTTTTGGGCAATGTTCTGAATCTAGATGTGCGAATTAATTGTTCGACATCGAACCGAATCGGCGCAGATAAGATGTTAAATAATTTGAAATGTCCAATCAGGCTAGTTCGACAACGAATGGCAAACCTCGCTTCTTCAGTTATATAAATGTCCATAGCCCAGACCCAGAACTTAAAACGCGGGTACTTATTCTACGTGGTAGAGATGAGCGAACAGCCCAGTTCGAAAGTGAACGAACTCGAACAAAAATTAGTCTAGACTTTGCAGCGCTGCAAATCTTCGAACCAAACGAACTTAAACAACAATTTTGTTTTCCACGAACGAACCGAACTGAAAAACCCCTTGTTCACAGTCAAAATGAACACGAACAATTATTTAATTCTATCTTATGAAACCAAGTAGCAAAATATTTTCCATCAAAATATTCTATTCATCCATAACTGAAAAATAAATCGTTGACCCCAATTACCATGAGTATATGAATACATAATGAATATTACATGGAAGCCAATATGTTTATTAAAACGAGAAGAACATCGACCAGGACAGTTTTGTTCGACAACGAAAATTTGTTCGATCAGTCCATGAACAGTTCGATTACGAATACCTCGGGTTCGAGAACGAGCGAACTATATTCTTTTGAGTTCGTTCTATTGCGGACATGTTCACTCATCTCTATGTCTATACATGATACTGTGTTTTTTTCCCTCTCGATTAGATTGAGACTTAAATACATGAGCACATTCGGTTCGAAATTTTTTGAGCCGATTCAATAATTTGGCTCTATTCGAAAGACATTTTTGAGATTTGATTCGCTGTGATTCGAACACAAATAGCTCGTTTTGCACAGCTCAAATTTTCGGACTATGGATGGAATGCTTTTGACAAAAATGTGGAATGTTTTCGAAAACCGGTTCCAACTCCTTTTGGACGGCCCTGACTATCGCGGCCACATTCCGATTTAGGTTCAGAAAGGAAACGTGAGTGGCTGCGGCGGCGGTGCTCCGTCTCGTAACGAAAGTGAAAATTACGTCGGAACAATGGTTGACCGCGTCGCGCCGCGCCGGGGCTGCTGCAGGGGCAGTCTAGCGGAGCAGAAGGCCAGTCCGGCCCCCGCCGGCCTGGCGCTCTGCTGATGGGGCCTAACACCAAAGCGGAGCGAAGATGGAAGTGGGGCGGGGCGGGGCGGGGACAGCCAGGAGAAGATGAGATCATTACGCGGGTAGGACCGGTAGGACAAGGGAACAGCGCCGGGCGACCTCCAGTGCAGCGTCTTGAGAGATAGGCCACAAGTGCGTGTGTCGCCGTGCGGGACAGCAGAAGATGAAGAAGATGAAAATGAAGAAGAAGAAGAAGAAGAAGAAGAAGAAGAAGAAGAAGAAGAAGAAGAAGAAGAAGAAGAAGAAGAAGAAGAAGCAGCAACTAGCCCTCTGTCCTCGTCATCCGGCAGAAAAAGGGTTATTGTGACAGCCTGAGGGAGGGAACGACAATTTTCGGAGCGATGCGTTGTCTGTCGAGGGGGAAGCGAGGGGGAAACGACTGTCAATTTTCATGTCAGCCGGATTACGGATTACCCCGGATTACCTCGGATTACCTCTGGAGTGTCCGGATAACGGTGCTTTTTTCCTCGCATTACCCCGGATTACCCTTACATTTCATCGGATTACCACGGATTACCCTAAAATTTCCCCGGATTACACCGGATTACTTTGAATTTTCCCGGATTACACCCTGCCGGATTACCTATCGGCTGTCAGCCGGATTACCTTAGTCGTTTTCCCCTCGGGGGGAAGTCACTTCCAAAAATCATTGTACGGCCTCAAAACAATCATTTAAAAAATGAAAACAAATTCAAAATAAAATCAAGAGAAAAGGACACAGAAAAATCCGGCAAATCTAGAAAAAATTAACAATAAACCGAAATGAAGTAGAAAAAAATTCTGAAATAGGGGTAAGAGATCAAAATTGATTTTAAAAAAGACACATTTACTTTGAAAAATCTAAAGAAAAAATAAAAAAAAAATTAAAAGTCAGAAAAAATCATTGTACACATTTTGTATGAGTGATCCCCCCTCCCCTCCCTCGCGGTCTGCTTCCTCAAGTGCCCTTTAAGCGGCAGTGATTAGTGCCCCGCAAGCTGTCATCGTTATGGGCTGTACGCCCCTCCCCGCCCCGCCTATGGGGGGCGCACAACTGACAAATCGATACCGCAATAAACTGCTTTCTATTACCCGTGCGGGACCCGACCCGACCCGCGAGGTACCCGCCAGGCCGGGGCCCATTGTGTTGCACGGCAGTCACATGACTGTCGTTAAACTCTCCCGCCAGTCGCTTAATTCTCGCCTTACGCAACTACTGAACGGTGCGCCGCAGTGGGAGAGAGAAAGAACAAGTCTCTTCATTTTCGTCACCTCGTTAACCGCCCTCCCCACACCCCCTCGATGAGTTATTATAACCTCCAGTCTGGAACAATGTTTGAGCTCCGATGACGAACACTTTAAACGTACCGGGTGTTTCTTTGAATGCGTAACAGTGTTGCGGGTTTGCCTACCCCATTCGCCCGTAAGGCGCCATCTCGGGAGCCATGGACCCTGCAGTATGCAATCCCGCAACACTGTTACCCAATCACAGAAACACCAGGCACAACGTAAACACCATTTATTACGGGGGCTACCAGAACTACTGTAGGGTCAACTCCGATAAAACCATTCTCACTGGACCTGCTGAACTCTCATAATGCCAAAAAAGAACGAAATTTGCTTGTAAAGAAGAGATGAAAGATGGCCCCCATCTTGCTGTCTATTACTTTCTACTTCAAAAAGCAGTATTTTGACGTATTTTAGTACTTTGACGGGCAGTCAAGGGGCAATAAAATCTGCTCTTGAGGTCCACTGTGAAAAATACTCGTAAGAGTTACGGGAAAATTTTCCATGATAAAAGTCGTAAAATTACAATTTGAAATTGTAATCTTACAAGCACTCCCTATCGACTTGGAATTGACCGACGAGCAAGAATGGGCTGTCGTAAATTTACGACATATTTTGTAAATCAAAATTACAAAAACTGTCGCAAATTTACGAGGATATTTTTCACAGTGTCCGGGGTATTAAGGTTATATCAAGTTAAGGAACGACTCGAGCCAGCGCCAGCGCCAGCGGTCCAGTCAGTGGACCGGGACAGCTCTATACTGCCAACAGAGCTTCCCACCCCACCCCAACCCTTCAATTAAAGTGGTGGCTCTGGCGCTAGCGCTGGCTCGGGTCGTTCATCCTTAACTTGATAACTAATCACGTTTTCAACAAACTTTCCAATTGATTCAGATTCCTCCATATACGGAGGCGCGCACTCGTCGCGACCCAAGCCACGCAACCACCTGTCTCTTGTTTGTTTGTACATCAGTTTGCGCAAGTGTTCAAGTGTTTCGGCTCCTACGAGGCACTTAGTGTACTTGTGTAGTATACTCTTGACTGTTCAATCATGTCGTATGGACCGGCGATACCTAACCGTGCCTGCTGGAAATGTGCCTCTCGCACAGAGAGACCGCGGGGCCCGCGGGCGGGTCGAGTCGGGGACACGATGTGGGTCGGGCAGGACACGGCAGGAGAGCTGGACAGGGCAGCGCACCGCATGTGGTCCGACCCGAGCGGCAGCGGTATGGCGAGCCGTTGACCCCTCACTGCCCCCCCCCCGCAAACACACAGCCCACTCATGCATAAGATATATGACCGATAGCACGTTTCCGGTCAAAGCTCCACAAAAATAGCGAGAAAAAAAAAAGTCATAGTGGGAAAACGTAACGTGGAGGTCGGAAACGCACGTGCTCTGGGGCTATTCAGCTTGTTCAGGATCCCCCCTCTCTCTGTCTCTCTCTGTCCCTCTCTGTCTCTCCGTGTCTCTGTCTCTCTGTCTCTCTCTGTCCCTCTCTGTCTCTCCGTGTCTCTGTCTCTCTGCCTCTTTCTCTCTCGGACTACGGTTTTAAATTTACCTGTACCACTACCACTGGTACCCCTGTACTTTTTAGTATACCCTCTTATGAAATAAACTCAATTCAAATTCTCTTAGTCCCCCCCCCCTCTCTCTCTCTCTCTCTCTCTCTCTCTCTCTCTCTCTCTCTCTCTCGCACTTTCGGGCCCTGATTCATATGAGCAGCCTCGATTAGCTCGACTTTGCCCCACGCTTCTCGTCCAGCTCTGGCTGCACTGCACCTTGTCCTGGTTTCGCCCAACAGTAGTGTGGGTCACGCCGGGATCGAGGACGGCCACCCCCCCGTACAAAAAATATTAGTCCCCTTTTGTCCCTTTTCAGTACGCAAAGTAGTACGCTCGGACGGGACGCTTTCAGTCTCCAAACGATAACGAGACTGGTATGCTTAGAGGGACAAATCGTACCAAAAAACGCCACTTTCACGTACTAGTCCCCATATAGTCCAGTACGCTTTCAGTGCGCGCCCATCTGCAAAATCCGACAGGGAATTTACCGATCAGAAGCTACCATGCAAAAATTGGTTGGTAACAAAGGTGCAAAGTTCTAAGTTTATTCTCCACAAAGAAAGTAAAACCTTTTGTAATAAAACAACCGAAACGTGGTAAAGGGGTGTCGATAACAAGGCGAAGCCAAATCCGCTGTCCGTTTTGACCAAGCTAAAGCCGTTTACGAGTTGCCAGAAAATTTTGCTTCGATTTCAATAAAAATTAAATGGCCCTACTAAAATAGAATGTAGATGCTCCAAATAAAATTTGAGGTCAAAATTCCAATAACTTTCGAAGTTACAGCATACTAAATTTGATTCGGAATTCTCTCCGATCAGCTCTTTATTTTTTAACAGTGCTGGGTGCAGCGACCAGGCGTACTGTTTGAGTGAAAGTCCGGGATCAGCAATTTTCTCGATACCTTTTCGCACACTAGTTCGTTCTCAAGGGACCAGAGACGTCCAAGTCTCATGTGAAGGGCACTGAGGGCGTACTGGTACTCGTCGCGGATGCCGCCGCTGCGAGTCGCAGCAACCTCCAAGCTTCCTAGTCACCATGCCATCGGTAACTAAAAGCGTACCAAGTCCTGTGCACGCGCACCGATAGTGTCCTCGTCGACAGTCAAGCGTACTAAAAACGCACCGAAAGCGTACTAAAAGCATACATTTTTTTTTGTACGGGCCCGCCTGCAGGCTCTTGATCTGAGCCTACACGCCTACACGCGTGGACCTAGCCAGGCACTGGCTGTAGTATACCTGACAGGCCCACCTACACACGAACTGGCAATGTACTTTTTCGTACACTGTTCCTCCAAAGGCAATGAAAGTACTACCTTTTGTGGCAGTGCCCCTGCAAAGGCAATAAGACAAAAGTAAGACCTTTCCAGCGGCAATGAATCGCTCATTGCCGCTTCAAAGGCAGTATTCATTGCCAATTTTGGCAATGAGCGGAAGTCAGTTTTTGAATTTTCTCTAAGTTATTGGCATCTCAGTCATTGCCACATTGTGGCATTGAAGTTTCATTGCCAAATATTTGGCATTTCAGGTTCATTGCCTAAATATCGGCAGTGAAGGTTCATTGCCATTATATCGGCAGTGACGGTTCACTGCCAACCAGCCGGCAATGATCGTTCACTGCCAGAAGGTCGGTAATAATGTATTGAGAAAATGCAGCAATGAATGAAAAAGTGAATTAATTTTAAGTTACTTTCAGAACATTGCCGATGGGCTGGTATTGAACACTGCCATTGGGTTGGCAATGATCGGTTCATTGCCGCTGCAAAGGTCTTACTTTTGTCTTATTGCCTTTGCGCCGGTCATTGCCAAAAGGGGCTTCATGGCCACGAAAGGTAGTACCTCAATGCCAATAATGGCAATGATCACTACCTTTGCAAAAACAGTGTACATATGGAATGTATATACAGGGTGTCCCACCGAATGCACGACAGTCAGTTGGGTTGCCTGCGCTCTAGACTGCAGGCGCTGTGCTGGCGGCGGGGCGTGTCGTCCCTCTCCACCGCTCCTACACTAGCGCGCCTTAGGGTGGGGAGTATCGCCGTGGCTTCTGACGGGCGTGACGCTCGGGGTGGGGGAAGGAAGGACCGACGGCGCGCCGTGCAAACCCGCGGGGGTGGGGGAGCGCGGCCACCCTCGCGGCTCCGCGGCCACCCCTCGCGGCTCCGTGGCAACCATCGCGGCTCCGCGGCCACCACTCGTGGTTCAGCGGCCTCCCCTCGCGACTTCACGTTGTTGTCTCTGTCAGATAAAATGTTTGGGCAGTCGCGAGGGGTAGGGGTGGCCGCTGAACCGCGAGGGGTGGCCGCGGAGACGCGAGGGTGGCCGCGGAGCCGCGAGGGGTGGCCGCGGAGCCACGAGGGTTGCCGCGGAGTCGTGAAGGTGGCCGCGGAGCCGCAAGGGCGGCCGCGGAGCCGCGAGGGGTGGCCGCGGAGCCGCAAGGGTGGCCGCGCTCCCCCACCCCCGCGGGTTTGCACGGCGCGCCGTGGGTCCTATCTTCCCCCACCCCGAGCGCCACGCCCGTCAGAAGCCACGGCGATACTCCCCACCCTAAGGCGCGCTAGTGTAGAAGCGGTGGAGAGGGACGACACGCCCCGCCGCCAGCACAGCGCCTGCAGTCTAGAGCGCAGGCAACCCAACTGACTGTCGTGCATTCGGTGGGACACCCTGTACACAAACATATTTGTGAAAAAATTCTTGCCAAATTATGTAGAATTTCGTACCTAAATCTGTATGTTAAATTTTGTGCATTTTTTCTGCAAATAAAAATTTATGCAGATCTATGAGCAACATTCTAAATAGTTCGGCACGATTTTGTTCATAAATCTGCATGTTTATTTTACAGGAAAATTTCATCTGTACGAAAAACTTCATTATCAGTTAGAGTGTAACTTGCACCAAAAGATTTTCAATGTGTAGAGCCTAAAACCAGTAGAGTAAAGCGAGCTGCATGTGCATTCCCGCCCAGATACTAGACACTCTGCTGAGGTGCCTCCTCCTATTGGCACTGTGCTGAGGTGCCTACTCCTAGGCAGCCTCGGATGCTGCTCCATTTTCTCCACTGTGTTGTGTTTAGGCTACTTATTGCCTACTTCTCTGACAACGACCCGAACACCGACGCGGCCCAGTAGGGCGTGTTCCATTTTCACCGCGGTGAGCGGCGCGCCGCGAGCTTATCTTTGTTTCGAGACTATCGAAACGGCTCGGCGAGAAGGTCGATGTTGTTATTTCTGCCACTGTGTGTGTCTGTGTGCGAGTGTGTGTGTGTCTCTCTCTCTCTTAGTGTGTGTCTATGGTGGGTGGTGGGCCAGGTATTGTATAGATAGGTGAGGAGGGGCGGGGCGCGGTGAGGCGAGGGGTGTGTGGTACTGGGTAACCGTCGAGACGGGGGCGTGGTCGGCGGGGGGCGGGTGGGCGCTGGCGCCGCTCTAGATTGGAAAACGTTTTAGCAACCAGCAAGCAGGCTCAATCGTCTGATTCAGGCGAGCGTTTAAGAGGGGCTGTACTATACCTACCCTGTAGCTCCGTCCTTGTTGCACTCATGGGGCAGGTATAGGAGGGCACCTCTTGAACGATCTCCTGAATCAGACGGCAGGCTCGCCCCGCTAGAAAACCGCGACGGGGAAAGGGGCGACTGAAAGGTAGGCAAATTTGCGGTGCCCGGTGCCAAAACTCGTGGGTGTAGACTGTGTAACCTGCTCTCCCCCCCTCCCTTCCCCCGAGAAAACACCCAGCTCAGCCTAATGCGGCTGAACCAATTGAATAAACTGCGTAGCTTGCTGACGACCCGCCTCGCACTGGGGCTAGTAGGGAAACTCAGCATAGCCTCTGAGGCAGTGATGCTGGAAAAGTAGGCAAAAGATCGTACGCACGCACCTAAGTACGGCAGACGGGTCTCCACCTGCCTACTAGGCACTCCTCTCATGAGTGGAGAGTTGGCAGTTTGCCTAGTAAGCAGGCGGGCGGAGATATCCGTCTGCCGCACACAGGTGCGTGCGTACGAACGTTTGCCTTCTTTTCTAACATCACTGCTCTGGGGAGCCTCTGCACGGTAAAAACGATGTCTGATATTTTGAGGAAAATGGGAAAACCTTGTGAACCTTGGATACTTTGAGGAAAACTCCTTCGATTTTGAGGTAGTCTCCTCAAAATTTGTGGATATTTCCCTTATTTTTTGAGGAGCCTTCCTCAAAACCTGAGGGGTTTCCCTCAAATTACGGAAGTTCCTCAAAGTTTTCCCTTTTTCCTCGAAAAATCAGACATCGTTTTTACCGTGCGGGTCCGGACCGGAAGTGTTGTCCTCGTGGGGGACTCTCGCCCCGCTCCCGCTCCCGCTCCACCTTCACCTTCATCACCTTGCCTCCGCCGTTTGTGTGTTTGTGTGTTCAGTAGGTTATCAGCGGAAAAAAAAAAGTTCTCCACATGAGAGGCATTGTGACGGGAATAGAGAGGCCGGACGGAACCGGGCAGCCCTGCGCACAGGCCTCCGGCGATGTTATCGGTAGGACCGCCACAGGATACACAGCCGCGTACGCGCGCTGCATGTGAGGGGAGGGGCGGGGCGGGGCGGGGCGGGGCGGGGCGGGGCGGGGCAGGGCGGGGCGCACAGGCGCGTCTGCCCAGCTGACCCCGCGGGCCCCCGGGGCCCCCGCCCCCGTCAGACGCCCTGCTGCTGGAGGACGCGACGGCGTGAAGGACACGGGGGCGCCTCGCCCCGAGGGGTCCTTCGCTGTAAATTCAAACGTGCACCCCAATTTTTCTGAATTAAAAAAAAAATATTTTGCTTGATTTTTACTGAATTTTTTTCTGACTTCTTTTCTTATTTTTTCCTAATATTTTCTGATTCCCCCCCCCCCCCCTTTTCGTATTTTCTCTGATACTGATTTTGTTTGGGGTGTACACTGATTTTTTTTTTTTTCGAGTGAAGGAGCCCTGCCGTGCCTTGCCCCCGCCCCACGCGCTACTCGAGATGATAATATCAAGGCAGAGGACGCGGACGCCAGAGCGAACCGGCGTGAAGAGCACAGCTTATGACAGTCTTGCCAGAAGGCTGAAACGCGCAGTGGCGGGAAACGGGCTTGCTGCGCCTGCGCGCCTGCCTACTGCGAGCATAGCCCAGCTGCGTCCATGTTGCCTATTAGGCAGTCGCAGATCACGCAGATGCAGCCCGCTTCACTCGAGAGGTCCCCCCCCCCCCCACTCCTCAAATCGTGTACAACAAGTTGGCAAGTTGATGCATTTTCGCGAGCTGAACGCAATTTTTCGCGAGTTGAACGCGAGTTTAAGCGGGTTTTTGCGAGTTGAACGCGAGTTGGGCGCTCGGGCAAGTGTACAAAGAGTTGGCGGTTGGCGGGTGAGGGGAGGGACTCCTCGACGATCACTTATTGTCTACTTTCCTGGCAGCACGTGTCGTGCCGCCCCGCGCGCCCCGCGCGCCCCACGCCCTGCGCCACCTCCACGAGTACCTCAGCGCGCTGGGCCTGTCCTTGTGGCGGGCGGGGCTGGGCTGGGTATCACGCGCGGGGATCAGCGCCACGCCACGCCACGCCACGGGCCAGCCGCATTTTCTGCCCGCTGGTTTTCATGTGTAATACGTTTGGCGGGGCGTGTTGGAGAGAGGGTGAGGGAAATGGAGAGGGAGGGAGAGGAAGGGAGAGGGAGGGAGATGGAAGAGAGAGAGAGAGAGAGAGAGAGAGAGAGAGAGAGAGAGAGAGAGAGAGAGAGAGAGAGAGAGAGAGAGAGAGAGAGAGAGAGAGGCATGGCGTGGTGCTGCGAACAGCATGGGGATAATGGCGGCTCAGTTATTGTTCCTCGCACGCCGTACGGAGTGCTCATTGGCGCAGTTGTCGAGAGAGGTAGCCAGAGAAAGAGAGAAACCGAGGCAAAGAGAGAAAGAGAGAGAGAGAGGGGGGGAGTAGTAAAAGAGGATTTTGAACGCCTCCCTCTCACAGTCGACTCGATGCCAGTCAGAAAGTAATAGCGTGAAACAGAGTCCCACGACGTGCTTAAAGGAAAGGGTATCCGCCGCCCAGTCCCAGCCCAGACGGGGACGGGGCGGTGCGGGGCGGTGAGGTCAAACGAGATCGCCTCCAATAGGGAAAGTCCCTTGCCCCCACCCCCCACCAGCACCTCCCGAACCTTGAACCCTACGGCTTTTCGTGCTCCTCCCGTATGCATATGAGCAATATGAGTGCATTTTTGTCCCGCCCTAGTTACCTAAGCAAAACAGCCACGAACGCCTTGAACTGCGCGCCAGTCTAATGGAGGTTAGGCAAGCCCGGTGCATTGCG
This sequence comes from Frankliniella fusca, assembly GCA_029379305.1. Lineage (NCBI taxonomy): Eukaryota > Metazoa > Arthropoda > Insecta > Thysanoptera > Thripidae > Frankliniella > Frankliniella fusca. Next base: position 1,730,871 of record JAHWGI010001278.1, on the reverse strand, counting down.
GACGAGAATCAAAATGTCCGAGCAAAAGTTCGACGCGTGACCACACCAGTGCTGCAAGAAGAGTAGACACAGTGTAGGCAATAGTGTACCCCGCATCACGGCCGGCGGGCTGTGCGATGCTGTTAGCAAGTAGGCAAGGCGCATTTTCGTACAGCTCCACTCCACAGTGTTTAGGCTACTTAATCTCCCCTTACTGCCTACTTTTCTGGCACCACTGGCCTCCGCCAACGCAGGGCAGGCAATGTCCGGCCCAGCCCGGCCCCGGCCCGCCAGGCCCTGATAGCAGCCAATTAAGGGCAGGAAGGCCCCGGGCCGGCTGCGGGGCTGGGCGGCTGGGCCAGCAGCGCACCGGAACGGACCGCGACGGCCCGGGGTTCGAAACCCACCACGGCAAAGCCGAGCAACAGCAGCAACGCGATGTTTCGCCAATTACTGCGGCTAAGAGGCGAGCGGCTGCTGTTGTGGGGCCAACATCCTGCGAGTCGGCAGGGCAGGGCTCCCCCCGCAGGGTCTGCTCTGCTGGCTGCGGCCTGCGCTGCGCTGCGGCTGCCAAACGACTGCCGCGAGTGATTCCGAAGATCGCTTTCATACCTCTGTCCTCGTCGCACTCGTGGAGCACTACCATGGCTAGCGTAGGGCAACAAGGACGAAGGGATGAGAGCGGTCTTCTGAATCAGTCGTCAGGTTCGCTCAGAGTGCCAATGGCAGTGGTGACGCGGTCAGCCCAGCCCCCGCCTCGCGCCTATTCTCCATCGGAACGGAAGCCAGCAGACGGTGAGGAACCGGGAACGATCTTCCTCAAGCTTGGACGGCGCGGCGTTCGGTCTGTATCTGAGGAGCTCCAGCAGGAGCAGGGCGGGGGCTGCATTGAAGTAGTGGTGTCCAATGGGTGGGTGGTCATCCCCCACTCCACCTGTCTGCCGTCTCTCTCGCACGCGCTAGCCGACCGCTAGCTCCGTCCCTCTCGCTCGCCCGATGGGCACCCATCGGCGCCGAGCGACCACCCATTGGACACCACTACATTGAAGGGTGGCACCTGCCGCCTCATTCCGAAGGGCGCTCTCGACGAAGCCAATGATCTGCAGTGTTGCCAGAAAAGTAGAGGCACCCCCCCACCCCAACACACACTCAACCCTTGTGCATTTTATTTGTGCATAAACATGCACAATCATAAACAGCCATAAGGATGCACAAATTTTATGCATAGTTATGTACGAATTGTGCATAACTATGCGCATATTGTACATAGTCATGCATGAAATCGTGCATACTCTTATGATACTGCATGCTTATGCACAACATAATGCATAAGGATTTAGTGGCCATAGCTGTGTGGTGTGGAGCGGGCGGTACTCATGCCTGCCTACTGCTAGGCAACATCTAAACACGTATGCAGAGGAATGGCCGAGCAAGCAGGCGCGCTAAACACAGCTGTGTGTTGCGCGGGTTTAGCCTACTTTTCTGGCAACACTACCAATGAGTGCGAGAGAGACAGGGCGATAAAAAGTACTCTTCGGAGTCCGCACTGCCCGATCGCTTTGAGCAGAGCACACTCGCTGAAAATCCCTGCGTTTGCTTACGCGAAAGTTCTGGGACCATCAGGTATAAATCAGAGGGGCAATTAACACAGGATGAAACAGTTGACAGAGCAGGGGGACAATCATCATTAACGTGCGGTTGGGTACGGCTGAGCTGTGCTGAGCCGCGCTGAGTCGCGCTGAGCCACCCCAAGTGTCTGACCTGGATCTGTCATCCGTGCCGTGCCGGCGGCTCTGAGCTGGACCGCGCCGGGCCACAGCCCGGTGCAGCATACCAGCTGCAGGTGTGCATGGGGAGAGGAGAGGAGAGGAGAGGAGAGGAGAGGAGAGGAGAGGAGAGGAGAGGAGAGGAGAGGAGAGGAGAGGAGAGGAGAGGAGAGGAGAGGAGAGGAGAGGAGAGGAGAGGAGAGGAGAGGAGAGGAGGGGAGAGCGGCGGGTTTTGATAGCTGCTGATAGAGAACCTTGCATGAGTGCAGTAACGACCTCGCCTCTCGGGAGCGCCCGTCCCAGCTCTAGTTTAACGACACACGCGGGTTAAGACCGAAATAAATAAATAAAAAGCGGGGGCTTGTAATGAGGGGTTTCGAAATTTGCGAGGAGAAATAACTAATATGCAAATAGGAAGTTTGGTTCGCTGTCGCCCGCTCGTCGTATGCTCCAGCACTCTGCAAACTCAAGTGTGAGACAGTATCACACTTTTTACTGCAGTACCACTGCGTCTCACACTTTCAAAAACTATTTTTTTGTAGTTGAATAGCAATCACGTTTTAGATAACAGCATCAGCTTTGGTTGAAAATCCCGGTTAAAACGAGCTACCATGTGATGGGGTTCTGATCGCAAACAACAACGTTCCTATAAATTTTCGAAACCATTAATTTCCGATTATTTAATGTATTGTTGCTCCAAACCCCATCACATGGTAGCTCGTTTTAACCGAGATTTTCAACCAAAGCTGATGCTGTTCTCAAAAGTGTGATTGCTCTTCAACGACAGAAAATTGTTTTTGAAAGTGTGAGACGCAGTGGTACTGCAGTAAAAAGTGTGATACTGTCTCACACTTGAGTTTGCAGAGCAGGGATGGGGTTGTTCTCAGACTGCGACCTCTCCCCCTCCTGCTCCCTCACGGACCCCACCACACATCACACCACACAGCGACGGAAGGATGGTGTACAACAGTCGCGCGCCGGAAGTGGGGGAGGACATGTTGCGCACGGCCACCCGACCCGTGCTACATTTTTTTTTTTTTTAATTTAAGAAATTCCTAAATTGTTGTACATGACGCGGTGCGTTGCGCTCGGTGAGAGGCCTACAGCTGTTGCTATGTGAGTTGAGTGGGGATGGGGGAGGGGCGTAAAACTGTGCCGGACACACTATGCTCTGTGCAGCATGCAGGATTGCCAGTCCTGAACGGTGGCTGCAAGGCAGCCGCCTGGCGGATCCGAAGTCATAATCGAGTCCACCAATAAGGGGCTTAGTTAGAGTAGCAGCGCCCGGACAACGTCGCTGGAGATAAAAATGCGGAGGGAGGGGCGAGCTGCGGTGTGTTGTGTTGAACGGTCTAACAACGCTCTTGCCTGACGACCACACCGGCCCGTCCCGGCCGGCGGTTCAGTGCGCGCGAAGCGAGGCGAGCACCGCAGTACCTCTTTTTATTTTAAAATAAGTACAGTTCGTTATGACGTTCAAAGAGAAAGCGCCTGGAGCTCGCAAACGCGTCGCGGGCGGGGACAGAACCGGTGAGAATCCCGCGCTGCTCTACCGTCAAACTAGGAACAATAACGAACCGCGGCGCGCGAGGGGCGCGAGGCTGGGCGGGGCGAGCCTACTAGACGCGGACCACCGCCCCTCACGGTTTCTAGGAAAGTTTCCCCGAATAAAATCAGGGAGAAATTACGTGAGCCGTCTGCTTCGCTGCCGCCCCCCTCTCCCCCTCCTCTCTGGCACGTTGCATATCAGCGTGCACGCTGCCCAAGGACACGGGCACCCATCCCATCCTATTCCACGCATCACGCGCTGCCCCTCCACCTCTCCCATTTCACCGTCGGATTACGCTATTTCCGCCAGCATCACTGCGTCGGTGCGGGAGCAGGGGGGCGGGGCGGGGCGGGGTCCAGCACCGGTGTGCGCTGCAGCTCCCGCGCCGTCGCGTCCGCCCCGTCCCGCCGAGTTCTTTTTGTTTGGCCGCGCTTCCACAGAGGGTGGCCCCACAACTAGTCCAGACGTTCCACCAGCCGCTTCTAGTGACTGGTTCTGTCTCTGTCTTTAAGCGTCGCCGCGCCGGGGCGAGAGAGACGAGAGCGCTGCGAAGACGAGTCAGTAGAAGTAGAGGGGTGATCTGTTCATCTGCATCTGTTACAAAGCGGTACACTGGTAAAACAAATGTGCATCTTTTGAACACCTACATGTCGAATATGTGACTTTGCACGTTATGGTGTCGAGTTTTACTAGACATTACACTAACGTCTAAACTTTAAACGTCTCGCAAGTGTCGAATGTCTGCACACTTGGACACATGCACCAGCTATTGGGAGGCCATAACAGACGTCGAGTTACTGCACTCTTAATCGAGTGTAGTTTATTGAACGTTTCGGAAGTGTCGAAACATTTCACACCAAATGACATTTAGTTAAGCTCGACACCTTGAAGTGTGCAATGTTTGCATATTTTAAACTAAACACCAATTGACGTGCAGAACTTAACATTTGTTTTACCAGTGTATGAACCATATGAACCTATATTCCGACCGATTCCGACCGTCCGGACTCGTGCCGGCATCGCTCTCGCTGTCTTCGCTCCCGTCGCTCTCGCCCCAGCGACGCTTCATTAGTAAAGCCCAAAAGCATTAGAAAAATGCATACGTTTGAACGAATTTCCCGCCATTTTGATGCAATGGCGTGTTAAAAGAATGTTCTCAAAACATATCAAACGGACAGACCGGACTCTCTCGTGCTCGTAGGAAACCCTTTAGGCACAAGGATGAGGGTTGAGAGTCGGCCGCGGCGGCAATAAAATCTGAATTTTGGGGCTCGAATGTCGGCGAGGGGGCCTCAACTCACCCAAAATTTGTACACATGATTTCAAGATTTCACATGATTTCACACGATTACACCTCTTATAATTGAAATAAATAATTCGTAAAGTAAATACAAGCGTATTTTTAGCTTTATGAGCCCAAAATACGCACTCAAATCAATTTTTTTCGGCAATGGATCCACATTTTTTGATAATGATTTCTAAGATATCACCCGTACAAAAAAATCGGGCTCACAGAAGGATCACGGTGATTCATTCTAGAGACAAGCAGCAGCCATTGCGTATCCACGTTTGATCCACGTATGCGACAAAATAAAGTCATTATTGATCCATCGTGAAGCCCTTCGTGAGACTTAGCTGAGCCGACTCTGCTGTCGCAAGAATGGATCCAAGAAGGCTGCAGTATGTCTGCTTTGTCACGAAAAGTAGCCTTTCCTGAGACACAACGTTGATCCAGACTGTAGCCAATCTGGAGACAACGCGGGGAAGGCGGTCAAGACACGCTGGAGACACCATTGAGACATACGTCATCAAACTGGTGAAAAAAGCCAAACGCGAATGGGAAGGTACAGCGTATCGAACTACCGACCTGCGGAGTAGAAGTTTGTGTCGCTCTCCACTGGGCCAGAGAGGAGAGACAAAGAGTCACGCGTCGCCAGCCGCTCAGATTAAACCCAGCGGGATGCTGGAAAGACTCTGTGGAGACATCGCTGAGACATACTAGATGAGCACACTTGGCACTCGATGGATCAAGTATGTCTCAGCGATATCTCCACAGAGTCTGCCCAGCGTCCCGCTGGGTTTAATCTGAGCGGCTGGCGACGCGCGACTCTTTGTCTCTCCTCTCTGGCCAAGTGGAGAGCGACACAAACTTCTACTCCGCAGGTCGGTAGTTCGATACGCTGTACCTTCCCATTCGCGTTTGGTTTTTTTCACCAGTTTGATGACGTATGTCTCAATGGTGTCTCCAGCGTGTCTTGACCGCCTTCCCCGCGTTGTCTCCAGATTGGCTACAGTCTGGATCAACGTTGTGTCTCAGGAAAGGCTACTTTTCGTGACAAAGCAGACATACTGCAGCCTTCTTGGATCCATTCTTGCGACAGCACAGTCGGCTCAGCTAAGTCTCACGAAGGGCTTCACGATGGATCAATAATGACTTTATTTTGTCGCATACGTGGATCAAACGTGGATACGCAATGGCTGCTGCTTGTCTCTAGAATGAATCACCGTGATCCTTCTGTGAGCCCGATTTTTAGCAGATGATACATCTTAGCAAAAATAAAATAAAAAGAAACTAAAGAGAATTGATGTTTCATCGGCTTGTACTCTCGCAATAGTATAGAGCGGGCCGGGTTGTCACAGTGCGGCGCGTGTGCAGGCCTGGAGAGGGGGAAGCCAGGCGGGCCAGGCGAGGGGGTCGGGAGGGGGAGGTGGGGCCAGCGGGGCCGAAGCAGGGACCAGGCGAGGCTCCAACCCATGGTATTGTTGCCTTGCGGCGCCCGGCGGCGCCACGCTCGCGGCTCTCCCGAGTGTAACACATTTATAGCAGTATGTGCCAGACCATGGGTGGGTCGACCCGCCAAACACATGTGTAACGGTGGCTGACTACCCAAACCCCGTAAGTGCAGAAGGCGCTGAAATACAATTATTCGTACGCACATTTTCGTAACGTCGCCCTAATACACAAAAGTGCAAGACATCTTTTACTCCCAAGTTCAAAAACCAAGCGCCTACCCTGGGTATATTGTACCTAGGGGGGACTGATGAATGGCTCAATGGCTCGCAGTCCGCGAGGCGCAACACAGCAAAATATCCAAAAATAAAAATTAGATTTTAGTATCATCTGCTTTCATTTACAATCTTGATTGAAATTTTTTTTGTACGGGCAGCGATTGTGTACACATGATTTCAGGAGTTGAGGCCCCCTCGAATGTCGGGATTATTTCGGAACTCTCATCGATGTGAATTTTGCTGGTTTTGCGGCAAGTTTTCTAATTTTCTTATCAATGTTTTTTTAAATTTGTACGAGGTCTACAAAAACTTATTCGAGTCGTTTCGCCCTCCCCCGGGGCCCGCGGGGCCGGGTACTCACCTTGAGCGGCTCGGGCGGGCTGGCCGCCCCCAGCGCCACCGCGAGGACCAGGACCAGGGCGGCCGCCAGGGTGGAGGCGCGCGCACGCGACGTCCATGGTGGCCGCGGTGGGCGCGGAGGGCGCGGGGCGGCGGGGGGCGGCCTGTGTGGCGGCGCGGCGGCGGTGGAGGCGGCGGCGGGGGCGGGCGCGGACATTGGGGCCTCCCCTCAGCCGGCCGTTCGTTCTCTCGTCATGTCTGGAACAAGGGGAGGGCCGTCGATTTACGCATACCGCTACCAGCAGCTCTGCCGTCCTCTGATTCTTTAGTACCTCCACCTGAGGGGTCGACAGCGAGGGGGGGATCACTCATGCAAAATGTGTACAGTACAATGATTTTTTGGACAACTGATTTTTTTCTTTTGATTTTTCAAAGAAAATTTGTCTCTTTTTTTTTGATAAATTTTGATCCTTTACCCCTACTTTTGAATTTTTTCTTCTTCATTTCGGTTTATTGTTAATTTTTCCTCGATTTGCCGGATTTTTCTGTATCCTTTTTTCTTGATTTTGTGTTGATTTTTTTATTTTCTAATTTTGAGGCCGTACAATGATTTTTCGAAGTGACTCCCCCCTCGGTCGACAGCACCTTAGCCACTGTTGTTGCAGCCAACGCCCCGAAAGGGCCCTCTCGCAGCTCGCGCAGTCTACGGCGGGGGGTTACAGGGGGGAGGTTCGCGGTTTCGCGGGGGTAAACCGCGAGTCCGAGGGAAAATCTCACGGTCCGCGTGTCATTCCCAAATCAAATTAAGATGTCGGGGTACCAGGGGTATCGGGGGTACCGGGGAACGTACCCCAGGGCACCGTTCCCGACCGGGGAACGTCGGTCTCCGTTCCTCGGTTCCTCTGCTGGCCTGGCCCACGCCCGAGGGGTACCTCACTCTTTATGGCTGTTCACTGATTAGGGTTGTATTATAATTGGAAGGAAAATTTGACCAAACTTTTAACAAAGCTATACAAATTTGGTGCACCAATTCGATATTTTGCAATTTTAAGGTTCTTAAAATAGAATTTTGTCGAAAAATTGTGTGACTGGATCGTATTTGGCAAATAATAAAAACTCCAGGGTGTACACGGATTGGAGGAGGCGACGTGCCCCTCCCCTCGCCCACGGCCCTCAACCCGCTCCCGCCGTGATATCGCTCTAAAATGTTATATTTTCTCCGACCGCCCGCTCAGCAAAATCCCTGGAACATTGTACACACGCGCTCCTCGGAGACGGAGACTCTCTAATTGTGCCGCTCCGGGATGTGGTACTGACGGCCGCACCAGGGTGTCCCGCGTGGGGCAGGACGCCTCGCCCGCAAGACCGTCTCAAGTGTCGCGTGGCGTGGCGGAGCGGGGCGGGGTGGCCTGGCCGGCTTGGCGACTGCGCTGCTTGTCGCAGCAGGTCTTACTTTCTAACCCGATGGCCCGGGGGATCTCCTCTTTTTTTCCTGCACAGCCCTCTCTCTTTCGCCTGCCCTCACTTCTCGACTTCCCACACCGCATCAGACGATAAGCCCTCCCAGCGCGTGGCGACGGCGACGCCTCGCCTCCCCAGCAAGGGGATTCCGAACACCGTTTTGTGGTGTCCTCTTTCTTGCTCCTCATGGCCCTCGCACCATGAGTGCGACGGGGAAAGAGCGACGAAACCAGTGTGCGGAATAACCCTACAGGAGCCACCCGCGCTGTCCCCGCTTGACGTCACCTCCGCGTTCAGACAGCCCTGCTTGCCCTGCTCCAGCGGGCGCGGCGCGGTTTGGCAATTAACCTGCCTCCACGATGTGCCTTACATACAGTCATTTGAAATGCAGATGAGCCCTGAGAGGCCACGGCCAGGATGTGCTCGAGGCGCTGGAGGCCCCCGTCATGAGACCTATCCAGCCGCCGGGCCGGGCCGGACGCAGGCAGCCCGCAGTGTTGTCTGGAAAGCAGACGACAAGCAGCCGAAACACGGAGGAGCAAAGCGATAACTGCATCTGCTCCTGCACACCCCGGCTAAACCCGCGTAGCACAGTGTTGGCAATCGAGCGGGCAAAGAGCCTCGCCCGACGTCTTTTGTCTCTCTCCCTCTCACGTGACGCTAACCAGAGGGAGAGAGACAGAAGATGTCGGCTGAGGCCCTTGCCTGACCGATTGCCAACACTATATATCACCAGGTGCGCGTGCAGATACAGGCACTCCACTCTCTGTTTGGGCAACTTATTGCCCTTTTTCTGGCAGCGCAGTGCCAGCCAGGGAGAAAATGAATTGATATCGCGAGAGTGGGAGAGTTAGGCGGGCGGGCAGGAGGCCCGAGGCGCGGTACGGCGAGGCGCGGCGCGGCACGGCTCGGCGGCGAGTTGTCTGGAATACGCTAAGTTGCTTACTAGAGCGAAAAGGCAAACAGACAGCTGGAGCGGAGTGTTTCTCTACCCGTCCCGTCGTACGTGTCAAAGACGCGGGCGTTTCCCTTTTGTGTTTTTTGGCGGCCCGGCGGCCGCCGTTCCGCGCCGCGCCGGTGCTGGACTGGACGAGCGGGCGAGGGCGAGGGACGGGCGTGTTGGTGACCGCAGCCTGGGAGGTAGGCAAGCCAGCGCAACGAGCGCACGCCTGCGGGCGGGTTGCCTACCCTCCCTCCGCACGGCGCTCTCACCACCACCACCACCACCACCACCACAGGGATGTGCGCTTGCTATAGTCAGCCGCTGCTATCACGTAAGTGTAATCGGGCCGGGCCTGACCTGACCATTCGGATGCTCGCTCTCGTGCACGTCTCCGTCCTTGTCGCACTGATCGGGGCGGGCACTGACTTATGACGATCAGTGTTGCCAAAAAGTTATGCCAAAAACCTCGCAATACACCTTTGCGTAACGGGACTGTATCTCCGCCTGCCTCGAGGGGGAAACGACTGTCAATTTTCGTGTCAGCCGGATTACGGATTACCCCGGATTACCTCGGATTACCTCTGGAGTGTCCTCCGGATAACGGTGCTTTTTTTCCTTTGATTACCCCGGATTACCCTAAAATTTCCCCGGATTACACCGGATTACTTCGAATTTCCCCGGATTACACTCTGCCGGATAACCTAACGGCTGTCAGCCGGATTACCTAAGTCGTTTCCCCCTCGGCCTGCCTCCTAGGCAACATCTGTGCACGGGTGCAGGGGAGTGGCCTACTAGGCAGGCGGAGATATCGCAACCTGCACATAGGTGAATTGGGCGACTTTTTGCCGAACTTTTCTGGCAACACTGATACCGACACTCTGTGAAAAATATGTTCGTAGATTTACGATTTATTTTGTAAATTACGACTCTCGAAAAATGTTGTAAATTTACGACAGCCCATTCTTGCTTAGTTGAATTTCGATTCGATACGTACTGCTTCTAATTTTACGATAAGTGATCGTAATTTTACAACTCCACTTTGTGGAAAATTTTCCCGTAAACCTACGACAATTTTTCACAGTGCAAGGACGGAGGTGCGAGAGCGATCCTCTCGGGAAGCAAGCAGGGCTGGGGCGGGGCAGCCCTGCTGGGGCTCAGATACCTGTCTGGTAATCCTCGAGTGCAGCCTGAGAGGTCATGCGGACCGGGAGGGGAGGCGTCCTCCTTGTCGTCAGCCGAGCTGCGTGTCCATTCAGGCCGCGCGGGGCCTAGGCTGGGACCGCGGGCCGCGAAGGGCAACACACCTCGCGTACCGGAGCACCGCGCCGAAGAACACGACGCCGGCGCCGGCGTTTGTCCGTGCTGGCGCGCGGGCGGGCGGGCGGCGGGCGGCGCGGTTTGGACTCCGGCGTCGGTCGGAGGCGGGCGGTGAACTGGTGGCTGCAGCCGCTGCGGCGTGCGGCCCCGGAGCCCGGAGGACTCCGGCGTGGTGACGCGACGGCGGGGCGGGGCGTGGCGGGGCGTGGCGGGGTGGGGCCAGGCCAGATCACTGTGGTGGGGGCGTGCCGGCCAGGTCGTCCGCCCCGCCGTGCCCTGCCCCCGCCCCGCCCCGCCCCGCCCCTCCGCCACGCCCGCCTCCGGCGCGCACCGCACCGCGTCGCGGCGGCTGGCCACCTTAGGTAAAGTGTTAATTTCTTGCACATTCCTGGAGATGGTTCGGCTTTCGGCGTGGCGTTATGGCCAGTTGACATTCTGCTGCTCATGGGCCTTTGTGCCACCTAAAATATTATCCGAATATTACAAATATTACTGGAAATAATACATCAACATTCCGCACCTTTCTTGCTATACTCTGACAACACATGCAATTTTCTTCAAAATTAACAATATTATCAGTAACATTGAATATTCCTCCGAACACGGTGGCAATAAGTTGACGACCCCTTGCTTCTGTGTCTGCTACTATTAAAGTCACTTTACCTGCTTTCATGGGATTAGTCTCATGATGCTAAATGCCAGGCTGGACGCCGAGGAAAAAGGTGGTGGAGCTCCATCTACCTCCACAATAGAAAGTGCGATTGCCTCTCATTTGCAGGCACGTGAGAAATTCTTTTTTTTATTCATATTTTTTTTTTTTCAAACTTGAAGGTGAGCGCATGTAAGGTATGTAAGGTGCATACACTCACTCGAGCACGCTTAAACCATAGCCACCACCATCGTTGCAAGCGTGCGTTATAGGGAACATTGAAACAATTTTTCGTTGCGTGAACAAATGATCTCACCAGCGACATTCGTACATTTGGATTTCCAAAGCGCACCTCTACGCTCCTCTCCCTCCCCTCCCTCCACCCCCTACGCCGGGGAGCCCGGCTCAGCCGCAGCGGCGGGGCGGCAGGTGTCGCAAGATCGACCAATTAATTACCTCACTCCTCATTAATAGACGGTCTCATTCAACGACAAAAGCGTTTGTGGGAGCCGAGCCGAGCACAGGCGACGACATCAGGGAGCCGGGCCGGGTTAGGCAGGCGCCCTGCCGCGGCTTCGGTTCGCCGTTGCGCCTCCCGTCTTGAGAGGAGGGCGTGCTGACCCACATAGGCCCGGACCGCGGGCCGTCCAGGCGATACGACTGCAGAAGCAAGAGGCGGCGCGCCCGCGGCGCCAGCAACTAATATTGGGTAAAATCATCACCACGCGATGTCCTCGCCGAGCCATCCCGCGAGGCGACAGGATAGGGAGGGACAGTGGCAGAGTCCGGTCCAGCCGCGCGCGCCGGAAGACACATTGGCCTAGATTGGCGCGGGGCGGGGCGGGGCGGGGCGGGGCGGGGCGGGGCGGGGCGGGGCGGGGCGGGGCGGGGCGGGGCGGCCGGCGGGGGAGCGCACCAATAACCTACCTCCAGAGAGCCTTGCTGCAGTCTCAGTCCCAGGTTGGTGCTGCCGCTGCGCTGTGTCGGGCCCGCCGCGCCGCGCGGCTCGCGCCCCCGCCCCGCTCCAGTGTGTGTGTGTGTGTGCGCGAGCGCGCGTGTGTGTGTGTGAGTGTGTGTGTGTTCGCGTGTCGTGTGTTCTGGTTCTCCCATCCTCTCCCCCGCCGCCCGCATCGCTTGCACGGCGTTCAATGGATCGACCCATGGACCGTTACAGCGTCCGCAAGTCTCCGGGAGGTCCAGGTCCTCGTGCGTGCTCCCCCACTCCTTGGCCCCGCACCGGAGTGCCCCAGCCGCGAGCGATTCCGAAGATCGCTTTCATACCTCTGTCCTCGTCGCACTCACGGAGCACTACCATGGTCAGCATAGGGCACCGCTGTAGGTGCAACAAGGACGGAGGGATGAGAGCGATCTTCTGAATCAGTCGGCAGGAGCTTCCCTTCCCCTCCGCGCTCTCGCCTCGCGGTAGCACGCGCTCGCGGGCTACATTGCCACTGAGGAGCACAAGCCCCGAACGATCTGGAGCGTGAACGGCTGCTAATTGTACAACCACAACACACCGCAACAGCAGCCTGAGCCTGAGCCCAGCCCTGTCCGGGTCCAGCCGAGGCCTTTGGCGGAGATGTCTTCCAAGTGCGAGATGGGGCGGCGAAAAAAAAAGGGGTGACATGAGTCTCAAATTTACCCCTTCCATTTATTGACACAGACATACAGACAGACAGGCACACAGGTAAGACAAACACACATACAGTCATACACACAGCATTAAAGTAAGCATGAGTTTACATTCGGAAATGCAGCAAAATGCACTTAACAAGTAAACAGTGACTGCAAACTAGATTTTATTTAAAATGAGAATTTTCAGCATAGGGTTTCCCATTGTGCAAGGATGCTAGAGATGTCTGACTCAAGTCAATAATATGCTAATCTCACTAAAACATACACTTCAAGGGGTAAATAGCTCTTGGTAGTGGACTGAAAAATACTGAACAAAGGTATTAAGAGGGCTTTCTTTTTAAATTGATAGAGTGAAAGAGGATTTGAGTATTAGATACTTTAAGTAAGATACTTAAAGTAGGTCATTTAAACTGTATTTAATGGACGGAGGAGTCAATCAAACAGCAAAAAATACTAGAACCACAATAAATGAAAAAGTTTTTTAAGAAGTCTAATATTACCTACATGACTAGAGAAGGATATGACTTGAGTCAGCCACCAATGGGGACTACATACATAAATGAAAATGAACACTCACATATGAACATTAAATCAACAATTAAAAATTATAAACAAAGATCACAATATCACAAAATAAATGATAAGTATAGCACTGTCTTATACATGCGCATTGGAAATACTGATAAAAACTTTAATAAATAATATTCATGGAGATTAAAAGACTTGTCAATTTGTTGCAGGAATGTTAAAAATATTCCAGGTTATCAAGTAGATAAAATTTCATTGGTTCACAGATTGGTTTCTTCAATATTGTAAGCCATCCAAGCAGAAAAAAGCTTCATGAGAGGTGAATAAAATTGGTACACACTGGTACGGATTAGCATGTGCCGAGCAAGTGAGTGAAACAAATTAATTGACATGGATTGGCTTTTGATTTCATTTGTTTGACTGTCGATATTTCATTTAAAAGTCTTTAATCTAAGAACTACTTTGAACTTAATTTTGTTCTGAATAAAATTTTAGTCCCGGCAAATTTGAGCCTATTCTTCTTTTGGAAACCTCAAAGACCTTCAACACTTTCTCATCATCACACATAAGAGAAAATTACTTGGCAAGGCTAGCAGTACACACTGCAAAGCTAAATATCATAACTTGTGACTTGCAATATAGTAGTGCAACATTTATGCTTTTAAGCTTGCAACTTCCTTTGCAATGTTCAGCCTTGCTTGTTCCTCAAATTTCTCTCGGAATTCTTTGGTTGCAAATATATTGGGTATCATGAGAAATGTTTCAAGCACCTGCCAAAAAAGAATATTTATTTTGAGTAAAGGTAAAATGTTTCTTACTATTCATTAAATTACAAGTAACCACCTACCCGGAGTCGAAAAGTGCGATACTGATTTGCAGGCATGGGACCATACTCTTGCTGCACTTTGGATGAATAGAGAGCATAGTCTTCTGGTTCTCCTCCTAAAGGAGTCATATCTATGTCAAGAAAATAGTGATGATCTTCTGACCCAAACATGCCCCCTGTCTTATGTTCATCAGTACTATGAGTAGCATGTGCTTGAAGCAAAGAAACTACCTCTTGATGAACTTGAGAGTCCTGAAAGTAAACAGTTAAAAATTTCTGAATATGGCACATTGCTTAACAGACTGACAAACTCCTGACAAACTCAGAATCAGGACTTACATTTGGTATTTCAGCGTCTTCTGCAAACTTATCAAACATAGCAATGTTTCTTGTCTCACAGTCGACTGACTTTGGATCATATTCATAACTGCACAGAAATTAAAACATTTAATGATGAGTAAGATGAGACATAATGGTGTGAGCTCACTGAAGAGCATATATGAAGTGGAAATGTGGATTAGCATTTTTTTTTCTCCTTTTATATGTTTAAAGAGAAAATAAGTCTAAAACGCTATGTGGTGGGTCGAAAAGGTAAGAATGTACTTCACCGGACAGAGAACAAAGGGAAGGTTAGACCGTCGTCTGCTAGTGTTAAGCTAGTATTCTTAATGCTGAAATTTTAACCCGAAACAATCTATACGTGTTTCTTACAAAAAGTTTACTTATTTCCACTACTTACTAGTTAAAAATAATGGCTAAAGCCACCGCTTTGGGGTTTTTAAGGTTGCTCTTGACAGATTCAAAGTGAGTCATCTTATCCTCCAAGTGTTGAAGATTATGGAACTTCCGAGATTCCTCAGAATACTTTTCGACTATGTTTGTCCACCATGATTCCGTTACAGCTCTGGGCAAATCACCGGTACATTCCTTCCAAATTGCTTCCAATTTTGTAGCCATTGTCATCAAGAGTAACCGAACCCAAGTCTCCGAAACACTTTTGACAGCTCTTTTGACAGCACTTGAGCCCCCCTTTCCTCCTCGTAAAATATATCTCTTGCCAACTGCGGGAAGGAAAATGTGCTGAACGATGCGAAGGCACGTTGGAACTAGCCGATAACTTTTCTGATTTCTCTCGTTTCAGTGAATATTTTTTAGAAGGTTCACCTGGAAACCTTTCTCTACCTTTTTATAATGTAGATTCTCACTCTTGCTCAAAGCTCTCGTTAGGTTGGCTTCTTTGAAAATTATCACTGCCACGAAAATCTGTTTATAGAGGGCGCAGTACTTGTTTTGTTTTCATCGCACGGGTAAGGGGGAAGGAGAGCGAGGCGGGGAAGGGCGGGGCGGAACCAGGCGGAACCGAAAGTTGTCGCCAGTCAGGTGGGATAGAGGTGCGCCGCGGCCGCGAAGCGAGACGACTGCGAGGTGGCGTACGTGAGCTGTGTGTTGTGTGCACAGCCTGTCCTGTGGGAAGTCGAGTCGCGACTGGAACAAGTCCCTTTGACGTGCCGTGCAGGTCCGCGCTAGTACCTCTGTCACCAGGCCGCCCCGGGCCGCACCCGCTGCGCGAAGCTTGTCACTGGAGAGTCTCCTCACTCCTACGACGCAGCCGCCGTACGCCGAAATGCTGAGCCTGCTGAGGCACCGTGCGGTCGCCGCCGTCGCGAGGGAGACGTCCTCAAAGTGGAGCCGCTCCGTCGCCGTGCCCCCCTGCGGAGGCCCACTGCTGTCCGAGTCGGTCGCCGCGGCACCGACTCGCTCGCTGCTCCACACGGCGAGCGTGGACCGGCACCAGAGCGTCCCTCGGTGAGTCTTCTCTCGCAGACACTAATCTACCGTCTGCCATGCAACCCTCCTGCTGTCACCGTTACCATTCGTGAAGTTGCATCTTTCTTCCAAGGGGGTGTGTTTGCCGGTCTGTGACCAAATAGCTTGTATGGTGTTACTTTTTATACTTTCATTTCTCTCACATTCTTTGCTGTGCTGTGCTTTATAATTTTTGAGGACATTTTGTCGGCCTCTTCTGGTGAAATCCCTTTCTTTTCAAAACCAGATTTATTTTTTCCTCACTGTTTTGAGAACGACTTCAATGTATCCTATTTTTAGTGGACACACGTTATTGTGTGTGGTTGAGGAAGAGTAATGTATGCTGAAGGGAAGGGCATCTGATAGTGGCTCGTAGGGTAAGCAACTTCACATGTTTTCTTAGCTTTCTCACCTGGATGGCGTAGTCAGATAATATTTCAGTCTCCTATAAGTTGGGTCTCTCTCGTTGGGCATCCCAGTCTTATTCTGTGTATCCGTGTGCTGGGTTCTCGACTTTAAGAATGACCTGTTGTATTAATTGTTTCACGGTTTGTTTTAGCCGGTTGTCTCCAGTTACCCTAGCCTCTGTTCCTCCAGCTGCTATTCAACCTGTGGCTAGTAAAGATGATAGCCGTGAGTTCATGGCAATATTTCCTGATCTTGTGAGGGATCTAACAGAGGCTGGGAGGCATGTGGACATCCCAGAAGTAACGAAGTGGTTGTCAAAGGTTTCTATGTTGTGCTTTTTTTAGTGCATATAAGAGGGATTGAAATTCTTCTATAAAATTTTTAATTTGTCTTTTTCTGCTTTATCAGGTTCTGCAATACAATGCTACTGGAGGAAAAAGGAACAGAGCAATGGCTGTGGTTTATTCATATCGCTTATTGGCTGAAAAAGGTGATTTGACTCCAGAAAACCAGAGACTAACCATGATACTTGGTTGGTGTGTTGAAATTGTGAGTATTCCATCGAGGTGTGAAGATGAGCACAAATTTTGTTGTATTAGTTAGTGATAATGAATATTCCAGCTGCAAGCATTCTTCCTTGTCACTGATGACTTAATGGACGAAAGTGTGACAAGAAGGGGAAAACCTTGCTGGTACAAGGTCAATGATATTGGACTTGCTGCTTTCAATGATGGGATCCTCCTTGAGAGTTCTGTATTTCAACTTCTCAGAACCCATTTTAGAAACAAAGACTGTTACATGGATCTTGTAGAATTATTTCATGATGTAAGTGCATCTTGGCATTTCTGTTTTGAACTCTTACCTTTCAACTATTTTGGCTAAACCTTGAATAAATTTTAAGGTAATCTATAAAACAAGTATGGGCCAAGCCTTAGACTTGCAAACTTCCCACAAAGGGAAGCCAGATCTCTCAGTCTTTACAATGGCAAGATACCAGGCTATTATTAAATATAAGACTGCCTATTACTCTTTCTACCTTCCTGTGGCATTAGCAATGGTCATGGTAAGTTAAAATTTATAAATACTTTTTTTTTTATACTTCCGCCCTTTTTTTCCTGTTGGCTCAAACAATTGAAAGCAAATTATAATCTAACACCATCTGAGTTTTTATGTGACTTTTCCATATTTTAGGCAGGTATTAAGGATAATGAAGTCCACCGTCAAGCAAGAACCATTCTCCTTCAGATGGGAGAATTCTTCCAAGTCCAGGTTATTATGTTTTCTCTTTACTATTACATCCATATTTTGTTGTTGCTCTTTTGAAACATTTGTAAAATGTTTCAGTTGTTTTTTTTAATTATTATTAAATAAATTTATTTGTATAGGATGATTACCTTGACTGCTATGGGGACCCTTCTGTTACTGGTAAGATAGGAACAGATATCCAGGAAGGAAAATGTACCTGGTTGGCAGTTGTTGCCCTTCAAAGGGCCAACAAAGAGCAAAGAGAGATCATGGAGGTATGTTTTTGTAATTCACTATCTGTAACCAGTAAAATGCCTATAAATACCTGACTCACATCAGTGTTTTTTGTTTTGTTTTTTTCTTCAGAAATTCTATGGTTCACCAGATCCAGCTGATATTCAAAGAATAAAAGATCTGTATGAGGAACTGAATGTTCCTCTTACATATGGCACATTTGAAGAGGAGAGTTACAATAGAATACGAACTCTCATACAACAGGTGTCAAGAGGCTTACCGGTGGAGCTGTTTTTCAAATTTTTGGACCAGATCCATAAACGACAGAACTAAACCACCTTGTAACATTTTTGGTATTTTTTTGTAATGATATAGCCTGAAGAATGCTAATTACCATTTTAAGCCATTTGGAGACCTGAGACAATACGTACATTTCTCAATTTTATATTTTTTATATTGTTTTGTATCTCTTTATCTATCGCCAAACCTCTTGATTGAGGGGTGGAAGTTTTCTTTACTTTTTCTTAAAGTACTATTGCATATTACTTTCTGCCTTACTAGGTTGCGTTAAATCTAGTCATTTAAAATGCATTTTGTATGCTGTATTTGACGGCTTTTTTATTAAGGAAAACAATGACAAGAGGAGGCTGTATCCGGTTACAAGATTCATACAGCTATTGACGAACCATCCATAAGATAGCTCTGTTTTCTTTGGGCTACCACAAGAACCCGTGTTATCCTAGAGCAATTCTTTGGCAAGTTCTAGTGTAGTTTTATGGTGTTTATAATCTATGTCAGGATACTTAACAAAATCATGAAAAGTTAAGTGGTAATTGTTTGCTCAAATCAAAGGACCAAATAGAGAAAACTATGTATAAATCATAATACATCACACACTTGTTTTGATTTGTTTTAATAATTTTTAAGTTTATTCAAAGAAGTATTTTTATCTATCTACTGATCTGAAATATAAGAGAAAGCAATAATAGTTCTAACTTTGATCAATCTTCCAAACATAACTTTATTGGTCTGAAACATTTCAACTTACTGAGTTGCAAGTTTGGTATTGTTTTACACAATTAGTTTGTGACCTCAGTTTAACAATTCATCTGGATAGACAATTTCAAAAGGAATGTATGATATGCACAGTTGAAATGAAAAATCTGCATCTACTGGTAACACACAGTAAGCTTCTATCCAAAGAAAATTATAATAACTTCTAAAAAAAATTCCACCATCTAAGGTCAAATTAAAAAGGTCTCAACCCCCCTCCCCCTCCACTCACACACCTAATACTTGAAATTATGTACATAACAAAGAGACCTCTGGCATTGATAAATTCACAGGTGCAGCAAATATACAGGACTTTAGCGGTTTAAAACACTATGGTACAGAAATTTGAAGCTTAGATGACGTCCCAGCTCCTATGGAATGGTCACCATTATGATGACAGTAAAATGTTGAGAGTAATAACAAGACTGGTATAGACACTAAACTTCCCAAAAGTAAATAGAAATGAATTTAATACAATGAAATTAAATGACTTTAAGCATCCAATGAATTCCTGCTGTTTTGATAGAACTGTTGCGCAGAGATCAGTAAGGTGAATATATAAAGACAAGCAGCAATCCAGCAGTTGTAAGCATTCTGGAAAGTTACAAAATATAATTAAAAAATGGACAATATGAAAATCCTACCTTTAACAAAACCTAACAAACCTGTTGGTAGCCGCTATCAGCAGCAGCGTAAAATTCTTCCATTGTTTCAAAGTTTTCCTCCATAACAGAAAGATCTTCCGCTAATCCAACGCTCCTTACGAAATAGAATATTCCCATCAGCACCTGGAACGAAACAACATCCTCATTAAATACAATGTAACTAAGCTCCTGATGGGATAAAAAAAAAAAGAAAATTACATAGTGAATTCATGTTGGAACAACAAGAAAATTTAACAATGAATTACACAGCGGTTTGATGTCGGAATCACAAGAAACTGATTTCATCTGTACAAAATGCGAAAGTGAGATAAAAAGAATCTATTTCTTGTTTTGAATCCATTATTTATGTGAGATATAAAATAGGAAAAGAAATAGAGTTGTGGAAGACAGAAGACATTGATGACAAGATAACCTCAACATACTATTTTCAAGGCTACATTGATTGCAATAAATTAGTTCGGTAATAATTTTGTTGTATAAGGTGACTACTTAGTTTCTGCTCGATGTAGTACAATAATTTCGACGAACACAACGACAGCTTGCGTACAAAATTATGGTAAGTTCAGACAAGTAGAATCCGTCTGTGCAGGTGCGACAGTTAGATAAACCAGCGATGTCAACACTTACCAGTTGAACAATGCCCCATGCACTGATGATTAAACCGCAGAGGGAGAGTTTAGGTCCACAGATTTTCAACATTTTGGCCGGAAGATGGGGGAAATATGGACCTGCTAAAGAGTCAGGGGTGGTTTTCCAGAGCCAAACCTTGTGATCGTTCCCTAATCAACCGTCACTTGTTTGTCATGTGACTGGCTGCGGAGGAGGGGT
Organism: Frankliniella fusca; assembly: GCA_029379305.1. NCBI lineage: Eukaryota > Metazoa > Arthropoda > Insecta > Thysanoptera > Thripidae > Frankliniella > Frankliniella fusca. Next base: position 1,710,631 of record JAHWGI010001278.1, on the reverse strand, counting down.
GGGGGGGGATACGTTCAAGTGACCGTAGCAGACAGCAGACAGTCGTACCAAGAAAGAAACACCTACCACACGAGAACTGAGGTGCGAGCAGTTTTAAGACAAATTGTTAAAGATCTCTGGATTATCAAAAAGAAAGAAAAAAAACTTTTCCGTTTCACCGTTTTACATACAGCCGTGTCAAGAAAATAAAAATAAATGAACATAAAAACATTTAAAAAAAAAGTTGCTCTGTACCCCGTGACTTCCCTCTGCGAAGTCAGTGAGCGGAATTACACCCAATGTCCTCGCAAAAGGAAGCTCATGCAGGGATGAAATGTAATCTAGATGACACTAAAGCAAACTGTTCACTATGACATATATACACGGCGGGGAAAACCATTGACCCCAGCAGCCTGCGCGGCTGACCTACATCAGGGACACCGAGACCACCCCTCGTATCGATCTCCCACTTTGCCTTTGCCTGTTCACCTCATAAGCCTAGCCCCCCTGCCTCTAGTGGGGCAGGCCGGCAGCCGGCAGGCCTCTCTGACCGGGAGAGCCCGGCAGCGTCAGGCAACGCCCGGCGCCCGGCACGGCGAACGGTGCCGAGCCCCGAGCCCTTTCGCATTCCGTATATAGGGCAAGTGCGCCATCGAAAATAATGGAACAACTCGCTGGGAAGCGTCAACGTGGGGAAACTATAAAGCAGAGGCGGATCTAGCCGGCTGCTATGAGTGGGGCGAAGCCGTGCTTTTTGCCTACATTCAGGCGGATTGTAACTCATGTTGCCTACCCATCAGGCGGTTTGTTAAAAACTTGTTTGGAAGGGGGGGGGGGGGGGGGGGGGGGGGACAAAACCCCTTGCACCCACCCCATCCCCCCTTTCCCCCTGTATCCGCACCTGCTATAAAGATAGCCTTGCACTTAACATTTTCAATGTCTCCGCCAATGTCTATTCGTCGATTTTCGCTAATATTTTATCTGACAGTGTAGAAAACATGTACTGTTTGTACATTTCAACACAAACTTTGGGACTTGAGTCATTACAACAAAATTGTCCGAAAATACAAAACGGACGTTGGTGGACATGACGAAAACGCCCTCTCCATACAGCCGGGGCAGTGCGACAGACGATGGCGATAGGGGGACCCCCAGCGTATTCCGGTAATCCATCTGCACCAGTGTTGCCAGAAAAGTTATGGGAAAAAAAACGCGCTATAGACCTATGCGCCTATGCGAAGGTGGCGGTATCTCCACCTAGGCAGATGCCTACTAGGCAACTCCCCTGCACTAGAGCACAGATGTTACCTAGTAGGTAGGCGGCGATACAGTCCCGTTGCGCACAGGTGTATTGCGCGGTTTTTGGACTAACTTTCTGGCGACACTGATCTGCACTGCAAGCTCTCTCCGGGGATAGGCACCTGCAGCGGTGCCCTATTTTAGCAATGGCAGGGCCGCAGGGCCCCGACATGGACGGAGGCCCGAGTGATCCTCTGAATCGGTCAACAGACTCAAAACCGCATTGTAACAAGGCGCGCCCGTGCTTGGGCTTGGGGGAGCATGCGGATTTCCCCTATCGACTCCTTGCGTTAGCAGGGGATCACAGGGGATTAGGAGAGAGGGGGCGAGAGAGAGAGAGAGAGAGAGAGAGAGAGAGAGAGAGAGAGAGAGAGAGAGAGAGAGAGAGAGAGAGAGAGAGAGAGAGAGAGAAATGGGGGGGGGGAGTTACCCAGTGTGTCCTGATGCAAATTATTCCCCGTTTTAGTTTCTCATTTTCCGCTTTTGAACAATCCCAAATTTCTTCCACTTCTACATTACTCTCGTCCGGAAGGGAAGCGAAAACCAAAGCCTTAGACAAATCCAGTCTTTCAGCGCCCCTTGTGTTGGGGTCGAGTGTGAGAGCTTTGAGGCCGGAGGCGTGAGACGATACGATCGTGTTTGGCATTTTATATCACAATAATTTATTGACAGATGAGAAGACGAAAAGTTTGGTTGAAGTAGAATGTGACGCTCGGCTCGGGTCCCGCACTGGGCCCGGGCCTTGCGGACCGCGTCAGCGCCGACCCTCTCGGCGCCGTGGTCCGGTGTCCGCAGGGACGCGGCGACGAGGTCCGGTCCGAGCACCGAGCAGCCCGTGCGGGATACGCGGCGCGCGGTATCACGTGAGGAGCACAGCCTAAGGAGAAGTGGCACGAAGAGTGGAAGCAGGAAGCCGAAAGGGAGAAGTGGCGACCACCTCGGGGCGGGCTGGTGAGCAGCGCCGGAGGTCTGTCGCGGGTCCAGTCGGCTTGCTGCAGGCAGACAGCCTGAGCGCTCAGGAGTACAACCCTATCGAGGCCGTCCGCCATAGGAGCCGGCCGGGGCGGCGTCAGCGCGAGTGGTAGGCGCGCCACCGCGGCCGTGCCCGTCCACTACGTCGTCCTCCGCTCGGCCGCTCAGCGCCTCAGGTAGGCGATGGGCAGGGCGGCGGGGGCGGCGTGGTAGGCGATGGGGGCGGCGTGGTAGGCGATGGGGGCGGCGGCCAGCAGCGGGGCGTGGACGACGGGGGCGGCGGCCAGGAGGGTGGCGTCGGGGCCGTGCACCTGGGAGCGGGTGCTGGCGCTGGCCGCCCACGGCGAGTGCTGCTGGGCGGTCGACTCGTGCGACCAGGTGGTGGAGCCCGCGGTCAGGAGCTGGGCAGAGCTGGCGGCCACCAGGCACGCGAACACGACCACGATCTGCAAGCAGAGGGGAAGACAAGATAATGTAACGTATCGCTCGACTCAGGCAGGGTGGTAGAGCGGGGCGGGGCGGGGCGGGGCGGAAATGCATTGCGAGGAGCTCTCATTTCAAGTTCGGCTCCGGTCAGGTCCGGTCCGGTCCGCGGCCTTGAGACGCAACCCAGACCTCAAGCAAGGCCAGTGGCACCGGCGATGCGGTGTGGCGGCGGCAGCTGGCAGGCGCTCCTGCAGGGTGATTCCGCACAGTATGGTTTCGTATCTCTATCCTTGTCACTCTAAGTGGGGCACGCCCATGAGAAGCAAGAGGGAGAGGACACTTCTAAACGCTTTTCGGAATTTGAGTCCATCCAGAACTCAAAACGGAATCACCTGCCTGCCGGACCCGGCCCAGCGCAGAGCCCCCGGCCAGGCCCGGCTCTTCAGCACGGCTCGTGGACAATAGGAGTCGTAAGTCGTGGTCCAAGGCGTGGCGATTAACACCTCATTTCTCATTCCGACCGCAGCTGAACCGAAACACTTATGTGTGTAGGTTCACGACCAGAACGCGGCTGGAAAGAGTGCTCCTATGACCAGGCCGACGGACACGAGCCTTCACACAGAATACGCCGGACCAAGGGAGCAGCCACTCACAAAATTTGTGGCCCGACCAATATCTATTACCACTATTACACGACTATTACAGAGACATTTAAAGGAGTTTTACTAACAATAAGTAACTGCTGTAGCACGATCTTTTCATTGTATCTAAACCACTCAAGTCCGTTGCACAACAAATACCCGGAAAAAAGCAGCATTCTTGTCGCAAGTGAAAATACTTGACAAAAGTAAATTCTCTTGCTCTCAGCAAGAATTCGCCTGTTGTATATGTGTCTTTACTTGTTTCAAAAACCCACTTTTCCGGGTTTATTACTAATGAAGCTTGACAAGTGACCCGACTAATACGCGAATGGACACCCGCTCGGATATCGGACGCCCCGAGCGCAACAAGACCAACCGCACCCACACCCACCCTGCGGCCCCGCCCCGCCCCGCCCCGCCCCGCCCCGCCCCGCCCCGCCCCGCCCCGCCCCGCCCCGCCCCGCCCCGCCCCGCCCCGCCCCGCCCCGCCCCGCCCCGCCCCGCCCCGCCCCGCCCCGCCCCGCCCCGCCCCGCCCCGCCCCGCCCCGCCCCGCCCCGCCCCGCCCCGCCCCGCCCCGCCCCGCCCTGCCCCGCCCCGCCCCGCCCCGCCCCGCCCCGCCCCGCCCCGCCCCGCCCCGCCCCGCCCCGCCCCGCCCTGCCTCGCCTCGCCCCGCCCCGCGCCGCCCTCAGCAGCGACCACGCGGAATCACTGATCGACTGACGCCGCACGATTGTGTCCGGGCCGGCGGTGGGCCGGGGGTGCGGCGCGGCGGGGTCCAGGGGATCAAGGCCACCCCGCTCCGCACCGTCCATTTCCCTGTTCGCCGATTCTCCGTCCATCATGACTCACGACGGACTGGACTACACACACGAGCCTGCGCTGCGCCCAGCTTCCCTGCTCCTGCCTGGCTGAGACGACTAATTTGGGGACTTCCCTCTCCCTCCTCCTTGCGCAGCGTCGCTGCTGCCTTCCGCGCAATACGGGACAAAAAGCGTAATATATGAAAATTCTGTCTGTTTGCGCAGTTGTACTATACCGGTGACTGCAATATACATTCGACTGGAGTGCGATGGGACAGTTAAACCTGGAAAACCAAGTGTGTACAAGTATTCACTACTTACTGCATACTTCGAAGTATTCAGCAAATAATGTATACATGTCCATGCATGCAGTTAGGCATGTACACACTGTTCACACGTGGACATGCATACATTATTTGCTGAATACTTCGAAGTATGCAGTAAAAACTGAATACTTGTACAAACTTGGTTTTCCAGAGCGAAGGCAGCTACTAACGGTCTGCGTAGAATGCGCTGAAATCTGACTTTCTCCCTCCCTATTAGCGCCAATGCGCTTAAATGTGCATTAAATGCAAATGCGCATAAAAATGCGCGTGAAAGGTACATTTTCGGTGCATGTAATGTACATAATGTGCGGAGCCTTTAACGCAGTGATGTACATCAAAAGCGTCTTAAATGTGTTACCTTTAAAGCGCACTTTAATGCACATTACAAAATTGGCGATAAGGGGGCTGGCTGCAACTGCACTAAAACTGTACACGTTCCAGCATAAGAGATAACAAAAATAAGTGCACGACAGCGCCAGAAATTCGCACTTGATATTAGACATATCACGCAGGATGAATGCAGTTGGCTTCTTGCGGGTTGCGGTACTCGTACTCACCATCTTCATCATGTTGGAGGTTGGGTTGGGTTGTCTGAGCGACTCAGGGCAATATCTGCAAGCAGCAATGCGACTGATGGCGAGTGGAGCTCAGCGAGGCCTTATATATCGCCGAGGGGAGGCGAGGCGAGGCGAGGCGCCGCCCAAAATCGCCCGTGGTGTGCAGCGCAGGGTGGGGCTCCCATCCAGGGGCGGGGCGGGGCGGGGCGGGGCGAGGCGGGGCGGGGCGTGGCGGGGCGGGGCGGGGCGTGGCGGGGCGGGGCGGGGCGGGGCGGGGCGGGGCGGGGCGGGCACCGTCCAGCCCAGCTTCCTGAGTGCGTCGCGCCTCCGCGTGGCGGAGCTGAGACTATCTATTATGTTTACAGCGAGGAAGCGGCCAGCCAGGCTCACATGGGCTCCCCATAGAGCACCCCGCCGAGGCGAGGGGTCCCCCACTCCCTCAGGTAGTGTTCACACGAGTATTATTTCTAGTATTGATGATGAGTTCTGCCGCGTATTCGTGATTTTGGCGGGTAATGTGCGAGCGTTGGCGAGTATTGGCGAGTACTTCGCGAATAAATTTCAAGCAAGATTGTGAGTATTGGTGATAAATGCCGAGTAATAATGAGTTGGGTGCGAGAATTTTCTTTGTGTACACACGAGTAACGAAGAGGTGAAACCTCGGAGCATACGCGGCCCCGTGGCCCGGTCAGGCCCGCGCGGGGACGGGAACGGGGACGCGTAAGGCAAGGGCGTGAAAGCCACTGCGGTTTGATCCCAAGTAGAGTCCAGCCGACTTATTCCGAAGAGCGCTTTCCTCACCCTGTCTCTCTCGCAGTCATGGGGCTTCACCGTATAGGTGTTAGAGAGACAGAGCTAGGAGAGCGCTCCTCAGAACAACTCGGCTGCGAGGACCGTGCCCTCAGTTTGCCTGCCGGTTGGCCGTACTGCCACTGTCTCAGCCCAGACTCGTCATCTACTTTGTGTCTAACACAAACACGTGCCCAACATGCGCACGGAGGGTGTCCGCGGGTCCCGTATAGAGAGGGTCCTGTGGGAGGCCATGAGGCCGTGGAGTAGGTGTAGCAGGTAGGTGAGGCTGTTGTCCTGTCCTGCCCCTGAAGAGTGCAGTGCCCTGCTAGCACGGCCGGCGCGGCCCTTCACCTCTTGCATTCCCCGAAATGACCGGTCGGATCGGAGGTGGGGCTCCCGGGGCGCTCAGCCTCTCGGGTGCAGCGAGAACGGGGCGCATCGCGTGCTGCCGTCGGCCTCGCCCGTACCGCCCAGCCCCACCCCGCCCCTCTCCGCCCCGCCCCGCCCCGCCCCGCCCCGCCCCTGCGCTTCACTTTCGGCCCAGCCCCGCCCTGCCCGACCCAGGCAGGCCCTGCCAGGATCAGACTTCCCGTCCCGGACGCGTATTATTGCGAGACGTGGTCGAGCGGGGGTCGAGGGACGCGCCGCATTTCAAGGCCTCGCCCTCGCACCGAGTACGCCGGTAGCGCACAAAATTCGCCCGTTTGGAAGTATATTTTTCTATCTTTCAGTAGGCACCAAATTAGGGGCATTACGGCGTGGTATACCCGGATCAGATGTATACCGGGTGTTTCTTTGAATGCGTCACAGTGTTGAGGGATTGCACACTCGCCAGCGCTACAGGGGCCATGGCGTCTTACGGGCGAATGAGGTAGGCAAACCCGCAACACTGTTACGCATTAACAGAGAAACAGCCGGTACAGAGTGTATAACGGAAAAGAAAACCCCCTTGATTCTGCCAACCTACCTCTGCCTTCTGCCAGCCTGTGTCTGGAGAGGAGGCAGTGCTGCCAGATAAGCAGGCAAAGTGTGGCAGACGGATACCTCCGCCTGCCTACTAGGCAACATGTAGTCGCATGTGTAGAGATCTTGCCTTGTAGGCAGACGGAGGTACCCGTCTGCCACACACAGGTGTATTCGAGGGATTTTTCGCCTACTTATCGGGCAGCACTGAGTGGAGGCAATGAGTCGGGGCACTTGCTTGACCGTTGCAGATTGCCCGCCCCGCTCTCGACTCTGATCGCGAACGACGCCCCTCAAGTTCCGAATTCCATAATGTGGCTGGACGTAGATCTGGAGCCTGCGCAGCCTGCGCGTGGCGCGGGCGCCCCCCTCCATGACGCAACGTCTGTCCAGAGTTAGCCTTGTTGTTCCATGATTTGGGTTTCCGCGTTGAACCGTCCCGGCCTGTCCCGACCCAGCCGTGCTCGCACACGTGAGCCCTCAGTTCTGGCTGTTTGGAATGCGTTCCGGGAAAGCTATAAAAAAAATTGAAAGATCATGTTGAAGAATCGTGATTCATTAAAGAGCTTGAGAGTATTTTGGCGCGGCTGGGAAGCCTTCCAGTATTCTCTCGGTGTTTTTATTTTTTTACAGAAGTTAGATTCGGAGGGCAGCAGTCGGTGTACTCCCACTATTCCCCATGTGAGTTAAAAAAGGCTTGATGTGAATAGGCAATCTTATAGGTGCCCCCACAATCAACTCATCGGGAGGTGACGGAACGAAATTTTAGGTACTAAGAATTTAAGTCATGCTTCCCCCTGCGCTTGTGCTCTCCGGGTAGGCCGCCACCTCACACGAGTGCTTGGCGGGTTGGCCTATCCAGTTTGTCGCAGGCGTTCCGCCTCGGTAACGGCCATTGTGGGGGCGCCATATCTCAGCCGAAAGGTAGGCAAGAAGTGAGAACTCGCCGAGAGTGGCGGAGCGTAGTGGAGCGCGGTGGTGGTGGTGGTAGTCCACCACGCGATGTTCTGCTCCCGCGGTCCTACTCCCCATTCATAGAAATGTTGTAATGGACAACTTGCCCAGAGTGGCGGCGTGTAGTTGGAACCAAAACAAAGCACCATAACCTACGCATAGAACTGGTTTAAGTCCTGGTTTAGATTCAATTCTAGCGTGGCTGTGTTCAAAAACATGTGTCTGTCAAGGCTGCACATTCATTAGGATCACTTGCTCCGCCACTCTCGGCAAGTTGTCTTATTAGGGCTGTATCAACGTAAGCGAAATAACAGATAACAGATAACGGATAACAGATAACAGATAGGGTATTTAGACGGTTTACTCGAAATTTAGGCCAGTAAACTCGTGCTTTTTGCGAAATATGTCAAAATATTTAAAAATCAAAGAGTTTTCGAAACTCTCGAAACGCAAGAGGGCTGGAAACAGCGCCCTCAACTGATGACGCCGGTAACGCCGCGGCACGATAGAGGGCGCTGTTTCAAGCCCTCTTGCGTTTCGAGTTTCGGAAACTCTTTGTTTTTTAAATATTTTGACATATTTCGCAAAAAGCACGAGTTTACTGGCCTGAATTACGAGTAAACCGTCTAAATACCCTATCTGTTATCTGTTATCCGTTATCTGTTATCTGTTATTTCGCTTACGTTGATACAGCCAATATCTCACTAGAGCGCAGCTGTTCAAAATCCGCGCCTGACGGAGCGCACTCTGTAGTGTTATTTTGGAAACCAACTTTGAGAAAGCCGAAATAGAAGGCTCTGAAAATGACGTTTTATTGATTGGTTACTCGAATGGCGGAAATTTTGTCCTAAGTCTAATAAAGTTATTTCATGAATACTCGTGAACATGGCTGCTTTGCCGTCGCCGACGCAGGTATCTTTTACTTATTTTGGTGATGTTATTAACTCTCCCTACCCTGTAGCATTCTTGTAAAGAGATGCCACCGCAGAGGCTAAGGGTCACCATGCAACCTCTCATTTCCTATGTCAGTAGATATTTGTTCGTGACCTATTATTCAATGAATCCTCAATGTCACTGAGACATTATTTGATAAGTTAGTATAAAAATTTTGCCTCCGTGATTTCGTCTTTGAAGAACTTAAACTGAACGGATATAAGGTCAAGTGAGGTGTTTCGAAAGGTGATTTAGTTGTATTTAAACGTCACAATATTTTGTGTACATCTTCATTTTCTCATTAAAGGGACAGTGAAGCCTTTTTCGATCTTTGAAGACCACTTTCGTTGCCCTACTGTATGTCAAGAGACTGTGTGATGCCGTTTATTTGGCTGCTTTTAAGTTTCATGGGCGTTATTATTTTTCTGAAGTGACATTTCTCAAATTGATTAATTTATGTTCAAACAGCACCAAGTATCGCTTATTTGTTTTATGATGTGGACTTCCCCACTTTCAATTACAATGATATGACGGTTATCATTCTTATCCCATAAAAAACACTTTATTTACGAGGTTATTTAGAGGTTAGGTTCACACACCCTCAGCTACCTGTCATTTTTGTGCACATCTAAACTGTTGTTTTCCTTTTTTCTCCTTTAAGGTGGCTGGGAGTCAGTATGGCATATATGAAGCATATTACCGAATTGTGAGTATTTGTGGTTTTTGTCCACTATTTTTTCTCCCTCATTATTGGCTTAGAAATTTTTGTGACATAATGCATTTGGTGTAGGTGGATCCCAACAACACCGGATCCATAGAAGCTAGAGATGCTGCTGGCTTCCTAAAGAAGTCTGGCCTTTCAGATATAGTTCTCAGTAAAGTAAGTAAAATTGTTGGAAAGAAAGAATTCAAACTATTTTAGCGGGTGCCGGTCCTATTATTGACCTATTTTGTTTGATTCCTACAGATATGGGACCTGTCGGATCCAACAGGAAAAGGCTACCTAAACAAGCAAGGTTTTTTTGTTGCCTTAAAATTAGTGTCACTGGCACAAGCAGGCCGGCCTACAACTATGGACAGTATAGTTTATGACCTACCCCCACCGAAGATGGTAAGAAAATTATTAACTAAAATTTCCCATCCTCAGTAAATCACAGGGATTTCCTCACCTCAATTTAAAATTTGACTTATTGTAAATTTTTAGGGTGACCTGAAGATTAAGCCTGTGACAAACAATGTTCCACCACCAGTTCCACCTGTTACAATTGCACCAGGTGACTGGGCCATGAAAGACCCAGAGAGGATGAAATACGAACAGCTCTTTGAGTCTCTGGGTCCTGTTGGAGGAAAAATACAAGGGAATAAGGTCAGTTCAAAAGCGTGTATTATCAATCAATAAATGTGTTAATTTAAATATATTACTTCCTTGCTAATTTTCTTTTTTCTCCTTTAGGTCAAAGGTGTTCTCATGGAATCAAAATTACCCTTGGACACATTGGGTAAAATATGGGATCTTGCAGACATGGACAAGGATGGAATGCTAGACCGCCATGAATTTGTTGTTGTGAGTCCCATTACCTTGTTTCTAATTTCTCATTGCAAAGTCTTTATTTTAGTTCATCTATTTATTTTCTTTTTTTAAAATTCTGTGATGTGATGGTACTGAAACATTTTTCTTTTTTTTTTTTTCTAGGCAATGCATTTGGTTTATAAAGCGCTGGAGAAACACAGCATTCCCAATGTGCTGCCCCCAGAGCTTCTTCCTCCAGGCAAGAGAAAACCATCAGGTGTTGGTGCTCCACCTGTACCACCTGCCCCAGCTCCAGCTGCCGTTGCTCTTGCCCACCACGCTCCCCCTCCTGTACCTCCTGCTCCTGCTCCCACAGCAGTTCCTGCCCCTGTCCCTGTTCCTTTGGTTGGGGCTCCAGCAGCAATGCCTGCTGCTCCCTCTCCCGTACCATGGGTAGTGAGTGCTGAGGAACGATCAAAATACAGTATTCTTTTCCATAAGACAGACATTGATAAGGATGGTTATGTGTCTGGTGCTGAGATTAAAGATGTTTTTCTTCAATCTGGGGTTCCTCAAGATGTTCTGGCTAATATCTGGTTGGTTCCTTTTACTCTTTTTTCTCTCCTTTTGTCTTGTTCTGGTGCTCATGGATGTGAATTATTAAATTTATTTTGACATATTTGCCAATATTTTTCCCCAGGGGATTATGTGATAGTCACCAAACAGGAAAACTGAATTTGGAACAGTTTGCCCTAGCAATGTGGCTTATCACTAGAAAACTAAAAGGAATTGATCCTCCAGCAGTTCTTGCTCCAGAAATGGTTCCTCCTAGCATGAGATCTGGAAAGGAAATCCCAACTGTAAGTAATTCTTTTTCAATCAAAGATTTTTCACATTTATTTCATTGGTTTGTTTTCAAGGAATTACAAAATGCTCTCCCAAATATAATTATGAAAGTTAGAATAATTAAAATCATGCTTATGGAACTTATCTGCTGAGCAAATGACAGTCTTATTGGTTGTGATACTGAGAGACGGACAGTTCCTACAAGTCTACTGCCCTGCCAGCAGCTGTAACATTCAAATTAATTAGTGCTATGGAAGTTTGTTTTGGCCATTTTTTCTTCTGCCTTTCTTGTGAAAAGGGAAGTTTCGTTTCTTTCAATTTCAGTACCTGTACAGAGTAGAATCAGATAGCCCAAGATCTTCTACCACTAAGTTGTGTGATGGTGTGACATAAATTCTATCTCCTTTTGCGTAGATTGGTTGTCCATTTACAAACCAACGCGTTGGGACATCAGATAAGAGACTCCTGTGAATGAGATTCATTAATTTAACTTTTAAACTTCATATTATTTCAATTGTCATATTACTCTCACCCTGGACATTGGATGTGTGCAGTGTCCCATTGCTCCAGGAAAAGAATTTTTCTCTTAACTGGTGGAGGAAGCTTTGGTAATTTTTGTAAAGTTGAGTAAATACCATTAGCATTGTCTGCTTCCTCTACAATTTGACCCTTTTCATTGCGTATGACAAACTTTTTAATTTCAGGACAGGGTTCCTAAATTAGTTTTTTCATCTTAGTACCTTCCTTTAATTTCTTTGCATTTTCTTTATCATCTGGATCAATCTTAATCTTAGCATACCTTACAAAATGCTTCCATTACTTCACTCTTCCTAGAGATAATGTTGGGGTGGTCGCGAATAGGTTTTGGTAACAGTCCGGACCTGCAGGGCACTCCTTCCTTGAAGAGAGTTAAGACTTCGGGTGCTGTTGGGTGTAAATAAGTATTTCTTTTAGGTCAATAAAGTAATATATTTGATAATATACCAACATCTTCAACACGTCGCACCATTCTGAGAATTGTTGATTGCTCCTACTGTACACACTCCAATTCGGAAACGCTTCCCTACCCTCCCACACCGCGAACATTCAGTCCAGTTTCTCCAATTTGTAAATGCTATCAAGCCAAAATTAGGTAATGTAATATTGGGTGTGGGATGTGGCTTTCCTTTAAAATTAACTGACCAAACCTAGTAGGTAAAGACAGATAGTAATAATATGTGGAGATAGCCAGACCAACACAAATTCAAAAGATTGGCTGAAGTGTACTTTAGTTATGTTTTCTGTTTCTCTTGCAACTTGCAGAAGATGGACAGTAAGCAGTGTCTTAGATTGTGTGCAGGAGTAATTTCCCGCATCATTTTCATCAATGGCAAAAATGTTTAGTGACAAACCATTGTCTTTGATTACTATACGTCTATTCTCGTGGAAAGCACTCCTCTTCTCTGTGCTGTCTATTTCTTTCTCAATGTTTTTAGTTCTAGATGTAGCAATCTTCCATTTAATCTTTGCTTGTCCTCCAGGTCGCAAACAAGTCATGCAGTTTAATCTGAAAAGTAAAAGTCTGTAAGAAGCCTCCCCTCTGTGGCTGTTTCAATTTTTTTCAGTCATGTAAACTTTTTTACTTGATTGTTTCACCCTGGAAAGCATAGTGCACTTTAGGTGTGACATTGACATTTTTCTGTAGACATTCATAAAAGGTTTTCCATTCTTCAAATAGTTTTCTTCTTACAGTACTATTTCCTCCTGGGTAATAGCCGTCATCTTCTGTACTGGTGTTTGTGCTTTGACCATTTTGTACAGTCTTTTTAATGTTTTGTACCTTTTCTCCAATATCAAATGTTTTTGCTACGGGCTGCAGGGCTAATAGTCGGTTCATTGGCATTCTTGTGACCATCAACCGACCTGGGAGCTTGCTTTGTTTTTCATGCTTTTCGATAAGAGCTGAGATTTTCATCATTAACTCATTTTTATTAAGACTGGAATTGAATGTAGTATTGCGCCATCTGGCTGGTTGGAGCCAGGCTTCCGGGAAGGCAGCTGCAAAATCACTGGCTTTATTTTCATTGGTCAAAGTATCCCACTTTCTTTTGAGATTTTTAAATTCAAAGTTTTCAAGTTGTTCCAATGTCTTATTTTGCTGTTCCAATTGTTCCATATTTGTCTTATTTGGCCAACCTCTTTCAAACTTTTTATTCAGAAAACAATTAGATTCTGTATGGTTGTCACATCCCAAATAATGTTCAAAACCAAAAGTAAACTTTTGTGGAGCCGCTATTACTGCCACAATGATAACAACAAATATTCTTGAGAGCATTTTGTTATGATTCCTGTTGCTAGGCAAATGAAGGTTTAATGGACTCATTGTTATGTTTTCATTTTATTTTACAGGAGAGTGCACCAGCAGCTCCTACTTATTCTAACCCTGAGTTAGATATGATATCACGGGACATTGAAGAGCTCTCAAGAGAAAAAAGATTGTTAGAGAATGAAATTGCTCAGAAAGAAGCAGATATAGCTTATAAGAGTGGTGAGGTAAAGAGCTTACAGAGTGAGCTTGATACCTTATCTGCCACCCTACGTCAATTGGAAAACCAAAAAGGAGAGGCCTCTAAACGTCTGAATGACTTGAAGGCTCAGGTATGTTGAAATTTTATTCTCTCTGTATTTTAAGGGCTGTGATGTGTGGTATAAAAGTTTTAGGCTTCAAAAATAGCAAATTTTGTTATTTATTATGAGAGTAGAGTTGTACATATATACAGTAGTATATCTGCACATGTTGCAAAAGATTCTTGATGTCAGCATAAATAACCCCAAAATACCTGGATTTGATTTCACAAATCCTATGCATGAATACTTACTTGCACTCAATCTAATCAATGATAATACTATTAAAATTTTATGCATGTCTGTGTGAAAGATATTTCCATTCTTTTAAGCATTTTTATTGGGGCATTCTTTGTTTTGCAAGTTGACCTCATTTTATTGTTTTGTTTCCACATTTTGTCTTTCCAAGCTTCTTTATTTTTGTATTAATTGCTTTTGCACTGTGGTTGTTTTTCTACCTTATTGTAATGCAGCCTGGTTTTCTTGCAACTACTCTTGCATGGAGTGTTGCATGTTTCTTGAGAATACTTTAAAGCTGTGGTAATTTAGTTCTTGATTCCCAAGTGCCAAGAGCATGCCTAGTTGGAAGGTACCTCTTTCTTAATTCTTTCAAAGAGGTGAATTTTTCCTTCTTTCTCATACATTTGGTAACATTTTTTATCTATTGAAGGTTAATTTTGCTTGGATAGCTAGTGCTCTAGTTGGACATTTATTTTATTATGTGTATGTTATGTATTTCTTTTTTCAGCACTTTTGTAAGATGTTTATTGACACTTGCATGCAGAATTATTTTTAACCCCATTTGCTTTTTAAGGTTTTATTTTTTATAAATTTTTTGCTCCTTAATTTCTTTTTACGTAGACTGAGTCTTTAGAGAGAGAGCTTAAAGACAAATTGGAAGAGCTGGAGGAAGAAACAAAGAAGGTAAATATTTCTGTTACCATTGGCTTAAATTGAAGATATAGTTTAATTTGCTATGTGGATTGCCACCAATGGGAGTTGTTTGGTTCTGGTAAATTATTCAAACTATGTATTTTTCTAAAAATGTTTCACACTCATTTCAATGGTTTAGGATTAGTAGTTCATGAATTTCTTACTCTTTCTTTCTGTCTTTCAACAAATTCCAAAGTGTTAATTTTAGTGTTTGACATTTTATTATGAGTTTTGATCAGCATGCTGAACGCATCATGGTAGATGTTATTTCTCAAGTCAACAAGTAGGTTCAAGCTGCGTCCAGATACGTGGGAGTCTTGGGTGTCTGAGCTATGCTAACAGCATTGGGCCAGACACCCAAGGCACCCAAGACACCCACGTATCTGGACACAGCTCAAGTTAGTTTCTTGTTTGTGCTGTAAACTTCTTTGACTTTTCACTGTAGTGTTTCAAACATAAGTAGTTCAGGTTGATTATCTATTACTGCATTTTACTTTATAGTTTTAGTTCTGTCATATTGAGTGACATGACACAAATCATCATTTTGGTATGTTTTTCTCTTCACATAAAGTGGGGTGAGTTGTCAAGGGTTTCAATCATTGAATAGGAAATGCATGATAAGGCATGTTTTTCATCCCTTTTTTTTTTTCTGTCTCTTGCTTTAATTTTACTTTGCATACTTACTCCGCGTGCTGTCTGTGTTATGGGTTTTGATTGTTAATAACAATGATGATGGTTATGGTAATGGTGGTGATGGTGATGCTATAGCTTCATGAAATTTGGGGTTGCACCTTGAATGTTAATATGTGGCAATAATATTTATCACTTCTTAGTTTATTAATGTTGAGAGACCAAGAGTGGGAATGTTGCATTGAGCTGAAATTTACAAACCAGATACACAGTTGTACACAACAATTTTAGCTTATGCATTTATCTGTTTCGAAGTATTTTTCTCTTATTTAGGAGGGTTCATCAATTTTGAAAAGATTATCCATCTTACGTCTTGTCTTTCTTACCTGTGCCTTAGGTGGACAAGCTTAGAGTTCAGGCAGATGAACAAGAAGTAATTTTGAAGGCGCAAGAAGAAGAGTTGACTAGCAAAAAACAAGAACTTGAGAATTTGAAACAAGAGGAAACACGCCTTGCCCAACAGCAGGAACAGTTTAAGCAAAAGTTAGAAACTCTAACCAAAGGTCTTCAAGATTCTCAGCTTCACATCAGTCAGGTAAATCTAGTTAAAATATTACCAATTCATTGCATGTTGTAATTTTGTTGGTTAAAGTTTTGAAATTGTTCTTATCTATGCAGGCTAAAGCAAAAATCACCTTATTGCAAGAACAACGTCACCAAATGTCGGATGCAATAGCTCTTTATGATACTGCAATCAATACAAGTGATGCATCTGGAGTACCTGACTGGTCACTTAGTATTGAGCCAGAATTCAGAGATCCTGATATTAAGAAACTAATCATGGTAAATGGTTCAAGTCCAACATCAGACAATCCTGTAAGTTCCTCTTTTCATGAAATAGTGCTTACAAGCTATTCAACTGTATTTTTATTGGCTAACACAATTTTTTTCAAGGAGGGTATGACAAATGGAAAGGACCCATTCAGTAAGCACAATGGTCCTGTTGATAGCAAAAAAGAGAAGAAGAGTCTATTTGATGATGGTGAGTTTCTTCATCCCTGAAATATCAAGATAAATACTTAAATGCATCACAAGTTTTTCTTCTTCCTTTTTTTCTTTTTTATTTATCTGGGTGTGTTTATTTATCTATCTAACCCTTTATCCCTTAGATCCATCCTTTAGACCTACTAAGGCTTTAAATGATCCCTTTGCTGGATCGAGTGATCCTTTTGGAGGGTCAGCATTTGGAGCCAAGGTAAGATGATAACTTACCTCTGCATTATCATCAGTGTAGTACCTCATTTTACATCTCCTCTCAAATGATTTTTTTTCTAATTTTTTTTGTGACAGGATGGATTTTCATCTGATCCTTTCAATGCTTTTGGATCATCTAATACAGGTATAACAGCTTTTGAGGTCGAATATTTCAAGTACACCTCAACAATCTCGGTATCAATATTTATTTTTTTTCTAGGTAAAAGTGATCCGTTTGGGAATGATCCCTTTGGTGATCGGGCTGGCGCAAAGTCACCTGCCGATGTAAGCGAACTTAAATTATTAAACATCTTAGACTATCCCGCGTCTTCATATACACACGTATGGTATATGTTTCTACATATTGATATTATTCAATTTTTCAGCCTGGTAAAGATGCTTTTGGATGCGATCCCTTTGCCATCTTGCATGCACCGACTGCTGCCAGTGCCGGAGGCCCACCCCCTCGCCCCGAGAGCCCAAGCCCAGCTCTCCCTCCAAAGAAGAGCAAGCAGCCCCCGCCGCGCCCTGCTCCACCCCGACCAGCAATGGCAAGTTGAGATGTTATTTCTAACCTCTGATACTCGTTTGAATGTTTGTGGCAATTGTTGGATCTGACATACACGTCATTTCAGGGTCCCTCTCGTCCTGCTCAACCATCAGCTGTACCTAGTCCAAGCCCTGATCCTAGAAATGCAGCAGATGACGGGTTTGGAGCTGATCCATTTGGTGGTAGTTCTGCTGGTGGAGGATTTGCTGATTTTGCTAACTTTGACAGCAAGGTAAGTCCCATTTAGTCTGCTTCTTGTTAGCCTGTTGAGTGCTATGGCTCAACATGTTAATAAGTTTTTTTCTCTGGGTGAAAGGTCGCTCCTCTGATACTAACAATTTTGTATCTTTTCCTTTTAACCCAATCCCCTTCTGCTTTTCTCTTTTTTCTTTGCTTTTGCCTTGCAGTGATTTTTTTGAGTTTATTTGAAGACTTACATCATCATTTGGTTTACTTTTTATTTTATTTTATTTTTTTCTCCCTTCCTTCCCACTCCTCAGTTTTCTGATACTCTAGATTCAAGCTCCGAGCTGTCTCGAGTCTCAACACCTTCACGTACTGCACCTTCCCCAGGCTCTGTCACCTCCACCTCAGCATCTGAATCTACTCACAGATATGCAGCTTTTGAGTTCACTGAGGACCCGTTCCGAAACTATCGTTACGAGGATCCTTTTAACATTGCTGATCCATTTGATGAGGATGCCAATGGCAATGGTGTGGGATCTTCACCAGGAAACAAATCTGGTCCAGTTGATCCCTTTGGATTTGCTTCTTCTCCTGTGACAGATAAGTTTTCTCAGCCATTGAGAGAAGATCCTTTGTTTGGCGATGATTTTGGAGATTCTTTTCATAATAACAAAAAGCAGATGAGCAAAAATGTTGATGATATGTCAAACAACAATATGAAATCTCCTAAATCTGACATTCACTCCAGAAGTCTAACTGAGAAAATCAGTAAAGAGAAAAAGCATTTTTGGACTAAGGACAATCATCAGCAGACGAAGACAAAGGATAAAGAACCTTCATTTCTCTCTGGTAAATTTTTCCGGAAGAATGCCTCTCACAACGGATCAGATTCATCTGGGGCTCCTGCTCCTGCTCCTGCTACTGCAGCAGCGTTTGAGGACCAACAGCTATCATGGGCAGCTGCGGAGAGTATGCGCATGGAAGAAGAAAGACGCAGGCGCCAAGAACAAGAAAATGCTGATCTAGCTCTAGCGCTGGCACTAAGTAGGTTAGATTCTGGTAAATAGGGTAAAAAGTTCATCAAGAATAACGAAAAACTAGTCAAAAAGTCCTGTGTCTGGCTTAACTGTCACCATCTGTTTTCTGGTGCAGGCTTGAACTGTGTCCTTTGAAGTTGTGTCCATTGTGCTCATATGGGGTATGTGCAAGCAGTTCTCTTATTTTGACTGATATCTTCTATTGGTATGCCGAATATACCCTCACAGTTTAATCAACAGAGTTGTTGGGCAATATCTTATTGTGACCACGACATACCTGACTGAATTCAAACTGACAGTAGGAAGTGGAGACTATGTGGCATAATGCTTAAGTCTTGTGTGGGCACAATTTTATTTTCCCTTTTAGTAGCCCAAATCATATATGTTATAAAGTCAATAAATTTTGATAGCAAATCATAGTGCTTTGGAGTGAGATTAAGAAAAGTATATAAGTAGAGCATACTGACCGGTGAAGTTCTGTATCATCCGTAAGTGCTTGCTTCATGTTACCAATACACTTAGGTAATTATTTTTCAGTGTATTACAAGCTCAGTTTTTTCTTTTATTCTTCTTCTTTTCGAAGTTTGCTACCTTTATATTAATTTCTGTAAACTCTGGCCTCCAGCACAAACATTTCATCAGTACCCGTACTGAAATTTGTGCTGTGTCCAATGGCACAGTAAGTTTTAATATATTTGTGATTTTAAGTTACATTTATTTTAAATGCTACAAATTTAACATTTCATTTACTCTGCTCCTATTAGTCTTTAAAAAGTATTTTATTGAAATTTAAGCACTGTCATTTTGTGATTTTACTTTGTGGTTTTGTGCCAATAATTTTACTTCTTTGGCTAACAGCTAACATTTCATTTTTTTATATTTGCTGTGGCAATGTGGTTTTGCTGTCCCAGTTAATTTTGCTAACCATAATTATCACTTACTTTTCAATTTTAGTATGTCTTACTAGTGACTGACTGTTGGTGAAGCAAAGGTTATGTGTGCATTTTTCATTGATCCACTCTTTGCTATGTGCTCCTAAACGGTATATTTTTTTTTTTTTTTTTTTTTTTTTTTTTTTTTTTTTTTTTTTTTTAAATTAAATGAAATACCATTTTTGGTTTGTAAAATGGAACCAGCCTTCAGCAGGAGCTTGTTCTTCAAATGTGGTAATTTTAGAGCAATGGTATACTAAATAATTTCTCCAGACGGAAGACAGCATTGTATCTTGATGCTGATTGAGTGAAAGCAATATGATAAATTTCTTGTATAGTAGCCTTTTTTTGCTCAAAAGTAAAGGATGCTGCGCCAGTTCCTGTTGTTGTTGTATTCATTGGGCTCAATGTATACTTCCTTCTATTTTAATTTTTATATTAGATCTAAGTTTCTTTTATTTTCCACTTGCCTTCTGTGTTTCACTTAGGCGTTCCAGAGCTTATGTATGAGGCAGTTCGCAGGCTCTAGAGTTGTTGAGGATGTGTTGATCTCATAGGCTGAAATTGGAGTTAGGTGCACTTTTTCCTGTAACATAATTGTTAAATATGTAACAGGTGACATGAATCTAGTCTCTCTTCAACCGTGGGTGCCCATACTGTCATTTAGGATCTGTGATTTTAGCACATCCTATATGAAAGCGTCATGGTCAGTGAATTTCTTTGAAGTCAAGTCAATGATATAAAAGACCACTGTTCTTACCTGACAATACAGTAGTTTTCTCCTAGATATTGTCTTTGTTAAGCAACATTTATTTTGGCTCATATAATCCTAATTGTAACTTTAACAATGTGGTGAGACATGGGGAGAGTTTGGTTCTACTGCATTATGCAGTCAACATTTCCTTTTCTTGAACTCCTCTACCGAAGTAATTTTAAATCTTATAAATTATTGTGTTTTTCAGCAAAGACTCAAATGTTGAGGCAGATCCATTGTTTTTAGGCGGAAACTGTCAGAGCCTTCTGATACTTTTGTTAATATTTGTTATAAAATTTAATGTGTTTATGCCTTAAAGGTATTAACTCAATTTGTGCAATAATCAACTTTTCAGAAAAGATTAGTTAAAAGATATATTTACCTTCTTTCTATAAGACTTTTGCTTTCTATTTTCTGTTATTAATTTAGTCAAGGGAAATGTGCCATGACTTTTCTCTATCTCATGATAAAAGGCTTGAATCAATCTGCTTCTTACATTTGCATTTGTATCTTTTTGTACTTCCAAATTCAAAGCTTGTTGAGGCATTTTGTGTAGCTTTGAGTTCACAAAATTACAGTTAGAGCAAAAAATTGCTGAAGCTTATCGTGTTTTCCCTTTTGCTTTTAAATTGTATTTATTGAGCACAGTTGGTTACAACTCTTCAATCTGAGCATAAGTATTGTGTTTGGACTAGCACTTAAGCTCTGCTACGGTGTGATTACTTCAGGTATTACCTATTTAATTCTCAATACCATCTAGTGGGCCTGAATAGAAAAATGATTATTGTGAAGGTCAAGTGGAGGTAGACTTGATAGTATGCAGGATTCCAATGTATTGGCAAGGTTTATTTTTTTATTTATTTTATTTTGCACGATTCTGAGTGTTTCAGCTTTTAGAGGTTATCGAGTGGAATGAACATCATGAATGATAATTTTGTTAGAAATAAGATGTAGATTGAAGTTGAGCTCACACCAGTCATAGCAGCTTTGAAAGAAGAAAAAAAAAAGTTACTAGCTTGTGGTGGAGAAAAGCCAAGGTTTAAGATGAGTATTCAAAATTTTCATGTAATTTGAAACCAAAAGGAATACATAAAATTCTTTTAAATTGAAGCTTTAAACTCCACAATTATAGTGTATGTCAAATGTATTATTATTCACATTATTTCTGATCATTGCAGCCAAGGAGTTTGCTAACCGGTGGAATGGGACTAGTTTAGTTAAATTTTGGTTGTTAGTTAGCTTCTTGGCTGTTGTGGTCTCATTTTGCCATAAGAATATGCTATGTATCATATTAATTAATCATATCATTCTTATAGGTTTGTTTGTAGCATCTCTCATCATGTGTTGTGAGAACTGTGTGAATGTATCATCTGCTAAACAGTGCAACTTTCCTGCACTTTCATTTTTGTCATATGTTGGAATTGAGTGTTCATCACATAGGTGTTCCTCAGTTGTGATATTGTTGCCCCTCTTTTTATCTTTAAGAAGTGTTTCTGTAAGTATTAGAAAAATTCTAACATTCCAATTACTGCCTTTTGCTGTTCTTTTATCAGGGTACTGGATACATTTTCTGTGAATTTTGTACCAGTTTCCAATTTGAGCAATTTTGGTCACTGAGTCAACTAGTAACTAATGCCTCCCCATGTTATTTATTTTTAAAAAGAAACTTAGCTGTTCTCATATGTACCAAAATCAGATGTTATTTTCTCTTTGAAATGGCAGATAGTTTTGAGAAAAGTGCAATATATTTTTCTTTTGCATGTTTGCTTGTGCAGTTGAACATTTTCTTGCCAAGTTATTGTTGATTCAAATGTTTGTGGCCTTTATGACTCAAATTAATTGTAGAAACTAGCATGTTGCATTGCAACTGCTCTGAAAACCAAGCTTGCAAGCAGTCTCCCTGTTCCTTTACTTATTAGTATATATATTTTTTTTGGAATTGACCGAAGTAGAACTGTTATGTAGAGTATTAATATGTTGTATGTGTGTCTATGTATAATACGAACTGTAAGTAAGATTTGATAGGTAAGTTGTTGCTGTTATTATGTATATAAATATAAATTGATCAGGCATGCTTTTGTGAAGTATTTGGATAAAATAATTGAGTCAAAAATATCCATTTTCTTGAAATTTCATCATTTATTGAAAAATAAGTGTTTCATTGTTATTTTCTCCTCGGCCGAGGCAGGAAAAGTAACTGTGCTGACTTGTAAATAAATAGTTGGTAATTCACCATTATGTACGCATTTTCATTCATGAATGGAACTAACATATACCCTGCAATCCAATTTTATCGATCACTGGCTTGTTTAAGAAATGAAAAAAAATAGGCAAAGATTCATGCATGCCTTTAACATTGAAATTACTCTTAAAAACTGATGATTTGTGGATAAAGGATTGATAATTGACTTAATGAAAACTTAATACTGTGTTTCTAGTAGGTAACTAAATCTATCTATAAATTGAAGATATCTCTTCATTTTCGGGATCTGTTGCTAGCCACCTTTTGTATTGTGAAACCAATTTGAGTTCAACCACCAGAAACAGATCCATTCAGTCCTACATTCAACCTCCAAAAAATTATGAAATATGTTACGCATTTGATATAAATACTCAGTCTCTCAGCTGGTGCATAACTAGGGACTAATTGCTGCTTTAAAGTTATTGCACTTTTAAAAAAAAAATTTAACAAATTATAAAGCAGCCAGTGGATGCAGATAGATCATCCAACCCATCTCATTGGTAAAAATGGAAATGACCAAATATAGGTCCACAACTGTCTATTGTATTCACTTACACCAACACAAATCAAATTAAATGTTTACGTAATATCACATTCTCGGGCTATGCTCTCAGGAGCAGCACCTCAGTACTGCTGTCTTCCGAGTATGAAATCAAGAGCAAAATACATTTTCGGTACAAAAATACACAATAGATCTGAGAAGACACCAAGGAACAACGCACCCCCTCGGACGACACCCGAACGGGGAACTTGTTCGTCCATGGCGATTCCTCCGTACCCAGGGCCAGAGACACTAGACTAGACACTGCACTGGGGGCTGCGCATGCGCACTGGGGGGCGCCAGGCGCGCTGCACTGAAGCACGTCGCTCTCCGTCCTCGTCGCACTCAGCCTCAGCGCCCTGCCTCACGTGAGTGCGACAAGGACAGAGGTGAAGGTCCGAGAGCGATGCTCTGAACGAGGCTCACGACGTGGCGGACACCTCGCGCAGCTCGCGCTCCTCGGCAGCGGTCAGTGAGCTCGCGCAGGAGGAGGACGACGAGAGCAGCCTCCTGGCGGGCACCGCGTCCAGGTCCGGGGGGCAGGGGCAGGGGCAGCCGTGCGCGCACGCGCAGTCCTTGGCGTGCGCGTGCCCGTTGGGCAGGAGCAGCGGCCGGCTGGGCAGCCCCTTGGCGTCGCCCCTCCCGACCCCGGGGCTCGAGCTGAGCGAGTCACCGCCGTCGTCCTCGTGCCGGGGGCAGAAGTCGTCGCAGAACATGCGGACCTGTGCGGTGCGGGGTGTGACGACCATGAGAGAGAGATCTCGTGTGCGACGGATGACCATCGGATTCAATTCGGGTTACTCATGATACAGGCCCTGTCAAGCGGATTACTCGAGGGGCGTACCGTACTCTCTAGATGGGCGTATACACTAATTGTAGGGCTGTATTGTGATAAGGAAATTTTGACCAAACTCAAGACGGGTGTAAGTTTTTTTTTCTTTTTTTTCCCCCACCAATTCGATATTTTGCAATTATAAACGGCGATACAGTCCTAATTATGTGATCGAAAATTGGTTGGTGTGATTGGATTTCAGGGCGTGCACTGAGTGGAAGGAAATGATATGCCCCTCGAGATAAACCTGGAGCCGAGCTGAGACACGCTCACGCGTCAGGTTCAGGGAGAGGTAGGCAGACCCGTCACGTGTCCGTGACCTGCGGGAGTGCCTACCCGGAACATGGCGGGCGCTCGGCGCGCGCGGGTGGTGGAAGACAGAGTACTCACGGTGTAGAAGGCGCTGGCCACGCCGACCACGGAGCCCGCCATGACGTCCCACCAGTGGTGGCGGTGGTCTGTGATGCGCGTCAGCGAGCAGACGAGCGCCCAGAGCAGGAAGAGCCCCTGCAGCCACGGCACCAGCAGCAGGGTCACGTCCCGCAGCATACGCCGACGGAGAAAGATCTGCGCAGGGCGGGGTACTCAGGAGGGCTCAGCCGAGGGCCGCTCAGCCGAATGCCACTCAGCCGAGGGCTGCTGCTCAGCAGACAGGTCTCAGGCGAGGGCGCATCAGACTTGTGCGCGGCTTCAAGGGGTCGTTTACCAATTTTGTCCGTTTTCGGAGGAATATTAATTAAATATTACCAGTATTATTGGTAATTCTGAAGCAAATTGCAAATGTTGACATGGTAAACCAAGGAAGATGTGTGATATTGAAGTAGTATTACCAGTAATATCTGTAATATTCTGATAATATTTTGGCGGTATTATCAGCCTGTGTACGGAGGACCCCTTGCGCGGCCTACTCTACTCACCATGACGTACAGCGCGGTGAACACTGAGATGGAGGTGTGTCCGGACGGGAAGGACCTCATCGAGTCGCGCACGGCCCACTTGGTGTCCTGCTGGTTGGTGCACGCAAAGTCGTCGATCCACTGGGTGGGCGACGAGCAGTTGAGCGCCGCGTCGGGCCGGCACGTGTCGAGGAAGTGCGGCCGCGGCTCGGAGACGAGGAGCTTCATGGCGTCCGTCACGAACATGACGACGCCGAGCCCGAGGAGGAACTCGCGGTACCAGCGGGCGGCGGGGCGCGCGCCGGCGCGCAGGGAGTGCCACAGCCCGCCGCAGCCGCCGCGGTGCGCGTGCACCAGACCGGCCTCTACGAACCACAGCTGCGCACGGGAACATCGTGTTCGGGATCAAGCACAATGTTCTCGGGGTTGACATCATCACACTCCACCTCGATTGTACCGGTTGTCTCTGCAAAGAAACACCCCAAGGGTCTACCACTTTGAAAAATCGCGTACGGGGATTATAATCAGTCACGATTATGGCGATTATCAATTATTATTTGAGTAACATATTTACTGATTATTGGCCAGTAATCACGCAACTGTTGGTCAAATTTGATAATATTTTCTCCATATTTGTCAAAAAATTTCATTATTTGGAATCTTAACATTATGTGATTTTCAATAATCAGCTAGAGGGGTGTACGATGATTATGGAAGTGGTAGACCCTTGAAACACCCGGTACTTCTTCGAAGACCATGGTACCTGATAACTAGAGGAGCTTTGAAGTTAATAATACAATTATGTTGTAATGGGCGAAATATTCAAGTCTTGAAATAAGTTTTGGAGAGGACCGGACCAGACCGGACCGGGCGGGAGGCGCGAAAAGTAAGCACCATTAAAAGTGCGAGCCAGGCCAGCGCGGCGGAGGGGGCGCGAGCGCGAACCACCAGCACCAGCATGGTGCAGCATGGCCTTCGGACGGAGAGCTCTAATGCTCGGCGCACACCAAAGCGTGTTTGCTTTTGTTCTTAGACAGCTGTCAAAGCCAGTTAGAGTATCAGGGCCTTGATCAGGGCCCTCCCCTCACAAGGACAATTAGGGAAATGTCTCACAGATGAGGCAAAAATGAAAGTAGAAGAAAATTAGCTAGCCGATACCTTAAAATTTTAAGTTAAAGGTACATTTTTGATAAGTGAAGGTGCTTTTTGTAAAGGTATCGTCTGCTAAAAAGACGCACTAACCATGAGGTACACTTTCTGCGAGTCATCCCCCGATAAGATACGTTTTCGTGGACAGAAAACGCGGCGTATACCACGGCCCTACATGCAGTACATGCAGCACATCAAGGCAGTCCTTACCGCGAGTAGCGGGAAGATGAAGCTCCCGGACAAGAGGATGCCGATGGTGACGGTGTCGCCATTGAACTTAAAGTTGATCTTCGGGTCGTTGCAGTAGAAGCCCGTCCGGGGTGAGGGCATGTAGCCATACTCCACGGCGGCCAGCAGGCCGAGCACTGCGTACCAACACGGAGAAAAGGGGGCGGTCAGTTTCCGGTCGCGCCGCCCCGCGCCGAGCCGAGCAGCCAGCGCCGACACGCACGCGCTGCGATTCAAATCGCGCGCGCGCCGGCCAGGCCTCCCCAGCACGGCGCTGCTCGCTCGGCACTCACGACATCGATCTCACTACTTAAGGGTAAATGAGGAAGGGGTTGCGGGAGGTGGGAAGCGTGCAGAGTCAGAAATAAATTCCCACTCCTGTGATAAAGAAACGCAACTGACGGCAGTCGCTCCAGAGGCGCGTATGTTGGACATGAAAGTAGACATGTCGAGCGGGGTCAGAATCTTAGGTTAGGAGCAGACGACGCGTCCTTTTTTGATCAGGATTCGTCTAGCTGGTAGTCATCGCATGTTAAAAGAAGACTAATGCCTTGAAGGTACTGAATTGGTAGTGAAACTGACAGGCGACACGCGCTGCAGGTGATCGACACAGGACGCTGAACGCTCGCCACTGCGCTGACAGCAAGGTACTTTCGCCGTCTACTTGGCTCCTGGTCTGAGGAGGCCTCCAGCAGCAGCTTCAGGGAAGGCAGTCTCGTCACACCGTCAGGCTGCTTCTGCCCACGCTGCACTTACGGATCGCTCCCCTGTCGCGGTGCCTCATGACGGTCGAGTGCGCTGACGGCGCCGTGCCATTCCCTCCAGGATCACGATCGTCACGACGGCAGCGTGGTGACGTTTGGCTGTGGCGGTGTGGCTCTGGTCGTGGTCCTCCGCGTCCTCACGCGCACTGACAGTGCCTGTCCTCACCCTGGGCGCGCTCGCCGGGGCCGGGTACATGGCACCACCCCGCCGCGGGCCCTCCTCCAAGTGTCAACTGAGTATTGTGATGGCGTCAGCGAGTTCTACCTCTGCCCCGCTCTGCCCCCAGTGGCATCACGTCAGCTGTTGAGGTTCGGCTCGGCTCGGTCCGCCGCTCGGCTCTCTCCGTGGTTCGGCTCTTGCTTCGGCGCCTCCCATTGGCCGTCGCTGACGCCAATCGCGATCGCGGCGCCTCCCGCGACCGCCGAGCCGAGTCGAACAGCCTCGCGGACCTGCCGTCTGATTCCGAGGATCGCTCTCGCGCGTCCGTCCTTGTCGCACTTAGGATGGGGCCGTGCCATTCCCAACGCGGGGCACCACCACAGGTGCGACGAGGACGGAGACACGTGAGAGATCTTCTGAATAAGAGGGCTGCCTCGCGTGTGCCGCCATAGCGCTAATCGGCACGCAAACAGTGGCGACAGCGCCGAGAGTGCGGAGCCGCGTTCTCGTACACGTGCATGGGCGGCCTTGGAGGGGCAGTGGGCAGTGGGCAGAGCCTATGGCTCTGCCTATGGCTCTGCCCGTGACTCTACCTGTGGCTCTGCCTATCGCTCAACCTATGGCACTACCCATGGCTCTGCCTTTGGCTGTCTATATCTCTGCCTGCTGTACGGTGCGGCCCATATGGCATGCCTCTGACTCTGCCCATGGCTCTACCCATCTCTGTCTGCCCCGCTGCTCCAGGCCGGTCCGCCGGTGCCGGTCCCCGACCCCCGACCCACCGTGATGAGGCACATTCTAGGAACGCATGCGAAGACTTGCGTCGTCATTTCAGCTCCAGCTCTGCCCGTCGGCGCCTCAGGTGATTCCACAACATGGTATGGTGTTTCTGCAGGAGAGAGGACACCACTAAACGCCGTTTGGAAACACCCGGCTGGAGCAGGGCTGGTGAGCTGTTAGGGTGGGAAACCCTGGAAGCTCCCGCCGGCTAAAGTGCGAGTGATGTCCTTGATGAGGGCACCTCGAGGGAAATGGGCAACTTGCCCTGAGTGGCGGAGCGTAATAGGAAACAAAATAAAGCACCGCAACCTACGCATAGAACTATTTTAAATCTTGATTTAGACGCAATTCCATCATAGCTATGTTCAACAAGAGGTGTTTCTCAGACCCGCAGATTCATTTGGATCACTTTTAATAACATCATTTGCCTCATTTCTAGTGCATTCTTTATAAAGCGATTTCTGCCTCGTGTTTCCATGCCATGCCACACTTCGCCTCTCTCGGCAAGTTGTCCATTACGGACCTCCTAAGGTAGGCCACTTCCGATCCACACTTTTTTTTTCACCAGGTGGCTGATTAACCCCGGGCACTTTTTGTACTATGCAACCCGCCCGCACCGCTCCATCCCGGACGGCATACCCATCAGGCGCCGGGGACCGGCTCCAAGCGCGGACGCTCCGCTCCGCCACTGTTGTTGCAGTTGCAGCCACGCCCCGAAAGGGCCCTCTCGTGGTTCGCGCGGTCTACGGCGGGGCGTTACACGGGGGAGGTTCGTGGTTTCGCGGGGGTAACCCGCGAGTCCGCGGGGAAAGCTAGCGGTCCGCGGGTCATGCCGCGGGGGTATCTCGCGGACCGCGGATCCTCTGCGGAGGAAGGTCGTGGTCCGCGGATCCTTCTCGCGGGTAGCTCACAGTCCTCGAAGGACCCGCGGCAGGACCCGCGGTCTACCCCCGCGAAACCGCCAGGGGCGTATTAAGGTCCGACCGTCAGGGGGGGCGGTGCCCTTCAGGTTGCCTACATACAGGGGTTTTGTAGCACAATTTGCCTACCTTTCAGGCGGCTGTCTAGAGGCCACAGGGGGGGGGGCGATCGCGCCACCCCCCTTAATACGCGCCTGGAAACCGCGAACCTCCCCCCGGTAACGCCCTGCCGTAGACAGCCCAAACCGCGAAAGGGCCCTTTCGGGGCGTTGGCTGCAACAACAGTAGTGGCGGAGCGGAGCGTCTGCGCTTGGAGCCGGTCTCCGGCGCCTGATGGGTATGCCGTCGGTGATGGAGCGGTGAGGGCGGGTTGCATAGTACAAAAAGTGCCCGGGGTTAATCAGCCAGCTGGTACTTCGCAACGTGCTATCAGCGGTAACATATTCACACTTTGCAGAGCACAAAACTAAAAAAAAAAAAAATTGTCTCTCGGGCGCCTCTTATAACCGAAATTTGGACCGGAAGCAGTCCACCAGGGAGGAGCTCCGTAAACACCCCCTTGCAGGCTGCAGTCCTCTCTCTTGCTCCTTCTGGCCGTGCCTTATGAGTGCAACCAGGGCGGTGAGAGGAGATCAGTGTGCGGATTCATGTTACTGGAGCTCCAAGCCCGCAGGGCAGTTGCCCTTGCGGGTCGGGTGTGCAATGTGTGCGCGCAGGCCGGCGCGGGCCGCGCCCTGGACCTGTGCCTTATCGGCCGGCCCTGGTGGGCGACCTGCGCGCTGGGGCCTGCAGCATGCCTGCAGCCTGCACCGGTAATAACCACGCTAACGAACCTAAACAAATCCACGCTCATATGCTCCGTCCTCGCCACACCGACCCTGGGCAGCGTTTACTCGCGTATTCACCTTGCGCGCAGTGTGGCACATGGCCCTTCCTCCTGTTCAGGGGCTCTGCCCCCGCGCAGTTCAAATGCGCGCGCCGCCCAGGTCGGTGATTGCGCACAGTGATTTCGTATCTCTGTTCTCGTCGCGCTCAAAGGGCAGCTTGAGCGGTGCGGCTTATGGTTCCACAGCCGACTTATTCCGAAGAGCACTTTCCTAGCCTTGTCCATGCCCTGTCTCTCTCGCACTCCCGGGGTTCACCGGCCGCATCAGCTTAAGCGAGTGCTGTCGCGACAGCACGACAGCAACAGCACGACAGCACCTGCCCAAAACACCCGATTTTCCCAATAGATCCTTCAATTTACAAAAGACATTTCCTCCCGGTTCAAAAACATTCATTTTCCGATTCCGAAAAAATATCATAATGCGTTAAAATAGGAAATATGAAGGTCTCCAGGCGACAGCACGACAGCAACAGCACGACAGCACCTGCCCCGAACACCCGCTTCATATTTCCTATTTAAACGCATTATTTATATTTTTTCGGAATCGGAAAATAAATGTTTTTGAACCGGGAGGAAATTTCTTTTCTAAATTGAGGGATCGATTGGGAAAATTGAGTGTTTGGGGCAGGTGCTGTCGTGCTGTCGCGACAGCACTCGCTTAAGCTGATACGGCCACCGTCTAGGTGCAAGAGGGAGAGAGGGACAACTGCGAGCGCTCTTCTGAATAAGTCTGCTGCCCTTCCCCTTCCGGTGCCCGTGTCCCACGCCCCCACCGCGGTCCAGGAGGGAGAGAGAGAGGAGCCCTCGTGTGTCAATGGAGTCTGCCTGTGCAGGCATGCGCTGCCGTGCGGCGCGGGGCCCCTTCAGTGTCAATGTCAACCAAGGTCCGTGGGGCGGGGGGTGGGGGTGGGGGCATGCGTTATTATTTGATGGACAATAAGCCCTTCCGGCGCTCCCTCGGTACAGCGCACCGCGTCACGCCACCACACCTCATCCGTACCGCATGAGTGCGACAAGGACGGAGACAAGAGACTGTCACAGAGTCGCGGATGAGGGGTGCAAAGGTATTCCCCTCGGCCCCGCCCCGCCCCGCCCCGCCCCGCCTGGGCGTCTACTCTGCCGCGTCTGCCGCGTCATCCCCTCGTGTGCGACCCAAATGCATGACTGTTTTGGCCGTTATCAATCGTAAACATGTTTAATCTACACAAGATTTAATTCAGCAGGAACTGAGATCGCGCCACCGCCGCCGCGCCAGTCTCTTTACTCTTTTTCGAGTATCCTCTCTCAAGCGTGTGGAGTATCTCGCCAGACCACGCGGCTCGTCGAGGCGGAGGGCGGACCACTTGAAATTCAGGTGTTCAGGGAGTTTGTTCCGAAAAAGTTCTCGGAACGTAGGGAATATTTCTGAGACAATTTTTCGCGGTAAACTAAGACTCACCCGCGGAGTAGATGAGTACGTCCACTGCCCACCGCCACGCCTGTGACTTGCGCCCCTTCCACATGTTGGCGGCGGAGGCCTGCGCGTGGAGGTCCTGCGGCTGGTGCTGCTGCTGGTGCTGCTGCTGGTGCTGGGGCTGCTCGCCGCGCGGGGCGGGGGCGTCCGCTCGCGGCGCCGGCGCCTCTACCGGCTCTAACCGCCGCGGCTGCGGGGCCTGAGGGGGCGCCTCGGCGTCCGACGCCCTGCTGCTGGGGCTGACCTGAGGACACGCCGGGGAACAGGGTGCATACAGCCACTGAGCGGTGTGGAAGAGAAGGGCGAACAGTTGACAAAACGCAGTGTAGTGCGGCGCACTTGCATCCCGCTCTGCTCGCTCAACGCGGTAAAAAATATGTCTGAATTTTCGAGAGAAAATGGATAACTTTGAGGCACTCCGTGGCTTTGAGGAAAAAATCCTTTGACTTTGAGGAAGTCCCCTCAAAAGATAAGGAAATTTACCTCATTTTTCAAGGGATGAGGAATTTCCCTCAAAATCAGGGAGTCTCAGAGTCCTCCCTTCTTCCTCAAAAAATCAGACTTTGTTTTTACTGGGTTTGGGCTACTTATTAACTTATTGCCCACTCTAATGTCTACACGACTGCAGAAAGGTAAGGCGGGGCAGCGCTGACGCGGGCGGCACCCTCGTAAGCCGGGCCACGGGGTGGACGACTGGACGACTGTTTACAGGCCAGAAAGTACTCACGGTGCACTCCGACTGTACTCCGTGTACTCCGGCTGTACTCCAAGTGTACACGGGGTACCCCAACATGCAGTACGCCGTGTTCTTCGTATGTACTCTACCTACTCCGTACTCCTGTCTACACCGAAACTTCGAGTCGTCCATCCCTCGAGCTACACTGTCATTTGGGGGTGCTCAGTGATTGTACGCCGAAGGCGTAAAGATTTGGGCCATTTGGGCATTGTACGCCTTAGGCGTATATGACAGCACACCTATGGCATAAAGTGATAGCACACCTTTTTAGCCCCATAAGTTAATGAACCAATGCAATGGAGTGGAGTGGACGGGCCATAGGTGTGCTGTCATTATACGTCTAAGTCGTACAATGTCCAAATCTATACGCCTTATAGGCGTACAATCACTGAGCACCCTTCAAAATGACAGTATAGGCAACATATTGCTTACGCGCGGGATTGCCTATAACGGCATAGCCCGTTCCACGCCGCCGTGCTGTTTCCGAGGGGTCCGACCTTCTGGTAATCTTTTGTACACTTTGACCGATAACTACGGGTAATCACACCCCCAAAAAATTCATATTTTCATTGTTTCTTTTTGAACTGCTTCGAATTTTCCCTCGTTAAAATGTGCAAAACAAATCACAAAAAAATGTACTGTTTCTTTGAAAATTTAACCAAACACTGTCAGTAATCACAGGTAATAGGTATAATCGTGTGAACGCTCCTCATCCGGGTGATGAACCCCTCGGTTGTGTCCTTTCTGTTTTTTTCTTGGAACGCGGCACAGACGTGCCCGTCTTCCTCTCGCGGCTAAACGATAACGCCACACGGCTTTGGGAAACGGTGTCAGGCTGCCGGTGCCTTATCATTTAGAATTGATGTTTACAACCAACTTCGGCCGGCATGACTAATTTTAGCATGACCAAAACCCGTTCGTGATTCGCGAAGGCATTTTGCGTTATCACCGTACTTTCTGATACGAGTGTAATTTTTTAACCCCTGAAACCACAACAAATACGAGTCAGTCTTTCTCTTTTCTTTCTTATTCCTGAAGACAAGTCACGCGTAAGGGGCCTCGCGTGCAATATTTTTACCTCGAGCCCCGCGTGAGAGCTGCTGCTGCTGCTGACGCTGCCGGTGCCGGCGGCGCGCAGGAGGCGCCACAGCCAGGAGGTGAGCACGCTGCACACGAGGAGCGCGGCGACCTGGAGGCGTCGGGGCCAGCGGGTCTGAGCAGAGTGCGCTCGTGCTCGTGCTCGCGGCCACGGTCGCGTGCCGGCCTCGGCCCTGGCCACGTGCGCGTGCCAGTCACTCTCGAGCAAGTGCGTGCCCTCGTGTTCCTGCTCGTGCTCCTGCTCGTGCACCTGGTCTTGCTCGTGCTCGTGCTCCTGCTCGTGCGCCCGCGGGTGGCGCTCGCGCTTGTCGGAATCCAGACTGAGTCGGATCGACGACGGTGGCGGCCTGGTCGTCTGCCTGCGCAGTCTTATCTCATGACGAGACGCCGCTGGCTGCGCGCACTCTTCTCTTAATCGTGCGGCCGGTCAGCCGCAATCGAGTGGCTCGATTTTTTTGCCCCCCTATATCGTTTATTCTCTCCGCGTCGATGTTTTCGTGTGATTCGTTCTCCACCCCCTTTGTTTTGTATATATTTTATTTCCTTGTTTTCGTTCGTTCGTCTTATACGTCTCGTGGACGCGTTACATTCGGCGCGACATGGGCGCGCGCGTCGCGCGAACAACAGAGAGATGCACCTGCCGCTCTCCCTCTCTCTGTCGCACAGCCGAACTTTGACCCCGCGCTGCTCCGCGCTGCTCTCCGCTCCACCCTACCACTCCAGGCAATGAGGAAGCGGCACTTTGCTCGCTCTGCGCGCTCTCTTTCTCTCTCTCACTCTCTCTCTGTCGGTCTGCACTGCCGCCGTTGCGTTCCGGTCCGGCGCGGTGCGGGGGGACTCCCCGTCCCCGGCTGCAGCTGCAGGTGTCGGGCTGGGGCTCCTGACCGCGAGCAGACGCGCTATATACGGGACTGTACGGGGCGGTCACCACCTAGGATGTCAGCTTCGGCAGGTTCTTGTTCTTGTCGGGGGTGCTGTCGCTGTCCCGTTGTCTGCGCCACGCCAGTCCGCACCGCCAAGGGGTTTCGGACCGGGTCTGCGCCACAATAGCTGCCCTGCGGCCTGCGGAGCGCTCTGGAGCTGGAGCTCGCTGTACTGCCTGCCCACGCGGCGGCTTCACGTTCACTGAGTGGCGAGAAGCGCTTGCCCTGCCCTGGCCTGCCCTGCCACCCACGCCGCGAGCAGCCCCAGCGCGCGGGGGCCGGTGGGGGCCGCTCCCCTCGCTTCCCAGGCGAGGCGGGCCCCGCGAGCCCCACACATGCCCGCCGCCCCCAGAGTGACCCCCCCTCCCCCCCCCCCACCCCCGCACGGCCCGCCCACGGCCGTGCGGCCCTTACCCCGGCCCGGGATCGAGCCCCTCCCTCCCCCCATCCCGACAAAGGGGGGAAATCTCTATCGTAGGCCAGTTTATTTGGAGCATTTCGGTCGGGACGGGACCATCGCATCAACCCGCCTATCTCCACCGGACTGATAGCCGCGGCGATGGAGCGTGGCGGGTCCAGAGCTCTGCTTGCTCAACGGCCACCACTGTCGGGCAGCGCAGGACCATTCGGGCCGTCGTCTTATCGCCACGCTCGGCTCCGGTCCGGAGCCTGTGACACAGAGGCGCCCGCCCCCGCCCCACGCCACGCCCCGCCCCGCCGGGCCCCAAGGCGCACCGAGACCGAGGGGGGTCTCACTCATACAAAATGTAAACAAGGATATTTTTGCCTTTTGATATTTTACTTTTGTTTTCCAAGATGAAAATGAAAATTTCTGTCACTTATTGATAAAAATGTCGATTTTCCCCCCTCGTTTTTTCTGTGATTTTTTTCGTTTGTTTACAGTTTTTCCTTATTCATCAGTTCTTGATTTTTACAAGTTTTCGGTAACTTTCTTCTTGATTTTATTTTTACATTTTTTATTGTTTTTGATTAAAAAATGATTATTTTGAGGCGGTATAATGATTTTGGGATGTGATCCCCTTCTCGCGGCGCTCGCAACGGGTGGCGCGCGCTACGAGCGCCGCGCAGGTAGGCAGCCCATTAGACGTCCGTGCTAGCATGGACAGATCAGGTACTTCTTGGGAAGCTGTTGTGTCAGTGACAGCTTCTCCCAGCAATTCAGAGTTATTTTTTTATCGACCTGCTCTCACTATTTTCATCATAGCCTCGTCTATCGCCGATGCCTTGATCTAAGGAGCATAGTACAGCTTTCCACGTCCGGTACGAGTCGGGTACGAGTAACTGACGACGCGTTTGAGGGTGGTCTGTTCCCCTTTTAGTTGCACAATGCGCCTTTTACTCACTGTTGCCGGAATAGCAGGAAATAAGCAGCCAAAGCACAGCGAAGAGAAGCGGACACTGTAATTTAATTACTGTGACGTCACATTCTTTTTCATGTGAAAAGTGTCACATTGTTTAAAATGTAATGTCACATTCTTTTCAACGTGAATCGGCCAGAAAATGCAGACTAAATTTTATTGTCACATTCAAAAGAACGTGACATTAATATTAAAAGGAATGTGACAGTTTTCACATGAAAAAGAATGTGACGTCACAGTAGTGGACGCCCTGCGACTGCGTACTTGGCAGAATCGTAACACAGGTGCTTGCACGTTACCTAGAGGTGCAGATGCATTCTACTCCACTGTACTTTGCTGATTGCCAACAGGCAAGTTTCAGGCAACAGGCATCACTGCTGCGAGCAAATCATGAGAAAAGGTGCGCGTCGTCGGAGTGCCGCGCGCGCCTCACCGTTTTCGTTCTCACTCTCGGGCACACGCACAGTAATCTCCACACATCTTTATTTCTCTCTCGCGTCGTGGAGCCAAGAGACTAGAGAGAAAGCAGCGGGGCTGGCGCGGGCTGGCGTGCCACGCCTCGCGGAATTTCGCAGGATGAAGTGGCGCTGCGGCCGCGGCCGAGGGGTGGTCTCCCCTCGAGAGGCGTTTGTCCGAGACCGACCGGACCGATCACATGTTTGCTTCGACTGCCAGCACAGCAGCGAGTCCAGGTGAAAGTGGTGGTGCGTCGGACGACAGCCCCAGGCCCACCCAGCCTCATTGGGTGTCATTCCCTTCCGGAGCAGCGGGTGATCTCAGGGTACTTGAACGTAACGTAGGCTCTCCCCTCCAACCCTCTACTGTTGCCACAATAACCGGTCAAGATCGTGGTCCAAGTCGGCCAGGCCGGAACCCCCACTTGGGTGGCTTTAGGACCGCACCGTGGAGATATACCGCTTCCTACAGCTTCCTACAGATTGTTCCTCTCCCAAAAAAGAATGACCGCAAAAGAGTGTCGAACGGGTTAATGCCCATGTTCACGGTGCACGCAGCCCAGGCAACGAGTGTCCTTAAGGTGGTCCCAGAATGGTCATAATCCACCGTCAGTCAGTCCTATCTCACCCGTCAATCACTCCTTTACACTTATTTTACCCCCTTTCATCCAAAATAATTGACGTGGGAAGCTAAAGCGAGCGACTGGCTGACTGACTGACGGTCGGATTCCGGCCATTGCGGGCCACGGGCCTCCTTCATTCGTCCTCCTCGCCGTCTTGCGCATACGCCGCCCCGCCCCGCCCCGCCTAGCGCAGCCCTGCAGTCCTTACGTACGGTCCGGTCATAGCTTGTTACCGATAACGCCGTGCAATCTCTCGCTTTCGCGCGTTATCGTCCTTCCACTCCAGCGCAATCCAGAACATGCGCAGCGCACCCAGCAGCCTACTCCCCTCTCCCCGCGTATTAATTGAACGAGCGCGCTGCTGCGCCCGGTAAAATGCAACTGCGCACCTTGACGCTGATTTATTTGACTGCCGCGGTTAAATGTCATGAGGATGTCACTCTTTGGAGGGGGAGTCCGCCGTTCCGTGCTGTGGCGGCCCGGGCAGGGGCAGTCAAGGTCATTGCCACACACGTAGGACGCGCCCGGCTCTGCACTGATCGCCCCCGCCCCGCTTAAACCTTACTAGAGGGAGGGAGGAAGGAAAAGGGAGGGGGGTCCTCCCAGTTACCGTATGTGCTCGAGGGAAACGCTCCGAACCTTGTTCCGCATGTCGCTTGTTTTACCGGGATTTACCTTACTATGCATCATCACCGCATCGTCACCTCACTTGCGCGCGACGTCGGATCGGCTTGGGCCAAACACCCGCCTCCCGCTCCTCTTCAAATACACCGTCGTTATCGTGCGTCCCGGGAAAGGAGGCCCAACGAGACGTCCTGTTTAAGCCGCCGACTGTAAACGTGCCGGTGATTCATCTTTCAGAAGTTCTGCGCCTACCAGGGTTGTAACGGGGAGTGAGAGGCAGAGGCAGCACTTGCACACTTGTGCCCAGGGGTTGCCTACGCGCCAGGCGCTGACACAAACCGCTGCGGCTCAGAGCACGCGTCTGAGTCGAAGTGGAATCGTTTCCATGGCCCGGCTCGTGCCTGCTTCTTTAGCAGCGGGGCGACAGTAACAGTGATTCACCCCAGGCCGGGGCCGCTGACTTATTCCGAAGAGCGTTTTCCTCGCCCTGTCTCTCTCGCACTCATGGGCTTCGCCGTATAGGTGGGAGAGAGACAGAGCGAGGAGAGCGCTCTTCGGAAAAGTATGCAGCGCTGGAATGTCGCTGACTCGAGACGAGGGCGTCGCGTCAGGCGCGTCAGTCGAGCTGTGACCACGCCTGAACGGGCTGGCGTCGCGCCCGGACAGCTGACTGACTCAGAAGAGCGCTCTCCTCCTCGCCCTGTCTCTCGCGCGCCCTCGGGGCGCGCCGTGCCGGTGCAAGGGAGACGCAGCGAAGAGAGCGCTCTTCTGAATCGAGTACAAGCTGAGGTTAGAGCAGTTCGAGTCCACGAGGAACGCTTGTACACAACGCGCGCTCTGCCTCGAAACCGCACTTGATAATTTTCCTCGCTTTTCTTTGCTTTTTCAGGGCACGAACTCCGGGCACGAGACGTCGTCTAAGGGAGGGATCACTCCTACAAATTATACAAAATGATTTTTTTCTTCTTTTGATTTTTCAAGAGAATAATGAAAATTTACGTCGCTTTTTGATTACGTTTTGATTTATTTTCTCATTATTTCTTACTTTTTTTCATTTGTTGTTGATTTTTCAGATTTTCCTATAGCTTCCCTCTTGATTTTACTTTGATTTTGTAAAATTGTTTTTGATTTCCCACCAATCCTGTTTCCTCTGAAATGAAAGGCGAGTGAAGCGGATAGCCTTGTGGCATGTCCACCCATCAAGCCAGTGTTGCCTGGAAGTTAGGCAAAAAACAGCGCAATACACCAATGCGTAACGGGACTGTATCACCGCCTGCCTACGAGGCAACATCTGTGCACGAGTAGAGGGGAGTTGCCTAGAAGGCAGGTGGAGATACCGCCACCTGCACACAGGTGTATCGCGCGGTTTTTTTGCCTATCTTTTCTGGCAACGCTGCATCAAGCCTATCCGGATAAGAAATGATTTTTTTGGGCGTACAATGATTTTTCCAAGTGATTCATTCTCCCCCTCGGCAACGGCCTGCCCTTTCGCTGCGCGGGCCGGGCCGGGCGCCCGGCTACTCACCCTCTTGCTGCTGCTTCTGAAGAACGAGGCTATGATCTTCCTCATGGCGTTGTTGCGCTGCCCTCCTGGACGAGTCCGCCACAAGGCTCACGGCTCCGCTCACATGGGCTCCGCGCGCCGCGTCCCGCCGGTGCCGGTCCGGTCACGTGGCTGCTCGTGGCGCCGGTGTGGTGCGGTGCGACGCCGGTACCCGTCGGAGTGGTACTGAACGCAGCGGAGGGGCCGGGCCGGGCACCGGGCACCCGTCACGGTTCCGCTACTCGGCCCCGGGGCGGGGCGGGGCGGGGAAGCGGGGCGCCCTGCCGACTGATTCAGAAGCTCGCTCTCGTACCCCCGTCCTTCTCGCACTCATGAGGCCACGCCACCCTCAACATAGGGCACCGCCATGAGTGCGACAAGGACTGAGGAAAGAGAGCGATCTTCTGAATCAGTCGGCTGGCCCCATGGCATGGCTCACACCGGCGGAGCGGCGCACACGGCGCACCCCTAGGAGTGAGGAGACTGGAGGAGAGTGAGGGGGTGAGGGGTTGGCTTCACGGCGGCGCCGCGCTGCTGACTGATTCAGAAGAGCGCTCTCCTCGCCCTGTCTCTGCCGCACTCGCGAGGCCCTACCACCCCCAGCGTAGGACACCACCATAGGTGCGACGAGGACGGAGGCAGGGGAGTGATCTTCGGAATCGGACGGCTGCGCCGCCGCCCGGTCCTCCTCACACCTTACCGCGTGGCGCATGGCGCAGCGTGGTCGACTCTCTCCTCCTCCTGAACACCTGACTCTCGCTCTCTTGACGTGTGTGTGGTCAGCGCCCGGCCCGGGCCCGGCCGGTTACCTGCATTGCACAGCACTTGAGCCTGGCCCAGTCAGCTGTTGGCAGCGAGGTGCAAAGCGCAGCGGGGAGGTAAGAGAGCGGGAGAGAGGGGGCAGTGGAAAGATTCACTTTCGACGGGCCGTCTGCAGGAGCGTAATTGGGGCTGACCAAAGAGGAGGGGGCGATGCTCCTCACTTTAGAGGCAAACTTCTACTTCGAATCTAATCTCGATGATTCGCAGCGCACGGAGGCCCAAATATACCGAAAATTTTGGTTCCCTTCGAAAACCAAATAAGTAGGATCCCAGTGAGAAATCAGTCATCGAATCGACATCGACTCGATGTCGATCGATGGCCATCCGGTCGAGGTCGATGCAATGGAGCGATCGATGGGTTTTTCGATGGGAGTGCAAGCACCTTTCTATCCAATAACAGAGAGATTTTTCACATCTAAACTTTGTTTTGTGTGCTTGTGATGTGTTTTTATGTGCCTATTTAACTAAATTTGGTGAGAAGCAATATTGATGTCGAATTGAAGTCGAATCGATGTCGACGTATTTTATAGGAGTCTTACAATAATTAAGTCAAATACATTGTAGTTCCCCGACAACCAAGGGTGACCACACAACATCTTGTTACACAAAAATATTTTCCTTAGTATTTGGTGTTTCTATTTGGTACCTCATTTGAAATTCGTGATTCCTCGGTGACTTTAGTGGTGACCTGAGGTTTCCCTGTTTACCACAACCGCCGGTAGGGTGCGTTGCAAGCACTCGAACCCTGTTGTAGCTGTAATTTCTCTCTAAAGTAGGTAAATTTCAAAATCTTATTTTATTTTCGATCAGCCAATCAATAAAGATTGGCTGACTGCACATGAGCTTAAATCTGGTTTTAGAAATGCAAACACTGAATTTGATAAAAATAGCTGGCAAATGACACACACGCGGATGACATTATCTGTCAATCTGGTTGGGCTGGGCCGAGTCACCCTCTCTTCTCACGTTCTAACGGAGACAACGATTCCAGTAGCGTTGATCAGTGGATCCATTGCACAATTTTTTGAAGTACTGTCGTTTACCTCTTCGACAATTACTTGACTTCATGTCGAGGTCAAGATTTCGGACATATCGAGGTCATTTTGATCTATTACCTTAGTGACTAGAACGTGACACCACCGGTACGTCATCGTGACCGATCCGTGTTTCTTGGGCCACCCCCACCCCATGTGCACTCACACCACACTACTGGCTCTGGGCAACACGTCGATAACCTATCGACTATATTCGTCATCGAAAAACCCATCGATATTCAGACCATATTTTCATCGAATCGATTGCTCCCATCGATGAAAATTTCGATAGTTTTTTCGACATCGAATCGACATCGATTCGATGACTGATTTCTCGCTGGGGGAGGCAAAGGCAATCGCTCCAACCAGCCGACCCGCTAATTACGCCCCTTCTTTCTGTCTCGTCTCTTTGGTACATTCTTGACGCTTGGGGTGCCGCAGCCGAATTCAACAATGTTTAGAACTCACTGATATTTATTTATATTTGGATATTATTATTCGGCCAAGTTTCTCACTTGACGGACATTTTATCAGTTGAAAAACAAACTTAGTATTACATTTGAAAAGAATGATAGCAAAACAAATAATAAAATTGAGCTCATGAATAAATAGCAAAAATGAACAATGCACTAACACTCTGCACCCCTACTTCTTGTACGCGAGGGAGAGAATTTTCAGCGCGTCCGTCGGCGTTCCCCGCGACGGTGGGGAGTGCTGGTGCTGCCGCCGCGACTCCTGCCTGTTGGAGGTAAGGGGTGGGACGTAAACGAGAGAGTTGTCACGACACCTGAAAGGAAAAGCTGGACCTGGAAAGAGCGAGCAGTCTTACGAGGAGGGGCGGTAGATGCTGTCCGGGGTGCTCTCCGGCGGCACGAAGGACGATGCTCCTCCAGGCGTGCTCTCGGGGGTGTTGAAGCGCTGACTCCTGTCGGCAAAGGAGGCGGGGAGTAGAACTCGAGGAGAGCAGACCAGCACCAGCCCTCAGATTCAGAAGATATCGTTCTGTAGTGCCCTCTCTCTCACTCCTTGTGGCCGAGACACATGCGTGTGACAGGGACGAAGATAGGAAAGCGTTCTTCTGAATCTGACGGCAGTACTGGCGATTGGCAATGGAGCTGGAGAATGCCTGTCGAGCGATTCAGAAGATCGCTTTCATACCTCTATCCTCGTCACACTCGTGGAGCACTACCATGACCAGCATAGGGCACCCCTGTAGGTGCAACAAGGACGGAGAGATGAGAGCGATCTTCTGAATCAGTTGGCCTCGTGTGGGACTCACCTGTAGTGCCCGGGGTTGAACGGCGTGTTCTGCGGCATCAGGGCGATGGACAGCGGCGAGGATGGAGAGTGGGGGCCGACCTGCCCCTGCTGGGGAGTGCTGCTGGTGAAGCCCATGGAGATCCGGGAGTTGCCTAGGCCCGAGTTCTGCAAGCGTATTGGCATGTGCATGTGGCGCCATTGTGCGGTTTCGCATGCCAACGGGAAAGGAGAGTCAGGGGGAAGTTCAGCAGGGCTTTCTTGAGGGTTATAAATTTCGTGCCCTGGTGGGCGTGGGCCAAAGTGTATACAGATCGATGCAGATCCCACCGTATTGGTACCCCGGGCCACAAATATTATGGTAATCCATAAGCCTATCTGTGTTGCCAGAAAAGTAGGCTAAAAGCGCCCAACACACACCTATGATGGCGAGAGGTCAGTTATAGGGTATTTCAATGGAGCGCTGCCCGGAAGTAAGAAGAACAAAACCGGATACAGAGAGCGGTGGTGGGGGCGGGCGGGCGGGGAGGCTCCCCTACCACCCGCCGCTCCTCCCCTCGCCCGCCCCCACCACCGCTATCTGAATCCGGTTTTGTTCTTCTTACTTCCGGGCAGAGCTCCATTGAAATACCCTATTACGCCTGCATAATAGGCCACTTCAACACACCTGAGCAGACGGATGGTCTAGTTCAGCGGTTCTCAACCTTTTTAGGCTCGCGACCCCAAAACGAGTGGCCAAAATTTTCGCGACCCCACACGACCCCATGTCAACCCTCTTACCCCCATCTCCTCCCCAAAACATAAAAATAAAAATTAAAGTTATGTTTTTTGGGAGTTTTTTTAAACTGTCAGTGGCTTCCTTGGCGGTTTTTCAGTATTCTGCACAGGCGCTGACTCATCGGGGGCCAGCTGGCGGCCAAACCGTGACCTCCGGCGACCCCAGGTACCTCGACGCGACCCCACAATGAAATTTGGCAACCCGGTCGCGACCCCAAGGTTGAGAACCGCTGGTCTAGTTGCTAGTTACGCCTGCTTTTCTGGTAGCACTGGGGCCAATCATATTTGTCTCCTCTTCCTCCTTCAGGGCACGTACCCTCATGTGCTGGAGGGGGGCTCGGTGGTGGTCCGAGGACGACGGCATCGCCCCGAAGGGCGAGCTGGGCCCCACGCTGCTCGGAGTCGTCATGGGCTGCATCTGTCGCGAGGAGCGCAGGCGTTCCCGCTGCAGCTTGTACCACGCGATCTCCCTGGAACCGAAGCGAAGGGCGTCACAAAACCAGCCCCCCCCCCTCCCCCCCGGCCCGGGACAGGGCTCTGAAACACGAGGCTCGCCCA
Source organism: Frankliniella fusca (assembly GCA_029379305.1). NCBI lineage: Eukaryota > Metazoa > Arthropoda > Insecta > Thysanoptera > Thripidae > Frankliniella > Frankliniella fusca. The sequence continues at coordinate 1,668,072 of JAHWGI010001278.1, read as the reverse complement.
CAAGAATCAAATTGTCACTCAACTGTTGCTGAGCATGAATCTTCTTTCGGAGATTTTTATTCTCGTCGTGCAGCTTCTGAATTTCGCGTTTGGCCGAGTCGTACTTCGGGATCTATTGATAGGACGGAATAGGAACCATAAGATGATTAAGAGGTTGGCCTGACCTGCTGCCGTCTGATAAAGAGGGTCGCTCTCGTTCCTTCGTCCTTGTCGCACCTGTGGCGGTGACCTATGTAGGCATGGGACGGGACCAATAGTGCGACAAGGACGGAGGCGCGAGAGCGATCTTTGGAAACAGCTTGGCTGTGAACGATGTAACCAGACAGGTACGTACGCTACGTACCATTCGTCGAAGGTAGCCCAAGAGCCGTTCCCGATGGCTGCTCTGATATTGGACCACCTTAGCTACTTTGGACAGGAGTGATTCGGGGTCGGCGAAGTAGTCCCGAACCTCTTCTCGCAGCTACAATAAGGGTTATGGCCGTTATGAACAACGTAGAGGCAACCGGCGTAGGCGTTGTATTGTATGTCGTCTAACCTGAGAAGATAACACGGTTGTGGTGCACTGGGCCTCGCACACGCGACACTTGTCAGTGGTAGCTGAGGAAAGAATAGTTACAGAAAAGAGCTTAAAAGTGAGACCAGCCTCAGCCTATCGTCCTACTTTGCAAAACAATGGCAGCATAGGCGAAAAAAATGCGATCAGTAGCAAGATGTATCAACTCGCAGCAGCCTACCTGTCTGGTTACATCGTTCACAGAAGATATGTCCACAAGAGGTAAGTAAAAATTTCGGGGGGTTCGAGTTAGTTCTGGGTTGGATAAAACAGCCGTTGCAGTGAATCCAGTCCATGTTTAATCGGTCGTAACAGCTTATAATCAAAGTTAGGACGTCGCAATGAACCAATTTCTGTTAAAGTAGAGTTGTGAACCAGGCTAGTATTTCTTGTGAATATTTGTTCCCGCCGCATCGCCGTATCCAAGGTACGTTCCAGACGGTCGATCTTTCCGCCCCACCGTCCTGCCCACATATGGTCAGAGAAACAGCACAGCAGCAGCATAGCAGACGACGTGTGAAGCCTGAAGCCGATAAATGTAATCACGAAACAGTGTTGAAGGTTAACGTAAGTAATGAAGACTTTCGCTCAGAAATCCTTGTATTATTTTGCGCTCCCATGTGCTTTTTGTTTAGATTTTACCTACTTTTGGACCTGTCATTTTGGAAGAAAAATAACCCAGCAACATTATTTACATTCACTGTTGCCTTAACCTCGTTTTGACAACTTGTTATCATAATTATTACAATATAGTGTTCTGTCATCTTCTCAAAATCTTCTTTGTAATTTAATTCTTACCTACTGCTTCTTTTATTTCTATAATTTTCAGGTCTACTTTGTTTTTACCAGGAGAACACGTGAGGAGAATATAAAACAGCAAAATGTTGCTGAGAATTTTCAAAACTTGTGATAGATCTGGTATTAATTTTCAAATTCGGTATGCCCTTTGTTGCTAGTTAAATTTTCTTTCTTAATCTTTTTTTTTCAAAGCCATTAATAGTTGGTAAGAAACCTTACATCCTTTGCAGATCACAACTTTCGACCAGGAGTGCACCTCAATTTCCTGTCAAGTCACCCAATACTTCACTCTTTCAGTCCTTCAGTAAAACTGTTTTTCAAAGGGGAAATGAAAAGGTTGGCTCAAAATATTTTTCCTGCTTAAATTCTAAAAAAAAAAATTGAAAGTATTTTTTTCTAAATATTAAAATTACCCTTTTATGTATTCAGGGAAAGTTAATACAATGCTCCTGGCTGACAAGAAGCACTGGTTTGTTAAGTACAGGATTATTTGGATTTATTGGAAGCCTTCCAATTAGTGCTCTTTGTGAAGCTCAACACAAATCTAAGGGACGTCTCACAGGACTACGAAATACAAACACAGATAAGTCAAAATTTGACTGGGCTAAGTTTTGGTGTATGTTGAAACCTGATGTTTGGACCTTAGTAGCTGCAATTGCTGTGAGTACTCAAAACCATAATTCCTAAAGAATGTGTTAGTTCACTTTTAGTTCAATTTTAGAATGTAATTAATTTGCTTTGATCGGAATTTCTTCAGGCAGCTCTGGTTGTTGCTATTATTAACATTAAGATCCCCTTAATTCTGGGTGGTCTTGTCAATATAATTAGTAAAATTCCCTCAGAAAGTGGGAAGACTTTTTCTGAGCAGATTCTTAGACCTGGTCTTCATTTAGTATCATACTTTGTTGCGCAAGTAAGTTTAGTGAGTAAGTAATTTATTTTTATAGTGAAAGAAAAATTAATTTGGGTTTGTTTTTGCTTTCAGTCGTTCTTTACATTTGTTTACATATCCCTCCTCTCTGGCATTGGGGAGCGAGTAGCTTTTGAAATGAAGAGCCAGTTATTTTCCTCTCTCATGAGTCAAGATCTCTCATTCTTTGATGAAGAAAGAACAGGGGAATTGATGAACAGGTTTGGTACTATTAAGAGCCAGGTTACTTTTTCACTGGCAAACAAATTAACCCTTTTACTTTTAATTTAGATTGACAACAGATGTCCAAAACTTTAAAAGTGCATTTAAACACTGTGTTTCACAAGGTTTGAGAAGTGGCACTCAGGTAAAATTATGAATTAAAGCAACTTGAAGTCTGTTCAGTTTTCTTCTGTCATTCGCTCTTAATATCTAACTTAATTTTTTTAATTTATTCATATTTTAGATAATAGGATGTGCAGGTGCTCTTATTTCTGTATCGCCTCACATGACAGGAATGATCATGGTCTTGGTTCCATCTGTGATAATATTTGGAACTTACATTGGGTCCCTCCTAAGAAAATTGTCCAATAGAGCTTCAGCTCAAGTAACAACCTTATATTCAAATATTTTCAAAATTATTATTATTATTATTATTTCTTTTTTTGTTTGTTCTTAATTGAAATTTGTATATTTAGGTTGGAAGAATATCAACCATTGCAGAAGAGGCCTTAAGCAATATTCGTACTGTCAGAGCTTTTGGAATGGAAGACAAAGAATGTGAACTGCTTAAAGAAGAAGCTCGGAAAGCACAAGAGCTTAATGAACAGCTTGGATGGGGTATAGGATTATTCCAGGTGTGTGAATGGATGTGAGTGCTATTGAAACTAATTGATGATTCTGAATTTTAAAAAAATTGAAAATCAACAGGCTGGCACAAATTTGTTTTTAAATGGCATGGTGCTAACTACATTATGTATGGGTGGATATTTAATGTCTGTTAATGAAATGACTGCTGGTGATGTAATGTCATTTCTTGTTGCCGCCCAAACAGTACAAAGATCTCTTGCCCAAGTTTCCTTACTCTATGGTGAAGTTTTGAAAGGCCTTGGGGCTGGAGCATCAGTATTTGAGGTAAGAAAATTGAATGTTTGCAACAATCAAATCTTCACCTTTACAGAGTGGTTTTATGTGCTTTTTTGTTTACAGTACATCAACCGGAAACCTAAAATTCCTCTAACTGGTGGTAAGCTTATTCCCTATCATTCTCTTCAACCGCACATCAAATTTGAAGATGTAACATTTGCTTATCCAACTAGACCAGACCAGGTATAACATATAACTTTTCATTATGAACCTGTGTATTTTTGAATATTTCACTGCTCTTTCAAGTCCCATATAAATACTCCAATATGACTCCTTGCACTTGTCAGCAAATATTGAAGAAGTTCAACCTTACGATTCCTGCTGGAAGCACAGTTGCCATTGTTGGATCATCAGGCAATGGCAAATCAACAGTTGCAGCCCTTTTAGCAAGGTAGGGCAGGCACAAAATCATACTAGCACACAAGATCTATTAAACTGAAACTTGCCGTAAAATTACTTATTTAAAAAGTTTTTCTAATGTTGCAGGATGTATGAAGCTGATTCAGGAAGAGTTTCTTTAGGGGGACATGATTTATCTGAACTGGATCCTACGTGGCTGAGAAGCCGTGTCATTGGCTTCATTAATCAAGAACCAGTGTTATTTGCGACAAGTATAAAGGAAAACATCCGTTACTCCAAGCCATCAGCTACTGATGAGGAGGTAGTTTATTTTTTTCCATGTGTTTTCTTGCGCTGTGTGAGTGAATCTCTTCTTAATTAAGATATATCCCTTCCATTATTCCGACCAAATTAGGTATTTGCTGTTGCTAAACTGGCTCAAGCAGATGAATTTATTCGTTCATTCCCAGAAGGCTATGATACAGTTGTAGGAGAAAAGGGTGTTACTGTATCAGGAGGACAAAAGCAACGCATAGCTATTGCTAGAGCACTACTTAAAAACCCATCTATTTTGATATTGGATGAAGCAACAAGGTACCTTTACTCGACATAAGTAATTTTTTCTACTTTAAGTGGCTTACCATTCTATTCCTTCTCCCCCGTCCTTTTTTTCAGTGCCTTGGACGCTCAATCTGAGAAAACAGTGCAGAAGGCTCTTGAAATTGCTGCCAAGGGTCGAACTGTCCTTGTCATTGCTCATCGGCTGAGCACTGTCAAAAATGCAGATCAAATTGTTGTTCTTCAGAAGGGCGTGATAGTGGAGGTATGATTTATCAAACAACCTCTTTATATTTTCTTTAATCAAAATTGAAAATTATTGTATTACTGCATTAATTTTCTTCTTAGATGGGTACTCATGAGGAGCTACAGAAAAAGAAGGGATACTATTGGTCACTTGTTCAACATCAAGAATTAATGAATCGACAAGTAGGGTAGGACTTTTAAATGTAAGGAATCCAATGTGGATATGCTCTCTTGGTGAGTAAAGGAAAGCCAGTCTGTCGACCATATTGTATTCAATTGACAACCGTCAAATGTATTGTCTGTGATCTCAATTTCTTAAGCAACTTGTTGAAATGAGAAACAACTTAGTTAAATTAACATTTCAAAATATAAAACTTTTAATGTTGAACAGGTATATAACACTTAACCAAAGATCTAGGAAAACAGGCAAAGATCAATACTTTAAGATTGTTGCACAACCATCTTTTAAATATAACAAGCTAATACTGAACCATCCCTTTGCCCTGTTTTGAAAACTTATTCTAAGGGTGCAGAAGATATTTTCAATAATTATAATCAATATATATGGGACAGTCTTTTCCCCCTTTTCTTTTCTTTATATCTCTGTGGAATTGGAGTGGAGTGTGTGTATTTTCAATACGGTTTTAGATTTTTATCAACTCTTTTGCATAACAAAAACTTGAGCTAGATCATCAAAGTCATAAGTTCTCTTCAGAGCTGCATCTGTAAGCCTGACCCCTGAAATTATCTGTGACAGAAACAAAAATGTTAGAAAAAAATCAGCTACTAATTAGAAGAATAAACATTTCATCATATTACCTGCAATCCAGCTGCAAGTGGAATTAAGCAAAGATTCAGTAAAATTGATGCTCCCGGTTCCAGTCTACTTAGTGGTCGACCAGAAACTCCACTCCACATAAGGCCAGAATTTGATGTAGTTCCATCCTCAAGCCAGAGGGTCATGTCTAATGCACGGTCACTTTGGGGAAAAGAAATGAGGATTTGATACACTTTGCAAGTTACAGGGTCACCTCATGCCTATTTGCTTTTAGAGCTCACCAGGTATTCATAATTTTACATCCAAATGAAAATGCCTTCTCTAAGGTAACTATATTTGGTACTTCCTGAACTGAGAGACGGATATCCCGATAGTCAGGTGCCTGTACATTACAAACAAGATTGCATCACAATAGTGATCAAGTGCTCTCTGCTGCTCAATTGTAAATTAAAATGGATAAAAAGGCTACAAACCATGCGTTGGAGTTGACTAGTCTGCAAACGACCTCGCTCTCCTAAATTTGATCTCCACACCATATCCAATTTTCCTATATTAGTTGCACCACTGAGAAGGCGACAGTCAACTGTCAGGCTTGGTTGTGGAGCAAGACAATACAAGAATTGCCGACTTGACTGAGATTGAAGTACATTTACTTTCCCAAATACTGATTCTCCGTTAGCAGAAGTATTTAAGGCAGAAACTGAAAATGACAGATTGTTTAGAACACGAGAAGAACAAAGTATTTAAATGGCTGATCAAGAAAAATAATTTTACAATCTTACCAGTAAAAAGATGAGAAGATTCTAAAGCAACTTTTTCTAAGCAAATCGGACCAACGGTGATATTTTGAACTTGGGCCTCGAGATAGACTTCATCAGACTGCCAAAAAATGTATCAACATAGTGGATTTAAAAGATGGCCTGACTATGTATGTGAATGAAATTAATGTTAAAACAAATGAAGAAAACTTTGCGAAACAGTTCCTACAGCTTACACCATTTTTTTTTTTCCTTCACCAATTCCATGCAGGTGAACTTAAGAAAATTTTTACCCATGCCTCAAAAGAAAATAATGGTTTTACTTACAATGAATTCCTGATACAAGAAGAACATCCAAGATGTTTGTGATGTCATGCACCATGCAACACAAAATACATGCAAGCAACCTATTATATGAACTGTGTAAATCTACTTTTTAGCCAAGAAGTGAGAACAAAAGATTCACTTGAAATATATAGCACAGAGTAAGAGAAGGGAAACAAGTAAACATGCACTTAGCAATTAAGAGATAATGCAGAATCTGTCTTTACTTTAATGAACATTAAAATAAAATAAATAAAAAAAAAGGGTGGGGAAGGCAGAAAAAGTGTTAAAAAGTAAAAGCATCAGAACCCTTAAAAGCAGGTAGTATACAAAATTGTTGTGCTTCACACATATAATTTGGGTCACTCCATTCATTGTGTAATGTTCAGTTGGCATACTTGATAAGACATTTTCTCCAATTTCTTCTTCCCAAGTAGAATGCATTGCCAAGGAAAATAAGAGTCATACGCGTCAGACATAATTTTCTAAAGATAATAAAATTCACTACTTCTTGGGACAGAGTTAATCTTGATGTAAGATAACAGTTAAGCTCCATAACCAGTTAGTAAAATATGATGTAGAAAAAGTAAAGAAAACAGCCTATTTTCAAGATAAACTAAGCAGGTTGTTGCACTATCTCATGCAGAGGGATATATAATGACTTACCTCGGCATTGTAAAACTTTGTTTTGACATCCAGTGGCTTAAGAACTTGAAAGCGATAGAATTTTCGATAGGACATAGATTTCTGATCAGGAGTTGTGTATGTAATTTCACATACTAATCTGAAAATTTCAGGAGCAGCATATAAGAGAACGTAAGAGATTTTGAAAACCACATAGGCCAAAAAAATACAGCTTATTACATATGGGTGCCAACTTCCTTGACTTCATGATGGATAACATGATCAACTGACTCATCTGGTTTCAGTTCTGATGGATCAACAGAATGACCTGACAGAGCAATCCGCTGTGAATTTGTCTGCAAGTCAACCTTTAAAGACAACTTTCAATGTTAGCCGCTGATGGTGAGAGTTGATAATTTAGAATAGTTGAAAACACAAATACTTTACTTTTACAGTCACATCCTTAGCTATCTCCTTGCTGTCATTGTGGACACATATATAACTAGAGAAGGTCTCCCCTAAGTAAATTGTCCTATAGAAACATGTTATTTTGTGAGATTTCCTTGGTTTTCTGTTTCTTAAATTAATGTGATTTAAAAATTTGTTCAGAAAACTGATCACCAACTCTTACCCGAAGCTCTGAGGTAATTGTAAAAATTGTCCTGCAGTCAGGGTTTCAACACCAGAAACTGAGGTGATATCATTCTTCAAGTCGTTGTTTAACAAATTGCCAGGAAGATCTTTTGAATCAGATGTGACAATTATTGGACAGCTCAGGGTAGGGCGTGTCAAACGCATTACTAAGATGAACAAAAATACAGTCTAAATCCCTTGCAGTAAACGTAAATTTTAAGATAAAAATATCAGTCAAACAACAAATTGTAGTGAACTGATTACTGGGATTGGTCAACCATCACCAACACACTAACCTTTCAGGGCAAGTAAGTGTTCTGGTCTTTCCCGTGCTTCCATGTTGTAATGTCAACTCGACTGAAGTATTATAACAAACAACAAAAGTATGAGGACAGCACATGCACCGTCAATTGCGAATATCCTAAAGATGTTTCCAAAATTCAGTGAGTGGTTTGAGATGACAACACACTAAGACACTAGCATAGCTTCTGCTCTTCTGCTTCACCAGGGATCAGTCCTACCAGCGTGGTGAGGATTGAGTAAGTTAAAATATCTTACTTTAAGGGTTCAAAACCTTCTTTTAATCTAAAATTTGATTCAAATAGGTTCTCATCGATGAAAAAGCAAATATTTAATCTCTCAAGTACTGATGTTGAACATTGTGAATGTCTTCGTCAAGGTGTGCCATGGTGGTATGAGTGGAAAAAGTGTAGGAGCTGTCCCTAGTTGTTTTTAGTGGGCCGTGCGTGTCAATAGACAGAAGACTTCTGACAGCGGCGAGAATCTCTTCTAGTCAAAATGTCAACACATGTCTTTTAAAGACAATGTAGAGAAAACAAGCCTCTCACCTCTAAAACTTCTTATCCAGAACTATACATTCTAGTTCCATTTGCGATGAGTAGGAGCGTTTCTCCAGGTGTTCATTTCAGAGAGCCTGAAGAGGATAATGAAGCCCCCTGCAAAGTTACAGACCCCAATAGTGGATCTATTTGTGGTGAAACTGACAACTTGAGAATATTGGAGCAGTTTCAGAGGGTGTACGCTGATAGATTGAAGAGATTGGATGGAGATAATGAGGTAAAATGGACTGTCTTTAAATTTCTTTACTTTGCCAATTTGGAAGATTTAAGACTATCTGTTCTAAATTTGGATGGGTGACCTAGAAATTTCTTCCCCCCCCTTTTGCTCCCTAAATGTCATGTTCTTTTTTACGTATTAAGCAGAAATCTGCCTTTACTCACCTTAAACGAGTTGTATTGCTCCATCATTTTCTATTGTGCATCACCCCATAAAGGTTTTGGTCTACTGTTCACTGTGGCATCTTTCCGTTCTAGCTTGCCATGCACACCCTTAAATCTTGGGTCCATGATCTCACCGAACAAAATAAAATGCTCGTGCACACTGTGGAAGAGCTGGAAAGGGAATTACTCAAAAGGGTTGATTTGATGCACGATCAACTTCAAAAAACTAGCTTGGTCATAAAACGCAATGAACATCTTGCGAAAAGAGAGGTAATTGTGTCATAAGGTTATATCATAAATCGTTAGCATTGGGGCTCCATTTCAAAACTTTTTATTCATGGTTTGCAGAAAAATGAAGTTGAAATAAACCTCCGACAGCAGGTACAGCTTCTGCAGAATGATATTTCAAGCTTATTAGACATAATTAATCAAGCCAAGGAACAGGGATTTTGGCCTGTGGATAATGTAAAGCTACATACCGTAAGCAAGAGTCAACTGATCTCAACCTCTCCAAAAAGGTAATCCTTTTTCCTTTATGTATTACCTTCCCCTGACTTCTTGTCCATCAATCCAATTTCTCCCACAGAAGACCCCTTCCCACACAAGAGAATGTTAAAGCACCCAATCATCTTGAAAAGTCTCCAATAAAAGAAATTCTAGCAACCAGCACTGCATTGGGCAATAGATCTGTTTCTTTAAATGTATCCACCCAAACAGAGCAGGATTTTTTTAACTCCTTTGCTTTTTGTATGGGAGATGGAAATGCTTCATTATCTGAGCAAAACCAAAAATTCAGCAATATTGCTGAGGAGATCAGAAATATTCCTGTTAATTCCAATTTATTAAATGCTGATGGTGACTCAAGGCAAAGAATGCCAGAAGTGCCTTTAAGTGTTCAGTTTGATTCATGCACTCAAACAAGTGGTGATAAAATATTCCAGACTAGTTTTACAGTTCCTGTTGATCTGCAAAGAATTATAGTTTGCACACTTCCAGTGTTTGATGGACCAACGGAAAACTCCTCTAGCAATCTGTTAATTTCAGCCAATAATTGTGTGTCACCCTGTCAACAAGACTGTTCACAAGTATTTCACGCTATGGGTACTAACCAAGGAAAAGACAAAGCTCTTTGCAGTAAAACCCCTCAAATTCAATCCCCGCTAATGAGTTCCCTCTCAGGGAAAAACACCCATTTAAAGTGTACTGTTGATGACACAGTTTCCTGTGAATTTTCGGACTCCTTAGAGAGTATAGCTCGATCAGAGCACAAGTTGGAAGCCATTAACACTCTTCATGAATCTATCCCTTCTAATCCCTCCACCCAGGAATCATTGTAAGTTGTTTCCTCCGCCTCCCCTAATCATTTGAATATGAACTTTTTTGTTTCCTTTTTTTCCTCGCCTTGCTGTTGCCTGATTCTAAATATGTGATATTTCTTCTTCTGACAGATCAATTCAACAACCCCGTGGTGCAAGCACTGCTGAGAAGGTACAAAGCCACAATTGTATTATAACAGTTTCACTGCTTGACATTTGAGTAAACAATCTTCACAACACAGAATACATACTATTCTTCCCCTGTCATTATTTTGTTACCCCAACTATTAAATTTTTTCATATTACTCAAATGTCGTACCTATTCTTAAATTCAATAGTTCATCAAAATTTTGCTCCCGTATTGAGTACCAGGTTGAATTAGGCCGGCCCCTCAATAGTCGTGTCAGTCCGTTAGTCACTTTCTGACCTTGCATTTGCACCTTTATACGTGTTCAACTAAGTTTTACCTATCCAAAATCTTCTACAGGCAATTTTTAATGAAAGAAGTAACCATTTTAATTTATAATCATTCAGAATATTGGTTGTAGGAAGCCATAACATGACTGGCTGGGTGATGGTCTCATGTAACTGGATATTGTGGGGTCGCCTTTATAGTTGCATATCTTTGTGTTTGGGTTCAGAATGTTCAAAGTGATGTGGACAACCTTAAAACTCAACTGGCCGAGAAAGATGCGGAGATCCACAGTTTACTTGATCGTATTGAAGAAATGCAGGACATTTTCGCTTTGACATCCAAGCAGGTGGGCGTTTGTCAGTTTGCTGCTAATATTTTATGTTTAATTTTCAATCATTTAATTAACAAGAAAATTTTTATTCCCTAGCTTAAACAAGCTATTGAGGCAGAGCAGAGATCAGTCCAAGAACTGGCAATAAATCAAGGAACAGTTTTTCCTAATATGCAGTCCAAAGAAGAAGTTGACCACAGTCAACTAGTGGTAAGAAAAATGACTACTCAAATTTTCTTAATATGCTGTATTATTTATTTTTCAATTATGTAATTGGCTCCCTTCTCAGGAACCGGTGTCTCCGTGGGTTGAGGAAAGGTTAAAACAGCAGCAAGAGCAAGTCACTTCACTTATATCAAGAGTAAGAGAGTTGGAGTCTGATTGTGATATTGTAAAAATTGAAAGAGACCGTTTGGCTGGTAAACTAGAGGTACCAAATGACATCCAAGTTGAAACTAAACCAACCTCAGACCCTTCCATGATCATACTGAGCAAAGAGCTTGTGACAACTCGTCAACAATTTGCAGAAGCAACCAAACAAGTCCAGATGCTGGCACTGGCAGTTAAAGATTTAGAAAAGGTATGATGGGCTCATAATTTTGCTTCAGATTTCAAAAGGCCTGTGGAAATTATGAATCACTATAATTTTTCTGTTTTTCAGAAAAATCATGAAACAAAAGCTGCTCTTACCACTGAAGTCGCTGATAAACATGATCAAATTTTGGAATTGAGGAGAGAAATACATGATCTGGAAACACAAGTGAAAGAGGCAAAGATGCAAACTAACTTGAAAGACAGCATTATTCAAGACATGCGGAGGGAACTAAAATATCTACGAAACAAGGTATGATTTTTTAAATTTTAATTGCACTTGTTTAACCCTTCCATTTCATAGTCCATGCCTAGGCTGGTTGCTAGGGTAATTTTATTTCTCAATTTTTTATTTGTTTTTTGGTTTCTAATTTTTTTTTTAAATCTATTTTTTTGTTCATGATCGAGAACGTACGAATTCTGGGGAGCTATTTCACTCTCTATTATTTTTTTGTTGGCTTTATATTTGTAAATTATTTTCCCCAGATGCGTTTCCTTGGAGTTGAAGTTCCCGCCCCTCTTCCACCTCATCCTGAAAAGATTCCTAAGAGGAATAAATGCAAAGAACCCAAAGCAAGCTTAGTGAGGTCCAAACAGTCCACTTCAGATCCAGCCTTAGTCCATGATGATTTCCCAGGTTCTCAGAAAAGCTCCCGTCACTGTCATGGTGTCAAATGTTCACAGTCTCTACCTGTACATATCCTTCCTCACCCTCAATATTTTGTCAAGTCAAAGTCTGAGCCATCACAGGTCGAGGAACACTCGAAAGTGAAAACTAAGAGCAAGTTTTGCTCTAATAATTACAAGGAGAAAAGTCATTCCAGAAATCAATTTCATTTTATGGAATGTGGAGAAAATCTGACAAAATCTGAGCGGCTTAATCATTCACCAGAAATTTTGAATGGTAATATGCCAAACAGCTGTTTTCAAAAGAACCGGGAAAACTCTAAGAATTTATTGGAGGAGGGTTCAAATATTACGCCAGTTACCCCTTGTCCTCTAGCGTTACAAAACCTTTCCTCTTTGCAATATTTAAAGAAAGGTGGCATTGGGGAAAATGAACATGAAGTAACTCATATTGGTCTAACCTCTGCTACTCAGACCACATTGTCTGACATTTATTGTGAACGTACTGCATACTATACCAGCCCTCATGATTTTGGTCCTTACACGTGTGGAAACTGTGATGGAACTGCCTCATCTAGCAATGTCCAAGCATGTGATTCTGTTGTAATTGCTCACATTCCTCCTCTTCCTCCTAACAAGATAGCTCATATTCTAATCAAAACTCCATCAGACATTGCTACTTGTGAAAAAACAATTGAAATGATCACAACATCAAACCATGACTCAGATGAAAGTGACATTGATGTTGTTAACTCATGTGAAATTGTCACTCTTAGGAAATGTACCTCATTTACTATTCCTTCATCCAACTCAAGTTTTATCCCCTCCTCTCCTAAGCTTCATTCAAAGAAAAAGTAAAGTGGTTTTAAATTAATTAACTTAAAATTAACAATAAATAATTATTATAATTATTGCATGTTATTACATTTCTTTTGATGACTTTTGGTATTGTAGTTCCCCCTTGCTCCCTTTGTCATCATCCTGTGACTAGAACCATTGTTGAAGAGTAAGGTAGTAAGCATTGCTGTGGGTACAGGCTTTTCAATACAAGTTATCACTGTACAGTAGGCAAAGAAAACATTCTACTTAAGCATTAATTTTAGAGTTTTCTAACCTTTTATTTTCATTTGTTTATTTCAGAATTCCTCAGAGTCTGGAAGTGATGTAGATAATGTAAGTTTTGTGAGAATCAAACAATTCTCTGATGACTTAATTTCAGTGTCTCTAATTAACTATCCTATTTTCTATTTGACTTTAGAAATCGAGGGGAAAAGCCTTTCCAGCTATTCCTGAGGGAATCAGTGTATGTGACTCAGGTGTTGATGAAGGGGAACTCTCCTCTTCCTCTAATTCTATTCAAGCTGAAGTTAATCTCCTCAGGTCACAGTTAAATGAACAAGTGAAGCAGGTATTTTCCTTGAAAAGAAATCAAATCTACCTGTAAAATGTTCATGTTTTCTGTATGTAGACTTATCTTTTCACAGAAATTGGAGCAAGATAAGGAGTTGGTCGTCCAGAAACAGAAAGTTCTTGCACTGGAAAAGGAGTTAGAAAATTGCAGGAAAGTTCCTGCTCACTCTCCACAGGTGCCTTCCATAACACTAAGGGAACTAGAAGAGTATCGTTTATGCACAGTTGAAGGCCAGGCTGCTGTAGAGGAGCTGAATGATGAAATAGATGCGATTGTTAGTGATCTAAATACTCAAGAGGAAAAGGTACGGAGGCCATAATTCCTATTTATCAATGCACTGTTTCCATCTTTTTGAAATGAACATTTGCTTCATTTAATATTTTTCTATAGGCTGCCAATATTCAAAAGGCGACAAATGCATTTTCAGCCATTATTCAAAATATGCAGGAGCAACTAACTCGGCAAATTGTAAGTTGTTCTTTATTTGTGTTTATGTATCATGCTGGGCGATTACGATTCCACCCCCCTCCCCCCTTTGTCTGAAGTCATAATTTCTTGGATGCAGACTGATCCTGCCTCTATCCAGAAGGCTCTGACGGACGCCGTGGAGTGCGCTCACGACCTACACCAAAAAGCGGATGACTTTGTAAGTGTATGGACCAATATCCGAGTGCGGCTCTGGCCTGGGCAGAGTGCCGGTGTGTTACATGAGCAGTGTACTGTTTATACTGAATGACTTGCGCGCAGATTCGAGAGCGACGTTCTGGAGAGCAGCGCCGTGCCGCCCGCGAGCGGAAAGTGAACAAACTGCAGGAGCAGCTGGACGCCTCACACGACAACATGAGGGACGGCATCGAGGCCATGGAGAATGCCCTGGCCGAGCGCTACGAGGTAAGGCGAGGGGAGGAGCCAGGAGCAGGAGCCCGCTGGCCGGGGTCCTGGAGCCGGAAGGTGGGGCTGGGCCAGCTTTGAGGAGAGGAGGCTGGCTGACGGGGTGGCGCGGCGGCGCCACTATTTTTAGGCGTCGTCTTCGGGCCCACCATCCTCTACCTCACTTCCTCGCCCTGCCCCACCCCGCCACGCCATCCTCTACCTCACTTCCTCGCCCTGCCCCACCCCGCCGCGCCCCAGAACCCCGGCACGTCCGTCGCACTGCACCTAAACGCCAAGGGTTAGAAGAGAGGCAAGCTAGTTTCCTTGTGTCTTTTTATAGGAGTATATATGCCTTGTCGCCACGGGGGCAGGCGAGATCAGCCTCTTACCGCCGTTGGGGTTTTACCAGCCGAACAAACAACTTGTTATTTTCTTTGGAGAAAACCGAAGTTTAGGAGTTCAGAGGTACAGAATGTCAGGAGGAAAAAGAATAGTTGAAGAAACTGGAGAAAGATTAGCTGCGCCCCTACACCTAAAGTTATTTCCGGGTGTTAGGGCATGGCGATCTCTCCTCAGCGGAACTTCCAATCAACGATGTCAAGTTTTCCCCGAGATCGGATTGGCGTAACTCTGGTCTGGTGTAACGCATTTACTGCGGGACATAGTGCGGGCGGTGTCTTGTAAACACGAACGGGAAAGCGCTGAGGGTAAACCCCTTCCCCCGTGCTACTATTTGTGCGCTGAGCTGAGCAGAGGGGTCTGTTAGATTTCAAGACTGACGTTGTCATCTCAATCTGTGCGAAGTGAAGAGGGGAAGCCCGGGGAAGTCCCCGCCGACCTCCTCCTCCCTCCCCTCCTTTCTGTTCCGTCCCTCTTTCCCGCGACCCGTTGCGGAGCAACAGTGCGGCACGGGGGGCGCGGGCTTAGAGGAGAAAAAGTGGAGGGCCGCGGGCCGCGGGGCCCACCCTACCCGACCCGCCCGGCCCCATCTGCACGCCCTGCATGCCGCCGCCCCCGCCCCCGCCCCCGCGGAGCAGAGTCGACAGGACAGGCGCCCCGCCCCGCCCCGCCCCTTCCCTCTCCGCGCACCAGTTTGTCTCCTTGTCTCCACGGGCTGCGTTCCTACGGCCCGGTGCAGTCCTTCCCGCCACGCGTTCTATGAATAAACACTAACGCACGCCGCGCGCTCCGCTGCCGCCCTTCCCTTCCGTCCCGGCCCAGGATGCAGCAGCAGGTTCGGACTCCGCTGTTGCCTTCTCGCTCGCACGTAACGCGCTGCAGCCGACTGATTCAGAAGATCGCTCTCTTCACGCTCTCTTTCCTCAGTCCTTGTCGCACTCATGGCGGTGCCCCATGTTGGGGGTGGCATGGCCTCATGAGTGCGAGAAGGACGGGGGTACGAGAGCGATCTTCTGAATCAGTCGGCTGACTGATTCAGGGTTGTATCAAGCTAAGCAAATGCTGACGATCAGCACGTCAGCACGTCAGCGTCAGCATCAGCATCAGCATCAACAAAAGACGAACGGTTGTACTTCAATTGTTGGTTAATTTGGTTGGCGAGCAGAAGCACAATTCAAAATCATCAATATCAACATCAATCAACATGGATGATTTAGAGGAGGACGCTGCAATACTGGTTTTAGAGCAAAATATAATTGTCATGGAACGCTCGCGCGTTCAGGTTCCGATCGTCTTTTGTTGAAGCTGATGCTGATGCTGACGCTGACTGCTGACGTGCTAATCGTCAGCATTTGCTTAGCTTGATACAACCCAGAAGAGCGCTCTCCTCGCTCTGTGTCTCTCGCACTGACGAGGCGCACCGTAAAGGTGTGAGAGAGACAGACGAGGAGAGCGCTCTTTCTGAATCAGACTCAAGCGGGATAGGGTGGGGTGGGGTCCCAGAGAGGTGAAGTTCGTAGCCGGGTGCGCAGCGCAGCGCAGCGCGGGGCGGGGCGGGGCGGGGCGGGGCGGGGCGGCAGGGGCGCTAAAGCCATGCAGGTGACAGTGTGCCCCGCCGCGCGGCGCGCACACCGCAAGCCCCGTTGCGCGCACGACGGTGCCCCGCCCCGTATCCCGTCTGCATTTACTCGCTCATTCCGGTTCGGTCCGCGTGGTTGGTGCTTCCCTCTCCAGAGATGGTTGGCTAACACTCCAGAAACATGTTTCTATCGGCGTGGCTCCTGTCGGTGATTATCAAACCTAGCCTCTTATACTTATTGTATAAAACAAATCTGCAGCTTCAGATACAAATGGCCGGTCCCGTGCTCTGTGCCTGATACTAATAACAAGTCATGGATCCGAATTTTCTCTTTGGATTTCAGGCTGACAGGCTCAGCCAGCAAGAGTTTTCCGATGGATCATCATATCACAGTTGCCGAGGCAGTGACAGTAGTGGCTGTTTGAAACAGGTGTGTTGTAGTTTTCTTGTTCACGCAATGTTTACATTTAGCATGAGGATTTTCTATTTGAACATGTATTATCGTTTTGCACGTTTTGAAGGTGGAACGTTTAGAGGAAAGCAATGCAGAGCTCCTGAGCAACCTCACCACAATGGAGCGCCAAAAGAGAGAGGCTGAAGCTAAGGCTGCACAATCTGTAAGTCATCACCAATATTCATCTTCCATATTACCATAATTAAAAGAAATTCCAAATTTCCTAATTTCTTGTAAATTTCTTTATTAGCTCAGAGACATGGAAAGAATGAAAGAGCAAATCAGTAGAAGATCTTTCACTGAAGAATTGCTTCACACCAAAGAACAGACAATATGTGAGCTGCAAGGTGCCTTAGACAGTACAAGAAGACAAATGAAAGACCTCCAATCTGATTTTGAACGAACTGTAAGTACTTAATAATAAGTAGTTGTTCAAGTAAAAGAAAAAAAACAAAACAGAAATAAATTGATTTTTTTTTTCTATCTCTAATCAGTCAAGAGAAAGGGACAGCATAAAAACCATGTTAGAGCAGCAGTCCAATGCAGGGCCTTTGCAGGTTGCTGAACTTCAATCAGAATTAGCTAGATTGAGGAATCAGTTGTCTTCCATGAATAGCAAGCAAGCTCTTGTTGAGCAGTATGAGAGGAGGCTGAAAGACTCTTCCGAGCAGGCAGAAAAGCTAAGTGCTCAGCTTAACACACTTGCTCTGAATCTACAAGCCAAAGAAACAATGGTAATAATTTGTTTACATTTTATGTAAACCCTCTGGAAATCCAGAATCTTTTATATCATGTTGTTTACAGTTATCAAATAAGGAGGAAATGATAAATATATTGCAAGACACCCTGCATCGAACTCGAGAAGAGATGAAATTGCTGAAAGACAAAAGTGTGAGTAAAAGCTCCTTTTCTCTTCCGTGGCGAAATGGAAAAAAGAAAATGGTAAGACAATGGTATATCATACTTCAGAAAATGTTTGGTCTGTATGTATTTGTTTTGCCTGAGTCAAATGTAGATGATGCTTCTTAACAATTACAAAGGTACATTGTTTTTTTATTTATTTACTTATTACTCTAAAAAATATTAACACGTTCATTCCCAAATTAGGGTGGGCCCAGCTCTTCTACTGACAAAGGAGATCCAGATGAAGCTGCTGGAACTGTTGGCGCAGAGACGGATGAAGTGAGTGGCAGCAGCGGTGTGTGGGGATGGACCCGCAACACAGCTGCTAGGAAGCATCGTGTGCATGATGTGTGAGTTAGCGACCCTCGCACCACTTCTGCTGATTTTTCCCCCCACTTGTGATTAAGCTGCTAGCTGCAGCCTCCGTGATTTCATGTTATACATTTTTGTTGCTAACTGGAAGCTCTTTAGTTGTTCCAGCTAGTATGAACTTATTCTATTGTAAGCATAGTCATCATGGTAAATGAAATCATGTTCCTCATACATAACTCAATCAATGTTTCATTCACTTGTATTACATTTAGATTGTTTTTACATGTCATACTTTTTAAAGATTTTGTCATTTTTACCAAGCCTATAAACTATTAGTGTGACAAGCAGAAATTTCTAAAATCGAATGAAGTGGTGGCTCCTAAGTAGCTCCTTGTAGGTCCTGAGTGCTTACAAAATATATATCTATCTATCTCTATTCTTTTTTTTTTCTTTGGCTTAATCAATTAATGCCCATTAAAAAGTCAGTTTGAGTATACTTAAAAAAAAAAAAGTTTTGCCTTCAATATTACAGTGTCATGCTAACGTTTTGTTTGTAAACATTCTTATTATTAAAGTGTACCAAACTACATTAAAACAAACAACTAAAAAAAAATCAATTTGTTCTTGAAAAGTAATTTAAAATCACGGTGATGTATGAAAGAGTAGAATTGATGCTAAATGTCTGTTTGCAGTGTGTGTGTCTGAATTGTTTTCTTTTTAAACTTTTAACAAAACTGAAGTTTTATTCATTATTTTGAACTAATTTTCATTTTTATTGTGATGTTTTTTTTTCTTTCTTGAGATGCACTGTACGTACTTGGAGCTCTTGTTTAGCAATCTTAACTTTATGATACCCCCGCCAATGTAATCTAGTAATTATTTATGATCAGTTCATTGTAGATTTTCAAAAATTTGCCTGATTTCTACTGCCTATCTATTTCTTTTAGGAGGCCAATTGCTGCTCCACATCCTGTACTAACTGGCTGTAGAAAGTCAAGGCTTTTTTTATTATTTTTTTTTCATGTTATGCATGGTTTTCCCATTAAAATCTGTTTCAGATAAAGAAATAATGGCTTAGATTTTCACACTTTTTAATATTCTCGTCCATCAGTAGATGTCCTGCTTAAAAGTGTGCAGTATTTTTCTAATCTTGTGTTTTTCTAAAAAGCCTTTGGCCATATATTAAAGCTAATGTGCTTAGGAACTTGATACTCGTGTCCTCTGTAGAACCTAGCCTGTAACTTTCAATTCACTTGTTTTTGTGGGTTTTTTTCTCTCTTCAATTTCACTAGATCCTGTCTTAGGATTTAGGGACTGAAAAAAAATCAAAATCACTTTGAGGTATCAAACATGGTTCCTTGTAAATATCCTGTATCTTATACCTTTTTTTAACTTAAAAAATTGTTAATTTGTCAGATTTTTTTCTTCTTTTTCCCCTAACTAGGTCTATAGACTGAATGGATTGGTCTTGTACTTGCTGCTTTATATATATTTGAGTATTGTATTACTGTGAATGGAAAAAGGCATAACTGTGATATTTTGAAACAATTGTCCTTTGTATTACATCAGTGTCCTTGGTTGGACAGTCCAGTGAATTAATTAATTAATTAATTAATTAATTACAAAAGTGTTGAAAGAATATTTATGGAAATTGCACCTGCATACCTTGGAAGGAAATTAGGTTACCTCTTCTATTTCCAAATTTTGCCTATCTTCAACAGTGCGACATTGTTATAGCTTAGCTGTGTAAATTTTAATTTCTCTCTCATTTGCTTACCAGATAAGTGTTCTTATTTTGATTTTGAGTGAATTCTCAAACCAAACCTTCCCGCTTTCCCTTTATTTTCCTCACTGTCCATTTAAAAGTTTTCCAACAATTGCTCTCCCTCCCATAGACTTATCATTATTACATCTGAAACAGTCAGTATAACTACAGTGTGTTTATTTATTTTGTTTGGAAACTTTAGCCTTTGTTTGATTACAATCGTATGGTGCAGTGATGACTTCCAATTATAGTTGGTAGTGTTTTGAGTTATATTTGGTCAGTACAAACCTTAGGTGACTGTGTTATTTATATTATATTTTACCTTATTATTCTATGATGCCTCCCTTATTGGTGGCGAGTAAGGTTCTATGAGATTTTCTTTATTATTTTTATTATGTATTATATATTTTGTTTTTACCCGTCTTTCTCTTTTGATGTTGTACATCCAATGGGCTCTTTCAGATTACCTGTGTTTTAAAACTGAAAGCAGTGCTGCATTTCATTGTTCTAAATTATATGAATCCTATGCTCAATCCCATGGGTCCCATAAATGTTTTGTTACAGTTTTTGTTGTTTACATATATTTGAGATTGCCTATATGTTAATTTATTAGCTGTGGTTTGTTTTGTGAATTATTTCAAATCAAATCTGTTGATAATAATAAAATGAACTTGTACTTAACTTTATTTGATTTAAACTTTTATTATCATGTTTGCCCACTTACCTTTAAACAGAAGACGTTCATTTCACTTGTAGAATTGGCTACAAAGACTTTTCTCATTGACAAGTCTTGAGAGAATATTCAACCAATGTCATCAAGAAAATTATTGTGTTATTATAAAATACAGGTGATTTTAGCATGAAATTTAATCATTATTTTATTTCTACCAGCTACTCTAGTTCTGCATGAGCATGCTGAATGTGCATGTTGTACAGATGGCTAATATGCATAAATTAGGTATATCATATCTCATGACCCTTCCCTCCTTTTCTCTTTTTTATGTTCAGGAAATTTGTATGGCTGTTTTCTTTCCAACAGCAATGGGAAGTGGTCCGTGAACTCAGATTAGACTTGAGTGAAATGCTGGCCCAGTATCGAGACTGTTTTTCGGAGGTGAGCTGCATGGCCGGTAGTGGTTTGCAAAGTCTTTCCGCACAGTAGGATGGCAGAATCATGTACCAATTTAGCTTGAAGCTGAATCTTTTAGCAGGCAGAGTTCCTTAAAAATCTGTGTTTTTTGAGGTGTCGCGGCAAACTCGTTGGTATCGAGATCTACGTGAAGCTTATCAAGATCTTCGATCACATGCAGAAAATGTTAAGAGAGAAGCCTTACTGACTGTCAACTCATCTCAGGTACAATGCAGATGCTGATCCACTTGAACCCTCCCATCCTGCTTACCATCCTTACAACAACTACCCTCCCTGAACCAAGAAAACAGCATACCCAAAAGAACTACCATACTATTATTCTGCTTGTTAATGTTAACTTATGATAAATTTAAAATTGGTTGTCTTTTTAGGATGATTTTAAATTACTAGATGTAGTTTCTAGACGTATTTGAAGAGTTTTGATTAAAGATAATAATAATAATAGTAATAATAGTCAAATTTTTCTTGAACCAAAAGCACAAATTTTACTTTAGAAAGGAAAATATTTTGTTGCAGAGGGAAGTTGATGCATTGAAGAGGCAGTTCAACGCTCAAAGTTTACAGTTATGCCAACTTAAAGAACAGGTATGTCAGATAAGCTTGAATACAACTCTTTTCTTCCAATTGTTTCTGTTTCTATATTTCTCGGACATATTTTCTATAGCTCTGGGAAGCTGAACAAGGAAGGCAACGAGCTGAATCTGAAACAGAGGAACTGCAAGGCCGTTTAGAAAATTATTCACAACAGATTTGTCAATTTAAGTCTCGCCTAGAGTCATTGCAAACTCAATTAAAAGAGACCCAAGCTCGAATGGAAATGAGTGAAGAGCAGGTGAGGTTTTAGTACTCTGTTGACCCTTATGTTCCATTCTCATTTCCTCTTTCTACTCCTTTATTGGTACTTTAATTGTATTTGTACTCAAAAGGTTGAATTGCGTCGCCTGAGAGATTTTCGAGACATTTGGGAACGAGTGGCTCGTTCTTTGGCGGATGTTCACCAGCAGGACAAAGTAAATTCCTTTTCTCCCAGAATTCTTTTGTAAATTTCATGTAGCTATATTTTGACTATGTATTTTGTTCCCTCGTTTCCAGGATTGTTGGAGTGGTTTGCAGTGGTGTGAGTCAACTGAGTCTGAGGACAGACAAAAGCGAGAGGCCAAGCTAGAGGTGACGCGCCTTTTTATACCTCCTTCCTCTCCAATTACTAGCAGTTTTGTTTCTTAGCTTGATGTGCATCCCGCAGACTGATTCAAGAGAGCGCTCCTCTCCCTCTATCTCTCTCGCACTCATGGGGTGTGCCGAGTATACCGGGTGTCCCAGAGAACACACGGCAGTGTTGCGGGTTTGCATACTCGCCAGAGCTGCAGGGGCTATAGCGCCTTACGGCCGGAGTGGATAGGCAGACCCGCAACACTGCCGTGTGTTCTCTGGGACACCCGGTAGGTGCGAGAGAGACAGAGCGAGGAGAGCGCTCTTCTAAATTTGTCTACCACTGGTTCTCGCAGGCGACCCTCGGCCTGCTTCTGGTGGAGGCGGGGAGGAGACATCGGGCCAACGCCAGCGGAGGTAGAGACGGGGACAGGGACGCCGTCGTAAAGGACTGCGACTCTGGAAGCACTGACGGCAGTGCCAGCGGTAGCGCCAGCGCGAGCAGCAGCACCAGGTCGCGGGACAGGGAAGCCAAGACCACCAGCACGGAGCGGACGGAGGGGGCCGGCGCGGGCACCGGCGCGGGCACCGGCGCTGGCGCTGGCAGCGACACCAACCAGGTGAACCCCACCCCCGCCCTAGTCACCGCCTCAGCCAGCTGAGGCAAACACTGTTGCCAGGAAAGTAGGCAAGAAGTGTCCGAAACAGGGTTCAGCGAAGCGGGCTACTAGGCAACACCTTCGTCGAGGTGAATTCATATTGCCCAGTAGGCAGGCGCAGATGCATCCCGCCTGACTCCTCTGTGTCTAGGCTTCTTGTTTGCCTACCTCTCTGGCGACACTGGTGGGCCTTTTCCGGTGTTCTGTTCTGTTCTGTCACCGAGTGCGTCCCATCGCGTAGTGGCCGGCGGCAGCGGAACCCTCCCAGCCCCAGCTGTCGACCGTGTCCGGGGCGGCGGGGGCGGCGGGGGCGGCGGGGGCGGCGGGGGCGGCGGGGAAGGGCGTGACGGACTGGGACAGCAGGCGCTGCCGCGTGCACGGCCCGGGGGCGGCGGGGGCGGCGGGGGCGAGGTCGCAGTACCAGCGCGAGAGGGACTGTGCGGAGCGGCGCCGGAAGCAGGAGCTCGAGAAGAAGAGCCGCGCTATGCGCAACGTCGCCCGTTGTGAAGCGTGCAGGCAAGTCGCTGGCAGGAAATAAAGAGGGGGGGGGGGGCGCACGACCGAGGGGTAACTCACCTCCTCCAATCAGTGTACACCCAGAGCTCCAATCGTTTTCCAATCACTAATCCAGTCACATACTTTTTCAACAAAACTCTATTTTAAGCACCTTAAAATTGCAAAATATCGAATTGGTGCCAAATTTTTCTGTAAAGTTTGGTCAAATTTTCCTTCCAATCACAATACAAGCCTCTAATCAGTGTGCACCCATTTAAAGAGTGAGGTACCCCTCCCGCACGACGCACCCGTCCGTGGCGTCAATAGGGTATTCCGCTGGAGGGGAACATGGACCTAAAGAAGAAGAACATGACCGCTGTTTCCTCCCGGAATCTGATTGGTCAACGCTGAGGTCACTTTCGCCGTCAGCCAATGAGCGCACAGGAGAAAACAGAAGCAGCGGGCGTGATTTTCTTCACAAGGTTCCGGTTTCAGTCGAGCGGAAAGCCCTATCGAAATGACACGCGGCAAACTGTCGGCATGTCGGCCAGGAGCTTCGTCAAATCCCCGCTCCCGCCGGAGGTGGAGCCCCGCGAGCCGGCCGCCCTGGCCCTGGCCGCCCCGCCGTGCGCCTGCGAGCGGAGGAGAGACCGCGACCGAGACCCGTCCGGCGGGTCCTCCAAGACCTCGCGGACCCGGGCCCGGCTCGCGGCTCCGGCGCCGCCTCCCCAGGCCAGGACCACCGCCTCCAGGTACCGTGACTCGCGCGGTCAAGCCCCGCCCCGCCCCGCCCCGCCCCACTTCACTCCACCCCGCCACGTGTGCCGTTTTTCCTCATTGTTTCTCTTTCGATGCGGGCGCGCTGCCAAATCTAGCAGCCTGTCCCCGCCTGGCAGGCGTGTTGGGTGCGGTTATCTCGGCCTGATACCCTCCGCCGTGATGTTCTGGGCGGGGAGGGGTGGGGCGGCGGGCCGAGGGCTCTGCATGCCGTTGGTAACGCCTTCCGCGCCGGTCCGGGCCAGGCCATGGCGACCCAGAGAGCCTCGAGTAGAGGCCAGGCGCCGCTGTAGCGCCAGACCGATATAGTGAAACACCGGCGTCTTTGTTTTGTAAATCACCCGCGTGTGCGTGTCACGATCAGCTGACGGCGCCGCGCCGCGTCAGCGCATCCCCCGGCCCTGGCCCCCGTATGTCTGCGCGACGTCGCCGTCTTGATAGACGCGGCCCGGGCGCGGCACGGTTCCGCCCCCGCCCCGTCCCTCCCTGCGCTATCCTGCCCGTCCACGGTCCCATCCCCTCCACCCACCCACCTCTTTCCTGTTTCCTGTCTCCGCTAGATCTGTGCGACGGCCGGCCCTCGCCCCGGCCTCCGCCGCGCGGGTTTGTGCCCTCGTGTCTACGGACGAGGCCGAGGCCGAGGGGGACACCGACCAGACCGACCCGTCCAGCAAGCTGGACGAAAGTTCGGAGCTGTCCACATCCTCGGACCAGGGCCAGGGCCAGGGCCAGGGCCAGGGCCAGGGCCGCGTGGTGGTCGTGCAGCGGCTGTTCGTGGCGCCCAAGCTGCACGAGCTGGAGTCACAGTCGGTGGCCCAGCTCAAGGCACAGACGACCCCGGCCGAGGCCGAACTGGAGGCCAAGGTGGCCCAGCTGCAGGCCGAAGTAGCTCGTCTCCAGGACTGCCTGCAGAGCTATGCCGAGGCCGACTCCGCCGTGCGGGCGATCGAGTCCGCGGTGCGTGACGCAAGAGACGCCCTCAGCGCGTCCGAGGCCGGCTTCGGTCGGACGTCCTCGTTGGTGGACCTGGGTGTGCATGTGGCCGCCGAGACCTCCGACTCGTCCACGCAGACGGTCTGCCCGGCCTCGGATCGCAGGATCGGGCAGGGCGGTGGGAACGGGCAGAGCGCTGTGCGCGCGCTGGTGGAGCTAGCGGCCGAGGCCGAGAATCAGCTTCGGCTGGCCGACGAGCGGCGGCTGAGGTTAGGTCTGAGGCCGAGGCCGGATGAGGCGGGCTTCCCCCGAGGCTTCCCCTCGCCGACGCGACGCACTGACGCGACTCCGCCGCACCGCTCCGCAGCCGCCTGGCCGAGGAGCTGCAGCTGCAGACGCAAGCCGCGCAGGCGCGGCGGGACGAGGTCGGGGCGCTGAGCCTGGAGGTGCTGCGCCTGCGCAGCTGCGAGGCCGAGGCCCGCCGCCTCGCGCTCAGCGTGCTGTGCGGCTTTGAGCTGGAGGCGCAGCTGCGCCAGCTGGACGTGGAGCGTCTGCGGCGCGGATACCAGGACGAGCTGCGCCAGCTGCGCCAGCTGCGGCACCTGGGCGCCGGCGTGGCGGCGGCGGGCGCCGAGCGCTGGCGGCTGTACGCGCGGAAACTGGAAAAGTACTGCATGCACGTGCTGTGGTCACCGCAGGTCAGGTTGTAGGAATGTGCTCGCTGGCGGGAGGCGGCGGCGGCCTGCTACAGCTCACTTGCCCTCCGCCCCGCCCCGCCCCGCCCCGCCCCGCCACGGTCACGCCTTATCGCCCGCGATTGTCCCGTTTGCAGGGTCAACTGCAAGGGGTCTTGGAGGAAAATCAGCAGCTCCGGGGCCAGCTGGGGCAGCTACGGGCTCACAACGCGTCGCTCGCCTCGCAGGTGAGTAGCAAAGCGCGGCAGGGACGGCACGGCCTCGGCACGGCCACCCCCGAGTAGCTCTTCCGCGCTGCGGCCAGCCTAACGCTCGACGCCGGCAGTTGCAGGAGCAGTACGAGGAGTCGGCCCGCTGCCTCGCGGACCTCACGTCCTCGCTGGAGGCCGAGGCCGAGACAGGCGCCGCCGGTCAGTGGCCTGGGGACGCCCTCGCCCCCCGCACCGGCACCGGCACCGGCACCGGCATCACTCACCCTATCTCTCGCGTTGCAGGGCTGGTCTCGAGGCGGGACCCGCTGGCAGCCCTGGAAAACGTGACACAGCCGTACGTCAAATATTTTACGAATTTGAAGATAACCAGTGAAGGTCTTTTTTTTTCTAGGACGATGGGATATTTCGGACTGGGGGATTCAGAATTTTGGGTGTATGGGACTTTCGAATTTTGGAATGGTGGTATTTTTGGGCGCGTCTGATTTCCAACCTTTTCGGACCGCAAGCGCAAACGATACGCGGATCAGATCCAGAATATTTTAGTCATACGGCAGGTGGCGGGCGAGGCGAGGAGCAGTGTTTGAAGATTTTTTATGTTGGATTTAGCAAAAAATCCCATAATCCCGAAATTCAAAAGCCCCTGATCTGAAAAATCCCATAATCACAAAATCCGAAAAATCCCAGAATGCCAGTACCCGAAAATCCTATCGTCCGGGAGAGAAGAAAAATCTTAATTGGATATCTTCATTACATATCCTGCATGGAAATAGGTATATCAAAATGACACTATTATTTGTACTTCTATAAAGAGTGTACCTAAAGTGTACATAAAGTATAGGAGATTCAAACCGCCAAACTTTGGTTGCACTTTCAGCATACTTTTTATGTAATCTTAGTATACTTGTTGTATAATTTTTATATACTTTTTGTCTACGTCTACTTTTTGGACACTTTGGCCATTCACATTTTTGGGTTGTTATTTCCATGAGGAATATGTCCTGTTCGATTTGACCGGCACCTCCTTGGGCGCCCCTGTGCTGATGCTCCTGGCGGTGTCTGCAGGTCACTGTCGGCGTCCCGGCGAGCCCCGGGCCCGGGGGTCTGCGGCCGCGTGAGCCGCGCCAGCAGCAGCGGGGG
Source organism: Frankliniella fusca (assembly GCA_029379305.1). NCBI lineage: Eukaryota > Metazoa > Arthropoda > Insecta > Thysanoptera > Thripidae > Frankliniella > Frankliniella fusca. The sequence continues at coordinate 1,640,978 of JAHWGI010001278.1, read as the reverse complement.
CAGCAGCGGCGGCAGATTGTTCGACCACCACCACGACCACCACCACCAGCGGCGGCACCGCTGCTCTCCGGACCTCGGCGCCTCGGCGCCCTGGGACTACAGCGACCACGCCGACCTCTGCGACTCGGGCTTCTGGGTGTGTACTGGGGCGTAGGGCGCTAGCCGTACGTGGGGGGTCGATAACTGCGCGGCTGCGACGAGATGGCGTCAGAGCGTAGGCCATGCGTAGGCACGGGCCGCACAGGCACGACACCGGAGAGGACCGGGTTGCCTACCCGGGCGGACGCAGGCGCTCGAGGCGCTCGTGAGGGTTGCCTCATAACTGGGTGGCTTGGTTTCGGAACCGGCCCTTTTCCCGCCTTCCTGTAGGACTCCGAGGGTTGAAATGGCGTACCGGGTTCTCTCTCAACTCCCAGATGTGGGTGGGGGGTAGGACCAGCGGCAGGGCTGGTCGCTCGCCTGGCGCGGCCGCAGTACACACTGTACAGTATTTACCCGACCCGGCCCGACGCGACATTTCGCGCCTTTGCGATAAGTATGAGCGTCTGCTCGGCTCGGCTCGGCCCGGCTTGGCTTGGCTCGGCTCGGCTCGGCTCGCCTGGCGCGGCAGGGAAGGGAAGGCGTCGCGTCGCCGCCGGAGTGCACGGAGTGGCACCGCGCTGCAGGGCGGAGCGAACTAAGTGAAGCTCCCACTTTCTAAAGCACAGTGGCGTTGACGACCGACGGTCGTGTCGGGCCGTGCGGTGGCAGAGACGCGACTCGCTGCCGCATGTGTTTAGTAAGGACTGCGATGGGCCTTGAAGGACCCGGCGAGACCTGGAAACTTCTGGAGGCATCTGGAGGTACCTTCTGGAATGACGTGCTGCCCGAGGCGGGTGGTGGCGCGGCGCCCAGGGACCGTGCAGTGCTCTGTAGTTGAGCGTCCCTTTAAAATCCGTGCGCTACGGCTTAACTGAACCGCCTATCAGCACAGTTGGGCGTGCACAATAGTCTATCAATATCTCATGCATCGGGAGGGTCCAACCGTTGTTACGCTACGCCCCACCAGGCCAGGCATCGCCACGCCACGCCAAAGCCTCGCTCCTGCCGCCCCGCCTCGTATCTCTGACTCCTGCTCTGCATCTCAACGCACACACTTGCAGATTTCTTTTACGGTTGTGCGCAGCGAACAACGATACTTGTGACAGGAAACCGTAATGCCGACGCCTTTCGTGCTCACACCTCTCCCCGGGGCAGCATGCACCTCACAGGGCGAGCAGGCAGGCACTCTCTGACCTCGTTGCACTCATGGGGCACTGCCATGAAGAGCGAGCGAGAGGACACTACTGAGCGCCGTTCGGAATCACCCCGCTGATGCAGCCCGCCAAAGCCCGCCTACTCCGCTGCGTTTGGGCCACGCATTGCCTACTTTATGGTAACACTGCCTGCAGGCGTTGTACGATCAATTACTGCATCGCGGTCTGCGCGTGTGTTGGTCTTATTGCAGAGCATCCAGGCGTCGCCGCCTCGTTCCTCCTCGGTACTCGCTGCGACGCCCAGCCCCGCCCCCGCCGCCCCCGCCCGGCTGTGCTGGCTGGGCCCCGCCACCCCCGGCACCTCCATCGACACGGCCCCCGGCGCCCCCGACACCTCCGTGCCCGGCGGCACTTTCATCCTGGATACCAGACGCCCGCGGGCGCGGCCCTCGCCCTCGCGCCGCTGAACGCGCAGCAGCAAAGTACCACGAGTACCCGCGGCGCCGACCAACCCGGCACCAGAATTCTTCTTACTTGAATTTTTGTTTTTGTTTTATTAATTCCGTTTACAATTGAGACTGGAATGAAGCCAGAACCTCCCATAGAAGAGGATGTCGGGCCGCCCATCAAATGAGATGGACCTACCCGACCCGAAACGTATTCCCCAGATGCATTTTCCCACTCTGATCATCCCAAAATTGTGGTGTGATATGCAATTTTGTTCGCGATCTCTGTTACTTAGTATTCATGATTTCTCTGCGAATGTCGTGCTTTTGTTCGGTATTGTCGCTTCGACGAAGCTGGTAATGTCGAGCGGTGCGCCAATCCCCTATCCTATATGCAATGAGCATTCCGTTCGCTCTTTGTTCTCCTGCCGTACCCTCAACGCATTTCTTTGCTCATTTCGTTCCGTTGATCCTTTCTCCGATTACTAGTACAATCATAATAATAATGAAATGTGTAGTAGTAGAAGTTGTAATAATAATGTTTGTTATCTTCCTCTTTATTGTTAAATTCGCGCACTACCGTACCGTGGTGACGTAAAGTGCAGATTTTAACCGACTGATGACTTTGTTTGTTTATATGTAGATTAAAATGCTCTAGTAATTTATTATTGTTGTAATTGCCAAGTGTACTGTAAATAATATACATTACTAAAATTAATATGTTAACTCTCCTAATTTTTATCAATTCTTTTTTTTTAAATGGGTATAGAAACTAGAACTAGACCTATTAGACTCGTTTGTAATATGACAAAGACTGTAACACGCCAAATAAAGTTGATCGCCTGAGCAGCGATTCCGACCTAATGCGTTCATTTTCCAGTGAATTTTTCTACACTTCGTCAAGAATTAGGAAGGAACAAATGAATGGACATGGTATGGATAAGGGAAAAAGGGGCGTGCTCTGAAACGCTGGCAGACTGAAGCGCCGCATCTCTTGCTCTTTGTGTCGTGATGCCACCCCTTCTCTTTCAGAAGTCCTCTTTTTTTCCATTACAGATGCACTTGAAATAAACTCGAGGCATTAACATTTTAATCCTCGCCTCGTCATGATCACCACTGTCAATTCCGCCTTTACTTTCCTGTTGTCACTCCAATTTGAATTTGGCGCGGATCTCGCGTGACGTAACGCAAGGGGAAAGAGAGAACAACATTCCGCCGGCTTTCAGCAAAGTAGTTCTCAAGATTTTCGGCGTAAAATGCTACAGATCACTATTTATTTACGCATTGCAGTTATGCGGACTCTTCATAAAATATAAAACTAGTTGCAAAGTACAGCGACCATCGGTGACACTGAGTTCTGGATCCTAAATACGGTGGTGGCGGAGGAGTACAGCAGTTTGGGCTGTGATGTGGCCAGGGAGTTGCGCTGCGGCTGGCAGGCGCTGTGTGCTGCGTGCTATCCTTGCCTGTGCCTGTGTGCGAAGTCATCAAGGCCTTGTTTAGTCAGTGATTTCCAGGTAGTTGTTCTCGACTAGATCTCACATTTGGATTAATCAACCTCAAGAAAACCCTACGGTGCAGACTCGGAAACGTGTTGTTTTTCTCGGGTACGTGTCTTTGGCGGTCAAGTGATACAAGTGGGTTCGTGTTTTAACAATGAGTGACTGTGGCCTAGGTTAGGCCTAAGAAGAGCATATCTCAGCGACCCTGCCGAGGTCTAAGTGTCAACCTGCCACTGATTTTAACGTATAAGCCAAATTTATTCGACCTCAGGTATGCTTAGCTACCTCACCCGATGATACTGCTCTCCGCTGCTGACCGCTTTGAAGCCGCGGCGTAGGCTCAAGTTATCTGTCAGATTGGCTGCCCCTTGTGTATGTAAACGGTAGCACCGCAGCCAAGTTTTGTGTAGTCAGCTGATAGAATCCTCGTTCTGGCTGGACTTGGTTCGAGGCTTGCCGTCAGGTGCCATATCCCGCCGTTCAGTTGCTATTGCATCTCGACTCTCAAGTGGTTATATGATGTGTTGACCTAGAAAGTTCATGTCTAGTCGGTGGTCTTGTTTACTGGCAGGTCTGAGTGCACCTGTGCGCGACCGGGTTACGTGAGGTACAATTTCTATCTGCTTCATTGCGAAAACTCCTCGTTTCTATTATGCTTTGATTTCATTGTTACTTTGATTTCAATGTTACTTTTAAGTATTCATTGAAATCCTTTGATGAGTCTCCTTTCTTTGTGGGTTCTTGCTCAGTTGAGATTTCTCTGGGCTTCTTAATGGTATCATAACTTCTACTGATTAATTTAAAAGCTCTTTCTCTCATCTTACCATTCATTCTTTTTCACAAAATAGTGCAAGTAATTGCAGACTGTGAACATGAGCATCCACAAGCTATTGTTTTTTTTTTTGTTTTTTTTTTTAAATCTTACTGATATGCTCTCTGAGAACAAATAATCATGACCAAACTCAATCCCATCAGAATATTTCATCTACCATGTTCTCAGACAAATTTCTCCTATCTTCATTGATTTTTGTAGTATTTTTTTAAAACAATTTCCAAGTTATTACTATTTTGTTGATTCATCTTTAGGCAGGTACAACAAAAGTCAAAGTGTATAATTTGCAAACTTTGCAAAGTTACAAATTTTGAAAGATATGAAGCTTTAGTGATTGTGATTTATTTTTTGAAAACATATTTAAATGTGTTGAAATTATTTATCTGTCAAAAGAAAGATAGGAAAAGTAATGGGTGGCAGTCTTTACAAATGCCTTTTACTCTGCCTATGTTGAAACTCCTACTTTTCCCCAGAATAATCATGGCAAACCGTGGTGGAGCAGCCCAGAGACCCAGCCCCCAGACGCAAGGCAAAATATGCCAGTTCAAATTGGTCCTCCTGGGAGAATCTGCTGTGGGAAAATCAAGTTTAGTATTAAGGTTTGTCAAGGGCCAATTTCATGAATACCAGGAAAGCACAATAGGGGGTATGTATACCGTACCTTTGAATTAACTCTAATGAATTAAAACCACACTACATGCTACTAACTTTGGTTTGATTTTTATACAGCTGCCTTTCTTACACAAACTGTGTGCCTTGAGGACACAACAGTTAAGTTTGAAATTTGGGATACTGCGGGTCAAGAAAGATATCATAGTTTGGCACCCATGTACTACCGTGGTGCACAAGCTGCCATTATTGTATATGACATCACTAATATGGTAACTACTGTACTTCATACCATTTTCAGATCAATGGAAGATAGACCAAAATTGTCAGATAATTATTTGTGTTATTGAATTTTGGTTCTTTCTCTAGGACTCATTTGGACGTGCTAAGGTTTGGGTCAAAGAACTACAGAGGCAGGCATCACCAAACATTGTAATTGCTTTAGCTGGCAATAAGGCTGATCTCGCCAACTCTCGGGCTGTTGAATGTGATGAGGCTCAAGCATATGCAGATGAAAATGGTCTTTTGTTCATGGAGACATCGGCTAAAACTGCCAAGAATGTAAATGAGATCTTCCTTGCAATTGGTAAGCAGTTTATGGATTATGGACTCTTCATTCTCATATTAATTATCTCATTCTTGCTATGTCTTCAATCGTAAACGTCTCTTCTTACAGCAAAGAAGCTTCCCAAAAATGAGCAAGTGTCTGGTTCTGGCTCTGCAAACCAAGGCCGACGTTTAGTGGAGTCTGATACCTCTGCAAAGACAGCAGGCAACTGCTGCAAGTGATTTTGGGCTGTATGCTTAAGACAAGTCACACTTTTTGCCAGTTTTATAAGGTTGGTTGTAACTTGTAAAGTTAGTTCACAAGGTGTCAAAGTTCAGAGCCGATGTTTGATTGTTTTACTTTCGTGTTCAAGGTATGTTCTATGGGAACAGGCTAGTGGGACACTTTTCTCGGCCGCTTGCTCAGTTCGGAACAAATTAAGGAAAGGAACAATGACTGACATAAGAATTCCAATCAATGGCCATGTGAATGAGTGAAGGCCTGATCCGCCGTTGCCCTCCGCCGCTGCCTTTATTATGTCACCTATTGGTGATCCATCGTTCAGTTCAAAGAGAGACTGGCTTAAGTGCCAAGAGCAATTTTCTAGTGCAATTTTTTTTTTCTGTGTATTGTGTGAATAGTGGTGTTGCGGATAGCAAGAATTAATTTACCGTACTCATTTTACGATTAAATTGTGGGAAATTTTATGATTGGAATAGGTTTGAAGAATTCTAGGTATTTTTAAAAGTGATTGGTAATATTTAATGTCCTCTTTTTTATTGTAACCCTGTGACTATCAGAATTGTAGTTATTGGGGACATAAGTCATTATTGAATATCTTAACATGCACTCTGAAGATAACTGGCAGTGATACAGATTTATTGTACTTGGCACTTGCGCTGTCCATTGTATATTACCAAAACATGCAAATAAGTGGAATTATGATGCAATGACCCTGCATTTCCTTATGAAGTGATGTTATTTTGATACATGCATCTTAGTTTCCCTTGCAGAGATTTGAGATTCTCTCAAGTGTTACTGTGATGATACCCCTTTTTCATACTTATTGGTTTTTAATTTATTGTTATTGGAATAGTGAGTGAATTGAGTTGACTGTGGATATTATTTAGTCTGGAGTAAGCAGGGGTAGAGTTTGTGATTTATTGATCAACAGAATCATCTGTACATACATATTCTACCAGACATTGCAGCTTTTGTTGATAGAATTGACAAGCTGTAGTACTATATGTAAGAATTCGTTTGCACCAGACGTCAATGAAGCTAGCTGATCAATTCAACTATTTAAAAAACTTGCATACATAGGCTTTTCAATGTTTTGCACGGTCCTTATTTTTACAGCATGTTATAAGGATCAGTAACAGTACTGAATTATTGACTTCTGTCTCGGTGGGAATGAGATTGCTTCTGCATGTAGTGCTGGCAAAATCTTTAAGAGCTTCTCCACCTAAATTTTATCACAATGTGCATTTGGTTCTTAATTTTCACTCTGATTTATAGTATGGTTATGAAAGGTTACGTTCTTGTGAATTTGAATGCGTGAGATTTTGAGATTTTTATATATACGTGCAAATTATATATATATAATATATATATATATAAATATTATATATTATATATTATTCATAGAGGAAAGATCCTTGAATCCATTCCTTTTTGCTGACCCATGCAGTTGTATTAAATTTCTGTTCTGAATGAAGACCAATTAACAAATTTGTTTATCTTGTATGTGGCTGGTTGCACCAGTGGGAGTCAAAGCCTCAAGAGATGTTTTTATTTATGTTCTAGTTGGGGATTTTGAGTGAACAAATTTCCTTGAAGTCTTGGCATTTTCTAAAGCTGTTATATATCCCACCCAATTACAGTACATTTTCCATTCTCTTTTTATATTGTCTTTTGGTTCATTGTTATGGGAGTAGACCAGAATCTGCAGGACAGATTGGTATCTTCTCTTCATCATGCTCCTAATTTTAATCTTGTCAAAGCAGCCTTATGGGTAACTTTAATTCCTGTATACCCCTTTCTTGTGTATCATATCAGACAGGATACTTCATTAACCACTTTTGTTCATTTCTAGATGTACAAATTAGTATTATGGTGGATGTACAGTTTTATCAGTTCTTTAAATGTTCAAAGAAAATTGAAATTTAACTGTCTCATGAAGGCTCTGACAAGTGATGTATTATAATTATTGGAAAGCTTGCTTATCTTCTGTCTGCACAGAAATTTAGATTGTACAGGTATACAAATAAAGTTATCATGTATGTAATTTCTCCTTTTGATGCTGAGCTTACTTCCTCAAAATGTTGTTACTCTCCTCTGGAATGAAACATTTCATTTTGTGCACATATTTGGCCATTGTTCCATTCACTGTGCTGTGAGACTCCTCAGCCCTGCATTTCTGTTGCAATAGTAAAATAGTCTTGTGTATTGCATGAGTTTTGAAACTCAGTGAATTAGTCACATTGGTTTTAAAAATCAAAGAAGTCAAATGTCATTTTATCAGGAAAACACGTGCTATGCATTGATGTAACTTCTGATTTTTGTTTTTTATTCATTATGAAACAAGACATTCTTTAGCCAAAGAAGAGTTGATATAAATAGATGAAATTCTTTTAATTTTTTTGTCGAAGAACAAACCGCAACTAAGAGCACGCCTTTCTCTGCTAAAACCAAAGAAGGGTAAAAAGCAGAGATGCGCATTAAAATTATTGAAAATATTGATAATTAATTGGTATGATACAAATTGAAACAAGGGATGGTTTATAGACTAGCCAAATTACACACACTATGACAAATATAAAATAATTGCCTGAAGCCCCTTGCAAGCTAATAATAATAATTGAATGAAAATGCACATTTACTTTTTAATTGAGAAGCAGACAGCTACACCAGAACCACCAACATTTCTTTTTTCAATATTTACCATCAAAGTATTAATTTCTATGGTGATAAAAAAATAAAGCTTCTGGTTACACACAAGGAAGCTCTGAGCAAGATTTCAAAACCAAAAATTTTAAAATTTGGAAACAACAATGAAAAAAGATTTTAAGGCTCATGGGAGAAAACATGTGTTTACTAATGAATCAAAAATTGGCAGAAGCCTACCAGTATGGTATGGTATTAAGCTTACTCTTCAGGACTAAATTACAACAAAAAACTATAACAAAATACGGATGATCTAATTTTGTCAACAAAGTAAAATTCTAAAATCTACTGAAACTAATACTTAATTGTAAATGACCAATGGTAAAAGAAACTTACATTATTTGAAAGATAGATGTATAACATTGTAAGAGACGAAGAGACTTACATGTTCAGTTCTTTACAGATGGGTATACAGTTTTGAAAAATTAAATTCACTTAGAGGTGATTCATCTATAACAAGCACAATTTTTGTTCTTTGAGTTTAATTGTTTAAAATTTGGACTTAAATATTAATCACGTGTTAGCTTACTTTGTTACAGATTTAGAGTTTTATTTTGCTGACACTCAGCATTGGTTCGTATTATCACTTAAGAATTAACAAAAGTCTCGGTGAGTATATGTCCTTCATGGAATAATAAATAAAATATGAGGGTAACACACCAGTCAATTTTTTTTTTTGAAAAAAAAAAAAAACAAAAAAAAAACTATGGATTTGAAAGCAGGAGACATAGCTAAACAAGACTATTCCAATCAGTCAGCTAGGCAGTGTGGATACCTGTCTCAAGAAACAGAAACTGCTAAAATGATGATGGAAAGTCTTAAATATCAGCTGAAGCTTCAGATTCCTGTTCTCAAATTCTATCAAAAGGCCTTTTTTAAAAAAAAAAATTTAAAAAAAAAAATGGTAAATTTGAAGTGACATATCAATCAATATGAATCCCAAAATACCAAAAATCTTATGATACTGGGAACACAATGGAAGTCAGACTGTAATTGTGTTACACTTAGTATGAAAATGAATGGAATGAAAGGTGTTTAAAACAAATTGTCCACTGCCACAATAGCCAGGATGCAAACATGATTTTATCGTTTTTGGTACAAACAGATCATATACATATTTCTCAATGTAAGACTACGTTTTGTTAAAAAAATTAAAACAAGTAAAAATCTACGGTCTAGAAATTTCTGCTAGTTGATCATTTAAACACAGCCACTTTCCAGTTATAAAGAGTGAAGTGGAAACTACAAATCATATAACATAATTAACAATCCAGTTTATAAACCTTCATCAGTACCCAAAGTCTCACTGAGCAGCTGTATATTGCAAAAATATACTCCCTCCAAGAACAAAACACCAAGCAAGTACCATAACATATCATGACAGAATGGCTACACTGCGTCTTGAAGGTTGTCCATTAAGAGTCTCAAAGCTTCTCCATTTCTTTAAACCATTGCGAACTGCCTCAGCAGTTACCTTATCTTCACAAACCCGGGACATAGCTTCTAGCCTTTGAGCTCTTTCCCGGCTGAGAGGTTCACTCGGGAATGCAAGATCATTATCCTCAGCCAAAGTACGGAGATCAAAGTAATATTTTGCATAGACACTTGAAGGAACATTAATATTGAACTGAAGCATTTCAAGAAACTGTCGCTCTAACTCGTTCCTGTAAAATACAAAATGGCAGCACTTGTTAGACCAATGCTCACTTCACCACTATATTAAATTTCCTGAGAGAAACTTTTATCATAAGCACTTACATATCTTCCACAGTTATGTCTCTCAAAATTTGGCAGTAGTCCACATTCCAGACTGCTTGGTCATCCCACACTTTGGATGCTAGTAGAATGGCTCCTAAAACAATCCTTTTCCAGTTCGCAGGAGAAATATCCACCTCAGCATATGTTAGCAGCCTGGACAAAAAATGATAAAAAGTAGTTTGCAGATCTTTCAACAAAAACAATATCAGCACGGTTTTAGGAATCCAGTTAGGTTTTGCACCTTTCAAGATAGACTAGTGTGATTATGGCACACTCAGCAGTCAGTTGTGAAGCATTGAACAGAGTGCGAACAAATTTATAAATGTGTCTATGTTCAGGATTGTGCTGGTCATAGTCATCAGGAACTGGTGCTTGCTACAAAAAGATCGGTATGAGACTGTAAACTTATAAAAAACAGTAAACTGATTGCAATTTGCAACAGTGGCTTACAGTTAAGGGGTGTAATTTCTCATCAAAGATCTCTAGTTGCCGATTTGATGTACGATGTTTGATGTGGTAATAGATTGCTAATGACACACATTTCACAGTGTTTTTTAAGTTAGGTTGAGAAACAGTACTATCATCCAAATATATGGTAGAACAAGAACTACTCTTCTTTAAGCCAGGTCTACCAGTATCCAGTATCTAAAACAAACGAGAAAATATTACTCATGTTTGTTTGGACAGAGGACATGCAAATCCAATCCATCTTTTATCAGTTGTGTGCAACTTACATGATTTTGACTCTTTTTTCGCACAAGGCCATCTATAAAAGAATGCATAAAAATTCAAGCATGAAAACTTATAAACATGCAAATAAAACAGAAAAATGTAGAGACTTAACAAGTAGAAAACAAATTAAAAACAGATATTAAGTCATTTTGTTTGAGAGAATATTTACTTACTTTCTTGAATGCGGGACCGCTCTAAGAAAATAGTGGAAGCAGTTGGATGAAGGGAGGGATCTGCATCCCAATCCTCTGGTTCTCGCTCAGAAATGTGTTGAATGTTTCCAACACTTCCCTCCCCTTCACGGGGCATATGAGGTTCCTCTTGATAAACATCTTTACGTTTAGGAGCGGGACTTGAGTAAGAACAGCAGCTGTTCTTATTACCCATAATATCTACTGCTTTCTTTTCACAGAGACACAGTGAACATTTTCAAAACATTCTTAGGTCATTAATTTATTTTTACAGTTAAGTATAGTTATAATTTTCTTTGATATTTTCTTTCCAATCATAAATGATTGACGGAAATATACTGTTTGTTGAGTAGCTACATCTGATTCATGCTTAATATGTAACTGAGAAATTTTTCCCACTGCCAAAAGTAACTGACAATATGTAAGCATTTAAGGCTGTCATGTCTTGTGGGTGCTCATCCCTGAAACAAAAAAGAGAAAGAGCAGATTTATAGATTAAATACTCAGGTATAAAACCCGAAGGACTCAAGCAGTGGCAGTGTCTTTCATGACCATCTTCGCGAGCCAAAGGACAGGTCCAGTTATTTTTAAAATGGACCAAACGAATCACAATAGTAATCAAACTCTCACTCAATTTCTAATTTATAAATTGACTTTGACTGACAATACATACAAATTTGACATAAGAATGAGGTTAAAGTTCGTCTTCTCTCACAAAATATAATACTAGAACTAATTAAAAAGTAAGATACAGACGAATTTCTAATCAATGCCAAAAATATTATTAAACTGCACCATTTTACTACAAATACTAAGGTTTAAACCAAAGCAATCGCTGTTAAAGAAAACAGACTGCCGGTTGCGACGGCCTAGGCTAGTGTCAGCCTTGATCCGCCCCCGGCCCGGAAAGCACCGGTGCAATCCTCTACAGCTGGAATAGCTTTGAGCTAGAAGCTACTCCTGGAGTTAAAGGATAATAACAGAACACTTCTCACCTCTTCCAAACAAACAGTCAGCACGAGTTTTTGTTAGTTAAAAACATTACGGGTTTCTGCTATCGGGACGATCTGTGGAGATAGATGGATCCCTTCACCGGAAGTAGTCGAAGTGAATCATCCAGAGGGCCGTGATTGCATTTTTATTTAGGTGGTTGAAGAGTTGAGGAGGGGCGCCCTGCAACGAGGCTATAGGGTAGAGAGAAAAGGAGAAAACCGAGAAGAGAAAATAGCGAAATTAGGAAATGGACTGACCAACGTCTGTTTTCTCGCGTAGTGTGCCAGCGCTTGCCTTCTACGCGTGCTAAGAAAGTTTCTGTGTTGTATTTCCTGTTAGAAAAGTCGGATTTCTAACACAGAACTCAAAATGTCGAGACGTGGGATAGGAAGAATAGCAAGACCCTTTTCTAAAAGCTACTACGGTACGAATTGCTTCATTGTAGTTTTCAACCATGTAAAGTTTTGGTTGGCTCGCTACGCAATACATTGAAATCTGTCAGCATCATGAATCTTGGAAGGAGTGTCCAGTTCTGTTATTTCAATTTATCGTGTACTGTGCACTTGTTTTTTTGCGCTATGTTTTTCTTATGTTTCACTTACTTCTTGGAAAAACAACAACTTACGCACTCCAAATTTCAAGGTTATGTCAGGGCTTCTATTCTTTGAAACGATGGTCCTCATACTACAACCGTATTTTCCCTCTTTTTAAATTCACGTTTGTGAAAACTCTTTTTTTCTTTCATTTTTTAAATTTTCTCAATACATTGAACTAAATTGTGTTCGTGGTATCTCTGCTAAGGATTGAGATTAAGTCATTTTAGGCTTTGACCGTCACATGATTTCTTCTAATATTTTGTTACACACTCCACTGTTTGCAAGTACTTTTTGTGTAGAACATGACGACCGTGGAGCTGAGGGACGTACTGGACGGACTGTGAGCTTCAAGTCCTCAACTGGAGGAAATCCGAGTCGTGGTGGCATAAATTCCCATAACAGACATAGGAACAATGGAAAAAATTATACAAAGCAGCTTAATAACTACTTGCTGCATGAAACTGATGTGGACATGGGTGGAAGTGGCCCAAGGAATAAGTAAGTGGTGGTATAAATTTCTTTTGCTATTTTTGTAATGTTAGAACGGCAAATGCAAGTCCTCAAATGTATGAATGAGGAATTCATTGTTTGCTTGTGTGCTGCCATGTTCCAAACCCCCCTTAACTCTGCTGATAAATCAGAGAGCTTAGCTCCTTTGTACAACTGTCATCTTTTCCGTAAAACTGGGTGTTAGTTTCAGTCATCCAGGTGATTCAAGACGGAAGTTTAACAACAACAGAAGACGAGGAAATGGCCGACAACACTCTCCTGCTCCAAACCGGTCTGTCCGGCGTTTACAAAATAGTGCAACATTTTGGTATAAAATTATTGTGAGTAATAACACTGATTTTGACCGAAATATTTTATCCTTTCTTTAAAAAAAAAAAATTAAGTAACTTACCTTTTTACGTTAATGGCATGGAATACAAATTTACATCATTTGAAGGTTCCACATGCCGGAAGGTATGACAAGAAGTGGTTGATTGACAATCTAAATGCAAATGTGGCCCCTTCAACTTTTACACCAATTGGAGTAAGTCCCTCTAATTTTGTATGCTTAGTTTTAACAAGTAGAGGTTTTGAAGCATACTTACTGTTAATTTCAACATTAATCTAATCAGCAATAATTTTAAATGATTTCTTTATGCAGTTCCACCTTGAGGCCCAAGGCAAGGAAACAGTTGTATTTTATTTAGAGGATGTTCAAGCAGCTGCAAAACTTAATAATTTGTATAGAATTTCCACAGAAGATGGATTTAAAGTAAGACTTTAACTCTCTGTTTGTAAGTGAACTGCTTTGTACTTCATATTAAAATTTACGTAATTCTTGCACTTCTATTGTTTTGTAGCTAAATGTTCTAGTAAGGCCTCTAAACAATTTAAATCTTATTCTTAATGAGCCATTAAAGGAGACTATAAAGACAGTTATGGCCAAAAGATTTAGGCCAGATGTCAAGTCTCTTGATTTGTCTCGCTTCCATTGCGATCCAGGTATACACTTTTCTTCAGCAAGTGGTATGTGAATATATTATTGTCTAATCTGAAAATTATATTTCATTCCAGAACTAGAAGACAAATTTGTGCCTCTCAATCAAAGATCTGTGCTATCATGTGTTCTATCACTTGTAGTTGAACATTGTCCATCTTTACATGCATTAGACTTATCTCACAACCAGATTTATTCATTAGAAGGTGTAAAAACACTTGTCTCCAAGCTTTCAAACCTACGAATTCTTCACTTAGCCAGTAATCAGGTGCAATTTTTGTGACTTTTTAACACAGCTGACTTTAATTGAATGAACATTGCTCTATAGAATTCTTTTCTTCCTTTCATGTTTCGGTTATTAGCTTGACAAAATTTCAGGCTTAGATGCATTAAAAGGTCTTGGAGTTGAAGAACTACTGATGACAGCTAATCCAGTTTGTGGCAAATATTCTGACCAAGGAGCATATGTCACTGATGTCAGAAAAAGGCTCCCTAAACTTTTAAAATTGGTAGGATTTGAGTTACTATTTTCTTGTGTCATTCTCTCTGTGAAGTATGGAATTAATTTTTTTTCCCTCCATTTACTATGTAGGATAGTGTGGAACTACCACCGCCAATATTGTTTGATGTAGAGACAGTGCAACTCCCTCCAACTAGAGGAAGTTATTTGTGTGCAGAAGAGGGAAAAGAGATTGCTCGTCAGTTTTTGGAACAGTACTATGCATTATATGATGGTGCCAACAGAGAGGTAATACAAAGTAATCTACAATATTTGATCACTCATCAACAAAATTCAAAACTAATGTCCCTAATTACTCCTGTCAGCCTTTAAGAGATGCATATCATGCGAGTGCAATGCTATCAATGTCATGTAACTACCCATCTTATCATAGTCAGGGATCAGGAAACAAGGAGAAAGCTATGTAAGGAGGCAAGATCAAATTACACCCTATGTCATTTGATTTCAACATCATTTTCTTTATTATGTCAAATCTTATGTGACAGGCTGAATTCATACAAAGCTAATAACCGTAATTTGAAGCAAGTGATGGATTTAGACCGCCGTGTGCGTTTGCTGATGTGTGGCCATGAAGAAATCATGAAGCATTTATGTAGCCTCCCTGCCAGTCAACATGACCCACATTCCTTTGCGGTTGATTTGCTTCTTTTTACGGTATGCATTTTATCTTTCACTGATTCTGAATTCAATCATTGTGGAGTTTTAAACCTAGGCTGTTTAGTACTGCAATATGACTTAACTTTTCTTGAACAGCCCCAACTTATTCAGCTGTGTGTGTGTGGTGTTTTTCGTGAAACTCGTGGCGCTGCCCACTTACCGCTGAGAGCTTTTAGCAGGAGTCTGATCATAGTTCCCCAAGGCCAAGGTTTTTGCATTGTAAATGAAACAATAACAATTACCAATGCTACAAATGCCCAGTCCAATGTATGTTTCATTTATTTACATGTATATAATATATAAATATGTGGAGCTCTTAGATTTTTTCCTTTTGCTGAAAGATATTGTGTTTCCATTTTATTTCAATGTAGGCGGCCTTCAAGACAAGCCTTGTGCCAGTGGCTCCAGCTCCGTCTGTGTCAGCACCTGTTGTTCCGCTTGTGCCTGTTCCTGTTTCACCAGTCGGCGTTTCAAACCAAGATATTGAAGCAAAGCGCCAGATGGTTCAACATGTCGCCACAACTACTGGAATGAACCTCGTATGGTCCGAGAAGTAAGTGTCTTTTGCATTATTGTTTGTATGACTCTTTGCATTTTGTAGGTATCCTTACCATTCAATGCTTCATTTCAGATGTCTTCTAGAGTCTAACTGGAATTTGGAGCAAGCTTTGTTTGCTTTTGGAGAGTATCATAGACAAGGAACAATACCTGAAGAAGCTTTTGCCCGTTAAGACTGTTTCCAATCTAATGTTGGAAAGTGTTATTTATTCTCACAACAAATAAACTTTTCATATGTTGGGGTTATGTAATTAAATGAAAAAATAAGAAAGGGGGAAAAAAAAGAGAAAAAGCAAACATAAATCATGAAAATATTTTAAGGAGAATTTAAATGGACTTCATGCTTTGAAAAATCAATGATAGTAATAATAATAAAAAATAAAAAAATAAATGTAGTTGTGTAATTAAATGACTAATTTTTTACTTGCTTATTATTATCTATCTATCTTATACTGTGTAGTTTCTCATAGGTTCTCACAGATTAGTTTGCCATCGTTTGGGAAAGTGTTGGATATAGATATAGGCCATGAAGTTTTGAAATATTCATGAGCAAGTTGCCTCACACTTCTTTTAATTGCGGTCAGTCACGCTTAATTTTCTTCATTTCATATATTTTTACGCAATAGAATCAAACTGTGTACTTGTGTGTGCTGGTTACAGGCAAAATTGATCCTAGACTTCAGCACTTTTAGTGCCTCGAGTTGTAAGAGACTAGTATTTATTCCAGGGTTCTTAAGTGTGACAAACCTTTCCTCAATCATTTGCCATGGAAGCTAATGTAAGTGCCACAATTGTTTCTAAATGTCCTAAATTTTAAACCGTTTAGTCCAATGTTTTCCTCTGTGCTGTTAATTTTTCTACTTAATATGAGCTGTATGAGTCACTGCTATTGTTTTCTTTCTTTCTTTCTTCACTTGATGTAAGTAATGCAAACTGGAACCTTTTTCTTTATTCGTTAAAAGAAAATCTTTCAGCTGGTTTGTTAATGTCAGTTTGCAATTGTGTTTCAAAATCCGAATCAAGTTTCTAAATCTTTCTGTAGTGAGTTATTTTTCAGTAAAAATGATTTTAAGCCCCGGGGGACAAGATTCCAATAATCTGTATGTAATAACCATATCTTGATAGGTTTTGTTCATTCGTAAATGTTCTGCTTATTGGTCTCTTAAAGGAAAAAAAATCTGCCTTTTTTTCTATTTTCTTTGCTGTCTTTCTTATATCTTCCTTTGTTTCCTTTAATTTTCTGTATCCCACTTTCTTTATCTTCTCAGCGCATTATGGCAGGGAGGAATTTGGGTTGGGGTGGGGTGCTGGAAAATGCAAGCGGGATTTTTTTTAAAAAAAATTATTATTGTTATTTTTATTTTTTTTTAAAGAGGAGGGAGGGGAGCGGGGTTGGGGGGGGTCATTGGAGGTACTGCAATGTGAATCTTGGGAGGGGGAGGGGGCCTTGCTTCTATTTTGGGAACAAGTTTGAAGTTTCTTAATCATGTTTATTTGTGTGGAGTGGAACTGCTTGGGCAGGATATCATTGCCAAGGATTTTTGTGTTAGTTGTACTTCTTTGATTGTTTAGCCTGCACTAACTTGACCAATAGATTATTCAAATTGAATTTTAAATATTATTGGACTTTCTATTTGACATGTGTTACTGAGAGCAACTGTTCATCCACTAAAATTTTCTTGGAAGACAAAATTTTTGTTGTGTTTAGTATGACTACTTTGACAAGTTTTGTAAAAATTAGGATTTTTTAAAAGTATATTATGCTCTATTTTATTAACTGGTGTGACAAAAGTGTTTTCCTCACCCAGAACTTTGTTAATGAATAATGGTTTACCTTTACATATTGTCTTTCTGATCTTATGGTAGAATATCTTTGTTCTTTATAATATACTGCCAATACCTAGTTTTAAATGTTTAGTAGCCTAGTATTTTTCTAGAAATTTAGTATGGAAGACAGACAATGTTGTATATAAGTATGTGTGTTCTGCGATGTACAGATCTAAAACATTGAATGGATGTGAAATTTTCAAAGGAATCCACATCAAAGGCCACTTAAACTTGTCCTTTTTGTGAAGGGGCTTTCCCTTGTGTTGTTGGAAGTGCTGTCTGTATTTTTCCAGACACATCAGATATTTAAGCAGCATTCTATCAGAAACGTAATTATTTTCTGTATTTCACAGATTGTGTAATGCTGGATGCTTTGCTACTTCTCTTTTCTGTCAAAAATGCTCTGCATTCTGGATGGAAAAGAATAGAGCCATGTAAAATTTATGTAATGTATGTGTTTTGGGGCTCATGCTGGCAGGTGTCACACACAAACAACAGTCAGCGTGAAATCACTGACAGTTCTGGTACAGAATTGTGTACTCTACTTCTGGACCTCAGTTGGGCAGCACTTCCTGTCATTAAAACAAATTAGTTGGCATAATTTCTGAGGGGTTATGCTGCATTGTTTTGACATGGTATGCTGCAATGATGCCCTATTTGAGGATTGAACTTCTGACTGAAGGTGATGTATTCTACACACTTTCAGCTGTGTAGCAGCCTGAGGTAAGCAGGTTTTTGTGTCACTAAGGGTTATGGTCATAATTGATTTAGGAATCAATAGTGAGAGCAAGCTTTGATATCTATTTGGTTCAAAGCTTCTCGTAGACCAAACACCCAAGACCACCAACCCAAAACATACATTCATATCTTATCTCTCCTTGTATATTTTTTCAATATTCTTTCTTTTTTAACTACTGAATGTTTCCTTAAATAGTCTAATCTGTTTGTGTTCTGGAAAAATATTGGCTGTCACTGTTTCTCTGATTTCTTTTTACCGTTTCTAACTTAAAAGAAAAGTTTATTTTATGGAAGTTGATGCGGTTCCTCATTAAACAGCTGTAAATATAGTAAAGTAGTGACATCAGTTCATCACAAGAACATCATTCAGTCAATTGTTATATTTTTCTTTCACACCTTAAAAAGCAAAGTTTCTTTTTGTGTTAATGATCAAGGCATGCTTGTGGAAATATCTGTATTTTTCTAATCTTAATGATTTTGGGGATCATGTTTCTACTATTGTACTTGAGTACCATCTTTTTCTTTTAATCAGACAAATTTCTTTCCCCCAAAGTGATCGACGATCATGGTCTCCATTTCCAACATAAACTGTTGATTTTGATGTGTTAAAATAAAGATATATACCTTTTAAAGGTAGATTTGAAAAGAAATCACATAGTTAACATTCTGTATAAGCCATCATTTATTGTTCATTGTTTTTGTTTGCACTTTTTACTTAAGGAAAGCACCTACCTCATACGCTGGTAAGTTTTGATAATACTGAACCTTTGTTAAATTGATTTTCTTTTTGGAAAGTCTGAAGTATATTCGAAATGTATTGAAATTTATGTGCAAAGTTGTTTGTGTGGTATGTAATTTGTGTCTATTTTCCCTTCGAATTCCTTGACAGAGGTAATGTTGAACTAATGACTCTTCCTGCCATTTTCGTATGGCTCATGAAACTGTGATAAAATTATTTTATTTTAAACCATAAGCTAGTAGTACCTATATAGATGGGTGTCTTTTTTTTTTTCTTTTTTTAACTGAGTAGCTAGTTTTATATTTAAACCACCTGAGTAATGATGTGCAAAATTCATCGTATTGAAGTGCCCTTTGTGATCAATCTGTACTTTATAGATTAAACAGGCTTCACTTCTCCACATTTTTGCAGGTTTTATTTCAAAATCATAATTTGCCTTCGCTGTCCCACACCAAATGGTTACGCAAGTTGCTATCCCTACAGGGGTGTCAACAACCCATCGAGACACTTGGGTTGTATCCAGCGACCTACAACCTACAACCTAATGGTGGTCTCTCATTGGCCAATTCGCCCCGCGAGTCATTTGTTTTGGGCGAATTGAACAATCAGGGACTTCGGTTAGGTTGTAGGTTGTAGGTCCCTGGATACACCCAGTGAGAAACGAGACGTTCTAGAGGCCAGCCGACCTACTGGGAAGTCAGCTGGAGCGAGACCGACTGTTGCAGCAGAGACTACTTGACACAGGACATTAAGGCTCAGGCGCGGTCAACCCTACTACTTTGCGATGGTGGTGGGGGAAGCCGCTCGACGAATCACGGGCCCTTTTGTTCTTCCGTGTTGTCTTCTCCGCGCTCCCGCCAGATAAGTCTAGGGGCTCTCTAGTTAAAACCGGAGCTTATCGTCATCCTCTCGATGCATCTTCTGGGCGGTAAAAGAGCGACACGAGAAAGACAAAAAGAGAACAAAAATCCGCTGGGATTATTTGAACCTGCAAAACGTCTCGCCAGCCGAGAAGATTGGGGACAGGGGGAAGGTCCGTTAACCATCTCGGCTGGCGGGACGCTCGAGTTAACATCATGTGAATCGCTTTCACTCGCTACCGGCCATTTTCTCGGGCAAGCGGCAAGAACGAAATCGGATCGAAATTCGTCTCGGCCACGACGGGCCCGTCCAGGCCGGTAGATAGGGATTCCTATTCGCATCGCTGCCAAGGTTGTATCAAGCTAAGCAAATGCTGACGATCAGCACGTCAGCAGTCAGCGTCAGCATCAGCATCAACATCAACAAAAGACGATCGGAACCTGAACGCGCGAGCGCGGCGAAGAGGGTGAGGCGTGCTGAAATTTCAGTAGCTATGACATGGATTTCCTCTTCCATGACAATTATATTTTGCTCTAAAACTAGTATTGCAGCGTCCTCCTCTAAATCATCCATGTTGATTGATGTTGATATTGATGATTTTGAATTGTGCTTCTGCTCGCCAACCAAATTAACCAACAATTGAAGTGCAACCGATCGTCTTTTGTTAATGCTGATGCTGACGTGCTGACGTGCTGATCGTCAGCATTTGCTTAGCTTGATACAACCCAAGTGTGCAAACCGACAGCCTAGAGGATACCGTCCCAGTCCCCCGTCCCAAACCATCTAGGCTGTCGGGACGCTTTTGTCGCGTGTTCGAATCTCGGTCGTTTATATTTTTTTTTCGACGATTTTCGGATGATTTCACCCTCGGGGGTTGGTCTGGGGGTGCACTAGAGTCGACCTGGACACGATTCCGTTCTTGGTTTGGAAGAAATTCGCATTTTACGCAAGGAATAGTAAATTGTTCAATCGGCGCCTTATTGGTAGGCAACCCATTCGACGCCAGCCCGCGCCTGCATGTTTGAGAGAAAATCGTGCGAAACGAGCCGTATTTAACCCGGAGTTCAAAAGAGGCGAGGAGGTAACCTCCTCGGAATCAGCTCCTGGTAACAAGAGATTCTCGGAAGCTGGTGCCTGCAGTGCTACTGATAGAAGAAGTCTGTGGTCTAGTGGTTAGAGCAGCGGGCCCCTGCTCACAAGCTCTCGGGTTCGAACCCGAGCCACGCTGACATATTCCTTTTTCTTTTTTTATTGTTATTTTTAGCAACGGTCTTGGGAGAGAAGAAGAATACCTGTTTTCCTGTGAGTTGTATGATGCGTTAAATAGTTTACCCCCTCGATTGCATCTTTTGGGCCCTAAAAAAGTGACAGGGAAAAGAAAATTCTTCTGCGCCGCGCGGAGCTCGTCCAGGCTGTCGGGACGCTTCTGTCGTGTTCGAATCTCGGTCGACCTAAAAAATTTTTTTCGCCGGTTTTCGGATGATTTCACCCTCAAGGGTTGGTCTCTGGGTGCACTGGAGCCCCTCTGCACAAACCCCGTCAATTTGGAGGAAAAATGTTTTAGGACCAAAATCCCTAAAAATGCAAAGGCTATAGCCTTTGGAAAATTGACCAAAAATCGAAAGTCTCAGATCACGCTGAAATTCACAGGGAATCCTCTGTATGCACTGTGAAACATATGTCAGTAGCCAGAAGCACGATACCGTTCTCGCTTAGGGAGAAATTCGGAATCCTATTCGGAAAGGAAAACTCTTCTGCGCCGCGCGGAGCTCGTCCAGGCCGGTAGATAGGGATTCCAATTCTCATCGCCGAGAGGTGTGCGATCCGACAGCCTAGTGGTTAGCACACCCGTCCCCCGTCCCAAACCAACTAGGCTGTCGGGTTGCTTTTGTCGTGTTCGAATCTCGGTCGACCTAATAATTTTTTTTCGACGATTTTCGGATGATTTCACCCTTGGGGGTTGGTCTGGGGGTGCACTAGAGTCGACCTGGACACGATAGCGTTCTTGGTTTGGGAGAAATTCGCATTTTACGCAAGGAATAGTCAATTGTTCAATCGGCGCCTTATGGGTAGGCAACCCATTCGACGCCAGCCCGCGCCTGCATGTTTGAGAGAAAATCGTGCGAAACGAGCCGTATTCAACCCGGAGTTCAGAAGAGGCGAGGAGGTAACCTCCACGAAATCGGCTCCTGGTAACAAGAGATTTTCGGAAGCTATGTGGTGCTTGCAGTGCCGCTGACAGCAGAAGTCTGTGGTGTAGTGGTTAGAGCAGCGGGCACCTGCTCAGAAGCTCACGGGTTCGAACCCGAGCGCCGCAGAAATTTGGTTTTTCAGTTTAGCAACGGTCTTGGGAGAGAAGAAGAATACCTGTTGTCCTTTGAGGTTGTATGATGCGTAAAATAGCTTACCCCCTCGATTGGATCTTTTGGGCCCTAAAAAAGTGACAGGGAAAAGAAAATTCTTCTGCGCCGCGCGGAGCTCGTCCAGGCCGGTAGATAGGGATTCCAATTCGCATCGCCGAGAGATGTGCAATCCGACAGCCTAGTGGTTAGCACACCCGTCCCCCGTCCCAAACCAACTAGGCTGTCGGGTCGCTTTTGTCGTGTTCGATTCTCGGTCGACCTAATATTTTTTTTTCGACGATTTTCGGATGATTTCACCCTTGGGGGTTGGTCTGGGGGGGGAACTAGAGCCCCTCTGCACAAACCCCGTCAATTTGGAGGAAAAATGTTTTTGGACCAAAATCCCTAAAAATGCAAAGGCTATAGCCTTTGGAAAATTGACCAAAAATCGAAAGTCTCAGATCACGCTGAAATTCACAGGGAATCCTCTGTATGCACTGTGAAACATATGTCAGTAGCCAGAAGCACGATACCGTTCTCGCTTTGGGAGAAATTCGGAATCCTATTCGGAAAGGAAAACTCTTCTGCGCCGCGCGGAGCTCGTCCAGGAAGGTAGATAGGGATTCCAATTCGCATCGCCGAGAGGTGTGCGATCCGACAGCCTAGTGGTTAGCACACCCGTCCCCCATCCCAAACCAACTAGGCTGTCGGGTCGCTTTTGTCGTGTTCGAATCTCGGTCGACCTAATAATTTTTTTTTCGACGATTTTCGGATGATTTCACCATTGAAGGTTGGTCTGGGGGTGCACTAGAGTCGACCTGGACACGATAGCGTTCTTGGTTTGGGAGAAATTCGCATTTTACGCAAGGAATAGTCAGTTGTTCAATCGGCGCCTTATGGGTAGGCAACCCATTCGACGCCAGCCTGCGCCTGCATGTTTGAGAGAAAATCGTGCGAAACGAGCCGTATTCAACCCGGAGTTCAGAAGAGGCGAGGAGGTAACCTCCTCGAAATCGGCTCCTGGTAAAAAGAGATTTTCGGAATCTATGTGGTGCTTGCAGTGCCACTGACAGCAGAAGCCTGTGGGCTAGTGGTTAGAGCAGCGGGCACCTGCTCAGAAGCTCACGGGTTCGAACCCGAGCGCTGCAGAAATTTTGCTTTTTCAGTTTTTTTTTTTTTTTATTTTTTATTTTTTTTTTTATTTTATTTTATTTTTTTTTTTAGCAACGGTCTTGGGAGAGAAGAAGAATACCTGTTTTCCTTCGAGGTTGTATGATGCGTAAAATAGCTTACCCAGTCGATTGGATCTTTTGGGCCCTAAAAAAGTGACAGGGAAAAGAAAATTCTTCTTCGCCGCGCGGAGCTCGTCCAGGCTGGTAGATAGGGATTCCAATTCGCATCGCCGAGAGGTGTGCGATCCGACAGCCTAGTGGTTAGCACACCCGTCCCCCGTCCCAAACCAACTAGGCTGTCGGGTCGCTTTTGTCGTGTTCGAATCTCGGTCGACCTAATAATTTTTTTTCGCCGGTTTTCGGATGATTTCACCTTCCGGGGTTGGTCTCTGGGTGCACTAGAGCCCCTCTGCACAAACCCCGTCAATTTGGAGGAAAAATGTTTTTGGACCAAACTCCCGAAAAATGCAAAGGCATTTTGGTCAATTTTAAAAAAGTTGACCAAAAATCGAAAGTCTCAGATCACGCTGACATTCACAGGGAATCCTCTGTATGCACTGTGAAACATATGTCAGTAGCCAGAAGCACGATACCGTTCTCGCTTAGGGAGAAATTCGGAATCCTATTCGGAAAGGAAAACTCTTCTGCGCCGCGCGGAGCTCGTTAGAGCCCCTCTGCACAAACCCCGTCAATTTGGAGGAAAAATGTTTTTGGACCAAACTCCCGAAAAATGCAAAGGCTATAGCCTTTGGAAAATTGACCAAAAATCGAAAGTCTCAGATCACGCTGACATTCACAGGGAATCCTCTGTATGCACTGTGAAACATATGTCAGTAGCCAGAAGCACGATACCGTTCTCGCTTAGGGAGAAATTCGGAATCCTATTCGGAAAGGAAAACTCTTCTGCGCCGCGCGGAGCTCGTCCAGGAAGGAAGATAGGGATTCCAATTCGCATCGCCGAGAGGTGTGCGATCCGACAGCCTAGTGGTTAGCACACCCGTCCCCCGTCCCAAACCAACTAGGCTGTCGGGTCGCTTTTGTCGTGTTCGAATCTCGGTCGACCTAATAATTTTTTTTCGCCGGTTTTCGGATGATTTCACCTTCCGGGGTTGGTCTCTGGGTGCACTAGAGCCCCTCTGCACAAACCCCGTCAATTTGGAGGAAAAATGTTTTTGGACCAAAATCCCTAAAAATGCAAAGGCTATAGCCTTTGGAAAATAGACCAAAAATCGAAAGTCTCAGATCACGCTGAAATTCACAGGGAATCCTCTGTATGCACTGTGAAACATATGTCAGTAGCCAGAAGCACGATACCGTTCTCGCTTAGGGAGAAATTCGGAATCCTATTCGGAAAGGAAAACTCTTCTGCGCCGCGCGGAGCTCGTCCAGGAAGGTAGATATGGATTTCAATTCGCATCGCCGAGAGGTGTGCGATCTGACAGCCTAGTGGTTAGCACACCCGTCCCCCGTCCCAAACCAACTAGGCTGTCGGGTCGCTTTTGTCGTGTTCGAATCTCGGTCGACCTAATAATTTTTTTTCGACGATTTTCGGATGATTTCACCCTTGGGGGTTGGTCTGGGGGTGCACTAGAGTCGACCTGGACACGATAGCGTTCTTGGTTTGGGAGAGATTCGCATTTTACGCAAGGAATAGTCAGTTGTTCAATCGGCGCCTTATGGGTAGGCAACCCATTCGACGCCAGCCCGCGCCTGCATGTTTGAGAGAAAATCGTGCGAAACGAGCCGTATTCAACCCGGAGTTCAGAAGAGGCGAGGAGGTAACCTCCTCGAAATCGGCTCCTGGTAAAAAGAGATTTTCGGAATCTATGTGGTGCTTGCATTGCCGCTGACAGCAGAAGCCTGTGGGCTAGTGGTTAGAGCAGCGGGCACCTGCTCAGAAGCTCACGGGTTCGAACCCGAGCGCCGCAGAAATTTTGCTTTTTCAGTTTTTTTTTTTTTTTTTTTATTTTTTTTTAGCAACGGTCTTGGGAGAGAAGAAGAATACCTGTTTTCCTTCGAGGTTGTATGATGCGTAAAATAGCTTACCCAGTCGATTAGATCTTTTGGGCCCTAAAAAAGTGACAGGGAAAAGAAAATTCTTCTTCGCCGCGCGGAGCTCGTCCAGGCTGGTAGATAGGGATTCCAATTCGCATCGCCGAGAGGTGTGCGATCCGACAGCCTAGTGGTTAGCACACCCGTCCCCCGTCCCAAACTAACTAGGCTGTCGGGTCGCTTTTGTCGTGTTCGAATCTCGGTCGACCTAATAATTTTTTTTCGCCGGTTTTCGAATGATTTCACCTTACGGGGTTGGTCTCTGGGTGCACTAGAGCCCCTCTGCACAAACCCCGTCAATTTGGAGGAAAAATGTTTTTGGACCAAACTCCCGAAAAATGCAAAGGCTATAGCCTTTGGAAAATTGACCAAAAATCGAAAGTCTCAGATCACGCTGACATTCACAGGGAATCCTCTGTATGCACTGTGAAACATATGTCAGTAGCCAGAAGCACGATACCGTTCTCGCTTAGGGAGAAATTCGGAATCCTATTCGGAAAGGAAAACTCTTCTGCGCCGCGCGGAGCTCGTTAGAGCCCCTCTGCACAAACCCCGTCAATTTGGAGGAAAAATGTTTTTGGACCAAAATCCCTAAAAATGCAAAGGCTAAAGCCTTTGGAAAATTGACCAAAAATCGAAAGTCTCAGATCACGCTGAAATTCACAGGGAATCCTCTGTATGCAATGTGAAACATATGTCAGTAGCCAGAAGCACGATACCGTTCTCGCTTAGGGAGAAATTCGGAATCCTATTCGGAAAGGAAAACTCTTCTGCGCCGCGCGGAGCTCGTCCAGGAAGGTAGATACGGATTCCAATTCGCATCGCCAAGAGGTGTGCGATCCGACAGCCTAGTGGTTAGCACACTATCCGTCCCCCATCCCAAACCAACTAGGCTGTCGGGTCGCTTTTGTCGTGTTCGAAACTCGGTCGACCTAATATTTTTTTTTCGACGATTTTCGGATGATTTCACTCTTGAAGGTTGGTCTGGGGGTGCACTAGAGTCGACCTGGACACGATAGCGTTCTTGGTTTGGGAGAAATTCGCATTTTATGCAAGGAATAGTCAATTGTTCAATCGGCGCCTTATGGGTAGGCAACCCATTCGACGCCAGCCCGCGCCTGCATGTTTGAGAGAAAATCGTGCGAAACGAGCCGTATTCAACCCGGAGTTCAGAAGAGGCAAGGAGGTAACCTCCACGAAATCGGCTCCTGGTAAAAAGAGATTTTCGGAATCTATGTGGTGCTTGCAGTGCCGCTGACAGCAGAAGCCTGTGGTGTAGTGGTTAGAGCAGCGGGCACCTGCTCAGAAGCTCACGGGTTCGAACCCGAGCGCCGCAGAAATTTTGCTTTTTCAGTTTTAGCAACGGTCTTGGGAGAGAAGAAGAATACCTGTTTTCCTTCGAGGTTGTATGATGCGTTAAATAGCTTACCCCCTCGATTGGATCTTTTGGGCCCTAAAAAAGTGACAGGGAAAAGAAAATTCTTCTGCGCCGCGCGGAGCTCGTCCAGGCTGGTAGATATCGATGGCGCTGTGGTCTACAACGTGGACTCCGGATCAGGCGGCTGAGGTCCGATACCGGCCGGGATTATTTTTAAGTCTATCTTTGCCTTGTTTCCGGGTGGCAATGTTGGCAGCACTAGAATTGGCATGGCCTACTCCTAAAAGTAGGCAACCAGCAACACTCTCAGCACGTCAGACTATAGCATTGTGTTCCCCCCCGCGGCCAAAGGTCTGTAAAAATAAGGCCGTCCGTCCGTCCGTCCGTCCGTCCGTTTCTGGCCCGTTGCGGTAGAAAGTGTTGATTTAACATCTAAACCTGGTCTAAAAATGCGTATCAGCTTAAAATATTTCGATTTGGTTTTATTGAAATTCCTAGGCGACATTTGGTTTTCGAGAAACGAGCCTTTTTCTGGTTGCATGTCCTCGGCAGCCCAACCTTACCTTACTTGCTACATACTTTCGAACGCTCGTTTCTCGAAAATCAAACGTCACACAGAAATTTTAATAAAACCAAATCGACATATTTTAAGCTGATACGCATTTTTTGACCGGGTTTAGATGTTTAATCAACACTTTCTACCGCAACGGGCCAGAAACGGACGGACGGACGGACGGCCTTATTTTTACAGACCTCAAGCTCGCCTCACGCCAAGCCGTCCAAGCGGGCCGAGCGGATCGACGGATCGGTCGACCGATCGACCGAGCGGCGAGTTAAATAGCCCTTTGACAGCAAAATTTGCATGAATGGGGGTAAAACTTAACATTTCCGGGAAGGAGAAGTATCAAGGAACATGATTATCCAAAAAATTTTGATACTTTGAATTAATTTAGAAAAATGTCGTGTAACCAATGCCTTTGAGAATGTGTCTAGAATACCGATATTTTGACATTAACATGTTCCCAGATCTTTCTCTTTTCCGAAAATATACAGTTTTACCCTCGTTCATGTGAATTTTGCTGTCTGAGGGCCATTTATCCCGCCGCTCAGTCGATCGATCGACCGACCGGTCGATCCATCTCTCTTAAAGAGATAGCCCTATTGCGTTGCTGTGGAGCGACAGCTCCGTGACGGCAGGCAACCCACCCACCTCCTGAGTCGATTTGGAAGCTCTCCACTTCAGGAGCGCGCGCGTGCATGCATCCGTGCGTGCGTGTTCTGAGGGTTCGGCATTTTGAAAATAACATTTACTTCAGAATTTAGGTGATTCGGTTTGGAATATCTGTTTAATTCATTAGAACCTATCGACAATGACATTATGATATCTTAAGGTGAATCCGAAATACTGCTCATAGCTAATAGCTCATGCGCTCATGCTGCTCATAAGTTCCTCTCATTTCTGAATAAGAAGTGTAAGAAGGCAAACTAGGGAAGTTATTTGGTGAAATGGCCTCTTCGAAATATATTAAATTTCCACTTTCACCAAAAACATAGTTGAATGCGAGGAACTTATGAGCCACATAAGCGCATGAGTGCATGCTATGAGCACTGAGCAGTATTGTGGATTCACCTTTGTATTGTATTATTTTCAACTTACAAATTTCAGTACAAAAATTTGCCGGAATAAAAACACACAATCCGATGACTCAAATTTTGATACTTTTTTTAAATATTCACATTTCATTTGCTTAAACCCATTTTAGATAGGTGCTATTTGGTCATTACATATCGTCATTACGTCAGAAATTTATCGGTGCCGTCACTTGTTAAAAATTTTCACTTACTTTCAAGTCAAAAAATCTCTCATTAAGTTGTGTGGGTTTTATTGCCTCTATTGTGCACTCAGTGCCAAGCCCATTGTGTGACTGTCAGGGGTTGCCGGTCCCGCCAAGCAGTCTGCCTGCCCAGCGATCCTCGGGTCTTACCCCGCGAGAAACAATAAGGAGCGACAGAGCGGGAAGTGGGAAATACACGGAAGGCCTATGCTTTTAATGCATTAGGAAATTAACACCGACTAAGATATTGTTTTTGGGAGAGTACCGATACTATCACCATATCTCGGAGAATGCGTGAACTTTTTGGAGGGATTTCGCAAGGTGTCTCGACGAAAGCGACTTCGGTCGATACTTTCATTTAAGTTCCTTTAGCCGACGCTCGGCGAGAGCTATGTACGGTGCCAACTTTTGTGCCACATAGCACGAACTGAACCGTATTTTTTCCCCCTTTATTCGTTGAGGGTTCACGGTGCCGCTCGGCGTGCGGCACGACATCAGTTTTCCTAGACGACGTACACTCTAAAGTTTTTACTACCAAATTTGCTTAGTAACTACTTAGCGTTTGTGCTGTCATAAGTTATAAAGAAATTCTTTTAGTATTACTAAACTTTTTCCAAGTATTACTAAACTTTTTCCAAGTATTACAAAACGTTTTTCTAGTATTATAAATACGGTGAAATTAAATACTACGAACACGTTAAGTATTACTAGGAAAAAGTTTAGTAATACTTAAAGAATTTCTTTATAACTTATGACAGCACAAACGAGCTACTAAGAAAATTTGGTACTAAAAACTTGAGAGTAAAACAGTTTGAAACAATTCAAATCCGTTTGGACTTGAAAACAGATGCCATTGCAAGACACAACCCAGCTAAAAGTGATTTATCGATGCGATGTTGATTCGATATCGTTCACTCCTGTTGAAACTCAATTACTGAAATCAGTACTGATCCGATTATAAATCAAAGAAGGTCTTCGATTTTGAGCCCAAATAGGTGTTGCCTAGCCAATAAAAAGCTGTCCCTTTTCTTCCTAAACTTCTCCACACTCCTAGTTTCTAAGGAAGAGCACTCCTCATTCTGCGAAGAATCTGGTTTGTAAGGTATAAAAGATCTGGTTCAAACCAACGAACCCGCCGAACCTCAAAAATTCATGATTTGGTTTCCACAAGTGTATTATTTTAGGTTTTACCTCATTTCATGATAAGCGCTGAAACCTACGGGGTCGTTCAACGCGGAAAAGATACAATATTTAATGGTTTCAAGACTCACACGACAATCATTGAGTTCGTGACAGGCCAGAGGGCATAAAACCAGTTGCTTGGCATCAGGCGCTAGCATTCGGCACTTTCACAATGGGAAGGTTACTGCTTCTTCTCTGCACTTTTGCAGTCGCCTACGGAGCTTCATCTTCTCGCAAAGGAAGGTAAGGATGCATTAGCTAGTTCGCAAATTCACTCGACGGGAATTCTAACATAATTGCTCTTCAAGTCATGCAAACTCAACAAAAAAGTACATAACCCGGGACGGGAATGTGTAATTAGTACACACACCTATTTGTGTGTACTTAGTACACACCAATTTGTGTGTACTTAGTACTCACCTATTTGTGTGAACTTGAAAGCACAGACCTATATGTGTGTACTTGCCATTGCACACATTTAAAGCCCATGTGTGTACTATGGCAAGTACACACACACATACGCATATATATATATATATATATATATATATATATATATATATATATATATATATATATATATATATATATATATATATATATATATTTGTGTGTGTGTGTGTGTGTGCGCGCGCGCGCGCGCGCATGCGCTTGAAGGTACACTAATGGGTACTAAGAGCACACTTGGGTTCGCAGTGTAGTGCATTTTAAATGTTGGATATCCCACCAATGTTTTACTGGTGCAGACGCACAATGTACCTTTAAAGATTGCGATTTGAATCACTCCGGGCAACTGTACTAAGGCATTTGGGAAGAATCGTGCTTTAGTGTAGGAAGAACAATCCTCCTCTTCAATGGTTCCTCTGAAGAGCCTTTGTTCTTCTAGTGTAGCTTTCCTCAAAGCGCAAACTACACTGTTTTTTTACCTTTCTCAAACGCTCCCGCATAATTTACCAGAACATTGGGGCCTGTAGACCGACAAGGTGGCTCGTCAACGATAAACCTAAAGCCCTAGGGCTTTAGATAAACCCTGCCTGCTTGCTCCAGCCTAGTGGCCTTGGCCAATCAAGTAGTGGAATCACCGTTTTATGTTCAATGACCATACTTTCTCTTTTGTCACGATTGTAATGTTTTCAGCTCCTCTGTTCAACAAGATGTGAATTTAACAGGCATCCAACCATTTTCTTCGTACTTGTCGTATAATGAGGTAAGTTTTTCGTTTTGGCCAGCACCTAGTAAATTGTAAACCAATCTCGACCCGAAAGGACAGCCACTCTTAAAATACTGTGTAAAAGCGCGGCGAAATCTCGATGAAATATCATGGAAATCTCTCAAAAACTCAGAAAAATCTTGTGAAACCTCACGAAACCTTGTAAAATTCGCTCTAATCTTTTCAACTAATTTAGAATTGTGCGAAATGTGTGAAATCTTACGCAATTCGCAGACACCTCATATCAGTAGAAATCCTATGTAGACTAAGATGAGGAGTGGTTGCCCCCTCATCTCAAAATCAATGTTTTTTAAATGTGTTTTGAAATTTTTATTTAGGTGGTGCAATACCTGCAATCACTTCATAAAAAGTACCCGAAATTGGTGCAGATATCTAGTGCAGGCAAGTCTGTCGAAGGACGCGATATGGTATACGTCCGAGTATCGAAGAACCTCTCAAAAAAGAACAAACCCGTGATGCTAGTCGACGCACTTATGCATGCCCGGGAGTGGATTACTCTTCCGGCTGTGCTGTTTTTCCTGCATCAAGTCGTAGAGGGCTCAGCAACTGGATTGCTGAATGGAATGGACCTGGTTGTCTTGCCCGTACTCAACCCAGATGGATATGAGTATTCGCGCACAAAGGTAACAGTTCTTTCTGGCACGTACACTCTTAAAAAGAATTGCCAGTTGACAACATTGTCTGTGACGGTTGTGTTGTTTACAACAATATTTGTTTCGATTGTCTGGGGAACAGGCTCATACGTCCCCATGAAAATCGTCCCTGCGACAATTCGTTCCCACTTCCGTCGTCCCGCATCAGTATGATGTCCTCATGTTTTGTCCTGAAATCCAATTTTCTATAAGTGGCGCGCGTCTCTACAGTGCTGAGAAATTTAATATTACAAGTAACAATTAACGCCACAGCGAAATCACAAGACCTCAAGTAGTTCTTTGTGCGCTGGGTACCGGTTCGCCAGGATAAGCAAACGCTGATCATATTACTGCAGTGTCGGCCTGTTCCTTCATGAACTCATGAACTCGCAAATGAGCGTCTTGAGTGCTGGATGGCTCTTACCCACTATTGCCTATGTTTTCAACCAAGGAGCAGACATTATTCTCAAAATTTTTCTTCATTTTTACGCCCCTGCTGGAGGTGACTCTAGCTCACGCCCTTGAGGTTTTTTTAAATCTTTATGCCTGACGATGACCTCTTATGAAGGTCGTAGCTAATGCTGTGGTGCCAATTCACACCAAAACCCAATGAAAAATACTGCATAAAATTTAAAAATGTTTGAGGTACGTCCGATGCCAACCTGTCTGTACATTTTTGCATCAAATGAATTTGCATCTTCAATTTCTATGGTAGTTGCTCGAGACAAAATATATACTCGGGACATTACAATTTTGAGCAAAATACCCGAGGACGAAGCAGGTGGGGACGAATTGTCAAGGGGACAACAAAATAAGGGACGATTTGCTGACGATTGTCTGACAATTGATGACAAGAGACTTTCTACTTAAACCATATTCGTCTATAGCGGAATAAGTAATTATCAAAATGTTGTAATTTTACAACACAATTGTAGTTAAGTTTGTTAGCAACACATGTCGTATCATTACAACCAACATTGTCATGTTGGTTGAAAACACGCACTTTTCCAACTGAAAAATTTTCGGAAAATTTTGAGAACTTTGTTAAATTACAACCATACTCGTAAATTACGACATATGTTGCTAACAAACTTAATTGCAAATATGTCGTAAATCTACGACATATTTTTTAACAGTGTATCCGAGGAGGACAGGGTGGAATAAGCGAAACCGGTTCAATCTAGCTCATGGAAATATCTCATGTGTAACAGCAATCATCCCCCTGCAATATGAAAAGTAAGGCCCAATCCGTACGTGAACTGCGTCTATGCCTATGCTTCTTTTCTTAAAATGGATTCATATCGGAAAAATATGACACTGACACTTCTATAACAATGGTGTTTACATTTGGCTTTGCAAATGCGTTAAAAAAGCACAGAGATTGTTAAAAACTGAAAACTCTGCAAATCCAAGTGTGATACTACATGTCAGTTGTAACTGCGAAATTAAAGTTTCGCAGGTTTCGCACTTAAAAATGACATGTAGTATCACATTAAGATTTGCAGAAAAGGCGTTCAGCCCGTAACACACGCACCCCTCTTCCCAGTTTTACGTTACAAGGTTGTATTATATTTTTTAGGATCGACTTTGGAGAAAAAATAGAAACACTGCCTACGACGCAAAGTGCCCTGGAGTGGATTTGAATAGAAACTTTGACTACCACTGGAAAGGTTAGTCTTCTTGTACGTTTCAAATTTACCATTTCCCGTGCAAGTTTACCATTCCACCATGCCAGCCTTCGTTTTGCAAATTCGACTTGCTGCACGATCTTATAAAGGAAAACGTCGTGAAGGTCATAGTTTCGGCAACCTACAACCACCTACAACTCTTCAATTTAACACTGCATTTTATATTTGATTTGACTTTGACAGCTGAGTTCTTTAGCAGGCAGTCGGCTCAGGAGAAGTTCCTCAAACTGATACCCGTCTGTTAAATTACATTTATCAGTTATTAGTAAGGGAGAGTGGGGCAGTGTGTAACAGGGGCAGTGTGTAACAGAGGTCCGTAATTCAAATATGGCGCGTCCGAAACCGAATCTGAATGTGTACATTATATCTTCTGGTTGACTTAGTTCATTTGCAATCGAGATAGCCATGGTCGAGAAGGTGTCATGGTGGTAAACGGGCGGCAAAGTTAGAATCACCCGGTTTTCAGGTAATTTTTGTACTTTTACGACATAATCTTTTTGGGTTGAGGTCTATTGGTTACAAACTACCCCCCAATTTTTTTTTTTTCGAAGCATGTAGCTTTACACTTGCAAAATGGTTGTTGTCGCTAACAGAAACTCGAAGTTTCTCGCCCTACGAGGCCACTTACAAGGCAGTGTACCTTGGGGCACTGTGTAACAGATGGTAACAGAAAACTCTGGGGCAGTTTGTAACAATACGAATGATCTTAGTTGGTTATGTCAGTGACATGCATATGCTCCAACAGTCTCATTAAAGCAGTTTTGTCCGTTTTTAGTTAATATTCACAAAATATACAAAATAATTGTTATGCTTTTCCATTTTTGATTAAAAGCTTACTATTTGCAGGAAAATTCCATTAACACAAAATTAATTTTGTTGAAAAATACTACTAACAAATCAGCAGCTACCAAAGGAAGCAAGCAGAAGCTGTTTCCTCCCTTTCTAGATGTCTTCTGATCTCAATCATCCCCTTTGTTACACACTGCCCCACTGTCGTTACACACTGCCCCGGGGCGGGGCAGTGTGTAACAAATGCAGACCTTCATTCAACAAGCTCTAGGTCATACACAATGCGCACAGTAATCCATTCGAGCAACTTCCAGCCTCGGTAAAGGTCCAATCTAACATTTTATCTTTATTTTTCCCAAAATGTCTGCATAGTTTGACTGGAATAACCAAATTCCAAAATCCGTTACACACTGCCCCACTCTCCCTTAGTGCTAGCCACTTTCTTCCGTGAACGCAAAATACGCATGACCTCAAAATGCGTACACCTGCATCCTGCCTATAACTGCGTATGATTGTCGAGTGCTATAAAGTAACTACATGTAACAGTTCAAATTATTGTTTCCTTAGACTTTATAATGTCGGGCACTGGGGCAAGTGATGACCCGTGTGACCTCGAGTACGCTGGCGGAGAAGCAGCATCGGAACCGGAAACACGCAACTACCAGAACCTGGTGCGCTCTCTAAATAAAAATAATCTCGTCAAGATGTATATAAATCTGCACAGTCCAGAACAGGTAACAGTTGGCGTTTTTTATTGCAAAAAGCTGGTGTGCCTCATCTAGGGGGAACTCGCCCTGAATAGGGTATTTCACTCCGTTCAAACCGGATCCAAAGAAGAAAAGTATTGCTTCCGGATTTGTTTCCTCCTTGACGCTGATTGGCTGATGCCGTCGAAGTTCTCGGACCGACCGCCAGGTCTGCGACCGCCCTATGGCGTGCCCGAGAACTTTGTTGGCATAAGCCAATCGGCGTACAGGAGGAAACAATTCAGGAACCAACACTTTTCTTCTTTGGATCCGGTTTGAACGGAGTGAAATACCCTATTCGTTGTAACTTGAGCACGGGAGAGGGAGGGGGGGGGGGGGGGTAATTCCATTGCCCTTTCGATAGGCTTTCCAGTGAAATAATGAGGTATATTCCCGTGTTGCTCTCGATACCTTACCGTAAGCAGGTGCGAGAGAGAGTGGATTGTTTGAGAAGGCAAGAGCTCGCTCGAGCCCATTGACCACAAGCCAAACCAAGCACAAGCTTCTACTTAATTGATATTAGTTTACATGGGGGGGGGGGGTGCTAACCAATTTTCCCACATCCCACCATAATTTAGATGCTTCGCGTGGAATTTCGAAGCTGACTTCCTGAAACGTGGCACTGAATACAACTACATCAAAGGCATAATAATTGTGTTTTCTCAAGCCAAGACTTTAACAACTTTCAACGCGTCACCTCGATCTCTTTGACCTAAAACGAAATATTTTGTAACTGGAGCCAGTATCTGTGGAATGGTAAAACTGTTTTGTTTTTAGGCAATTGAAATGCCCTGGGGGTATTCTGTAACGGCACCGGCTTTACCCGATGTCAATAAGCTGGTAAGTGAATTCAATAACAAATACTGTGGTGGAACGTTCTCAAAATATCTACGTTGAGTGATAAACGATTACAGAAAGTCATAGCCTCAGAAGCAAACGCTGCAATGGTGAAAGCAGGGGCCAAATCCTACGAAGTCGTCAACATGGCTGCAGATTGTGAGTACCTTGTATACTACCTAGTTAGAATGACATTACCAAGTGTTTTCAGTTTCTGAGCTCGGCAAAAGCGGTTCGTTCAGACCAATGCCAGGATGGCCCCGTGATATTTTCGAACAACTGTCCTTGAATCGGTCCGATGCAAGGGGGCATTCACTTTTACGTCTATTACGAATTACGCTGTATAACGCACCGAAAACTTAGATTTGACCCAAAGGCAGCTAAAACCGGGCAAAAACAGCCCAAAACGACCCATAAATGAGTAAAATTTTGAGAATTTTGGCCATCACGCTTTTATTACACACACTAGTACGCCTTCATTACGAATAGAGTGACCCGACTATTACGCGAGTGAATTCCCCCTCGGTCCAATGGTCCTGAGTAGCTGCTTTTACCGTCGGCCTTTCCCCTTTCTCCCTTATTTTACTATTCAACAAATAAGTAGCCAAACGATCTCTGCCACAGTGGACGATAGCAAATTTTTATGTATGTCTCATTTCGTGTGTTTTTAGACCCGGCAACGGGAACAGTGACGGACTGGGTGCGTGGTGTTGCTGGTGTTGCGCAAACTTTCTGCATTGAGTTGCCCTCTGGTGGGGATGCGAAAGAAGAAGGGTTTGCCATCCCAAAATCTAGAATTCTGCCCATCTCACAACAACTCTTTGAGGGACTTAAAGTATTCGCAAAATACACGAGTAAACCGTTGACCGAATAATCACACAGTAAAAAAAAAGTGAGGACAATAAAAATAAAATAAAAACAAATTTACGAGTTATTCTGAATGGGTGCATTGACTGTGAGGAACGAAGGGTACACAAACACGTAAGTGATTTCTTTGATTCGTAAATATACTTCATAAAACGAAGGGTACACAAACACGTAAGTGATTTCTTTGATTCGTAAATATACTAGTTAGCATGGCGTCGGTATTTCTGACCGCTCCAGGCAACTGGCCTTTCATTCATTTACTTTCATTCCTTATCAATAAATGTGATGCATTCATTTACTCTGATCGACTTTTCGTTGAACTGAACATTAAATTTCTAAGTACTTGAATCACAGATAAATATATTGGACACGCTCTAAACCACAAAACTTCAAAATAGGTTTGATTTTCTAAGTTAGTATTACAAACACAAAACGTTACTTTGTATAAAATGCAAGAGAGCTACTAGTTAAGAAACGGACGGACGGACGGGCGGGCGGGCGGTTGGACGGACGGATGAATTGATTTAGTGGTCAGTTGCTACAAAATTTTATTCTTATCACCACACTGCCATTAAAATATCAAACACAGCTTACTTTCACATTTTTGGAAAAACATGGGAGGGACCTTGTCTGAGCTCGGAGCAGGCGTGCAACTGTACGGCGCAGGTCCCAATCCAACCCCCCTTTCTGAAATGTCCAAGCTCTTTTCAGTGTTTCTCCATACCTTTCCATAACTTAACTTAGTTCTTTATTCTATTCCTGAAAATTCCGTACAATTTCCTTGATCAGAATATGAGCTCTAAGAATCGAGGAATTTGGGGGTACTAACACAACTGCTTGCTTCGACTTCTGGAACCTAACCAGTATTTTAATCCAACAGGAAAAAGGAACAACGACACAGATTACAGGGGTGTCAACTTCTACACGAATACACAATATTCTTCTTCATATTTTAATGGAAAAGTGGTGATAAAACAGCTTCTTGAAGCAATTCTGCAGTGGATAAATCAATTCCCCTGTCCGTCCGTGTCTTAAATTAGAAAGTTTGTCCGCTACTGGCAGCTGGGATTGCGTTGACCGCAGACGCCGAGTCCAGTCAAAGCGAAAACGGCCCCGGCAAGGGGCTCCCGAGCCAGCTCGTCCTCACTCAACCCCTTCCGCATAGAAGTTACATACAGAGTGTCTCCTCCAGCGACGAGGGGTCCTCCTAGCTCAACCGAAGTGACCTGACTGGCTGGAATAGCGATGCTGTCGAGCAGAGTGTGCCTGTGAGGGTCAACCTTAATAACCTTGAAAAAAGAAAACGAGAGAAAAGAAATCAACAAAATAAGAGTTCGGGAAATCGTAGAGCGCATGAAGGTCATTGATGTTTTTAGTTTCGTGAAATATTTCGAAGGATGGTCGATGTGGAAATTGAGTTAAACTTCTTAGATCTTTCGGGTGAAGTCAAGGGGTTTGGAACTGGAAACAATATGTGAACGCCAGTATAAACAATACGTAACAATATCAAAACAATATGAGACAATATACACGACTAAGAGACATTTTCGGACAGAATTGGACAAAAAGGTTTACATTTTCAGAGTTTTCAAAAAAAAACTTACATAACGACCTATAAACCTACAACGACCTACAAACCCACACCTTCGATGTCATTGTCTAATGGCAACAAAATCTCATTCAGGGGCACAGTTTTTGCAATAAAATTTGTTCAAATCTGTTGTATTGTCTTGTCTTGTCCAAGGGTCTACTACAGGGGTCTCAGACTGGCGGCCCGCGGGCCAAATACGGCCCCGAAGGAGAGAGATGGAGCGACGAGGTGGGCAGTAGGGAGGTCGAGGACGTCCCCTCCCCGGGGCGGAAGGGAGGGTAGCGGGAGGGGAACCCCTGGGATCGAGTATCTACCCGCCACGACCAGGGTGTTCATGGACACGGGGAGAAGCGCCTGCCTCAACCTCTCCTGGGGACGAGTTTCCACACGCCACACCCAGGGTGTTCATACACGGGGAGGAACGCCCGCCTCAACCTCTCCTGGGGACGAGTTTCCACACGCCACACCCAGGGTGTTCATGGACACGGGGAGGAACGCCCGCCTCAACCTCTCCTGGGGACGAGTTTCCACACGCCACACCCAGGGTGTTCATGGACACGGGGAGGAGCGCCCGCCTCAACCTCTCCTGGGGACGAGTTTCCACACGCCACACCCAGGGTGTTCATGGACACGGGGAGGAACGCCCGCCTCAACCTCTCCTGGGGACGAGTTTCCACACGCCACACCCAGGGTGTTCATGGACACCGGGAGGAACGCCCGCCTCAACCTCTCCTGGGGACGAGTTTCCACACGCCACACCCAGGGTGTTCATGGACACGGGGAGGATCGCCCGCCTCAACCTATCCTGGGGACGAGTTTCCACACGCCACACCCAGGGTGTTCATGGACACCGGGAGGAGCGCCTGCCTCAACCTCTCCTGGGGACGAGTTTCCACACGCCACACCCAGGGTGTTCATGGACACGGGGAGGAACGCCCGCCTCAACCTCTCCTGGGGACGAGTTTCCACACGCCACACCCAGGGTGTTCATGGACACGGGGAGGAACGCCCGCCTCAACCTCTCCTGGGGACGAGTTTCCACACGCCACACCCAGGGTGTTCATATACGGGGAGGAGCGCCTGCCTCAACCTCTCCTGGGGACGAGTTTCCACACGCCACACCCAGGGTGTTCATGGACACGGGGAGGAACGCCCGCATCAACCTCTCCTGGGGACGAGTTTCCAGACGCCACACCCAGGGTGTTCATACACGGGGAGGAGCGCCTGTCTCAACCTCTCCTGGGGACGAGTTTCCACACGCCAGACCCAGGGTGTTCATGGACACGGGGAGGAACGCCCGCCTCAACCTCTCCTGGGGACGAGTTTCCACACGCCACACCCAGGGTGTTCATACACGGGGAGGAGCGCCTGCCTCAACCTCTCCTGGGGACGAGTTTCCACACGCCACACCCAGGGTGTTCATGGACACGGGGAGGAACGCCCGCCTCAACCTCTCCTGGGGACGAGTTTCCACACGCCACACCCAGGGTGTTCATGGACACGGGGAGGAACGCCCGCCTCAACCTCTCCTGGGGACGAGTTTCCACACGCCACACCCAGGGTGTTCATGGACACCGGGAGGAACGCCCGCCTCAACCTCTCCTGGGGACGAGTTTCCACACGCCACACCCAGGGTGTTCATGGACACGGGGAGGAACGCCCGCCTCAACCTCTCCTGGGGACGAGTTTCCACACGCCACACCCAGGGTGTTCATGGACACGGGGAGGAACGCCCGCCTCAACCTCTCCTGGGGACGAGTTTCCACACGCCACACCCAGGGTGTTCATGGACACGGGGAGGAGTGCCTGCCTCAACCTCTTCTTCCCTCCCTCCCCGGGGAGGGGACGTCCTCGACCTCTTACCCGAGTGCGAGCGCGAGGTCCCCACCCGATCGGCCCGCGCGTCGTCTGCTATTTGAGACCCCTGGTCTACCACTTTCATAATACTCGTACACCCTTCGAGATGATTATCGATAATCACATAGTCATAATCATGTGAAACTTCTAAATATTGACAAATTTTGACAAATATGGAGAAATATTATCAAATTTGACCAAAAGTTGCGGGATTATACGCCAATAATCAGTAAATACGTTAAAGAATTACTCAAATAATTATTGATAATCACCATAATCGTGACTTATTATAATCTTCTTTTGCGATTTTTCAAAGTGGTAGACCCTTGCTCTGAAAACTCAAGTGTGAGACAGTATCACACTTATTACTGCCGTACCACTGTGTCTCACACTTCCAAAAACTATTTTCTGACGTTGAATAGCAATCACGTTTTGGACAACAGCATCAGCTTTGGTATAAAATCCCGGTTAAAACGAGCTACCATGTGACGGGGTTTCGGAACAACAATAACATTAAATAATCGTAAATTAATGGTTTCGAAAATTTATATGGTCGTTGTTGTTTGCGATCAGAACCCTATCACATGGTGGCTCGTTTTAACCGGGATTTTGAACCTAAAGCCGATGCTGTTCTCCAAAACGTGATTGCTGTGTGAGACACAGTGGTACTGCAGTAATAAGTGAGATACTGTCTCACACTTGAGTTTGCGGAGTGGTATTGTCTGTATTGTCTAGAGACAATCATGTGTACACTTTTTGGGCCTGTTCCACACCCCTCGGGTGAAGTCATTGATTTTGTTTTATGTCAGTGTTTGATCAGCGTCATTAGTAACTCGTAACATGCCTGGCTGGCATGCTTCATTTTAGAGTACGCCTGACTGTCATGCTTTTATTTAGAGCGTGCTTGGCACGTACACTCCATTTTAGAGTGTGCTTTGTGGGTGACTCCAAAAAAAGAGCGTGCCATGCACACACTTGGGTTTCTAGAGTACATAAATTACCTGACTGCCACCAAAGCAGGCCACCCACAGATTTCCATCCGCATCAATAGTCATGCCATCTGGGTTTCCCGTGACGTTATTTGCTTCGAAGTCAAATGCAGTACTACGGGCACCTAGAAGCATTTTGAAAAATGAATCGTAACCCACAACTGCCACAACCAATGAGATGTGAAACAGGCGCGGCTTGGAGAGAGGAAAAGGGGGGGATGGAAATCACCCACTCCGTTTTCCCTATAGACAGCTGCCTGGAGAGCTTCCCGCGATAGTATCGAACGGGTAACTTCCGGGTCAACTCTCAATTGTTCGAGTTCGAGACTCATTAGAAACTATATCGATATATCCGGGATTTTGGACTCAAACCAGCGAGTTCGAGACTCATTAGAAACTATTTCTATATACATATCCGGGATTTTGGACTCGAACCAGCAAGAGTCGAACCGGAAGTTGCCCCTTCGAGACTATCGTGGGGAGCTCCCTAATGACCCTCTTGGCAAATAGACAAATTAAGTTATAAAACCCCTTAATAAGCAAGAAAATCTAATGTGCGCCCCTTCCCCCCAACTGAATGAGGTAATTTAGCCGTAACGGAGAACCTAAAGAAGGACCGGGAAGGACATCAATTTATGGCCGCCGTGGAGCCAAACAAACCTTGAACCGAACGCGACTTTGTCCGCTATAGACGCATGTAGACGCGAGCAAAATATCCTTAAAACAGCAACAAAGTCCTAAAATATAAACAAAATGTTGAAAATCGGCGAAAACATTCCATAAGATGTAGCAGAAGCATTCGTAAGCAGTAGAATATTTGGCTCCATCTTGATATTCCTCCTTACAATTTCGCATCGGCTAAATACCTCATTTGTTTGGACCTTAAATATATGACATATGTGGGAAAATTGTAATCGTACCGAGAGTTCCCTCCGAAAGGTTAAAGTCGAAGACGTCTACCCGACGGGTTGGTGTGTCTATATAATACATGAGAGTCTGCTCCCTATTCCAAACAAGACCGTTTGAAATGCTGACAGGTCTCAGCACCGTGGTCACGTCGACAGCCTGGCCCATTGTTGGCGCTGCCTGGTTTAAGTGCCCAGATCTACTTAAAACTGTTATTCGGTACAAAGAACCTTGATCTGGAGTAACTTGTCCCACTACTGGTTCTGGCCCCATCGTTCCTGGAACAGGTAAACAAAAGAGCGTTTTAAATAGTACTTTAGACCACTTTAAATGTAAAAGTTACTTTACACAAAAGGACTTGTTGAAGACGATTTGTGACAACTGACACATGTAAAAGCAAAGGTGGAGACATAAAGAGGTGCAAAGGCCTTACTGTTTTACCATCTTTTTCTCATAAATGTTTTCTTTGGGCTATCATAAAACTATCTCCTCAGACTGCTGTTGCTATTGGCGTAAGCCCTGTAGAATTCAGTCAAATATATGAAAGATTAAAAGTTCGACTAAAGTTGAAAGTTTTTGTAAAAGGTACTTTTCTGATGCAGTTGAAGCTGCAGATCCTTCCACCCGCATGAGAGTGGGAATTTTCGAAGGATTGAGATGACTCCGCAAAGACAGAAAACATTTCGATACGACACATCTTTCTTTGACATTTCAAATCCTGTTCCATGCAGGACAACTTATCTTTGCTTTTCCCGGAAAAATTTCTTTCAAGAACACACGTGTAGGAATATGCTCGCCAAATGTTTTAGGACACAAGTTCAGTCAAGGAAGTACCTATCCACACCCGGCCAAGGGTATCGACGTTGCCATCGTTGAATCGATTTCCAGGTTTGTCTTTTTCCACAGTGGCTAGTATTTCGGGAGTGGTGATCAACGGGAGTATGGAACTGAAGTTGAGGGCAGCCCAATCAAGACGCCTTAGTTGTCTTCCAACGCCCACCACCAAATCACCTCCGGGCAGTACGAGCACGGGGCTAACTGGTCCATCTAAAAATGTGACAGAAAAGCTCGAATAAGATTGTAGATACGTATTTCAGCAGTTGAGTTCCGCGTCAGGACATAGTCATGAGCTACGGACGTTACATGCACTGGAAACCCAAGTGTGTGAATGTCGCACAGTTGTAGATGTGCGAGGATTCATTCGTACACTTGGCCACCTAAATGTGCGAATTTTCCTAGGATATTCACACGTTTCAGTGGCCAAGTGTACAAATGAATCCTAGCACACCTACAAGTGTGCGACATTCGTACACTTGGATTTCCAGAGTGTCTTTAAACGTTGTGCATACCAAGCGTAACGCCATGGACGTCACCCGCCTTTGGGTCGTAGTACAGAAGGCGATCTGCTGCGATGTCAACAAAGTATAGCCCACCCGTGAGTGGATCCCAGACAGGTCCTTCCGTGTGCAATCCCGGCTCAGTAAGTTGCCGTAGGCTCACGCCAAGGACGCCAACGCATGCCCTGCACGAATCAATGACACAACCTGAGCTGATGAACAAATTTTATTGCCATAGATTTCTAATCCAGAATTCTGATTCGGAATTGTTGGGAATAGATTACCTAGGTGGACGCAGCGATGGTCCCGGGAGGGGCAGCGCTCACTTTATTAGTGTTTGTTCAAAAATGTTGACATGAATTTTAAAACAATAAGTCAAGTACTCTTTAAAAAAAACGTAGTTTGACCAAGGACAAAATTTATCTCGACATTTCCTGCTATGGAAATGTTGTGTATGTGGACATATTTGTTGCATGGACATTTTGTCGCATGGTCATCCTCAGCCCTCCTACACAGTAGACCAAAGGGGATGTATATTCCGCCCCAAGCAAACAAGTTCAGGAAAGTTTAGCAATCATTACCCGAAATGCATGCTGCCAGTGAGGTGTGATGTAAAACTCGCAGGCGCAAAGAGACTCCTATTAACAAGTACGTGATGTATACATATGGGCCTACGATTGGTTAGGGAAGTGCAATTTCGAGGGAAAACTATCACGGGCTACTTACCCGATGATGAGGAATACTCTCAATCCAAGTGGCATCATCCTTTCTCGATGGACGTGAACACCTGACTGAGGGCAGGTCCGTCGCGCACAGCCAGGGCGCCGCAAGCGACCGCACAAACAGTGTGACAGTTAACACACCAGCGTAAAAACAACTTTTGTGAAGTAGCCGCGAGATAAGTGAACGTGCTCAATTGGTCGAGCAGAGACTGGGCTTAAGGGGACAAGGGTTGTGACCGAAGAGGAAAAAAAACGCGATTACCCATCAGGGCTGTATTGCCTTAAGAAGTAAACAGTTAATAGCAGATAGCAGATTAACACTTCCACTCCATTATATCTCAAATATTTATCTTTCGAACCGGTCTATTGTACGTTTATATCTAACAGATGATACCTTTGACACCAAAATACTTCTAAGACTAAAAATAAAAAGTAACAACAAGGTGTCTGCCAGCTTTAACTCTCGATAACGAATAAGTCTAGGCGGAGCCTTCCTTAGGAGCAAAAGTGAAGCCGCGGAGT
The DNA here is from genome assembly GCA_029379305.1 of Frankliniella fusca. NCBI lineage: Eukaryota > Metazoa > Arthropoda > Insecta > Thysanoptera > Thripidae > Frankliniella > Frankliniella fusca. The sequence continues at coordinate 1,596,530 of JAHWGI010001278.1, read as the reverse complement.
CATTGTCGCATGTCGCCCGCCCGTGCTGCAAGGTTCCCGCGGCCCTACCGCTCCGCTCCCCCTACTGCCCTGGCCTCAAGCTTGCCGGTTTGAGCTCTATTGTTGCCGAATGCATTGTTGAAATTTTTGAACGCATACGCTATTATTGATTGATTTCAATAATATTTTCCGTTCTCACTTACACTGATCCCCGCAAACGTGGCTGATTTCAGCGTTTTAAAACGCCACTCAGAAATAAAAGCCACCTACAGTCTGAAAAAGAGCGAACAGACCTAGTTTTCAAACAAACACGCAAAGAAACAATCAAACAAACATACAAACAAACAAACAAAAATGCAAGGCATCGAAAAACAAAAGTCATAACAACTTCAGATATCACCAAATACTAAACCTATTAAAACGACAGTTACGATCAAAAAAATTCGGAGTGGAAGTAAATCACGATCTTAAACAAAACAACTCGCAGACAAGAGGGGCGGCGGTTTCAAATATTTGTGGAGGGGACGGAGGAAATGTGTTGTTTTGTTTAGTTTAGTGTCTTGCGGCTGTGAACTTACTCAAAGACCACGTTTTAATTTAAAAATCATAATATAACAGGCGTGTCCTGAACGATCAGGCATTATTCAAAAAAATGACGAAGGCAATGAGGTATTTTACGAATTAGAAGAACAGGAGGAATACACTGGAAAAACAAAGGTAGGACTTAATGCCTTTCTAGGGGTGTGAAATTTTAATGCCTTTGCAAAGGCACGAAATTGTCCAAAGGCATTAAAATTTAACACCTTTGGGCAGTTTTAATGCCTTTGCAGGGGTGCTAATTTTTAATGCCTTGGTAAAGGCATTAAAACCCTTCTCGTCCTACCTTTGTTTTTCCAGTGTATCGTCTGCTCCCGGACCATCACAAGGCCTCGACCAATCAGAGAAGGGCTCTCTGGACCGGGCCACGGTCTGAATGGTCGAGGCCATGTTATGGTCCGGGAGCGGACGATATTCCTCCTGTTCTTCTAATTCGTAAAATACCTCATTGACCGTCAATATCAGAGCATTGGACATTTTCCTTGATGCTCACCTTCAATGAACAAAAACAGTCTCTCCCCATTTGGTATAGAACTTTACATCAATCAGACGCAGAACTTTACCGGTGCGTGTTGTATCCTTTCCAAGATCGAGCAGGCGTTTTCGTTTTTTGCTCTTTTCGTCTATTAGCGTTCGGTTCATTTCCGTGGCGCTCAGCCAATAAGCAGCCAGCCGGCACTGGGTGGCGCACAACGATGGTCAAATGACGTCACCGCCGCGCGTGGCCTCTCTGCCCTGCGCCTCCGCCGCAGGCTCGTCCCGGAGCCGGTGCGGCCAGTGCTGCTCGGCGAGCCTTGCCGGGGGCACAGGTCCTCTCCAGCTGCCGACGCGCCCGCCCCGCCCGGCGCGGCCTCCAGTGCCTCCACGACGCGCCGCCCGGTGAGTGCGTACGTACTCCTGCTCGTCATTCGGTACCGCCGCGATTCTCATTCATTGCTGCAGGTGCGGAGGCATTCGTTCTAATGGCCAGGCGAGGCTTGGCGGAGGGGGACAGGGAGGCGGGAGGGCGTCTACCGTGAAAAATATTCAGAAGGGTTACGGGAAAATTTTCCATGATCAATGTCGTTAAGTTACAACTCCCAGTTGTCTTGTTACGATGATTTTTAGCAGATGATACGAAGGTATCAGCCTGCTTGTACTGTCATACAGCGAGCAGTATGCAGGGAGCAGCGCCGCCAGCAGAGAGCAACCGGCAGAGCGAGCAGCCAGTGTGGCATAATATTTTTTTAAAAAACCTCTTATGTGCTGGTTGACTTAGTTTTCTTTAACGAGTTAGAATTTGCTGTCTGAAACTTACGACTGCTTTTGTGAATTTACAACTCGAAATCTTAATCAAAAATGACATTTAAAAAAAAAAAAATTAAGGTTAAAAATTTAGGAACACTTTTTTTATCACAGTACTCGTTACCGCAGAGGCTCATCACTCAGTTCAGCTGATAGCACTATGCGCTTGTGGTTTAATACACAGTGTTCTATAAAGTGAGGGACGATCCGCCTCATTGCGGATGACTGAGACGCGGAGAGAAAATTAGCTGCGTAGCTAAAATTTTAGCTGCATATAGCTTTTTTTTGCTATGCAGCAAAAACTTAGCTGTACTCATAAAACTTTTTGGTGCACAACAAAACGTTTAGCTATATGGGTAATCTCAGCTAATCTTTAGCTACATAGCTTCGAAAGTTCACTGTCCATATACAGCTAATCTTTTTTCTTCTAGCAGTGTTGTCAGAGAAAACAGGGCAATATGTAGCCTAAGCGCAGCAGAGAGCAGCAGGGCCCCTGTTGACTAGGCAGCATTTAAGCACCAATGCTGAGGTGATGCCTGGTAAGCAGATGCATATGCAGCAAACTTTTCTGCAATGTGTTAGGGGTAGTTATTGTCTACTTCCCTGGCAAACACTGAAGGCTGTCAGCTGTACCGAAATTCAGCGGTCCCTAAAATAAGGCGTTCTTTGTATACTTCAGGCGTGTCATTCAGTTTCATAACATCCATCGGTTCAGTTTATCGTCTTTTGAGCCGGCTGGGGGAAAGGCTTACGCTACAAAATCCCTGTAAGCAAGGACAAGGAACCAACAGCCCATACCCTCCTTCGCCAGAGTGACCCGCACACCAAGCTTCTTTCTGTCCCCACTCCGTAATTTTATTTTGTGCGGTAGGTTTAGCGCGAGTGCTGGCGTCAGGTTGATGGGACCGCGGCCGCGCGGAAGCGAGTCCAGAGCCAGCCGACTTGGTCGCGGCTCGGCACGGAGCGGGAGCAGTTAGTTGCTTGACTGCCCGCTGGCCGGCGGGCTCGTGGCGTGGCGTGCAGCGTCGCTCGCGTTTCTCTAAAGAGAAGTGTTGTAGTTCGGGTACCAAGAGGGTTTGTGCCTGCTGAGCTTGCCACACGACTACTAGACCGTTACCAGCGTTTCGATTAAATTCACTACCAGTTTTTTTGTCCTCAATAATAAATCGGCAAACCCATGCATCTTACATTCCAAGTCTGAGGAATGCCCCGACGGTGTGTGCCAGAGGGAGAGTAGGGGAATGGGGTGTAAAAGGGAAGTGGGTATCTGGTGGGGCGAGAGAGGACGCACCGCCCGAAGGACGCCCACCTCCACCCGTGTCGTGAATTGCTCTGGGCTGGGCCGAGATAGGCCCTGGCCATCACTGAAACTCATTACTTTCCTGGACGCTCCTCCACTGAAGACAGCCCATGAAAGACAAAATATAAATGCACGTTAAATCCTTGCGAACCTTCTACAATGCTGTTTACTATTTTGAGGTGTTTTCAAATTTACTTCTTGTTATTCTTTTCCATTAAACCTTGGTGACGTTTTCTTTTAAATCAGTAACTGTTGTTCTGCTTAACATTATATTCAACAAAATATGACCAAATCCGACGTACAGTCCTGAGTCGTTTCAAAACTAACTCTTAAACTAATTCTTAATTCAAATTGAAAGAATTTTTTTTATAGAGAAGACCTGCATTACAACAGGCTATTAAGACCATGGCGATGAGTAATACTGACATGTTTGAAACTTTTGCTTGACGCATTTTGATGAGCTCGAGGAGTTCACTCGAATCAGACGATTACCGATTGATTACCAGTGATTACACTGGAAAAACAAAGGTGCTATATAGCACCCTTTTTGGGGTGCTATTGAATTTTATGGGGTGTTGGTGTTACTGCACTAAAGCCTTTGTAAAGGCACGAATAGAGCCAAAAATAGCACCTTTGGGAGGCGATAGCGCCTTTCTAAAGGCACTATTCCACTAACGCCTTTTAAAGGCATTATATAGCACCTTTGTTTTTCCAGTGTACCAACAGTTTTCGGTGAAATTTTCGAATAATACTTTGAAATTGATAAATTTTTTGGCACATTTTTACGAGGGAAAACACAAAACAGCGCGAAAAAACAACGAAAAGAAAATTTGGGGATGTGATTACTAGTAATTATGAGACAAAGTGCAAACAAGATAACCAGAGTGGTGGACCCCTCGGATGAGCTTTAGCTTCGGGGTGTATACTCAGAATCAAAACATCAGCTGAAATCAGCAAGAAACCGCGTAACAGTCCTATGGACGCCCTTAATTCTAATACTTGCGAGCTTGTGCATTCTTCCGTAGAAAATAGTCCTTATTTGTGGACTGAATTTCGCGCGTAAAAGAAAACATAGAGACACACATGGGGAAAAGGAAAGATCATCTAAACAGAGAGTCATGGACAGGGGTCTGGTCGTTGTTGTATCGGGTGCTTCTTTGAATGTGTAACAGTATGTTGCGAGATTTCATTCTCGCAAGAGCCTCAGGGGACATGGTGCCCTATCCGCAAATGGGACAGGCGATCCCGCAACATTGTAACGCACGCGCGCGCGCCACACACACACACACACACACACACACACACACACACACACACACACACACACACACACACACACACACACACACACAACATGGTACATAGAAAAATAAAAAAGGTCACCTAAAAACTGAGGATTTCCAAATTGTGCCTAATGATTTCTGTGATCCCACACTCAGCCCTACCACTTCACTCTGCTGCGGCTCCAAAATGGCGGGGACCGTCAAGATCGACCACAGCAACGGTGGCGTAGCCGAGATGCAGGTCCAGGAGCCGGACTTTACCTGGAGCGATATGAACATGCGGCAGAAGGCCAAGCACGTCCTGGCCAACGTGACAGTGGAGCCCGTCATCCTGCTGTTCGCGGTGCTGAGCACGCTCGGCAGCACGGCCTCGCTGTGGCTCAATATCGGCAGGGCATGCAGCCTGCACCTCAACGCCACCAGCGACGTATGCGATTCACTTTACTGGGGCGTGGTTGACGAGAAGACGGCCCCCTATGTTGGCCAGGTGGGTGCAATATTATGTGTGTATGTGGATTAATTCTTCTCCTTCTAACTCTGTGAAAGTACAGTCAAAGTTCCTGATTCCGAACACGTGCCCTAATTACGTTTGTGACTTTGAACGCTCGCGAAACCCATATTTTTCAAGCAACTTAAAAAATTATAACTGGAAATGAAAGCCTTGAGTGCCACCAATGACGGCAAGTGGGTGGGATCCCTATCAGATTTCACTGCACTAGACTGGAGGCGTAAATAGATATTAATCCGGAGCGTTGGAATTCGACCAAAATTCATTGCTTATCTTAACGTGGTTGGCACGGAGGTGCTCCCGCGACTTTCGAGAAACTGACTTTTTAATTTAAAAAAACAGAGGTCTTTTATGGGCAGATTCTCATTTGATATTTATTGTGCAGTGGGTAGTTTGCTTTCAGGAGTCCACATCCAAAAAGGCTGTAGTTTCGGACAGTTTTTCTTATGGCTCAAATACATTAGGTATTCCTGAGTGAGTCCAACAAAAATTTAATGTGAATGTTTTATGTTGGAAATTTAATTTTAAACACGATTTTTTTTATGGTCGGCAACGATCACTCTGCTAGTTAAGGAGCATAATAATAGGAGCGTAATAATAGTGCGGTTTTCTTTTTGTAGACCATAGATCCTAAACCAGTTCAGATTTCGTTGCAGACCATAAAATAAATCTTATTTAAAATTAAATTTCCAACAAAAGAGATTCTCCAAAACAACTACACCCGGAAATTAGCTTCATTGGCAGTAATTAGGAACTTCTCGTCCTAAATTAAAAACAACTATGGATTTTAATTTAGCAGGACAGTACATTTCGGGCTGTAGAATGACCAAACGAATTGAGATTCAAGACTTAGCGGTACAGGAAAAGATAGGGCCAAGGGTCTAGTTTCTTCATTCCCAGAGCGTCTTTCACACCCTTCGCACCGGGTGTCCCGTCGAATACACGACGGTGTTGCGGGTCGGCCTACTCACTTTGGCCGTAAGGCACCATGGCCCCTTGGGTAGGCAGACCCGCAACATTGTCGTGTATTCGCCGGGACAACCGGTATATCAGAAATTATTTTTTTTTTAAATGGGCCAATTTCGTCTGAAATTAGGTACTTTGACTGTATTGTTTGACTGTATTGTGAAAGTATCACAATACGTAAAAAGACAGTACGTCTTTTTTATTCTTTTTTTCTCAAAAATCCTTTTGGAAATGTTTGTCAGTTTACACTCCGTTCCCTTGCTCAGCCCTCATGTACTGTACATAACATATACCTTCCCCTCCACAGGCGTTCACGGTGGTGACAGAGATGCAGGTGTGGCAGACTCCACTGCGAAACTCCGTCCCAATCCTGCTGGTCCTGTTCGTCGGGTCCTGGGCAGACAAACGACATCGCAGGAAGCCGTTCCTCATCGCACCCATCGTCGGCGACCTGCTGACATGCATTGGGCTCCTGCTCTGCTACATCTTCTACACGACACCGCTGGAGCTGGCCATGGCCATCGAGGCCGTGTTCCCGGCGATAACCGGGGCCCTGCCCATCCTGCTCATGTCCGTGTTCTCGTACATAGCCGACGTCACGACCGTCGAGAACAGGACGTTCCGCATCGGCATGGTGGCCACAAGCTTCTCCTGGGGCCTGCCCATCGCCGTCGCCGCCTCCGGACCTTTGTTTGAAGCCATTGGCTCCGCCCCCATGTACATTCTCTGCATCGTGCTGTACGCGCCCGCCCTGGCCTATGCCGTCATGTACATCCGCGAGCCGCGGCCGCCCGTGCCCAGGCCGGACGGGTAAGTGCACAGAGGTAGGCCTGCGCGATTAACAAGGAAATAAATGGAAATTGACGATGTTTACAGGATATTTTGCTTGTTTCGTTCTGATTTCTTTGTTGTCATTATTATTATTATTTTTATTATTATTATTATTATTATTATTATTATTATTATTATTATTATTATTATTATTATTATTAATGATGTAGTTGTTTCGCTAAAACGCTGAACACCTGGATCAGGTGCACAGAGTATTACCATACCCGCTCAGCGATCACAAAGCATTGCTACGAAATTTCGCATCGCTCCTCCAGGGTAAAATTTCTATAACATACTCCTATTTCCTTTAGAGTGAGTTTCCTCGCCGACTTCTTCGACTGGAAAAATGTGTGGGAAACCATAAAAGTGGCCCTGAAGAAGAGGAGAGGCACCCGACAGCTGCAGATTTTCCTTGTCATGGCGCTGTACGTGTGCGTGCAGGGTCCAGCTCACGGTAAGGAGATGGTATTTCTTAGTCAATTTCACTCTGAAACCATGTGTGCAACTGCTAATCACTTGTAAGTGTGCAGCCCCCAGTTTTACATATACAAGTGCTCAACCCAGAGTTGAGCAATGGCGAGTGTTTAACTCGGTAATTTTACACATGTAAGTGTTAACTCAAAATTTATACACTTAGAAGTGTTCAACAACGAAAGTGTTGTCCGGCGCAGTTGAACACCTGCAAGTGCACAACTGCCGTGTCGAACAGTAGCAAATACACACCTGTGCAGTTGAGCAATTGCAATCGCGTACAGCTATTGAGTTGAACACTTTCACGTGATAAACATGGAGTTGCACACTTACAAGTGTTAACAGTTGCACCCTTTTTTTTTACGTGTAGTTCCCCGGAAAGATATGCGTTAAAGAAAAATCTTTTCTCCATCTGCCTTGGGTAACTTCATTGTCACTGTTGCCTTCGTGGGTAATCTAACATTTCTAGTTGGTGCTAGAAAAACGTTTTGACTTAATTCTGTTCGAAATTTCGACACTGATGAAAACTGTCAATGCTGCGTCTAATAACAGTTTTGTTAAGAAGCATGCCCTTTGCAGATCAGTGATGGTTGTAGCTCTGCATCGGACGTCAGTATCAATTAAGTTTATTGATGATAAACAGAGAAATGACATCGCCCTCGTTCCTCCCCACAGGTGAAGGAGCCACAATGTCGGGTTACCAGATTTCAGCGTTCGGCTGGGGTCCCACGGATCAGAGCCTTTACGCAACATACTTCATCCTCGTGTTAGCAGCTGGTAATTTTCAATTATTATTGTTCCTTCAATAAAGGGCGAAAAGTTAGCAAGAAAGAGCAATACCGTGCTCCATACTATACATCAGCTTTCACTCTGAAATGTTAGACACCGTTTGATTCTTCCTGTGTCGTTCAATTAGAACATGTTTGGCTTATATGTACTTCGTCTGTTACTCCAGGCAATATCGTCGCAACGACAATCTTCAGCAGATGGCTCAAGCTGCATGACTGTACGATTGGTATTATCGCAATGACCGCTAAGGTGGTTGTGGCGCCTCTTCTGGCGTGGGCCTCTACAACGGGGCAGTTCTATGCTGGTAAGGAAACAAAAGACAGGACGTTTTGAAGGAGGGCAATGTCATTTGTAAGTCCCATACGCACTCAAAAGGATGCAAAAAGGGAAATTTTCCTTTCATACCGGGTGTTTCTTTGAATGAGTAACAGTGTTGCGTGATAGCATACTCGTCAGGGCTTCAGGGGCCATGGCGAATGGGATAGGCAAACCCGCAACACTGTTACGCATTCAAAGAAACACCAGGTACACTCGTAGAAAGAATGGAAATTCAAAACCTTACGAGTGACATGAACTCGGGGGGTCATTAACCATAGGATTTCGTGTACACCGAATACTTGAATATGGTTGAATATTGATGAATATCAGTGAAATATTCGTAAATTTGATTTAATTTTGTCTAAATTTGGGTGAAATATTAGTATGTGAGGCTAAAACATTGTTAGATTTGTGTGAAATACTGCTGAAAATGGGTGAATATGGTTGAATATTGAACTGATTACTGCAAGCCTGTACACTAAATTTGCCAAGTTGTTGACCCCTCGCATGAACTATTTTGAATTTAAAATGTGTTGTACATTTTTGTCGTGTAATCTTACGCTTTTTGCATGTTTTTTAAAGTGACGGCGCTGGACGTCCTTACATCGGGAGCTGTCATCGCCTTGCGCGCAGTTGCCTCGAAGTTAGTGGAGTTTGACGAGCTCGGTTAGTAGATACTTCAATCAACCACATCTAGGAAAAAGTATATGGTAGATAAAAGGGACACGTAAATGTAATTATACCGATGAAATCTGACAATGTAACCATCGTTCAGAAATTGCCTCCTGATCTCGATGTATACTTGCAAAGTTCTGCTTGTAATGTAGAAGTGCGTTAATGTGATTTCAGTTTCTCGGAAGTTATTGCCAAAACAATCCCTTTCATCAAAAATTATTGCAGGGAATTACTAAGAAATTATTTAACAAAACGTGACAGACATGTGATACTCTGGAGTTTACTATGTGCGTGCAGAGCGCATCATGCTATTCCCACACTTGTGCCCACAGGCAAGCTTATGGCCTTGTTCGCCGTGGTGGAGGCCATCATACCAGTCTTCTTCGCGCCGATCTACAGCAAGGTATATAGTTCCACTAATCCAATAACGGACGTCGCTGCCTCGGACACGACGACGGCCTCGTCTGTCCTCGCCAACGTCACTGCTGCACTGACAACACTGCCCGAGGTGGAGTCCACCGCTGCCACAATCCTGATGGAAAACGCGACTGAGGATGCTACCACTGTCATCGATATCGCAACGACTACTGCTGTAAATATCGCTAGCGTCACTGCGTCCGCCATCGATAACGCCACTACCAACGCTAGCGATATGGTCGACGCGATGACGACACCAGGTAAAAGCGGCGCGTATTTAAACTTGGATTTCGGGCGGGGTGGGGGGTGGGGGGTAATTTGGGCCACTACGGTACTTCGCGGGTTGCCTACCTTTCAGGAGCTCAACGTGTTCGCTTCGAATAGACTTTTTCAGCATTGGCAAAGTGAAAAACAAGGTGAAGAGCAACAGACCGGAAACAGTTGCATTTTATCACCGAAATGTGCCCAAAACACATAAATAAAATGTGAGTCGAATCGTTTTGATATTGTTTCCATTTTATTTCAGTTTTCATGAACGTTTGGGTTATGAAAAGCAACTGTTTCCGGTCTGTTGTTCTTCGCCTTGTTTTTCACTTCTCTAATGCTGAAAAGGTCTATTGCAATGAGAAAAATAAGATCGATTCTGATTAGGCAGGTGCTGATCGCCAGATCACCAGATTTCAAAATTTTGGGTCCCTCGCAGGCACGGCGAAACGTTTTAAAGCCAGAGGGGAAAAAAAGGGAGGGGGGGGGGAGGGGTTAATATCGGTGGAGGCCATTATCTTACGTTGAATCAAACTGAAACAAAACAAAATCCGACACAAAATCTAAGATTCGACTGTAGCCTATAACTTCAGCTGAGCTTTTCAAATTTTCACTGCACGTAATAATGCAAGGTTAAAAATAATCGTTAACTTATCGAAATTATCTCTACTGGAAATATAATAGTCACATTTCTCACCCGTAATGAGCGAACCATTTTTTCATCGCTCAGTAGAAAAGAAGTTCACTAAAACGACGCAAAGCTATATTCAGTTTAGCCACGCACTGGAGAGCGCGAGAGCGTTTGAGGGTGAGGGGCAGGGTGGGACAGCGCGACAGCGCGAGAGCGTGACGCTTTTGCGCTGTCCCACCCTGCCCCTCACCCTCAAACGCTCTCGCGCTCTCCAGTGCGTGGCTAAACTGAATATAGCTCAAATCGAGTCTTTTCTGGTATTTTGAAATCGCTCCAATAGAGTGACGTTTGATGACTTGACTCAAAAAGAGTCATCAAAGTGACTCTATGGTTGCGGTAACAATCACATAGCTATGTTTAACGCGGGTGGGACAAGAATACAATAACTTATTCGGTTATAACACTTCTGCCATGCAGTTTACGTTAAAACTTTTCATTTTCAGTTGTTTTTCTACCTTTCTGAAGCTTTTCTCTGCGGCAGGGCACCCCAGCGCTGCTTTCCTGTACATCAGTTGCGGCGTATCCATTTGCGGTCTCATTCTGTTTGCGTGAGTCTACGATTTAAGATGCTCATGTAGTGTAACTTCTGTGACACTTATTAGAGATACTAATACTTCAACTGGATAATTTTGTGTGCAGCATAATTCTGGTGATGCAGAAGACGCAGTCTCGGCGAGAGGCAAAGCAGGATGCAGAGCGCGATGCCAAGACAAATGATTTCGACGGAGGTGTCACTAACACTGCGTTCCAGGGTGATCACGACCATCTCCGCGCCAGGGCGCAGAATGGCAGCGGAATAGAAAATACTTTCCTCTGAGACACTTCCGATCAAAGACAAGGCCAACGGGCCGGACCGAGTCGGGCGCTAAATAGTCAGGTTTTTTTGTGTGTTTTTTTTTCTTCTTCTTCTTTTGTTCCCTGAACATATTTTATGCGAGATAATAATTTTGTACAGATTTGTCCAAACATAAAAACATGCATACTGAGGTAGAAAGAAAGAAGAAAGGGATTTAGTGTGTAGGCAACAAGACTGTAAAAAATAATATTTAGAGCAAAGTCTGTGATATGAAGAAGTTACTTATCTCAAGGCAAATAAGACACGTAACGTTCGTGAAATGCGCTACGTTCGCGAAATGCGCAATACAACGCAACGACCTAAAGGCAATTATATTTGTAATAAATGATTTATGTAGTCAGTCACGCTTTCGTGCCATGAATTCTTCTAAAACATAGCTGTAAATCTAGCTGTAAGTTTTTCCAAAACTTTGATACACTGTAAAACAAAACAAAAATTGTTGAAACACAGCTCTCTTATTGATGACTCTTTTGTAGACGATAGAAACATTAAATCTAAGGATAAAAGATAAAATAAGGCTAGATTTTCTTAATCTCGTTTACGGTGGCATATTTACTACACTTTGAACTCAGCCATACTTGCATTTATCAGCAATAAAATTATTTCATTTCGACGCAGTTTTCACGCCATTTCGATGCAATGGTAGCAGTCAAATAAGAAAGAAAAAATATAGAAAATTACCCCAACCGAAGCAAGGTAATGAACATCGTCCTATTTCCGTTATTGTACCGAAATGCATGAAAAATTTTGTGCTTGAGAAAGCAATGTATTGAGTGCTCTATATTTCAGATTTCGTCGAACCTAACGCTCTCTCCGCGTTCTGCTTGCCTCTTTTAAGAATAACAGCCGCGATTTGATTTAATTTTTAGGCACGAAGTACCTTATGGATTTGTCTCAGGAACCCGTCTTTAGGCACGAAGTAGCCTTACTATCGCCGGATACGGTTTTTTTTCCTTCTTTTTAGGTACTGCACAGTTCCTTACGTAAATTCGGAATTTCCATACTATTTCCATAAAAATTGGCATGGAGGTAGAACTAAACTATGAGTTCTCTGAAACACTCTGTGCACCAAAGCTTTACCACACACGTGACATTAGTGCGGAGCGCCTGCCCCACCCCGACCGACCTCAACAATTACCCGTCTATAAACAGGCGTGACCTCACGATGACCGCGCGCCTCTCGCGTATGACCCTGGGGTTAGGCCGGTGCGGAGCCTATCTTCCTGGCGCCTCGCGGCCTCGGCGTACGCATCATTCTGTCTCTAAATACCACGTCGGGGTAAAGCCGATTAAAACTGGAAAACCATCAAACCACATGCTGAGTGACATAGAGGCCCACATCCCTGTGGAATCAGCCTTGTTATACCAGCTGATGAACCCTGAGAAAAAGGGATGCTGTATTTGGTATGGAATGTCTTACTTGTGAAATGGAGTTGTGACGCGGAAGAAGGGGATATCTACATATGATGTGCGACGACGTAACCGGTTCCTGGCCGTCCACCCGCTGCGGTCTTGCTACTGACCTTTTGTGGCTGCCATGTGACCTTTTGCATGCCGAGAGGCATAAACGCTGCAGGCGTATTTAATAGTGTTATTGGTATTAACCTCAGACTGACTGACACATTCCACTGCGCAGGACGGTTCTGTCGTGGGGCGGCGCGGGGCAAGCACCCAGTGAGGGGACCCCGGACATCCATACTCCAATCCTGGCTTCAGGAGGGGGTGAAGTGAAAGCAGTATCAGTGAAAATTCACAGAAATTCAATACAAATTCACGAAATGTGTTCACCAAATTTCAGAGTTGTTTCCCCCTCGGTTGTAACTCTAAAAAACCCAAAATGCTGACATCTGGAACCCGGAATTTGTGTCCGACAACGCGCGACAGAAAGGGCGCTGCAGGATGCACATACGCACTCTATACGACCGTAGACTTTATTGTTACTAGCCCGAGGACGTCTGTGAGCATGCCTAAGCTGGTTACAATATCATGATGCTTTTAGTCAGGGCTAGTTACATAATGTAACAACCAAGAACAATGTTGTATCTAGCCTAGATATGCTCACAGAGAAGTCCAACAGTTAGTAACAAAAAAGTCCATGGCCGTTTAGAGTGCAAGGAGGGGAGGGGGGAGAGAACGCAGCCGAGAGGTGCCTGCCTGTTGGGTGGCCTATGCGATAGGCGGCGGCGCGATTCCGGCGCGACATTCTGAACACAGATTTGGCTGGGCCAAGTCCCGTCAACAATTTTTCGAGTGAGAACTACAGTGTGGCTACTGCTACTATATATGTACGTTAACAGAGTCTTTTATTCAACAGCTCGAAAAGAAATGGGAAGTAAAATGGAAGAACAAATTAAGAACTAGTGACCAGTTGTTGAATACGATCCATTACGTTCAGAGGATTTGGTACAATGGGGCTTTCTCTTTGCAGTAAAGTGCCTATCGTAACTACACTACCGAAATACAGCGCTGAAAAAGAAAATTGATCATGTATCTGTAGCAGACGGTAGCAGGGACATCTGTTGAACCCGAGGAGGGGTCCTTCCTTAAAAATAAAAAAATAAAAATAAAAACTGTGTACTCCCATAAACAAAATCAGAGGAATATAAAGACAAAACCGGAAAAAATAGTATAAATCGAAACGCTTGAGTTCATAGTGAAGAAACCTCGGTTGAACCGGTGTCACTCATCGTCAGTTATTTATGGTGAGCAGGCGCCACGGGGATGGGTGGGAACAGACTGGCTAAAAAACACGTACATGCACCGTATTTTGTGATAGAAGTGATAGCAGTGACGTCGGAGGTCACTAAGGCCAGATTATTAGAGAAAAGCTTGCATTACTAGCTTACGCAAGATAACACAATTGTCGCACCTGGTGCAAGATAATTTACATGAAAGATGTAGCACATTTGCATTTCAAGATTGAGGATTTACAAGCATTGCGTTTCAACACGAAATCATTTGACGAGCAACAGTGCGAGCGGGAGGTTTTACATGAACGATATATTTTGTAAATTTCAAAATATGTCACGCATCGAGAAACATGTTTTCCGAAGAGAATTAACGCTACCCCTTATACAACAAGCAATGTGGCCAAGCAAGGTGTGGCTTTCAATGGTGTAAGAAGAACGAATCGTGGAGTGCGGGAAGCACACTGTCAGAAAAAAACCACGGTGTTTGGTACGGTAAAGTCTGGTAGACAATTTGCCTGGTCAGCCTGTACCTGATCGAGTACGGTCTTTTAAGTACGGACCACGGTTATTTTTAACATGGAGTCTTATGGGCGCCACAGTAAATGAGGCACAGTCATCCTGTACCTTGCCCACCACAGTCTTCCGTACCCAGTCCTGTACTTTGGTACAGGATTTTTGACAGTGCAGCGCGGGCGGGTGCCCATAGAGTACCCGGATGTGATGTTCATACAAGTAAACACATACTTGTCCCTTCACTTTTCGAAACATTGTTCACTGTGAAAAATATTTCAGTAGATGTTCAATATATTTTGTAATTCACTATGTACAACATATCTCGTACATGTACGACTTTACACTTTTCGCCACCGTCTCTCCCTCCACCTCCACCGTGCTTTTCGACTTTGTTGGCTCTTCAATCGATTCTGAGTTGATACGTATAGTTATAAAAAAATTACAATATGAATCGTAATTGTACAAGACCTCTCACGGAAAATTTTCCCGTACTGGTACAAGAATTTCTCATAGTGTTTGAATTTATGACACGTAACCTCAAGCCATAAGACTGGTAGAAAGACTGTCTTCATGGGTGCATCCATATCCGAACCGAACGAAACGAGGACTTTCCTTTCGTGACACATACACTGTAAACTGGTTGGCGTCTGTAGACGCCAAAATATTGGCGTCCTCTGAGAACGCCAAATCTTGGCGTTCAAAGACGCCAATATTTGGCGTTCTGAGAAGAAGAACGCCAAATATTGGCGTCTTTCAACGCCAAAATTTGGCGTTCTCAGAGGACGCCAAAATTTTGGCGTCTAAAGACGCCAACCAATTTACAGTGTAGTTTTTCTAACTCGCACAGCTTGGCGGGAGGCATGATGTCTCGTTACAGTTGCAACTAAACGACTAGAAAGCGAAACTTGAAATGATTTATCACAAATTTCCGTCGACAATTTGCAGTTCAGCGCCCAAACAACTTTTTTGAAGAACATGTGCATATGAAACCTTACAAGCTAAACGTCATTTCAAGGATTTCACGCTTTCTCAAAGAAAAGTTTCACACACAGCCAAGCACGTTTCGCTCAAGGCTGCCGTGCTCAATCAGCACAACAGAAACCACACGCTCTCCTCTTGACTTTTTTTCTGAGTGAGGGGAACATGTAGGACTCTAAAAAGAGAACCAAAATTCCAATAAATTATAAAGCTAAAGCGTTAAACGGCCCCCTAGGTTTTAACACTTGCCAGAGTGTTAGAGAGACTTGAAAAATATTTGTCAAAAATATTTGAGAGTGCCAAATCATGAATTTTATCCACCAAACATCGGCCACGCAAAATGTCACCCAGCTATCAACAACACCGCCGGACGACCGACATCTAGTCACCAACTACTGTAAAAATATAAAAATAAAAACCTTGGTTTTATCAGCGGATCACACCGTTCTTCCTAAACACAAGAATACACTGTAAAATCTGACCGTAAACTGTAGGAAAGGTGATGCTCCATGTACAGTTTTTATCGTGTATTTTGTTTTCTGGAGTACAATGACGGTTTTAAGTTTTTCCAGTTTTCACTACTGTGATTTTTTTTTTACTGAAGGTTGTAGCTTTACTTTAGCCACACACTTACTAGTAGTTGAGAGGGAAATTAAAAATACTAAGTTGGAACTCTCTGTGAGAACAATCTACGAGGTCAGCAAGCAATACCGCTATTACGAATCGCATATCTCCCGCATCTGTCATCAAACAACTTTTTTTGAAACAAGGGTCATTACTGTTTCCGTACGCAAACAGGTAACGCAAAGGGCACAACAGGAGGTCGTTGTTTTCCTGTCAGATCTTCTTGGCGTTCGAAATCAATAGAACGCTGTACTGTTGACACAAAATTTGATAATTAAAAGAAGTTTTAAGGTATGATGCTAGAAGATAACAAATCTGGAGATGAAACAGAAAGCTGCTGTTCAAAATCAGAATAGCGCGATGGATCGGGTTTTACTGTTTTGGGATTCCAAATGAGGTGAAGGCGGGAAGGCACATGCAAAGTGTAATATTGGTAGAGTTCTGAGCAACAAAAGTAAAATATCACACATGTTACTATACCACTGATTTTAAATGCCCAAAACTAAAATAAAAGAAGCATTCGCGATCAAGTGTCTTCCACTTAGAAAAATCGTGTACGACGATATTAAAATCAGTCACGATTATGGTGGTTATCTATGATTATTTGAGCTCATCTTTGACATATTTACTGATTACTGGCCAGAAATCACGCAACTTTTGGTAAAATTTGAAAATATTTCTTTATATTTGTCAATATTTTGAAATTTTACACGGTTATGATTATATGATAATCAATAATCATCTCGAGGGGTGTACGAGGATTATGGAAGTGGTAGACCCTTGTACGCGATGGTAGTGATTTGTTCAATCAAGTCCGGGAGCAGCAGATGTCAGTTACTAGCTGCACCCACTCTGTCCATTCTTTACATAGTCTTACTTCCTGTCGACTACCGTGATTTCTTAAGCAAAGGAAAAGAGGTTTCCGGAGGTTTCACTATGGAAAATATTTCCGTAGATGTACAGTATATCTTGTAATTTACTATGTACAACATATCTCGTACATGTACGACTTACGCTATTCGACTTTGTCGCTCACCAATCGATTCTGAGTTGAAACGTATACTTATAAAAAAAATTTACAATACGAATCGTAATTGTTCAAGACCTCTCATGGAAAATTTCCCCGTACCCAGTACAAGAATTTATCACAGTGTTCAGTTAGGAGTTCTAGGATCTCCAAATCCTGACAATACCGGAGGTGTCGGGAGCGGACCCCAAGAGCTAAAAGCGAGGGGGAAACGACTGTCAATTTTCGTGTCAGCCGGATTACGGATTACCCCGGATTACCTCGGATAACCTCTGGAGTGTCCTCCGGATAACAGTGCTTTCTTCCTCGGATTACCCCGGATTACTCTAAAATTTCCCCGGATTACACCGGATTACTTCGAATTTCCCCGGATTACACCCCGCCGGATTACCTATCGGCTGTCAGCCGGATTACCTTAGTCGTTTCCCCCTCGGCTAAAAGTCACAAGAGCTAATGTTCACAAGAGCTAAAAGTCACAAGAGCTAAAAGTCACAAGAGCTAAAGTTCACAAGAACTAAAAGTCACAGGAGCTAAAGTTCACAAGAGCTAGACTCAAATCTACTGTTACACGCAGCCGACAATGTGCATCACGATACGGGCGGACTGCGAGACCGCGAGACCGGGCGACCCTTAAGGACAACCGCGAAAGGGATTCGCGATCGCAAAGATATTCGCGGAACCGCGGTGGAGGACTCGCGGACCGCGAGCCACGGCCGCGGGTCGCGAGTTGAGGTGTTTGGTGCAGTCGCGATTCGCGTGTTCTGCGAGTGTCCTTCGCGGTTTCGCTTCCTATCGCGGGTTCGTGGGTGTGATACGCAAAGTTCGCGCATCCCTTTCGGCTGTCCTGAAGGACTGCTCGGACTCGCGGTCTCGCGGTCCAAGCCGCGCAGGAGGCCGCGAGATCTCGAAGCCGAAGGCACAGAGTGGGGGAGAGTTTCGGGAGCGATCGGGAGCCGACTCGCTTTCATTTCTCTTTACGCACTGCATCATTCTTTGGCTGGGAAGGGAAGACTAAGGCATTGCCATGACCGTCGTGCCGATATCTCGAACCCTTTCCGCAATCTCTACGCTCTTGCCCGTATCACGATGCACATAGTCGGCTGCGTGTAACAGTAGATTTGAGTCTAGCTCTTGTGAACTTTAGCTCTTGTGACTTTTAGCTCTTGTGAACTTTAGCTCTTGTGACTTTTAGCTCTTGTGAACATTAGCTCTTGTGACTTTTAGCGCTTGTGGCTTTAGCTCTTGTGACTTTCAGCTCTTGTGAACCCCGCCCGAGGTCTCTTGTGACACAATTTTCTCTAAGAATCCTACAGCTTGCATCCACCACATCCACCAAATATCTTCCACGAGTTCTCTTTAGGCAAGAGGTGCTGGTGGGGACATGACCGTGACCAGCTGTGCGCTTGACGGTTATAAAAAGGTGCCAAAGCAGGGACATGCCCAATCAGCAGCAGTCAGCCTTTAGCAGCAGGAAGTACTTACGGCATTTCTCGCCTGTAGAGGTATATCCGAAAATGCAGCTTCTCTTGTTAATTTTTGCGGGAATCGCTGCTCTTCAAGGTATCGGAGCTTGGCCTCTTAGCACAGCAGGAGGTAAGTGCAACAGAAGTAATGATATTCTAATAGAAACGTAGCGCATTCTAAATCCCCAAAAGGAAAGTGTGTCCCTGTACCAGCAATGTGCAAAGAAAAGAAACACCACATTTAAAGCTGCCACTTAAGGTGCCCCCACAATGAACGGGAGGCGAGGGCCAGGGACCAGGGACCCGGGTGCCGCGGCCCCGCGCGGCGCGCGCTGCGATGCTATGATGTCCCAGCGATCGCTTTTTTGTGGCTGTTTCGACATGAAAGTGGGTTCACCCTTACATTTTTGGAAAGTAGATAGTATGAGGATTGTTAATCTGTAAAAATTTTAGTTGTAGAGGCGGTATTTTGGGAGTGAGGAGAATTTTTAAACGGCGAATTCTGTTTTGAGAGTCGACGGTATTTTTAGTGAATTAAAATCTCATGTTTAGGTACATTTTAGGCCGCAATACTATGCGATTCGATTCTTCTTTGGACTTTTGGCTTTCCAATGGTATTTTTATCATCGCGATGCGATGTGTGGTTCCCGAGAAAACTGGCCCTCGCCTCCCGTTCATTGTGGGGGCACCTTTACCCGTAAAACGAACTGGAAGGACATTTTCGTTTGTTTGTTTATTTAATGTTTCCCTTTATTTCTTCAAATCACATTGAACCCTGCGAAACAAATTACGCGTTAATCTTTCGAAAAGCCTTTCAAGCAAAGCTTGGTTTTTAACTCAGACTATGGCCTGTTTCCAGACAAGTACGTTTCGTTTGTGAAGCAATACACAATCAAATTACCCCGTAGTCTGTAGTAGTTGATTCAGTCCGCAGTGCTACAGTGCCGCAAAAGCCAAATTGCAAATCTGCTCTGAAATAGGTATAGACGCTGACTGAGCAATCCAACAATGTTTCTTTCACCTGTCCTTAAGAGGACGAGGGAAAAAGTAACGAATAGGGAACAGTGCCTCCATAAACGGTCTGGTTGCTGTTGGCTGCTTTGCTTTCGCTCCAAAAAGAATCAGCCCGCACGATCCCACAAGGTTATTCAAATCTACAATAGACCATATTCGTCGCGGGGGAAATAACCGCTGAATTTGGTGTACAAATATTGTGAATTGGATGTGAATTGGCTGTGAATTGGCTTGAATTGGCTGTGAATTGGCTTGCATTGCCTATGAATTGGACTGAATTAATGTGTGAATTGGCTTGAATTGGGTTTGGATTGGGTTTGGATTGGCTTGAATTGAATTGAACTTAGATTTGAATTAGGTTGAAGTGGCTTGAATTTATTTGAATTGGACTGAATTTGTTGAATTAGTGGTGTAGTACACCAAAGTCCGTGGTTTTTCCCCCCTCGATATTTGTAAACCGAAAAGAACGGGGAACAGAAAAAAGAAGCAAAGGCGAGTATGAGAAACAAATGGCGTGGT
Organism: Frankliniella fusca; assembly: GCA_029379305.1. Lineage (NCBI taxonomy): Eukaryota > Metazoa > Arthropoda > Insecta > Thysanoptera > Thripidae > Frankliniella > Frankliniella fusca. The sequence continues at coordinate 1,576,473 of JAHWGI010001278.1, read as the reverse complement.
GTCAATTCACTGTTTAAAAAAAAAAACGTTTAGTTCCTTACATAAATTGGTGTTTGGTTCCAAATGTTCAAAAGCTATACACCTGCTGGTTTATAGTTGGACCAACTAGACATCAATTGACGTTTAATAAGTCCAACTATCAGCTGGTGTACATAGTTTTTAAACGTTTTCACTGGAAAAACTATTTACACATGTGTCACGTCAATTGACGCGACCAATTTTGGTCACACCATGTGATGTGACATGAGGTTTGGTCACGCTTGTGATGCGACCACGTAACAGGCATAACATATAGGATGTCACACCACAAACGCGACCAAAATCTCGGTCACATCACCAAACGTTACCGAAAGCTCGGTCACACCAGCACATGTGATATGTGTCACATTAGTTTTTCCAGTGTTAGAACTAAACATCAATTATGTATAGAACTAAACATTTGTTTTGCCAGTGTTTCGCCGTCGTATTCTGGCGATCAATGCGACTCACATAATATTGAGACATGCCTCAACGACTTAAGTTTTGATTTTATGTCAAAAGCTCTGCTGGATCCAGGGGCGTATTAAGGTCCGACCGACAGGGGGGGCGGTGCCCTTCAGGTTGCCTACGTACAGGGGTTTTGTAGCACAATTTGCCTACCTTTCAGGCGGCTGTCTAGAGGCCACAGGGGCGATCGCCCCCCCTTAATACGCGCCTGGCTGGATCTTGTTTTTCTCTATAACTGCTGAACTGGAAGAGACGGCACGTGTCAAATTTGCCATAGTACGCTTTGCTTCTTTCTGTTCTTCGTTCTTTTCGGCTAACGAATATTATACATGATTTTCAAATAAATCTCATTTTTGCCTCGAATACTCGTAAGATCTATCAAAGAAAAATTTAATTTCAAGGAAATTATATACAAATTGAAGAGTTGAACAACCTTGGGGGCTCGAGTGGACTGGTTCACTTTAGAGCTAGAAATAACCAGCCCGCAGCTGCGCTAAGAAAATCTTATGATCTAACTTCAACGGTATGTGCACATCTGGCATGGCAAGCTACTACAGTAAAAAGGTGGGGTTTCCAGGATGCCAGGACAGCTGTGAGTACAGCCATGTATGCTTCCCGGAGGGTCAAACGTGGACCGATTCCAGCGTCCCGGGTTGCGTCCAGTTCCAATGCATCAAAACTGTGAACGACGCCAACAACAATACAGCCTACGCCATCGGACAACTTGGGTACGATATCTAAAATTATAGGTGCAGCTGCTCGCAATCTCAGGATTCACTCTATTCTATTAGCTCATTTTCACTTGCTAACACAAACTTGGAAAACTAAATCACTTCTGTGGCTTCCTCATAACGCAGTATCTCAGAAACCATATTAATTTGAGAAATAATCTTGGACTTGGTTGATGAGAAAGCTTCTAATGAAATCAATAATTTGCTTTGAGTCGACATAGCTGTATATTGCGTTGCAACGCTACTGTGCGTCGTCCGGAACGTACAGAACAAGTGCTGCGATTGGCCAGTCGTATCTCACAAGCAAAGCAGAAAAATAGCATTTTTGGCAGCCACATATAGCAAAATGATTTATTTCGTCAGAAGCTTTCTAATCGTAAGTCAAATATTCTTTCTCAAAATAAATATCGTTTCTGTGATACTTCGACCGATAGGTTTCCACAGGGAAAAGACGACGTCTTGGTTTTCAAGCAGTTTTGAAAAAGCCAAGCAGCTCTTATGGAGAAAATAAACTGGGTTTCTGGGGCCGCTTGAAAACCCAGACGAAGTTTTTTCCGTGAATGGTCGAATGTGCCAATCACCGTCACGCTACTTTGCTGCCTTGCGTTCGAGATAAAAATGGTCGCACTGGCGGCGCAAAATGGTTACGATTGCTGTCTGCAACCGTGAGTTTTGGAAACGAAACGATAATGGCCGCAAATTCCAAGCGCTATGCAAGCTGTTGGTAAATCGTCGACCAGAAACGCAAACACTTCTTAACGTCAGCAGCGAACTGGTTCACCTTATGGGTTTGTAGGATAACAGATTCTTCTGATGCATTCAGGTGCCCTCAAATGCTACCACCAGCCGATGGCACACCCTACATCAACTACGCTGGTGATGAATCTCAGCCGTATCCTTACTGCTGTCCTCAAATCATCATCGTCCAGCCATAATCGCAGGCTTCTTAAAGTTGCAACGTAGCGAAGTAAAACAAACGGCAAGAAAACATCAGTGATGTTGTGCGAGTAAAACAGTAAAACTGAAATAGGAGCAATAAACGTTTGAAGGAAATTAAACCAGGAATTATTTTGGGCGTACAGGTGAGATTTTTCCCCAGAGAAGGGTAGAGCAGTTCCCTAACCTATTAGCTGAAATAAATAACACTGACGTAACGGTGATGGCCACCTCTGCACAACAGCATCAACACCAAGATGGCCGGGCCGACAAGAAGCTGACGAGGGGGAAACAAATCTGAGTTTTGATGAACAAATAATGTGAACTTTTGTGAATTTTTAATGAAATTTTGTAAAAATCTGCTTGAATTTTACCTTAATTTTTGTGGATGTTCCTGAATTTTTCTAAATTTTCCTAAATATCTCAGATTTTTTTATGAATTACGAGGTGTACAAAACATTCAGAGTTGTTTCCCTCTCGGAAGCTGATGATTGCCAAGGCCAGGAGTCAGCGCCGGGGCAGCAGGCAACCCATCCATCTCACGAGCAGTCTCGTATGCGCACCTAGCTGAACATAAGGAGTTATAGACGACATGACCGTCTTCTTCTTTCTCAAGCCCGAATATTCTCAAGCGTAAAATCCCATAGACAGAATAAAACAATTTTTTTACTAGTTTTGTTTTCTTTCATAAATTACAGAAAATGTTAGCAAATATCCCCCCCCCCCCCTCGCCGCACACACACCACGAATAATGCACTGTCAGAAAAAAATGAACATTCCGTAGAAGATTTTCAGATTTGCCACTCTGAAAATGATTTACAGAATCTTACACAAAATTTTCTGATTTTGTACTGAAAAATCAGGTTTCTTGCTCTGAAACGACATTCAAAACCAACGCGTCTGAATTTTCAAAGGAAAATTCCCAGATTCAGCTCTGAATTTCTGTTTCAGTCTGATTGCTGTTTTGTTGTTGTTGTTGTTGTTGTTGTTGTTAATGTTTTTTAAATCTTCCATTTGACTTTACCACTTGCGGGGCACAAAACAAGAACACTGTAATAACGAGCGTCGTTTTTCGACGCTTGAAGGGTTCGATTTTGTTCACCATCTCCTTTAAAAAGCAAACGAAGCGTAGTCGACGTTTTCGGTTTGAGGGGTGCCCATAGGGTACAGGTTCACCAAGGTCAAAATTCAGATCAATCGAATTCCTATTAAAAATGATGTTTAAAAATCAGCTTTTGAACAAAAACGAACCTACCAGGCGTTGAAATTCGACGCTTGTGTTTACAGTGAAAGCCGACATAAACGACGTGGGAATAGGCTACCATCACCTAGCCAGGATGGTAGGCCACCGCAGTCTGCTCACCCGTGGCCACTACAGCTGCCGGGAGTATGGGGAGGGGAGGGGAGCGGTGTGGAACAGCTGTGGCACCCCGACTGGTGGCCCATCGTGACTGATCAGAGACCTCGAGGGGAATTGTTTTTGCCACCCGTCGTGGAAACAAGAAATTTGTGACATATTAACACGCGGCGGGGAAAATTGTAGCTACGAATATTATGTACACACCGCAAAATATTTTCTGCGTGTCCATATGAAATAAATCACTGTAAATCTGAGAGTCATGTTTCTGACTGAAATTGAGCGAGGCATACAACGTCGCCCTAAAGGAGTGAGGAAATTCTATATCGCTCATTTGGAGTGATAAGCCTCACTCAAATGGAGCGAGATCACTTAATATCGCTCGTTTTGAGTCATCGAAGCGACTCAAAAGGAGTGATATTTAATAATATCACTCCCTAGGAGCGACAAAATTTGGGTCACCAATCTCGCTCTCCTGAGAGCGAGATTTCTCACTCTCCTGAGAGCGAGATTTCTCACTCCTAGATTTACAGTGATACGTTGCGTGCACGCGGCATGCCTCATGGGCAAATTTATTATTTTTACGCGTCGTGCAAACATGATAAGAAAGAATAGTGTACACGCCCCACTAGCCCGGATTTGAACCCGAGACAAAAAAATTAGCGGACAGGCACGGAAACATCCAGCCATTATAGTGAGGACGTTAACAGCCTAATATGGTTCCCACCTTGCAAATCGTGATACCGCGATGCCGTTTGGCACGAATGTTGTCTATACCCATACCTTGAATTTAAGATGTGGAGCCATCGCCGGGCCCCATGCAGGGCCCCGTGGCAGCGGGTTGCCTATCCCCAGGGGGCAAATCACAGAAATCTTCCTTTTCAGCCGATTTCGGTGCGGTTTCTTGCGCGCATGGTGGGTTTCGTAATGTTTTATCGTAGACAATACAATATGACGACTATGGGAGGTGTTGTGGGCCGTTTGCCTACCTAGCAGGGGTAATTTTTGCAAAATACGCAATTTATTCGGTCTCATTGCTGTCTTCTGGTTGGGACGGCGGGTTTGGTGTTGTTTCACTGTAAAAAATTTTCAGCTGATGTTTGGGTCCTAAAAATGAAGGATGGCCACCACCAGGCCCCATGTGGGGCCCCTGGGTAGCGGATTGCCTACCCACAGGGGTCAAATCACAGAAACCTTTCTATTTAACCGATTTCGGTGCGGTTTCTTGCGCGCGTGGTGGTCTGGAAAATCTCTTATCATAGAAAATACTGTTTGACACCCATGGGAGGTGTTGCGGGCGGTTTGCCTAACAACCAGGGGCAGTTTCTCTGAAACGCGCTATTTATCTGGTTTAACTGATTTTTTCTGGCTGTGACGGCGGTGTTAGACTCTTTTTAAGTGAAAACACTATTTTTTTCTAATATTTAGATCCGAGTGATGAAGGCAAGCGTGCCTAATAAGGTAAACAGTGGGGAAAATTGCAATTTACGGCTAGATTTCAGCCATACCATTTCACTTCATTTAAATATTGTACTCATTGAAAAAACTTTTGCAAACCTTACTATCTTCAAAAAATAAATTTGGCAATTCATCACAGTGACAAAAAATAACAAGGAACACTTTTCACTATATGCATTAAGCTCACTGACTAATTTAAAAAAATATTTTGGTGATTTATCACATGGACATCTACAGAGTTTCGTGCACTGTAAACCTCTAGGGTCTTTCTTACAACTGCAGTTGCCACGACAAACTGTTTTGCACTTGCAGCGGACAAGTGCCACACAGGACTTAGCTGCCACATCTAGAAGCCACCTAACAACTTCCCAGGTTCCATCCGCACTTCTTTTCCATCCGAAGCCTGAGGGGGATGGGAGCTCTTGCCATGGCTGAAGCGATTGAAACCAAGTCATTGCCATGAAGGCGGCGCGCTTCATGTGCAGCATTAGAGAACCCTCAGTTGGTGGAATAGACTCAATCGGTCTATCGAACGTAGAAAAGAGCTCTCTTCTGCAGGCCACTAGTGATGGGTACATTTTTGACGTGAAATATAAATCAATCGTGAGTTCGTTGTGTTTCATACCACATAAATTCCAGGGCAGGACAAATATTCGCAGTTAATATACCTGCTATACAGAGCGATAACGAAATTAATTAGTGCACTACGAGCTTCTTGTACGTTCCCGTGGCAGAGAGTGATAAATGCTTCTATCGATTTGTCCAGTCGCTCGAATGCATTTAGCGCTTTTGCCTTCCCAATGGAGTAGAAAGATGACACATTATCGTTGCCAGTTTTTTCAGGCCCTGCTAAGTCTCTAGCTCTGATAGGTCTACACGCATTCACTGGCAACGATAATGTGTCATCTTTCTACTCCATTGGAAAGGCAAAAGCGCTAAGTGCATTCGAGCGACTGGACAAATCGATAGAAGCATTTATCACTCTCTGCCACGGGAACGTACAAGAAGCTCGTAGTGCACTAATTAATTTCGTTATCGCTCTGTATAGCAGGTATATTAACTGCGAATATTTGTCCTGCCCTGGAATTTATGTGGTATGAAACACAACGAACTCACGATTGATTTATATGTCACGTCAAAAATGTACCCATCACTAGTGGCCTGCAGAAGAGAGCTCTTTTCTACGTTCGATAGACCGATTGAGTCTATTCCACCGACTGAGGGTTCTCTAATGCTGCACATGAAGCGCGCCGCCTTCATGGCAATGACTTGGTTTCAATCGCTTCAGCCATGGCAAGAGCTCCCATCCCCCTCAGGCTTCGGATGGAAAAGAAGTGCGGATGGAACCTGGGAAGTTGTTTGGCGGCTTCTAGATGTGGCAGCTAAGTCCTGTGTGGCACTTGTCCGCTGCAAGTGCAAAACAGTTTGTCGTGGCAACTGCAGTTGTAAGAAAGATCCTAGAGGTTTACAGTGCACGAAACTCTGTAGATGTCCATGTGATAAATCACCAAAATATTTTTTTTTAAATTAGTCAGTGAGCTTAATGCATATAGTGAAAAGTGTTCCTTGTTATTTTTTGTCACTGTGATGAATTGCCAAATTTATTTTTTGAAGATAGTAAGGTTTGCAAAAGTTTTTTCAATGAGTACAATATTTAAATGAAGTGAAATGGTATGGCTGAAATCTAGCCGTAAATTGCAATTTTCCCCACTGTTTACCTTATTAGGCACGCTTGCCTTCATCACTCGGATCTAAATATTAGAAAAAAATAGTGTTTTCACTTAAAAAGAGTCTAACACCGCCGTCACAGCCAGAAAAAATCAGTTAAACCAGATAAATAGCGCGTTTCAGAGAAACTGCCCCTGGTTGTTAGGCAAACCGCCCGCAACACCTCCCATGGGTGTCAAACAGTATTTTCTATGATATGAGATTTTCCAGACCACCACGCGCGCAAGAAACCGCACCGAAATCGGTTAAATAGAAAGGTTTCTGTGATTTGACCCCTGTGGGTAGGCAATCCGCTACCCAGGGGCCCCGCATGGGGCCTGGTGGTGGCCATCCTTCATTTTTAGGACCCAAACATCAGCTGAAAATTTTTTACAGTGAAACAACACCAAACCCGCCGTCCCAACCAGAAGACAGCAATGAGACCGAATAAATTGCGTATTTTGCAAAAATTACCCCTGCTAGGTAGGCAAACGGCCCACAACACCTCCCATAGTCGTCATATTGTATTGTCTACGATAAAACATTACGAAACCCACCATGCGCGCAAGAAACCGCACCGAAATCGGCTGAAAAGGAAGATTTCTGTGATTTGCCCCCTGGGGATAGGCAACCCGCTGCCACGGGGCCCTGCATGGGGCCCGGCGATGGCTCCACATCTTAAATTCAAGGTATGGGTATAGACAACATTCGTGCCAAACGGCATCGCGGTATCACGATTTGCAAGGTGGAATCGGCTAACCTCCGGACTATTAAGCGCATCGTGCTGGAATGGTAATGTTGAGGGGAATACTTAAACCGAGCGTCGTTTAAATAATGAAACGTTACACATCCAACATACGCCGCGTGTATCTTTTTAGCAGATGATAGGAAGGTATCAGCCTGCTTGTACTGTCATACAGCTAGCAGCATGCAGAGAGCAACGCAGCCAGCAGAGAGCAACCGGCAGAGCGAGCAGCCAGTGTGGCATAATATTACATACAGGGGGGAAAATTTCGCGCGGCGCGCGCCCCGCCACTCCACGCCACCTCTCGGGACGCTGGTCTGCCGGGCCAGTGCCCCCTCCCGCCCCGCGCCTCCCCCTCCTCCCCTCCTAGCCCAGCGCGACAGCGCTCCGCTTCCCTGCGGCCTGCAACGCGTAGGGACATCTACCATACGTATCATCTGCTTTCAAGTTCCGGCCCTCCGGAACTTTTTGGTCACGGTCGCGTGGTCTGTTTTTAGCAGATGATACGAAGCAGGTATCAGCCTGCTTGTACTGTCATACAGCGAGCAGTATGCAGAGAGCAGCGCAGCCAGCAGAGAGCAACCGGCAGAGCGAGCAGCCAGTGTAGCATAATATTATACAGGGGGGAAAATTTCGCGGCGCGCGCCCCGCCACTCTACGCCACTTCTCGGGACGCTGGTTTTTTTTTTTACAATAAATATTAAATGCACGCCTATATCCGTTTGAAGCAGGTTCATAAAAAAATTCATACTAAGAGACACACCGCGTAACAACAGAGCTTTATTTCCTTAAAAACACACCGAAAAAGGTTTTCCGCATACCAACAAGAGCACTTGGCGTGGAAATAACCTCATATATTGTTATATACACGCTGGAAAAGCTTTTCCGGTGTGTATATAATATTTTCTTTTCTCATATATTTAGGCGGCTGTCTAGAGGCCACAGGGGTGATCGCGCCTGGATGTAGGGTGGGGTAAGGTGCGGCGCGAGCAGCACGCCGCACTACCGGAAAAGATTTGCCCAAGGGAAACTAGCGCAAAATTTGGAGTTGATCCGCGAACGCGCAAGTGAGTCACGAAAAGTGGTGTACGTGATTGAATTATTTCAAATGACTGAAAGTTATTCGTTTTGAGAATTGAAGTGATCGGGTTATGACTGGAGCACTGAAAATCTAGAAGTCATAATTCTCGCCCCCTCACGAGTGAGAATTTGAGGGCAATTTTATTACTCTCTGGAGAGTAAGAATTTTTTTCCTCGCCCTTTATGAGAAAGAATTTTGAGACCTCGCTCAAATTAAGTGAGAATTCATGCTCAAATTAAGTGAGGTTAAAAAATCCTTACTCAAATAGAGCGAGGCTAAAAAATATCTCGCTCAAAAAGAGTGAGGTTAAAAATTCTCACTCCAATTTAGCATGGAAAAGTGTCCTCTCCTATTTTGGGTGAGAAATTGGATTCCAGGGTTTGCAGTGAGGATGATTGGAAATGATTGGAAACGATTGGACAATGACTGGGGTACGATTGGAAACGATTTGAGTGACGGGAGAGCTACTGAAAATGACTTGAGATGACTGGATTGACTGGAGATGACTGGATTGACTGGAGATGACTGGATTGATAGGAAATGATTGAAGTGATTGGAGAGTGATTGGAAAGTGATTGGAAAGTGATTGGAAAGTGATTGGAAAGTGATTGGAAAGTGATTGGAGTGATTGGAAAGTGACTGGAAAATGATTATTTTCAGCCCCGTACACTGATTGGACGAAGTGAGGTACCCCTCGGAAATACCCCATAGGAAGCTCGGGTAACGGAAATCTCACTTAGTCCCTGAACTTGGACTCGTCCTCTCTGCGGCCCGCCCGGCCGCGGCCTGGTCTCCACTCCCTGGTGACTAACCATCTCGGCGGTAGAACAAGCCCGCTGGTCACGATTTGTGCACAAGAGAGCTTCGAGTGCCTTCAAGGACTGATCGCGAGGCATGTGTGGGTGCATCCAGCACACGCCTCCCCTTTTTCCTCTATCGCATTAAGCCCTGACTCTGACTCGACTCGAGCCGGTGCACAAGCGCGTCGCGTTGGATTCACTGCAAATATGCAATAGTCCAGAAGTCTCATCGCGAAAAACAGCGCGCCATGTAAGTCAGATACCTTGCTCTTGAGTGAGAATTTTAAATACCACTAAAACTCAGAGCCCTTATACAAATCCTAAAATTAAAATTTTAATAAAAATGATTTTTAAAAATGTCATTTTGAGTTGTAATTTTACGACACAATTCACAGCAATTATTTAAATGAAACATTCAACTCTTTCTCACAATGGCATACTTCGTTGCGAAGGGCTCTTGTTCGCTCTCTCAAGAGAGATTGTCCGGGAGTACTGACGAGTATTTCGCGAGTGTACGATTCTCGATTTTACCTAAATCTCATTGAATATCGTTGAGCTAGTCTAGTCCATTTCAATGAGCGACTGACAAGTCTTCGTTATGTATCGGGCAAGTAGAACAATAGCAAACGCAAACTCGGGCCAATCGACGGGTTTGCGCCGGACGTGTGCACAGCCTAGGAGTTGACCGCAGTTGCGATCGTACAGATGTGACGTTTAATACTTGCATATGAAAAACAGGGAGTTCCACAATTCCAGGTGTTGAACAGAACAGTTGCACACTTGGTTTAACAGTGTACCACATAAATAACTTTCAAGAGGAATTAAATACCCACTTGTTTTTCTAGAGTGGCACTACTTCCTCCCCACCACCGCTCTACACCGAGAGAAACTGCTTCTTTAAACAAATGTAATGAAATGTTTCTACTATTTCTACGGAGTTCCCATCGGTAACAAAAAAAAAAGTGAAAATTTTTTCTTCAGTTAAGATTTTTTTAATAACAGAAATAAGCATTACTTTATGTTGGTTCGTTTGAAATTGTTTTGGTTGTGAGCAAATTTAAAAGAAAGACGGAGGAAATTCCTCATTTTTCAGCGAAACAGTTTAATGCGGTGGCCACAATGACCCGGGCGAGGGGAGAGTCACTTCAAAAAATTCATTGTGCGGTCCCCCAGAAAATCATTTAAAATAATAACAAAAATCTAAATAAAATGAAAAAGATACAGAGAAATCCGAAAAATCACGGGAAAATGAAAAAAAAAGGAAATTGGAAAAAATTTGAAATTCGGATAAAAGATCAAAAGTTACCAGAAAGTGACAGAAATTTTCCTTAAAAAATCAAAAGTCAAAACATGACATCTGATAAATCATTTTAACAAAAATCTTTGTACACATTTTGTATGAGCTCGGACCCGGGCCGCCCCCAACTGCACACTGTAAGAAATGAGAATCCTAGTACGGAACCGATGACGAAAACGTTCCGCGTACCATGATGGGTACGGAGGAATCCTTCTAAGCTGTGATCTAATTTTTCTCGTACGGTACTGCAGAAACAACCATATACTACGGACATCTGAACGGACGTTTCCGTTTTCATCAAGTACGGAAATGTCCGGAAAAAAATTAGCCGGAAATTTCCGTAAGTACTTTTCACAGTGTAGCAGGGTGTCGAGCGGCGTCCGGATTTAAAATTCCCGGCTTTTTCCCGGTTTTCCCGGACAGAAATCAACGAAATTCCCGGATATTTCTAACCTTTTTAGCCTCAAATTTTCCATTTTTAGGGGGTTAAAAATTATTTATTTGACTGCAGTGTGCATGTATGCAGCCGACGCATTGATGAAGTCGCGCTGACAGCAGCCCCAGTGACAGGGAGTGGCCGCAGCGGCATTTGAAGGATTATCCCGAGTCGTTTGGATGAAAGAGTGTACGTCGATTGCGGACATACCTGGATGAGAGGCGCCTGGATTGTCGATTGCGGACATCGAGGGGGAAAAGGGAGGATTATGCGGGAAAAAAGGGAAATTGTCGATTGCGGACATCCTCGGGCAGACGCGTTGGGTTGCCTACCTCCCTGGAGCTTGCATCCCGACGCGCAATTTTTAGAAAATGTTTTGATAAAACGTATAAAATGGTGAAGAAGGCGAGAAGTGACACAATGTAGTCTAAAGTGCATACTGTATTGACATTGTTTGATATAAACATTATTTTTAAAAAATGAAAGTAGTTCAACAGTCCAACATATGTTATTATAAAACACTTAACCAAAATAGGAAAAATGAATTCAGAATACGATGTAAAATTGAGTTCTTTGACATATATCCAAGAAATTTTAAAAATGATAATAGGTGCCTTTTACCGCTTAGGACTTCTTGCCATGCCTTCTTTTGTCTCTCACTCAGCTCACACACTATTACTGCCTTCCGCTTGCTTTCACCACACTTGGTAGTTCTTTATTTTCACGTAAGTCTGGGCCTGAACTTCCAACGGGACCTGAAGGCTTGCAAACTGCCGATTGAAATCGGCGTGAAAGCCTTCAGCCCCGTTGGTTGTAGTGGGCAGGTCTGCTGGTTCAGAGAGGGATGCAAGACCCGGAGAGGTAGGCAACCCAACGGGCCCGCCGAGGGATGTCCGCAATGGACAATTTCCCTTTTTTCCCGCAAAATCCTCCCTTTACCCCCACGATGTCCGCAATCGACGGGACCCGAGCCTTGGTCACCCAGGTATGTCCGCAATCGACGGGACCCGGGATGAAAACATACGGCGGCGTAGGATTTTTTAAGGATTTCCCGGATTAAATTAAGAATTCCTGGACTTTTCCCGGTCGGATTAAATTCCCGGCTAATTCCCGGTTTTCCCGGTCGCTCGACACCCTGTGTAGAAAGGAAAGTAGATTTTCGACGTCAACTAACTATCGTCGTAAAACATCTGTAAACAAATCCGGCACCTCTGATCACCGATTTTCAAGCTCATCGGTACGGAATGAAAAGCGACTATTATTCTTATTCGAAATTTGATCCACCGCTTTTCCAGAATCCAAACAGGGCAGGGCCGTCGGAAGTGGGGTGCAGGGGGGGCGCGGCGCTAGAATAATCTGCGAAGCCCCCCCCCCTCAGAATTTTAGACAGGGAACGCAACGCGGCGTCGGGGGCAGGCCTCAGCCTCAGGCCTCAGGCGGGTGCGAGAGATCATTTAGTGTGTTGAGCCGCATCAAAACGTGTTGCGGTCAACCATGTCACAGAAACGTCCTACACACTTTATGCTCCTTCATGTACACAAAAAACGTGCTCTGAAACTGTCTAGAAAGTCTGTTTTGAAAGAATTTTTTTCTGAAACAAGCGAACGACGAAGGGTTTTTGGATGTGTTAACTAGTTAACTGATACACTTTTGTGAGAACTAAACTATAAAAGCATAAAAGTATCTCTAAATTATGTAATTTGATGTCTGTGCCAAAGAGTGCCAAAGAATTATATTTTTTTTTTACTAATAAAAAAATTAAATGTTTGAACATCGAGAAACCCCCCCCCCCCTTTCCAAGCCTGAGTTTCGCCCCCCCCCCCCCCAGCCAAAACCACTTCCGACGGCCCTGTGTTAAACAGGGTGTTTTGACCCTTCGAAAAACGACTTTCCTTTTTACAGCGCCGTCGCCTGCGCCCTGGTCCTGATCTAGAAGGCTCTGGGTATGGCCGCGAACCACGGCGCGTGTGCACAATGCACATCCCTATTTATCGCGTCCGGGTTCGTGACTGGACGCCGGACAAGTGGCTAGTAGTCATCGAGATGTGAGGGAGAGCAATCATGGAAACTCGGCTGCTGAGCGCTCAGCGAGCTTTCCAGCTCCAGTCGGGTCGCATTTGTATACAGGGTACTGCTGTCCGCTCCGGTCGCGTGCTCAGCGCGACACGGACGTGTATAAAAGTCTCCCGCGCTCGACTCCGGCCGTCTATTCTCGGGCCGACATCGTCCAGGACACGGCGAGTAGCAGCCAGCAGACGACATGAAGCAGACGACGGTAAGAATTGCCCACACCTCTGGAAAAATGAAAAGTTGTAGAAGCCATCGTATGATCACTTCAGGAACATCCGTCAAATAATGGTTGAGATGACAATATTACAGTTGAGAATGCTGAAATTCTGGTCTACAGAACCATAATACTGCTCCCTCAAACATAATTATTTTATCGTCAACCTTGAGTTACAGCCATACAATAGCTGCTTATTTTAGGGTGCTTATGTTGTTGAACACTTCCAAGTGCACAGTCCATGAGTAGACCAGTTTCGATTGCATAGATATGAAGTTTAACACTTCCATATGATAAACCGGGAGTTGCACACTTCCATGTGTTCAAAAATTGCATACTTGGTTTGACAGTGTGGTCATACCACGACTGCTACCATTTATCACTTTTCTGAAGTCAGATAAAAAACGTTCCCATGCCACTAACAAATTCGCTACATACGCACAGCTAACATTTTTAGCTTTACAACTAAAAAGTTAGCTGCACTACAAAACATTTAGCTAAAGAGCAAAGTGTTCATTGCTAAATTTTAGCTACACTACAAAATTCCAAATGTTGATTATCCATTATACAGCTAGCTCTTTTTTCTCAGTATGGGTGTTTGCGGAGAAGGATTGCGATTGCAGGCCCCGAAGCTGACCGCCCGCCTTGCAAATGTGCCCTGCAGGTGCTCACCGTGGCCGTGGCGGTCCTCCTCGCGGCATGCCTCGCGTCGGCCGCCCAGCCCGACCTGCTCGCCCCAGCCGACCCCAAGGGCCCGGAGGGCGGCCTCCTGCGCAGGCTGGCGCCCGGCCCCATCCCCCACGGCGGCGACCTGGACCTGCGGAGGCTGTCCCCTCGCGCCGTGCCACCCAAGGGCGGCCCCGTCCCGGTCGCGGAGCGCGCCCCGGGCAAGCAGGGCCCCAAGGCCAAGGGCGCCAAGGGTGACGGCGACCTGGAGGGCGCCGAGTCCTACTACTGGCCCGGCTACTACGGCTACCCCTACGGCTACTACGGCTATCCGTACGCCTACGGCTACCCCTACGCATACGGCTACTACATCGGCTGAACCGAAAACAAATATAGGCGCCGCCATTTGTGATTTTACGTTTTTATGGAGATCTTTTACTAAGCTTAATAAACCACGTGTATTATTTTAAGATAATTATTCTGCATCTGATTTGCGCAGCCTATCTTCCTATAAGTAGCAACGCCTCTCATCAATCTCTTACACATGTGCTCAAGAGCCCCTCCCCAGAGTTTGCTGACACGCAGAATGTCCTGCTGGCGCGCACCACAAAGCGTATTGAGAGAGTGGAGCGAGAGGGGCCGGTAGGGGCCCCGCTCCGACCCGCACCGCACTGCCAGACCAAACTGCAGTGGCCCCGACGGAGAATTATTGCATCGGCGTCGGCTGTGCAAGACGGTATACAGTGAAGGAGGAACACCAATAAAAGCTTATGATGGTGAATTTCTCGGCAAGCTTACAGTGAGCCCCTGAAACACAATGGCTTATGGAGAGCTTTCGTCCTCAGCTACGGTTAAGGTCTATGTGAGCAGCCACTATCATACAGGCGGTACTGCAACATAATCTCAGGGAGGACAAGCAATCATTTTTTTTTTTACTCGTTCTTTACCACCACCTCTCTCCTGAGTGGTGAAAAGAACGAGTATTGTTCTCAGTCGGGTGTAACGCTTAACTGTCCACACTTTCATCTCAGATCTCACAATACCTACAGGCATAATAGTTATACCATTCTAAACTGGAAACGCTGGTCATTATTCCAACAATGAACTATTTTTCAAGTTTAATAGTATTATTTTGAGAACACTTAACAAATTTTGCGTGTTTTCATTCTAAGTCCCATAACCCAACTATATGAGTGGAGTTTTCAATCTCATCAAGCACAATACCCACAGACATGAAACTTGCGCTGATCTCAGCTTGAAGCCTTCTTCTGCATTGCAGCAATGAACCTTTTTTAACGTTTAATAGTATTATTTTGAGAACTCTTAACAAATTTTGTGCGAGTTTTCATTCTAAGTCCCCGAGTCTAGTCCTAGCCCGAGTCGACTCGCGCCAGCTCGCGCGCTCCTCTATGCGCCCCAACAATCGGACCCGAGCGGGAGGGCCGAAGAAGGCCCGAGCACACGAGACGAGCAAGGCAAGGGCGAGTGTCCCGGGATAAACTTCCCCTGCACACACGAACTGTGATGAAATCTGAGATGAAAATGTCTTCACTCGACTCACATCATGTTTTACACTCCTACCTCTGTAGCACATAATTATGTAAAGAACGAGTTCCATACTTATCACAAAATTCATTTTGTGTTCTATTTGGCCCTTGTTTTTTTACTCGTTCTTTACCACCCACCTTCACCTAATAGGTGGTAGTAGAACGAGTATTGTTCTCAGTGCAGTGTAACCCCTAAACATGATTCCATTATCACCTCAGAACACAGAATACCTACAGTCATAACAGTTATACCATTTGAAACTGGAAATGCTGGTGTTGTTACCAACTATGAACTTTTTTTTTAGTTCCATAGTATTATTTTGAGAACACTTAACAAATCTCGTCGATTTTTCATTCTAAGTCCCAAACCCTCACTAGTAAATGAACATTTAAATCTCTTAAAATAAAACAGCTGTAAACTTGTAAGTAATGCTATTGTAATCTAGAAATACTGTCGTGAATCATACCAATCTATCTTTCACACTTTTAATAGTATATTTTAGAGAACTCTTAACAAAATTCTGAGGAGTTTTCATTCTAAGTCCTGCGGTCGGCTCGCGCTCAGTGGGCTCGGGCGGCTCGGGCCCCTCCTCGGGTCTCGGGTCCGCTGGTCCGCTGCCGCGCTCTAACAATCAAACTCGCGCGAGAGGCCCAACCAGCCAACCAGGCGCCTTGCCAGGCGCGGAACCAGGGGTAGGGGGGGGGGGGGGCGATAGGGGCGCAAATAGTTACAATAAATTGTTTCAGGTTAAGTTACAATAAATTGTTTCAGGTATCATCATCCAGTTTCACACTGTATAACTACCATGTCTGTTCTTATTCTTTGATCTGAGACATTAAGGATCACATTTTAAAACATGAAAAGCTTACACTGGTCATACATCAACGATTATGTCAGAAAACCAGATAGTCTCTTCCTATTAGGAGGAGGGTCGTAAAGAACGAGTTCCCTATTTACCACAAAAGTAATTTTGTGTTTCCTTCTCCCTTGTTTTTTAATGAAACAAGAGTCATGAACTCAAAAAGCATAGCTGAACACATTGCCAAGTCCTCCCTCTAGTCCCGCTAGGGTGAGAGTGCGTCTGCGCTCTAGGCGGCTCTGAGAAGAGTATTTCAAATGCCCAACAGACACAGCTGACGGCACCCGAGCAGGAGGGTAGTTACTGCACGGCGCCGATGTGATGCATGGCTGGCCCGTCGCAATTAACGTCGGACCCTATGGGCTGGGGTGGACACGCGGGCAGGTCCTTGCGGCCTAACACAGTGCAACGCGTAACGGAAGCATACAACAGCGCAGAGAAAATAAAACTGTTGTCATAGCCTTTATTCATGATCGCGTAATTATTACACTGTTTAAACCTTGCGAACAATCGTTGCAAAGAAATTGGATGCTTCGCATTGCGAAGAAGAAGTTCGTATTACAAACAAAATAGTTCGCAACGCTTCGCAAGCTTACAAACGTTTTACGAAAAAGTTCGTATTACAAACTAAATAGTTTGTAAGTTGCGAAGAAATTCTTCGCAATTGCGAAGCAGCCAAATACTTCGCAGCTTACAAACTATTTTGTTTGTAATACGAACTTTTTCTTCGCAAGGTTTTAACGGTGCAGTGTAAAAAATGCTTTTTCATGCAATCGCTCTTATTTCTGCGTTTCCGTTAGGCGTAACGACTTCACACCCTAGACCCTTTGATGCTTATGACCCCGGCCCGGCAGTACCCGCCAGATATACTTAATGGGTCAGAAATCAGTTCACTGTCCATTTTCAGTCCCGTTCGATTTGACATACTCGAAAGGGATGCCCGTCGGAGATAAACTACATTCTTTTTTATTTATTTTTTTGAGCACATCACATGCGGCAGTGCCGGGCGAGGCAGCCGCCTGGGCCGCCGTCGGACACTGCTTTTTGGCACCGGTGGCTCGTCGTCGACGGCATCTTCGCATTGTTCGCTGTTTAGCGTGGCGCGCTCGCGCTTGTCACTGCGAATAACTGATCGAGTACAACGCGAGGACAGCACAGAGCGGGCAGGGGAGAGGAGGGGCGCTCAAGCCAAGCAGGGGGAAACGACTCAAGGTTTCGGTGTCAGCCGGATTATACCCGGAATACCCGTCGGATAACTATCGGTTTCCATCTAAAAATTGTCTAAATCACCCTAAATTTGATCCACATTTCCTCGGATTACCGCTAGTCATCCGACCAGTCCCTGTCAGCCGGCCGGATTACCCAAGTCGTTGTCCCCTGCTCGGCTACAGCCGTCCCGGCCTCCACGAGCGAACCGCGCGGCCCGCGACCTCCTCGACGGGGTGACGCGTCAGAGCCCCGGGCAGCGCGGCCCTGCCTGTGCGGCGTAGATTCTCCAGCTGCCGAATGATTGAGATCATTAATATATCTCTCCTTGTCGCACCGATGGCGGTGCCCTGCCTTGGGTGCGGAAGAGTCACGAGAGTGCGACAAGGACGCGGAGGTGAGGAGAGTCTCCAGAGCGAGTGCCGCCCCCGCCCCCTCCCCGAGCACACCGGCTAACCGCTCCTTCCTGCGCGGCTCGCGCGCCCCGTCCGCTAGACCAACAGTGACGGACCGTGGGGCGGGGCGGGGCGGGTCGGGGCGGGGGTGACAGCAATGCGAGACGTGCGGACCCGCACGACAGAACACAACACGAGACCATGCCAATCGGCCAGCGTGCCGAGAGACCTATGACAAAACAATGTCCGACTTTTTATAAGTAAAATGAAAATTGGAAGCCTCTCAGAACTTTTCGTACTTTGAGAAAAACCGTAGAAGTAGAGGACACCTTCCACGTTTCTGTAGCACTTCCAAAATCTGACGAGTTTTCCATAAATTCTCTGCAAACTCAAGTGTGAGACAGTATCACACTTTTTACTGCAGTACCACTGTGTCTCACACTTTCAAAAACTATTTTCTGTCGTTGAATAGCAATCACGTTTCAGAGAACAGCATCAGCTTTGGTTTAAAATCCCGGTTAAAACGAGCTACCATGTGATGGGGTTTGGAACAACAATACATGAAATAATCGTAAATTAATGGTTTCGAAAATTTATAGGAACGTTTTTGTTTGCGATCAGAACACTATCACATGGTAGCTCGTTTTAACCGGGATTTTGAACCAAAGCTGATGCTGTTCTCTAAAACGTGATTGCTATTCAACGACAGAAAATAGTTTTTGAAAGTGTGAGACACGGTGGTACTACAGTAAACAGTGTGATACTGTCTCACACTTGAGTTTGCAGAGTTATCAGAGTTCCTTAAAGTTTTCTTTTATCCCTCAATTTCAAAAAAATTATATAATAATAATGAAAGTAAACAATTTTTTTTTTTCAATAGTGGATGGTGGAACGGGTTGGAGGGACGAGAGGGAACAGAGGTAGGGAGGGAGGGGGGGGGGGGACGTTCAGCGCGTGCCAAGGAGCTGCAGGGGTCTGACGTGGACGTGAACGAAGACACAGACGTGCACCTTACCACCCCTGACGCCACTATGGCAGGGCGGGCGGGCCGGGGCGGGCCGGGGCGGGCCGGGAGGGCCGGGGCGAGGTGAAGGGGTGTTCCTCGCAGTGTGGCGCGGGGCAAGGGGATGCTGCTCCTCGTGGCGGGGCACGGTGGAGCGGGGTAAGGGGGTGTTCCTCGTGGCGGGGCGGGGCGAGGCGGGGTAAGGGGGTGTTCCTCGGGGCGGGGCGGGGCACCGGTCCTCGCAGCCTCACCGCCCTGGTCCCTCAGCAGAGCCGCGCACCGCCGCACCGCCAGCGGGCGCAGCGCACCCTGTGACTGCACGCGCCGTTCTTAAATCGGCGCGTTATTATTGCGATCATCAGACAGACCCGGCCGGGGCTGGGCAGCCGCCGCGTTAGCGTTATCACACCGTCCAATCTGACGTCGCTGCCAGTAACGTTAGCCCGAGCGCCGCCGTCGGCCTCTGCGTGGCGTCTGTCGCCGGCGTGGTGACCGGCCCCGGTGCCAGGCACTCGTCGGCAAGCTGACCGGGCGTGCGGGTCCTGTATCCGCGACACGAGGCGACCAGCAGCATGGAGCAGGTGAGTCCACATCACACTATGAGAGCCCACGTGTGTGGTGAGCGTCACACACTTTGTAGGTGTGCACATTCACATTCGTACATTCAGCAAAGTCAGGTTGCATACAGGTTTTCTCTTTGATGGCTCCGTTTGCCCAGAGTTACGGAAGGAGTCAAAAGGGGTTTTAAAAATTACGATATATAGATTTTTGTTAGTTTCTGAAAATAATGTTAAACCCAAAATTTTAAGTTTAAAAACTAGGATCCCCATTATTTTACTATAGTTCAAATAATAAAAAGAGTGTAAGCAAGGCCTACTACCCTAACCTCATCGTACAGAACCTAATATTTGTATTGCGCACGCCACCGATTTAGAATGGTCGCCCCTCGCACGGTTTGGCTCTAGAAGCCATCGTCTAATACCGTGGACACATTTTCCAGGTATGACAAGGTAATGTAATGCTAAAATGAAACATAATACGCTTTTAAACTGACGACTTGTGGGTAATGGGTAATACCCTGTAATACTGAGTTACACCGAGTGGTCTGTACAAGATCTCTGACTGTAGTGAATACATCCTCGGCCATCGTATGGTTAGCGAATTGCGTGGTTGAGACTGCAAATGTTCTGGTTTTAATAAATATCACGACCGAAATTTCGCCAATCACAACCATATACTCTCCTGTCCCCGCCACTTCCCGCGCGTCGCGACCAATAGCGCGAGTTATTAGAGATGTGCCGGGGGTGGCGAGGAACGAGACTGGACGACTGGCAACCATCCAAGCGGAACGTCAAACGCTTGAGTGGCGACGAGGCGCGAGACTCCCGGGTGGACCACAGGGCAGCGCACGGCAAGGGGCCCGCGACCCGCACCGGCTCACTTACCCCGCTCTGTGCGTAAGAATGTGACCCATTCTACTTCAGCAGAGCGAGAGCAGGAGGCGAGGGGGTGACCACTCCCCTGAAATGTGCGCACATGATTCCCGGCATGATTGATTCCCAATGATTCCCATCCATATCTTTTCATTTCTGTTTCTAGCGACATAAAACGCTAATTTCGGCTAATTATAACTGATTCCAGGTGTTTCCGGCATTGTTGTAGTGGTTTTCATTGATTTCCCTTAAGTTTTATGATTATGATTCCCAGGCTTGTTTACACATGATTCCCAAAATTGTCGAACCCTCGGCAAGAGGTAAGGAAGGGGAGCGTGGTGAGGGGGCGGGCGCGGGCGGGCGCTCCCCCTGTATACTTACGCACAGAGCGGGATAAGTGAGCCACCGTAAGAGTGAACAACTCTGCTTTCTTTTCTTTTACGCACAAGATTCATTTTTTTTTAAATACTAAAATTTAGCTGATAATGTGTCAATCAAACTCCTTTTTTACGTTTAATTGGAAGCCAACTCAAAAAAACGCGTACTATTCATTTTAGTAAATTTTCCAGAACACCGAAAATGGAGGAGTCGCCTTTGTCGATCTTGGGAGAGCGACTTTTCTGTACCAAATTTTCATGCTCCTGGGAGAGCGACATGGATGAACATCGCTCTATTAGAGTCACTTTGATGACTCTTTTTGAGTCAAATCATCAAACGTCACTCTTCTGGAGCGATAAAAAAATTCCAGAAAATACTCGATTTGAGTCGTTCTAGCGAAAGTCACTTTTACTGAGCGATAAAAAAATGCTCCGCTCATTACAGGCGAGAAATGTGACTAGTACATTATTTCCGGTGAAATCAGAGCCCCTGCTACTGCTAGTGCGCGCGGTCTCACCGGCCGGCAGGCGGCGGAGGGTCGCGACCCGCGCAGCCCGCGCTGGGGCGGGCCCAGGGCTCTCTCTGCAGGCAGGGCCGGCCGGTGTCATAATGAGGTTTCGATCGACAAACCCGCAGGCCTGCTGCCGCCTGCTATACCACCTGCTGCCCTGCTGGGCCCCTCGGCACGGCCCTCCGCACGGCCCTCGGCACGGCCCGCACCGCTGATCCTCTGGTTCGGCCCGGTGCCTCCGACATTGTGAAGCCTTATTGCATGGTATCGGCGTAGTCCTAGTCCAACAGGGCAACAAGGCGCTGATCTAGCTCGGCCCTGTAGTCCGGGTCAATGCGCGGTGGTGCGGCGAACCCTCTCAAAATCCACGAGTCGAATATACAGTTCTCGCTCCCATGCGAGTGACAATTTGAGGGCAATTTTATTACTCTCTGGAAAGTGAGAGGTTTTTTTTCCCCTCGCTCTATTTGAGAAAGAATTTTGTATAACCTCGCCCTTATAAGTGAGGATTCATGCTCGAATAAAGTAAGGCTGGAAAAAAAATCCTCACGTAAATGCCTGGCAGTCAAGTGGGCAATAAAGCCCAAACTTGGCGAAGAGGAGCGGGCTGCACCTGGCAGTTAGGCAACATACATGCACCTGTGCGTCTCGTCGGCGGGCTCAGGATACACCCCGCTTTGCTCTACCGTTTTCGGCCTGAGTTTTCTGCAGTGTTGCAAGAAAAGTAGGCAAAGAGACGCCCACACATAGCGGAGTACAGCAGGCTGCATCTGCGCCTGCCTTCTGGTCAACACCTTAAAACAAGTGCGTTTATGTTGCCTAATGGGCAGGCGCGGATGCAGCCCTCTTTATACTCCGCTGTGTTTGGGCGACTTATTGCCTATTTTTCTGGCAACACTGGTTTTCTGCCAACGCCGCGCCTAACGCGGTGGGAGAGGCGGGGGGCGGGGCGGAGCGCCTGGCGGGTAGGCAGTGCCGTTAGACAACTGAGCCCCGCGGGGCTGCCTAGCCTTTCGGCGCTCAGCCCGCTGCTGGCTCTGACTGCCCGGCCCGGCCCGGCCCGGCCCGTTACATTTTGGCAAGACTCCACGTGAGCCGGGACCCGCGCGTTCCCGACCACGCGTGCGTGGATACCCGCGCGCTGCGCGCACGAAATACCCCTTGACATGTTACACACCACACCCTATGCCACGCGCTACCCACCGCTGCTACCGCTACCCCCCCTCCCCTCTCTCTCTCTCTCTCTCTCTCTCTCTCTCTCTCTCTCTCTCTCTCTCTCTCGTGCTCAGCATCACCAGAAGAGTCACAAAGGCAACAGTACAGTGATCAAGCCGGCAGTATCTGCGACTGCCCAATCGACAACACCTCAGCAGGGGAGGTGTTTGCGCGTCGCCCAACGCCCATTACACAGGCGCCGATGCAGCCCGCCTTACTTTTCCAGTGGGTGGTTACTTATTGCCTACTTTTCAGGCAGCACTGCTTGTGCTCTCCGGGCGGCGGCGGCGACGGTCGTGGCCTCTCACAAGCCTCACCACTCACAGCCACCACCGCCAGCGCCGCGCGTCTCAGGGGGTCGGCAGCCGACTGATTCAGAAGATGGTTCTCCACCCTCCATCCTTGTTGCACCTACAGCGGCGCCCTATGTTGGCCAGTAGTGCGACAAGGACAGAGGTATCAAGCGATCTTCGGAATGGGTCGGCGGTGCTCAGGTGTCTCTCCGCACCGCGGGCGCCGTCAGGGCGGACGTGTGTCGGCGCAGACGGGAGTCACGTCAAAATGACGAGTAGGGTGGTTAGGCGAGGGGGCAGGGCGGGGTGGGGGGGGGGAGTCGTCACGCACTAACTGAGACAATGCTACGGCTGCCGGGCTTGGCTCTGTTCTGTTCCGCAGGACGGTGGCGCGGTACCCGACGGCCCGGGCCGCCCGGGCCGCCAGCCCGGCAAAGAAGACGACGCGAATAGCTCGAGCCAACGGCGGCGGCCCCGGCAGCCCCGCGCCGACGCGCAGGAGGAGCGCAACCCCTCCTGCACTGGCGATCGTCATGACGTCGACGACCTGCTCGACGGAGCGGCCTGCAGCAGCGCCGGGGTCAGCGGCGGCCCGGCGGCCGGCGGTGGTGGTCAGGGGGGCGGAGACCGTCAGCTGGCTCGCTCCGGCGGCAGTCCCGACCCCGGCCCCGGCCCCGGCCGCGACAACCCTCGCGACACTCGCGACGAGCAGTCGGGAGGCGGCGGCGGCGGCGGCGGTAGCGACAGGGACGCCGGCCAACAGGCTGGCGGCTCGCGCGGCTCGCGCGCCTCGCGGGCCGCGGCCGACTGTCATATCGGCGCCGACGATGACGCCAGCGGGTGCGAGCGCGGGCGCGGTCCCCGCCGGCTGAGCCAGCGCCACGGCGACCTCCTCAACGCCGTCGAGGCCCGGCTCGGCGACCACATCTACGACGTGTTCCCGCTGTACCTGCGCGCCGTCGGCATCGCCGTGCAGATGGGGCGCTCCGTCGAGGACACGCGGGTCCTCATGGCCAGGCACCTGCGCGCGCACGGCGTGTCCGCCGGGGACGCGGAGCCGCCGAGCGGGCCGGGGCCGGGGCCGGCCTGGGAGATCGTGCGGTCGCCGCTGGGCGGGCGGGGCGTGGTCGCCACCCGGGACCTGCAGCCCGGCGACCTGGTGCTGGTAGACCCGCCGCTGACGCTGGGGCCGCGCGCGGCCAGCGACCCCAACACGCCCGCCGTGTGCGTCGGCTGCCTGCGGCCCCGCGCGCCCGCGCGACTCCGCGCCTGCCCGCGGGGCTGCCGGCTGCCCGTCTGCGCGAGGTGAGCGAGCAGGAGCGACCCGGGCAAGAGTACAACGAGTGCTCCACGCAGGTGTACCGCGCGTGTGCCGCACGCGTGTCCCACGTCATGAGTTGCACGCGCGTGTTCCACGCAAGTGTACCACGTCTATGACGCATACTTGACTTGAGAGAAAACCAGGTCACAAATGACCCAAGGTTGTTCGCGAGGGGGAAACAACTCTGAAAATTTGGTACACATCGTAATTCAGAAAAATTCAGAAAAATCAGAAAAATTCAGAAAAATTCAGAACTTATAAAAAATATACGAACATTTAGAGAAAAAAATGAGAAGATTCCTAGGTATTTAGGTAAACTTCAGGCGAAAATTAACCAAAATTCAATAAAAATTCACAAATATTTCACGAGAATCCCCAAAAATTCACAAAATGTTTACACCAAAACTCAAGTTCTTTCCCCCACGCGCACTCCCGAGTTCCATGCGGGTGTTCCACGTCACGCGTTACACACACGTGTCGCACACGTGTGCTCCGGGCGCGAGTCCCACGTGGTCGCCGTGCTTTCAGCGGCCGGGGCTGCGAGGACGCCGCCGGCCACCAGGGCGAGTGCGCCCTGCTGCGGCGCTGGGGCGTCCGCGGTGACGCGGCCCAGTGGTCCGAAGCGCTGCTCCGGGGCTCCGCCGCCGTGCGCTGCCTCGCCCTGCCGCCCGACCAGAGGGAGATCCTGGCCTCCATGCAGAGCCACCACGGCCGCCAGCACGCCTTCGAGGTAGGCGACGGGAGCCAAGCGAGCGGCAGGGGGCACTAGTGTTGCCAGAAAGCTAGGCAAAATTCGGCTAAATGCACCCGTGTGCAACGGGCTTGTATCTCCGCCTGCCCACTAGGCAACAACTGCACACGCGTGCGTGCGGTTTGCCTAGTAGGCAGGCGGAGATGCCGCCCGCAGCACACGGGTGTATTTAGCCGAATTTTGCCTAGCTTTTCTGGCAACACTGACTAGGAGAGGCAAAAAATGAAAGTTTGCGCTCGTTGCACGGTGGGCTACCTCATTTGTCCATCGGCTGTATTTTTATTTCTTTAAGGGCTCCTCAGGACCCATCAAAAAAGCCAAATCCGAGACACACCGCGCAATGAATGAGCTCAAACTCTCATCTTGGGCCACTCTAGTGGACACGCTAGAAACAGCACCAGATTCTCTTACTGCCCTCGACACGCAGAAGAACCTTGTATCTGTCAGGTGACATTCGAGTTCCACCAACATTATCCCTACAGTGGACAGCAGTGTTTGTTTATACAGGGTGGCTCACTTACCCCGTTGCTCGTATAAGAATGCAACCGATTCTACTTCAGCTGAGTGTGGGCAAGAGGTGAGGAGGCGAGCGGCCCCTCACCCCTCACGCTTCCCTCTCACTCGGCTGAAGTGGAATGAGTTGCATGTTTACACAAACAACGGGGTAAGAAAACGTCTCGATTAACTCGGAGACATTCAAAACTCTAGAGCATCTCTCTGTGTATGTTTCTTTTCCTTTTTTCCCTCCATTTTGTGTGAAAATGACGAGATGACGAGATCACCGCACAGGCCCGCCCGAGGGGGAAACAACTCTGAAATTTTTGAGCACCTCGTGATTCAGAAAACTTCAGAAAAACTCATAGAAATTCAGGAAAAGTCATAAAAATTCAGGAAAGTTCAGAAAAATCAAAAGACTTTAGAAAAATTCAAGCAAATATTCAGAAAAAAGCAATAAAAATTAACAAAATTTGCACACCATAATTCAGAGTTGTTTCCCCTCGGGCCCGCCCCAATTGAGTGGAAGTCGGTGGAGGTAAATGACCAGGGTGCACGCCCTCCCTCCAGGTGGGGCTGGTGCTGGAGTGCCTGCAGGACGCGCC
Source organism: Frankliniella fusca (assembly GCA_029379305.1). Taxonomy (NCBI): domain Eukaryota; kingdom Metazoa; phylum Arthropoda; class Insecta; order Thysanoptera; family Thripidae; genus Frankliniella; species Frankliniella fusca. Next base: position 1,550,476 of record JAHWGI010001278.1, on the reverse strand, counting down.
CAAGCCGGAGGAGGAGCGCTTCATGCGACTGGCGTGCTGCGTGATGGACGCCAACGCGTTCCGCATGACGCTGCCCAGCGTGCAGGACGCCGCGCCCGACGCCGCCCCCGCCGAGGTCAGCTGCCTGCTTCACACCCGGGCGTCAAGCGCGCGCGTCGCCGTGCGACTGACGTCTACTGTCTCTAATAATAACAGTCGCTTAGCGGCGCTAAGGACGGGCCGGGCGCGCGCAGCCTCCCGCCGTACCGGGCGGGGCAGGGCGGGGCGGGGCGGCAATCAACGAAGCCATCGGCAGGCATGAGCTGCCGGCTGACGGTGCTGACAGAGACAAACGCCACGGCGCGCCACCGCCACACCCAAAAAACTGAAAAGCTTTGTCAGCCATCGTAAGGCTAATTCGCACTAGGAGTCACGACGAGTCACGATGAGTAAATGTCGAACAGTTTAAAGTGTTGAAATCTCATTCGCGCATAGGAAGTATCACACACTCACAACGCCCAGCACCCGGCACCGTGACCACATAGTGACCACATGCATAACCGTGTGCCTGTGCCTGCCCTCCAGGCGTGGGTGCCGGGGCCGGGCCAGGGCGCGCTGCGGGGGCTGTACCCGCTGGGCGCGCTGCTCAACCACGAGTGCACGCCCAGCATCCGGCACCGTGACCACATAGTGACCACATGCATAACCAAGTGCCCGTGCCTGCCCTCCAGGCGTGGGGGCCGGGCCAGGGCGCGCTGCGGGGGCTGTACCCGCTGGGCGCGCTGCTCAACCACGAGTGCACGCCCAGCATCCGGCACCGTGACCATATAGTGACCACACGCATAACCGTGTGCCTGTGCCTGCCCTCCAGGCGTGGGGGCCAGGCCAGGGCGCGCTGCGGGGGCTGTACCCGCTGGGCGCGCTGCTCAACCACGAGTGCACGCCCAACACCCGGCACTCGTACGACGCCCGCGGCCGCATGGTGGTGCGCGCGGCCCGGCCGGTGGCGCGCGGCGAGGAACTCACCGTCACGTACTCGGCGCTGCTGTGGGGGTCGCCGGCGCGCCGCCAGCACCTGCTGCGCACCAAGCACTTCCTCTGCACCTGCGCCCGCTGCAAGGACCCCACGGTGAGCGGCTCCGCTTCGGCTGTACTACGTAGCTGTATGTGCTTCATTCACACTGCTGTTGGGGAAACACAAATATTCGTAAGTTGACGACTTTATTTTTTGTGATTTGACATGACAACATAGAGTTGTAAATGGACAGGTTGATCGAGAATAAGACGAAAAAGAAGGTGGCGCGGAGGAGGTGGCATCGCGTTGTGCCGTCCCCACACAAAGCTGGCAGCTTGCCTCTGTAGGTTAGGTAGAAAGTGACTAATGAAATACTTGTAAAGGTGGCCTTACACTCCGCGTTTTCGTCATGTCCGCCTATGTCCGTTCTTGCATTTTTTTGACAGTTTTGTTGTCACTTAAGTCCCAAAGGTAGTGTTGAAATGTACAACAGTAAATGCTTTCTACACTGTCAGCCAAAACATCAACGAAAATCGACAAACAGACATAGGCGGATACATCGAAAATGTTAAGTGTAAGGCCACCTTAAGAGTGCGTTTCTTAAGAGACTGAACACGGCTAAACAGTTGCATCGTAAAATTTAATGACATTTCGAAGATTAAACACAGTTTTTATTAATTTTACGATGCAACCTGTTGTACCTAACCTTCAGCAGTACATCACCAGTTCCAGTTTTCGCATTATGACGCATTTTAAAATTATTAAATCGTTGAACGTACAGAAACTTACGTGGTATTCTATGAGTGAAGATAACAGATACAGAATAAGAGTCAGTAACACAAGATATTCATACAGATATTAGTAAACTACGCGACTGGCTTGCACGGCGCCGGCCGCCGGCCACCCGAACCCGAAACTTCCGAACCTTCCGAAACAAGCATGACGGCGAACCACGGTGCACGGCGAACTGTCTGCTTCTGCTGTGCTCAGGGACGGCACTGAGCGCTGCCTTCTTTTTCCTCTTCTCGATCAACCTCTCCATTTACGAGTGCAATCGTAAATTTACGACAGCAAATTCCTACTCGTCGAAGAACTAAACAGACAGATGATGTAAAAAAGAATGTATCGTAACTGGAAGTTGTAACTTAACGATATTTATCATGGAAAATTTTCCCGTAACCCTTACGAATATTTTTCACAGTGCAAGCACTACACAGTACATAAAAAAAGGAACTCGAAGTTTTCACGATTTCAACGATTTACACCGTAACTCGTTACATTGACTTCGCTATACTATCGAGATAGAGAGATATATATAGGGCACTCCGGGTCTCGGCCAGCCCAGAAGTAGAAGAACAAAATTCTTCGGGCACGGCGCACGGGGGGCGGGGCTGAGAGGAGTGTGTCCTGTGCAAATGGTCCTGTGTCCCCACCCGTCCCCGCTTCTCCCCGTGCCCGAGAATTTTTGTTCTCTCCCTCCACCGTGCTCTGTGTCCTCCAGGAAGGGGGCACGTGCCTGGCTGCACTGCCGTGCCCGTCTCGAGGGTCTCGAGGCCCGGGCGCGCAGAGCTGCGGGGGCCCTGTGCTGCCCGCGTCCCCGCTGTCCCTGACGGGGCCCTGGCGCTGCCGGGGCTGCGGCCTGGACGTGCCCGCCGAGCGCGCCACCATGCTGCAGTCGGTGCTGGGCGGCCTCCTGCAGACGCTGTACCTCGACCCGACGCTGCCGCCGCAGCCCGACGCCATCCTCCGCTTCCTGGAAGACAACCGCCACCTCCTGCCCGCCTCCAACCACATCACCGTCGAGCTCAAGGCGGACGTCGTGTGGGCCCTGGGCCGGCGGGCCGGCCTGGCCTTTCCAGGTACGCGACGACGCGCGGCCGCGCGGCTAACGGCGAGAGAGGGAGGGAGGGAGGGAGAGCGTCACGCACGTGCCGGTGTGTCCATTCCCCATACTCACGCTTGAATAAGTTCAGACGTGAACTTGCCCCTGCAATTTCGCAGGTTTGTATAGGGACATGAGTACGAAGGGATAGTCATACACACCTGCATGTGTGAGAGACTCACACATATGGGTTACCCGGTACGCCTCAGTCCTGGCACCCTCTGCGGCCTCTCTCTCTGCAGGGCCTTGTGGCCCCCGTCATTCATCACAAGGGGGAGGGCGCTATCGACGCGCGCGACGCACGCACCGTGACCGCGGGGCGGAGCAGGGCGGGGCGCGGGCGGACACCAGCTACACTCCACTCCCTGCTTTTGTATGGACGCCACCCGCTTCGCCCCCACACCACCTCTACCCCCCCCCCCCTCTCCATCCCTGCCTACCCTCTCCCCCCTAGCTAATTTGCTACATCAGTGGGACAATAACTGTGTTCGAAACGTCAGCCTGAATGGCGCCATCAAGCTCGAGGCAAATCCCTCCTAAAGTCTGCGCCGCGCCGGGCCAGGGCAGCGGAGGGAAAAAGGGAGGGGGCGGGGTGGGGCGGGGCGGGGCGGGGCGGGCAGAGTGCCGACTGGGCCGGGCCGGCCGGGCCGCGCGCGAGTGCGGCGTGCGTCCCTTCCTCCCCGTCGCCTCCCTCTCCTTCCTGACGTTTAGACGCGACGCGCGGCCGCAATTCTCCCAGGGAAGGGTTGGGGGAGGGGAGGGGGAGCGGCACGAGCCAAACATACGTACCCCCTTCCTTCTCGTTTATTGCTACCTACCTGCTGGCCGAGGAAGGGGCACCCCCTCACCTCCGCCCCCAGCCCACGCACAACATCCCTAGCCCCTTACAACCACAGGCCCCTCCACTTATTCCATGATCCTCCCCCTCCCCCCCCCCCCCCAGCCCGCACATCCCCTAGACGGAGTGAGACGACATCATTGTAAAAACCAAAGGAATAATAAAAATTGTACGGGCAGGTTGACATTAAGTCATGGTCACATCTCAAAACTGTAACTTATTTTTTGTAGTATTTTGTACAAATCTGTTTTCGCTCGATCGGTTGTCGGCATGAGGGCTGATTATCAAGGAGCCTGACTTAAAGCCGAGGGGGAAACAACTCTGAAATTTTTGTGCAATCGAAACTCAAAAAAAATCAAAACAATTCAAAACATTTAGAAAAATTCACTAAACTTTACGAAAATTTCAGAAAATTCAGAAAAATTTAGAAATTTAGCAAACTTTAGGAACACTCACCAAAAATTAGGTCAAATACAAGTCAAAATTCACGAAAATTCAAAAAATTATCAAAATTTGTACACCAAAATCCAGAGTTGTTTCCCCCTCACTCAAAGCCCTCTCTTTAAAAAAGCTTTCAAAAATAAAATTAGAGCTGTTAGAGCGGACTAGAACATGGTGCGGTTCAGATATAAGAGTTGTCATCAAAGTCCCATCACCACGACGTGCGTGCGCGGCGCTCTGGGCCGGTAGGGCGCGGACGGGGCAGACGGGTAGAGGAGTGGAGCCCGCCGTGAAAGCGAGCCATTTATCAATCACGCATCGCGCTCACGAACGAAAAGCCAACCCTGATTGTCAGTGGGAGGGGGAGGGGGGAGGGCAGTCCTTATAAGGTCACCCACCACCAGACACACACCATTGGGTGGTGGTGGTGCTCTGTAAAAATCACAATTGTTTTCGATTGATTCTGCCCCGTTTTGTTTTTCCTAAACTAGAGTTGTCGGCGGATCAGCTGCACCTCAAGGAGAGCCTCACCCGGGAGCTGCTGGGCGTGCTGCAGGCGCTGCGCGCCGGCCGCTGCTCCCTGTCGGGTGCGTACGCCACCGCGCACGCGCACACCGCCACAGGAGACCCAAGTGTGTGAATGTCGCACACTTGGAGGTGTGGGATGATTATTCTGAGGGTTACTTTACTTCAGTACAAGCTGCTGATACCACGTATCTGCTAAAAAAAAAGCCAATTTCCATCGAATACACGTCTAGACGTGTGTGGCCTGCCTACAACGCAAACTCTCCACACATGAGTCTAGCAGTTGCCTAGTAGGCAGGCGGAGATACCCGTCTGCCACACACACACGTGTATTCGAGGGAACTTTGCCCTCTTTTTTGGCGACACTGATATGGACCTGCCTACTAGGCATAGATGCATTTATGATGCCTAAAATAGGTAGGCGTAGATGCATCCCTCATTACCCCGCTGTGTTTTGCTTTTTTTTCCCCCTGGCAACAGGGTCATTCCAAACAAGATTTCGATGAATTGCAGTGACCCCCTGGAATTTTTTTGTTTTGACCTCAGTCCATAGTACCCTTTGAGAGACCTTTCCCCAATTTTTTGCAGATTTTTAGCTCAAAGGGTTCCGGAGATACAAGGATTTTAAGGATTTTGAGCCTTTTTTTACTGAAATTTCGAAAAACGACCTGGGCGGAGCCGAAACGCTCCCGAAAGCGAGTCCATGAACCGGTACGTAAACTGATCCCAGGAATCCGAACCCGGCCCCAGAATGGACGAGTTTTAACTCCTAATACCCCAAAAGTCGAAATTTCGTTTATTTTTCATGCGTTTTCGCCGGCCTGTAGCGCCTAAACGAGGTTCGGTCCCACATGTTTCGCCCGTTTTATTTGAAAGAGCGAGTAACTATCTTTCATTTTCACCCACAAAAAGGTCAAAAAGTTATGGGGAGGTCAGCCGTCCAGGGCCGCGAAAACGCATGAAAAATAAACGAAATTTCGACTTTTGGGGTATTAGGAGTTAAAACTCGTCCATTCTGGGGCCGGATTCGGATTCCTGGGATCATTTTACGTACCGGTACATGATGGACTCGCTTTCGGGAGCGTTTCGACTCCGCCCAGGTCGTTTTTTCGAAATCTCAGTAAAAAAAAGGCTCAAAATCCTTAAAATCCTTATATCTCCGGAACCCTTTGAGCTAAAAATCTGCCACAAATTGGGGAAAGGTCTCTCAAAGGGTACTATGGACTGAGGTCAAAACAAAAAAAATTCCAGGGGGTCACTGCAATTCATCGAAATCTTGTTTGGAATGACCCAACACTGACACCCCCCTCCTCCTTGTCCTCAGGGATGCTACTGTACGAACTTCACTGCACCCTGGCCGAGAGATGTCGACGGGACTCGTCGCTCTGGCCGGTAAGTTCCAACGCAATAATTATTCCGTTTAAGTTATCATATTACGGCGTCCACTCGTCGACACTGTTGCTACCCGAGTTATCCGGTTTTCAAAAGCCCTACTCGCCTCCCCGCCCCACCCCACCCCGTCCCGTAGGTTTTGCTGTATTGGCGGGACTCCAAAAGGGCGCAACGGCCTGAGTCAGTCTTCATTACCTCTAATGCCCCCCCCCCCCCTTACCTCCCTCCCTTTTTCGGGCGCGACTGTATTCCATTACACACTGGGCGCCGCGCCGCCGTCGGGGGAAAGGTGTGAGAGGGCACTAATAAAAGCTTACGGCGAATTTCACTGTTACACTGTAAAAAAAATATTCGTAAGGGCTCCGCGAAAATTTTCCATGATAAATGTCGTAAAGTTACAACTTCATTTGTATTGTTACAATTATTTTTACACCATATAGTTTTCTCTGACGAGTAAGAATTTGCCGTCGTAAATTAACGACTGTGTCGTATTCACAAATTACGAAAGAAATCGTAAGCTTACGAATATTCACACGCAGAACCCCTATATGTGCACGTTGTTGTGCAGCGGTCGTCAGCTGTCCGTTTGGCACTATGCGCAGTCGCTGGCGGCCGAGGCGCGGGAAGCCGTGCAGGTGGCCTTCGAGATCCTCGGCGAGGACAACGCGGCGCCGTCAGACCTCGCCGACCTGCTGCAGCGGTCCATGCTTTCGTCCCGGGAGCCGGCGTCGTCGGTGCCCGACGCCCAGCCGGCCGCCGCAGTCGTCGCCGTCCAGGTCCCCGTCCACGACCCCGCAGCGCGAGCGCGCGCCGGGAGCACGGGCGCGGGCAGCGCGGCCGCACCGGACCCCGAGGCCATCGCCTGCCTCTAGCACCGCTCCGCTGACGTGAGCTGCCGTGTGCCAGCCTTGTGATAAAGCAGGGCCGAAAGGCTCTAGCTCACGCCCGCACCCGGCCCGCGGCACCCGGGTAAAGTGGTAGCAGCACTGGGTTAACCCGAGTACCCGGTGGAACCGTCAAGTCAATCTGCCTACCGAAAGGCAAGGTTCTGGCGAATGTAGCCGAGTGCATCCACCGGCAGTTGTGCCTAAAGGTGACCCCACAATCAACTCATTGGGAGGTGATGGTACGAAATTTTGGGTACCAGGAATTTAATTCCTGCTTCCCCCTGCGCTTGTGCTCTCCGGGTAGGCCGCCACCTCCACACGAGTGCTTGGCGGGTTGGCCTATCCAGATTGTCACAGGCGTTCCGCCTCGGTAACGGCCATTGTGGGGGCGCCATTAAGCGAAACCCGCCCCGGAGCGGTCGGCATTCACAGAGCAATGGCCTCGTAAGCAGACGTGAATACTGACCGCTCAACACAGCGGATTTTGCCTATACTTTACTGGCAACACTGCCCACCGGATATGTACCCGGGTTAAGCCATAAAGACACGAATCCTACCCGGGCGGCGGCGGGCTTCCGGGCAAGAGTGAAACGTGTTCGAGCGATTGCGGGGTGACTGAACTGCCTGAGACAGAAACCAGAAACCGCCAGCAGCATGAGCTGGACCAACCCCGCCTGAGACTCGAAGCTCTGAAGCGTGGAGTGCCATTGTCGCGGTGGTTGCCGAGCCCGGGCCGAGCCCACCCCCGCCCCTTTTCCTCCGGCCATTCTTCCCCCACGTGTATTTTACTTCAGAATCGACCAAAAGAAAACGATAGAAATGACCCAAACCAGGACAACGCCGAAATGCAGTTAACACCAAAACTATCGTCCACGCAAGGTAAATTGGCAGCCCCCCCCGATCAGTTGACGTCAGTTCGATGTGCACCTAACCGCCGGCGGCCCGTGACAGCTTCACGGCCTCCCAGTCCTCGCCATGAGCCTCAAAGCGGTCCGCAAGTGGGAGCCCGCTGTGCCGCAGGGCCCCAAGCCCGACAACCTGACGGTGTTCAAGGGGCCGCCACCCAAGCCCTTCATTCCCACCTACGAGCGCGCCGGCCTCCGGCCCGACATCAAGATGCTCGTGAGCATGGACTACCGCCGCCAGTGGTTCCAGGAGTGCGGCAAATTCCACAAGTTCACTTACCCTCGCGCCGATCGGGGCGTGCTGCAGCGCAAGCACGTCGCCAAGGACGCCTGGAAGAAGACCCCCGCATGCATCAACGCGCCGCCGCCGCCGCTGCGGAAGGCCAAGAGGTGCGTGAGGGTGGCGACTGGGGTGGCGGCCTGCGGCCTGCCGACTGATTCCGAAGACCACTCTCGCGCCTCCGTCCTTGTCGCACTCATGGGGCCCTGCCACCTTCAACATAGGGCACCGCCATACGTGCGACAATGACGGAGGTACCAGTGAATCAGACGACAGGCCGTGGCCGGGGCGCGACTCGCGGGGAGCACACTCAATCATTTGCACTTTCCCGGTCGTCTAGGTGGGCCGGCGTGGCTGCTAAGGTGGATTCTGGCCTGGGCGACTTGGCCAGCCAACTGGGCCAGCTGGTACCCCAGTGTGGGACATGCCACGAGTTCCATGCCGGTACAGTCCGCATTAGAAATCACTTACTAATGTTGGATTTAAGCATGATGAGAGAGTTACCTTTTTTTTCTTTTCATTTCCAGCTGCCGAAAAATGTCCAGCTACAAAATTGTGTGACATCCGGAAAATAACAGCAACTGCACTCAAGTCGTTGGAATGATGGCGATTTCTCACTTTCAAATTTTGAGAAGTAGCAGGTGATTTATTTCCACTATATTTAACATGTTCAGAGCAGCAAATAAAAATATATATGCTTTCCTACAACTAATAAGAACAAAGTCAAAAAAGGTAAAAAGTTCATAATACACAGTTTCAAAATAGAAATCTTATACACTAAACATTTATACAATCCACATTCCCATCAGGTTTCACTCTAGGCCTAAGAAATAAGAAGACTATCTTTGATACCTTTCTTTTTCTCTGTGCCTGTCCCTGTCACCATTCTTTTGCCAGTCCCTTTCACTATTTCTTGGTCTTTCTTTCTCCTGCAGATCTCTATCAGACTCTCTTCCCCGTTCCTTAACACTGTCTCTCTTGATGTCATCGTCATTGAAATTTCGCCGTTCTTTCTGAGACCCCTTCCTCCTTTCCAACTCTTCAATTTCGTTAGTAGGTTGACCCTTTCTAGCTTCTTTACCACTTCTCTCAAATTCCCTCTTTTCTCTCTTATCATTATCTCTTTTCTCCATCCTCTCAGTATCCCTTCTTTCATCTCTCCTAGGTTCCCTCCTATCTTCTCTCTGAGGTTCCCTTCTGTCTTCTCTCTGAGGTTCCCTTCTGTCTTCTCTCTGAGGTTCTCTTCTTTCTTCTCGCTGAGGCTCTCTTCTATCTCCTCTTGAAGACTCTTTCCTTTCCATTCTATCAGGGCCTCTTCTTTCTCCTCTTTCCAATTCCCTCCTTTCCCCTCGCTCAAACTCCCTCCTTTCAACTCTTTTTTCCCTTCCATCATGGTCTCTTCTGAGCTCGCGATCTGAGGGCCTGTGTTCAATATTTTTATCAATATCTAGTCTACTTTCACTGCCAGGATAATTTTTGTAAGCCTTTTCATTTTTCTGTCCCTTTTCAAAGTCCTTTCTATCAAAACTCTCATCCCTTCCTCTATCAGGTTTAGATTTGGACTTTTTAACTGATTTATCTTCCTGCTCTTTAGATTTCTTCTTAAGATTCTTTTTCTTTCTTTTCTTTGCTTTTTCATCATCACTCTCAGATGACGATGAATCTGAACAAGAACAAAAATATATCATTAATTGGGCAATATACACTTACTTAAAAACACATTATTTTAGTTAGATGAAGTTCAAATTCTTACCTGAACTACTGCTTGAACTTGAACTAGAGGAGCTTGATGAGGAACTTGATGAGCTGGATGTCTCGACAGCTTTCTGTAATGGTAGAGGCACTGCTGGAGTGCGAGGCTGAGTTTTCAAGTGCTCACGCAGTTCATCAGTAAGGCCTCCCAATCCAATAGATGTAAAGAAATTGATTGCAAATCTCGTATTTTTAGGATCATCCCGAGGGAAAAGTCCTTCAAAGGCTACTTGCAAAGTAGGGTCCTTCACACGGTTGTTTAACTTGGGCAAACCCATATACTCTGAAAGTTCTTGGAATAGAATTTTTATGAAAATTCTTGAAGATGAAGTTGAGTCTTCTTCAGTCAGTCGACATACAGACAAAACTTCCCATGAGATAGCATCTGTATGTAGAAGATGTGCAAAGAACTTTGCTACATTTCTTAGTTTATTAATTTCTAAGCGATGAACTGTGGCAAAACTATCACAAAAAATTTGTTGAAAGGGAGTTATGTACAGTTTGTTGATCATACAGAATCTCTGTAAAAGAAAAAGAAAAGAATGTTTGAATAACACCAGAAAGTATGACTCACAAAATGAAATCAATTAAGTATTTTGCTTTATTGTACCTGGGCAAGGAGTCCAAAGAACTTTTCATATGTTCGCATCTCAGCACAACAATCAAGAATCATGTGACACATTTCTACTTCTTGACCAGGCTTCAGTTGCATTCTCATGAGCTTGTGAGCACACTCCTCAAAATCTAAACTGGACTGAATTGTTAAATAAATTGTCCTTCTCAAGGCCACGAGATTTGTTTCCGTGTTGTCTATTATTGTATCAGCCTTCTTTTCACCTAATTAAAAGAGGCATAAATATATAAGCAAAGAAGTTAAAGAAACTTCACCATTGAGAGAAAATCTAGAGAAAACAAATATTCTGCACTTACCATCACTATCCTCCTCATCCTCATCTGAGTCATCATCTTCACCAGAACCCTCTTCTCCCGATTCACTATCACTACCCAAAATTTCGTGCAGAAGCTTTTTGTATGAGGCTTCATTCTCCTCATATTTTGGATCCTCCTTAAACACATCTACAACAAAAAGGAGTTGTAAATCTGCAGAACATACTAAAAAAAAACTAAAAAAGAAATGAATTCTAGTAACACAAATTTGCTCTTACCAAGAATGTTCTGAGGATCGACAGCATCATCCAAGTTGATTATATGTGTGATTTGGTCCTCCTCCTCTACAATATTTAACAATTCTTCATCTTCCTTCTGTTTCTGCTCATCATCCAGTTTCTTTTGCCCACCTACTTTGATAATTTGAAACATTGTTTCAATTATATATTGAACCTGAAACAGTAAAGATAAAAGAAGACATGAGATAATTGTTAGATTCTTTACGTATTCATAGAGTTAGAAATGAAAAAAAGCACCTACCCTTTTGTCGAGGGTGCCTTCATGTAAAATGTTGCGTAACATATCTTGAATGGCCATGGTTCCCTTCTTGGCAACTTCTAAAAGTTTATCAACCACTTCCTTCAAGAAGGCTATAGCAACTTCTACACTGTCACTAGTTGGGTTCTCAACCAGTAACACTAAAATTTCCAAAGCTAGAAGTTCATGTGCCTTAAAAAATAGAAATAAAATTATTTAAGGTAGACATTAGGTTTCAGAAGAGATCAAACTGGTCAAATACTTACAACACTTTGGTTGACGAGATGTGCAATGAATATAGCTGAGGATATGCAGGAGGCCTTGTCCTGTCTTCGGAATCCTCTTTTAAAATTAATCACCACTCTTTTCAAAAGTAGCTCTCCAATTTGTGGAAACTAACACAACAGAGAAATTTTAAAGTAGTAACAAAGGTGAATGTCAAAAGCAAATCAATCACAAACAGCCAAAGACATACCCTGGAATTTATAACAGCCACGAGAGCAGCAAAGACTCTTGTGAATGTTGGAGAGGCAGCTTGGGCCTGTATTATGCTTCGGCACAGGAGACCACATCCTCTCACAACATTTTCTTGTAAAAGCTCTCTAATAACTGTAGCCAAATTTCCTGTATTGACTTTGTTTATGTGTCCATGGATAGACTTTTTCAATGCTTCCCATGCAATTCTCTGATAAGCAGCACTCGACTTATCAGTGATTTGAGCTTGCATCATTTTAAGTTTTGCTGGTGGAATATAAGCACCACCAGTTTTGGAAGTAAGCAAGTCAACAATTTTCTTCTCTGAGGGCTTACTGATTGCCTCCTCTGCTTTGCTTCCTGCTCCTTCTTTAGAGATATCACCTGATGTCTTCCTTTCCTCTTTTCTCCCATCTTCCTTATCTGATCCATCTCTCTCACCACCATAATACCGAGGTCCAACCTTACCAGAGCCATACTTTTTATCCCGATTATAGGAACGGTCATCTCTGTCATAATTTCTATCATAATCCCTATCATAGCCCCGAGTATAATCTCTTTCCCTTCGATCATTGTAGCTCCTTTTCGGTCCGGTTCCCCAGTACCTTTCGTAATTTGCGGGTGGATCTCTTTCAAACTCCCTCTCATGTCTTTGGCGCCTATCTCTTTCCTTGCCTCTGCTATGATCAAGACCTCTGTCTACATCCCGGTCTGAATCCTTCTCTCTATGACTGCGTCGCTCCTTATCTCCATCTCTCCGATCTCTTTTGGATTTGATTTCTCCTTGTTCAGCTTCTTCAGAGTCTGATTGCCTCTTGTTTGGAGCTTTAGAATCTTGCCCAGTTTTAAAATCTTCAGCAGTATCAGAATCAAGGTCTTGTTTTTTGGATTTCTTTGGAGGGGGTGGTTCACTATCCGACCGGCGCCCCTCTTCAGGATCTGAAACACTTTTATGTGGCTCGGGGCTGGACATAATTAAATACACAGGTAATCTGAAAAATGAGGAAAATTCACACACTGAGAATCATAAATTGACTTAACTGGAGGTTATGATGAACCAAACTAGACATTACATGAGAAAATGACAACACTTACGATTGCTATTCATAAACTAAAATCCAAAAAACACAGAAGCTATCAGGATCCTTGAGAAGTCGTAGCTTGTAGCTTTGTAAACATAGATATACCCAAAACACAAACTTTTCGTAGGATGTATGGACCACAATCATGAAACCATAACCTCACCCTTCTCTGGAGATAGAGAATGAACAGAGTCAGGTGAGGGGGCCAACCAACAAAAAACAAAAATTTGTCCTTAGAAATTCTGATACATAACATAATTCTACGATGCTACAAAATTTCGAAGATTTGCTAGTTATCTGTCAAAAAATCTTCAAATTTTAAATAGTTCTCTATTTTTTCGAACACGAATGATTTTAGTCGAAGGGTTGGCTATCCCTTGCAGGCGCGGAGCGGACGAGCGGGCAGAGGAGCGGCGGAATTCAATGTGCAGCGGACTTCACCGAAGCCCTTCATTGTTTTATTTTAGTAATTGCTAGAAAAATTATTACTCAGTATTCAACACATTCAAACAATCTCATCATAATCCTTGGAAGACAGCTGATCGATCATAAGCAGGTGCGTCGTCAAAGCAAAGTAACATAAGTCACAGCTATTCGCTATTCAAATTGTCAGCGGGATAAGTACAATTACCAACACTGACGCACGAGCCGATACCCTCTATTGAACTGATTTTCTTCAAAATACAGATTAAAATTGCTTCTTTGAATCGGAAACTAGACTTTAATCAAATTCTGAATTATCAGTTGTGTGTCAAGTGCTAAACTTGGAATAGCGACATAGCGAGACAGTAGTGCGTATTCAAACTTGGTTTCCGCCCCTGTGGTCAGCTGTCAGCTGTCAGGAGATTGTGATAGTCGAAATTGCAAACCATCTCCCATCTCAGTGTTGTGTTTTCAAAACTTACTTGTTCACACCAAACTCTGGTTCAGAGACTGACCCAGAAGAATGTAACAGAAGACTCTTATGCAGAGGGATTCTCTGAAAACAATAGTATTGTGATGTGGAAGGCATTGTGCCATTTCAGGCAATGTTCCCATCCCAAAAGCAGGACAGTTGAACCTGCTGTGTTCCTTTTGTCAGGTACACAACTCATGAAGGGAGAGAATTACAAAACGCTAAGTTATTAAGGTTTGATTCAGGATAATTGAATGAAAATTAAGTTGTCTATTCCGATTTAACGTCATAAAGTGTGTGAATATACTAAATGACTAGTTCTGTACTGAGCTATATCTTATCGAAATATTATTTCAAGGCTATTGTACCATGGGGGAATCTCGACGCAGCCAATTAAAAGAAAATCTGCCAGAGGAACTGAAGAAATCCATGTCTGAATGGCAATTTGCTCCATCCTCTGTTTTGGAAAATAATCTACCCATTGATTCTGATACTGAGACTTACATCTGCCCAAACATTAAGGTGAAATTGAAGGTCTTTGAATTTTCATTCTCGCTTATAAAAAATTTCAACTTGACCTGAATTGTTTTTCAGGGTGTTATTTACTCAAGAGTACAACCCTCCCCACTGGTGAAAAATGTGAAGCTTGTTGCTTTTTCTAAGGATGTTTTAGTAAACATTTTAAATATGCATCCTAGTATTACAGAGACGGATGAATTTGTGAAATGGGTTGCTGGTTCTAATTTGTTGAGCTCCTCGACTCCTTTGGCTCACCGCTATGGGGGTCATCAGTTTGGGACATGGGCGGGTCAACTAGGTGATGGACGTGCGATGTCACTGGGAGAATATGTATCACAGTAAGTAGTATTTTGGCATAACTGTTTTTAACATCACATTTGTTTGTGAGAAAAGCTACCACTTTATTCCAGTGATGGTAAACGGTGGGACATCCAACTGAAAGGCAGTGGACTTACACCATATTCACGTGGTGGTGATGGGCGCGCTGTGCTGCGTTCTTCTATCAGAGAATTTCTTTGTTCAGAAGCTATGTATGCTCTTGGTCAGTTCAATGAACTTGTTTTCAAGCAGTTCTCTTTTTTCTTTTTAGCTTTCCCCTTGAATCTAACATTCTGTTTCTATATTGGAGAACTTCTTTTTTATCAGGTATCCCAACAACTAGGGCTGCAGCAATAGTTGTGAGTGATGATGCTGTTATACGGGATCAATTTTATGATGGAAGACCAGAAGTAGAAAAAGCCTCTATCGTAATGCGCATTGCTCCATCATTTTTGCGATTTGGTTCTTTAGAAATTTTGTCCAAAAATATTGAATTATCTGAAATGCGAAGATTACTTGACTACATATTAAAGGTACCAGGTTGAAGAGAATGTTTTTAGTTTTATTGTTGTACAAATCATATCATCTTTCTTTTTTACTTCTAGTTACGCACTGATATAACAGAATGTGAAGAGCAGAAATATTGTGTCTTACTAGAACAAGTAATCCAAGAAAGCATTAACCTGGTTGTGGCATGGGCCAGCATTGGGTAATTTTAAAATTTCACATGCAATATGATCTTTAATTTATGTTTTGTCTTACAGTATGCTGTATGCTATGTTTTTCATAGGTTTACTCACGGTGTACTCAACACTGACAACATGAGTATGTTTGGCTTAACCATAGATTATGGTCCATTTGGGTTCTTAGAGAAATTTGATCGAAACTTCATTTGCAATGCCTCTGACAGTACTGGGCGATATGCATTTTGTGACCAGCTGCTGGTAATTTAATTTTACTCTCCTTTGTTTTCTCAGAAGCAATTATTTTACTGTCACTATATGACTACTCGTTTGAATTCCAATTCTAGGTTGTGCAATGGAATTTGACAAAACTTTACCAAGCAGTAAAAGTTCTTTTGTCTGAACCAGAACAGAAAAGAATAGAAATGCTACTAAGAAACGCTGTCGCAGCTGGGGAAGCACAATATGTCATGGCTTTTAATGAAAAACTAGGTTTTATCACAAACCCAAATATTACTCAACAATTGTCTCGATTTCTTATTGAAATGATGGAGGAAACTGGGAGTGATTTTACTATGACTTTTAGACAGCTTGGATTTGTAACCATTGATGAAATGGGAAATGCAAAGGCGCTTGAGAAACACTGGTCTCTTAAAATTCTAAGTAAACATTCAAAATATAATGAATTTGTTTCTCTCTACAAACAATGTATGGCTGTAGAAGGTGTGTACTTATTTCTGAAATGTTCTAGAACTAAGTCTTTGGCTTCATAATTAGATGTTTTTTTTGGTCATTTTTAGGCTTGAGTGATGAGCAGCGTCGTAGCAACATGATGACCAAGAATCCACAATATGTTTTACGGAATTGGATGGCACAACAAGCAATTCAACTTGCCGATCAAAATGACTTTAGTGCTGTCCACTTTTTACAAGAGATACTCAGTAAGCCCTTTAGTATAAATGAGGAAGCTGAAAAGAGAGGCTTTTCTGGCCCCTCCCCTGCTTGGGCAGAGTGTATTCAAGTGAGCTGCTCGAGCTAAAGTCTGAGAATTCTACTTGTCATATGGCTGTGGAAATGCTAGATCAGACCTCTTTAAAACCATTACTATAAGATTATTTTGATTGATAGTTTGTTTAATGTGATGAACTTTGAAATGTCAGCATTCATATTTTTTATCTTAATTAAGATTCATAATACTGTTAAGTATTGAAAGTACTGAATATTTTTAACATTCCACTGTGATTCTATTCTCAGAAAGATTAACTCATTTGTTAATGGCTATGTTAAATTGTTTTAGGAATTTTGAAGTTTTAAATTAATTTCTGCTGTTCAAGTGATGACAGTTTGTATGAATTATGCTAGTCATCTGCGAGCCAAACAGAACGCTTAACAAATAACTTTGTATTTTATTGTTCACATTTACTCCTCATGCAACAACTCTCACATTGGAAATAAGATCAAGAATTGCTCCCATTGTCATTAAAGATATTGAGAATCAAACTTGGTTAAAAGGCATCTTCTCTCAACAATAATCAACTAGAGGTAATCCAAACTCTTTTAGAATTGAATTTATTTTGAATGTACATAATAAGAAGATAAGCTAACAATTCAGGTACCTTAATGACGCATGTAATAATCTATAACAGTTGAAAAGGCAGCAAATCCTGCAGCACCCAGAAGACCAGCTTTCAAGCCGGCTGAAAAGAAAAAGATATGACATAAAGTAAATGTCTATATTCCTAGAAAATTTGAAGATGTTCTTTTACTCTTCATAATTGTTGGCTATTCAATAAGCCTTCAGCATGTGTGCCAAAAGATTGAACTTTGACATTGTGTGAAAACATTTCGCTCACTCACATCATTCCCAATGCTTTTACAAGATCTTGTGCTTGTCCATCCCATTTTCAAGAAAAAATTTTCAAAAAATTAATCTAAACAGTCCAGTGTCTCTACCTTAATTCACCAATTCCAGTCAGCCAGCCTCTAATTGTTACAGTAGACCAGTACAATTATCAGTTTTGCATCCAAGCTTAAAATTTCAGTCAGTCACTACCCAATACAAATGTCAGTTGCAGGCTAGGACTGGCATAGTAAAAATTTCCAAGTTCTTAAGTGAAAGTTTGAGAACTTAGTATCACTTTGTCTTCATCAGCCAATAAACAGTTCTTGTCAATTGACCAGTACTATATGCAATGAATTTCCAAGTAAAAGTTAAGAAGCCTTGTTTAAAGTTTGCTTTCCACGGAAAGTTCTGAACTTTACTCTCAAACCTCAGTCAAAGCTGTACTTCAGTAGACTAATTACTTCGACGGCCATATACATTTATTTACCTCGAATTCCTATTAATCCTCCTGTCACTCCTCCAGCATAAGTGCCATTTTTCCAATCAGTTGTTCCTCTCTGCTGTAAAATTAATTGAAAGTAGGCCATGTGGGCAAGAGAGAATGTTTGTGCAAAGACTACTCATTAATATTGGTATACATACCGATTCAATGACACACTCTACGGCAGCAAAAACACCTCCAACCATAGCAAAATTTTTGGCATAACTTAAAGTAGTTGATTTCATGTCACGAAATACTTCTCTTGCGGTTTGAGGTGGAGCATCAGGCAGAGCTACCGGAGGATTAACACCTGACGTGAATAAACCAAATGCTGCACCAACACCATATCCTAGAATAGCATGAAAGGAAATGGCGTGAGAAAGCACCAAACACTCGGGAATTGTCGGTGTTCATGAATCTTTAACACATTCGGTCCGTAGCAGAAATGGTAGTAAAGTGTAACGACTAACCTAGGACTGTGCTCAGAGCTGACTTAAAGACACAACTTTCGAAGAAGGCTTCAACCATTTTCTCTTCTTCTGTTTTCACTTTCACTGGTCCTGCTGATCTTGGAATAATAATATTTTCTCTTTGCCTTGAGTTGTTTCCTACAAAATATCGAGCTACTGCGTCCCATTCTTCGGGTGTAAAAGAAACACGCTTTCTGCTGGAATCGTCCATTTTCAATGTTTTTAATATATCAGTGCCTTCTTGCTTCTTGAGAACGTACTATCTTTTAAAGGAAAAAATTCCATCTTCTTCTTTGCCTTGTTCTCTTCTAATGTTCTAAATTATGCAATATTGTGAAATGAATTTTGAAAGGCACGGAACTGTAATGCGATAATTTTCAAATCAGCAGTTATCTTTAATCTCTCTTTTTCTCAAAAGTGGAAAACAAGGTGGTGGAAAACATAAGCTGTTGCTTCTTGCTTCTTGTTCTTGTTTTGCTTACTGCTCCCCTCCCACCCCCCACCCCCCCTTCCAACTCCCACCCAAGTTCAAGCTGACCAATCAGGAAGCAACATTCAAATGCCTCAAACGTTTCGAAGCCGCCCTGCCGGTAGAGAGAGAAGTAGTAACGGTTTAGATTGGAGAGTTGTGCTGTCGAGATTGGAAAGATTGGCGAGTCTCGGTCTAGTTACTAGTTTTCTGAGAGAATCTCTTCATGATGAGGTCTCCCAAGATTGCGGATTCCTTGGACGCAGATACGTAAGTGCTCAATCCACGAAAATATTCCCATCTTCCAAGTTTGTAACCGCCTAGCCCAACCCAACATTTCCCGCTTTAAAGCCTATTTGATTATTGTCCACCTCTCCCTTGTATTCTTTTTATATCCTTTCGGAGGAGAAAACGTTTTACAGTGTGCAAGTACAGTTTTCTCTTACCCGATTTCCCTTCGGTCAACTTTATCAGTAGTTAGAGACGTCGTAGATTGCTATGGATAATGGATAATGCCCCAACTTGTTGTTGCTTATGTCGCTACACTAGTTTCATTGAGTTCTGGATACTATATCTGAACGTTGTTCGAACAGATCTGCTGTATATCATGATCTTAACAAAATTCACATCAGAACCTTGATAGAACTTCAAGGGATTTGGCGAGACATGGGCATCCATGGTGAGGCCAAAGATGCCCGACTGAAGTCTGTCCAGTCTCATGTTTCAGTAAGTGCTAGAAACATCATTTGTGTTACAATGTCACCTTGACTTTACATTTACCCATTGTTCCTACACCCCTGCCTGACATATGGAAATGTTTCAGCGGCTATTTGAAGACATGGTTGAGGAAGAGGAAAGTAATAAGATGGTAGTTGTTCAAAGAATTGAACAATATGTGAAGGACATTCGTAAACTTGGAAAGGTTTGTTCTGCTGGTGTGAACTGCCACAATGCACATTTTAATTCTTTATTTATAATGTAATGATTTTACTTTAGGAACTGTCCGGAGAAACAATTCCAATCCCTGAAGAACAATTGGATAGTACGCCATTGTACCAAGTTGAAAAACGTTTGGCTGAGAAATGGCAAAGCATGTTGAAAGTACGGGAGGATAGAGTTGAACAGCTTGAAGAGTTACAGAAACGGGTAATGTTATAAAATGTGATGTGTGTATTCATGTTTGGTCTGACATCTGGACTAATGCTGTTTTTAAATCCTCTCAGCTTGATGATGTACAGGACAAACTTGGCCAGAAAGATCCGGCCCCGTACTCTGGAGGGATTACTGAATTTGAAATTGAGGCTCTTAAGTGTCGTGTTGTGTTGTTGGAGCAAGAAAAAGTATGTGACTGGGTTATTATGTAAACTGGTTGAGATTCTCATTCATGAAGAATGAGAGAGAGAGGAAAGGTTCTTTCATGTCTTTACTATTTCAGGATCGCCTGCAGACAGTTTTTAATGATACCAGAAATGCTATTCAGAAGATTTTTGCTGAACTGAACATTGTGCCTTCATTTCATTTTGACAAAGTTGTTTTGCTTGAGCCAAATTCCTTTATTTTTAGTCATGAGAATATGTCAGCACTCAAGGTAAGCTGTCTCTTGTTTTCAATGTATTCTAAAGCTCTAGCTCAAGTTTCTTTGTTTGACCTTTTCTTCTTCTTTTTTCTTGGCAGAAATTGCATCAGAAAATGGAGCAAAAATTATCTGACTCGAGAGATACTGCCACTGAATTGCGTGAGAGGTTGAGTAATCTATGGGAGAGGCTGCAAATTAGCAGTGATCATAGAGAAGCTTTCTTGCACAATCATCGAGGATATTCTCATCCTACCATATGTGCAGTATGTTTCTATCAATTGTTAAATGGGTGTATTTCTTGTTTGACTTAAATCTAATTTGTTGTATTCTTGGACCAGTTGAAAGAAGAACTGAAAAGATGTGAAGCTCTTAAAAAGGCAAATATTGAGAAATTTGTCTGCCAACTTAGAGAAGAAATTGTTTCTTGGTGGGAACGTTGTTACTTCTCTGAACAGCAGAAAAATGAGTTCCAGGCATTTTACTATACTGACTTTAATGAGGATGTGTTGGAATTGCATGAACTAGAAGTGAACAAATTGAAGACGTTTTATGAGAACAATAGGTAAGTTGTTAGAATTCATTGCTTTCTTCTCTATAAAGTAAGACTTGTTAATTCTATTCCATTCATTTGTGCAGGGACATATTTCAATTAGCTGAAAAACGGAATGAGCTCTGGCAACACATGCTAGAGCTAGAGGCAAGGGCTAATGATCCCAACAGACTTTTTAACAACCGGGGTGGTAAACTGCTGCGTGAAGAGAGAGAAAGGAATGTTCTTGCCAAGGTAATAGTAGGTCAAGTAAGTCCTGCTGACTTGCATTTCAAATATTTCACTCTTACATTTGATTGTAGACCTTGCCGAAGATAGAAACGGAGCTGAAAGAAAGATTGATGACCTATCAGGAAGAGAATTCAAGTCCATTTCTCATTAATGGTCAAAATCTCATTGAACTTATAGATCAGCAAAATAATGACAGGCTTGGCATGAAAGAAATTCAAAAATTACAGAAGGTACGCAACATTAAAATGTATGTGTTGTGATATTTTGCATTCACTTAAACATTACCATGTCTTTTTTTTTAGAAAGCAACCAGAAACAATCAACTGGAAATAGAGTCTAAGCTAGGATCAAAAGCTGTCACTCCCAATTCTGTCAAGCGTGGTCGTATGGCTCCTTCAACACCAAGTGTAAGTGCCAAGAATCAATGTAGCGAAGTGGTATTTTGAGTTAATTGTTTTCCACTAGAGCTCATCTTTCAACTTCCCTTTTCTTATTGTCTAGGTGCTTGGTAGCACTCACAAAACATTTACAATGGCCGCCCGCAGTGCTCCGTCAACGACAGCAGGTGTATCAGTGAAGCGGAAAGCAGATGTTTCTCCAAATCACAATGTAAGCAAAAAAACTAAAGGGGGACAGAAATCAAGTGAGAAGAAGGCTTCACGATCTGGAAACAAGTCAGGCCCACGCTACAGTACATCTAAAATTCGGCGCTACGGGAAGGTTTGTCCCACACCAAAATTTGTAATTGTCCGGTGGCTTGGTTTTGTTTTCCATTGATGCCCTTCGTGTGACACTTTCGCCATCATTTTCCCTTTGCTAAGTTTGCTGCATTGCACTTACATTAGTCACTGCACTGGGTAGTTAAGAAGTTTAATTATTTAGAATGTTTTACGTAATGTAAGAGTTAGTACAGCACATATATTTACCAGAGTTTAAAAGTAAAAATTTCAATCTATTGTATGAAGTGAACTGCATCAGAACTAAGCATTGGATTCTTGCCAGGTCTGAAGAAGACAAATGTTTAGTTTGCCTTGTGTGGTATGATAACATTTTCTTTGCAAACTCTCTGAACATACCACACCCTTAATTTTTTTACCTAGTTGCATGCGCATGTTAACATTTTAGTATCTAGCTTCAAATCCCAGTTACATATTGCCAGGTCTTCACATTTTACTGCATGGAATATTAGGAAATCAATGGAGAGTGACTGTCAAACTGATTAATGCAATCTGAAAATCTACATAAACATTGAAGCATTTGTGTGCGCTTATCCTTCCTTTATTTTAAGCAATTTGTTTAAAGCACCCATAGATGAATCATACTAATTTTGTCTATGCTTTTAGGTGCCCTCCAAAATAGCAGAAACATCTTCCAAAACAAGACGTAACATCATGACCAATCTGCCCTCTGACAACTTGAGTGTTGCTGGATACAATGAATTTCAGGTTTGTCTTAGGTTTTTGATCTCTTGCTGCTCCCATCTTAGTTCTTATTAACAGGGGGTTTAGTAAATTCAGATTTGACATTTCCAAGTATTTTTATCTAATTCAGACAGGTGAAATCATCAACAGCAGCTTCATGCCAAAGTGTTGTCTTACTGGTTAGTACGCTTTCTGATCCTTGGGGGTAATGTCATTTATGAAAGTTCGTTCATAGTTTGTATTGGTTTCAGTGTCTGATGGATTTGTTTGAGGGATGTTTGAGAACTTTCAACATAACATGTAGTATAATTTTGCCTAAAGTGATAATACTTGGTTTAATAGTTAAAATACTCTATCAGGTTATGAAATTTGCCGAGAAGGTTTAGGGAATGAGGTTCAAGAGGTGGTTTCATTGTCAATTAGGATCTCTCCAGATATATTTGCATGTAATTAACCTTCTGTGTCATTCCATCTGGATTTGGCCATGTCTAAGTTTACTAAACCCTTACTGTAGTTTAACGAGGGATTAGGATTAATGTTCCAAAGGAGTAGCTTTATATTTTTCCTTATTCCATCCTTTCAATCTTTTTCAGAATCAGCTAGAGCTGATGAGTGCGGAGAAGGCCTGTCGGAGCTCTGTTGTTGGAAAAAACTGTCTGAGGGAGTTGAACACTCGTGTGCAGACTCCATCTAGTGTTTCTTCCACAATGAAGATGACACTTACACCTGGGCGATTAACAACTGCTAGTCACCTCACTGTTACCCCAATGAAGCCACCGCGACGAAATGCTTTTGCTACTCCTACCCCTACTCAGGTTAGACGGACCAGTACACGCTTGAACCTCAAAAGTCCTAGTGTTAAATCCCCTGCATCTGGAAATAGTGCCAGGCTCACCACTCCCAGAAGCAGGCTCCCTATTGTGTTTTAATTTTACCAGTTTGAGACTACATTGATGTGTGTATTTTAATTTGTGATCGATAGTGATTCTTATTAATGTATTGGGTGATGGAAACAATACTTCAGTATTCTCATGTTAAATCATTCCTAGTTAAATTTTGTTCAAAGCATCCTTTTTATCCTTTTGTTTAGCCCTATGTTTAATTGTGATTTAAATGTAGACCAGCATTTTAATTAAATATCTGCTGAAAGCAGAACTTGCACTTAGTATTATATGTTGAGAATGTTTTGTTTTATTATTATTAACATAGTATTTTAAAGTAGTAACAAATTAGTGTTGTTGTTCTACCAAGCTTTTGTTTGTTTGTTTCTGAAGTGAGACAACTTTCTCATGTATTCACTCCTTTAACAGATAGCTTAAAGTTTGAGTTACCAAGATGTTGAGTAATTACTCGATTGTGCCTAGCTTTTTTATTTTTGTTTGATTTCAATAAAAGCAAATGATTACAGTTTTTTCTTGAATCCTTTATCTGTAAGTAGCATCTCTACGTGCTCAATTTAACTAGTGCTTTCTGACCAGAAGACTTCATTGTTTTTCGAAGCACTTTCATGTTATTCCTATTTACAATAATTTGTATACAGCTTATAAAAAAATTCTGCATTTTTTTTGTACTAGTTTGGGTACTGGGGAGTAGTGTTTACTCTGACGATGTCAGTTGGTACACCCCATGCTCATTCGGTTCTGTGCACATTCCTCACCCCCACGAAAAAAAAAAAGTATCTGCTTGGCGTGGGTTTGGGTAGAGGGAAGTCAGGCGAAAACTCTGGAGACGAGGTAACTGATGGCCAAGGTGAGGAGGGAGCTGGAGCTCAGGGCACTCGAGCCGCTCCGAATGCGGCTGTACGCCTCGCTGCCCGGCCCCACGTAGGGCTGTAGGTTGGTCCGGTTGTAGTTCTCGTAATACCAGTTATGTGTTTCACGAGATATCTGCGGATCAAGGGCGGCAGGTCTAGTTATACCGACAAAGTGTTCATGAGTCTAGTGCGAGGAGGTGAACTCTGAAATTTTTCTACACCTCGTCATTCAGAAATTCGTTGCGCCCCTCACCTGTTTCTGAGGGCTGTCACTCGCAGGGCCCGCCGGCGCCTCGGCGTAGTAGTAGTGGGGCCCCTTGGCGGAGCGGGGGATGGGGCCAGACTGGGGGTCGTCGAGCGCAGGTCCGGGGGCGGGCCCGGGGCCCAGGCCGGCCAGCCCCGCGCCCGCCCCGGCGCCGGAGGACGACATGGACACCCTCGTGACGGTGGAGCGCGAGTGAGACTGCACGTGGGTCTCCGGGACGCCCGGCAGCTGGCCGCCCGGCGCGAGGAGCGCCGAGAGCGCCGACCCGGGGCGCTCGTGGTAGGGCGACGCTGTGGTCCAGTCTGCAACACGCGATGTAATGTCGATCCGCATACGTATACTCGAGACCAGACCGAGTTAGAGGCATCATAAAAATTTTCCGCTTGAGCTTGTAGTGAATGGTTGGGGGGGGGGGGGGGCTATATTGCAGAGGAATTCCCTTACCATACGCGTCGTCCTCTGTCGTCGTGGAGAACGTGGACGCCGTGATATCGGCCAGAGACGAGTCGAGGCTGGAGGGGGTTCTCCCCGCGTGCGCCAGCTCGCCGAGGTTGTAGATGACGGCCTGCTCCACCTGCGCACAGCAACCAGTCGCGGTTTGAGGTTCGGCTGATAGTAGGCAATGCATCCTCGGTTGCCTAAGTACAGATATGTAGCGGGATTTGACTATGTACCACGCGGTTCACTTTTTAGGAGAGCGAATGGCTCTTCATACACCTTCGCACGCCATGGAGCCATTTCCATATCCACAAATTAACGAGCGGGCAACCATTCATACCTATAAAAGCGTGTGAATAATTTTTCGCCAACCGACCACTTTGTGAAAAACGTCACTCACCTGCTAATGAGCGACATTCGTACATTTGGGCTCCCACAGAGCGCATCATAACGGCAGCGAGATTCGTTGCACAATGTTTGCGAAAAGAAAGAGAAAGTGCCGAGCTGACTATAAAGGTGAAGGAAACCGAAGGGGAAGGGCCTTGGAAAAGACGACAGAGGTGATCTAGAGACATGTGTATTGAGTCAGAAACATAATCGGAAAACAGGAAACAGAAATACATACATAAAAGAAGAAGGTAGAGGCACAGCATAGCACAGCAGTCAGGAGGTCAAAAGACAGTTTTAGAAGAAGAGGTTGGAGAGTCCCCTCTTGAGCATGAGCGCAGCGCTGTAGAGCTCTACCTCGACGGCGGGGTCGACGGTGGTGGTGGCCGCCGCAGCGGGGTGCAAGGTGCTGACCGTGGCCGAGGCCGTGGCCGCCGTGGACGGGGTCGAGGCCTCCACTCTGGCCACGGTCGCGTGCGTCTTGCCGTGCTGCTGGAGCGGCTGGCCGAAGCCGGGCGGCCGCGTGGGGAAGGCCGACGACAGCCTCTCCCGCGAGGACGTCTCCCTGGAGGAGGTTTCCCGCGACGAGGACGACGACTCGCGCGACGAGTCCCGGGGCAGCTCGCGCAGCGGTGCCGAGCCGCGCGGTATGGCGTCGTTGTCCTGGACGGAGACGACCGTCACGAAGCCCGGCGTCAGGCCTGCAAGGACGAATGGGAACGCTCAGTTACGGAGGAGGCCGAACATAACATGTTCAATGCTCAGCGCGAGGGGAGGGATGATGACTCGGAAGACATTTCAGAAATTTCAAAATTGAAAAGTTCGAAAAAGATTTGGTCGTTCCCTTTCCCCTCGATTGAGTCATCCGTCGAGGATCTGAATCTGTGACTCACCGTCCCCGGGTCCGGGCCTCCGCTGGTACGAGGTCCTCACGCGCAGGTTCTCCTCGCTGCTGTGGTGCTGCTTGATGCGCTCCTCGTGGCCGTCGCGGAAGTTGTAGTTCTCCGTGACCACGACGGGCCCCGACGTGGAGGTGGCCCCGAGCCGCACGGACGGGAAGTGCCGGTTGTCCGAGGCGAGGTCCACCTGCTGTCGGAAGATGTCGAGCTGCGGCGCCCCCGTGGGGCCCGGGCCCGCCCCCGGGCCCGCCCCCAACCCCGCGGCGCCCACTGGAGTGAACCCACCAGGGCCGGGCACGATGGGGCGGAAGCCACCGCTGACCGGGGAGACGCGGACCACCGAGGCGGTGGGGACCGGGGCGCCCACCCCCGCCGCCGGCGCCGTCTGCGAGGCGCCCGTCGGCGGAGGCGCGCCTAGCGTTCCGTCCCGGGCTGTGACCGTCGCGTTCTGCGGAAAGTTGGAGTTCAGATATCAGTCCGCGCCGCTCTGAGGCCGGCTGAGGTGTACACGCGTGCTCTGGGGAGACGGCAGGGGAGGGCGTTACCTCCAGTTCTCCAGTCCGGGACGGCACGACCGGTTTGCCGTCCGTGTCCCTGGCGTGGCCGAAGATGCCTCCGATGTTGAGGGACGGCATCTTGAGCGGGATGCCGAAGAAGGTGAGCCCCCCGGGCGCGGCCGGGCCCGGCGGCATGCGCTTCGGGTCGTCGGCGGCCGTCATGCCCGGGCCGGGGCCGACGCCCGGCGGCCGCAGCTTGTTCCGGGTGCCGGCGTACAGCGTCGGGGTGCCGCCGGTGACGTAGTGGGCGCCGGGCGCGCCGGGCGCGGCCATGGCGGGCGTCGAGTGGCTGGCGACGGCCGTGGCCGTGGCGGTGCCCGGCGGCGAGGCCGTGGCCGGCGCCGTGTGCAGCGAGGCCGTCTGTCCGGGCGTCACCGAGTTGGGCGTCGCGACGAGCGACGCGTTGTTCAGCGCCGTCGCATTCTCGTCGACCTGCGGCGAGAAACTCCGTGTCACGAGCGGGACGACTACAACATCCACACCACAGCGAGCAGGGTGGCGGCGGCGGCGTGGTCACTCTAGACAGACAGTAATAGAGTCTCTCGAGGTCGCGACACGCGCGTGTCCTCACCGTGACGTCAACGTATTCGTCGTAGAAGTACTCGGACTCCTCCGGCGAGGGCGCGACGTTCTGCTGCGGGGCCTGCGTCGAGCCGCGCACCTCCAGGGCCGTGGAGACGATCTGCGAGGTCCCGACCACTGGTGGATATCAACAAGTCCGTTAAATTCTCCCGCGCTGCACTCGAACAGTGATCTTCATCCTCAGTCCCCATCAGGGCCTGCTCCGAGGGGGGACCAACTCTCAAATTTATGAACACCTCTCAATTCAGAAAAATCAGGAAAAAAAATCAGGAAAATTCCAAGAAATTTTGGAAAATTTAGAAAACATTTCAAAAATTTCGGTTAAATTCAAGCAAAGCAAAAAAAATCCAAAGAATTTACTCTCGAAAATTCAGAAAAATTTTCAAAGCTTGTACACCAAAATCCAGAGTTGTTTCCCCCTCGGCCTGCTCACTCTCGTGTCAAGGGTTCTACATCTGCATCTCTCTCGCACCCGAGGGCGTCTTATGGGAACCGAGAGTCGGAGTTGTGGACAGACACCGGTCTCACCGTTGGCGGGCGGCAGGTCGATGATCTCCGCGTCGCAGGCGGGGCTGCTAGTGTGCTGCAGGCGCGCGGACAGCGGCGCGGACTTGGCGGCCGCGTCGCACTCGGCGCGCGAGACGCGGATCTCCTTGACGAGCGAGCCGTCGGCGCAGCGCGGCCCGTCGGCGTCGCGGCCCGCGTGCGCGTAGGCGTGTCCGTGCGCGTGCGCCGGCAGCTGCTCTGACTCGAGCAGCCACGAGTGCAGCCACAGCAGGTCGCACGAGCACGATAGCGGGTTGCCGTTGAGCTGCAGCTGCGACACGGTGTGCTTGAGCCGCTGGAAGGTGCTCTCCGGCAGCGACGTCATCTTGTTGTTGTTGAGGCTGAGCACCCGCAGCCGGGGCATGTTGTTGAAGGGCACGCCCTGGATGTTGCAGATGCGGTTGTTGTCCATCTGCATTGAGGCAAGGGGGCCGGTGATAGTACTTTTTTCCTTCTTCTTTTTTTTTCCCATATTTGCATTTGAAACCCAAATGTGTTATTCTTTCAAGCGTGCGACATTTCATTTGCACCGTACGAACCTTGAGCTCGACGAGCCACTCCATGGAGTTCAGTGTCTCCGCCGCCACCCTGGACACGCGGTTGTGCGACAGGTCGAGCACCTCCAGCGAGCGCAGCTGCTGGAGGCCGGCGTTCTCCAGGGCGGTGATCTGGTTGTAGGACATGTTGAGGTGCAGCAGGTGCGGCGCGCCGGCCAGCGCGCCTGGTGACACCTGCGCCAGCTGGTTCTCCTGCAGCTCGCAGTGCATGAGGTTGGGCACATCGCTGAGCGCGCCGGCGGACAGTGTCTGCAGCCTGTTGCGGGCCAGGTTGAGCTGCTGCAGCGAGGGGAGCGAGTGGACCTGGAGGAAAAGAGGGTGACTCGTCATGGCGGTTTAGAATAAGATGAGTTAAGGTCAAGAGGAATATCTGATAAAGCCTTTTAGTAATAAGCCATATATTAATTTCAAAAAACCTAAAATATTGTGTTGCTTTTGAGCTCTCAGGCAAGGCACTCAAGCCGAGTTGTTATGGATAAGGGTGGGTGTTGTCATTCAAGAGAAGGAAATCGTCTCATGCAACGCTCTTATTTTCAGGTGAAGGGGATTAAGCATGTGTATTAATGTAAAAGGAAAAGGTCATCGGGAAAATCAGAGGAACTAGGCAGAAGGTCGTTGCATGACAACTGCCCGGGACTTTAATCAATGGTCATATCGTCCCACTCATCATTTCTCGTTGGTAGTTTACACCACCCCCGATGACAAATTAGAAAAGGATGGAGGAGCGTTTTGTACCCAGTGCCATATAGGATCAGCAGCGAGAGCTATGGCCAAGAGGTTCGCCCGGGTCGACGCGAGGTGGAGCCACTGTCGACGGGGACCCCATTGGGGGACCCGTTCCCGCGCTCGGTCGGGGGCCCCAATGGGAGCGCGCGGCGGGAAACCGGACCAGTTTGAAATGGCGCGCGGGCGCGGCCGTGTCCGCGGGCGACCTCCAGGTGGGGTGGCACTTGCCACCCCTCCCCACCCCTCCTCCCTCACCCAAACCTACCTCTCCCCACTCCTCCCCACCCGAACCTACCCCCCCCCCCCCCTCCCTCACGTCACCCACCGAGCGCGGCTGCAGGTTGTGCAGCTCGTTGCTGTCCAGGTCGAGCAGCTGCAGCCGCGGCAGCCGCTCCACGGCGCCGGCCTTGAGCTCGCGCAGCTTGTTCTTGGCGAGGCGGAGCTCCTGAAGGCCGGCCAGCGCCGTGAGCGCGCCGGGCGGCAGGTCGCGGACGCGGTTGTGCGAGAGGTCCAGCACGCGCAGCGAGGGCAGCTGCAGCAGCGCCGAGGGGATGTTGGGCAGGGCGTTGTGCGACGCGCGCAGCACCTCCAGGTTCCTGCAGGCGAGACTCCAGGTTACTTTCAACTTACAACTACCTGTATTTTTTTTTATTCTTTTTTTTTAAGTAAGAGTACTCAGCCTGAGGGCCTGAGTGGGAAACAACTCTGAAATTCGGTGTGCAAATTTTCGTGTTTGGGAACAGGCCGACTCGTACTACGGTTATTTGCACCTCCGACGATTCGTCCTCAACAATTCGTCCCATGATTACTAGTCCCCAGACTTTTCGTCCTCGGTTACTTTGTCCCTAGTTAATTAGTACTAAGAGAACTTGTAACATTTTTATTATTCCATGCAGATGTTGTGGCCGCATGCCCGGGTGAAGTCCACGACGCGATCCTCCCAAGGGGCGGGCAACTCATGTATTTCCGTGTACACTTGCCTTGTATTTCTAATATATTTTTCGGTATTTTTCTCGTATTTTTGTTGAGTATTTCTATGTATTTCTGTGTATTGTAGAATATTTCATGGTATTTTTATTGTATTTCTAGAAATACACAGGTATTTCTGTGTACACGTTTTTTTTTTTCGACTTGACCGCCCCTCGGATCCTCCTCCTTGTAGCGAATACCCCTGTCCTGAGGGATCCAATGGATGGGACGAATGGGGATGAAAAATGGGACAAATAAGGGACAAATTTTTAAAACCGAGGACGAAATATCTTCGGACGAGTAAAACCAGGACAAAAACTCTGAGGACAAATGGACGGAGTACGAGTCCTTAGGGGGACGAGTTATGGGGGGACGAATGGGCATGGAGCCTTCGTGTTTTTTTTTTTTCGTGACTTATTTTTGGGGGGACTTTTTGAGAATTTTCCTGAATTGTAGTGATTTTTCTGAAATTTTCTGAGTATTTTCCTTGATAATTCTGATTTTTTTCTGATTTTTTCTCTTTCTGAATAACGAGGTGTACCAAAAAATCCAGAGTTGTTTCCCCCTCGACTTGGCCATCGTGACCACAATATGATCACGCCAGCCGCTCGGAGGGTGACTTAGGTTTCAATATCATGACGCGACGCAAGGCGGCGTGTCACTCGCGGCAGATAGGGGCGGGCTCCACAGAGCTCGCGACTCGACTCGACGGCTTCAATCGGCCGTGAAATCTCTTTATCCACCGCTACTCTGTCAGCGCTTCGCCACGGCAGCGCGGCAGTGCTGATAATTCCCTCCCCGGGCCTCGGCACGGGCCGCCCCGCCCCGCCCCGCCCCGCCTGACTCAATCCATGATTGGCCCGTAAAGGAGGAACTGGGCTCCAAACTCGGCGCGAAAATGCGCTTCGCTACGCCGCCTTAGTGAGCTGTTGGCCTAGGTCGCGAGCGGGGCGGGGCGGGCCAGGCGAAGCGGCAGGCGACGGCGGCCGTGGCCCGAATCCCGCGCGCGGGGCAGGTCCTGCTGCAGCTTCTACTGATCCTGCTTCGAGGGGCCCAGCACTCGGAACGCGAGCGTACACACGAATACCGATTACCATTATTGCCTACGAGCAGTTTTCGGTGACATTTTCGATCAAAGATTGAAATTTATAAAATTAAGAGGGAAACAACTTTGAATTTTGGTGTGCAAATTTTGCGAATTTTTGCGAATTTTTATTGTGAATTTTTGCTTCAATACTGCCTATTTTTTGTGAATTATTGTAAATGTTCATAAATTTCTCTGAATTTTCCAGAATGTCTCTGATTTTTTACTCGTTCTTTACCACCACCAACTCCTACTTGGTGGTAGAAGAACGAGTATTGATCTCAGTGCGATGTCACGCGTGACGGTAGTCGTTCTCGCAATGCAGAATGCGTACACTCATGAAACTTATACCATTCGAAACTGGGAATGCTGTAGGCGTGACCAATAATGGACCTTTTTTCAAGTTTGACACTACTTTTTTGAGAACTCTTAACAAAATTTGCCTGTTTTCGTTCTAAGTCGATAGAGCCGTGCCACACAACGAACCTGCATCTCGTAACACGAAGCACGTACACGCATGACAATACTACCATTCGAAAATTCATCTGCTATTATTACGGGCTGCTAGGAATATTGTTTAAGTCTAATAGTAATATTTTGAGAACTCTTAACAGATTTCACAAGTTTTCTGAGTCTAAGTCCCGTTTCCCGCAGCCATTGCTGCTGCTCTAGTGCTGCCATCTGTAAAACAATTGCTGGTTGCTGGCGGCTATATATTCGTATTCATATTGATTGACGCGGAACGTCCCGAAAACTGAAGCGCGTCTTTTTGAAAGCGTTGACTTTTCCAACAACGCTCTTGTGCCCTGAAGGGAATACCCAGAATAGCGTCATCAGTGACAAAACTATCAGCATTTCCAGTTTCATATAGTTTATGTTTAATGACAATTAGCATTGGCCATGTAAAGAACGAGTACCAGTATTAGCACAAAATTAATTTTGTGATTTTCTTTTCTGCTTGTTTCTATGTTTCTCTGAATTTTCCTGTTTTATTTTTCTGAATTACGAGATGTATAAAAAAATTCAGAGTTGTTTCCCCCTCGTATTAAATTTATTAAATACTTTTATGAGGAAAAACCCAAAACATCTTAAAATAACAATGTAAAGCGGAATTTTGAGGATGGTACCACCAGTAAGTACCGGACGAGGGACGAGGTGTTCCTGCTGAGGCTCACCTGTTGCCCCTCATGGCGTCCGGCTCGATGCTGGCCAGCTGGTTCCGCGACAGGTCGAGCACCTGCAGGCTGGCCGCCTCCTGCAGCACGTCCCCGGGCAGCGACTCGAGGCGGTTGCCGCGCAGGTCCAGCTCGCGCAGCAGCCGCAGGTCCTGCAGGCTGCGCGGCAGCAGGGACGTCAGCCTGTTGCTGCGCAGCTCCAGGCGCTCCAGGCGGTTGAGGCCCTGCAGCGCGGCCGTCTCCAGGGTCTGCAGGGCGTTGCCCGAGAGCAGGAGCTGCTGCAGGCCGGGCATCTGGCGGAACGAGTCGGCCGGCACGCGCTTCAGCCCGTTGTTGGAGAGGTCCAGGAAGCGCAGCGCGGGCAGGTTCATGTCCGGCGACGTGGGCGGCGGCAGCACCGTCACCTGGTTCATGGGCATGCGCAGGTACTCGACGCCGGGCGGCAGGCCCGGCACCAGCTGGCTCAGCCGGTTGCGGCCCACGTCCAGCTCGAACAGGTTGAGCAGCATGCGGAACGTGGCCGGCGACACGACGGCCAGCGCGTTGGAGCTCAGGTTGACATGCTCCAGGGCGGGCGTGTTGAGGAAGGAGCCCGGGTCGACGTGCGCGATGTTGTTGCCGCTCAGGTCCAGGCGGCGCAGCGACGGCAGGTTGGCGAGGAGGCGCGGGTCGCAGCGCCGGAACTGGTTGTACGAGAGGTCCAGGCCCTGGAGAGGGAAGCACCACCGCACGAGTAAGCAAGGCTCGGGGCTCGCGCAAACAGGAATATGTGAATGTTTTACACCTTTGGGTGGGTGAAGTTCCATTCACTCACTTCAACAAGCAAGACTGTTCACACGCTACTTCAGATCTGCCAATAGAATTTTGCAGACTTTGGATCCGCGAATGGGATTTCGCACACTTGAAACGTAGGAATGGAAATTCGCACACCTGCAGGTGAGCGATATTCACGCAATTGTGTTTCCAATGCATGACGCGGGCGCGCGATGCTCACGCTCACCTTGAGAGCCGGCAGGTTCCAGTAGGGCTGGTCCAGGTTGTTGCTCAGCATGTTGTGCGAGAGGCGCAACTCCCTCAGCGCGGGCATGTTGTTGAACGAGTCCCGGAACACGCGGTGCACGCGGTTGCGATCCAGATGCAGCCGCTCCAAGGACACGTGGCCGCGGCCCAGGGCGCCCATTCCGATCTAGTTACAGTTTTGAAAGAAGAATTTTTGGTCAAAATCTGAAAAGGAAATCGAGTCAGCGGGCGGAGCGACGCAGGGGCTGCTCCGGAAAAGGCCCTCACCCACCTCAACGATGCGGTTGTCGGACACGTCCAGGAACCGCAGCCTGGGCAGAGCGTCCAGCACGGCCCGCACTGCGTCTGCCGAGTCCAGAGCGTTCTCCTGCAGGTAGAGCTGCTCGAGGTTGGAGGCCGAGTGCTGCGCGGTGAAAAATTATGAATTATTGTGATTATTATTATTCTAGATTTTTCTCGCGCATGTAGACGCACTTTCTCCACGATGTAATGGCATCCGGAAAAATGTGCCGTACACAGTTCATAAAACTCGTTGCTTAAGGTCACGGGAATTTGACCTCCTCGAATGTCTTGACCTTTAATCTAAATTCGGCCGAAGTTCATCAGACATCAATGAGGTGAGTAAATTTCGTCTGAGTTTGCAGAAATTCTTTAATTAAAAGGCTATATAAAATCAGGACCTAGAAGCTTAAAAATCAATACACTATGGTTCAGCTCGTAGCTGAGTAGGTAGACTGAATTTGAAGTCTGCCCCTCCGCCCCTCCCCCAGCTTCGGTGTTCTGGTTCGCAGAGTGTCACTCACGTGCAGGAAGGCCTCGGGGTGCACGACGCGGACCTGGTTGCGGCTCAGGTCGAGGGTGCGCAGGGCGGGCAGCCGCTGGAAGGCGCCGTGCTGCAGCTCGACGATCCGGTTGCCGGCCAGGGACAGCTCCCGCAGCGCGGGCAGGTCGGCGAAGGAGGCGGAGGGCAGGATCTCGAGCTGGTTGTCGTCGACCTGCACCGCGGCGAGCGAGGGCAGCTCGCTGAGCGCGCGCCCCACCATGGCCGCGTCCGAGAGCTTGTTGGCGCGCAGCGTGACCTCGGCGAGCGCGGGCAGCCGCTGCAGCGCGCGCGGGTGGATCCAGGTCAGGCCCGTGTCCGAGATGTTGACGGAGGTGAGGCGGGGCAGGTCGCTGACGGTGCCGGCGTCCAGGGAGGCGAGCCTCGGGGACGACACCTGCGAACACACGGGGGGTGAGAGCTGGTCTGGACCCTCAGCAAGGGACCGAGGAGTGAGGGGGTAATCACTCATACAAAATGTGTACACTTATTTTTTTACTTTTGATTTTTAGCTTATGATACGAATGTATCAGCCTGAATGTTTTAATTTATTTTATGTTTTGTTTTGATTTTTCTTTTGGTTTTTCAAGGTAAATTTCTGTCATTGTTTGATAAATTTTCATTTCTTTTTTCATTTTATTTCGTTTTTTTGTTCATTTTTTCCTCGATATTCTGGATTTATCTTTCTTTTTGATTGTTCTGATTTTATTTTTTTATGAGCGATATTCACCCACCCACAAGAAGTGTGAGTCATCCATTCACGCACGTGGGTGTGACTTTCACACACTTGTTGTGTCTCAGGGCGCAGCATTACTCACGACGTGCAGCTGCTCGAGGTAGGGCAGGTTGCCCAGGTGGCCCGGAGGCAGCTCCCACAGCATGGCGGACTGCACGAGCACGTAGCGGAGGCGGGGCAGGCCGGCGAGGCGCGGCAGTCGCTGCATCTCCCCGCACTGCAGCGTCACGGCCTCGAGGCGCTTGAACGGGATGAGCGAGTCGTCCGGGAACGCCCGGAGCAGCGGCTCCACCAGGAACAGCTCGAGCAGCGAGTCCTCCAGGCCCGCCAGCCACGTCGCGGCCACCTGCGGGAGTAGAGCGGAGCGGGCCTCGTTAATCGGACGCGTAATTGTTTTCTTATTAATCAATTTCTTTATTGAATGAATGCGTGGCACGTACACTCTGGTAAAACGAATGAATAGTTCTATGCACCACCTGATGCATAGCTCCTCATGTATAATGCTTACACACTATGTCCTGCATAGTTCTAACTAGACATAAGCTGATGTATAGTTTTTAGACATTTTGCAAGTGTATAGCTCGTCAGAAAAGTTTAGAAGAATTCAAGGAAATTTAAGAAAATTAACAAAAATTCGCGGCAATTTAGAGAAAATTCTAGCAGATATTCACAAAAATTCAGTAAAGGTTCCCAAAAGTTCACGAATATGCTCAAATTTTGTACATTAGAATTCTTGTTTCCCTCTCGACTTACCGTCTCCAGGCCGTTGTCGCGCAGCATCAGTCTGGACACGCGGAGCCCCGTGGGCCCCGCCAGCGCCGACCCGCCCAGGGAGGTCCACGCGTTGTTCTCCAGGATGAGCTCGTCCAGGGCGCGAGTGGGCAGCAGGCGCGCCACGTTGCGCAGCGCCGCCAGCACCGCGGGGAGCTCACTGTGGCTGCACCTGCGCGACACCAACCAGCGCACCGAGTTCAACACCTCTCTCGAAAGAACGAGATAAACTAAGCTTAAGTTTGTTTCGGCAAAAGGAAATTTGGACGGACCATTTCAGAGGAAATTCTGCGTGTATAGTTTTTGTTGAACTTCTTACTTTTTTCATTTGGGCAACTTTTACTCTCTTTTCCTTTCTTTCTCTCTCCCCTTCCTTTTCTTTCTTCCTCTCCTTCTCTCCTCTTCCTTTTCTCTTTCCCTCCTTTCTCTTTCCCTTTTGCCTCTCTCCCATGTACCCAGTATAGCTCATGTATACCTGTGCAGCCCCACTATTTTAAGACCCTGTTTGGGCGCCACAGTCGGGCCAAAGACTTGAGTTTTTCATATTAGTTCAATTTATGTAAGCCGAGGGGGAAACAACACTGAATTTTCTTTTACAAATTTGATGAATTTTTGTGAGTTTTTATTGAATGTTTCTGAGTTTTGACTTGAATTTTACCTTAATTCTGTGAGTTTTCCAGAATTTTTCTGAGTCTTCCTGACTTTTCTGAATTTATCTAAATTTCTCTATTTTTTTCCTCAGAATTTTCCTATTTTTTTTTTTTTCTGAATTACGTGGTGTACAAAATTTCAGAGTTGTTGTCCCCTCAGGTTAGTGACGGCGCGGCGTTAGGAACTCACCATATCTGTATCTCGTCTCCGCGCAGGCTGCACCGACACGGCGAGATCTCCTCCTCGGTGGGGCAGGTGACCGCGGCCTGCGCGCTCTGCCCCGTCACGCCCAGGGGCCCGCCCCCAGGCCCGCCCCCGACCAGCAGGAGCAGCAGCGCCGCCCCCAGCAGGGCGTCTCTCCAGGGCAGCCAGCCCCAGCGCCGCCCCCGGCCGGGGCCGCTGGCGGGGGCGGAGGCGGGGGCGGACAGCATCGAGACTCGGGGGCCGCCGCGCCAGCGTCTCTGCGGGGACAACAGGGAGAACACTGTTAAATAAAACCTCGAAAATTCACGAAGTTTTCGTCGTGATAAAAGTTTCCAGAACTCTTTGTGATTTTTTCCCCCCCGGA
This sequence comes from Frankliniella fusca, assembly GCA_029379305.1. Classification (NCBI taxonomy): domain Eukaryota; kingdom Metazoa; phylum Arthropoda; class Insecta; order Thysanoptera; family Thripidae; genus Frankliniella; species Frankliniella fusca. The sequence goes on along the minus strand of JAHWGI010001278.1, from coordinate 1,513,639 downwards.
AAATCACAACTCTTCTTCGTTATAAAAAAAAAGTACAACGTCAACCTTATTGCGACCGGTCTAAAACTAAAACAGGTCAGAAATCCCTGATTTCGGACTACAGTTGCTTCATACTGTATCGAGCTAGTGCTGGGAAATCACAAGAAATTTTTGACAGTGAAGGAGCGTCACCGCGTCCACGGACTGCTCGAGCCGAGCTTTGACGCCGTCTAATACAAGTGTGCGAACGTCACTCACTTACAAGTGAGCTATAGCGATTCACTCACTCGTAGATATGCGACAACTGATTCACACACTTGCAGACAAGACGAGGAGGGCCTGCTACACGATGAGTATGAATAATTAGCGGAACACCCACGGGCGTTTGAAAAACAACTCACTCACCAGCTAGTGAGCGGCATCAAATTTCCAGTGCGGAAACGGTTCAACAGCAAACCAGCGGGAAGCCCACCCGGCATTCATTAACGCATCGCAACGCGGCCTGCCGCCGCTCTATCGCCGGATTTATGACGTGTGACCACTGCAGAGTGAACGCCGGTAGAGTGCAAGTGAAGGCCTGGCAGACCTGCCCCGCCCCGCCCCGCCCCGCTTGCGCTGGACTCTGCGCCGCCACGGGGCTGATCCCGTTCGCTAACCCAGATGCCATGCTCCATACGCGGTTGGCTGGCCCTGGCCGCACGGTGCCCGCCCACCACCTCTTCCAGCTCATATACCGGGTGTCCAAGCGAAGACAGGACAGTACGTTGGGTTGCCTACGCGCTGGCTGCAGGCGCTATGGGGAGCGGGGTGGCGGCGGCGTGTGGAGGGGGCACCCCACCACCGCTCTGCCGCTAGAGTCGCTGTGGAAGGGAGTAGCGCAACGGAGTGTGGAGTGCGAGCAGGCGGGAGTGGGGACCACCAGGGCTGCGCTGCCAGCCCTGCGCCCTGTCGAGCGCCCCTCCGACCCCGCGGGGTTGCCCGCGACAAGGACCCCTCCTCCCGCGTGACACCGCGCGGGTGCCCGCAATCCACGACAAGGACCGATGCTCCCCCGTGACACGGGCACCTTCCCCGTGTCACGGGCAGCCCCGCGGGATTGCGGGCACCCGCACGGTGTCACGCGGGAGGAGGGGTCCTTGTCGCGGGCAACCCCGCGGGGTCGGAGGGGCGCTCGACAGGGCGCAGGGCTGGCAGCGCAGCCCTGGTGGTCCCCACTCCCGCCTGCTCGCACTCCACACTCCGTTGCGCTACTCCCTTCCACAGCGACTCTAGCGGCAGAGCGGTGGTGGGGTGCCCCCTCCACACGCCGCCGCCACCCCGCTCCCCATAGCGCCTGCAGCCAGCGCGTAGGCAACCCAACGTACTGTCCTGTCTTCGCTTGGACACCCGGTACCCATGCCCCCATCCCCCCCCCCCCAACTACCCCTATCCCCCCTCCATGACGGGGGAATTTTCCCTTTTTCTTCAAAAAAATCAGACATTGTTCTTACCGTGTAGATGAAAGTTCAATTTTGCTAGGCTGGAAGGCAAAACGCAAGCTCAAACACAGCGAAATAAAGCACGCTGCTTCTACACCTGTAGGTGTTATTATAACTGCCAGGCAGCACTTTTCACACGGGTGCGTCTTTGTTGCATGGTGTTCAGGCGCAGGCACAGATGTAAGCGCAGTTCTCTCTGCCGTGTTTGGGCTTCCTATTGCTGTGCGTGTGCACTGCACACCTGATCCCCGTGCCACGGCGCTTAACTATGAATAACACCGCGCGGCAAGAATGTGAACACGTTGCGAAGGGGAAACAACTTCGAATTTTGGTGTTCAAATTTTGTGAATTTTTGTGACTTTCTAATGAATATTTGTGAATTTTTGCTAGAATTTTTCCTAAAGTTTCGTAAATTTTCCTAAATTGTTCTTATTTTTTTAAAAAAATTTTAAATTAATAATAGGTGTGCAAAAATTTCAATGTTGTTTCTCCCTAGACACGTTGGCGCGTCAGGGACGCATTTGAGGCGGGTTGCGGGGTCAGGGCAGGTAGTTTCCTTTTCCACCACAACCTAGTATGCTGATGCTGTCACCAAAAGGGGTCGTCGGTTCGCACATACAAGATGACCCCAAAACACACATCTCTCTCTCCCGCCGCCTTCTGACATCACGTCAGCTGCTCGGCACCGCCTTTGTCTTCCTTCAACCGCTCCGTCCAAGGGGGGGAGGGGGGGGAGTAGGTGGGGGAGGGGGTAAAGGTAAGGGTGGTCGCTCGCGTGGAACGCATTTGAATGGCGCGCCGGGCCGGCGGGTCGCGCCGCTTGGTCTGGAGATGTGTGTCGGGGCAGAGCGAAGCGGGGCGGGGCGGGGCGGGGCGGGGCGGGGCGGGGCGGGGCGGGGCGGGGCGGGGCGGGGCGGGGCGGGGCGGGGCGGGGCGGGGCGGGGGCGGGGCGGGGCGGGGCGGGGCGGGGCGGGGCGGGGCGGGGCGGGGCGGGGCGGGGCGGGGCGGGGCGGGGAGGGTCGGGGCGGGGCGGGGCGGGGCGGGGCGGGGCGGGGCGGGGCGGGGCGAGGTGGGGCGGAGCAGGGCGGAGGCAGCTGTCTGCAGCAGCACAAGCAGTACGTCACAGAGTGGTTACATCCCATTCGGGCGTGGGGCCGAGCGGGACGAATGCGTCTGGAGACAGACTTTCAACAAATGAACTCCACCACAGGCCATGTACTAGTCACATTTCTCGCCCTTAATGAGCGAAGCATTTTTCATCGCTCAGGAAAAGTGACGTTCTCTGAAACGACTCAAATCAAGTCTTTTCTGGTTTTTGGAAATCGCTCCTGTAGAGTGACGTTTGATAATTTGACTCAAAAAGAGTCATCAAAGTGACTCTTATAGAGCGACGTTTATCCATCTCGCTCTCCAAAGAGCATGAAAATTTGGTACAGAAAAGTCGCTCTCCCAAGAGCGACAAAGGCGACTCCTCCATTTTCAGTGACGGAGGGCGGGAGGAACATTCGTGAATCAACTTCGATCAGACCTTTTTGCAGCCCTGACTCACCGCGGGGACCAGCATGTGAATGAATGAAGGTGCATGCATTTAATTCGATGCCACTGGGAAGCCAGCTCCCAAACTTGGAGTTCACACAACTACACATGTATTTGTGGGAAATGCACGAAAAGTACAATAAGAAATACACGTGGAAAATACGAGGAAATACATGAGAATACTAAAGTCATTCATCAAAATATTTATCATAAATACGAAGAAAACACCAGAAAATAACTAGGAAATGCAAGAAATGCAAAGTAAGTGAACACTAGAAATACATGCGTTGGCCACGCGCACTCGGGTCTCCAAGTGCACGAGGACACGCTGCCAGCAGGTGGATTCAGGATATCGTTCAGTAGTGTCTTCTCTCTCACTCCTTATGGGCCAGCCCCGTGAGTGCAACAAGGACAGAGAGACGAAGTCGGAGCTCGGAATCGCCCTGCAGCCACGTGTTCTCCACAAAGGGGTTCCCCTCCCCTCCGCCACGCGCGCAGACGTGGCGAAAGTCACTCACACTGACGGCCCTGGTAGCGAACCGCACTTCCCCTGAGGGGCGTGCCAGACCGGACCGGGCCGGGCAGCCCTTTTTGGTCGACAGATACGCCTCCGCCACGCGGCCAGAGACAATCGAATGGTGTGCTGCAACAACTCCCACATCCGTCCGGTGAGGGACGACGCTTCTGCCTCCCGCCCCCACCCCGCCCCGCCCCGCCCCGCCCCGCCAGGACTGATTGTATAGTCCGTCTGCTCCCTCTTGTCCTCGGCCACCATCAGAAGCGCAGACACGCAGACAGCAGGGAGTGTTGCCAGAAAAAGAGGTAATAAGACCCTCATACGAAAAGAAAAGCGAGAAAGGCGCGGGCTGTTTCTGCGGCTGCCAAATAGCAAGGAAAACCTGAGCCTGAGCACAAGGGCGTATGTATAAGTTGGCGCGTAAGCAAGCGAAGAAGGTGCAGCGAATATTTTCCCGACAGGCCTGAAAGTATCTTGCCTCGCAGTGATCGAAACGGGGTGGTCCATATCCGCAGAGACTCCACCTCATCTCCACATCCGAGTCCGAAAGGAGGGGGGGGGGGAGGGAGAGAGAGAGGGAGAGAGAGAGGGAGAGAGAGAGAGAGAGAGAGAGAGAGAGAGAGAGAGAGAGAGAGAGAGAGAGAGAGAGAGAGAGAGAGAGAGAGAGAGAGAGAGAGAGAGAGAGAGAGATGATCATTCATGCAATAAAATGTGTACAATTATTTTTTTAGAATTCTGATTTAAAACAAAAAAAATTGCTTTATTTGATTTTTTGTTTTTATTTTTATTCTGATTTTTCAAGGAAAATTTCTGTCACTTTGTGATAACATTTAATCTATTATTACCTCAGTTTCTGAATTTTTCAATTTTATTTTGGTTTATTTGTTTACTTTTCCTCGATTTTTCTGACTTTTTCCTTGTTTTTTTTTTTTTTTTAATGACTTTTTTTTGGAGGGGCCGTACAATGAATTTTCGTGGTAACTCCTTGGTAACTCCCCCCTCGGCCAAACTAGTCCATGATTATTGGCTGAGCCACCGTTACGGAATAGAATAGAAGAAGAAAAGTAAATCTATTTGAGGCGAAGCCGAAGGGATCGACGTTAGGGGGGCTGGCTGGAACCCGGACCAAATCGCGGTCCCTTCCGGGCTGACCAACACCACAAACACAAAAACCAGTAACAAAAAAGTATCGATAAAACTGGAGTTTTCGCAAGTTTACACGGAAAATAAAATAAACCATTCGGAAATACAACATGTTTTTGTATTAACTTTACGAAAAACAGTTACATTGACTAATTAATCTCATAATATTCACTTAATTTTGTGTCCCGTGTTGCCGGACTGTTTGTTTATCCCTTATGTTTGAATCGCGTTGGGCGGGCTGCGGGCTTACTGTTATTGTTATTGTAGTCGAAAACAATGCGGGATGTCTAGATTTTTTTCCTACAATTTACTTTGCTTGACACACGATGCATCCTAGCAACATATATTACCACGGGTGAGATATGATGTTGATTTATGAAGTATGATGAAATTTGTGGTAAATATTAAATTTGCTCCAATAAAACATCAGGTTGCCTCGGGATCCTGAAGTTTCAGAGAAATGGGTAGAATTCATCATAAATCAAAACAAATGTGGTGAGGTTACTGCCCATAGCACTACTTACCCGTGTAGTGATCATTTCAAGAATTAATTTAAAGGATTACGAAAGTTAAAGAACGGAGCCATTCCTATCATTCCTTTATCCAAAAGTGATGTTCGTGAAACTCAAAGCCCCTCTACTGTCGCTGCCCAAAATGGTTACTCCCCACAGCACTACTACTACAGTTTGTGCTTCAAATTCATATGATATTATTTAAATGAATACATTTCAGTGACTAAAATTTCAACTCAATCATTTCAAAAAAATGAAGCTCCTACAGTTTGCCGTTCAAATTTGAACGACATTGTTTCAGATACGCATACTTCATTGACTGACATTCCAAATATTTTTGCATATGAGTTCTCCTCATACCTAGAAGTAAACATCAGTTCTCTGACAAATCAGAATCGTCAGAATCAGGAAAAGTTGCAGTCATAGAAATTAGACATTTATTTTCCATCCATAAATTTCCATTCAGCATAGTGAACATCCACCTAGCTGACCACAAACCGCCACAAAAACAGTACCACATAACAACAGCACTTTCAAAATTCAAATTTAATTCAATTATTTTAACATTGTTCAATTAATTCATTCAAATGAATAAAGCCAGCGAAGCCAACACGATCTTTCAGATCCACCTAGTCTATCAACAAGTTTAACAAAGCAGCGTCAATATATGCATAAATGAAGAAAATGCGACGATTTGTTCTCCGCAACAGTTTTGCTGAGCTCCCCTGCGAGTTGGAGAAAAGGCAGGAGAGAGAGCGGGTCTGGCGGCGGCGGGCGGCGCTGGCGGTCTGTGGGGAGGATGCAAGGGAGGCAGGCAGGCCGTTATGCAACCGCGAGGCGAGGTGTGGTGACTACAGGAAGGCCAGCCCGCCCAGCCCAGCGACAATTTCTGTTCTGGGCGTGGCGTGGCGTGGCGTGGAAGTGCGGTCAGACTGACCGGACCGGGCCGGCGCGGGCCGGGCAGCGCTCTAGACCGCTATGCGTTTGACGGCGCGACACCCCATGACGCTATGGTGGTGCGGCCTCGCGGCGGCGTTGCTATAGCATGACCCTTGAGCACGCCCCCGCCCCCGCCCCACCCCGCCCCGGCCAGGGCAGGGCAGCCAGCTCTAGGGCTCCATAGGACCCGCAATATCCTGTAACGTTCCGCCTCAACAGGCTCGCGGCCGCCAGCAGGGCCAGCAGGAGCGGGAGGGGGGACGGGGTGAGGGCTGCTGCAGGCGCCGCCGGAGTAGGGGTGATTCCGCACAGTGGTTTCGTCTCTCGCCTGTCCTTGTCGCACCGGTGGGACGAGGCCATAAGGAGCAAGCGAGAGAGGACACGACTGAGCGCTGCTCGGAATCACTCTCTGCAGGTAGTAGCCCAGGAACATTAGACAAAATAAGGCCCTGACCCGGACAAAATTCGCAACAGTGGGGAACTTTCAGGGCTTGTAGTAGGTGGTCTTGGGAGTACTCCCACCGAGTTCCCCTAAAATCGGTCCACCCGTTCACCCGTGAGGGCCGTTCAAAGTCCGCCATTTTGGATTTCTACGCTGAAACGGTTTTTTTGCCTATATCTTCTGAACTATTTGTGGCATCGAGGTGAGCTAGTGCTCAAATTGTTTCTTACACTCTGTTCTACAAGAATGATTTAATGCATTTTCCTCTAAAATCTGTCGTACACTGCTAAAAAAATACAAATGCTGGAAGTTTTAAATTTTTTAAAACTCATAATTTTCTTTTCGGTCGATTTGCGGGAAAATGACTGCTCCAATCGAAAAATTATGTTTTCTAAATGTTGAAGAGCGTTTCCTGAGGATTTTAAATCACATAAGGAAGTCTTTGTTACGTTCACCGGTCGCCGCCAGCGAGGCGCGAACGCTCGACAGCGCAGCTTTGGACTGCCTCCCCAACGACGGCTAGCGGCTGGCGGCTCTGAGATATTTCTCAGAATATATCCTAAAATAACAGAGATACAGAGGTCATCAGAAGCGCAAATTGAACCTCACACTAAAATAGATCAGACTACGTCGACTTTTAAGTATATTTTTCACTCTTCATGAGGAATAGTAGGCCGGGCGCTTTTGACGCGTGGGGTGCGGTCAGGCTCGTTGGGAAAATTGGTGTTTTGAGAGATACAGTGTGGTTTATGAGTATTTTGAATCCTTACAGAATCAGCAACACCGGGGAACTTTTACAGCTTGTTGTAGACAGTTTTGGGAGTCCCCCCACCAAGTTCCCCTAAAATTTTACTGACCGTTCACCCGTGACGGGTGTTCACAATTCATAGTTTTTGTTCTCTTTGGAGTAAAAAAGATTTTGTCTCTAACTTCTTATCTATACATGCTATTGGGGCGTTCGAGTGCCCCCTTTGCTTTACTATAAGCGCGCAACATAATTGATTATCAGTGCTTTTTACGAAAAACAATTCGTCCGCTTTAAAAAGGCAAAACTGTCAAAAATATAATTTTTTAAAAAACCTCAAATATTGGATTCCACTCATTTGCCAAAAACTGACTAATCTAATCGAAAACTTGTATCAAACAAATGTTGTAGAGTGATTCGTAACGAAACAGAATCACATACTGAAGGCTTAGTTTGCTTTAAACCGTCGCTGCCAGTGGGACGCGAACGCGCGTCCACGCGACCCCGAACTGTCTTCCTGCAAGCTACTTGAGGCCGCCCGGGCAGGGGTGTCTTCGAATATCTCCGTAACTATGTGAGATAGAAAAGTGATCGAAAGTGCAGTTACTCCTCGTCGTATAGGGAATGTAAGCAACTTAATCATGGCCTCTGTCGTCTCGAACCCGACTCCACACACTTCCTAACAACGGCATTGTAAAAAAAAAAAAAAAAAAAAAAAAAAAAAAAAATTCCCCGAGAGATTGATTTTCTGCTGTAATTTTGGGTTTATTTGTGCTGAAAACGATTTCATGTGACCAAATCATTTTGCGCGACAATTACTTTGAAAAATATCATGACTTATGTTTAGTAAAAATAAAGAATACGCCGTCGAAAAGTAAAACTAGTCAAAAAAATAAAAGGGCTAAAATAATTAAATTCATTGTTGGCTAGTGTGTGGAGTTGGGTTCGAGACGACAGAGGCCATGATTAAGTTGCTTACATTCCCTATACGACGAGGAGTAACTGCACTTTCGATCACTTTTCTATCTCACATAGTTACGGAGATATTCGAAGAAACCCCTGCCCGGGCGGCCTCAAGTAGCTTGCAGGAAGACAGTTCGGGGTCGCGTGGACGCGCGTTCGCGTCCCACTGGCAGCGACGGTTTAAAGCAAACTAAGCCTTCAGTATGTGATTCTGTTTCGTTACGAATCACTCTACAACATTTGTTTGATACAAGTTTTCGATTAGATTAGTCAGTTTTTGGCAAATGAGTGGAATCCAATATTTGAGGTTTTTTTAAAAAAATATATTTTTGACAGTTTTGCCTTTTTAAAGCGAACGAATTGTTTTTCGTAAAAAGCACTGATAATCAATTATGTTGCGCGCTTATAGTAAAGCAAAGGGGGCACTCGAACGCCCCAATAGCATGTATAGATAAGAAGTTAGAGACAAAATCTTTTTTACTCCAAAGAGAACAAAAACTATGAATTGTGAACACCCGTCACGGGTGAACGGTCAGTAAAATTTTAGGGGAACTTGGTGGGGGGACTCCCAAAACTGTCTACAACAAGCTGTAAAAGTTCTCCGGTGTTGCTGATTCTGTAAGGATTCAAAATACTCATAAACCACACTGTATCTCTCAAAACACCAATTTTCCCAACGAGCCTGACCGCACCCCACGCGTCAAAAGCGCCCGGCCTACTATTCCTCATGAAGAGTGAAAAATATACTTAAAAGTCGACGTAGTCTGATCTATTTTAGTGTGAGGTTCAATTTGCGCTTCTGATGACCTCTGTATCTCTGTTATTTTAGGATATATTCTGAGAAATATCTCAGAGCCGCCAGCCGCTAGCCGTCGTTGGGGAGGCAGTCCAAAGCTGCGCTGTCGAGCGTTCGCGCCTCGCTGGCGGCGACCGGTGAACGTAACAAAGACTTCCTTATGTGATTTAAAATCCTCAGGAAACGCTCTTCAACATTTAGAAAACATAATTTTTCGATTGGAGCAGTCATTTTCCCGCAAATCGACCGAAAAGAAAATTATGAGTTTTAAAAAATTTAAAACTTCCAGCATTTGTATTTTTTTAGCAGTGTACGACAGATTTTAGAGGAAAATGCATTAAATCATTCTTGTAGAACAGAGTGTAAGAAACAATTTGAGCACTAGCTCACCTCGATGCCACAAATAGTTCAGAAGATATAGGCAAAAAACCGTTTCAGCGTAGAAATCCAAAATGGCGGACTTTGAACGGCCCTCACGGGTGAACGGGTGGACCGATTTTAGGGGAACTCGGTGGGAGTACTCCCAAGACCACCTACTACAAGCCCTGAAAGTTCCCCACTGTTGCGAATTTTGTCCGGGTCAAATCCTAATGTTCCTGGGCTATAGGGCGGCCGCCGCGAGGACATTGCGCGCGCGCGACGGCTCGACTCGACGCGGCGCCGCGGTCCTCGTGAGCGCGTCCTCGCGCCGCGCTCCACGCCCCCGAGAGCGTCATAGAGTAAAGGGGAAAGGGGCTTTACTTGATGGCCGCGCGGGGATGTGTCGGCGGGACGCGATGCGACGGGAAAGGCTTCCTGCAGGCTGCAGGCCTGCGGGTGACCTGCTGCTGCTCCTGCTAGCCTGCTGCAGCTGCCGGGTTGCGCACGCGGGCCAGCATGCGAGCGGAGGATACGCGCGATGACGGGAAGGACTTCCCGCTCGCGGCTTGCTGCAGGGGGAAGGGAAGGGGGGAACTCATGGAAAATGTTTACCACGATTTTTTTTTTTAAATCTGTATTTTAATTGTTTTTGTTTTGATTATTGTTTTGAGAACAATGAAAATGTCTGTCACTCTTTGATGAATATAGATTTTTTTTTAAAAATATTTCTTTCTCTTTTTTGTTTTCATTTTTTTTTATTAGTTTGCTGTCACTTTCCTCACAATTTCATCTTGTATTTTTTTTAATGACTTTTTGGGAGTATTTAGAGAAATTTTTTTAAAGTGATACGCCCCCTGTTGGATTACGGGCCTGAGGGAGGACGCGTGCCCGTTCCTGCTGGGCACCGGGCCAACATCAGAGCGATTCAGGTGCACGTCCTCCCCACTGCTCTGTCTCTCTCGCACTAATGAGCCGCGCCGTATAGGTGCGAGAGAGACAGAGCTAGGAGGGCGTGCAGCAGAATCGCTCTGCAGGACGCGCGTGCGCCGTGCGGGGGCGAGGTGCGCGACGTGCGGAAGGGCGAGAGGGAAGTCACTTCAGCGGAAAGTTGGACGCCCCGCCCCGCCCCGCCCCGCCCCGCCCCCGCCCCGCCCCGTCAGGCCGTCAGCCGTCGGATTCCGAAAGTCGGATTCGTCCGCGTTTCGTCTCTCTATCCTAGTCGCACTCATGGGGCGAATCCAAAAGGAGCGAGAGAGAGAGAGAGAGAGTACAGCACTAACCGCATTCCAGAATCAGACGGCAGGCACGGTGAGGTGGCGTGGTACAGCGTCATGGAGGAGAGGGCGAGGAGGCTGCTGGCGCTGCTGGGCACCACGGCGTGGTCGCAGCGGAAAACCGTTCCATCTGCTGCTATACTGGCCTGCCTGCACGCGACGGCACACGATGGCTGGAACCTAACCGCCATCGCGGCTCACTGTACCTTGCACATCGAGGGGGAAACAACTCTGAAATTCTTGTACACCTCATAATTCAGTAAAGTTGGAAAAAAAAATAAGAAAAAATCAGAAAAATCAAGAAAAATTCAGTCAAAAATCTGAAAAATTTACTAAAATCCACAGAATTCTCGCAAAAACTCAACCAAGAATTCTCAAAACTTCACTCTGAAAATTCACAAAATTTGTACACCAAAATTCAGAGTTGTTTCACCCTCGCTGCAATCTTATTGGGGCTTCATCTGGTACTAAAGAAAACAGTTTTCCTCCTTGAAGTGCATCAATATCGAAACTTTAAGGGAAATTTCCCCTGTGATTTTTCAAAAGAAATTCTTTGTAGTCACTGGCCTCCGAGGCCTCGAAAATCTAAGTACGAGGAACAAAATTGGTGGCAAGTCGGCCATAGCAGCCGAGAGAAGGGGTGTCATACCTAACATCATAAGAGCAGAGGATCCTATTGAACGGTACCGCATTTATGAAGTCAGACGTGCACAGGCTCACAGCACAGACACATACGCAAAAACTCGCTCACAAACACAAACACACACACACACACACACGTAGCAGCTCACTCACTCACACGCACGCATGCACACACGATGGCTCGGGCTGAAAAGTGGGCTAAGTTCATCTCCGATCCTCTGCACGTGGTGGTGGTGGAGGTGGGGAGGCTGAAGAGGAGGGTCTTGGAGGGCTGGCCGATGCTCCGCTCCGCCTGCTCCGGGCCGTGCCGTGCCGCGCCGGACCGCTAACGGTAGCGATGGTGGCGGGTACGGAGCGGAGCGGTGGAGAGACCCCCTCCCCTCCCCTCCCTACCCCCTCAAACTGCCAAGAGCCGTCCTTCACACCTCGTGCTCAAGAGAGTATCACCCCAGCGGTTGTAGATGCAACCCGCAGATCTGCCGTTATACTGACCCTTGAGGAGGGACTCAAAATATATTTACTTTATTCGAAAAAAATCGGATCCTGAGACAAAACCATAAGGCTACTTCGTGCCTAAAAATAAAAATTTCAGGGGGGTGATCGGTCAGAAGTATGTGCAGTTTTCATTCCAAGTCCCCCGAGTCTAGTTCTAGCTAGAGGCCCGAGTCGCCTCGCGCTCGCACTCCTTTATGCGCCCCAACAATCGGACCCGACGGCGCCCGAGCCGAGCAGGGGCGATAGTGTCCCGGGCCCGGGCGTCCCGGGCAAACCTTCCCTTGCACACACTACACAACACAATCAGATATGAAAATGTATTCACTCGACTCACACTCTAAACTTTTTACAAGGAATTTCTTGTATAGACCTCTTGCATTACAAAGAATTTTGTGCTGTCGTAGGATACAGGAAATTTCCTTGAATTCTTTTAAAAAGAGGACTGATTATTTGAATTTGATGTTCTGTAAATCCTTTAAACTTAATATAGTCTTACTTATCTCCCTTTTATGCAGCGTAAAACAGATTCATATTATATATGTTATTCATATCTCTATAATACAACAATGTTTACAAAAGTAAGTGCCACTGGTGAAAAGTTAAAAACACGTCATTCTATTACAACTAATTGAATTGATAGTACAAGTTAGAGAAAAGTCCTGGTGTCTGCCAATCTAAAGGAAGAGTTCTAACTCATTTGAATTCCATGCATTCACCGATATTGTTTGGTTGGGTTGTGCGTGGCCTAATGGATAGATAGCATATCATTCCTGACATAACTCGCAGCATTTGTACTTTTGTAGCTAGTATTGAACTGTGTTTCATTAAGACATTTGAAGCAATTTAAACTTTGTTGTATGAAGTTCAACCCTGTTCTTGATCCTAGAGCAGCTATGTAGAAATGTCTCAGTGTTTTGAGAATTTTCCAACAATTTTTCAGTACAAAACTACTGCTTATCGGACACCCAAATAACGCAGCAAGGTAATAATGAACAGGGTTCAGTAGCGTCCTCTCTCTTGCTCCTTGAGACCGTTCCCAATAAGTGCGACAAGGACAGAGAGATGAAACTACAGTTTGGAAGCGTAGTGGTGGTGGTGGTTACAATGACGAATCCTTCTGCTCCCTGCTCCAGATCCAGAGCCAGAGCGCTGGTCCGTTTTCGCTGCTGTCTGTTTACTTGCGTGTGAGAAGAAAGCAGAGACTTGCCTCACCTGTCGAAACTACTATCAACATATTGTAGAAGAGTATTATATTTCGTAAGTGGAAGTAGTCTCCTTCAGCAGACCTTGTATGTTTGTTTTTTTTTGTTGCTTTTTTTTAGCTTTTAGATCATGACCAATGATAACATAATCTTTCTTAGTTTACTGGTAACGTGTGTGTCGCAAAGAAAAAACAGACAGAGGTGTGATCAATCTTAAATTAGCCATCTCAGATTTTAACGTTAAATTCTTTAGAGATGTACTGTTCAAAACCTCCCCAGCAACATAACCTATCTACAAGCAACGTGAGTCGTGAGTGCAAGGCGTACCCAGTGAAAATTGACATCTAACTTTTGTAAGTTGTCGGTTGTTGGAAACTCGGAAATGTGTCGATTTCAAGACCATCTGAGCATCAACTCGACATCATAGTCTCAAAGTAGTGTCGTCTCTCTTGCTCCTTCTGACCGTTCCCGATGACTGTCGGGTCGGCTCGATATAACCTTTTCGCAACCTTTAGAATTTTTTTTTTTTTTTAAATAAAATTATTATCAAGAAAAGCATCCAAACAAGGAAATTTGTGGCTTTTTACAATCCGTACACTGCAGATCAAGTGTTGACAGTGACTTCATCGTGACACCAACCAACTCTAAACTGTTAAAAGATGGTTCCGGCTCTCGGCATTTAGAGAAGAAGTTAGGAAATCAAGACCGGAACCAGAACTTTTATTTACGCTTTTCTGGAATTGTTAACCATATTTCTATGCTCAGTTGCCATCGGGAATCACGTGTACAGCTTTCATATCAGATTTGACAGCGTATTCACTGAGATTTTGTTGCTGGTTCCGGTCCTGATTTCCTTACTTTTTCTCTAAATGCCGAGAGCCGGAACCATCCATTCGCTCATTTACCAGCTGCACAAGTAGTATACAGTTCCGTGCCTCCTGTTTCCAGTGGGTGTTCGGTGCTCCATCTCCGTCATGGAGCTGCTGCTGCTCCCCGACGACGTGCTGATCGCGGTGCTGCATCACCTGGACTTGCGGTCCCTCCTGACGTGCCGGTTGGTGTGCAAGAAGCTCGGGGCGCTGGCGCTGTCCGGGGAGGTGTGGCGCCACAGGGAGCTCCGGCTCCGCCAGGCCGGCCCCGTCTGCGCCCGCGAGCGCTGGGTGCTGCCCCTGCCGCCGCGCCTGGGCCACCTGCATCTCCGTGTGGACGGTGCGACACTCCGGGCCTTGGCCTTGACGTCGACCGACTGCGCCGTCGCCAGCCTTACCCTGGACGATACACATTTGGGCTTCCGCTCCCCCGTGTACGCGCAGGTTGTAGCCCGCCAGGAGCAGCTCGGGCGCCTGAGGCGCGTCGAGTTGATTTGCAGGTCATCCGACGTCTGCGATGATCTGGCGGCCGCGCTGGCTACGTGCTCACGGCTGGAGTCGCTCACGGTGCTCGCCGTGCTCGCCAATTATTGCGATATTCGGTACAGCCGAAGCGCCGGCGCGCCCACCTCACTCATGCCGTCTCTCAAGAGGTTCAGCTTCATCTGCTCCAGCTTTTCTTCCGGCCGAACAGTACAGTTTGTCCGCGCCGTGCTGGTGCGGCACAGCGCCACACTGGAGGACGTGGAGCTCCAGCACTTTATTTCTAATAATGACTCGGCTGGCGAGTTGGTTCGGCTGCTGGCCGCCTTGCCCAGACTCAAGAGCCTGAGCTTGGACAGCGCCGTCCCCGGGCTGCAGTCCTTGGTGGCATGCGGGGCGCTCAGGACGCTGCGTGTGGACGGCGGCTGTTGTGGGGGTGAGGGCTTTACTTCCTTAGTGGAGCTGCTGCGCCGTGCTAAGCAGCTTAGCGACGTGCGCGTGGGTCTCTTTTGGTCCGGAGAGGAGGTCGAGGTGCTCGAGGCCCTGGCCTCGCCCGTCCTGGAGCGGCTGGAGTTGCGAACTTTAATTTCGTCGTCATCTAAAGTGCAGCCGCTGCTGCGTGCGCTGCCCTCCTTCCCGGCGCTGCGACATCTGTCTGTGACACACAGCGTCCACCTCCACGTGACTCGAGGTCTGCTGCGGGGTATCACCCCCACGGTGGCCCCCGCCCTGCGCGTTCTCGGGCTCCAGATGCCCGCGCGCTCGTGCCCCCACATCTGGATCCACGAGGACGCTGTCCGGAATGCTCTCATCGTCAACTCGTCACTCCGCATTGAGCTCCTTGTTGGCCCACACGCATACAAACCACATGTCGATGTCCAAATAGGTTATTGTGCAGCGTGCGCCATGGGCTGTCATAAAGATATATGGGAAGAAGTGGGCCCCAATGGCTTTACATTGGCTTTATCCCTCCATGGAAATGAGGTATCAACTAAAATTTTAAAAATTAAAAATTTTAAAATTAAATTCTGACTTCATGTGTCCTGCAATTGTAAGATCTGTTTGCTGCTTTAGTTTGGTCAACAACCGCGTAAACCCATAATGGTAATGGGGATATGTGATGTCCTTTGTTATTGTTAAAAATAGAGTGATTCATGTTGCAAATGTTCTTTTAGCAGCCTTTTAAAGAGAATTAATAAAAGTTAATTACGTACCTAACGTCTCATACTTTACAGCTTGAGTGAAGTGGAACTGTGTTCGTTTGTTATGTTGGTAATTTAACTCGATTGAAGGGACTATGACATACATAAATGATTTAGGGGATTGGTTTTCCTTAAGGGTTCTGCCACCACCAAACTGTGATTTTTCGCACTGCGCTCGTCTTTCCACGTTGTCGCTCGCTGCATCCCGAGGTCCGCGGGTATATTTCTAGCCCAGGAAGAATTGTGTTTGACAAGCGTAAGCGTAATCTCAGTACGCTTAAAAAAAGGGGCGTAAGTTTACCACTTCGTTTTGCCACCAAAGAAAAGCGCAGAAAGGCTTGGATTCTGGAAGCTGCGTGCACCGTCCTCATAATTCCACAGCGCGCTCCAGTTTTTGAAAGCCTTTTTTTCTCGGCCTGTTGCCGGGACGAGGCAGTATAGTGGCAGGGCGGCGCGGGGCGGGGCGGGGCGGGGCAGCCGTGCGTGCGGCCATGCCCGCCTGTCGCGTGCCGCCGCGTGCTGCCGGCCCGTCGCGTGCCTGACACGGGCGCGCGCGCGCCAGCGCGCCAGCCAGGTGCTCCGCAAAGAAAACAATTTGCGCGCGGACTGTTACGCCATATGCACGCCACCCGCAGCGACCTTTCAATTTATTTATTATTTTGTTGTTGTTGTTATAGACACTCTGCCGTGAGCTCCTGTATATGTGCTGCGAGTCTGGGGCTAGTATTTTGTGCCGAAATAATTTAGAATTTTTAATACATGTTTATTTTATTTATTTTTTTGACAGAGACGATTACATTCTGGTATACCAGACTCATTTTCTTTTTGTCGTTACAGCGCATATAGCGATGGGGTATTCACTCACAAAATCTGTGACCCGACCATTACGCGTATTACGCTCCGAAGTAGAACAGATTGAGCCCAAAACAGCGCAAAAAAGCCCAAAACGACACAAAAATAAGGAAAATGAGAATTTGGGCTATTACGCTCCTATTACGCTTCAATTACGCATACTTTTACGTCTTTATTACCGACCGGCCCAGGGGCCCCGGGCCCGGGGCCCCCACCACCCCATCCGATGACGCCTGGGATGACAATGATTATATGAGAGGGTGGCACGCCACGCGCCATTGTCCCCCCGCCCGGCCCCGCCCCACCTCACCCCACCCCGCCCCGCCACGGTCCAGAGAACACCTCGCCGCCGCTCCACACGGCAGGTTCCATACCCGGCCTGCTGGAGGCTCCAGCGGGAGCGGGCATTGTTGTTGCGGCCACCAGGAGTGCGGCACGGACAACGACCACGCCCGGCTTCCAGAACGCCACACCCGCCCCACCCCGCCAGACTGCTCTGCTTTTTGTCGTAACATTATCCCCTTCCAGGTCGTCCTCCCCCGTGCGCTGCCGCCGAGAGAGACGGCGCAACACAAGTAGTTACCGTGCCTCTCTGCGGAGGTCCGGCCCACCCCGCCCCACCCCGCCCCACCTAGCGCGGGTACAGGTGTCCTCCGCCATTAGGGCGTCCTGCTTCCTGTAATGTGATGAGGGCTCGCAGCTCGCAGACGGCCCGGCCGCGGGACAGGGCTGCTTGAAAAGAAGCACCCGTGGCCATTAAGTATATCATTCAAATCAAGTTCCTGATAAAATTGAATCAACTTTTATGACACCTTGTGGTGTGCGATTAATACGATCCATCGCTTTTTTAGAGAATCTTAACTTAATATCACCTTTTATTGCAAAAGGAGCACTAATAAATCGTGGTCATTGTGATGAAAAGGTATCATATTCATTTTGCGACAATTTTCTCATCCATTTTTATAATCTTCTTCTTGTGATACAAACTTATCATGCTCTAAAATGCGATGCATCGTTGGAAGTCGCCAAACTATCAGTTACCGCATGATTTTTTTACGAAATCATAACGATAACTCTTGAAGTCCACGTACTAGTAGATGTGCGAGGATTCATCCGTACACTTTGCCACTGATACGCTAAAACGTCTGAATATTCTAGGAAAAACGGCCTAGTGACCACGTGTACGAATGAATCTTCGGACATGCCTACAAGCGTTTGACATTTCAAACACATTGTGTTTCCAGTGAAATCTCTCCCCCTCAGTGAGCGAATTGGACTGAACCCGCGCCTTCCTGCGAGGCAACACTTTAGCACAGGCGGTGGTTCGTTCACTGCCATCCTCCCATGTGTGCGCGTCGCGGCGCGACGGCGCGGAGAGCGCCCGGAAGGTAGGCAACGCGGCGACACGTGGGCGCGGCGGGCGGCCCGCTCTCTCGTGAGCGGGCGGTCATGCGAGGAGAGGAGACGGACGCTCTGCCCGCTAGCGTGCTCAGTGACGCGAGCTGGTCCCTCACTCTCCCAGAAGTCAGACAATCATACACAAACGCAGAGTAGTTGAAACGACGTCTAAGATTCTAAAAGTAGGACTGTGGGGAGCAAGACGTGACAATGCGTTTTCTCCATTTCCGTATGGCTGCTTGGAGAACTGGCCGAGGTTTCTACCGCGTCGTAACACGTGCGTGCCGTGTCGCAGAGTTGAAAAGGTAGGAATAAGGTGCAAATTAAGTTCCCGCAGATAATTTCACCCATTTCCCATTTCAAGGACAAGTGCACGCGAGCAGTAATGAGCAAATGAACGCGTTCAACAGGACAGACAAAAAGATGACTCTGAATCGGTCGAGGAGATAAAAAAAAATGAAAAGACATTCATCACAGCGGCGGACTTGTTTCCACTTCCTCCCGGCCTCATCCTCCTAGCCCACCTCGACCCGAACCGACCCGACTCGGCTCGTCTCGCTCGGCCGGCCGCGTGCACGGTGCACGGTGCTGGGCCGCCGGTCAGCCAGCCGGGCCGGGCCGGGCCGGGGCGGGGCGGGGCGGGCGGGGCGGGGCGGGGCGGGGCGGGGCGGGGCGGGGCACAACAACACCTCCGTCCCACCGTGCTGCTAACACCAAAGCGCCTCCCCAAGTGGAGCTATACTGACCGGCCCCGTGCCCTGCAGGCAACACTTAAATTTTAGAAGTACACGAATTACGTCCTATAGTGGATTTTATTTGCTGGAATTCTTTTGAATTAGTTCTTTTCTTTTTTATCAAACGTGTAATATTCCACAGAAATTCACACAGAATACAAAGGCCAGGAGACCTTAGAAAACAACAATATCAGCTGGTTGAAAAACCCCGTTGCCTCTTTAACCCGACCACATCCCAGATTTCGGGACGACACGTCTCTGCCTCTGAAAGGGACCAGCTCCCATGCGCGGCCATGAGCAGCAAGCACAACGCATTGCCGGGCCTTCAGAAACTTTTGCACACCCCGTAATTCAGTAAAATGCAGGAAAATTCAGAGTAATTCAGAAAAATGCCGAAAAATTTAGAAAAATTCTCAAAAAATTTGGCAAGCTAAAAGTAAAATTTTACGAAAAATGCACGAAAATTCACAAAATTTGTAAACCAAAATTCAGGGTCGTTTCCCCCTCGACTTGGCCAAAATAGGTAGCCGGTGCGCGTAGTTTTGGTAAGTAGCTTTCGTCCTCTACCTTCTTCCCTCCGGACACGACGCGGCTCAGAGTCGAACACAAAGCGGCCGCAGACCGCTCGGCCCGAGCCCCTGCCCGCCCCTGCCCGCCCCTGCCCGCCACCCAGTCTGCGCCCCACTACGCCACGGCGCGCCGCGTTCCCTGAAAGCGGCCTCCTGAGGGTCGCTGAGTTAGCACTTTCGATTACCAAGCACGCACCCGAACCCGACCCCGCCCTCCTCGCTCGTAGTCAAAGTGTAAGACAGTCTCACACTTCTCTTTGGTGTGAGAAGCATGTTTGTATCCTTTTCTTCCTCTGCATTCATATTATTTTGTCGATAGCGCTTTCGAATGAGCTTTCAAGGGATTCGATTCGAGGGGGCTAAGTGAGGGGGGATCACTCATACAACATTTGATTTTTCGATTGTTTTATTATTTTTTTTTTGTACTTTTTGCTATGAATTTTCTTTTCATTTTTCAAGGAAAATTTCTGTCACTTTTCGATAAATTTTGATCTTGTCCCCCCATTTCTAAATTTCCGTTTTTGTTCAATTTTTCTCGATTTTTCGTCTTTTTTGGTATCTTTCTTCTTGATCTGATTTTGATTTTTTTAAATTACTTTTTAAAGTTTTATGGGGGTGTTCTATGATTTTTCCAAGTGATCTCTCCCCTTCCCCGCCCCCCCTCGGCTGCAGTGCATGTGCAGGCGCCTGCACTTCACCCAGCACGTGTTCGGGTCCGCAAATAAGCCTCTAAGCACGACGTCGCCCTGGCGATTGCTAATCGCATGGATTAGGTTAGCTTAGGTATCATGACACCACGGTGGTCACTTATCGGCGCCTAAAGCGCGTGTCCGTGCTGCTTTTTGTGTCGTGCCCGCCGCGCCGGACAGCTCAAAGACCTTACAGATATAGACCGCCAGCGCTTTTGTTATGCCTGTCCCTTTTACAACCCCTGGCCAGGCTCGCGCGGAGCAGGCTGCGTACCACCCGAAGCCGCTTCGGCAGCGTTCGCTGCCACTTCGTGCTCCGGATCCGGCCGCAGCTCTGGCGGAGCTGGCGACAGCCGCCGCGCCCCGCCCGCCACGCTAGGCGGGCGGGGGAGGGGACGACTGGTGGGGCCCGATCACGCCCGGAGTCGAGGATGGCCGAGGCCGCCGAGGCTTGCCGAAGTCCGGGCCGGCCGGTACGCAGCCCCGGCCTCGAGCCTCCGCAAGGGGGGCCATAAAGAGGACACGAAACACAATGAAAGAGGGTTTCGCTGGCGGTCTATATCACATATAAGGTCCTTGGGACAGCTCCTCGTAGCAGACAAACCTTTCCACCTGCTCCCTCGTTAAATTATGAAGAAAAAGAACTGCATAGGCTCGCATTAAAGTCTTTTGTTTTTCTTCCCGCGCGCCCAGTCCGGACTTCTAACCGCCGCCGGCCGCTCGGGGACACGCGCGTTAAGCACCGCTGCGAATCAAACGGCGGGATTACATCTACGAATCAGAAGGAGCGCGCGGTGATGTTGCGATTCCTAAACACTTGCGGGGAAATGAAAATGCGACGCAAACACGATACGCTCCGAAAGTGCATCGTATCATTACGTTTTAAGCAGGGAATGTGCAGGGTTTATAAGGGTATGATGATGAAGCGCGGGCTGCCGCCCGCAAATATGCGCTATTTTCTCCCAAACGCGCCCACCTTTTGAAAGTCTGAAATTGAGTCGAATGCATGGCCGCGTAAAGTGGTACGACGCGAGAACGCATAATATAATCGCAAATTCGCACCGCTTTGCAGTAGGAGAAGCCTGTACGGCAGTTGAAACACAAAAAATGCAAGATTATATTGCAGTCATGGAGACGAACTGCAATATTAGGGATGTGATGATCGAAATTTTAGTAACCGTAATCATAATAATGCTGTCTCAACTTCAACCACTATTTAATGCTTGTCCATCGATGCAACAACGTTGGGGAGGGGGGGGGGTGTAAAACAACAAGGTGTGGCAGGGGAGGGCAGAGCCGGCGCGGAACACGAGACACCCGCGAACCTCGCGGTGCTGCGGGGCGGGGCGGGGCGGTGGACGCAGGGGAAAAGAAAGAAACACTCACTTTTCTGGTCGGCATGGCAGCGGCTGCCTCTCGGCTCAGGGCAGGGCGTCACGGCTCAGCGGCCGGACAGGTCCTGGACAGGTCCTGGAGGCGGGCACCAGGTCGCCGCCGCACGTGCTGCTAGTCCTGGACCCCGCCGCGGCCGCGTGCCAGCACATCTCCCGCGGGGGCCGCGGCCATCGGCGGCCGCGCGTGCTCCGGGGCGCGGCGGGCGGGCGGGCGGGCGCTCCGGTGTGGGCTGGGTATCCAAGTGTCACTGGTCGCGTCGCGGCTGGAGCACAGAGCACGGGATGCACGTGGCCGTACGGGGGCCCGCGACGCCGCGACGAGTTCGCGAGAGGGTCGCTGGGAGAGGGCCGCGCCGTCGTTGTTCCACCACGACGGGCTACGTGCGGCGGAGGGCGAGGGCGAGGTGCTACAGGTGCTGCTGCCGGGGAGGCTCGGGAGGTACTGCTGGTGGTGCCAGCGGCACCGCGGGGCCCCGGCCCTCCCTGTTCTCCAGCACGCTGCAGCTGCAGCAGCAGCGGGGCAGGTCCCGCGCACCGCCCGCACCTCGCCTCGCGCCGTCATGCCTTACGACCCCCGCGCCCTCCCTGCTGCCCTGCCACCTCCCCGCCACCTCCTCTCCTCCCCCTTTCCTTTCCATAAGAATAAGTTCTGTATCACGGTCTTGTGGTTTCCTCCTCGCCCTCCCCTCCCCCGCCTCCTGCTCCTCCTATTCCTTCTTCCCCTACCACTACTACCCTCTCCTCTAGTTCTACTGCTCCACGAACAACAGTCTCGCGCCCTCTCTCCTACCAATCCTCTTGTCGTTCTTCTTTCACCTCCCTCCTCCGTCTCTCTCCCTCTCCCTCTACCTCTCTCTTTCTCTCTCCCTTCCTCCCTCTCTCTCTCCTTCCCTCTCCCACACTCCCTCTGCCTTAAGACTGTCACCCGCACGCTTTTCTCCTCTTGCGGCGGCTGTGCGGCGTCTTCTCGTTTCTCCAGCAGTGCAGCGCGGCTAGTGCTGGAGTACCTGGAGCGACCTGGAGCCGCTGAAGCTTTGCCATACGCCGGTCACGAGTAAGGTACACTGTTAATTTTGGCTGCTCAGTAATTGTACGCCAAGGCGTAAAATGATCGAACGCCTTTCATCAAAAACCGTCAACGTTGCCGGGTATTGTATGTCAATAATTATCACAGATTGGCCTCCGTTGGAAAATGTCTGTTATGAAAAATCGCTGTGGATAAAATGTGTATACCGCAGTTCAATTAGTACAATTCAATTCATAACTTGTTGTTGCACGTATAAAATGTAAACGTGTGTGAATTGTACGAATGAATATTCACTCACCTACATGTGTATAACGACATTCACACGCCACCACTAGACCCACGGCGGTACTTCCCTGTCTCCTCGCCCCCTCATCCCTACTACCACCACTACTGCTACACCACCTGAGGCACGGCACACGCAGCAATTGTATTGTCCCCGTAACTCTTTTTTTCTCTCTTCTCTTCTTCTTGTTCTTTTAAATGAGAGGCTCTTTTGGGGGGCTGATCCAGTGGAGACGTCGCCCAGGCACCAATTAGCGCGTCCGCTGCGAGAGAAAAGGAGAAGAGTATATACGGCAGCTTTCGTTTCTCTGCGGACCGGAGAGTCAAGACTCCTCTATGCTGCTCTAGAAATCCGAGTATGCGAATGTTTGCCGCACACCTGCGGGCTGCGGGTGCGCAAATAACATTCGCAAACTTGCAGATAAGCAAATATCTAATCGTACTCGTGGAAATTTTGATTTTTCGTGGCCTTTAGCACGATAAAAAGAAAACACGGTTTTGCAACGGTACTGCACCGTCAATTACTTGACATTTTAAAACCGTTATTTCACCGTATCTGGTACGGTAAGTTTACAGTTTCATACCGTTATTTTACTTCGTACTTTTATGAAGTAACGTCGAGGGGGCCACCACTTCAGCTTGGGACGCACACAGGATTACGTGATTACAGGAGCCCATGAATTTTGTGGGATTACACATGAATTTCTGGGGCTCAAACCAACAAACAAGAACAATTTTAGGTGAAATTTAGTGATAATTCTTCAAAGTTTGGTTAAGGATTACGCAGGGATTACACATACAACTGTACACAGGATTACAAGACTGGTGGCCCCCTCGAGTAAAGTCGCACCACACGGCAGAATGAACGGTGCCGCTCCGTAAAATCACACCATTTTACGGTTGCAGGGCACCGTTCATTCTGAGGCACAGTCTGTTAAATCCATTCCGTTATCTCATCGTAAGAAGGACAGTGCGAGTGGATGTTTGCTCATCAGCAAGAATGCGAGTAGTCATTTGCTCGCTTGCGAGTGTGGATATAGTTATTAGCTCACCTGCAACCTGCAGGCGTACGGTGCGACAGACATCCGTACATCTCTGCAGGTGGGAGACACTAGCACTCTTAAATTTCCAGTTAGTTGGCCTTGGGCATAAGTGACTGCAGCGTGAGGGGCTCTCCTGCACGATTCGATGCCTCAATGTGGAGGTATAATATTTTATGGAAACGGCAAACGCGGCGCGGGGAAACGCACGTAAAAGAGTGACGGACCACCTTACAAAGGTGCGAAAACGTTTAATGCCATTGCGACGTACAAAGTCGTTAGATTTGAACACCCTTGCCTGCTCGGCGTCCTCTAGCAACATTGTTTCCTACTGATGACCGGATGACCACCGTCTCTCGTCGCTGCGTGGCTCTGTGGCCCGCAACACCAGAAGCTGCTTCTTATTTCTCCTTCTTTTCTCCTCACGACTGTCCAACGGGGGTAAACAAGGTAAAATTGCCGGGCTTAATAATCCCTGTTGTGATTGCCTGCAGCAGAGTTGGCCGCGATGGGGGTGTCATGTCGTGCTTCACTGTGGCCAGTGTGGTCAGCAGCCGAATGTAGGCAGCAAGTGGCACAAGTATATAGGGCAGAGCGCCTGCCGAACAGGCAACGTCGTAGCACACGCGTCAGCATGTTGCCTAGTTGGTCGGCGCGAATGCAGCTCGCGACCGCAACGCCACGAATAAGATTTATGAGCCCTTTGTCGGCGGCACGGCAGGGCAGCGAAGACCTGGACCGTCCCGGCATCGAGCGCATTGCGTCAACGCGCGCCCTAGAAAGTGAATCACCCTCACTCAAAACATAAAACATGAGCCCCCCATAAACCCATCTCTCTCTCTCTCTCTCTCACTCTGACTTACACATTCGGAGGTGGGGTAATGATAACCTCCTTCCACCCCCTCATACAATTCTAAGATCCTGATAAGCTGGACAATGGACCCGATGATGAACGGCAGGGCGATGATACCGCAGTGCTGGCGGCGCGAGGGGGCGAGGTGGGGCGGGGTGGGGCGGGGTGGGGTGGGGCGGAGCCGAGGGGTCGTCAACTGCCTTTAGCCGTGTACGGAGGAATATTGGTATCATCAGTAATATCAGAGTATTATTAGGGTAA
Source organism: Frankliniella fusca (assembly GCA_029379305.1). Lineage (NCBI taxonomy): Eukaryota > Metazoa > Arthropoda > Insecta > Thysanoptera > Thripidae > Frankliniella > Frankliniella fusca. Next base: position 1,488,963 of record JAHWGI010001278.1, on the reverse strand, counting down.
TATTGTAATATTGTAGGTAATATGGGTAATATTGATGTAATATGAAGGTAATATCGGTAATATTGAAGTAATATCGGGGTAATATCATTTTCGTGTTCGGAGGATTATCAGAGTTGACGGCCCCTAGGGCGGAGCGGCGCGGGCTGGGCTGCTGCTCCATCCCCCAGATTCAGAGGATCGTTTTGTAGCTCCCTCTCTCTCACTCACTCCTATTTATAGGCCGAGACCCATGAGTGTGACAAGGACGTAAGGACGTGTGACAAGGCTCTTCTGAATCTAAAACGGCAGTCCCGTCAGGTCGCGAGCAAGTTGGAATCCGGGGTCTAAAATGCGGAGTAAATTGAAGAGAGACAAGTGCTAGAATAGAATTTCAAACATCTGCAAAGGGTGCGCAAGTCTCACAATTGTAACTCCAGAGAAAACGCTGCACTTCTGGATCACTCCCAGTGTTCCCTGAAAGTTAAGCAAAAATCCCGCCCAATACATGTGCAGTACCGGGTGTCCAAGCGAAGACAGGACAGTACGTTGGGTTGCCTACGCGCTGGCTGCAGGCGCTCTGGGGAGCGGAGTGGCGGCGGGGGTGGAGGGGGCACCCCACCACCGCTCTGCCGCTAGAGTCGCTGTGGAAGGGAGTAGCGCAACGGAGTGTGGAGTGCGAGCAGGCGGGAGTGGGGAGTGGGGACCACCAGGGCTGCGCCGGCTGCGCTGCCAGCCCTGCGTCCACGGTGCCTGCGTCCTGTCGAGCGCCCCTCCGAACCCGCGGGGTTGCCCGCGACAAAGACCCCTCCTCCCTCCCGCGTGATACCGCGCGGGAGCCCGCGATCCACGACAAGGACCGATGCTCCCCCCTGACACGGGCACTTCTCCGTGTCACGGGCACCCCCGCGGGGTCGCGGGCACTCGCGCTGTGTCACGCGGGAGGAGGGGTCCTTGTCGCGGGCAAACCCGCGGGGTCGGATGGGCGCTCGACAGGACGCAGGGCTAGCAGCGCAGCTCTGGTGGTCCCCACTCCCGCCTGCTCGCACTCTACACTCCGTTGCGCTACTCCCTTCCACAGCGACACTAGCTGCAGAGCGGTAGTGGGGTGCCCCCTCCACCCGCCGCCGCCACCCCGCTCCCCAGAGCGCCTGCAGCCAGCGCGTAGGCAACCCAACGTACTGTCCTGTCTTCGCTTGGACACCCGGTACGTGCCCCCGCCCCCTACATGCCAAGTAGGCAGGCGGAGATACAGTCCCGTTACGCACACGTGTATTGGGCGGGATTTTTGCCTAACTCTCTGGCAACACTGACTCCAGTGCCGCTCGCCCGGCATCCGCTGGGGTTCAAACTTGTGGCTGGCGCTAGGCGAGGAGGGGGAGGGCGAGCTTGACGAGCTGCAAGGTGATTCCGAACACCGTTCTGTAGCGCCCTCTCTCTCTCTCTCTCTCTCTCTCTCTCTCTCTCTCTCTCTCTCTCTCTCTCTCTCTCTCTCTCTCTCTCTCTCTCTATCTATCTCTCTCTCTTGCTCTCTATGGCCGTGCCCAAGGAGTGCGATAAGGAAAAGAAAAGGGCGACGAAGTGTGCGGAATAGCAGGGTCCTGTCCGTCCGGTTGGCTGCTGTCTCACACCTCGGTCCTCGTCACACTCACGGCTGCGCCCCATGCAGGCTATGGCAGGGGCCTCAGAGTGCGACAAGGACATAGATGTACGAGCACGATCCTCTGAATCAGCCGAACGATTCCGAAGATCGCGCTTTCATAACTCCGTCGTCGTCGCACTCATGGAGCACTACCACACTCTAAATGCGAAGGGACATTTTATTGTCCCTTGAACAAGCAACAATGTGTTTGTCCAAAGCGCTAGACAACAGGTTTCATGGACAAAAATGTGGCTTTTCATACACAAGTTGAGTAATTAGAAGGAACAAAATGTCCCTCAAAAATATTGTGCCCCCTGTTCGCAACAAATTTGTTGTAGAACTGTCAACGTATTTCAACGTCCATAGGCGTGGACAAATCCTTTGTCTATAAAAAATGAAACAAATTTGTCTCGTCGGTGCACAAAATTGTGCAAAGCTGTACACAATTTGTTTGGTTTTGGAACAAATTTGCATCCTTTCTGGATGTGCACAGAAACGTTTCTACATTAGAGACAAAATCGTTCTTTCGCATTTAGAGTGCACGGCCAGCATAGGGCACCGCTGTAGGTGCAACAAGGACAGATGTACGAGCGCGATCCTCTGAATCAGTCCGCGCAGGAGGACCGGGCCGCCTCGTCTCCGCCCCGCCCGAGAGGAGGAAGTGCCGTTGCGTTCCAGACGGTGCTCACCACCTCACCTCACGTGGCGAGGCGTGGCGGGGGCGTGGCGGGGCGGGGCGGGGCGGGGTGGGGCGGGGTGGGGCGGGGCGGGGCGGGGCGGGGCGGCGAGCGCGGTACATCAGGACCGGAGTGAAAACGAGCGTTTCAACGAGCAGTAGTGTGCCTTCACTTCACTTCACTGTGCTCACAAACTATACGGAGTACCCGCATGGAACAAGTATACGCGAGAATGACACTTGTTTGTACATACTTCTGAAACAAAGCACGCGAAAAGTATCACTTAAAGTAAAGTATAGCAAAGTGTCGCAGTACGTCCCAATCTACTTTTTGTTTACTTTTTGTATACTTTTGCCAGTCACATTTTTTGTGGGGTCACTTTTCGCATGCTTTCGATGTGTTGCTCCCCAGGCTTCAAAGCATAGCAAAAAATACATCTTGTGCGGAAAACAAGCCAGTTCAAACCCTGAGAAATCACGTTAGCCGGGTACTTTATTTTCTTGGGGTCCGAACCAGGGAGCACCTCAAATGGTTCTCAGAAAAAAAAAGAAAAAAGAAAGAAACAGTAGAAATTTATCTTTTTTAAAAAATTTAAAAAAAACCTTTTTGCAAACTTCTGACGTTTTGTTACCATAGATGAAAAAAATAAAAATAAACTAAAAAGCAGTTTTCGCAACAAAAAAAAATCGATCCAGCAGTGGTTTTTCTATTATTACTTTTTTTAAGCGGAGTGATTGCTTAATGTTCATAATACAAATTACGAAAAGTGCCGTAAACTCCGCTGTTTTAAGCGTACCTAATATCGGCCCATTGGGCCCATTGTGAGCGGAGAGCTGTCGTTCCACCTCCACTTTGCAGCCCCCTACCCTACCGCCCCTACCCTACCCTCGCTGCCGCGGCGGCGGCGGCGGCGGCGTCGCGTCGTGTCGCGTCGCGCTCAAGAAAAAGAAAAGGCACGCAAGGCTACCGGATGTTGCCTCGTCGCCTCGGCGCGCCATCCCCAGCCCAGGGCAGGGCCTGCAAGGCCTGCAAGGCCTGCAGGGCCTGCAGGGCTGCAGCAGGGCCGGGCCAGGCCAGCCTGCGGCGACGCGGTCAAGTAGATCACCACACCTCCACCACCACCCGCGGCTGAGCCGGGCCGGGGGCCGGGGGCCGCGGGGGCCGGGGGACGCCATTCAGCCCGCGTGACAGGGCCCCCGCCTGCCCCCGCCACTTTCATTTGCAGGACCGCCTGGCCGTGAACCACGACTGATTCCCCTGAATGATTCACCAAATTATACCCCCCCCCCACCCTGTCCGGTCCGGCCCCGCGGCACAGCACCCTCCCGCAACCGAGAGCATGGCCACCACCACCTTCACTGCGCATTTACTTTCTGGGTGACTGGAGAATCTTTTAGGTACTACCGTACCGTTTTCCAGAGAGAGCACTTAATAAAGGCGATCACGATCTAGTGCGACAGAGAACATTCGAGCGGACCCTCCCGTGTGGTACCGTTATATTATACCCTCCTGCCTATCTTCAAGCTATAATATAGCGTTGTCCTTGACGGCCAGACCGGGTTCTTTCGATTTGCGGTTGAGATAAGCGACGTCTTTCGCGCAGGGTGGTGAATCGATCAACGTGGAAGGGATGCTGACGCCAGCGTTTGACCCCAGCGAGCACACAGGAAGTGGCAGAGGGGTTGGGGAGGCGGGGAGGAGGAGGGGGAGGGGTTGCTGACCATGGCAGCCTATGGGGTAACCGTGGGTAGCCCCGAGGGGGAAACAACTCAGAAATTTTTGTACACCTCGTAGCTCAGAAAAATTCAGGAAACTCAGAAGAAATCAGGAGAAATCACAAAAAGTTTAGGGTTTAGGTTTAGTTTAGGTAAATTTTCAGCAAAAAAATTACGAAAAATTCGTTAAAAATTCACAAAACGTCCCGAAAATTCACAAGAATTCACAAAATTTTTACACTGAAAGTCAGGGTTGTTTCACCCTTCGTACCCCACACCGCACACCGCTTACCCTGACTCGCGACGCGGGAAACAGAAATCGAAGCCAAGCGTAACGTCACACAGCGCGAAAAATATCTTTGTAGATTGACAATTTATTTTGTAAATTGCGACTTACGACAACACTGATTCTTGTCCTTGATGCGAAATGCTTGTGATTGTATTCGATTTGAAATTGTAGTTTTACAGGTTCATTTCTATGTAAGCCGACAAATATTTTTCACAGTGGTGGACAGGACAGGCCGGTGGTCTGGTCCTGCCAGTAATCACGCCCCCGTGCCCTCCGTCCATGCTGCTCAGATGTCAGTGGTATGAGTGCGACAAGGACGGAAGACGGAGGCGATAGCTTTGAATGATGCGCATGCGCGCTGAGTTGTGTTGACACGGAGCATTGTGATTATCGACAGCTCATGACTCTCCCGCCCGCACTGGGAGGAAGATGTCGTAAAAAAAAGAAATACTTTGAAAATTTGTTGAAATACAGATAGAACAGGGTGACGTAACATGCGGGGCACGACGGCGCGGCACCTCTACGTGGGTGACGAGAGGGTGATGTACGTCCCTGTCCGCCGCGAGTCCCCCCAGCTTCACCGGGCGGGGGTGCGAGTACGACGAGCAGGGGCCCTGCGGGCGGGGCGGGGCGGGGCGGGGCGGGGCGGGGCGGGGTCCACGTCTCGCCACCTACCTTCCCGCATCACGCACGCCGTCCGTCGCAGTCGCCATTATTTCTGCTCCGAATTTCATGTAATGACGACGCCTTTGTTCGCGCTTGCTTACCGCTTTCCTATTGTGGGGTTGCGCAAGCACTTCCCCTACCTCACTAGAATCCTCCCCCCCCCCCCAATCCCCGTTTTCCCCACCTCTAAGCCCGTGCGGCACGACATGTGGCACGCCGTGGCACGGGGGGAGCATGGGGCGCGGGGGTGGGGTCCTTCCCCGTGGGAAAGAGGGGAGAGGATCGCTTTTAACACACACAGAAAAACAATTCTCGTCCGAACGCCAATAGCAGTTGTACGAATATTTTAGCTTTATAGTCGCAGCTAATTTTTAAGCTACCGTGCCTATTTTCCTATTTTCTAGCTACCCTGCAATTTATTTTTCCGCTGTTTTAAGTTTTTAGCCGAAGAGCTAATTTTACACATCTAATTTCAGCTGAGCGATTTTTCTTTTCCCGTGCCGGTACTGTAGGTGAGTGTCTGACCCAGAGCTATCAGTGGACACTTTACCCAAGTGGAGTGAAGTTTTCCCGCTCGCTGAAAGCATCTCCTATGACGAGAGGAATCAAGGAACCCTTCCCCGAGGTTACATATCTTCAATCTCACTGAGAGAGATTCTTTCTCTATATGAGCCAAAGGTTGCCAAACTATTCTTCAAAGAGGCAAGGGGAAGAAACCTTGATATTTTTAAGGTGAGGCATCTGACGAAGGGAAAATAGAGTGCTCCGAAGGCGGTGGGGCTTCCCTCTCCGAGGAGGTCCCTTTGGTCGGAACACTCGCGCGCCATCTCTCGACTTTTCCCGGAACCGCGGATGGCAGCTTTTCTCCGCAGTCTTCGGCGCCATTTTGTAGTGTATTTGTTGTCTTTTATCAAGGATGGAATCCTTGGCAAGCTACGGAAGCGACGACGATATCGATGCCACAACCTCGTCTAATGTAAAGTGAAAACTTTGACTTATGCGTTTGAATAGTCCGTATTCTTGGTTGCTGCCAATTTTGAAAGTTATTTAGCTGGGTATGGTGCTCCTTCACCTAGGCGACAGTTGCCATTAATATTCACGAATTTTGCGGGGCGCTCCTTTATTTTAAAGGCTAAACTTTTCCGGATATAGTCTTTTAATCGTCTTGGTTGTTCGATGAATAGTTCCATATGATCAGCATTGTGTGATTTTGTTACTCTTTATGTTAGGTTAGGTTGTCACTTAAGCAGTTTTCGTTAGTTCGATGTGCTTAGTTGTGCATTTACCCCCAATAACTTGTATACTATTAATGTGCACTTGTATTTTTAAGGCGCTTGTATCTATCCTTTATTTATTCTGAAAGTATATCTAGAGTTCATATTTAACTGGACCTTGCATTGACGGTATCTATTTTTACTTCAGGGAGTGGCTGATAAGGACACAACAAAAACTGGCATGGAAGGGGACAACTATGACGACGTCCGAATGGAGATGAGTGAGGTATGAACATTATTTCAGGAAGTAATCTTACTTTGGAGTAGTCTTATTTATCACTGCCAACAATGTAAAAAGTATGGTTTGCTGCAAACGTTCAACGCGTGATTGTATGTCGTAAACCTTTAAATCACATCAAAGCGTATTTATTCAAAAGCAGATATTTACTTTTTGTCTCTGCATTAGCTGCAAAAACTTAAACATTTGACATTCTCTGTGCTTTTACATGTCCGATTTTTAAGTAGTAATTTTGTGTGTCATGTTCTCATCAAATGTAATAATGAAATTTAGAGCATGAGTTTGATCTTTGCTGTAAGTGTCTGCTACACTGGGCTGCATGCCAGTATTGATTTATTGTAGTCATTTGAATTGTTGTTGGTAGAGATGTTACCAGCTTAATAATTTCAACTTTAAAAGTTCTATTTCTTAGAAACAAAGGTGTTTTTTTTTTTTTAATCTTTCTTTGTTTTGGCAAAAGCACTATAACTGCTTGAATTCTCAATCTGAAATGGTTTTTGTTACAATAGTCCAGTAAATTATTCCTAGCTTTTCAATGCAGGACTTCTCATTTTTAAATTATTGGGAGCAAATTGGTTTGCAGCAAGAATGTGTAACACATCAGTGATGACATTTAGAAATTTTATTATTACATCGCTTATTAATTCTTACACAGAGAGAGCTAATAATTAAATAAAAAACGCAATACTTCGCCCGCTGGTTTCTAAATTCAATAACTTTTTTTTAAAAAACACATTGTGCTTCTTTTCCGTTGAGTCCTTTACGTGCTGTCCGAAGCTGCTTTTTGTGCACCATCCAACTCAGAGCCTTTGATTGTATATCATTCTCATATTAACATAATGTTTGGTTCTCAAACGAAGCCTGATTTGGAAAAGATGTGTTTTGTAATCCTGCTGCTTAGTAGAATGATCATGAGGCCTCATATATCATACCAAGGTATTGCTGTATTTTCTTCTCATTTTTTTAAAACTTTTGTGTGTTTTAATTGAGTTTCAATTTATTTAATTATTTGGCTGTTAGTCATTTATTTTGGAAGTTATGTGCACATTTCAGAACTAATCCAAAATTCTTAAGTTGCATGAATTAGGGAAGAAGGGCACATCTGCACGCCTGACCTCTCATTTTGTGCATTTGTATTGGCTATGTGACACATATGGGTGGTGGCATCAAGTTCAGTACATTAACAGTATTTTTGCTGCGATTCTGGCAGAATCCACTTAACGGCAGCAAAGCTCCCTACGTTCAAGCACACTCCCTTGGCTCGCCTGGTGAGGCCCCACCCAACAATGCAATCAATCAGTTGGTACGTATCTATTAGGTGCTCCAGATATCTCTCTCTTAATCTCTTGCTCAGTTTTTCTCGATGGCACAAATAAAACTCCTACCACACACTTAAAGTTAATTGCACCTTGTCCAAGTTTGTTGAAATTTGAGACGTGATTTGTCATCACCATATTGTGCTCTAGATTTCCTTCTCACTTGTGTTCCACCACCATTTTTTAGGCCTAAGGATTGTAAGATAAGCAAGTGTACTTCTTCAAGTCATAATTCTGTTCAGCCACTAAAGAATTACTCATGGCTGCTTCTGATGCTGCAATTTGATGAGGGACAGGGAGAGAAACTGCTTTGATTTTAATAAATGCAGCACAGGATCTTACAAACAGGATGAGCACTGAGCAGTCAGAAAAATTTCTGTTAGTTAGTTAAGCAGTCACCAGTCTATTTTAATGAAAGAGAAACCTATGACCTAACTTCATGGTTCAAGTTTCTATTTCAGAAAAATTCATAGCATATCCCTCTGTACTTTTATTACAGTGGTTACTGTTGCAATAAAAGGCAATTTATACTAAACTTCCTAATTTTTTATTTTTTTAAACTAACAAGTATACTAGGCGACGAGTGCAGTTTGGGCCTGTTTCTTGGACGAGATGCCGGGGCTGTCCATCATCCATCCAGGTAAAGATCTGCCTGTTAATTTGGGGTTTAGCTTCCTTTGTTCTGCTTTCTGTTTCATTTCTTTAAATTTATTTATTTTATGAAAGCTGTCATTTATGTGTGAGGGGGTTAATGTTTTACATTTATTAAAATTGAAGTTTTGATAAAAATTAGTGCACATATCATGCATCATGAGAGAAAAAAATTGTTGATCTTGTTTTTATATCTATCTAAAATCAATTAAATAACAGTCTTTTTGCTTCAAGTTTCTTAGTGCCATGAAATACAAACTTGAACCTTTTACTGTTTGAGTGTAGAGGCATCCTTCTAATATTTACATCATGACACATAGTCCATCATATTTTTCTGAAAATTGTATTGTGGTGTTTTGTTCAGAATGTCTTGAGAAGTTACTTCTTATGCAGTTTAGGGCCTTTTACTTTGGCAATGTTCCTTGATATGAGTTATCCAAATATTAACATAGTCTGTTGAAATACTATCAGTGGTGCGACCACATCCCGTCGAAGTCTTAATTAGTACGAGACTGGAATCAGCGATCGGTGTGAACCAATCCTGGAGCTGTGTTGTTTGCTTGGAACCACCCTTAATCACTGGTGGTGGTGAGTATGGAAGGTGGTGCCAGACTTCTGGCTCAAATCACAAGTAAGTGGTTCCTTTAATGGACTAACTGTTTGGTCCTCACAAGTCAATATAGACTTTAGCCACACACATGCTAACATACACATATACCACATGGACAAGTCAAGAAATTTTTCTGGCATGTTCACTCAATTGCTCATACAACAAGACTGTCTGTGGACCTGTAGGTACTCTGCTGTCATTCTTTATTCCTCACACTGAAGAACTTTGTGACCATTTGGTATTTATTTCTTCTGTTGTGGAAACTTTGCTAACAGTGTGTTCCAATCTTGAACAACCATACCTAGATCATAGGTACTGGTCTTCTATTGGTAGTAGCATGCCTAAGATATTAGTTTTGTTTTAGGTTGAGTATAGATTATTTCCTATAAGATATATTCACTTTTTGTCCTTGTAAGAGTTTGCTAATAGGTTCTTATAGACAATCTTCTATTTGAAGAAAGAATCTGAATTTCAAAATGTTCTTAAAATAGGTTACAAGTCAGAATTTTAAAAATTTAATTTCTTTCATTCCTATCTTTTAAGTACTTTTTCTGATTGGTTGCTGCCCTATATTTTCATGCATGCGATTGGCATTTGATGTTTTTAGAAGTACATCAAGAAGAGCTTTATTCATATCTCAGTGAGGTCAAATGTACCCACTTACACCAATTTTTCAAAGGCAGTGTTTTAAGTCTTGTGTGGCATTTCTGATTTCAGGAATCTGGGTCAGAGTCAGCGAGCAAAGATGAGGATGGAGCCGACTCACCTCATAAATCCCAACAGTCTAATTCATCCTACTCCCCTGCATCTGCTGCCTCATCAAATGAAAGTGAGAGTGATGAACAAGAAGAAGGAGAAACTTCAAAACCTGAGGAACATACAACTCAACCTGATCTTGGATCATCGGAGAGGTTGGAGCAAGAAAAATGTGATATGACTAAAAAAGAAAGCAACCAAAACAAGAGAGACTTGGATCACAGACGTGACCGTGTAAAAGATAAAGATCATGACAAGGAAAAAGAAAAAGATCGCACAAGGGACAGGGATCGTGACAGGGGTAGGGACAGAGATGACAGGGATAGAAGGAAAGATTATAGAAGAGATGAAAGACATCGTTCACGTAGTCGTGATAGAAGAGACAGACACAGAAGTCCACCAAGGACTGATAGACGCCGTGATGAACGTAGAAAATCAAGGGAAAGGCGATCATCTAGCCGCGAGCATCGACGTCGAGAATCTGATCGAAGGCATGTGAAACAAAAGTAATGTCTGTTAAAAATCCCTTTTTTTTTTTTTAATCGGATGTGTAAACCATTTGCTTTTTCTCTGAACAGGCGCTCTGACAATAATCGCAAGGATTCTGATCGTAAGCGCCATCGTTCTCGATCTCGTTCTCGCAGTGTGGAAAGAAATAGGCCTAGAAATGAATCAAGAAGTAGCAGTAGCAGTGGAAGTTCCAAGAGTGATGCTCGGCCAAAGTAAGCAATTCAAAAATCTTTTGATGAGCCTTTTTTTTTTTTTTTAAATCAGCCTCTTATAAATTTTATTCTCTCGCAGGGACATTAAACCATCTTCAGGCCCAGCCAGAGGAAGCCGATCCAGAAGTAAAAGCACCGAGCGTGATAGAATTCGAGCATCAGTCGCTGAATCAAGAAAATTTTTCTTGGACAAGAAGATTGATAGAAAAATGAATGGTACTATTTATCATACTCAAATCACAACTGAATATAGGCATGTTTCTTGTTATTTCTTTAAAAAAAAAAATTGGGTTGTTCACAGTTTTGGAAAGGATGGGCATTGAGCTCAAAGCTGAGGCAAAACCTCTTATTGGTACAGTCACGCCACAAATGTTAGTTCAGCAGCAGGAAGCAGCTCAAGTCAAGCAGGCCACAGGTATTGAATTACCTAGCTACTACAATGCTGCTGCTGTAAATCCCCAAAGACTTGTTGACCAAATTCAGAAACGTAAATTATTATGGGGTGGTCGTGTAAGTATTTAATATCCAACTATTCTCCTACTTAAAAACGTTTCAAAAGAATTTGCCACTAAGATTTACGCCTTTCTTGATTATAGAAAGATGATGCGAACAAAACTGTTGCCCAGCCACAAGCTAATAAGTGGCAGGGAGCCACTTTTGCTCAAGATCAAGATGGCAAACTAACTGCAAAATTCAATAGATTAATGGGTATAAAGCAGCCAGTGCAAGGTGAGTCTTTCTCTTGTAATGTTGTGAAGTCATTATAAGAATCCTTTGATTAACAGATTTTAATTTTAGCCGCACCAAATCCAACTGCCAAAGAAGGCGGGAGTGAAATTATTAAAAAGCAAGAGGAAATGTTTCATAACATGGAGAGTCAATATGAAGTGGCAAGATTGGCTACTCACACTCATCGTGGACTAGGTCTTGGGTTTGGCACTTTTCAACCCCGTTAAGTTTTGTTAGATTTGAGTGAAATAGTTGTGTTAAAAAACTGTACCAATATTTGTTATTATAATCTGCAATGTATATACTGTTAATTTGTTCATTCCTGAGTGAGGGGAGAGATAATAAATAGATATTAATATTATAATTATTGAGTTTATTATTTTCTAATATCACAGTCTTGTGGAGAATAATGGGACAGTCTGAAAAGGAAACAAGAAAATTATTAGCAAATAGCATATAGAGAAGACTAGCAACTGTTTGCAGGTTTACTGATTATCAATTACAGAACTGATATCTGATTGACCCACAATTTTTGTTCCCCAAGTGTACAGCTGCAACTTCATACAGAATGAAGGCAGTGAATAATTGGGAGAACTTCAGCATCTGAAAAGTGTACAGATACTTGCTTGATCCAAATACAGTAAATAATTTGCATCATTATCAAAAATCTCTCATGATATGTCCCATTTTCACAACTGAAACTGCCATAAACTAGGAGAACAGTGAACAAATTGGGAAATCGAGGTATTGCAATATTTACTTACACCACTCAGTCCAGAATAAAATTTATCATTTCAAACTTTGCCTGATGTGTCTCTCTTTTCAATGGTACGGAGTTGCTTTTTCTTCAGCCTCTTCAGCTTGCTGGTGTTCTTAATCTGCAACACAAAAAATAAAAGCAAGTGAATTTAAAAGATGAATAAAGAAAATTACCCTTTTGTAAAGGAAGGTACACATACCACTTGGACTATTTCAGCCTTTCTGGCATTTTCTTCTCGCCTTTTGATATTTTCTTGTCTTCGCTCTCTTAATTCCTGCTTTACTCGAGCCCGTTCATCCTTGAGAGATCTTGACAGTTCTTTAGCATGTTTTAATTCTTGGCGCAGCTTTTCTTTCTGGTTCCATGTAATACGCTTCAAGCCTCGAGTTGCAACAACTGAAGAAAACCTTGAACAAAATGGCAAGATGTCAACTCACAGCTAGGGCCATTCAGAAGTTACAGTGAATTACAGTGGTTTGTAGAGATGCTTGCTTGAACCAAGCGACTTGGATCAATAGCAAAAATCTCCTTTACTATATCCCAATTTTACAACTGAAACTGCCATGAACTGAGAGTTCAGTGAACAAATTGGGAAATTCAGAAAATAACTCTTAGTCACACTCCTTTGCAAGAAAGGTACTGTTTGACTGTGAGAAAGTATTGACATGATGGTATGATTTGACAAACCAGCATCACTTAACCTTCTTCATTTTACTTTTCCCCAAGCGTATAACCACACAATGCACTGGAAACAAAGGCAGCAAAAAATTGGGGAGAGGCCTGACTAAATAAAATTAGTATAATGTTTGAAAGTATTGACATGCGGGAATTATGAAATTCTCACATCACTTTAAGTTCAAATTCATATCCCCCAAGCGTATAACCACCCAATGCAAAAGCAACATAGGTGGCAAAAAATTTGGGGGAGGGGAAGTTAAAAAACAGAAAATAGATTCACCTTTTACGGTCCTTTTTCCAAAATCTATTGCCCGGTCTCTTCCCACGAACTTGACTGGATTTCTTGGCCGCGTCATCATCGTCGTCAGAGCTACTGGAGTCTGAAGTTTTCACGTATTGTTCTTGAGGTTGAGAGCCTGATAAGATACTCTGAATACGAAGGGATACTTCGTCCGCCTCTGTTTCTTGAGTCATTTTGAAGCGAATTTGCAAACCAGTAACAGATGCAAACTAATCCAAACTCCAAAACACGTGTAAAACTTTACCACACCACGAGGCGAGGACGGGGACGGGGACAGATGCCGACGGATGAACAAAAAGAATAGAGGAGGAGACCGGAAGTTCTCTACAGTAGTGCGTATAGCAGCGTCCTGCCAATAAGGAGCGACAGATAGTCGTCTATTGTTTTGTTTTCTGCTTGTGCTTTCTGCTAGCCATTTTGAGTGTGTTAAAAGGGCCAAACAAGTCAAATTACTTGGAGAAAAACTGGCGAAAGTAGAGAGATTCGTGAACAATGTAGGTTTCTTGTAATCAAGGAGCAGTATTCTGATCTTCTCGCGTATGTCGGCATCTCTCTGCCAAACAAACAGGTTCGTTCATAATCAGCTTTTATTCGTTTAGTGCCTATTAATAGCGTCCTTGTAATATTAATTTGACAACAAAGAATTGACGTTGAACACTTTCCTCAGGATGCCGTGGTGCAACATGAATGTTGGACTACGAGATGTTCACTTTAAAAACCAAGACATACCCCAGCTTAGGTCTGAACTGCTATTAAGTGGAGATTTATTTGAAGATCCATGTTTTCCAGCAGATCAAACTTCTTTGGGCGATGTTGTTGTTGAAAACGTTGTTTGGAAGAGACCAAAAGTAAACATCTCTAAAATTTTCTGTGTTCTCATAAATTTGTAATTTTTTTCTTACAAACTTTCGAACACCTGCCCACTTTTAAATAGGATCTTTGCGCCAATCCACAACTTTTTTCATCTGCACCAACTCAGTCTGGAGTGAAATCTGGTAAAATGAGTAGTCCATGGGTTGTGTCAGCAATATCTGTTCTTGGTGGGATGCGTGAGCTCTTCTACATGGTAATTATTTTACAAGCGAACATGGTTTGTTTAGTGGTTTCCAAATATGCATTTGTTTGTCTTTTGTTTCAGGTGATGCCAGATTCTCACATGCAAGAATGGAGAGACGATCCATCTTATGAATATTTAGGTCTTTTTTACTTCTGCTTTTGGCACTTTGGAACATGGACCTTTGTAACTATTGATGATAGACTTCCGACCCTTGATGGTGAGCTGATGTTTACCCAGTCCACTGACAAGGGGGAGTTTTGGATCCCTCTTCTGGAGAAGGCCTATGCTAAGTAAGTCTACTATTTAGTCAAATAACAATGAATACAAGAAAAAAATTTACGTTATATTTTATTTATATTTTGTGTCTTTCATGGAATTTCAGACTACACGGTTCATACCAGAAGTTGGAGTATGGCCATGTAACAGATGCACTTGTTGACTTTACTGGAGGTGTTGCTGAAACCTATGACTTAAATTTCAGTGAAGAGGATGTTAGTGCCCAGCTTAATCATTTAATGGAAACTATATCCCACGAGCTGAGCAGTCATTCTATTATCTGCTTCAAAATTAATGTAAGTTGTCATCAGCTAATGAAATTATTTAGGATGAAACTTTGCAGTGATAAAGAACTGCACTCTTGCCTCTGATTACATTTGTATTGTAATCAGCAGAACAATCATGCTTTGCTGCCTTCCAAATATTTTGTCTTTGGCTTAAACATAAACAAATATAGAATGCCATTTAAAGCTGCCATGCCATGACAACCCAAAATGAAAGTGAAGGCGAAGTCATACCATGTGCTTTCCCACTCAGCTCCACAATACCACAAAATAACTGTTGCTAAGTCCTCTAAGAATACTAAGCCAAAAAAGAATACAAGAAAAATTCTGGGGAACCTATATCTTACCTTCACCTCTATAGGACATAAAAGAAAAATAAATCCCAACAGAATAGCCCAAAAATTTGGACAAGGGTGACAAAAAAAAATGTATGAAGTCATTATTGTGTAGTGACCAAGTAAAAGGCCAAGGGAAGGCCAGAGGTAGAAATGTGCGAAGGCTGCAATTACAAGTACACGTCCCAGGAGAAATGCTGACCAGGCATGGAAAGCTGTGAAAATACCCAAAGGCTCATCTTCATGCAGTCCTTTAGTTCTTGTAACTGGCTTGCGAACAGGGAGGGCTACTTGAGAAGTATAGGCAGGCCTGTTTTGACTTCTAATAGTGTTAATTGAAAGCCGAGGTCTCATGTGCGGATCTGCAGTTGGTGAAGAGGGCGGTGTGTCAATACGTGGCCAAAAGCACCTTTCATCCAAAGGTAAATTTTCCACAGCTATCGGTACAAGATAGTGTGACGATGTAGCTTGTGCAGGAAATTCAAATGCTGGTTTAGGGAGTAGATTATCCGTAAATGCTGGTTTAGGGAGTAGATTATCCGTTTCCTCCGGTTCTGGTTTAGTTACTTCAAGTACTGTTAGTTTGTCATGTACCTTCTCTATGTTTTCTTCATCTCCTGTTCCAATTTTTTGATGGTTTCCTTCCTGTTGTTTTGGTTCATCATCTCTACCATTCTCTGTTTTCATTGTTTCTTCTATTTCTACTTTTTCTTCAGATTGTTCATTCGTGTTTATCTCTTGTTCTTCTTCCTCCCTTTGATTTATTTCTTCCGTTTGATCATTATTCTGCTCAGAGCATGCAGACTGGTCTTTTTCATTACAATCGTCTTGCTGATCTGTTTCTTGATGGAAATGCACTTTAGGTGAAGGATCTATGACTAGAGATAGTTTTGGCCTTACTGGTATTTGGTTTCCTTCTTCATTGCTTTTGTCCAATCCCATGAGATGATATGGGTCAAAAGTTTTTATTTGAACAAGGGATTTTGTGTGACTTTCCGTACTTTGAACGTCCCATGGGGCAGATCGTCCAACCACTCGCTGGCTTTCAAACCTTTGGTATAATGCTGTTGTTTTTGACATTGTGATAACAGATGTCAAAATACTTACTGCTAATGTCCAACCTGTCAAATTGTGTTTTTTTTGGTTTTTTTTTACTATTTTACTTAGTTTATAAAGTAAAAATATTTTCACCTTTCTTTCTCATCTTACCAGTCTCATTTGTTGTTACTATCTGTGGGCTGAGAAGAATGTATGCTTGAAGAAGAGCTTGTGGAGCTGCATTCAGATACGAGTCCAAAAAGAAAAATAATTCTGTGTGGTGATTAGCAGCAATAATACTCAAGGCCTCTTCCCTCTGAGGATCTTCCTCCGTTAAGGCTACTACAGACCAAAATAAGAGTGTCGCAAATCTGCAACAGGAAAAAGCTTAATTGGATTAATCCCAGAGCAATATAAATTTCATGATAAGGCTTGTGGAATGACTGGTTACAATGTTATTCCTACCTATGAATGATGCTCACAGGAAATAGAATGCATTGCAAAAGCTGAATAAAAGTCCAAGTTATACGATCGCAGATCCTATTCAATTTTGGATTGGTCATGAGAGTTAAAACCAAGCAGACGATAGAGGGTGCATATACAAGTAGTATGGTTCCTTCAGCTAGCAATGGATGTCCATCTCTATTTTCATTAAAAGTACAAGGAAATATTTATAAGAAAATGACATTTTATATAAAAGACAAATGTCTACCTACCTGAAAAGCTGATAAGCCACTGCTGCATCTAGTGCAAAGTTAGACAAGAAAATGATTGTGGATATGAAAGCTGGCACCATAAAACCTAGCCACATCTGCTGTTTATATGTTAGTTCATGCCCAAAAACTTTTATTGGCTTTCTGTCCAAGACTGAAGTCTTAATATCAGTATTTTCTTCATCCTCTTCCAGTTCCATAATTAATGTTCAATCGCAAACTCTGTAAACCAGCTTTTCTATGTGCTTCCAGTTACTTTATCATTCCTGACATTTTTTTCCTCAGAATTTTGGACTTTTTATTTTTCTCTGTAAACTCACAAAACAATATTCACATTAATTCTAAATATTGTTCCTTTGAGTCTTTTCTATTCCTTCAATACAACCCTGTAGACTAGCAGGAATATCTGAGGGAGGGGAGTCATAACAGAGAAGTATTACTCTTATCATATCTCTTTCCAACATTTCCTCCTTATCTTGGGGTTAGCAGGGGATAGCAGAGGATTGCCGGGTCTAGTTTTAAGATAATGGAGGTGGACAGGTTGTGTTGTGATACAGGTAAAAATTTTCCCCTTACTCTTCTGGTATTTTACTTTGACTTTATGGCATAGGCAAATTACAAAAGACAGCAATGAATGTAGTTCTACTGTTAACATAAGAAAAAGTGATAAACTGGCACAGTACATCATACTTCTCTTAACAAGGTCACTTCTCTATTCCAGCAACGACATGTGGATGAAGACAGTGACAGAAATGAGCTTGGCCTGTCTCGTGGTGCTGTGTATCAGGTTAATGGAGCAAAATTCATATCAATGGGTGAATCAAAACTTCAAAGTATTTTCAGGTATTTTTTTTTTTTTTTTTTTTTTTTTTTCAAGCTATATGGTTGTCTTTTTCAAATGCTTTACATCATTGAATGTTTTCAACTTTTCGTTTGTACCGGCCATATATTCTTTTCTTTTCGTGTTCACAATGTAGCAATAGAAACCGAATTGGAATGGTTCGGCTACGTGGTACACCTCCTGAGCAACAGTAAGTTTTTTAAGAAAACAAGCAACTGGTTTCTGGCAATCGCTTTCTTCCAGAAATGAATGTTTCCAAATTTTAAATAACTGCTGATTTGTCTTTTATTACTTTTCTAGATTGGGCACTGCTAGTCCATCGAGTCAAAAAAGTTCTAGCTCATCCTATGCATACTCTGCCCCTATGCTGGCCCGGCTTCTTTCCCGAAATCCAAAATGGGCTCAAGTAAAGGAATCAGAGCAACAGCGCATGGGTCTGACCTTTGACCACTTTGGTGAATTTTGGTAAAAGAAATTATTTAGAATAATATTACGGGGAGTTAAAGGTTTCTAACTTAGGTTTCAACACTCTTATCCTCATTCTTTTTAGGATGCCTTTAGATGACATGGTTGCATTCAGTGAAGTTATGATAGTACACTTCTACACTAAGAATGCATATGCTCTTAGAATGCGATGGAGGGAAGACTCTACTCTTGGACATTGGACGTCTGGAGCTAAGGGTACATCTAGTGACCGTGCTGGAGGATGCCCTGAGTTTCAGGATACACTTTTGAGGAACCCACAGGTAAGAGCTCATCTCGTACACTAGAAGGTGAGAGGTGGGACTTCTGCTGCGTATTCAAAACTGTAGTTCTTTCTCTGCTTGTTGTTTCAAATATATTTATCTATCCTCTCTTTTTTTTCTTCTTTGAAAGTATGCCTTTGATATTCCAAAACATGAAGAGAATGTGGTTGTGCAGCTCCTCCAGTGGACGGGCTCAGATAAAACAAAGTTGATCACCAGTGACCAGCTTCCCATCTTAATTGGATTCTGCATTATCAAGGTTGACTGCAGGAGCCATTTTTTTTTGTAAGTTCTGTTCAGATTTTGGTTTAATTTATTTTCATGCTATTTTTATGCTTTCAGGTTGAGGAAAATAGACGCTACCGACTAACCCAACAATGGGAGTTCAATCCTACTGTTGTTACTATTCAACCTTTAAGAAAGAGACAATTATATTACTGTGGTACACTGGCAAGAGGACGATATATCATTATTCCTTTTACATATAAGCCAGGAGAGCTGGCTGGTTTCATGCTGAGAACCTTTGCTAAAACAAACATCAATTTGAGGTAAGCTCATTTCATAATCTCGAAATATAAACTGTGCTAAAGCTAACTGACAAACTTTTCAACAATATTGTTTTTAATTCTTTTCCAGAGAATTGAAAAAAAGTGGACCAACTCAACACTGGCCAAAATTTATTTTCAAATACCCGTCCTTGACCACTGTAATTGTTGTTGGAAGCTTAAGTAATTTATCATTTGGAAAAGGTAAAAACTGATCTGTGTCATTTCATGTCATTCATTACTGTATGACCTAGATAAAACGTTGACCCTTGGGACCGCGATTTCGCTGCGTTATTATCGTGATTCGCTAAATGCCACAAATGGGAAAACGCTTAATCTAGGAAACGCTATAACCGGGTTTTACTGTATATATTACTTTAATGCATTAATCAAATTATCTTTCAACCAGGTTGTAACCTTTGGATACAAATAAAATGTGAAGGAAAGACTGCAAAAACTTCAAAATCACAAGATTCCAGTCAACCTAAATGGAATTCAGCCTTTGTATTTTACAGATCAAATCCAGACAAAGCTATAAGTGTCCGAGTGAGTTAATTAATAAATTATGATCTGTCAGTAGTAACCATGGTGTAAAATTACCAACCATTTCAAATTACTTTTTGGCAGGTTTTCTCTAGGAAGTGGCAATGCTTTCACACATTACTTGGTCAGGCTGAACTCCCTGCAGTCGTTAACCGATCACTCAGTCCTCTTGAGGTCACTTTAAGAGACAAAGCAGGTGAGCCGACCTCCACAATTTTATCGTTGAAAGTTCTGACCATTGACAGCATTTTGTGTGTCTAGCTTCTAATCTAAACAAAAGGCACATCCACCTTTCTTTGAAAATGACGTTTAGACTGTGTTTGAACATTTTGGTTTTGGGATTTTGAGTGATGAATCTCTAGTCAAATGAAAATCCATACTTAATAGTTTAGGTGAAAGTCTGAATTAGAAATGCACAAATGTATTACTTCTCAACGTCTTTTGGCTTTTAGTTAAAACTGGCAAAGAAAAACACAAACACACAAAAAAAAAAAAAAAATACATAAAAATTGTTGGAATTTATGAAACTAGGTTTTCTTGAAGGCTGAGGTTTGTGCATATATCAGGTGCTGATTTCTGTATGAAAGATGGATATTTTAGACGGGGTGCTGGAAGCCCAATTAGTGCCTTAGCAAAGTAGAAGATTCCTTAAAAAGAAGGATTGCTAGCTGACTGACAGTTAATCTTATTTTTTTCCAAAATTTAATTGATGTTTTAACATTATCATTTTAATTTTAAGTGGCCTCTCTCTGACTTAACTCACGTTCCTCACTTGATACAATACGTAGGCTTACCTAAAATAATTCAAAAGTAATTGCTGTGAACCTCGCCCAAATAAGCTGTTATTAATGAACCTGAGAAGTTTATTCTATGTTTTGTGTTTACTAAGTGCCCAGTAAGCCTATAAAATATTATAGTACAGCATAAGGTAACTTCACACGCTAGTCTTGGAAATATCACCTTGAGTATTCTCTTGGTGCTTTTGTGAATGTGTGTAATTCTTTAAGATCTCTTTATTTGTTGTAGCCAACTCTCTTATTAATTTTCTCAAGTATATTTTTGTGATTGTTCTTTGATATTATATTTTGTAACCTATTATTGATCTTGCGCAACACCGCTGGTTGCATTTACTTTTTCTCTTCCATCTATTATTTGTCAGTGCTCTTATTGCATTGCTTATCAGGTTGTGTTTAGATAAACACGCATTCCTGAAGAATGTGTGCTTCCGTCTTGTATTTGATATTTATGTTCTCTCCCTGTTTTCTCATTGTTTTAATATTATAACTAACATTGTCCAAAGTGAAGAGCACCTTTCTGTTTTTGTCTTTTCTGTTTTCTGTGATATATTGCAGTATTGCATTACCTCATTTTAAATGGAGTCATGTTCTCCAGAAAAACTGAACTTATAACTTTTCTCACAAAACCCTTTTAATTGTAGAAAAAATTGTAATGGACTGAGAAGGTAATGCTTCAAAGTTAACTTAGTTGACAGTTAAAAATATGTTTTATATAATTCATGTCCTTTTGGAGTAGTTTCAAAAACATACTGCTCACACCCAAACCCTAATTTACCTTGAGAGTCCTACAGTTTTATTCTCTTAATGTCCTCGCTTCTAAAATCAGTTCTGCAAATAAAAGTGAAAAGAAAAATTAGATTAGTGTTGCATTTAACCTTTCATACACAATTACGTATACACAACAGGATGAGAGGAACTTTTACCTGAGAGTCATGAAGTGACGTACTTCAGCAGGGGTTAAGCGCCAAGCTATGGCACCTGGTTCATTGCTCCAGTAATCAGAAATTTCGGATACTCTTTCTAGATTTAGAACAGTTGCAATTTGGGTGAGACGAGCAAATTTATCTCTTATTGACCAGGATGTTGCATTGGTCAAATACACTACCAAGACCCTCACTTCCTTGTCCAACACTAATCCACCTAACTGGTATTCAACAAAAATAGAGAAAAATTATTATTATAATTATTATTATTACTACTCCTTTTTTCTTGAGAACCACACAATGAACAGTATTTTTCACTGTTGATTTACCCTGTTGAATGATGACTTCGCAATTACTTTTTCCATTTGATGTGTGACTTCAGTTGCCAGGATACTGACCAAGGTGTCATAATTAGTAGGTGTCAGACTTGATTTAAATGAAGACAGTAGTGATTCTAAATTTGCTACAAGATTTCGAACAAAGGGCTCATTGGCTTCATAACTGGAAAACTCCTCCTTAAAATTGAAAAAAATAAGAATTAGAGAAATGAGAATTACAATGCGGACACAGAGATGAACAATTCCTACCTCCGTAAGTATGTGACTGACATTCAGAAAAGTTTCTACCCAGGGACTGACTCTTGGTTTTATAGCACTCGCTGACAGCTGGCTCATTCCATACTCAACAAGAGCTCGAAGAGAAGCTGTCACTCCACCAAGTCCACTGAGACAGCTTTCCAGCTTAGCTCGATCTCTTTCAGTCATACCTGGCAAAGCTGCTGCCATTTCATCTCCTAAACTGAGTCGCAGAGTTGCAATATATTCCGTGCTAACATCAGCATTATTGAGGTAGGCCTATGAGGAATAAAAATTGGTTGGATGAAATGATCTGAAATTTAGGCCCAGTCATAATAACATCAACTGTATACTCTCACCAAGAATGTCAGACGAGCTTTCTCTGAGTCGGAAGCCTGAAGCCTGCCTTGCTGAAGAGAGCTCTGCAGAGCATTGTACGCTTGAGTCAGGTCAAGGTACCCTGACATGTAACCGTGGCGTAATTGAGCACGTAAAACAGAACAGTAGTCAGCCTCTAAAAGGCTACAAGCATTATTCAAAACAGCACATACTCCATCCAAGCTAGAGCTTGATATAGCCCGTCTTAAAAACAGAAACACACAAACACACAGATTTATGAAACAAATGCAACATGAAGCAAGAGGAATAATGTTGCATATAGAATACTAATAGTTAACTAACCTCATGCACTTTCTTACTATAAAGAAAACATCATCAACCATACTTGATGTCTGCTGTATTTGTAAATTTTCTTCAAGTTGATCAAGGGCAACAGCTTTCCGAACACTCTCTGCCATAAAGTAGTGTTCCAACTGAAGATAATTTCCAAGTAAAGCCTGCATTGAATGGCAAAGTCCAGAGCCACGGAGCATTGTTTCCAATTTATCCATGAGAAGTCCACGAGTGGCCTCTGCCGATACTCCAACTTCAACATCATTCTAATGAAAAAACAATGTGAATTCATGGCAATAACATGAGCAAAGTAACAGATAATAAAAGCAATACAATCAAATTTTACCTGTACTCTCCGTCTGATGAAACGGACATACATTTCAGCACGAGCATGCATAATTGTTAATTCGCCAAGAAGAAGATCAAGATTTTTGGGATCAGTTCGGCTTTGCTGGGATGCTGTAGCACTGCTTAAATTAGTGCTACTTGTAGAGCTACTTGAACTTCTTAGCCACTCTGCTACTTGGGAAAGAGCTGAATCTAACTGTCTATGCTTCCTAAATTCATTTAAAATAAGTTTACTTTGTCTGTCACATTCTTCTTGAAGGGCATTGACAACTGTCAACAACCGACCAGGTCCTACACAATAAAATTAGATACAATCATTAAATAAAAGAGGCATTCACTGACAAGATTCACCCTTCCTGTTGTTCTCTCAACCTACCATAATAACTTTCTATTAAAGGTTGATGGATTTCAATTATCCTCGCTATTCCTTCAAACAAAAGAGTCAATGTATCTGCATAAATAACACTTGCTCTTTTGTCAGCAGTTCTTGTTTCTAAAGCTGCTTTTAAGTTCTTCTGAGCTGTTTCTTGCAGCTGGAAACAAGTAAATTTTAACAGTTTCATGCTTTACTTTCAATGTATTCTTTGTTCTGAAACAGAAGCCTTACCTTGGAGCACAAGAACACTGAAAATTTGTTCAGACCCTGATCCTGTAACCCAAGCAAGGGGAATATTTTAAAGAACCTTTCAACTGATGCCAGGTCATCTGCTCGAACAGCCTCATCAAATCGTGCCGTGACTTCAATTTGCAGTAGCTCTGCTGCTTTGTGTAGCAAGGAGAAAGAGTTGGTAACGGCTGTACAGTCTGAAAAAGTAACAGATAAAATGTTATAACAAAATAAAAAGTTACTGATTAATAAATGGGCTGTTAAATGCACCTTGCTGAACATCATCAGCTGTTTGTCGCAATAGAGTCTGATCCATGGAAAGAAAGCGATGTACATGAGCAGCCCCCTTTTCATAGTCCTCCTCTTGTAAAGCTAACTTGACTCCCTCACTACATAGCTGGAGGTCTAGAAGATCATGAACTCTTTGCTGACACTCCGAAACACGGCTCTGGAAAGAGAAATACCAATTTACTGTAGGGAAAAAAATTTCAATCACATTTTATTGGTAATGCAAATAAGATTATATTTACCCGTGCATCGTCCAATTTTCGAACTTTGGCACTGACATTCTCAGCTAAGTTGGATGTGTGAGCAATCATTTCTGAGAGATGCTGTGCATCGGACTTCACTATTTGAAGGTTAGGCAAGGCTTTGGTAACACTCCTAAGTTTAGCTTCCAAATGACACTGCCTCGAGAGAAGGTTTTCAAGCTGCTTCGTGACATTTTCCTGAGCAAAAATACAAAAGTTCAAGCAAAGTGAAGCAACGGTTCAGTAAAAGACTGGAGGGTGGTGAGCCTAACGTCAGCACCTCTTCGGCAGCAATCTTTTCGCAGACTTTCTGTATGCCTGCGCTGTCACTCAGTTCTTGGGGGTTTAGCTTTATCGAAACCATGTTTTCTTCAGTTTAAGCTCATTATACAGGCGCAAATTCCATATTATGACAGGTGGTCTTCTGCTCCCATGTTGACAGCACAGCAGACGGATGGACGGACAACAACAACAGAGTTCGATTAGTTCGATGTCTCGGCCTGGGATCTCGGCGCAGGTTTTCAAACAAAGTCGGCAAGTCGGGCAAGGGTTATCGAACAGTCGAAACTTGATCTACATTTGCGACTCGTGAATGTATGGAAGGTTAGTTTATTACGAGTTAAGCCGGCTTCACAGAACGACGCCCTGTCATGTGTGATGTCTCGGAGAGATCGGAGATGCCCGGTGACGTCGATTCGAATTAATCGACAAACAAAATGATGCGCAAAGCCGGTGTAAGGGTATCGTCTCTCAGCCGTTTGTTTCGGTGAGCGGACGGAATGGGAAAGCCAACCAGCAATGTGAGTATGTAGTACATTGCACGACCACAACTCACCCTGCGCCGACCCCCCCTCATCATCAGTACTTCGGCCTGCGCGAGGCGCGATGGCAGTTTGCCGGCCATCCCCGCCGGCTGTGGCGACTGCTGCCCGAGCAGCGCGGGCAGCGCGAGCGCGGGGCAGGACAAGGAGGCCTGCCTGCTCGACCCCTGCGCCCTGGAGCCGGGGCAGCCGCAGCCCAGCGTGGTCATCGTGGGTGCGGGCGTGGCCGGCCTCTCGGCCGCGGAGCGCCTCGCCCACTGCGGCCTCAGCAACATCACCGTCCTGGAGGCCTCGGACAGGTCCGTCCGAAGGGGGCGGGGCGGGGGATCACTCATACAAAATGTGTACAATGATTTTTTTTTACTTTTGAATTTTTTTTCTTTTCATTTTTCAAGAAAAATTTCACTTGTTGATAAATTTTCATCTATTCGGACGAGCCATGTACAATGAGTTTCTGAAGTGATCCCCACCATCAGGTCCACCGCACCCCGCCTAGCCTCATGGCTCCACCCTTGGCTACGATCATACCATGGAGTCAAGCCACTCCATGATCGTACCCACGGCGGGTATCCTGTGGCGGGCATCGGCCGGGCGTGGCCATGTATCCCATAAGTGTGACAAGGACAGAGGCAGGAGAGCGGTCCGCGGCATCAGTCGGCAGCGTGCTGGAGGAGTGTCTCGTCACTTACAGCCGTCAGATTCAGAAGAGCGTTTTCGTATCTCCTTCCTTGTCACACGGGTCACACGCATGGGCCTCGGCCACTAGGAGTGAATGAGAAGAAACTCTAGAACGATCTTCTGAATCTGGGGGAAGGTCACTTCCTAATATGATCGAACCGTCTCTGTCGCACGCATGGATGGACCACGACCATCATCAGCATACGGCGCCGCATGGACACGACAAGGGGCGAAGGGACGAGAGTGATCACCGTTTTGTAGTGTCCTTTCTCTTGCTCCTTATGGCCATGCCACATGGGTGCGACAAGGAAAGAGCGACGAAACCAGTGTGCGGAATCACCCTACAGGCCCGGCGGCCGCGTCCTCTCGTGCTGGCTCGGAGACACGGTGGTGGAGCTGGGCGCGCAGTGGCTGTACGGCGGCTCCCCCAGCAACTCGGTGTACTCGCTCGCGGCGCGGGAGGGCCTGCTCTGCCGCCCGGAGACTCCGGGGACGGCGGGGGCGGGGGTCGCCGATCACGCGGGGTCGCTCTTCTGCACCAGCGACGGACGCGCCGTGGACCCTGCCCTGGCCCGGGCCGCGCAGCACACCTTCAGCCTGATCGAGGCGCAGGCCAGGTCGCTGTTCAGCCCCAACCTGACCAAGCGCCAGGGAGCCCTGCTCACCTTCTTGCACAGGTAGCGCAGGCCAGGAAGCTCCAGCCGACTGGCTCACTGGATGGCTTCCCCACGAGGGGGAAACAACTCGAAAATTTGGAGTACGCATGTTGTGAACTTTCGTGATTTTGGGGGAATTTTCGTGAATTTTTGTGTATTCTCGAGAATTTTGATGATTTTTTGTGAAATTTTAATGGAATTTTTGTGAATTTTCACTTGAATGTTGCCTAAATTTTTGTAAATTTTCCGGATTTTTGGTGAATTTTTCTGATTTTTGGTGAACATTTCAAAATTTTCCTGTAGAACTAGGTGTTCAAAATTTCCAGAGTTGTTTCCCCCTTGCTTTCCTACCTCTGTACCCAGGTGGCTGACGGACGCCGTGCACTTTTTGTACTATGCAACCCGCCCGCACCGCTCCATCCGGGACTGCATACCCATCAGGCGCCGGGGACCGGCTCCAAGCCTGAACGCTCCGCTCCGCCACTGATGTTGCAGCCATCGTCCCGAAAGGGCCCTCTCACGGTTCGCGCGGTCTACGGCGGGGCGTTACCGGGGGGGAGGTTCACGGCTTCTCGGGAGTAACCCGCGAGTCCGCCGGGAGAGCTCGCGGTCTGCGGTACCTCCCCCCCGGTAACGCCCCGCCGTAGACCGCGCGAACCGCGAGAGGGCCCCTTTGGGGCGTTCGCTGCAACAACAGTGGCGGAGCGGAGCGTCCGCGCTTGGAGCCGGTCCCCGGCGCCTGATGGGTATGCAGTCCCGGATGGAGCGGTGCGGGCGGGTTGCATAGTACAAAAAGTGCACGGCGTCCGTCAGCCACCTGGTATACTGACGCACTCACAGGGGTGCCCCATGGCCCCATGAACAGCGTGGCGGTGCTCCATAAGATGAGTGCGACGAATGCGACGAGGACGGGGGCACGCGCAAATCTTTGTATCAGCCCTCTTGAGTCAGTGTACGGCACACCTAGTAGGCCTTGTTTAGTATTGCCGGGGAAGTAGGCAATCGCAATCGCAGGAGCCTCAGTACTGAGAAGTGGGCAATCGCACGAATGCAGACTTCCCTACTCAGTACGGGTTGCCAGAAAAGTTGACACAGTCCTCATGAATACGGGTCGTCGGTGTAAAGTCGACGGGAATTTCCACCTGCGCTGCCAACTAGGGGAAAGATAATTTCGCGTGTGAAGAGTTCACCTGGTTGGCACGCGGAAATACCCGCGTCTCTTTCACACAGGAGAGTTAGAGTTGTATTCTCGTATACTTGGCCTACTTTCCCGGCGACGCGGCTCCACTGCGGTTTGTCTACTTATTGCCTCCGCGTTGCGGATGCGGGTGCGGGCGCAGGCGCATGCAGCAGGAGGTGCTTCGCTACCCGGAGGAGCTCCGGTACGACGTGGCCGCCGTCATGCACGGCCTGGCCCAGGGCCTGCGGTGCCACGTGGGGGCCGACCTGGCCAACGTGAGCGCGGACCACTACGGCAACGCCGTGCGGCCGGCCGGTGCCGACGCCCGCGTGCCCATGGGCTTCGTCGGCGTGCTCGCCCCGCTGCTGCGGGAGCTGCCCGAGTGCTCGGTATGACACCACGATGGGCACGAGGGACGAGGGGACGGCTCGGTCCGAGGGGGAAACAACTCTCAAATTTTTGTACACCTCCTATCTCAGGAAAATTTAAGTCAGACAAATTTAGGAAAATTCAGAATAATTCACAAAAGTTCAGGAAAAATTCGGGAAAGTTTAGGTAAAATTCAAGATAAAATTCACAAAAATTCTATGAAATTTCTCAAAACTTCACAAAATGTATACACCAAAATTCAGAGTTGTTTGGTTGTTTTCCCCGCGGCTCAGTCACTCTGGTCACCGCTGAGCACTAATCTGGTCAGTCAAGTACTTGACTAACACGAGTTTGACTGCTAGTATCACTTTTCGTAATGAAGAGCATCCCTGTCAGACGCAAGAGAGAGGCAACTCTAATTTTAAAAACAAAAAAACTCGTAATTAAAAATTTAGTGATAATAAAAACAATAGAGAAATTAAGAAAAATATTAAAAGAATTCAGAAACATTCAGAAAAATTCAAGAAAATTCACATTTAAGTTACCAGAAAACTCAATAAAAATTCTCCAAATTCCAGGTAAATTCAGGACGATTTACGACACGTGGACAACAAAATTCAGAGTTGTTTCCTCCTCTATGCGGCGGCAGGTCCACTACAATAAGGTGGTGGAGAACATCCAGTGGGCGCCCCGGGTGCCCGGCACCGCCACCGACGGTCCCCCGGCCAAGGTGCGCACTGCCGACGGCTCCGAGTACCCGGCCGACCACGTGATCGTCACCCTGCCGCTGGGCGTGCTCAAGGCGGCCGCCGACACGCTGTTCACGCCACAGCTGCCCGCCGAGAAGACAGAGGCCATTCGGGGCCTGGGCTTCGGCGCCATCACCAAGATATTCCTCGAGTACTCGCGGCCCTTCTGGCTGCCCGGTGAGCGGGAACACGGAGCCAGGACCCTGCCTCTCCTGCCACTCTAGAACTTCAGTTGCACATGATATTGGTTGGGGGTTGGGGTATTTTTCACCGGGGCTCGTTCGCTCGCTCCTTGAGCCAGGTGTCTCTGAAAGCTCCCCGTTGACTTTTTGAGATGGAAAATATGGACCATTGTTTTGAGAGAGGGAAAACACACTCCAGGCAGCGGCGGCGGCGCCCTGCAGCTGGCGTGGTCGCCGGACGAGCTCCAGGGTCGGGACGGGAGCGGGTCGGACTGGACCAAGGGCCTGGGGCTTGTGGAGGAGGTGCCGGGCAGCCGCGCCGTGCTGTGCGCCTGGGTGGCGGGCGAGGAGGCGCGCTGCGCCGAGCAGGAGGAGGACGACGCCGTGGCCGAGGCCGTCACCCGCACGCTGCGCCGCTTCACCGGCGACCCCTCGCTCCCCTACCCGGACACCCTGCTCCGGTCGCGCTGGACCAGCGACCCCTTCTTCGGGGTGAGCTCGCGAGAGGGGGGGGGAGGGAGGGGCCGCCCCGCCCCGGCCAGTAGCATCATATGATTCCGCAAGGCGGACTCGTCTCTCTGTGCTCTTGTCGCACTCATGGGGCGATCATAAGGAGCAAGAGAGAGGACAATGAAAAACGCTTTGCGCAATCAGTCTGCAGAGAGGCCGGCCGAGGGGGAAACATAAACAACTCTAAAAATTTTGTACACCTCGTAATTCAGGAAAAAAATCGGAAAGAAAATTCAGAGAACTTCAGGAAAATTCATAAATTCATAAAAATTGAAGAAAATTTACAAAAATTTAAGAAATTTATACACCAAAATTCAGAATTGTTTCCCCTCTCGAAAGAGGCCTTTCTGTCGAACTAATGTCCGTCGGCGGGCCGCTACGAGACACATCTTTGGATTTCTCCCTGACATTTCCCTGATTTCTAGACCCACTTTGTTTTCCCTCCAATTGCCATGATTTCCCTGACCGGTGTGAACCCCGCTCTGGCGTCGTGACCCGCAGGGCGCTGTCAGCTACCTGGGCATCGAATCGAGCGTGGGCCAGCAGTGCGACCTGAGCGCCCCCCTGCCCGCCGTGTGCGCGGAAACGCCGCGGCCCACGCTCCTGTTCGCGGGCGAGGCCACGTGCCCCGGACACTTCGCCACGGTGCACGGCGCGCGACTGAGCGGCCTCAGGGAGGCGGAGAGGGTCCTCGCCGTGGCCAGGAGGCAGCAGCAGCAACTTCACGGGGCAGCAGGCTGACAAAAGCAGCACAAGTTTTATGTTGGACAGCCAAAGGCGAGTATCGTTGCGTGTACTCAGAATTCAACTTTGTGAACGAAATTATCAACTATGTTTTCTGTTAGTTTTGTAACGGCACGGTAGGTTAGCACGTTTATAGGATCGCAAGGTAGGAGTTCGTGCAAGGAAGCAAACTCGTTTATAAATGGAATCGATTTTATTGGTATTTGGTAAACATGTTTTAAAATGTACGTTAACGATTCAATGAAAGCTCGGATCGAACATAAGCTTTATACGGCTCAATATGAGAAATATACAAATATACAAAACAATCAAAATAGTTATTACAGGCTTCCACTTAGTTCTCCACAAGTACAATTGAAGTATAAAAAATTTGGGATAAATACACGATTAAAATAAAGTAGGTCCAGTCTCAATTTTCACTTTGATGACATGCGGCGAGCTGCACTTTACTCCTGGAGCTTGTAGATGCGGGTGCACACAATGTTATCGACTGTCAGGACCTGCAGGAAAAAAAAAGGAAAATTAAGTCCTTGTTTCGGGGGAGAAAAAGCGGTGTAGCCAGAGCGTAAGAAAACCATACTCACCATCTTGATCTCGTTGGCAGAGAACTCCCTCACGATCTTGGTTGTCTTGGCGCCCTCCTGGGTCTCCACCAGAGTGTTGTCACCCTCGAGGACGATGGTAGCCTTGACCTTGCGGCCGTCAGGGGTCTCCTGTTCGAAGGGCTCGCCCAGCTTAAAGCTGATGGTGGAGGTCTTGAAGGTCGAGGTGCTAGTCAGGGTGTACTTGTCGCCGTCGACGGTGAGGTGCACCACGGGGCTCACGTTGTTGCCGACCTGCCTGGTGACGAAGCTCACACCTGCAACACAAGGGAGAGCGTTCATGAAGGGGTCATAAAGACGAGCGCACGCTGGCCGAGGCCCTTGCGCCACGCACCGCGGGGAGGGGACCCACGGCAACAGGCCGACCAGGGCCGATGGGGTTCCGAGGCGGAGCGGGAACGGGGCACGTACAGCGATAGCGCTCAGCCCAGCCCCAGATAACAAGGCCATTGTCGAGGTCAGGAGAGCCGGGCGCGCTACACAAATACCTCTCTCCAACACGCCGGGCCGGGCCGGGCCGGGCGGGCGGGCCGAGAGCCTTTCGTGAAAAACGCAGCAGGGGAAAGCCAAATGTGGAACCGGCCGATTCCTTCCTTAGGTTATCGACATTCCAGCGCGCGATAAACCGGGGTACACAGGAAAATATTTACTCGTGCACAGAGGCGATAATGAGTGGGCGCGCCCAGCCCGGGCGGGCGGGGCCCGGCCCAAGAGGTGCGAAGTCCGAGAGGCGCGGTCGGCGCGGTGCGAGCGCGTCGGGGTGGCTAGGAAAGACGCCGGCAGCGTTCGGGTTGCACCGTACCCGCTCGCTCCAGAGGTGGCGGCTGCTGCGACGGACGCGTTCGGAAAGAAGTTTTAAACTTCTACAGGCTACTTCATGAGAGCGCTCTCCTCGGACTGTCTCTCTCGCACTCACGGCGTGCGACGGTGCGACGTAGGGATGCGAGAGAGACAGAGCGAGGAGAGCGCGCTGCTGGTGAGCAGGCATCCCCGCGAGTACACGAGCACCGCCGCGTCGTGTTCCAGCGCAGGGGGAAGAGGGAAACCCGACACGACTGCGCGGTTGCGATGGCGCGTCCGAAACAGCGCGCGTTATAACCACCGCCATGCAAATCTCCAAAGGGGTGGGGCTCTACTCCGGACGCAGCGCGGTGCCGCGTCTTCTGCCGACGACGGTAACACGATGCAGACAGCCATGCCGCCAAATGAGCAAAGCAAAACGTCGCAACGTATAAGGGAGGAAGAGAGGTGGGGGAAAGGGATATCGCAAACGACTGTCAAACAACGGGTTCACCTGCCCTCGGGAGAAGACCTCAATGGCAAACTGCTTTTACACCACATGACGGGGAGCCGGCGGGGAAGGGGAGGGGGGCCGGTAGGGTGATAGCGCACTAGCGCACGGTGGATTCGCTGCTCGTTTCTTGTCGCATTCGTGGAGCACGGTAATAAGGAGGAAGAAGAGAGGTACGTGCTACAAAACAGTGTACGAAATCACCTGATCTGGCCGTCTCGGACGAGCGTCGGACGAGCCGCCCCTCTACAGCATCACCTGAGGCAGCCGGCTCAGCAAATGGCGAGGCGAGCGGTACGGAGCGAGGGGGGCGACGCCCCGCACAAGAAAAAGCCGGCCACGCCGCGCCACGCCGCGCGGGGCATTGCGCTACAGCAGGCAGGGCCGCCACGCCTCGGCAGAACACCGCCGCGGAAGCCTCCATTACGGCGGCAGGAGTCGCGAATAGTCAAAGAGGTCCAAACTCCGCGGTAACCGGCGCCGCGTAGCGCCGCGACGCGGTTGCGCTGAAGGCTGATTTCGCACATCGGTCCTCTCTCTCCCACCTCATAAGTGCGACAAGGACGGAGGTACGAAAATCCCATGCGGGAAGGAGATACGACAGCGCTCTTCCGAATCTGACGGCAGTAGGTGTACAGGAGGGTCAAAACACAGCGGCGCGTGTTTTGACGGGCGGCACGGGCACGGTGCCCTCCAGCTGATACACGTGGGGGAGAGGGAGAGGGACGGAGCACAGGGGAGGGGCGGGCCCTCCCAGCATCGATCGACCACGCCAGCAGCCCCATCATCATCCCGCGCTGCGGCAGGGTAGGCGCGGCGTGCGGCGTCCGCCCGGCCCGGCCCAGCCCAGCCCGGCTTCACAAATCCGCCAAATACAACGCCGGCCAGCCGTCTGATTCAGAAGATCGCTCCCGCGCCTCCCTCCTTGTCGCACTTGTAGGGGCCCTGCCATTCCCGACATAGGGGACCGCCATAGGCGCGACAAGGACGGAGGGACGAAAGCGATCCTCGGAATCTGACGGCAGAGCGGAGGCCCAGAAGGCCGTCATGGTCAGGGCAGAGGGGCGGGAGAACCCCGGAGGGCGCAACGCCGGGAACACGCGTGACTCGAGCAAGGTACAGGGCAGGCGAGGCGCGGCCGCCGCGGCGCTCGCGACCAGAAACTCACCCAGAGCCTTCATGTAGTCGTCAAACTTGTCGCTGCTGGCCAGCTTGTACTTCTTGTCGGCGAACGCGGCGAGAGCCATGGCGGAGAAGGGGTTGTTGGGTGTGCGGAGGAGCGCGACGCGGACAGGCCGAGGTGCCGGTGAGCGAGAGAGACAGATGGAGGTCTGCTCGGTGAGACGAGGGCGACGCGACTGGAGAATCAGATCGGCGGGTGCGGCCGGCGCGGTGGCGTGCAAGCGGCGTCGAGACGGGAGGAGGCGGCGGGGATCAAAGGGGAGGAGAGAGGTGAAGGGGGAAGGGAGGGAGGGCCCGAGGGGCCCGAGCCCAAACCGAACGCCGCACCGCCGCACGGAGGCAGCCGAAGGAGAGCGCGCCACCGGCGCCCGCCCCGCCCCGCCCCGCCCCGCGCGCGCAACCTCCGGTCAAGAGGGCGCCACATTACGAACCCCATCGCCGGGGCTGCGGGCGGGGCCGGACCGGGCGGGGCCCTGCGTGGGCGTAGTGCAGGGGGCAGAAACGCACTAGGCTGGGCTGGGGGCAATGCGCGACCGCATGCTTCCGGCTGATGGGGGAAGCTATAACTTTTGAACGCCGAAACATATCGTCAAAACGGAAAGAGCACTTGAAAGAGGGATAAATTCTGCGAGGGATAGACGTTGTGGGAATTTCGAGAAATTTAACCCTACTTTTCAGAACGCGGTGTATTCTAAAGCGCAAAAACCGCGGGAAAATTTTCGATTCAAATATCAAAAATGACACTTTTTACGGACTTCCAGGCTTCAGGTGACAAGGCTCTGACAACTGCCACAACGTCTATCCTCTGCAGCAAACCTTCCCAATTGAAGATCCGTTTTGGAAATTGCGATTACTTGATCCATTTGGAAGTTGTGTTTTCCCCCATCGACCTCTATTTGAGGTGATTCACCAGGTGTCGCGCATTGCCCCCAGCCCAGCCAAGTGCGTTTCTGCCCCCTGCGTAGTGGCGGTGGCTGGGCCGTGGCGGGGGGGGGGGGGGCTGGCCGGCCCCGGCTACTTATCAACAGACCCGTCCATAAGGTCAAATTTATCCTCACCCCTTCTCGCCTGTAAACTCCTATGCTGCTCGTCCTTTGATAGCTGGTTTCACACAGTCCTGCAGCAGGGCGATTCCGGTGCACGCCCTCCTAGCTCTGCGAGAGCGCTCAAGGAGTGGGCCTACAAGAAGTGCATGCACCGGGATCGCTCTGCCGTCTCATTCAGAAGATCGCTCTTGTGTCTCTGTCCTTGTCGCACCAATGGCGGTGACACGAGGACAGAATCACTTCGAAAAAATTATTGTACACCTCGCAAAAAAAAATGAAAATCGAAAACATAATTGAAATCAAAATAAAATTAAGAAGAAAGTTACAGAAAAATCCAAATCAAATGAACAAAAAAACGGAAAACAGATGCAAAAGTCTGAATTATTGCAATTTCAGCAACGGAACTTTCCATTATTCTCTTCAAAAAGCAAAAGGAAAATCAAAGCAAAATATCAAAACCTCGCGGTGCCCGATGTTTGGGATGGCAGGGCCTCATGAGTGCGACAAGGGCGGAGGCGTCTGAATCAGACGGCTGACGCGAGGTCGCGGGCGGACCTCGGACTTGAACTTGAACCTTACAGTGATGCGGGGTCCGGGCCCCTCCTGCTCGCCCCGCCCCGCCTGGCCCCGCCCGGCCCCGCCCGGCCCCACCTCGCCATCGACCCGATTGAATGACTCACGGGCACTGAAAGCCCCAACAACAAGAATGACACACACGGTACTGAGGGGGAAACAACTCTGCCTTTTGGTGTACAATTTTTTTTGTGTAAATTTTCCTGAATTTTTGTGAAGTTTTATTAGATTTTTGTGAATTTTAGTTTGAATTTTACTTAGCTTAGCGTGATTTTTTTTGGTGAATTTTCCTGAATTTATCTGAATTTTTCCGAATGTTCCTGAATATTTCTCAATTTTGTGGTGTACAAAAATTTTAGAGTTGTTTCCCCCTCGCCAGCAACAAGGGCGAGTAGATGAGCTCATCTACCGGGCGGGGGGAGGAACCGGCGCGGCGGTGTGGCGGAGGCGGAGCATACGCGGCGGAGCATCACCGTGAGGTGATCGAAGGGGAAAGGGGGGGCAGGCCAGGCAGACTGATAGCGGGGCAATAAAAGGGGTGCCAAAGTCCAACATCGTCTCGCTGCGCCGCCAAATTGCACCCTTTTCAGACAGCCGAGTGATTCAGAAGATCGCTCTCATCCCTCCGTCCTTGTTGCACCTACAGCGGTGCCCTATGCTGGTCATGGTAGTGCTCCATGAGTGCGACGAGGACAGAGATACGAGAGCGATCTTCGGAATCGCTCGGCAGGAGAGGAAAAGCCAATCAGCGGTGCCGGAGCGGCCGCTTGAGTCGGGCGGTCGGTGGGGCGGATGGGGCAGACTAGAGTCCAATATAGGACTCTAGGGCAGACCAGACCACACGGGCTCCCCTCCCCTCCCACCCCCGCCCCGCCCCGCCCCGCCCCGCCCCGCCCCGACTGGCAGAGTGGACATCCGTCGTCTAGACCACATCACGCCACGACGGCAGAGTCCTCCTCACCCGCCCCGCCCCGCCCCGCCCCGCCCCGCCCCGGGTACGGAGACACGATGACACGGGTGCGGGGGCTGCCGCAGGGCAAGCGGGGCAGGACCCGGCAGGACCGAGGGGCACATTGGCCAATTATTGTTCACACAGGGGCGGGGCGGGGCGGGGCGGGGCAGTCTAATTGAATGAACCCCGCTCCTCTCTCAGTTCCCACTTACGAGGGAGAGGGAGACGGGTGGGGGAGGAGAGGAGAGGGGGATGAGAGTTGGGGGAGGCGAATTGGCGTGGAAAAAGATTCAATTTCAGACTAGCAGTTTAGACTTTAAAGCTAAGAAATCCGTCCTTGCCGCAGAAACAAGCTACTGTAGAGAACGGGTCAGAAGGAACATCACGAGTCACAAAATGGCCCGGGAATGGATGAGCAGTCTCCCTCACTTCTCTGCACAGGTAGAGGGGGAAACCGCTCGATCAATCAATAATTGATTATCAATTGTTATTCGTGCTGTACTTTCTGTACCCTTTCTCTGAATCGCCGCCAATTATGCATGTGGGCGTCGAGAGATAAGCAGGACACTCGAACTGACCACATGCGACTACGCGTCTACCGGACACCGGCAGTGTAGCTCGGTGTAGCTAGAAAAGTGGGCAACAGGTATCTATCTCAAACACGGTGGAGCAAAGCGCAGTAGAGTGCACATCACCTCAGGTGTTACCTAGTACCCAGGCGCCCGCTCTATTCCACCGGGTTTGAGTCATGGATCTATCTCATCTTCTACTCTCCCAGCAACACCGGCGGTGATCCCTTGCTCGCCTCGTCCCTCTACAGCTGCACGCGGACCGGGCACCGGGCCGCATTGCACAACCGTCGAGGCATTTCACTTCAATCCGACTGATTGTCGAACTTTGCTCGCGACGGGCCGGGCTGGGCCGGGCGCGCGACACGACGTGGCAGGAGTGATGTGATGCGCCTCCGCGTCACCCACCCGACCCACACTCAGGAAACTTAAAGATAGCGCCACCACCCTATGGTTAGCCAGGAAACCAGCCTGGCACGGAACAACCTGAAAATCATGGTCGAGGCAATACTACAGTGACCGCCTCCGAAAGCCCGCCGCCGTGGTGACGACCATGTGATCAAAAATGTGATTGCTGTCTCAACCATTCTTTTAATGGTTGTCTTCGAGCTAATCACACGATGGTGCGGCTACAACTTTCCGTCTATTTATACTAGGTGCAGACCGGATACTCCGCGACGATTTGGCGGACCGGAAGAGGAAGCGCGCCACGACGCATTCCCTTCATGACGGCGAAGCACACGCACACACACACACACACCACCGGTGTAACGCAATGCTGGCGGGAAGGACTGTCAAGCAAGCCCTTTCTCTCTATGTCCCCACCTCTCTCTCTCTCTCTCTCTCTCGTCCTCCATATCCTTCTTGAAAGCTGCTCATATACTCTCAACTCTTAAATGACTTTGGGTCGCGCGGGTCGCGCCCGGCCTGCCCGCCGCCCGCCCCGCCGCCCGCCCCGCCGCCCGCCTGCTTGCTTGTGCACCACCACACATCCGGCCATTCACAAAAGCCCAAACGGACGATGTAGGGTCTAGCTGAGGGGGAGGGAAAAGGGGGGGGGGTGCTGGTCCGAGTGAGTAAGTAAGTGATGCAAGCAAGAAATCAGGCGAATAATTGAACTATCCATCCATATTCTAAGACAAGGGGGCGGGCCGCGGCGGCGAGCACCGAGTAGGAGTACCTCCACCGCCGCCGCTGGCGTCACGGCAGCGAGGCGACACTGCCGTCGGATTCCGAGAGTCGCTTTCGTCCACGTTTTGTCTATCTGTCCTTGTCGCACTTGTGGGGCGAAGCCATAAGGAGCAAGAGAGAGGACACTACTACCCGCTTTCCTGAATCAGACGGCAGGGGAACGCATACCCGCCTTCTTGCCGTCACTACTCGCCGTACGATACAAGCCGAGGCTAGGCTAGGGCCAAGGTCAGAGTCAGCGCGAGGCGCGAGCGGCCCGGGCCGGGCCCCCGACCCCCCCGCACCGCAACGCAGTAACAGTGTTGCCAGAAAAGTAGGCAACAGGTAGCCCAAACACGGTGCGAGGAAAAGCACAGGCTGCTGCACGTCTGCCCTCCTCACTCGGTTCAGGAGCGCGCACACGATCACCGATTAAGAGGGGGAAACAATTTTGGAGTACTAAGTTTGTGAATTTTTGTGAATTTTTACAGAATTTTTGTGAATTTTCTCTGGAATTTTACATAGTTTTTTTTTGTAAACTTTCGTGCGAATGGTCCTAAATTTTTCTGAATTTCCAGAATTTTTGTTAATTTGTGAAAATTTTGGTGAATTTTTCTTATTTTTTCTGAACATTCCTGGACTACAAGTTGTGCAAAATTTTCAAAGTTGTTTTCCCCCTTGACCGATTACCAGTGATTACCAACAGTTTTCGCGGTAAAATTTTCGAAAAAACTTTGACATTGAAGTCAATTTTTTTGCATACTTTCATGACGGAAAACACGATACAGCACACCTCACGGTAAGGTGCGGGCACGTTGCCTCCGCTGGCAGGCGGGCAGGTGCAGATGAAGCTCGCTCCTCTCCATACTGTGATATTGGGCCACTGATTGCTCACTTTTCAGGCAACACTGCGCCTCGTCATGGCGGCGCGCTCACGTCGATAGACAAAAAACTGCAAATTTTGTCTCTTTTTCACCTACAGTCACTATTTCTAGTTTTAAAACAAACATTTAAAAAAATCCACTTGTCCGCCTTAAAGGTAGGCAACCCACACTACTTGACCCCCCCCCCCCCCCCAACTTTCAGCACGTTCCTACGCCTCTGGGTCGAGATACAGCCGTGTTATATTCGAGAGGATAAATAAAAATAAAGCCCTGCACTGCCTGCACTGAATGTGTTGAGGCAGTGCGTCTTCTCTTAATTTAGTTTTTTCTCCCCTTTTTTTTTGTTAAGGAAGGACGGCTCGCAAATTGTTGCCGGGATCGCGGTGTTGTCACCGCCGGCGCCGCGGCGCCAGTAATTTGCAGCATCGAGTCGTTTAGCACTTGACTTATTCTGTCCCGTCCCGGCCGCGACCCACGTGAGGGAGCTGCCACACACGCATTCGCACACACGACTCAGATCAAGGGTAGGAAGGGCATTTAGGTGTGTTCCCGACAGGGGCGTATTAAGGTCCGACCGACAGGGGGGGCGGTGCCCTTTAAGTTGCCTACATACAGGGGTTTTGTAGCACTATTTGCCTACCTTTCAGGCGGCTGTGTAGAGGCCACGGGGGGGGGGGGGTGATCGCCCCCCCCCCCTTAATACGCGCCTGGCTCCCGAGCAGATGGCAGATACCCTCCACCCCTCCAGCCCCCTCACACATTATCAGTGTTCAAGGAATCCCCGAATCACATCATCTAGTGCGCACCGGACCGCATCACCTCACCTGCCATTAGTGCTGCGGCATCACCATTACCCGCCACGCGCCGGCCTGCCGCGGCTGATGTGTTCCGCGCCGGGCCCGGGCCCCACCGCCGCGCAGCTCGGCAGGTGAACCGCGAGGGCAAAAGAGGTGGACAAGTCCAGAAAAATACGACCTAAACCATACTCACCACACACATGTAGCTTAAAAATCCCATGGGTGCGATATATGAGTATGAAATACTTCGGTCTGACTGTCAGAGGCGCCCGCACACTGCACCACAACCAGAGGATTGTGATTCCAAGAAGACTATTTATTTCCGTGTCACTAGCGTGCACTGAGAGTGTGGCGTTTCTCTCAAAACTCCACAATTTTCCAAATTTTAAGTCGAGACTCGCCCGTTGGAGGCGCCGCGACGCGACGCCGCGGAGCTGGGGCTAGCGCGCGGGCGCCACGCGGCATCACGCCCGACCCCATAAACTACCGGTACCTCAAACTCACCGAGGGCCTTCATGAAGTCGTCGAAGTTCTCGCTCGAGTCGAGCTTGTACTTTTTGTTGGCGTAGGCTTGCAGGGCTGCCATGGTGTGTGCTGGAGGAGGTGCGCTGCGCTTAGGCTGAAGAGGACCTGCCCGCTCGGCGACGAAGGCGGCAGTGAAGTGATCCTGGCCGCGCGGCGCGGCGCGCGAGTCACTCGGCGACCCCCGGGCCCCGCGAGGTGGAAGCGGGAGGGAGGGAGGGGGGGGAACCACCGCGCCGCCACTCCCCTCGCGCACTACATGAAGGGCCCTCTCTCCTCTACCCCGCCCCAACACGCGAGGCAGCAGCGGGTTCAACGCATGGAGTGGTCCAGGAGGCAGTGACTTCTGTTCCGCTCCTCCTTGCCAAACTTCACCCCCCTCCCCCCCCTCCAAAACAAAAACCTCCCACAAATTTCTGTGCGAATTTCCTCCAGCGTGTTCATGACCTTAGGCTCGCTCCAAATACTTTGAGATTTAACGGTCCACTGTCTGCAACTCTCAAACAGTCAGGAGTGAATTCCTCTGCACCTGTAGCAGAGGCAGAGGAGTAAGCGGTGAGGGCATCTGCGCCCGGCTGCGAGGCAACACCTACCTGCTTGGCACAGGTGCGTGCGTGTTGCCTACAGCCGTCGGATTCCGAAGATCGCTCTCGAGCCTCCGTCCTTGTCACACTCATGGGACACTGTCATCCCCCACACAGGGCACCACCACAGGTGCGAGAAGGGCGAAGGTACGAGAGCGATCTTCAGAATCACCCGCTAGGCACAGTGGCGGATCCAGAGCCAGCCTTTGGGGGGGGGGGGGCGGCAAAGTAGTACTTTTTGCCTACCTTTCAGGCGGCTATCGAGGAGCCATTGCAAAAGGCCTGTCGCCCCCCCCCCTGGATCCGCGCATGGCTAGGCAGGCGCAGATGCAGCCCGCTGCACTCAGCTGCACTCCTCCGTGTTCGCGTGGACTCCTCGGTCCCCCACTCGAAGGAGCCTGAGCGTGGCGTGGCGTGAGTCCTCTCGAACTCGCTAATCACTTTTGTGTCGCCAGGCGCTGATGAAGGGCCGCCTGGGCCGGCCGACCGCCAGCCGCACTGCACTAACACTTGAAATAGACAAGCTGCTGGTCGCGGGGCAGAATAGGGTATAATGTGATTGGGCCCGGCGGAGCAGGGCAGGCGAGGGGGAAACAACTCTGAAATTTTTGTACACCTCGTAATTCCGGAAAATTCAGAAAATTTCCGTAACATTCAGAAAATTTCCGTAAAATTCAGAAAAAAAAACTTCAAAAAAATTCACGAAAAAATCAGTAAAATTCAACCAAAAATTCACAAAAAAAAATCAATAAAATTTTACAAAAATTGATGTTGGAAGAGTCCGTGCACTGTATGGCGGGCAAATATCTCTACACAGCTCTACGGCAATGATCGAGCTCTTTTCCGTGTTTCCTTATAGCATAGTTTATTTTGTTATTTTTATTTTTAGATGATGATTTGATGTTTGAACGGCTTCTTGCAGCAATTTAACAGTGAATCCATCCACCCGTCCGTCCGTTTCTTAATTTGAAAGCCACCAGCCCAGCCCATCCCAGTCGAGCACAGCCAGTGCCAGTCACACGGGCATTCTTATCCTGTTAGCCCGTCCGCGCCGCACCACGCCTTGCGGCGCGCGGGAGGGGGACTGGCCGTAATTCGAACACTGGAAACCGCCCTAACTGTGTGAATGTCGCACACATGTCAGAGTGTGAACTCTCATTCATACACCGCAGCAACACTGGTAAGACTAAGGCGCACCCTTACGCCCTTTTCCGAGTTCGCCAGTATCTCGCTCGCAGATGCCGTTTTAAAACAAATAACGCAGTTCGGGTCCCGTCGGGGGCCTCGGGTACCCGAATGAAAACTCTGAGCTGGAGCCTGCGATTGTATTTGGGGACCACAGCTCGATAGATTATCACGAGAATATCCAGTTATCAATGTGCGATCGCAACTTGCGACTTGCAGCTTTGCAACTGACTAGTAGCGACTTTGCGAGTTCTCAACTTTTTGGATCATAAAGGGTTTTCGGCTCGGTTTTCGGGCTTCGAAGACGCAAAAAGTCGCAAAGTCACGAGTCAGTCGGAAAGCTGGAAGTCACAGAGAGTCGCAAGTTGCGATCGCACGTCGCTAACCGGACATCCTCCAGCAGGGTGAATCCGAGCAGCGTCTCATGGTGTCCTCTCGCTCGCACCTTATGGCCGTGCCACATGAGTGTGACAAGGACAGAGACCCGAAACCACAGTGCGGAATCACCTTACAGGTGTCTCCTCGAGGCTCCCGCCGCGCCGCTGTGTCGCGGGGCCGCAGCCCTCAGATTCAGAAGATCGCCCTCGTGCCTCCTTCCTCGTCGCACTCACAGGGCCCTGCCATCACTAACATAGGGCACCGCCGTAGGTGCAACAAGGAAGGGGGCGCGAGAGCGATCTTCTGAACCAGTCGGCAGGCCGTGTAGTGCTGCATGGGGGCGTTGGCGGTGATGTCCAGCGCGGCCCGCCGCCAAGCGGACATGATTTACGGCCAACCCCTGACGTCGAGTCACGCCCGGCCCTGCCCTGCCCCGCCCTGCCCCGCCCGCGCCACCCTCAGCCAGACTACTTGATCGGGGCTAATTGGTTAAGCACGTGGAGGGGGGAGGAGGGGCCAGGCCAGGACCGCAGGACCGCGCCGCCCAGGCTGGCCGATGATGCCGCGGCCCACGACGACCCGCGCCGACCCGACCCGACCAGGAATCAGAGATCTGAGAACGGGGTCCGACCCGACCCGACCCGACCAGGAATCAGAGATCTGAGAGCGGGGTCCGACCCGACCCGACCCGGCGAGGCGACCCATGGAGAAGCCCTACTCCATAGGGCGGGGCGGGGTCACCTGACCCGAACAGCGGTTAAGCAGGCTGATTCCACATAAAGCCATAAAGCCCCACTCTAGGGCTTTAATTCCGCAAGGCGTTTTCGTCGCTCTGTCCTTGTCACACCCATGGAGCGACGCCATAGGGAGCGAGAGAGAGAGAGAGAGGGCACCTGAGAGGCCACTCTAACCGCTTTGCGGAATCAGTCTAGAATCCTGTCTCTTGCTCCTCATGGCTGTGCCCCGTGAGTGCGACAAGGATAGGGAGACGAAACCGCACCATGCGGAATCACCGTGCTGCAGCGGCGGCCCAGCTCACCCCGGCCCCAAAATATTGCGTAGGCTAGAGTGGAGGAAGGAGCTGCTGGGGCCAAAATTCTCCCACGGCCACAGGGCGGCAGACACACTTTATTGAAGCCGATTGAAGCCATTCACATTAACTCGCCCAGCCCAGGCAGGGCGGGTGGGGAATACCTCTCGAAGGCTGCTGATGCTGATGCGGCCGCCTGGCCTGCAGTTCGCAGGTCACCTCCCTCGACGGGGCACGCCGCTGCGGCCGAAGTGCTTGATCCGCTCCGTGCGGTAGCGGCTCGCAAACATGGGGCGGAACACGGTGTCGCGGCGGCGCCGGCGGCTGCGGGGAGCGCCGGCGCCGACACACCTGCCGCCACACGCGACGTACAGGCGGTTGTCCGGGGCCGGGGGGCCCGCGGGCGCGCCGGGGAGGGCGTCCGGGAGGAGGACCACGACGGTGCGGGCGCGGGCACGGGGGATGCTGCCACTGCCGGCGTCGGCAAGGTCTGGAGAGCGGGGGCGGGGAGGCGTCGAGCCGAGGAGGCTGTCTGTCGGGTAGGCGGCGGCGGTGGCGGCAGAGAGGCCAAGCACAAGCGCCGGGGCCGGGAGCAGACTCAACAGCGACAGCAGCCACATCTGCGGGCCGATGGGGCCGATCAGCACGGCACAGGGGAGGTCAGGAGCCTATGTCGGCTCGCCCCTTACCGAGGCGGGTTGTGAAATCACTTCGAAAAATCAATGTCCAGCCCCCAAAAATCATTTAAACAAGGTAGACGCACGTTAAAACCGTGTGAAGCTGAGCTAAATGTGCGTCTACCTTGGCCTGCGGCGCGCTAAAATTAAAATATTTTCGCGATTTTGGTTGGCATGCCTGCCCACCTCACATCCCACGCCTCACGCCTGCCGCTTCACATCACGCCACCCTATCTTCCAGGCGGTCTCCCCTTGCGCTTTCTGACAGGGCTGAGCATTTAAAGTTAAAGTTAAATTTCAATTGAAATTTAGCTCAGCCAAAAATCAAGGACAAGAAAAAATTATCGTGAAGTCAAGAGGGAAGTTAAAGAAAAATCTGAAAAATGGAAAACACGTGAGAAAAAAACGAAAAATCAAAAAGTGACAGAAATGTTCATTGTTCTCAAAACAAAAAATCAAAACAATTAAAAAACAAATAAATAAAGGCACTGGTCACATTTTGTATGAGTGATCGCCCCGCCCCGCCCCTCACCTCTCAGGCGCACTGGGAACCCAAGTGTGTGAATGTCGCACACTTGTAGATGTGCGAGGATTCATTCGTGCACTTGGCCACTAAAACGAGCGAATTTTCCTAGGATATTCACGTTTGAGTGGCCAAGTGTACGAATGAATCCTCGCACACCTACAAGTGTGCGACATTCGTACACTTGGATTTCCAGAGCGATTCCGAACACCGTTTTGTAGTTCCTCCTCTCTTGCTCATCATGGCCGCGCCCAATGAGTGCAACAAGGAGGGAGCGACGAAACCAGTGTGCGGAATCAGCCTACTGGTCCTCCCTGCGCTGCACGGCTGCACGGCTGCGCGGCTGCGAGCTCAGCCCAGCGCCCTTACCCCGACGACAGGTCCTATCACAATG
Organism: Frankliniella fusca; assembly: GCA_029379305.1. Lineage (NCBI taxonomy): Eukaryota > Metazoa > Arthropoda > Insecta > Thysanoptera > Thripidae > Frankliniella > Frankliniella fusca. Next base: position 1,444,885 of record JAHWGI010001278.1, on the reverse strand, counting down.
AGCGCGGGAGACGAGGGCCGGGGAGGGCCGCGGGTGTGTGCGAGGTTCACCCGTGATTAGCGGCACCCCGCCAGGACGCACTGCTCCCGCCCACAGCAGCACGAGAACCTCTTGTGTGTCATCTCTGTCCGGCGTCGACGCATGAGAGTTCTGCCACGTAAATAGGCAGTAATAAGGCTCAAACACAGCACAGCAAAGCCTGTCTCATAGGCAGCACCTGTGACACGGGTGCGTGCACGCTGCCTAGTGGGCAGGCTCAGATGCATACCGCTTCGCTTCACTTCACCGTGCTAGAACTAATTATTGCCTGCTACTCTGACGACACTGCCAGGGGAGGGGGGTTGCAACGTTGGAACCTTGTACAGCTGTTCATGAATATCAACGCACAGCTACCAGCACAGTATTTCAAGTAACTTCACAAACTGCAAAAATATATATTCATACCCATAAAAAAATGACATGTTAAAGAGATGAAGAGAATTTATTGTTTCTTGCCACCTTGACGTGCTTGTTTGAAACGGCTCACAGGTCTTTGCGTGGATTCTTGAGCAACAGCCACTTGCTGTTTAGTACCTGATTCCTGCACATCACATAAAACCTTCAAGAAAGAGAAGAGAGGAAAACAAAGGACAAGTTATACATAACAGAACAATACCAAGTAATCAGGATTTATTTGATAGTGGGTCTGCTATTACCGGGGGCAGGTGGCTAATATCTCGTGCTTGCTGATAAGTAGGCAATACATTGTCATCCTCCTCTAAACTAGAAAATGCGAAGCCACCTCCAAAAGATACAGAAGTGGGAATTTCTTTATCTCGTTTCTGATTTTGAAATTTGTCAGGATAAGATGAACTCTTCTTGAGAATTGATTTAGGAGGACTTTTCAAATTTGATTTGTAAGAATTGTAAATATCAGCAGGCGTGAGATATAAAGGTGCATCATCCTGCAATAACAAGAAGAAAAAAATTAGGACAGAAAAAGTAAACAACTTTAGTAAGAAACTCAGAACATGATCGGACCTGGCCTGTTGAGGAATTTGATTTGGTAGAGGATGGTTTTAGAGCTTCTTCTGAATGTTGAAATCTTATAAAAATGTTTTCGTCTAGTTTCTCCTCTTCAGTCTCTTCCTTGGATAACACAGTCAACTGCTGAGATTCGTCAGCAAAGGATATTCTTCTATTTTTCTTTGAAGAATCAAAGTTTCCACAGGGATTTTCCCCAAAAGCTTCAAGGGGTGTAAGTGAGCTGCTTGGTAGGTAAAGAGGTTTGGAGCTTTTGGAGAGGTGAACTTCATCAGTGTATTCCCTTTGATCAAGTGATGAGCTAATAGAGTCAATCTCTGCCTCAACCTTTGGAAAAGCATCATTTTGCATCGTAACATTGGGCATTATTTTCACTGAATCTCCATTATCACTATCCTCTGTTTCTTCACCTTCACTGCTTTCACCGTCATCTTCTTCATCATTGTTTTCATAATCGGCTTCATATTCCGCATGTAACCTGAAAGAGAGTAGGACAATAGATTTCAAAAGACTGATTATTTTAGAGAGGGGTAATGAAGTTTTGCAACACTGTTACCTCTCAAGTTCATCATTTAGTTCTTCCTCTAGTTCTAATTCATCAAGCCTCCGAAATATATCTTCTTCTGTCTGAATAGAGGGGTTTTCCCGATGCTTTTCTCTTAGGTCTGCTAATTGCTTCCGGTATTCAGCCTCTTTTTTTCTGTGTTGTCCTGGAAAAAATAAAAGATTAGATTGTATGAAACTTTTAGCTAAGCGTGCCTTGTTCTCCGGGCCACATACGCCTCCATTCTGCCTCCGTCTCTTCATTATATTCTTCTATAATCTCCTTGGTGTCCTCATTAGGGAAAGCTTCTTCTAGTTTTGGGAGAGTTTGACGATTAGACAGAAGAGACCTTTCGCCTTCAAGCTTTTTAAGCATTTCTTCAGAATCTGTAAGAAGTGAAAATGTGACATGCAGAGCAGTCTGCAACTGACTTCCATGGCAAGTATAGAGAGAGAATGGTAATACAAACCTGATATTCTTCTGTTACACAAATCTATACCTTGTTTGGCGGATTGTTTTACAAAATAGCTTCCTCCGATACTTGTTAAAATTTCATTTGTATGCACAAGTTTAGCTTTCACTAAAGCTTTTGAGCCAAACGGAATTACTACTTCATGGGATAATTTGTCAGGTAACGATGACAGGGCCGTTTTGACAGCCTCGTGATCCTCCTTCCATCTTGTCCAACGTTGAACAGACTCATAGTTTTTCTGAAACGCCTGTCAGTTGAAAAAAGTGAAGGCGTTGATTGAAAAGGAATCAGACAACAGAAATGTGAGAAATTAAGGATTGAGTGTCTATTAGATTAAACAATGTAATATAAAACCAATAATCACTTTTAACTTCAGTAAATAGAGCATTTGTTTTGAATGCAAAATTTGGGGTTATGTTTTTGTAGTAATGATGAAAGACATGAAGAGAAATAGTATGTATGGGGGACGGGAAAAAACAAGCAACTTCAAACTTGAGAAACATTTTACCTCAAGATATGTTTGCTGCCATAAAGTTTCTTTATCTGGCATATGAGGATGAAACGGTGAGGAATTAGAGCTCATTGACGGATGATGGAGCGACATGTTGGATATTGTGACTGCCAATAACATTTCAGGTGAGACAACCTAAGAATGAACCATCATTCTTGGAACATCATGGATAATTCCTTCACAATGACACTTTTTACAGCGATGAGGAAATAATTCATCAGTAGTTGCTTCTTACATCAATTAACCACCCCAAGGATGGCCTTTGGTCATTCGCCAACATGTTTTTCTTCTTTTTTTTTCCAAACGTTTCTGAACTTTGTTGTTGGACGTCGTAGCAGTAGACGCAGAAGGGCACAATTGGGCACAACACTCATTAAAGGTTTGTACCTCACTCTTATTTTACGCGGTCCTTTAATCGCTGTTTCGGCTGTTGTCAAAATCTTACAACGTTTCCATTTACAGGTGAGAGAATAGCTGACACGGTCTTCCCTGAGACCTTATATCCTTTTAGAAGTGTTTCAAGGGGTAACCTCCAACTCTATCAGCTGCTCCCGTCTTGCCCTCCTCTTTATGCGCGCTGATCTAGCCAAAGCTTTCGCAAATAGTGAGTGATTGACTTGTGTATTTTTATTTTCGTAGGATGGAGTATGAGGGAAAAGACGGGCCCCACCACGTCGCTGGTGGTGTTAAGCCCTTCCCAATTGAAGGACGCTTCGCCCGTGTCCGCGAACGTCTTGCTGGAGGCTTCACTGACGCAGACCGGGCCTGGCGTGCTCAGTTTCTGAAGGATCAAATTCTCCACGACGAGCCTATCATCCCAGAGTGGTACTACAAAGAGCGTTACAATCCAATCAGGAGGTTCTACAAATGGCCTCTTGATACATTATTTGGAACTAAACATGTCACTTATGAGACAGTAAGTTGTATCATGACATTGTGCTCTTTGACATCTTTTAAAAGAGGTATTGTCTAATTTATTTTTGTAATTTGTTATTTAAGGACTTTAAGAGGGTTTTTGCCCGCTTTTGGACTGGAAAAGCTCTAATGGGCATTGCTATACTTTATATTGGATACTACGGCTTCAAATATCACACAAACGTAAGCTTATGATCAATTTCTCAGTTGAATTTCTTGTACAAGTGTGTACTTTGTTTGGTAATTATACTGCATTAATTTTATGCTACAGAGCTGGCTCACACATGGCGGGTTCGACTACATCGGGCAAAGTACATTCAGACCCATCGGTAGTGAGCTCTACGGTGTGAAAGAGATAATAAAACCTGAAGATTACTATGACAACCGAATGAAATTTAACCAATGTCCAAAGGGTGTTTAAGTTATCTACCCTAGTATAGAAACCTCAATGGGATGAGGTTAACTAGACTTGTAAATTTCAATGAAGTTTTATCTCTACTTGTTCAGTTTTCTTTTCAATCTGCCACTGAACATCAATCATTTGTGTTGCATTATTGTAAAATATCAAAAATAAGTGTTGCCGATTCTAAAAGATTGGTTAATAAATAAGCTGCCTGTTACTTGGTTGTTGCATTTTTCCCTGTACATAAGTTTATATCATGAGGCCAGCTCAGATTGTGGCATGGAGCAAGGCCAAAACCTAGGTAAAACCAGCAAATATGATAAACTAAGCATAATATAATTCAGAAAATGCAATGACATTGAAATGAATCAAAATTTGCAGTTCACAATTAGTAGCGTGAAAAGCAGCACCTTGCTTGATTTACAGGTACATATAAAGTAAAAGAGAATATTGCGGACTTAATGTCTTTGCTCCAAGGCATTTCCAGCATCTTGATTTAAAATGAAATAGACAATCACTAGCATTACAGCACCAAACAATGCAAACTTGATGACATGGTCCGTGAGAGTTCCAGCAGAATCAGTTTTCCTAAACTGAGCATTGGCAGCAGGGAAGGGTGTATTTTGACGAGGAGTTGACGTACGTCTCACTGACGTTTCGACAGTTCGTGAAAGTGGCTTGCGAACAGGGTAGGGTGAATCATCATAGGAAGTTGCTGGTTCCTCAATCATGACTCTTGAAAGTGGCTTACGTGGTCTAATAAGGTTTACTGTTGAGTCATTCAATGGTGCATAGGAAGATGTTAGAGGTTCCGATAATTGGATGCCATCAGCAAAATCAGATCCAGCTGGAGACGCTAGAACGAAGAATTGGCATCTTACACTGGACTATCCTAAACACAAACATCAAAATTGAAAAGCCAGCCTTACCTTTGTTACCTTTGGTAACAACTGTTGGTGATTTGGGAGGGGATTTGGGTGGCGATGACTTCGGGGATGACTTTACTGTAGGTGATGAATCATCGCTAAACTCTGAACGGGTGCCAGTCAGAAGTCGAACCAATTTCTTCTCATAAAGATTTCTAGTTGTTCCTGTTATAGGCCCAACATCGACGCCCAAACTTGTCAACTTCTCTCTCAGTTCTAGGTCAGGAAGACCCTTAACCTGTTGGAGCACATTTTCTTCGTTCAGACTCATTCTTTGAAAATTCAACACCAAAACCAAGGAAAATTGACAATTATGCAATGAACGAAATGATCCAAGTGACAACTGTTGCAAGCAAGCAAGCGCGGGGCGGGTGTGGTCCTAAATGCTTGCATCCGGGCATGAATTCAAATTGAATTGAATTGGAGACTACTTTCAGAGTGGGCAACATGAAACCGATGAAACAGAGAAGAGAAATTATCTGATTTCAAAGAGTGGAGAACAGGAAGATGTAATTTTCGGTACGGCTTTTAAACTTGTATTCAAAGTAAGCAAATGCAAGTTTTAAGTAGTACAATTGAGCTAATACGGCTAATACAGAGGTAACTGCAACTTGGTGAATGGAGATTGTACTCAGGCAGGGAGCGGGTTTTTCAAAAGACTGTTTTTTGAGAGCGTGAGAACCATCCCACCGAGAGAACTAAATGCATTTTACTTCTAATGCAGCCTGAACGGATTTTGAAGGATAAAGAAAGTCTTGAAATTTTACAGCCGAATATTCAAATAAACAAATTTTTTCAAAGTCGTCTTCAAGCAAGAGTTAATCGCATTTTTCGGCGTTTGGTTGCGTTCGATGTCAACATGGTTTTGCTGATAACTGATGCGGAGATAATGATTAAAGCATCTGAGTTTTGCACCATACTTTGGACTTTGTGATGTCAACATGTCCTCTAATATTGCCTGCGAGTGTCACAAGGAAGAAATTAGTGAGTTGGTTCACCTGTTAGAAGTATTTTCGTCTGCGTTTTGTTTACAATATCAGTTGTCATGGAAAGTAGAGTAGACTAGGTAAAGTTAACACTTAAGGCTGAGCTCGAGTTCCCACTTTTGCGTCACAGTTGTTCTGTAGCGAGGGTATTGCGTTTTTACTCGTTATTTACACACTAACTTCTAAAAGCTACTGTGTTCAGAACGAGTATTGTGCTCACGACTGTAACGGCGTGATAGGGTTGATCTCAGAATGTACAGCACGTACACCAAAATCAATGTGATATTTAGAAAGGCCGCAATACGCCTAGTAGAAACACTATGAGATTTTTTTTAACTTTATGTTTAAAATTCTGAGAAAATTATAATTTTAAGTTGGAGGTTATGGGTTAGAAGATATGTACTAAAAACAAAATGTTTTTCAGCGTGCATTCAGATACTAATTATTCACTCTAATATAAACAACATTCTAAAACAACAAAGTTCATTTTATGAAGAAAATTTAAAGAAAATCAAATTTTTAAATGAACATGTTTGGGTTACTATGACAACAGCCACCCGTTACTGCTTCACTTGAAACTGGATTTTCTTAATATTTCTTTTCTTCCCTTGATGAAGTTTTGTGTTGAATTTGTTGATGAATGCGTAAGTGTTAAATTGCTTTGAGGGTATTCGCGTATCAAGTGGTTATTTTTATAGGCATTTTAAGCAAAAAGAGGTATGTTGAGCCGCTGCCTTCAACCTAAAGTTTTTGGTTTTCAAAATTTTGATCCTAAAGCAAATTATTTCTCCTAGGTTCATCATGGCCTTTCTAATTGTCACATTGGTTTCCATATATTTCTTTCTGAACACAATTTCTCTTGAAAGTTTACATGTAAAGAACGAGCTTGCAGTTTTAATATCAAACATGTTTGATATTAGTAAAGGCTTCTACTTTTAACTGACATCTTTGCTTCTTGTTTTTTTTGCCAGCTGTTGTTTGTGTGAGGATTTGTGTTTGTTTGTTGTGATTGAATCTGAATTTGCCATCGCTATTTCTCATACGTTACGAGCGCGCCCACATTAGCCAACATCACAAAAAGAGGATGTGCTGTTCTTTTTTAAACTATGTACTTGGTCGAAATGTGTTATTCACTGAAAAAATAGATGTCTTTTCAATTATTTATTGCCATGAGCTACGTGACGTGACAGAACATTAACATCTGATTCAATCCCTTTCACAGAAATTCGTCCATTCTGTTTGTTGTGTTGGCCCTACCCTGAGTGAACGCTCCGCTCGCCGCTCAGGGTGTCCCCCTCTCGCCTGCCTATGAGGCTTCGCAAGATAGAGATAGAGATAGAGTTAAAGTTAGAGGGAGCTCAGCCAAAAAAAATTCTGAAGTATCGTTTTGAACAGAGTATCTGTTGAACCGGTTTGAAGTCCACTACCGGTGGGTGCAGGTATTGTGTTTATAAAAAGTAGTTGGGCTTCTTCCCCCTCCCACTTTTAAGGCCGCTGTGAACCAACAGCTGCTTTTAACCTTTCCTCAGATTTGTTTTGACCTTATCGTGCGAAATGGCAGGTTATGGTATGGCAGAGTTATTTTGTCTTGTCTCCTTTTGAAGACTACCTGTTGTCAAATGTAAATTTTTACCACTTACATTAACGTTGTCGTGTAAATTACCTCACCTACATTCTCTCGGAATTCCTCTTTATTGTACTCCCATGACTCCCCGTTGAAATGAGGGAATGTATTACTGAATTAATCAAATCACTTGACCAGCTGACTCATTCTTTATTGCAGACAACAGCTCTAATTCACCAACCAAAATGTTGCGGACTTCATTGTGTCAAATCCCATCTAAGGTACTTTGCAGTATGTTGCATCCATAATGCTGCAAAAATAAAATTAGTGTACAATGTTCTCACTTGTATTTTCAAATTTCCAGATGGGGCCACAGATAGACTACATGCTTTCATCATCGGTGTTGGCCAGAAGATGGCCAAAAAGCCTTACTGTTTCATGGCATTCAACTGCTGCAGAAACTAAGCAAGAAGTCAAATTACCTCAGCTTCCTGTCCCACCCCTTCAAAGTACTTTGCAGAAACTATTGAAGTATGATGATTTGGAATCCATCTAATGCTTGTAATGCTTGTGACGCCTCTAAAAGAAGTGTTTTTCTTTAAACTTTCTAGGACAGCTAAACCTCATCTATCTTCAAGTGAACTTTCTGACACAATCAAAGCTATAGAAGACTTTGGTAGAAAAGGTGGTCTTGGCGAAGAACTGCAGGCCAAATTGGAAGATAGGGCACGTAATACAAGAAACTGGGTTCGTTGATATTATAATTTGTTGGAATGTTGAAGAAATGTCAGTTGGAGAAACCTGTGTAATCTCACAAACTCATTGAAATTTTCAGCTTGAAGATTGGTGGCTGGCATACTCCTATCTTGGCTATCGTAGCCCAGTTGTGGTTCATTCTAGCCCAGGTCTTGTTTTCCCCTTGCAAAAATTTAATGATGTCAACGATCGTTTGTTGTATGCTGCCAGGACAATTGTGGGTGCCCTGAACTATAAACTGATGATTGACAGGTTTGTTTGAGTTGCTTAATATGCAAGGTGTAGCTTTCCTAATTTTTAAAAAAAGAACAAGGTGCCAATTAACTGACATAATGTCGGGGACTAATACTCGTTCTTTTTACCTTCACATTATTTATCAATCAAAAGGGGGTGAAGAACGAGTAGAAATTGACAGTTTTTAAAAATTCCAATCTAATTTTATTTTAGTGGCAAGATCCCTCAAGATAAACAAGGCAATAATCCTTTAGATATGGTCCAATACTCAAGAATATTTGGAGTGAACCGTGCGCCAAACATTCCATTGGATAGGTTGCGTTTTCCAGATTCTAGCTGTCCTCCCAAACATATTGTTGTTGTTCACAACAATCAGGTATTGTAAATACAAGCAACTGTTCTTCTTTTTCTGTTCCTTTTTCTTGTCTTTTGACGTTATTGTATTATGTACTCTGAATTTACCTTCCTCCCTTCTGTCTCACAGTTTTTTAAAGTACCCGTGTTTAATGAGAAGGGTGGAGTGCTTGCTGAAACCCAACTATTGTTCATGTTGAAGAATGTTATTGACAATTCTAAAAAGTCTGCCCCACCTGTTGGTATTTTAACAAGTGCGCATCGAGATGAATGGAGCAAAGCATACAAAGAGCTCTCTTGTGTCAACAATGGAGGTAATTCATTGAGTTATTTCTATGTCTTTTGTAACTGCAGGGTAAAATCTTTCATTATCCTTATCCTCATTAACCTTTTTTCTCTCTTTTTTTTCCAGTGAACAAGAAATCCATTGAGGAGATTGAGTCATCATTGTTTGTTCTTGCTTTGGACCAGAAGAATCCTGAAATGCCTGTGGCGCTGAATAAGAGAACAATAGCTGCTCTTCAGATGTTGCATGGTCTGGGAAGTCTCTCCAATAGTGGAAACAGGTGGTTCGACAAGACCATTCAGGTGACCAATTTTGTCCTTTTCTACACTGCCATAAATATGTACAAAAAATTATTATTAATCATAATAATTGTGTAATAATTATTATAAAAATATTCCTGCATTTAGTTTATTGTAGGAACTGACGGGGAAGTGGGCTTGTGTTATGAGCACAGTCCAGCAGAGGGTCAGCCAGTGGCAGTTATGATGGACTTCATTCTCAAGCATATGTAAGTGTAAATCCATCCTAGTATTCTAAAAGAAGATAGAAAACTCGTTCATTAATTTATACAGTATTTACTCCATAGATCATCCTGTAAAAGTGAGTTTGTGAAAGAAGTTACCTGTCCAAGACCTGAACCCTTGCCCTTTGTTCTCAATAATACTTTGCAACAAGCTATTGAAGATGCTTCTCGTCAAATTGATAGGTATTTGACTGATTGACAAACGCACACAAATGCCTCCTACATGCTAAATAAATTGGGATCTTAAATCAAAAGCTGATCAATCAATCAATCTTCTTTTTTTTCTCTCTCGGTTAGTTTGATTGCTGACGTTGAAATGAATGCTTATTCATTCAAGGGCTATGGGAAAGATTTTCCTAAACAAAACAAAATGAGTCCTGACAGCTATATTCAAATGGCAATGCAGTTAGCGTTTTACAGGTGTGTACATTTTTTTTAAAAAAAATATGTATGTACGTCAATTGTGTTCCATTACCTGTATGATGTTTTATTGTTCCTAAAGAATTCATGGAGTGCCAGCAGCAACTTACGAGACCGCAAGCACGCGCATGTTTCTGGGCGGCAGAACAGAAACAATTCGTTCATGTTCTGAAGAATCAACCTTTTTTTGTAAAACCATGCTAGATAGTTGTGCAAGCCTTGATGATAAATTTAAAGCTCTGAAAACTGCTGTAAATGCACATAGAGCATATACAATGGAGGTAAGAGTGTTTGCTTGGACTTTATTCCCGTCCACCACAATTGTTGAAATAAGATGGTAATGTATTTATTTTCTTCCAGGCCTCTAAAGGTCTTGGTGTTGATCGCCATCTTCTCGGTTTGAAATTAATTGCCCAAGAGGCAAACATTGATCTGCCTGCACTCTATTCGGATCCAGGCTACACTCGCAGTGCTCGCATGCGAATATCGTCCAGTCAAGTAAGAATTAACCAAAATCAACCAATCAAAATCAACTACAATCAAAAAGTGAAAATGAAGAAATAAATGGGCTTAATATTTTACACCTTTTCTTCTCTGCTTTAGGTTGCAGCATCTGTGGAGGCAGTAATGTGCTATGGTCCACTTGTTCCTGATGGTTACGCTTGTTGTTATAATCCTTTGCCACAACAAATGATGTTTGCCATCTGTGCCATGAACCAGTGTCCGGAAACTAGTGCACAGGCTTATGCTGATGCTCTTGAATCATCTCTTCTTGACATGCAGAAAGTTGTGTCGTCCTGCAGCAACCTGCAATCAAAACTATAGAAAAATGTTTATTTTGTTAATCTCTTGCCCTGAGACTGTATCTCAAAGACTTGTGTTTATTATTGTTTGATTCATACTGACTTGCAAAAATGCGGTTTCCTCTGCTAACTACTTTAGTAGTTTGTTTTTATTTTTGTGTGTGTGTGCCTTGAAGTCTTGTCTTGTATTCTGTTACAGTATTGTCTAACAATTTTATTTCATGATCACTTTGTTTTATTTAGATAAAGGAGATTTGTACTTGTCCCTGCAAAATTAGACATTCTGATTTGCATACTTAACAGTCCTTCCCAAAATTTCTTAGACAAAACTTCTTGTCCCCATATAGCTTTGTGTTTTGATTCTATTTTTTTAGTCTTTATTTTGTGGGTGTAATGTTACTATGTTTTAAGATTTTCATTGAGAATTTCAAATAACTCCTCAGCCTTAACAAATGAACTGAGAGGATGTAGACTGTTTACTAATATTTATTATGCCAGTGCAAAGTTGTATTTTGTTTATTGATGAATAATATCATGTGTTACCTGAACTCGAAATATTTTCCATTTAATTGTATTTTTGTGCAGGAAAGAGACAGAAGACGAATAGATGTTTCCACGATAATTTATTAATGCCCTTTGCTACATGCTCTGGCAAAGAATGCAAAGGAAAAGGAAAACACCCCAACACTGGGATTTACAATTCATAGACATGCACTCAGGCGAGGGGGCGGTGTTAAATTATATTTACACATGATACAGGGGTGATGCGGAATGCGAGAAGCGCTTCTCTAGGCGCTGGGGCGGTGGAAGCACGGTGGAGTCTCGGAGCCCGGCGGCCCCGCCCCGGTCCGACCCGGCCCAGCCTCTACTTGCCCGCGAGCAGCTCGTCAGCCTGTGTCCGCACCTCGTCCCAGGACTGGCGGATGTCCTCCGAGGTGGTGTACCGCGAGCACACGGCGAGCCGCAAGAAGTACACGTCGCGAACCTTGGAGGGCACCAGGTGGATCTTACCGTGGCCGTTGATCCTCTTGAGGAGGGCCTCGGACGGCGCGTTGCTGGCGCCCTGCCGAACACGGACCCAGAATTAAATCAGTATTCAGTGTGGGGAAATGTCATTCCCTGTGATCGTGATCGCTCCCGGGGTGGCGGGTGACCACATGGTGGTCATGCCACGCTCTGTGCTGAGCGACCAGGACGACACAGCAACACTGGTAAAACTAAAACGTAGTTGCTCGCCTTCCTTGAAGCGTACGCGTCCGTAAGCCCCTATTCAAGCGTGCAAGACCTCATGCGCTCCTTTTTTTCCTGTGTAAATGCATGCGGGGCATTGCCGTGGAGCGTGGCTGAACGCTTCAACAAGGGCGTAAAGGTTTTTTACGCTTAAAAAAAAAGCCGTACAACTACGCTCTAGTTTTACCAGTGAGCTGCGGCGGCGCTCTCCTCTCACCTTCAGCCGGAAGCAGACGAGGCCGCAGATGACCTCGGCCACCACCTCGAAGCGGTCGTCGGCACGCACCATCTGCTCGAACTCCTTGGCCAGCGCCACCTGCCTGCGGATGTGCGCCTGCAGGTTGGCGACCCCGTACAGCCGCAGCACGAACCAGAGCTTGAGCGCGCGGAACCGCCGGCCCAGGGGAATCTGCCAGTGCTGTTTTAACACACACAGAACGGACCCCAGCGCTATTAGCACTGCAGAGCGGAGCGGAAGGACAGAACCCGAGGGACCCTCACTGAAAAAAAAATTCAAGCGAGCACCGATTTTTCTGTTTGTTATTTTTTCGTGATTCTCCTCTATTTCCTCTTTTTTTTCCTTTAGTTCTTCACTTTCTTTAAGGGTGTACGCTAATTTTCTTTTCTTTTTTTCTCTTTGGAGTAAAGGACCCCTTGGGAAAACCACGGTGAGGTCCACGTCTCGGTCCTCGTGACCTACCCTGTAGTCGGGGGCGGAGCCCTGCTGGTCGTGCTTCAGGTACAAGGGGTCGACGTTGAAGGCGTTGATCACGTCACTGGGGTCCCGGAGCCTGCGGACAGCAGAGGGCAGCGCATGAGGAGGACTTCCATACCACCGGCCTTGACGGCGACCTTCCGAAGGAGCGGTTCCCGTCCCGGCCCGCTACACGCACTCCGTGGGCGCTGCTGCTTCAGTCAGAGCCGCTCCGGCTCCAGCGGAATGCATAATAAACCGCTCATCAAGGCAGAGCGCCAACTAACTAATGCGCTGTAAACCAAGGTATGTGAATGACGCACTCTTGTAGGCGTGTCAATTCCTATTTGCACACTTGAACAAGGGTGCGATTTCTATTTTCCGAAAGTCTCATACTTGTTCGGGCTTGGAGGGCGCCAATAGAAATTCAAACATCGACGACTGAGCGACTTAACTTATCGGATCGGCGACCGTCCCTCCCGAGGGGCAACAACTCTGAAACTTTTGTGCACCTCGTAATTCATAAAAATTCAGAAAAATGCAAAAAAATTAAACAAAATTCAAAAAACAATAGTGTAGGAATAATTGAAGGAAAAATTGATTTAAAAAAAGATAGACGTTTATCGATATACGTTGATCAAGAATTCGCGACAATCGTGCAGCAAAATTCAGATTTGTTTCCCCCTCAGCCCTTCCCCCGCTCCGGTTCGCAGTCGGCTCTCACCACATGGCCGAGCAGTCGAAGTTGACGAGCATCCACTTGTGCGGGTTGAAGTTGAACGAGTCGGCGCGCTGCACGCCTGCCATGAGCGGCCTGAACTCGGGGCAGATGAAGGCGGAGCCGGCGTAGGCCGCGTCCACGTGCAGCCAGATGCCCTGCTCCTGGGTGACGAGACCCAGCTCCTCCAGGTTGTCGAAGGCGCAGGTGCACGTCGTGCCCAGGGTGGCCACGGCGTAGAAGGGGATGAGGTCGGCCGCGCGGTCCTCCTCGATGGCCTGGCGCAGCGCGTCCCCGCGCAGGGCGTAGTTGTCGTCGGCGGGCAGCAGGCGCAGGCGGACGCCCCCGAGCAGGCCCGCCCGCTCCACGGAGGAGTGCGCCTGGTCTGTGGGGCAGCAGGAGGGAGAGGAGGTGGTTACAGAGGAGACCTGGCTGTGGCGGCGATCCTTCGCTTCCCGTCAAAACTCCTGAGAGTTTTGTGACGGACAGCAATCCGCGAGGCCGAGGGGGAAACATCTCTGAAATTTTAGGACACTAGCTCGTAATTCAGAAAAAAAAATCAGGAAAATTCAAAGTAACTCAGAAAAAAAAAATGAGGGGAATTTATCTTGAGATGTGTATCTACATGTAAGTTCCTTATTAGACCCTTAGATATGAGAGACAATGAGCCGCCTAATAACGACCGCGCCGAGCCTTGCGCCTCCTCGTCCCCGTCCCCAGTCCTCACTGGAGCGGAGCGGTCGCACGGCTCGAGGCTCGAGGAGGCCGAACTCTCGGAGAGCAGCTTAATTTCATCATACTGGGAGCTGATGGCGCAGCGTGTAACTCACTTACCGCGGCGCCCCGCCGCCCGCCCCGCCGCCCGCCCCGCCGCCCGCCCCGCCGCCCGCCCCGCCGCCCGCCCCGCCGCCCGCCCCGCCGCCCGCCCCGCCGCCCGCCCCGCCGCCCGCCCCGCCCCGCCCCGCCCCGCCCCGCCCCGCCCCGCCCCGCCCCGCCCCGCCCCGCCCCGCCCCGCCCCGCCCCGCCCCCGCGACCGGGAGACCGGTAAAGCGCACTTCCACCCCACCCAGCCCACCGACAGGCAAACGTCGCGATGAAAACTGAGCCATCTCCCGCGCCAATCTCTGAGTCCGTCCATCCCACTCTCGCCTCCGACCCTCGGCGTCGCTGCGGGTGCGGCGCGGGGCCGGCGGTCGCGGTCAAGGGGTAGGGGTGGGGGGAAAATCACTCACACAGAATGCACTGTAAGTCTTTAGGTGGCACTGGGGCGAACCTTACTAGTGTACCACAGAATGCCTCCTCAGCTCAGAAACGCACCCTTATTTCGGGGTGCGAAACATCAATTGAGCACCATTTGGTGCTGAAAAAAGGAGGCAGAATGGGTCGTCGGGCGCCTTACGGTGGCACAATTCTGTCACCTTTTGAGGGCACTTGAGCCCGCAAAAGGGTGCGGGACGGTCCCCTCAAAGGGTGCGAAGTATGCCACCTTCTTCGTGCGGATTGCGGCCGCCATTATCCCCTCAGGGTGCGAAATCTGCCACCTTCCTGGTGCGGATTGTGGCCGCCTAAGGGTGCGTAACTGTCCCCTCATAGGGTGCGAAATCTGCCACCTTCCTCGTGCGGATTGCGGCCGCCACGGTCCCCTCATAGGGTGCGAAATCAGCCACCTTCCTCGTGCGGATTGCGGCCGCCACGGTCCCCTATACTGGCCGCGAGATACGCATTTTGTTCGGCAGTGCTGGGATTCGATCCCCAGCCATACCAAACTCAGCGCTCACGCTTCGGTCGGAACCTACTGAGCTACGGAGCCATCGTGCCGACAAACTGTTCTTCGACCCATCACATTACAAACACTGCAGGCACACAACGGGCAGTGGAGGGGGAGACCCAGCCAGAGGGGGACCAATTGACACCAGGAAGGTGGCAGATTTCGCACCCTATGAGGGGACCGTTACGCACCCTTATGCGGCCGCGATTCACCCCAGGAAAGTGGCAGAAACCGTAATCTTCAAGGGGACCAATTCACACCCAGAAGGTGGCAGTTTTCATCAGAGCACCTCCACACATTCCAACCCCAAAACGTGCTCCAGTTCGCACCAGGAAAGAGGCCGGAAATTCGCACCGAAAATGAGTCCCTCCATTTGCTCCAAAAATGTTGCAGTTTGAGTCGAAGGGGTACGATTCCGCACCGCAAAGGTTCCCTCAGAGGTGGCAGACCTGTACTTTGACTGCCAAGCAAGAATTCCCATCCAAAAACGGTGCGTTCGGGGGTGGCAGAATGAGGTTTGCGCACCTAAAAACTTACAGTGTGTGTACAAAGATTTCTTAGACTTTAGATTTTTTTAAAATTATCATTTAAAAAAAAATTCCTTTGATTTGTCAAAGAAAATTTCTGTTACTTTTCGATAAAGTTTGATCGTGCCTCTACTATTTCTAGCTTAGAATATTTTTGCAGTGTTTTATTATTATTCTGTATTTCCTTAATTTTTTCCCCGATTTTTTGAATGATGTTTTTGGGGGTCGTACAATGAATTTTAGAAGTGATCGCCCCCTCGGGTCGCTCGCGGTCACCTCCCGCAGGGGAGCGGTAGGCAAAACCCCGGCTCCGCGCGCACGGGTGCGCCGCGGGATTGCCTACCCCTCAGTCTGCAGGCGCTCGGCAGAGCGGCCCGCCCTCCGCCCCGCGAGGCGTCGCGACGCTAGCGTGCGTCGCGTGACGTCACGCCGTTCCCACGTGGCCCCCTGCTCCTCTCACCTGACGCGTAGCCGACGAGCTTGGCGACGATCTCGGCCTCGGTGAGGTCGGGCCGCTCCTGCTTGGCCTTCCGCACGGCGCGGGCCTTGGCGCCCAGCAGCGCCACCAGGGTGGCCTCGCTCGCCGTCCCCTGGATCACGCCGCCTCCCTTGCCGCCGCTCGACGCCAGGAACTCGGACGGCAGGTCCAGCATCTTGCCCAGCCAGTCGAGCATCACCACCTCCAGCTCCGTGCAGGCAGGGCTCGCAATCTGGGCTCACCAAAAATAGTATAACTAGGTGGGCGCACGTGGGAACCAAGTGTCGGGCTGAGCTAAGAGTGCGCCTCCTTAGGCCTGCGGCACTTCCAGATTGCAATTTACATAACTTATTTTGCATGATTTTTTTTTATTAATTTTTATGTTGGTAAAAGTAGCCAGGCCGGTTCCCATCCCATTATTTCGCTTGGCTGAGCTGCTGTTTAGATTTGATACAGATCTAGTAGCTCAGCCAATGATCGAGGGGGAAACAACTCAGAAATTTTTGCGCATCTTTCAGGAAAAATTCAGAATAACTAAGGAAAATCACAAAAATTTAGGTCAATTCAATCAAAAATTGAGAAAAATTCAATGAAACATTCACAAGAATTCACGAAAATTTGCCAAAAAAAATACATCACGAAAATTTACAAAATCTGCACACTAAAATTTAGAGTTGATTCCCCCTCGGCAATGACAGTATAAAGTCCAAGCGTGAGATGGTTTCCGAACTCACCCAGGTGAAGCCGATGCAGGCGATGGCGCCGCTCAGCATGTCGGCCACGATGGCGGGGTACGAGTTGGCGGTGGGGAAGTAGGCGTGGAAGCGCGGGGAGTGCCAGTGCGTCACGCCGGGCATGATGACGCGCTCGATGTCCGCCATCACGTCCTTCCAGTCGTCCGGCGTCTCGGGGGCCTCGGCGGGGATGAGCGGGCGCAGGTAGCCCGGCTGCACCGACGGCAGCACCTGCCTGCACAGCGAGGAGGCGCGCGTCACGAGAGGGGAGGGGGCAACGGGGAAATCCACATAGGGAGACAGAAAGTTCCAAACAGTAGTCATGAGGTGATTCCGAGGGGTCCTTCACTCAAAGGCAAAAAACAGTAAAAATCAGGGAAAATCAAAAAAAAACAAAAAAAAACACTACAAAAATTAGACAAATTGGTGTATACGCTTGACTTTATAGTGAAGGACCCCTCGGGTGATCCCAACGGCAACGGCAAGCGAGGGGCGGGCCAACTCGTATATTTCTGTGTGTGCACACTTACTTTGTATTTCTTGAATTTCTTATGTATTTTTTTTTGTTCTTGTATTTTTGATAAGTATTTTGATGAATTACTTAGTATTCACACATACTTCCTTGTATTTTTCGCGTATTTCTTGTTATTTTTTTTTTTAGAAATACACGTGTATTTCTGTATACACGATTGTTTCAAGTTGGCCGCCCCTTGACCGAAATGTCACTGAAAATCAAAGAGTCGTAACTCTAGCTCCTTATATGCGGGCGCGAATTTGAGGGGCAATTATATCACTCCTCTAGAGAGTGACATTTTTTCCCTTCGCTCTATTTCAGAAAGAACTTCGAAGCACCTCGCACGAATAAAGTGAGGGTTCCTGCTCAATAATGAAGTAAGGCTAAAAAATAATTACTCATATAGGGAGAGGCTTAAGAAAGAATATCTCGCTCAAAGAGTTAGTTTAAAAATTGTAACGCCAATAATTAGGGATGGAAAAGTGTCCTCTCCCATTTCGGGTGAGACTTCGGCTTCGAGGGTTTGCTGTGGTTATCCGAGGGTAGTTTTGGAGACGATTCGGGGTAGTAATGTAGAGATAGCTCGAGGGTATGCGAGGCCGGGGGTATAATACAGAGATGGGCCGGGTTAATTCGCTCCAAACGAGACCCCGTAGTTCCCCTCGACAGAGAAACACGGTGCTGATGCAAGGTGATGGGAAAAAAGCAACTTTTGCGTAGCTTTTGCACTGATGCAAAAAGCCACGCGCACTTACCGATCACGTATATTCTCTAGGTAGTTGCCGATGTAGTCCACCATCTCCTTCGCCATGTCCTTGAATTCGTTCACCTCCATTTGTGATCTGCAACAGAGGAGTGACTCGCGCGTTACCTTACGTCCGGTACGCCCGGACCGGACAGGACCGGACCGGCGGATTTCCCTCGCCGAAAAGTATAGAAAGGACGTGGGAGCATTGCGGGAAAAAAAATGAATGGCCAGGATATTGCTCGTATATGTGGCGGTGCGCGCTTGTGCGTGGCTAAAAGTTTAATGCCTCCGGAAAGGCATAAAGACTACCGCAAAGGCACGACTATATGAGGCGTTTCAACGTCTTTGATGAAGAGCATTACGTTCTAATAATACAGTTGTATTGGTGTTCAGTCAAACTATAGTCCCCTCCCTTCCCTTCCCTTCTCCCCCCAAGTAAGCACCTTACAGATAGAGCCATTCATACTCCACCACGCAGCCTGGTGGATGCTTCCAGCCCCCAGCATTGCCTCCAGCAGTACCCGCCCGGTATACGGTAACAAGTCCCGCGGAGAAAGCACTTCTGCCCGTGTGTGTGTGTGTGTGTGGAGGGAGGGGGGGGGGCATGGCCGGCAGTGCCAGCGCTGGGCTGAGCCTCCGCGGTCAAGGCCGCCACCATTGGGCCAGTCGGCCACGAGAACCGAGCGAGCCCGCTCAGCGGCCACGCACCCAGAGGAGCGCGTAGTTGTATCATGCGCGCATAACTCTTCAAAACAGCTCCACACACTAAACCTTTATGCACTTTTTTGTGCATAAGCCTTGCAGGATTTTACACAACCATAGTTATGCACAATTTTTCCTGCATAACTATGCTTAACTCTGTTCCTTATGCACAAATTCGTGCAGAATTATGCACAACGTGCAACATAGTTATGCATAAAATGTTGTGCATAACTATGGTTGTATAAAATTGTGCATGAGGGTTTAGTGTGCAGTCTGTTTTCAAACCGTTCCCGATTTTGGCACTTGATTGGAACGTTTAGCTTACTTCAACTTCAAAGGCCGAATAGTACTTGGATTGAGCGACAAATTGTACTTTGATATTTAAGTGCATGTTTCTCTTTGAGCGTACTTTCCTTAACCTCACACTGACTCATACACAAACAAACACATACACGCACGCACGCACGCACAGCTCGAGCGATATTTTAAAACAGAAAGGCACTTCCTCCGGTAGCCCGTGCAAACAGGATCTCGCTTCTTCTGCGCGATCCCAAAGTAGATACGGAAATCAAAGGCCGGACCCCGGAACCGGAGCACCAATGAAGGTGCGGTTTAACTTTATGAATGGTGCCACTTGCCGCGGGCGCAATCAGCTGCCCACGTTGTACGAGGTAAAAGCCGTTCAGGCTGTTTCCTGGGCGAGTCGCGGTTTTGATATTTATCTACTCTGGTATTTCGACGGCACCTCTAGATCCCGAAGACAGTCTTTGATCAGTCTATTGTGAAGTCAATCCCACATCAACTTGGTCCAAAGCGAAGTAGATGCTCCTTCGGCTAACCGGCTGTGGTCAACGCCAAAACAGCGCCCGCCAAGCCGCCGACTGCCGTGCCCCGCTCCGCCCTTCCAGCACTGACCCCGTGCAGGCCTTGCTCCCTCTCGACATGACTCGGCTTAATCCACTTCCACTTTGAATGTACCTCGCCGCCGCCGGCCCCTGCTCGCCCCTCGGCGGCGCCCGTTGATAGATTGACAATTTATTGTTCCCTTCGCAAGTTTCCGTCCGGGTGCGGCGGGGCGGGCGCGGCGGGGCGGGCGCGGCGGGGCGGGTGGGGCGGTGACGCTGTGGCCTTGTAGCTGCGTGACACCATTCTCACTCTTGTAGATGTGGAAAGGAGTATGGACGAATGAGCATACTCTCTCGTACAAGTGTGTGAATGACTTGCCGCTCGCCTGCTGCAGGTGTATGAAAACATCCTTTCGTAACCTGCAAGTAAAGCGACATCGAGCGACATTCGTACCCAACCCACATATGAATTTTAAGTGCACACATCGAGCCAAATATTCAGATTGACGGCGAGCTGCCGCGACAGTATTTTATTTCCCCGCACCACGTTGTCCGCCCCGCCGGCCCCGCAACTCTGCCGCTGCGGCGGCGGCGGCGGCGGCTCGGGGAAGCTCGCGAGAGGGGGGTTTTCCTGGAGGAATTAGACGAGTGCTAACGACTGTCAACCCACGGCTGAATGGCGCTCGGCTCGGCTCTGTGAGCCTCGGTCCGCAAGGACTCCTCAACGAGTGCAGCAGGAAGAAAACACTCAGGCACTATAGGCACTTTACGCGTTCGCAGAACATGTTATCGGAACGATACGACCATAAGCAAAAGACAGTACACGGCGGAGCGGGGAAAGAAGAGCGAGACAAGTCGCGGGTTTTCCGTTATCTCAGGAATTTTATTACAGCCGGCTCTTCCTTTCGCTCTTCATGGAGGACGTGTACTTGTGCACGAATGTAGACGAGGTTTTAGTGCCAAGGCGAAATACCACAATGATGCCCATTATTAAGAGTATTCAATTTTTTTTTCTCTTTTTTAAATTATTGCGTTTTAGCTAAGACCTTAGAGGGCTATTTCCAACATTTTGTTTAAAAAAAATAAGTCTAGAAAAAAGGTTTTTATATAAAATATAGAGCCATATTTTTTTAAATTATTATTTTTAAAGAAGAATAACGCTCACTGAGGGCATCATTGACATCAGGTATCTGATGTCCATCCCCCTCTGTATATGTTTCATAATGCGGCTGGCCGTTCTCTTCTTTAAATTTACAGCGAAGGTTACATCGCGGGAGCGCGCCTGGCGGTGCCTGGTCTGCTGGGCTCTAACCAGCGTGCGTTGCGTCCGGAAGAGTGGGAGAGGGAGGAAGGGAGAAAGAGCGCAGCGAGCGGATCCGCACATTTCGAAAGCAGCCCGGTCTAGGCTGCGCTGTGGTACTGAGCTGCCGTGCCTCCAGCGCCTCCAGCAATGCTGCTGGAGTTCCGAGGTCAGTGTCGGAGGACTCGGGAGAAAATACATGGATTGTTCGAAACATGTGACCAACTGCAAACTCTGCTAAATCTGGCTCTGATAAGTTTAATGTTTTTCTCTGCGCGTTCTCCATGGATGTTTTGTTTTAAAAATTGGCTTCATACTGGACTGTAAATAAAGTTTTAAAAATTTGACAAACTGATATTTTTTTCTCCGAACTTTATCATCTATGGAAACTCCGTAACCGAACCCGAACGGGGAAGTACCTACGCGTGGTGAGGAGTCCTTCACTCAAAAAAATCAGTGTACACCCATAAACAAAAATCAGTCAAAAATTAGAAAAAAAATATTAATTAAAAACTAAGCAAAATCACGAACAACGAGAAAAATTAGAAAAATCGGTGTACGCTTGAAATTACAGTGAAGTACCCCTCGGGTGGAGGCCCAATAACTACTCAGCCTCAGCGCCATCTCTGGTCTTGTAAGATTGGAAGTAATTTTTCTGCGGCGGCAAGGCAGCAGACTAGACTGACTAGACTACGCGGCAAACCCTTTAGGTCAATGAGCAGAAATACAGCAGGTCATCAGCCACGGCTCACGCTCACGCCCCCCCTTATCAATGTGTTGACCGTGTTGACAATCTCCCATCTCTCTCTCTCACACACACACAGACATACACAGACACACACACACACACACACACACACACACACACAGAGCTCCGGAGCATGCGCACTGCGGGCACTACGAGCTGCCTCTAGCAGACGACGACGACGACCGGCAGCAGAAGTCACTCTACGCAACACAACTCACTGTGATTAGCGGCCGCGGTAGAGAGAGAGGAAGCGGAGTCGGGAGGTGAACACCGTGTCGTAGAGCAGCGCGCGGCGGACTGACTGACTGCTCAGCACTGCTGAGCGGGGAGAGGGACCTCCTCTGAAGAAGTGGTCAGCTGAGTGGCTCGGGCGGGGTGGGGCGGGTTGGGGCGGGGCGCAAGGCGTGGGGCGGGAGTAGCAGCATGTAGCAGTAGCAGCCTGCGTCCGGCGCGTGGTGGGCGGGGCGGGGCGGGCGGGCTGCACCGAGTGTGGCAGGTGTAGGTACGTATGATGGAGAGAGGCATACCCCACCCCACCCCACCCCACCTTGCGTGGCGTGGCCGATGCGAGAAGCTGTGACGTCATTACAGGGCACCGGGCCGGGCCGGGGGCCGGGCCGAGCGTGCGCGCCAGTACCAGTCTGAGTCTGTCGTCGGAATTCCGTCGACGAGTCGAACCGGGTCTGACCTGACGACGGTCTGATCCGCCCGATCCGCCTCTGGACTTGCCCAGCACGCACAAGTGTTCTCCCTGCTCCGCTCTCTCTCTCTCTCCTCTCTCTCTCTCTCTCTCTCTCTCTCTCTCTCTCTCTCTCTCTCTCTCTCTCTCTCTCTCTCTCTCTCTCTCTCTCTCTCTCTCCCTCCCTCTCCCTCTCCCAGCCGCTCCCTCTGCCTCTCTCTTTCCCGATGTCACATATCAACGCGTATCGCCTCCTATCATGGAGTCAACCTATCCACCTAACTCTCACGCATGCGCCTCTTTCTCTCTCTCTCGCTCTCTCTGCTGACCGAGTGCTATCGTCACGGCTCGTCACGTACGTCACCGTCACCACGTCACGCGCGGGACGCCCCACCCTTACCCCGTCTCGTCACACTCACCCGCGTCCTGCGTATGCCCGTCCCGTCCCGTCTCATTCTTGAAAGTCGACGGAGAGCGAAATATGCGGGAATCCCCTGTCCTGACGTAGGCCGACTCACACGTCCCGTTCTACTCCGCTTCCCGCAAGCCCACTTTTGATTTTAAAAATAATCGAAAAGGGAGTCGATTCGATTATTAGTAATCGCAAATCAAAATAATCCAAAAACAAGGAAATCATTACTGAAAGGAAAAAAAAAATAGCAAAACAAAATGGAGATCTAAAGAACTGCTTAAAAAACTGTCCCTCCAAATCCGAAAACAGGCATTAATCAAATTTGATTCCTTAAGATAAAAATAGAAATAAGTAAGTCTAGTGCGGTGACCTTTCAATAAAACACCGAGTTGCCCAAATTCGAGATGGGTAACATGACGCGCATGATGATCGTGAGTTGACTTTGGCAAACCGCAACCCTTCGGTCCACTCTGCCGCGCCTGGACTACTTATTGCACTCTTCTCTGGCAACACGTTGGTTATTATTGGTACAGTCAGTCCTGCTTTTGACTATGGACTCGTAGGGCTTGCCATGTCTAAAACGATTCCCAAAGTTTGGTACTGTTAGCCATTTTTTTTCCTAGATCAAAACACGGATTGACTGTACTTACATTAGGCGTGGACGGCCTGGACCGGACGACTCGCACCGAGGAGGCAACTACTCTCCATCGTAGTGTACACAGAGTTTCTACTGGAATGAGATTTCACTGGTTTGCATAAGATTTCACCGGATTTCGTAAACATTTTGTCCGATAAAATTTCACAAGCTCTTACGAGATTTTACAAAATTCTCAAAGTTTTGACACGGTTTCAGGGGATTCCACAAAGTTTTATGAAATTCCAAAATATTTCTCTGAGTCTTGGAGAGATTTCTATGAGATTTCATAAAATTTCTTAGTTGGATTTTTAACGATTTCACCGAGATTTCCAAAAAAAAATCATCGAGATTCCCGAGGCTTTTATCGAGATTACACTGCGTTTGTATACAGGATTTCACGAGTGGTTTTTCACTCTGAAATTTTCGTACACCTCGCAATCCAAAAAAAATCAGAGGAATTTTTAACAAATCAGAAAATTTCAAGAAAATGTAGAAAAATTTCGAATAAATCCGGAAAATTCACTAAAATTCACATAATTCGAGGAAAACCTCAACCAAAAATTCACCAGCAATTCACAAAACTTCACAAATTTGTCCACCTAACTTCAGAGTGATCACCTCCTCGGCTCGCACACTCACCGCGGCGGCTGCATGCTGCTGGCGGTGCGCGGGCGCGCGCCGTGTGCCGGTGCCGGTGAAGCTGGTGGTGACGGAGCTGGGCTGGGGCCTGACAGCAACTGGTGGGCGGCGCGGCTGGCCTGCCGAGTGCCGCGCACCCCCGCGGAGAGGGTGGGTCACTGTGGCCGGCAGTGAGGTGAGGGGTGGAGAGAGGCTAGGCGGCCAGGCCAGGGCGGCTGTCGGGGGCAGACTGGAGGGGCCGAGGATGAAATTGATGAAATTCTCGACATCATGAGAGTAGTCCGCCCCCGCCCCGCCTCCACCCAGCTCCGTCCGACCCAACGGGGCCGCTATCGCTGGAACATTAGGCGGTGAGCGGCGCCATAGCGGGCCGCTCCTCACTGTAAAAAGTGATAAATTTTACCATTTCGATTTATTTGCAATTTATACTCTTGACGGTGCACGCTGTCAATAAACGACTGCCTTCCATTCTTGCCTGTCTTATGAATTCCATGTCGTTGCGTAGTTGCGTATCACCTATAATTTCACGATTTTTAACTGCGTTCAACAAGCTTCGTGGAAAATTTTCCCGGAAATCAACGAAGAATTTATTTACGCGTTATTTTCCACCTTACCCATATCCTACTTCGTGGTGAAAACAACGAGCAAGTTCTCAGTGCAGGGAAATGCTTAAGATGTTTCCCCTTTCTTCTCAGATCTCACAATACCTAGCCTACGGGCATGATAATGCAACTATTGTGAACTGGAAATGCTCATCTTTATTCAACAATGAACTTGTTTTCAAGTTTAATAGTATTATTTCAGAACACTTAACAAATTTTGTATGTTTTCATGCTAAGTCCCAGCTAATTAGTTGAGTTTTGAAATTCAGAATGTGCAATTATACCTGCGTATACGGTGCTTTGGGGTTTACTAGGGTATACTGGAGCTTCAAGTGAAAATCAACGCAGGAGAGAGATAGGCTCATAAGGCTCAGCGGGCATCCACGGGAAGGCAGACTCAGCGCGCCGAGAAAGTTGGTGAGCTTGCTAGGGCTGCGCTATACGGAATTGCGCCAATAAGCGCTGCCCTCTGTCGCCGTTCGCCGTGTCTTATTGAGGAACGGCGGGGACGGAGAGGAACCGGACAAAAAAGGGCCACTCGGCCGTCAGGAGGGTGGCTGGCTGCCCCCGGGCGGAGCGGCAGGGCGAGATGGGTGGTGATCGGGTACATGTACTGTGGACTAAAGTCGACTAAAGTCGTTCTCCAAAGCCACGGCTATATGTTCACTGCGGGGAAGAAAACACATAAGAGTGTGCAGACGTGGCGTGGCGTGCCCACCTGTTGTCACAGACAGGCACCGGTGCCCCCGTAGAGAAGGCACACATGCAACCGAGGGGGAAAAACTGTCAAAATTTTGGACACTTCGTAATTCAGAAAAAAATTCATTTAAAGAACATCAGACAAATTTGGAAAACTTCACAAAAATTCCGAAGAATTCCCCCAAAAATTAGATAACAGTCAAGTGAAAATTGATAAAAAGTCAGTAGATATTTCCAAAAACTAATAAAAATTCCCCAAAATTTACAAAATGTGTACACCAAACTTCGACGTTTTTTTTCCCTCTCGTCCGCGTCACTGTTGCATGTGTTCTGTTCCATGCGGGAGAGCACGTGAAGATTTCTATTTTACGTGAGGACTGCGGAGGCAGCTGGGCCCGCGGGGGGCGGGGCAGATTGGACTTCTGGTGCTGTACGGTGATTGAGCAGACGATGCTCTGTGTGAGGGGAGGGGGGGGGGAGCTCCCCTGGGAGAGCGGTCCGCCTGCCCGGACCTCGGTACGCGGCTCCCGGCTCGGCCCGGCGGGACTGAGACCGAATCACTGGAACGAGTCGCCCCGCCCCGCCCCGCCCCGCCCCGCCCCGCCCCGCCCCGCCCCGCCCCGCCCCGCCCCGCCCCGCCCCGCCCCGCCCCGCCCCGCCCCGCCCCGCCCCGCCCCACGGCAGGGAGCGCAGCGGGCTTGGGCTTCCCTTTGGAGGCATTGTCACAACCACCTACCTCCTTCTCCTCGCCAAACATGTGTTGGCCGATTGTAAGTAACGATAAGCGAAGTGTAAGAGCAGAGCTGAGACGCATCACAAACTAGTCCCCGGGGCTAGTGTCGTAGTGACGTCGCTGCGCCCTTCGGAGCGCTGAGCAAGAAACGTTAAAAGTCAGAGAAATCTTCGGGCTTGTTTTATCCGGTGTCGTGTATGATCGAGAAAGAGGCCTGCGCGAACAGAAAGATCGATCCTACGTACGCTATATACAGGGCTCGCCCCGTCCTCCCTTTTCTCAAGGAAAATAAGTAGAGGGAGGAAATGTGCGGCCCAGAAAGTTTCGGATTGAACTTCTTTTTCTCGACGCTCACTGGAAGCGCCTCTGCCAGCAGCCGACTTCTAATGCCTCTCCTACTGCCCTACACTCCCCCACCCCCCACCCCCCACCCCCCGCCTTCTTTCTCTCTCTAGCACCAGCCCCGGCCCCTACCCGCCTGTTGCTCCTGATTTTCCGCGTGTGGCGCCTGCATTATCGCCTGGAAGTGGAAGTGAGCGAGCCTGGTCTGGCTCCACCCCGGCGCGGCGGGGCAGGGGGGGGGGAGGGGGGCTGCGGAAAGGGTGGGCTCTTCTCTGTGTGACCGAGGGCTCGTGGTGGGGTGGGGCGGGGCGGGGGCAAGAATCAACGCGGCAACGGGAGGAAATTGCTGCTCATGGATCGGAACCAGCGGTCGGCCCGCCCCCCCCCCCGCCCCGCCCCGCCCCGCCGCAACGCGTGGAAGAGGCCCGAGGGAATTCGTGCACCTTTCACCCCACCAACCCCCTGCCCGCCACTGCCACTGGTCTCTCCTCGCGGCTGCCGTCAGCCGTCTGATTCAGAAGAGCGCTCCGGGGTACC
The DNA here is from genome assembly GCA_029379305.1 of Frankliniella fusca. NCBI lineage: Eukaryota > Metazoa > Arthropoda > Insecta > Thysanoptera > Thripidae > Frankliniella > Frankliniella fusca. The sequence continues at coordinate 1,417,879 of JAHWGI010001278.1, read as the reverse complement.
CCCGTCCTTGTCGGACCTGTGGCGGTGCCCTGAGGGACCCCATGAGTGCGACAAGGACCGAGGCGCGAGAGCGATCTTCGGAATCAGACGGCATAGCTCTCCCAGCGCTCTCGGCCCCGCACTCGTCGCACTCGTCATCATCAACGTTTGTTATGGGTACTGTTATGGGCCGAGCGTGCCGCCGGTGCCGGTGAGTCAATAGTCGAGCCGAGTCGTAGGAGTTGCCGCAGCTGCGAGGGGTGTAGTTCCTCCCGAGGAAGTGGGTGTCCCCCCCCCCCCCCCCATGCGGTCACGTCCCGCTCCCACCCGCCCGCGCTCCCCACACTACTAACCTCCACCACCCCCACCTCCACTCTACCAGCCCGTATAAACCCAATGAACGCCGAACGCGCACCAGGGGCTGCCATGCCGCCCAGCCGACCATTCAGGGAATTGTGGCTCTCTCATCTCAAAACCAAATCCCCCCTCCCCCCCCCCCGCCCGGCCACTCCTGACAGCGCCTTTGTCTGCACTGCACTCTCTGTCTCTGTCTTTTCCACGGTTCCGACTCCCCCCCATGCTTCTCTGTTCCCTCCCTCTCCGTTCTCCTCCCTTCCGTCCTCTCTAAACCGCCCTTTCCGCTTCCGCCCCGACCTCTCGCCATTCTCTCTCTCTCTCTCTCCCTCCCACTCCTCCCCTTTTCCTCTTTCTCCTCTCTCTCCCCCTCCTGCGCCACAGCGCTCCGCGTCGGCCGGCCGCTCCATCGTCTCTCTCCTCCAACAAGGGCACTCGGACGCGCTACAAGACTTGCCGCTTTGGCGTGCCGTGTCGTTGCCATGGCAACCACTCCTCCTGGAACCTCGTCCCCCTTGCCCCCCGCAACCCCGCCCCGGTCGGCACTGTGCTGCAGACAGCTCCCCGCCTCCATCCCCCTGCTACCCCACTGCTGCAGACATGCCACCGGGGGCGGTGGGGATATGCGGGGGCGGCGACAGGGACCGGTCGCCGCCGCCGTCGACTTATCTGTCCAGGATAATTGCTACAACGTCCCCCGCCCAGCCGCCGACCCCACGTCCTCGCCGCCCCCAGCCCCAAACTCGGGGAGAGGGGCAAAGGGGAGGAATCGAAAAATCTCGGTCAACTTAAAAAAATCGTCAATAAAGAATCGAAATTAAAATCATGAAGGGAGATACAGAAAAGTCCGAAAAATCGAGAAATAATGAACAGAAAACCGAAATTAAATTGGAAAAAAAAATATTCAGAAATAGGGGCAAAAGATTAAGATTTATCAAAAATTCTAGCCTTATGGGTCATGTTTCTGAATTTCTTTTATCTCAGGGTCACTAGTTCAGCGGGTCACATGCCAAATTTTAGCTTTCTAGCTCAATAATCGATTTAGAAGTTAGTCTCTCAGTAAAAATTGTCCGATCAGCTTGATTTTTGAACTGTACGCTCCTTGTGCAATGGGCATTTGAACTCTGCTTTTACATTTTTATTCTAACTGCTTGTCGTTCGAAATTTTATTTTTTGAACCACTGTGCATGAGTAGAATCAACAAGTCCCCGGCCCCGCCGCCGGTCCTCCTCCCCTGCGCGCCGCGCCGAGGGGTCGAGCAGCCTCAACAATGGCGACTCGGCTCGGCTCCCCTTTCCACGCTGTTTTCCCGTGACAAGTCGAGTATAACCATAGAAACAGAGATTTTAGATCGAAATTTCTCAAAATTGGCCGCTAACTTTGGGCTAGCATTTCAGCAGTGAACTCAGGAGATTGAGTTCTACCTCTCTGCCAAATCTTATGAAAATCGTATAGAAAAATCTGGATTTAGGTAAGGGGCCACACTGATAAAAAAAATCGGATCCTGAGACGAAACCATAAGGCTACTTCGTGCCTAAAAAGTGACATAAAGATATTTTTTTTTGGAAAGATAAAAAAATTCAAACAAAAAAAAGTATATTAATAAATCAATCAAAAGTCAAAAAAATCGTTGTACACATTTTGTATGAGGCGTGATTTCCCCTTCCCCCTCCATCCCCCTGCCTGCCCCAAACCCCTGTCGCCACGGCGGGTAGGCACGCCTGTCGAGCAGGCGAGCACGGCGGGTCTGCCTACCCATCCGGCGCTAGTAGACAGACTCCGGTCTCCGCAAAGCCGTTAAAGTGGCCTCTCAGGTGTCCTCTCTCTCTTGCTCCTTCTGGTGTCGCGCCATGAGTGTGACTAGGACAGAGCCACAAAACCGCGCCTTGCGGTATCAGCCCGCAGGCCCGCACACGGGGCCGCGGTTGCAGCATGCCAAAAGCAACTGCATTCGCTCACTCGGCGTCGCACTGCCGTGGGTGCGTAGGTGGGGAGGTGTAGAAATATACCCAAGAGGTGAGGGGAGCGGTGACGACGGAGAGAGAGAGAGAGAGAGAGAGAGAGAGAGAGAGAGAGAGAGAGAGAGAGAGAGAGAGAGAGAGAGAGAGAGAGCTAGAGAGAGAGAGAGAGAGAGAGAAAGAGAGAGAGAGAGCGCGCGTGGCAAACAAGGCCACGGCGGCGGCGGCGGCGCGGCACGCCTGCGCCTTGCCGGTCGGAAGTCGCTCCTCCTCTCCTGCTCCACGCCCTCCACCACCTGTAGCTGCATAGACTAGTCCGCATGGAGTCAACCTCGAGTCCCTCCCGAGCGGAGCGAACCACCTGGGTCGGGAAAGGGGCGGGAAACCAGAGGAACGAAGGCAATTCAGCCACTTCCAGCAGCTCATGCCGCAGCTCTGCTCCTCTACGGGGCGGAGCAGGGCGGGCAGCAAGCAATGACGGCCGGAAGGCTCGTTATTACATCACATTGCGACAGCGTACTGTACGGGACTGATGCGACTGCCACCGCGACAATGTCCGTTTGAAGTAGTGCAGAGTGCGTTGTTGGAGACAGCCGCCCCGCGCCCCGCCCCGCCCCGCCCCGCCCCGCCCCGCCCCGCCTGGATGCGCTGTCAGCGCATTTTGATCGCGTCCCAGGTTCCCGCGGGACTGGTTCTTCTCCTCGGCGCCGCGCCGCTCTGCTGCTACTGCGGCGGCCACTCCCTCAGGAACCGGTCCGGGGGGGGGTGGGGAGGGGAGCGTTGATTCTTCACACTGCTCCCAGTTACGCGAGCAATCCGCATATTTTCCCCGTTCTAGCCTACTCGGCAATGCTTTAGTGTGGAGGTGGAAACAACTCTGCATTTTGGAGCACACAATTTTTTTTTGTAAGATTTTGTTAATTTCTAGAATTCTGTAAATTTTAGAGAATTTTTGTGAATTTTCCTGATTTTTTCTTCTGAATTTTTCCGAGTTTTTCGTATTTTTTTTCTCATGTTATCTGAATCTCTCCAATATTTTTCTGAATTTCTCTGACTTTTTCTTAATTACGAGGTGTACAGAAATTTCAGAGAAATCTCCCCCTCGTTAAGGCAACTCGCCTCACTCTGCTGTATTTCAACTACATTTTTCCGGCCTCTCTGGCCACACTGGTTCAAGGGCATCCTCCTGGACCCTTTGGGTACGTCTAGACCAAACCTCTCCCGGCCGCCGCCACTGACTGCATGACGGGCAAGGATGCGCGGAGCCTAATGTCCGGCCGTCCCAGGCCCAGAGACCTAACGTCCGAACGCTTAATGACTAGAGGTCGCACCCAGCAGCGCGCCCCGCCTCGCCCCGCCCCACCCCGCCCCACCCCGCCCCACCCTGCCCCACCCCGCCCCACCCCGCCCCACCCCGCCCCACCTCGCCCCACCCCGCCCCACCCCGCCCCACCCCGCCCCACCCCGCCCCACCCCGCCCCACCCCGCCCCACCCCGCCGCAGTAGTGCGGCCTCAGCCCCGATGCGGCGCGCGTTCGCCTCTCGCCCTCCTCAAACAATCCTTTCGCTAGAGTGAATAAGAAAAGCGAGGAGCTGTAATTATTTTTTGCCGTGTGGACTTGGACTCGGTAGTGGTGCTGTTCGCGCCCAAGGCTCCCACCGCAAGGCTCGCTCCCATGCAGGACGCATTCGCGTGCGTTCTGGCGCCTCTCTCTCTGTCTGTCTGTCTGTCTATCTGTCTGTCTGTCTGTCTCTCTCTCTCTCTCTCTCTGTCTGTCTGTCTGTCTGTCTGTCTGTCTGTCTGTCTCTCTCTGTCTGTCTGTCTGTCTGTCTGTCTGTCTGTCTGTCTGTCTGTCTGTCTGTCTGTCTGTCTGTCTGTCTGTCTGTCTGTCTGTCTGTCTGTCTGTCTGTCTGTCTGTCTGTCTGTCTGTCTGTCTGTCTGTCTCTCTCTCTCTCTCTCTCTCTCTCTCTCTCTCTCTCTCTCTCTCTCTCTCTCTCTCTCTCTCTCTCTCTCTCTCTCTCTCTCTCTCTCTCTCTCTCTCTCTCTCTCTCTCTCTCTCTCTCTCTCTCTCGCCAGACGGGGGAGATATGAGTCCCGTGCCCTGCCGGCCCTGCCCATGCTCGCAGAATCCGGGCTCCATGCCGTGGCCTTCCATGGCTAGTGTGCTGTGGGTAAAGGACGCGGAGACTGTTTCCAGAATAGTTAGGACGCCAGCTTTCTTATATCACCCCTCCCCGGAAATTAAGACGCCCAAAAAGATATTGCTAGCGAGTATGCACATCGGACTTAGCCGAGCCAAATATTTTCGCTTCGCAGAATTTTTCTAATGAATCATCGCTCCGCGCGGAATAAAGCTTGTCAGCCAGCCACCAGTACCCCCTCCCCCTCCTCCCCAGGCGCAATATAAAGTATAACAGGTTACGCGCTTGGTTTCAGGACTCGAGAGTAAAAGCTACACTGATAAACCAATGGCCTCCTCCTTCGGAACGCCAATTTGCTGCCACTTTTAATGCCGAGAATTGGCATTCGAAAAAGAATGTCAATCCTGTGGCATTAAAAATGGCATCTGCGTTTACAGAGTAGCTGATACCTAAAAAGTTTTAGGTTACGGGTTTTAAGGCATCGTATCATCTGCTGAAAAAAAACTTGCCGATAGCTCACGATATTTTCAAAAGAGCAGGCGTGAATTCGACCCACCTTTGGATTCACTGCTCTTTAGGCTTCTCATTGCCTTACTTTTCTGGCATCATTCCATGTCCGGCCGGCACCAGCCTCCCTGTACATATCGAACCCCTCCCCCATCCCCTGCGCTCAACAATAACCACTGTGAGCGCACTCCCGCCACGCGCGTGGTGCTGTGGTGCTGGTGCGGCATTGTTCTGCATCCGGCCCGGCCCGGAGCGAGCTGCGCTGCGACAAGGACCACTCCAGCCTGGTACGGCCCGGCACTGCCTCGCGCAGGCATTCGGGTCTGGGGGCTGCGCAGGACATACACCACACGTGATGAGGACGCCGTCGTGTCACCATTATGTTACTCGAACAAAATCGGAAAAAAAAATTGCAGCTGTTCCGTAGCTTCATATATACACTCCCCTTTTCTCTCCGCGTGTATAGGGGAGTGCCATGGGCCGCATTGGCCCTGTCCTCGCCCTCGGTGCGTGGACACACGTGTGGGCGTGTGCTCGTGCGCATAGGCCTTTACAAAAAAGGAAGCGATCGGATAAGGAGGCGGTCGGAGGTCGTCTACATTCGAAAGGGAAACAACTCTAAATTTTGGTGTTTACATTTTGTGAGTTTTTGTCATTTGTGTAGTGAACTATCACTTGAATTTTCCCAAAATTTTTGTGAAATTTTGTGAAGGAATAATGGAATTTTCTTGTAAACGTTATGAATGAATGAATGAATGAATGAATGAATGAATGAATGAATGAATGAATGAATGAATGAATGAATGAATGAATGAATGAATGAATGAATGCATGCATGCATGCATGCATGAATGAATGAATGAATGAATGAATGAATGAATGAATGAATGAATGAATGAATGAATGAATGAATGAATGAATGAATGAATGAATGAATTGTGTGCTAAGATAAAGTTGGTCTAAAACGACCGCCTTCAAAAACATACATCTGAATAATTCTAGATATTGGAGGTGGATTTCTGTTTCCCGGCGAGGGGCAGTGGAGGTGGAGTATGGCCAGCGCGTGCACGCAGCGCCAGCGCGGGGTATGGCCGCCGGTACTCCAGCGCGTCGTGAAGTCTCTCGCTGGAAAGTGGTGATGCAGACCGCTCGCTCCCATGCCGTGTGAAGGTGCTGCCATCATATTTTGATGTGCCGATCTAAGGAACTGATTTGGGTGATCTGAGTTTGAGGTTTGGTCGAGTCGAACAGAACTCTACATTTAAGTGTGGAAGTGTCGTGAATTTTCTTTCTCCAAATCTTCCTGGGTTTGAGGATTTGTTTTAAAAGCTTCTCCATTTTTATTTTTTTTCACATGGAATGTTTTTGAAGCTTTTCCTAATACGAGGTGTGCAAAAAAGAAAAAATCAAAAAACCAAATCTGATTTATTTCCCCTTTGGATCCTTGTGAGGTCTGCACGGGGAATCCACACTGGGATTTCTCCTCGCGCCCGCCCGCCCGCGCGATCCCTGAGGCAGTCCGTAGCGCAGGCGTGCAGGATGGGTTGCCTACCCGCGCGGCGCCGTGGCACCGCCTCACGCGCGCTCTCCTGCAGGCAGGTCTCGCTCTCCTACCTGCTCCGTCCTTGTCGCACCTTTGGCGGCGTCTTATGTTGAGGATGGCAGCCCCCCACGCGTGCGACAAGGACGCGGAGGCGCGAGAGTGATCTTCGGGATGAGACGGCAGCAGGACGTCATCGTGTCGATAGGCTCATGTCAATATTTGACGGACACAAATGTTGAGCGAATGCTGCGCGGGGGCGTGGCGAGGCGAGGCGAGGCGGGTCGCAGCGCCCGCGACGCGACGTAAAGCCCTAGATAATCATAATGATGTCGTAATGCGGATTTTTAAGCAGAGTTTTAAGATGTATAAAGTGTGGTTTCCCACCAGCACCGCATTACTGTACGCAGGGAGGACGCTACCGTGCTCGTTATCCGAGGGTGAAGTGTAGGGGACGTGCCGCGGGCTGAATACGATGTGAAGGTGGAGGGCCATTATGTGATTGTCGCACATTTCTCAATGTGTTGATTTCCGCGTCTGCACCTGTCCCCACTACTGTAAAGGTTCCAGGAAAAATTTAAGGTCTTTACTTTGACAAGTGCACGGGTGGGAATCGTCGCTGGTGAAAGTGGCGACACTTGGGTTGCCGCAGTTTTATGGCGCGGACTCGGGCTACTGTAGGGTGATTCCGCACACTGGTTTCCTCGCTCTTTCCTTGTTGCACTCATCGGGCACGGCCATAAGGAGCAAGAGAGAGGGAACTACGAAACGGTGTTCGGAATCGCCTTGCTGCAACTGATCACAGTTGATTATTCGGCACCGCGGCCGGGGTCCAGCCCGGCTCCAGAAAAGCAAGAATTAAGGGACCCACCAAAACACAGTTGCGTAGACGAGCCGGATTCGTGCGAGTCCTAGGCATGCACGCAGCAGTATCGAGGTGTAGCTCATAGGCAGGTGCAGATGCAGCCGGCTTAACTTCTCTGCTGTTTTTTCCCCCTGCCTTCTTTTCTGGACACAATATCCGACAGGGGGCCGCGAGCGCTGCTGTCGTCTGTGGAGCGAGGAGGGCCGTCGGGGTGGGGGCCGGGAGCAGATAAAGGGGGAAAGAAGAGAGCGAGAGAGAACGAGAGAGAGAGAGAGAGAGAGAGAGAGAGAGAGAGAGAGAGAGAGAGAGGGCAAGAGAGAGGCCGCGGATCGGGTCGGCAGTTCTTGAGACAATTGGTGGTAGCCGGGAGATGCGCGTGGACTCCCGGACGAGTAGTGGCACGGCGGTCACCGCGCGAGCACCGCGCCAGAACGGGAGTTCCCTGTCCAGCTGCGGCTACATCACCTAGCGTCAGCTGTCCAGCTGCAGCTACACCATCTCCTGCTAGCTGTCCAGCCGCAGCTACACCATCTCCTGCCAGCTGTCCAGCCGCAGCTACACCATCTCCTGCCAGCTGTCCAGCCGCAGCTACATCAGCTCCTGCCAGCTGTCCAGGCGCAGCTACTTCAGCTCGTTTCCAGCTGTCCACCCGCAGCTACTTCAGCTCCTACCAGCTGTCCAGCTGCGGCTACATCAGCTACTGCCAGCTGTCCAGCTGTAGCTATATTAGCTCCTACCAGCTGTCCAGCTGCAGCTGCACCAGCTGTAAGTCAGCCAGGCTGGCGCCGCTCCCGCTGCACCAGCAGGTGCAGCCAGCAGGCCACTCCCCACCATGGCGCACGAGGGCGTCTTGGCGTACTGGCGCTCGCTGGTGGTGGTCCTGACGCCCCTCATCCTGCTGCCGCTGCCTCTCCTGTACCCGGGCAGCTCGGTGAGTTCATCATTGCAGCCGCAACTCTTACTGTCATGAGCCCCCATCTGAAAGGGGAAAAATGTTTCTATATCGCTTGATAAGAAAGAGGTTAGCTCAAGACGAGACTTTTCTGATATTTCTTGAACCGCTTCAGTTGAGTTTGTTCGTCAGAATTACTCAAAAAGTGCGATTTCAGCTCGCCCTCTCTCTAAACCTTGGAAATTTGTGACACAGAACTTGTTCTACCTGGAGAGAGAAATTTGACTCCTCCAGGTACAGCAGTGTTGTGCGATCTGCAGTTTTCATAAAACGTACAAAGTTCAAAAATGTCATCAACGCTTTTGAAGACTTTTGTGCATTTCTTTGGTCTGATGGAAGAGTGAAGTCTAGGAGAGCGGTCATTGTGTGAGACTAATTACTTCAATAGACCATAATTAATTGTTTGTCGCCTTTCCATAAATTAAATTTCACATGATTGTCGTTGCAGTCTCTTCCTTTTTTCTGGTCAAATAATCTTTTGTTCACTGGCTGAAAACCGCAGTCGAGCGTGCAAACGATCCATGCGGGCTGGTAACCCCCGAGGTAACCCCTTCCCATACATCCCCTACAAATTTTATTTTTTAAAAAATTACGCTTATTTCCAAACGCACTTTTCCACCCTATGCGGACATGTGTCAGGGACTGCATGCGTCTATTTCCAGACCGCCGTCCAGACAAGCCTAGGCCGCCTAGACTGTCCTAGAGCAGCCGATCCGTCGCCGTTATAGATGTGCGGGGCGGGCTTCACTTCCCGCGCCCAGTCCGGCCCGGCCCTCCCAGATGCCCGCCAATTGAACTACTGAACCCTCCGCTGCGCTGCGCCGAGCGCGCCGCCCAGCGTCCCTGCGCGCCACTTTTTCTGGCGTCGACGAGATGAAAACGCTGTCTCGATTCTCTTACTCAGTATAGGCTTTGCCTGCCCAGTCTCCTTAAATACATCTGTTAGTGTTTTTTCCTTTTTTTCCCCAATTCTTCTTCCCTGATTAAACTGGCCTCTGACTTGGCTGTAATAGGATTAATCCTGAGCGAGCGGGTCCTTCAAACAGGACGGCACGGGAGGCCTAGCCCAATCCCGCTCCTCGTGGCCAGAACAGTATGAGCAAATAAGTAGGCTAATGTGGTGCGGAGTATATGGGCTGATGCCTGCCTTGCTAGGCACAGTTGCGTCTATGTTGCCTAGTAGGCAGGTTTAGATGCGCCCCGTGTTCCTCCACTGTGCTTGCGCCGAGGGGAGGGATCCGGAGGGATCACTCATACAAAATGTGTACAATAATTTTTTCACTTTTGATTTTTGTTTGTTTGTTTGTTTGTTTGTTTGTTTGTTTGTTTGTTTGTTTGTTTGTTTGTTTGTTGATATTTTTGATTTTTTTGCTTTGATTCTTCTCTGATTTTATACGGAAAATTTCTGTCACCCGTATTTCTAAAACTTTCCCAAATTTCTCTCCGTTTTTTGTTCATTTGTTCTCAAGTGTTCGTATTTTTCTGTATCTTTTTTCGATATTTTTTTTTCAAAAATTTTGTGAAACGATTTTTTAGGGGTCCTGTTCAAATGATTTTTAGAAGTGATCTCCCCCTCGGCTTGCGCTGCTCATTGCCTACTTTTACGAATGCGGAGCAGCGTGCGTGTGGCGCCCGCGCTTCTCGTGTCCGTCCCGCCCCGCTTTCAAGGGGCCGATATTTGCGAGGAGCGCATCGTGTCAGGAGGTTAATTTGAGCTAATGTCGCCATCATGGGCGATGCTCCAGCATTACCCGCTAACGATCCATCGCGGCCGACGACGACGCGGGCCTGCCCCGCCCCGCCTGCCCCTGCCGCTCGCACTGCCTGCTCGATTTATCATTATTTGGAACGCTAGTAGTGACGGTTCCATATTGCAGACGATATATAGCAGGTGCTATCGAAATGCAATAAATGTACTGTGTCGGGAGGAAATGGAGACACGAATGTTTGAGAAAAGAACGGATGTGGATACTAAAAAAGATCAGAAGATAATTTAAGAAAAAAATCAGGACATTTGCAAGAAAAATTTAAGTTTGAATCAGAAAAAGACCAGGAAAATCGAAAACAAAAATCTTCTCAAAATAGTACCTGTTTCAGAGAAGAAGCATGTGCGAGCAGGTTTGCCTTTCCGCTCTACCCGTGAGGCGCCGCTCGCACCCGCGTCTTCCCTGGAACATTCGGTACATGACAGCGGGCCTGGTCGTGCAGGAGGCGCGCGCGGCCTACGGCGTGCTGCTGCTGGCCGTGTTCTGGGTGACGGAGGTCGTGCCGCTGCCCGTCACCTCGCTGCTGCCCGTCGTCCTGTTCCCCGTGCTCGGCGTGCTCTCCACCGAACAGGTGTGCGTCACCTACCTCAAGGAGACCAACATGATGTTCATCGGCGGCCTGATCGTGGCCATCGCCGTGGAGCACTGCAACCTGCACAAGCGCATCGCGCTGCGGGTCATGATGCTGATCGGCGCCAGCCCGCGCCGCCTCATGCTGGGCTTCATGATCCCCACCATGTTCCTGTCCATGTGGATCTCCAACACGGCCACCACCGCCATGATGGTGCCCATCGTGTCGGCCGTGCTGGACGAGCTCAAGGCGGTGAGTCGGGCCGATAGGCTCTGCAGGACACTGCGCGCCGTTGCGAATGAGCGTCGCATATTTGTAGGAATGTTGGTTCAAGCAGCACTGTGAATTTTCCTGGGAGTGTCAGGAACGCTTGTACAGAAAAGTGTGCGAATATGGAAAGCCGCATTCGTTGGACTGTGCGAAATGATTCGGCTGATGCAGGGAATGCCCCTACTCTGGGCTATTCATACATAAAACGCGTAGTGGGTATTTAGGCAACCTGCAGCCCTGCGATCAGCACTCAGTAACGCCCACATTCCCGCCCTCCTCCAGCAAGAGGTGGACAACTCCCGACGGCCCTCGGTCCTGAGCGGGGCGACCAGCAGACACGACAGCGGGACCTTCGACCAGGAGACGCGTCGCAAGTCCCTGGCCCGGGTGGAGATGGAGTAAGTACAAGGGCGTGGTCGCCTAAGTGCCCTGCCCTGGCCCGCCCCGCCCCGCCTAACCTGACCTGCACTCGTTAACCCGGCCTCACCGCACCACGCATGACGCCGCACGCTGCATGTAGGGCGCCGTCGCAGACCGACAAGAAGGCCAACGGCGAGCTTCCCGTAGCAGCAGCAGCAGCCGGCCGTCCCCGCCAGGTCCGCACCCGGTCGCTGCCAGCGCCGCCGCCAACCACCCCGTCGTCCTGGGACGCCGAGAACGCGGACGGGGGTAAGGGGTGAGTATCGGTTGTATCGCTAGTGTCGAGGGGGGATCACTCATGCAAAATGTGAACAGTGATTTTTTGGACTTCTGATTAAAAAAAAAAAAAATTGTTTTGATTTTGATTTTTAAAGAGAATATTGGAAATTTCTGTCACCTTTTGACAAGTTTATGGATTTCTTTTTCTCATCGTTTCTGACTTATGACTTTTTTTCATTTGTTCTCGATTTTTTGGATTTTTCTGTACCTTCTTGATTTTTTTTTAAATGATTTTTCGAGGGCCGTACAATGATTTTTCGAAGTGACCCTCCCTCGGTCAGTGTCGCTAGGAAAGTGGGTAATAGATAGCAGAACAGAAACAAGGTGGAGTTAAGAAGGCTGCATCTGCGCCCGCCCACCAGGCAATATGCGCACATCTGTTCCTAGGTGTTTCCTAATACACCAGTAAAAACAAAAGTGTCAGTGCATCAACGGCATACGTGCCGACGATATTTTGTCCTTGTGATGGCTTCGACTTCACAAGTTGTTTGCGTCCAACGACACGGTCCCTTGGTACAACCTGCAATTGTTTTCAGATAAGCAAAATTATGCATTTGGGTCAAAGATGTGGCTACAGCTACAAGACGGCCATTGAAACAGTGATAATTATTATTTTTAGCAGATGATACGAATGTATCAGCCTGCTTGTATTAGGCACGCAAAGAAGACGCGCAGCCTGCTTTAATATGTTGAAGCTACTTATTGTCTATTTTTAAGGCAACACTGTATCTTTTAGTGGACCGTGCCTTCGGGCGGGATGACTCCTGACTCCTGCCGCTGGGGTCACGCTGTGCCGAGCCGAGCCGAGCCGGGTGGAGCTGGGCCGAGCCCAGTCGGGCCGAGCCGAGCCGAGGTCTCCCGCCAAAGAGCTTTCTGCTCCGCAAGTAAACAGTCCGTTTGCGCTCGTTGTGCTCCCTGCATGCCCCGCATGTACTACTGCTGTGCACCCGAAATCCAAGTGTATAAAAATGTCACATGCACAGGAGTGATTATGTTTTAGACACCTCAGAGCGTGTGACAAACATTCACTCTCGTGGAGGCGAGCGAGAATTTTGCACACACTCTGAGGTCACAGAGCGAATGCCCATGGGAACACTTGCATGCAGTCACAGCCGCGTCTGCAATACCCGCATTCTTTCACTGCACGAGTGTGAATCAGCCGACAGACACCAGTGAGAAAGAATTCACTCACCTGCAAGTGTGCGACACTGGGACTTCAGCGACGGCCGCTTACAAGGCGCTTAAAAGCAGAGATCGCACTCCTCCGCATATTGATTTTCGTCAGGCCTCCGCAAGAAGCGGGTCAACCGGAATAATATACTTTCTCCCGCATCATCCCACTTTTTTCGCCTGCTGTTTTTTTTTCTTCTTTTTTTTTGTTGTCTTGACGGTCATTTCTTCCTTTTTCTTTGGCCAGCAAGCTTCCCCGACCGAACCAGGAGTCGGTGGCCTACTACCTCGGCGTCGCGTACGCGGCCAACATCGGCGGCACGGGCACGCTCACGGGCACGGCCACCAACCTGACCTTCAAGGGGCTGTACGAGAGGTAGGTCGGGTCACGTGCGCCCCGGCCCGGTCCCGGTCAGGGTTTGCGTCGACGGTCATCAACCGCGGGGTCGCGGGGAAATTTTTGGGGGTCGCGGCGCGTCAGGTGTCTGAGGTCGACGACTGGAGACGCGGCCTATGGACGGCTGCTGCTGGGCTGGACACCGCCAAAATCGAAAGCACCACTTCGATTCTGGACGCACACAGGATTTACATGATTACGGGGATTACAAAGAAGTTTAGTAGGATTACACATGAATTGTGAGGAATTTTCAGGGCTGAAACCTCCAGATTTTAACAAATATAAATTTAGAAATATTTTTTTTTTTGAATATTTGACATCAGGTATTACAAAGGGATTACAGGGAAATGTGTACACAAGATTACGCGTGTAGTCCCCCCGGCCAAAAAGCAGTTTTCGTGTACGGAAATGAAGAGAAAACACCGCGGCTGTTTGGCTAGTCCTCCTAGCCTGTCGGTTCAGTCTGTCTAGCCTAGAGACACGCCCCGCCGCCCCTCGCCCTGGGGTGTGTCCGAATTCCCCATCGGGTCGGTCGGAGCTATAGGTCCCCACTAAAGTACTCATTGTACTCGGAAAAAATACTCCTGAGTTACTAGCGAATACCCGCCAATACTTGCGAATACTCGCGCATACTCACTCACGAAACTCTTTGCATACCCTCTCGGGGAGCTTAGGGAGCAGCGACCACTTCGTTTCGACTCCGACCGATTCCACGGTAAAAATAGTTTCTTGTATTTCAAGATCTTTCTTGGATCGTATGGAAAATACCAATGAACGTCCAAGACAGGCCTTGAAATACAAGAAACTATTTTTATCGTGTCGAAGGAGAATTCGGACATTCGGCAGCCTCTCATACCTCTGGTTTTTCCCCTCCGCGCAGCCTGTTCCCGAACCTTCACGGGCTCAACTTTGCCAACTGGATGCTGTTCAACGTCCCCCTCATGCTGATCAACGCCATCGTCGCCTGGCTGTGGCTGCAGGTGCTCTTCATGGGCCTATTCAGGTCAGACCTCCCATTGTATCTCAAATCACAACACATGAATTTTTCCGTTGTAAAAAAAATAAATAAATAAATAAAAAATACCTGGACAGGTTTTTAAGGTGCTCCCGCTCGGAACAGTTTTCCGCCATTCTTGGAGAATCGCAGACATCTGTTTCGGGTGGGCAGGCAGTTTCCAAGAGGGTTTTGCAAGAGTTATGACCTTTCAAATTGCAGGATGGCCACCCACGCACCCCGGGCCATTTTTTTCGGATAGGTAGACCCGCAACAACAAGCTTTCTTTTTATTATAAATTTGCTATTGGTAGCAGAGAAAAAGTAAAAGTTGCTATGAGTTGCTCAATTTAAAGGAACATATAGAATTTTACTTTTCCCCTACAACCAATATTAGCAAATTTGCAAGAAAAAGAAAGTTTGTTGTTGCGGATCTGCCTAACCAAAAAACTGGGCCGGGTGCGTGGGCCACCCTGTATACGCTGCCTGCCTGGTCCTGACGTTGCGCGATCACGAGTGATTTTTCGCGTCTGCTTTCATTGCACGAGCTACATTTTTCTAAAGTCATCTTTTTTACCGAATGCAGGAAATCTAGCGGCAAACAAAAGCAGACCCCAGAGCAGCTCGAGGCCATCGAGGAGCTGATCGCGACCAAGTACCGCGAGCTGGGCGACATGACCTTCCACGAGGGCTCCGTCCTGTTCCTCTTCCTCGTCGTCGTGGTCCTCTGGTTCTTCCGCGCGCCCGAGTTCATCCCCGGCTGGGCGGAATACGTCTCCGACGTGTACGTCACACCACCGGTGCAAGCAGGGGCAGTGGACCGCGGCGCCAAACGCCCCGCCCCGCCCCGCTTCGCCAGCCGTTCCTCTCCCACCTGCTCGCCACGGCTCCGGCGCGTGACCCGTGACCCATACTCGGGGGGAAGGGGGGGGGGAATCACTTATACCACATGTGCATAATGTGTTGTTTTTTTTACTTTTTTTCCCTTTTCTTTTGATTTTCAGTCATTTTTTGTTAATCTTTATCTTTTACCCCGTTTTACCGCCTTCTGGATTTTTTTCCCAATCTTATTTCGGTTTTGTTCAGGGTTTTTCTTTTCAATCTATCTTTATCTTTCTTCTTGATTTTTTTACATCGTTTTTTTTTTCTTTTTTAAAATTATTTTTTCGGGGCCTTCGGAGTGATCCACCCCTCTTCCACACTCATGGACTCATGGTTTGTCGATTCGTCTTACAGGAAAATCAAGGACGCGACTCCTGCCGTGCTGATCGTGTTTCTCCTCTTTGTTCTGCCGGCGAACCTGGACTTTCTCAGGAGAGACGGTAAGCCCTCGCGCTGAGCCCTGAGCCTCCGCCTCGCCTCGGCGACAGCAGACAGCGCATCACACGCGCTAAGCGCTAAGCCCCGCCCCGCCCGCCTCAACAGGTTGCAACCAGGTCGTTATCTTCGCGCCAATTTCCTCCTCCCAACCAGGGGTCGGTAACTTATCAAAAATTGGAGGATAAAAGATAATGTAAAAGTGAGGGGGGGGGGGGGGGTCACGATTAACTCACTGTAGGGTCGCGATAAAGTTTTTCATAGCTATTTTGCGTTCGCGGGCCTAAAAAGATTGGGAACCGCTGTGCTTATAACGGTACGGTTCCGCCCTGGAGCGTGACAACGTATTGAACACGCCGCAGGTCCCCGCAAGGCCGCACCCGCGCTGCTTAACTGGAAGATCATCCACGAGAAGCTGCCGTGGGGCCTGGTGCTGCTGATCGGCGGCGGGTTCGCGATGGCGGCCGCCTCCCGGGAGTCGGGCCTGTCCAAGCTGATCGGCGCCCAGCTCGTCCACCTGCAGGACTCGATGGGCTCGACTGCCATCCTGGTCATCATGTGCACGGCCACCACGTTCCTGACCGAGGTGTCCTCCAACACGGCCATCGCCAACATCGTGCTGCCCGTGCTCGCCGAGATGGCGTCCGCCATGCGCGTGCACCCGCTCTTCTTCATGATGCCCGCCACGCTGTGCTGCTCGTACGCCTTCATGCTGCCGGTAGCCACGCCGCCCAACGCCATCGTCATGGCCGCCTCCAACATGCGCCCGGGAGACATGGTAAGGCTACGCGACCGGCAAAGTTAGTGATTCCGAACAGCGCGTTCCGCAGCGCTCTCTTTCTCTTGCCCTTGATGACTGAGTCACATGAGCGCAACAAGGACGGAGAGACGACACCACTGAGCGGAATTACATGCAAACGAATGGAAACCGGGGGGAAAACAACTCTGAAATTATTGAACACCTCGTAATTCTGGAAAATTCAGAAAAAAATCATGAAAATTTAGAAAATTTACGGTAAATTTCAAGAAAAATTCACAAAAAAAATCAATGTAAATTCACAAAAATTCAGAGTTTTTTCTCCCTTGATGAAAATACTACGAACACTTACGAATTGGCAGTGTGTAACATTCACTCTCGTGGGCTGCCACCGCTCTTAGGCGCGCCGTGCAGGGTAGGCAGCCCAACTCACTCTCCTGACTCGCCTCCGTCTCTGTTGCAGATCAAGGCCGGGCTCGGCATGAACTTCCTCTGCCTCATCACGCTCTTCATCATGTTCCCCACGCTCGCGTCGTGGCTCTACGGCCTGGACGTGTTCCCCCCGGAGGCGGCGCACATCGGGATGCAGAGCAGGCTCTGAGTTGGGAGGGGGGGGGGGAGGGGAGGGAGACTCCCGTGTACTCTAGTCTTGTCCGTCATACTCGCACGCGCCAGTGCAAAGTGGGGGCGGCACCTGCTCTCTACTATCAGTGCTGCCCAGGGAAGTAGGCAATGAATGAGAAGCCGAAACACAGCGGGTTGCAACTAGGCCCGTGCGATTACGAAAATCAATTGGCATTGACCAATTATTAAAATAATCGATAATCACCTCAATGCAATGATGCGTAATTGATAATCGGTATTCCGTTTGAATGATTGTTTAATATGAGTTAGTTGGATTAATTGAGAAAATCGATAAATCGACGATTATTAATTAATTGCCCTAAAAACCACAACTGTGTTTCTGATAGTAAAAAAACCACAACTGTGTTTCTGATAGTAAATAAGTGTATTAGTATATATTAGTACATAAATTAGAAAATGCCAATGGTAATCGATGCAATCGAAACTCGAAACAATTATATAAGTTACTAATTTTATCAATTATTAATGAATTATCGATCACAACAGTAAAAATACTGCACTAAAGAATGCGAAACTATATTTAAAAAAATAATTGACAAGTTAAGCAATGAAACAATTAATCGCACATGCCTAGTCGCAACTGCCTATTGGGCAGCAGGCAAGGCAACATGCCGCCGAAACCTGCTGGGCTAAAAGTGTTGACAATTGCCCGGTCGAGAGATGCTGCTACCCACCCGTTTTTCCCTCATTGCCTACTTTTTCTGCTCTCTGCTGTGGAAGAGGGGCGAGAGAGACGCGCCATGCGTGAAACGGGGTGGTGGAGCTGTTGTAGCGTCAGCGTTTTGTAAAAGCAAACCAGCGAGTCTCTAGATTCGGTAAGTGGTGTTTCACGAAATAAATACGGTAAAACATACCAAAGAAGATGAAGTAATGATGAAGATGATGTAATATAAAATAGAAATAATTTATTATCTTCTACAAGAATACCACTAGGTCTATGTTTAGGATGGCGCGGATGAGTAATACAAGAATACGATTTAGGTTCTACATCACAGTGAAAACAAGCGTCTAATATTAAAACGCCATAAGCAATCCTTGGCCTTTCACTAAACGCATTCCTGCGATGGCACATCACTGTTACCCTTTTGCCGGGAAAAATGAAATGGCGTTCCTGCTGGCAACCGGAGGCCGGGCGAGAGGATACTGGATAGGCCGCACGGCGACAGGCCCGCCACGCGGGTCTGCCTACCCGGCAGGCGGTCCCGGTTGTCAGGCGTCTACGTCACCTGCGGCGTGAAAATGCACGATACGGAGACCCCACGCGGCTCGGCCGCGACGGACGCGAGGAAAATCAAGCCGGGCCGTTGTGGGTAAAAAAAGAAGTTCAAACGGTAGGTTTCCTTTTTATGGGCCGCCACGAGAAAGACCCTGCAGCAGCAACCAAGGATATCGTCTTCCGCGTGAACCATCAACATTTTCTATTCAATGATATCGCGCGGGTGCATCACCACATCGCCGTGGTCACCGTCTGCCTACAAATATTGTAGGGACCGAGGGGGAAACAACTCGGATTTTTTTCTGAAGACTACACCTCGAAGTTCAAGAAAATTCAGAGAAATTCAGAAAAATCTTCAAATTTCACACAAATGAAAAATAACGGGAAAAGTTTAAGAAAAGTCGGGAAAATTCATAAAAATTAGGTAAAATTGGAGTGAAAATTCACAAACAGTCTATTTTAAAAAAAAAAAACACTTCATGGGTATAACAAAATTCAGAGTTGTTTTCCCCTAGGTAGGGACTTACCCGATCTCGAGGGAGCGCATGGCATGACGCTGCAGGATCGACACGCGTTACAGGAAAGTCTTTTGCCCCACCCGCAACCCACCGCCGGACTGTGAGGCCCCCCATATCGTGTATGACCTACTCTGGACAGCAGAGCGATTCCGGTGCTCGCACTCCCCGCTCTGTCTCTCTCGCTCTCAAGGCGTCTGCCGAGGTGGCCGAGGGTGTGAGAGCGCTCTGGCTCTCTCGCACTCACGGAGTGGGCCGACGAGTGCGCGCACCGGAAACGCTCTGCAGGAGTTCCGCCGTCGCCGGCGCGTCACGACGCCACAGCGCAAGGCGACGTGAACGCGACGGCACTGGCGCTGGTGTGGACAGGACAGGGCTCGCCACTGCCACTTTCTGAGACTGTTGGCGCAAAGCATGGAGTCAATCAGTGCGCAAAGCGCTGCGACCGTCCCGGCGGGGGTGGGGTGGGCGCACCGCGTCGGACCGGCGAGGCGACTCGCGCCAGCCGACTGATCTCGTACCTATCCACCATCCCTGTCGCACTCAATGGGCACGGCGGCGCCCAGGTGGAACGAGCAACAAGGACAGAGCGACTGCAGGGTGATTGCGAACAGCGTTTAGGTGTGTCCTCTCTCTTGCTCCTTGTGGCCGTGCGCCGTGAGTGCGACAAGGACAGAGAGACGAAACCACCGTGCGGAATCGCCTTGCTGACTCGAGAACGATCTTCGAAAGCAGTCGGCGATTGACGCGGACGCGGGCGATACGGCAGGCAGGGCGCAACGGAGACGAACGGGACCTCTGGGGGTGGGCAACGCCTATGACATGTCAGTGGAGCCCACAGTGGTCTCGACTCCCTGTCCTTGTCGCACTCACGGGGCTTCGCGAGGAGGAGTTAAAGAGAGGACACTGAAACCCCGTCCGGCATCAGCATCAGCCTGCAGCGACCCGACACTGTTAAAAATACTGTAAGGAGTTATGGTATGCCTACGGCCCGTACCGTAGTTTTCGTAAACGGTCAGACCGTAACGTATCCTTACGGTATGGACTGTACTTCATTGGGGTGGAATGTGCCTCATTGAACTTCCCCAACATATTTGCAGGCTACGGTGTGTACCGTAGGATTCAGACCGTAGTCAAAAATTACGGTCCGGGACCAGGTAACAAATTGACGGCGCGTACCGTAGGCATTTACCGTAGTATTTTTTAACAGTGGACAGCAACCGGTGTTCACCCTCACTCCGTTTTCTGTAGCAGCTTTTACTGGACCACAACTTCAAGCATGTGCAAAGAGAGATTCGGAAAAACTGGTTCGGCACTAAATCACAGATATTGCTGGGATTTTATTTCGTTTTGTTAAAAATAGGCACCCTGATAGCACCACCTGCAGGGACCCTTAATTTCTGTCCTGTTGCTGTTGCAGCAGCTGAGGTACAAAATTAACTGAGTAGACACATTGACTTTGTCACATCTACTGCCACTGCACCAAAGACATGAAAAGTTCTGGGCTAACAAGCGTCATGATACTGAATGTGGATTTCAACTTAACAATAAAGATCTATAAGTTCATGCTAGAAATCAACACAGAGCTGATTTCCAAAAGTAACACAAGAAAATAAATTGTACTCTGGGCAGTTTTTGCTGGCTGAAAAGAAAGAACAAAACTTCCTTTGACTGTTATATACAAAAATGCTGATTTTGTGGCTTCTTCTACTTGTGGATTAAACAAACTGAAACAAAGAACCACACATAGATGGGCCACATTTAGTTCCTAGCACAGGGACAATCAAAATTATAAAAATAAAGAAAACAAAGTAAAACATCTGCTGGTTTTATCAATCGCTGTCTGATTCCTTTGTCTTTTCTTTGTCCTTCTTTTTCTTCTTTTTCTTTTCTTTCTTCAGAACCTGGAGGAAAGGATAAACATGTCAAAAGAGTCTAGAACAATTAACATTTCCACTTTGGGAAATTTGAACTTACTTCCTCTTCTGTGCTTCCTGTTGCAGCCTCTTCACCTCCCTCTTCATCATGCTTCTTCTTTTTCTTCTTCTTTTTCTCTTTCTTCATTGAAATATCTGCTGCAGAAGTTTCAGCCTCAGTAGGTGATGCACTTCTTTCACTAAGTTTGCGCTGAAAAGGGGAAAAGAAATAAGATTTCCAGCATTGGTGCAGTGCCCTTCCAAACAGTAGGAACTTCGACTTACCTTTCTTGATGCTTCACCATTGCCTTCTCCCATTTCTTCTGGTTCTTCTTTAACTTTAACTTCCCTAAAATAAGGAAAAAATTCAAAATGAGACTTAAGGCTTTGTCTAATTTTCAAAAGCGGATCAAAATTCATGGAACACATACGAATAGTCCTTATAGCTTGTCATCCAATCAGCTGGAGTATTTTCATTTGGCTTGCCAAATTTATCCAGAAGGCCCTGCTTGATCATATTCTTTTTGACTGAAGCCTAGAAACAGAAGATTAAAAATTATTTTCGGTGGAAGCAAGAAATGCTACATTACAAAGTTGAGCTCAGTTACCTTGGGACCTAAGCCCCACTTTCTTGGGTATGTGTCGCGTTCCATAATGACTCGTTTAATTTTAGCCACAATACCATGGTCACAACTAGCTATCGTAGCTGTTGTCATGAGAGCAATGGCTGCAAGAATTAGTATCACACAGTTTAGCAATCTGATTAATTAAGCTGCTGAACAGTCAAAATACTGCTTTGCATGAGCTGCATTTTTGTTTTAAAATACTAATGGGAAAGTTACTTAATACGGACCTAGGGCTATGGCTTCTCCTTTAGTGGTAACTATTACTATTTCCTGGTTTAACTCAATACCATCTTCATACCTAAGAACTCCAGGAAGCATAATTTTGGCACCGTAGCAAACAGCATTAACCTGAAAACAATTGAACAGGCATATCAGAAAAGTTTTAGGGCATCTATGGATAGTTTTTCCTTGAGGTTAAATCTTTACCGAGCTGTCTTTCATTATTATTCTCTTGTGTCCTCTGAGCAGGGATTCCAATGGAAGAATGATGCGGCGCAAATATGTCTCATCCTTGTGATTTTCATACAAATACTGGGCATCCATGATGTCATGCAAAGTTGTAAGTCCATCCTTTTCACTGTGCAAACCTGAGAATAAAAAGTGAAGCATTCTCAATATTTCATGCATCATGGAGAGAAAAAGCAATTGAAAAGCACCTTACCAGATCTGTTTCTTCGTAGTTCCAGCATCTGACCACCAACTCCTAACATCAACCCAAGATGGACGCAAATTGTTCTGACGTATGTACCTGCCTCACACTTGACCCAAAAAATACCTGCTCCCAACAAGAAACAAGACTAGAGTAGAGTGATCATTTCAGTTTTCATTTTACTAATGTCATGACAAACCATTAGTGAACTTACCCATGTTTCTTTCAGCATCATATTCAATTAATTTGTTGTCATAAGTTGTTCTAACTCTAAGTTGTCTTTTAACAGCAGAGATCAAAGGCGGCCGCTGAAATAGAGCTCCTCTTAACTTGTGAAGAGCTTGTGCAACCTAAAAAAAAACGGAGTAAGTGTATAGTAAATATGAAAGTAAAATTTTAAAAACAAAGCTGTTTGAACATTTACAGATACAAAATAGAAAGAACATACTTTTGCTTCACTTTCAGGAGCAGAATGTAGTTTGAACACTGAAATATACTCTTTACCAGCACTTTGCTGAGATTTGACGAGGCGAGTTGCTCTGTCAATACAAATAATAAGACAACCTGAAATGGAGACAGATGTTAATTTTAATTTAGCCATTGAATCAAAAGCTAGTAGTGAGCTAAGTAGATTACATTAGGTAATTTGTACTAACCAGAAGTCTTGGGATCAAGTGTTCCTGCGTGACCTGTCTTCTCCACTTTCAATATTCTTTTGATCCATGCCACAACTTCATGTGAACTTGGATTGGAGGGCTTGTCTAAGTTCAGCACGCCAGAGCTTACATAGTCCTTAATGGATCTTTGTAAAGGTGATGATCCAAAAGGCAAAGGAGTATAATGCATAGTGCGACAGTTCAAACGATCAAAATTCTAGAAGGAAGAGGAAAACAAGTGAAACCCTGAGAATTTGAGGAACACAAACACACAAAAGGCATTACGACTGACCTTCAAAAGAAGTGGCCATTGTGAAGTATCAAGCTTTTCTTTCTTGTCTGATGGTTCCACTTGAAACTCTTGACCAGCCTGAATTTCACCCAGGGTCTTCTTGTCTTTTTTCTTCTTTTTCTCTGAGCTCCCTGATCAAAAATACGATACATATCGTTGTAATTCATGTTGAGATACCATAAAATAAATTGGAGACAACATCATGCCCTGCTAAAAATCAAAATCAATACACATGGGGGAAACCATGAACAGACTCAACAATTGTTTTTGTACAGTAATTCCTTCTAATGTTGGGAGTCAGAAAATGTGTGATGAGCCAGAAGCAAGCATGGGATACAAATAGCAAGGATGACTTAAATAGGAAAAGTGTAAAGGTAAATTCAATACAGACTGGGTGATTTTGGCCTCGCCGGCAAGGTGTTTTCTTTGTTTCTCTAATGAGCGGCAAGATCACAAACGAGGCACAAAGTTGATGTAACGCATTAAATGGTAAGAAGTCTAAAACTATGGTGCAAAAACCGTTAATTACGATGTACTTGCCGAGAATATCCATTTTTATTTGTTTGTTATCACACACGTGGTGTCAACGGAGCAAGCACCACAACGTGATGCGCGGTGCAAGCGCCTGAATTTCTTCGTTTCTTCTTCTTCCAAACACTGCCTTTTCACAAATTAAGCGTGGAACTCGTGAAACACCAGATCTGCCAACTGCCAATGGTGCAAAGACAAAATAAAAAATTGGATGCAGTTAGAATGCAATTTATTTTAGTATAAAATGTGGTTTCTAGTCACCTTATATCATGATATCTGAGATATTTTTGTACTAAAACAGTCTTGGAAAGGAGCTCTGACTTTCTGTCGGCTGCCAGCAATGAAAGTGCCGGTATCTTCGGAGTTTCTACTTTTTTCATACACCGAATGGCTATTGGTATTGGTATTGCCATTGCCATAATATATAGATGG
Source organism: Frankliniella fusca (assembly GCA_029379305.1). Classification (NCBI taxonomy): domain Eukaryota; kingdom Metazoa; phylum Arthropoda; class Insecta; order Thysanoptera; family Thripidae; genus Frankliniella; species Frankliniella fusca. The sequence continues at coordinate 1,394,164 of JAHWGI010001278.1, read as the reverse complement.
ACTAGCCTAAGCTGAGCTTAAGGTCCTTTTCAAGGCGGGGTTTAGGCAGGCAGGAGGGTGTGCGAAAAGTATGACCTTAAGCTGGTTTGCCTATGATCGTCAGTCAGCATCATCAAGAAATTAAATTAACACATATACATCACGGTGCACATATGTTGGAAGAAATGTGTGCCAAATATTTGAATGTCAACTCTGTTTCTCTGTGATTTCTGGTTCATTTCATTCGGTTCTTCTTTTATCTTCTAGTCAAGTTTGCTTCTGTGATATCTAATTTCTTAATTTTTTTTGAAATCTGAGATGAAGTGCCCCCTGAACCTCATCATCTGTCAGACCATTTTTGTCAGCTGTTAATTTCAAAGTGTACTCAGATAATGTACATTGATCTGTATTTTTATTATTTTTACCGCTGTGTTAATTTCCTTTTAATATTTTTATTTCTTTCCTCTTAGATGAAATATGGCAGAGCTTTTAAGCCTCCCCGATGAAATATTGTTGATGATTTTGGATTATTGCTCCAGCGTTGATCATGTACTAATTTCTCGTGTTTGTAAAAAATTGAATAGCATCTCATGTGATAGAAAAGTCTCAAGGTGAATCACACTTTTACATTTTAAATATTAATATTCATGTCTCTTTTATCCTGTTGTGTCACCATATAAATCTCAATTCAAACTTTTTCAGAGTTATCAACTTTCATTATAAAACTAATTTTCCAAGAGATTTTGTTAAGGCATTTTTATCTTATAGACCAAGGGCTGAAAATATTATTACGATTGATTTAACAAGCTGTTATTGGCTCAATTCCACATTCATTCGCCAGTTAATTTGTTGTTTAAAAAACGTAGAGAATATACTTGTTGCAGACACAGCTCTTTCTGCACAACACTTAACAAATTTATTAATTACACTACCAAGGGTATGATTAAACCAAAATCTAGATCAAATTTTTATTTCTTCATTAAAACATGACAAACTTATTTCTTTACAGGTAAAGAGATTATCATGGACCTGGAAGACATTGAAACCTGGAGGGCTTAAAACTGCTCTCAATAGACTTGAATTTTTATATCTTTGTGTTTCAGACTATAAAGCTTTAAATACTGCCATCGACTTTGTAAATGAATGTGGAAATTTAAAGGAACTATGGGTTAGTTCTTAAATATGACAATTGTAAAATGAAGGTTAACTTTTGACATGTATTTATGATTTGTTTTCCCTTTCAGATTAATAACATTAATGCTGTGAGTTACTTAAGAAGTCAGAAGCATATTTCATTAGAGCATTTGGAAAGCATTATCTGTTATCCTTATCCTTCATGGCCAGCCATATCAACTCAAACAAAGCTTAAAGATATTTGGCATACAGAGCAGCCATCCCTTTCTAAAATTGGTAAGTGTACCTATGGCAGTTTTTACATATGTCTTACAAGGGAAAATGGTTCCTTTCTATTTCAATTAATATCTCTTCTGGTGCTCTTAATTTAGATAAGACAGATCTGTCAAATATTGAAACTGTACTTTCTTCTGAATGGCAAGCACTGTGTCAAATACCAGAATCTGGCTGTATCAAAGTTAAACGGCTGTGCTGCAAAGAAAGTTTCCAACCAAATGCAGAAAAGATATTTTCCATGCTTACTGGTTTGAACCACCTGAGTATTATGCTTCCACCTCATAGTAGCTCATCGTATGACTTTCTCACTGTTAGTTTGTTACACTTTAATATATTGGATTCGAACTTCAGTCAACACAACTCTGTATTTTGTCTCATTTTTGTTTCAGGATACCCTGCTTTTGAAAACCACGATGTTAACAGAGTTAAGTCTTGATGCCCACAGTAGTCAAGAATGTTCAACAAGTTTTTGTGAGATTGCATCTGTTTGCTCAAATGTAAACCTGTTATCTCTTCCTGCTCAAGCATTAGCCTGTTAGTTAAGAATTTCTCACAATCTTTCCATTAGTAAACTATACCTTTTTACTTGTTTAGCTTTAAACATGAAATTTGTTGTAGGTTTAGTGGCGAATTCCTGTGTTGCAACATCTTCTCTTCCAAATAAGCGTATAAGTAGAGTAACTGATGATCTTGAACATGGTATTGAAACACCATTTAGAAAAATGGTTCGTTTAACTCCTCATGTAAAAGTCTTCGAAATAGGAGTTTCAGGAGAGTGAGTATTTATCTACATGTACTTGGGGAAAGACAGCTCTGATTCTAATTTTCTATTGTTTTCATATAGATCCCATTCATTTCCCAAGTTGCCAAATCATTTGCAATGGGACTTACCTAGTCTGTCATCAGTAGGAAACTGGAGAAGCCTAGAGTCACTTACCTTGGCAAATTTGCCCATTAAAAATGGGAAGTTTTTTCTAGCTGTGAGTATATTTTTGGTCAGGAAGTCATTTCGTCACTATCCTTATCCCAACTAACTTTATGCCTTGCAATAGATCTTTCAAAATTGTAAAAACTTAAAGAGGTTGAAAGTGGTCGATCTTGGACCTGAGGCAAATTGTGTCTACGCTCATGATCTATACAAGGCTCTTCCCTTTTGTTCTGCTTTGGAAGACTTTCAGTAAGTGACATTCTGCACTTCTTGACTATCTGAAATGAGCTGGTTGAAGAAGTTAAATCGTAATACTGTTTTCAGTTGGACTCAAAACTATGTGTTGTCTACTACAAAACTGTGGATGGCATTACAACAAATTCCTACTCTTCTAAGAGTAGCACTCTGCTTACAAGGCATGAGTGAAATTATTGATAAGGATGTTTATGATACAATGGAAAAGTGTCGGTCACTGTTTTTTCTACATATTGCCACTTGTACATCAAAGGTCAATAATAAGCGAATTAAGCTTACATTAAGGACAAGGTAAATATTAACTACCTTAATAGATGGCCTCGTTTAGCAGTCTTGATAATTTCAAGATGTTTTGCAGGTGGTCCAAGGATCGTCCTCACCTTTCAGTTTGGTTTGGGCAACCTGGGCAATTTTTTGATGCAGCAGATTCTTGCCCCATTGTTCATTCTGGAGAAATGCTTCAAGAATTCTCACTTGTGAAAGGTGTTCCTAAAAGAGGAGCTAGGTTCCTATCTTTTGGAGAAAGGCCATGGGCACCTCACATGAGGTGAGGTGAGCTTTGACATCTCTGAAGACTAGAGAGGTGAAAAACTATATCCTATTCATTAATACATTTTTATGTAAACATAATACAGCATGTGCTTATTTATTTTGTATTTATTAAGAAAGTAAACCTGTCAATAAAAATATACATTTCATAATATTACTGTGCTATACATTTAGAACTTTTGGTACACGAGCAACAAAAAGAATCACTATGAAATCAGTGTTGATTGGGTTTCTTCACATTCCAGGCTTTGATGGAAGACATGACTTGGTTAAGAACAACTGACCACTGATTCATGTCTTGTGCTGAATCACATGATAAAAAGTACCTGCAAATGAAAGTGAAGATAATTTTTGTCTGTCAAGAAGAGTTTATGGTGGTATCCTAATTATAATTTACCTAACAACTGTGTAATCTATTTTGCATTCCATAAGAGTAGAGTTCATATCATGAGGATCACAGGTGCGAGTTGTCTCAAGCATTAATGTGCGGTTGCGGGCACATAAATGGCGAGGGGCTGGCCCAATCTTATCAGAAGAACAGCACTTAAGGTCAATAATTTCCAATGGAACCTAAATAAAAACACAAGATGTTTTTTTTTAATTTTATTTTTAGTTTGAAGTTAAATATTTAATTGTGAACTAAAATCAGGATCAAATGAAGTGAACAGAACAGCCTTACCTTCTCATCCTGATCAGTAGGATAATTCCAAAAGCGCAGTTGCAGATCACTTAGATGACACCATCTCCTCTGCCATGCATGACTGCCTCCTGCTTTCTCCAGAATAGTAAGAAAACCACTGAGCTGGACACTACTTGTAAGAGAGGTCTCAAATTTAATCCATAGATTACCTCTTAAAGGAGACATTAATGGCACCTGAAATCAAACAAAGTAAATTATATGTAAATTATTTTATTAGCAAATGTCAAACACTGCAACTATATGTATTTACCTTTTCCAAGTTGAGGTTCACTGGCTGAGAATTTATGACGAGAGGCAAGTCTAATGATACAGATCCATTGAGAGCAAAGGCTGGATTCCTCATGTGAAGCAACTGTTCAGAGCCTGCTGATTCCAGACAAGATTTCCTTTTTCTTTGGAGCATCTGGTATGCTTTGCTGATCCTACTTTTATGAACTGAGAGCTAAAAACATATCAATAGCATTATTATAGAAACAAAATTATACCTGTCAAATTAATAAAATCATTGCTGCCCGCATTCATACCTGAGGTTTGAATGTGCGAAGTAAATATATTTGTAATGATGCATCAAATGAGGATGGTAATTCAGACAATTCTAAAATCCCTGAAAATATGACACATTTGGAACCAGGCTCAAAGGCTACAGCCTTTGATGCAAGGATTTGGTGGCCATAGCATAACACACACAGAAACCATAAATTCTTGTCATTTTCTGTCTTGCACCATTTAAGAGAGTCTTCTTTAAGTGGTGCAGTCACTTCCAGAACTCTAAGCTTCCCTCTAAATTCTGGATTTCCTGGTGATGATGGTACAACTCCTTTAATCTCCTCTAGGACAGCCTTGTGACGTAACGTGGAGAGAAGAAGTAATCGCTCTGCATCTACTAGTGAGGCAGAGGAAGAAAAATTCTTGGAGGATCGGCAAAGGGTGAGAGCTTTACTTGCTTGCCCCATTAACTGCTGTTGTATTTCAGCTTCTTTCACAAGATCATTAACATTGCTGATCTGTCCAGTCGGGGAAGATAGTTTCACTAGACGCATAGGTGAGGGAAGTGTGCTTGTCATTGTAAGAGAGAGGGGATTTCTATATGATTCAATACTGTGAAATGAGTCTTCATTGGAAAAGTCAGTCATTTCATCAGTCATCGTTGAGTTCAGTTGCAGAGCAGATCCAAGGGCTTCCTCAAGAAATTTGTCCATGTCATAACTATCCTGAAAATTGAAAAATGTTTCTAAAAATATTGACAAGTCCAATTTCTCTTAGAAAAGAAAGTAATAATACCCACATACCTCTATGTCGTCAACAGAAGTATCCTCAAGAGATTGAAACATGGCTTTTGCTGACAAAAAAGAAGCTTTCGAATAAGTCACATCATTTTTTACACCATCATTCTGAGTTTGCAGGGCGAGATTCAGGCCATCACTCTTTAATGCACTTGCTGTACTGCGATTGGTGTAGTCCTTGAAATCTTTTGGAGATTTGAGCTCTCCATTAGCATCAGATCTTGGCAAGCTTGGGTAGAGCCTTTGATCCCTAGTAGCAGAGAATGCTGTCATGCTAGAAATTGTGGTCATAGTCTTCTTTAAACTGTCAGTTAATGGAGGGGCAGATGGAGACATTTGAACCTGAAAGACAGTTTTCTGGCTGGTGAGTTTCTTTGAATCTTCATCAGTACTGGTAGGGCTTCCATTTAATAAACAATTTCTGCCAGGGGATTTCAAGTCAGTATAATTTGTAGCAGGAGAGCTTTTCCATAAAGTTGGTCGGGTAGACTTAATAAGAGGACTCGTGTAAACACTTCTGGCTGGCTTAGCTGGGTAAAGATTCTGTGACAGTCTGTGAGTGGGTGATTGATTTTCCTTGTCCCATATTGAAGACTTTTGTTTCTTATCAGTCCATGAAGGTGACACTGGAAATGAATGAGAAGATAAATTATTCTTCTGTCCTGGTCTAGCAAACTCGCTCAAAATACTTCAGCGAAATGTTTTACCTTTGTCAGCGTGGGGCAGATTACTCTGACCAAGAATGCCACCTTCCATTGCTTCCATAAGGTCCTGTTTTCTGCGCTCCGCACGTTTACGAATTTCCTTCTCTATTTCAGAGCTTGAAGGCATGACCACTGTAGTGACCTGAAATTATCCATATCATAACAGAATAGACAATCACTCTGGAAACCATTCAAGCCACTTTGGAACAAAACTAATGTTTGTACACAGAGGACCCAAAGCCCCCAAATATTGAGCACACACACAGACAGTCGACGTCAGCACACACCGATCACACTGTCGTGTCGCTGACGGACCACAAATTAAATTAGTGCATGACCATGCGCGGCATGCATGAGCGCCATGAGTAATTTAATAAGATGGGCTGTCCTGTTACCTGATGCCTTCAGCTGTTGGAATAAAAAGTTGGGGTCCACGTGTTGAACGAGGAAGTAGTTCGCACTCTCGTTCTTGTTGCAAAGTACTCGAATGTTGACAGGGCAAGCTCCTGCACGCCACTATTCCACCTGTCACCTCAGCACAACACCACACAACATAGTCAAATCCCAGCAGCGCTGCAGGTTGCAGGTACCCCTTCCCCCTACCTTTTACTGTCTTCTTCGTTGCTTGCTTCTGATTGGCTACTTGCAGTACAAATTTCTCATCGTCTGTCGTGCGAGACGGGAATGCCAAACTGTTTAAATTTGGCGGGAAATGCCCCCCCCCCCTCCATTTCGTCATAGTCAGTGCATATGGCTGGGAAATAAGGCACAAGACATCAGGGGCCATTCAAAATGACCTTTGAGGATTTATTCAATGGCGAGGAAAGTAAAGATAATCCAAGTAAAACAACTAAATTGAGCTCTTTCATTTTTTAATCAAACACAAATTACAGTCAATTTGATTGGATATGTAAGCCCTCCCCCTTCTCCCAAGCAGAAAGTTAGGGAGTGAAGGGGACTGCTCCGTTTATGGCCTAAGATTAAGGGTGTCCCACAATATCTTCACTTTACTGGGCTTCACTTTATCTACACTTAATTACAAGAAAATTTGGACACATTTACTGGAAATAAAGTAAAGACAAATAAAGTGGAGGAGCACCCAAATATTTACAGGTATTTTAGTTTTATTATTTACACTTGCAAATTATTGGCATTGAGAAAAACATGACTGACCCCTACCATCATTATCACAGTAATCAGATACAGTACATCATAAAGTTTTTGCAAGGAATTACTTGATACACCTGGACTATTGTTCTGATCATGTAAACACTGCAGTTGAAGATTACGCTTAAGCAAGACAAATTGTTACAAAAATAGTTTTAGACTAGCATGGAATAAATGACTTTCTTCCAAATGCCTGTAAAAAGTTAAAAAAAAAAAGGTATCCAGAAAAGTTACGATTAAATTTCAAAAAGCTGAAGATAAGGAAACCATTTAAGAACAAGTTTGAAAAATATAAGAAACTTACAAGAGGATTTTTAGGATACTGTGTGTTCAATCTTTTGAACTCTTGGAGTAACCTCTCCTCTTCCTTCTTCATTTCTTCCAAACGAACTTGCCTTTCTTTTTCCTGCTGCCTGATTTGATTGAGGCGGGCAAGTGTTTCATCTTCACTCTGAATATGTTTTATGAGAAATCAAACACATGAGCTCTGTTTCATAAAGACCCACTAAAATGAAAAGTGATTTACAGTAAATCAAGAAAATTATGTACCTGAGCTTCTAATGAACTTTTTAAATTTTTCTTTGATATTATTTCTGCCTCAAGTCTCTCCATTTCAGTGTTACCATTTTCTATCTGTCTCAAAAGATCCTCTCTTTCCCTTAGTAGACTCTCTTGAGCTAATCGATTTTGCTGAGCTCGCTCTTGCACCTGAAAATAATGGAGATTATTTCTTTTGTCTAATAAAGTTAATGAAGATCTGTAAAATCTGTAAAATTTTACCTGCAATTGAAGGGTTGCCAGGGTATCTGCCATGAGCTTGCTACGTGCTTCTTGCTCCTCTTTCCATCGCTTTTCTTGTTTGTCCCAAAAGAAACGTGCTTCCTCTCTGGATTAGAGTGAAGACAGACCAAGAGTTATTGATTCAAATGATAAATAATTCATGGAAATAAATAAAGAGGCATGGATATCAAAAATATCATTAATCACTCACTGGAACATAACTCTTGCATCCTTTTCTATGAGTTTTTCCACTGCAGCATAGGAGGTAAGAATAGCATTTGCACGATCAATATGTTTTCTAGCCTCTTTTCGATAGTCCTCGTCCAAATTTGGATCAGCAAGGCGGGACTCAGCTTCCTTCAAGATTCTCTGATCTTCCTCTAAAGACTCTTGTATTTCACGAGCTCTACGTTTCAGCTTTAGATTGTAATGTTCTTGAAAGTACATGCTAGAGGTAGAGAAGTAGAAATATGAAGAATATGATGAGCTCTTTTTCCAGTTTGGAACAAACAATACCTCTTACCCCAGTTCAAGGCCTCCTCTTTTTGTTTGGGCAAGTCTACGTCGCTCAGCCAACTCTTCAAGCTCTTTTTCTCTTTTAAACATGAGTTCCTCCTGCTTTTTTAACTCCTCAGCAAGTTCTTCTTTTTTCCTAAAACACAAAAGTTTTAAAAAAATCAGCTGATTAATCAAAAGTCTACAAGCTAGATTTAGTGAAACTCAAGATAAGTTTATACTCATCCACACATTAGAATATCTAATTGACATTGAAGGGTATGTTTGACTTGAGTAAGATGTGCATTTCTCTCTTCAATGAAGGCACGTTCAGCTTGTTCTTGAAGAGCCAGATGAGATTGGCGCTTCTCTTCAAGAACTTTTTCTTCTTCAGCCTGTTTCTTCTCTTGGGCAAGCCTCTCTTCAACCTGATCAACCCAAGCCTGTTTAACAAATACTGTGTGATTCCGGTCAGCCACCTGAAAAAATTATTTTTAATAAGTTAAGATTACTAATTCTTAAACCTTAATTCTTTTAGCATGATAAAGTATTACGTGTTTCAAAAGTGGTTGGTCATTTCGCCAGCGATGATACAAGCGCAATTCTGCTTCACGAGCTCTCTTTTCTTCTTCTCGGCGCTTCAATTCCCCGTTTAATTGACGCAAAGCACCGATATTGTAGTTGTTGTTTGATCTTCTGTATTGGTCATACTCCTTCAAGGCACATAATTGAAACATAGAAAGAAATGCGAATTATAGTCATAGAACATAACACAGTGACCTTAATGCATGTTAATTACAACAATATTGAAAATTACATACTTTTAGTTCTTTGCTATATTTCTCATTTTCCTGATGGATAAGGTTGGCCAGTTTCTCTCGACGCAAAGCCAGTCTTCTACGGCGCTCCTCTTCTTTCAGTTTCGAAAGTCTAGAACTGAAAGTAAAATGAACAGTACACTGGTAACATTCCCACAGAAGAATAGAAAGGCAAAGTATAATCAATAATACAGGCAAAGCAGAAAAAGAGAAAAGAAACTTAGGCAAAGTGCCTATGATTAATTTATGCTACCTTGATGGGTCAAACTTCTCCCACATCTGATGTTGGTTGGTCATGAAGTTTACTTTCTGAAAGTAGCCATAATTAGCTGCATTTTGTTCTGCATGTTCCCATTGATGAAGTCGTCTCTGAACATTGAATTCCTGAAGTTTGCGACCTCTAAACCTAGTGCTGGATGACATCGTTGTAAAACTCGACCAAGAAGTCTTACAGTGAAAGACAGTTTCAGTAAATTTATCAGAAATATCCTCTAATCGAAGTGTAACATATGATAAAACATATATTTACACTACGAGTTATTGAAACGAAGAAAGCTGCAGATCACAAGAAGGGCTATGATTTTTCAAGTAATACGCAACTGATACGATTATCCGATTTGGCGTGGTAGACGCTATTTGAAATGATTTTTCATCTGTTTACAATTTATCCCTGTGTCTTTTGTTTCTGTTGATTAGTCTGACCAACAAGGATATTGAATGAAATCAGTTTTCTTTCTTTGATTTACTCGTATCTTACCAGAATAATTATCAGGATACCACTAAAATTAGAATTAAAACCATTCTAGTTCTTTTGGGGGGCTAATTTTTAAAACTTTGATTTTGTCCGGATGCAATGAGAATTCTTTTGTGTTGCACACCCTGCCTAAAATGTTGTCTGCTGTGGAGTGTCTGTTTATTTTCCTCTTCGCTGTTGGCGCATGTGTTTCGGAACTTGACAGTCAGTAAAACACCAAAATGAAGGTGAAATGGGAAGAATGTAAATGCAAAATTAGTGAAGTCTGCCTTAAAACAGTAGCCTCATTTGGTTTTAAGACCATGACACCAGTGCAGGTAAAATTCCGACATTTTCGGGATTCATGTAAAACATAACCTCAGACATCACGTTTTAGAAATTTAATAGACTTTTTTAATGTTTCAGTGTCTGGTTTTTTAATGTATTTCAAAGAAACTGATTGATAATCTTGTACTTTAATCTGCAGGCTGCTTGTATTCCTTTGTTACTGTCCAACAAAGATGTTGCTGCAGAAGCCGTTACTGGAAGTGGGAAAACACTGGCATTTATTATACCAGCTATGGAACTCCTTATGGTGAGCTGTTATTTCACTGTATTTGTATTAATTTTCCTTCATGAGATTTCACACAATCTTTTCATCTTTCAGCGAAGGGATGAAAGATGGAAACAACTTGAAATTGGAGTTATTGTCATCTCACCAACACGTGAGCTAGCAAGCCAAATATATGAGGTTCTAACTCCTTTCCTAGATACATTTAATAAACTAAATCCCAAGAAAAACCTTCAGTCATTGCTTTTACTCGGTGGTAACTCTGTAGAAGCTGATATAGCCTTGTTAAGGGATAGAGGAGCTAATATAATTATAGCTACACCTGGCAGGCTGGAAGACATTCTGGAACATCACACCGATGTGTGTCTCAAGCCAGCATTAAAATCTTTAGTGAGTAGACTTTTGGTTTGTACACTCTTAAATCATATGTTAAATATAAAATAACTTCTTTCTTGAAATGTGTAGGAGCTCCTAATCTTAGATGAAGCAGATCGACTTCTGGATTTGGGTTTTGAACGCACTTTGAATACTATATTAGCCCATCTGCCCCGTCAGAGAAGAACAGGCCTTTTTTCTGCTACCCAAACAAAGGAAATAGAGCTCCTGATGCGTGCTGGAATGCGGAATCCAGTACAAGTAACAGTGAAAGAAAAATCCGGCAGCAAGTAAGTCTCTTTATTGTATAATGCTTTACTCATGAGGCAATCAAAACTTAAAATTTACCCTAAATTCTTATTTTTTAGTGAAGATGTTTCCACACCAGCCAGTCTTAGCAATCACTATGCTATTGTAGAACCAGAAAATAAGTTATCGGCTTTAATAGGATTTCTTTCTTCGGAATCTTCTAAAAATCCAGATGACCCAGGGAAATACATGATTTTTTTAGCAACAATTGCGTGTGTTAATTATTTCTCAGCAGTTCTCTCTAGGTACTTTGTGAGATCTCTTAAGTAATTGATATCTTAGAATGCATTGCTGGTTGTCTGAAAATTAACCTTTTTCCAGTATTCTGAAAAACCTTCCAGTATTTTGTATACATGGAAAAATGAAAGAAGCTCGATTTAAAGTTTTTGACAAATTTAGATCTGCTGATAAGGGTAAGTTGCTCTTTTAAAATACATCTTATTTTGTCACCTTTAACAGATATGGTATTTTCTATCTAAAATTTTATGCTAGGGGTTCTAGTGTGCACTGATGTCATGGCTAGAGGCGTAGACATTCCAGCTGTGAGATGGGTTCTTCAATGTGATGTGCCCAAGTCAGCTTCTGCATTTGTACATAGATGTGGGCGTACTGCTCGTTCTGGGCATTCTGGATCTGCTATTATATTCTTGATGCCTAATGAGGATTCCTATGTAACATTTATTGAAAAAAACCAAAAGGTACAGACATGAGATATCTTTTATTTGATGATAGTGTTCTGTGGTTATAATCTTAAGCCGTTTTTTTAGGTAACTCTTCATGAAAAGGAAGTTCCTCTTGCTAATTCTAGTGAAGTTTTAAAAGCTGCCCGCCAGCTTCAGAAATCTGACAGAGCAAACCTCGAGAAAGCACAAAAAGCTTTTGTTTCATATGTTCAGGCATACAGTAAGCATGAGTGTAATATTCTGCTTCGCTTGAAAGGTAAATTACTTTCCATAAGAAAATGCTGTGCAGAGCAAATATTTGTTCCCTGTATGTCAACATTTTTCTTTTGCCAACACTTTTTTTAAATTTTAATTTTTGTTTTATTCTTAAAGATGTTAATCTGGGCTTGTTGGCCACTGGGTTTGGATTGCTTCAACTACCCAAGATGCCAGAGCTTAAAAATAGTGACACATCAGGCTTTGTCCCGGAAGAAATTGATTTTAATTCCATAGCATTCAAAGATAAACAGCGAGAAGCTGCAAGACAAGGTAAACTTTCTTCCTACAAAGAAACTGGTGTGTGGCCATCTAAAAAGAACTCAAAAGCTACCCACAAAAAGTCCGAACCATGGGCGTTATCAAAAGCTCGGAAAGAAGAACGGAAAGAAAAGAAAAAACAGAGAAAGAAGAGGAAGGAGGAGCTGAGGGCGCAAGGAGTTACCCCAACAAAGAAGAGGAAGAGAGGAATCTCTGCTGAAGATATTAAAGACCTGGCTGATGACATAGCTCTTATGAAAAAGCTGAAAAAGAAAAAAGTTTGTTATTTTCGATGAATTTTCTAAACAATGTATGTTCCCACATCCCCATTTTTTTGTTTTCTAAATTTTTATTTATTTCTGTTTCAGATCTCTGAAAAAGAATTTGACAAGCAGTTTGGTCTAGAAAACGATTAACTTTAAAAAATTCTAACTCTTAGGAAGAACAATAATGCCTCCTGTTCATCATCACTTGATTCAGAATAGTGGAATACACAACAGATTTCTCCCAACTTATTTTTGTGATTTAATTTTTTACCAGATCTGAGGATGTAGATTGTCATTCCCTTCAAGAAAATGTTGGGTTTTTGCAGCTAGCATCTGGTCCTCTTACCTCATTGGTCAGGATAAAACTATTCTGTAAGTAACAAGTTTGTTCATTGTTTTCAATATCGGCAACAAATCATATTGCAGCTTGGGGACACTTGAGGACCATAAAAATCAGTATTGAACGCGCTGCTGTTATTCTCATGACTGTCGGCCTCTATAGTCAGTCTAGTCTCACACAAGGCTCTCGCAGTGATGTCCCGAGTAGACTCGTATTTACGTAACGCTACAACAACCAGATCGACGCGCTTTAGCCTTGCCATTGGCCTTCCCTGAGCCGTCGTGCCAGTAGGCCAGTAGTGGCGCTAAGAGGGGGGTCGCGGGGTTGCAGATGCAACCCCGCAGATGAGAGTGAACGGAGTTAAATCGAGTTGAAACGGAGTAAAAGGGAGTCACGAAAAGGGGCTTGCAGCTCCGCCACGAAAAAGTCTTGGCGCCACTCTGTCAGACGTGCTTCAGTTGCTGGAGTCTCCAATGTATCTTCTGGTCTCCTGCATTACTTCACGTCGTTTCCTTTTGGTTCAGAACCTTGCATTTTTATTATTGCGAATAAATCGCCAGCACGTTCTATACTACTCACCAATGAGCATATTCAAGGCGATAGCTAATCAGTTAGAGAAGATTGAAGGACATCACAGGGTAGGCCTGGTAGGGTTGAGAGGAGAGGGGGTATTTGCGCTCACCGCCTGACGCTGCAGGCTGGGCCAGGCCGGGCCCGGGCTTGTCCTCTGACGTCAGCGACGCATGCGAGGTGCGGCTATGCTGCTACTGCCCCTTCCCTCTCACCGCTCCCTGGACTTACCTAGTGTTCCCGGAAAAGTCGGCAAATTTTCTTCGAATACACCGGTGCAAAGTAGACGGGTGTCTCCGCCTACCTACCAGGCAAATGGCAGTCTCTCGTGGGTTGAGTCTGCCTAGCAGACAGGCGAAAATACCCGTCTGCCTCACACAGGTGTGTTTTAGGTGTTCGAAGGAATTTTTGCCTGCTTAATCTGGCAACCCTTGACCGGCACGGCCCCGGCCCGGTCCGCGGCTCGGCTTGGCTGTTTGGGCCACATTGGGCTCTGTGCCAAGAGCGGGTTTGAGGGCTTGCCGCATGTTTCAGAACGTCGCTCCCGAACCTCCGTCCTTGTCGCACCTATGGCGTTGCCTTCTGTTGGCGATGGTAGGGCACCGCACGAGTGCGACAAGGACGGAGGCGCGAGAGCGATCTTCGGAATCACACGCCTGCCCGCCCGGCCGGGCCAGGGCGGTCAGTCGAGTTGCCTGGTGCTGCTCAAGCAGTTCCTCCAGTGCAATGCGCCTCGTTGTGTTATCTGGTCTGGGTGAGATGTACGTAATGGTTTTGGAAGCACTGAGGGAAAGAGAGTCCAAACGTGTCGCCCCACCCCGCCCCACCTCACCCCACCCCGCCCCGCCTCACCCCACCCCGCCCCACCTCACCCCACCCCGCCCCGCCTCACTCCTCACCCCGACTCACCCCGCGAGGTGAAAACAAGTTGCTGCCCAGCCGATGTGCAATGCCACAGCGCCGGCGCGGGGCGGGGAAAGCCCAGGGCGCATGCCGGGCGGTTCTGCGAAATATTTACGCCCCGTCGGCTCTATTTGTTTTTCTTGTCGCCACGCGTTTTAATAATTAGTTATTATCAGCAGGCCAGAGCCAGCAGCAGGGCGCGAATTGCGAAGACATGCATGCATCTCTCTATATCTCACCCAGGGAATCCCTGTGGGAGACGGAGGATATGGAGTCCATCCCCACCCCCTCTCCCTCCAACTTAACCCACACGTTTGTTCACGGTAGAGAGAGATACGGTGGCGGCACTCCGGGCCAAGTTTAGATGGTGTTGTACCCTTAAATATGGGCACAACTTGTCCTAAGCAGATGATATACCCAAAATCTCGACTTTTTTTGGAACAAAATTGTCGTTTCCCAGTTCGTATGCGCAGTTTGTGAAACTGGCCACGGCTGGAGCTAACTTGCTGGCGCTGATTTTTCCTTCGGATAAAAACAACCTCATAGCGACTGTCTTAAAGGAAGAGTGTTTACGCTGTGAGCACAGGTAGCCTATGTCGAGTTGGTCGTGTGATGATAGTGTTGGGGGCTTACCGATATCGGGGGTGGTGGTGGAGCGACCGGCGTGGTGGCTCCCCGCCAGAGCCGCTACCCCGCTCCCGGCCGCGGCTTCTCGTTTCCTCCTCCCGAGACGCTCCTCTCCTCAGCCTCAGTCAGTCTTCACCCGTCCAGCGGTGAGGACTGTCAACCCCAGAGATCTTCCACCAGAAAAAGGGTAGAGAGGCCCGAGCCGAGGTGCGGCCGGACCAGATAAGAAAGTAGCCGCTTCCCGCAGCGAAGCCCACCACATACCATCACTATGCACGCCATCGCCTGCCTGTAAGTACCGCAGAATGCCTTAGCGCGGACTTCCCTCGCTTCTAAATTTTACCAATTTTACCGACACCCACATCGGACTAAAGATGCGCGAGATCTCCGGTTCCGGTGAAACCCCTAACCCCGTCGCTAAAGCCGCACTACCTGGACCACTATAAACTCGACTTGAGCCCCTGCGCCTGTGCGCGAAAAAAAATGTCTAATTTTTCTGAGGGAAAGGGGAAAACCTGGAGGTTTTCCCTTAATTTGAATAAAGCGCTCCAGAGTTTGAGGAAGTCTCCCCCGAGAATTTGGAAAAGTTTTCAATTTTTTGAGGAAACTCCTCCAAAATGTGAGAAGTTTGCCTCAAACCAAGGGAGTTCCTCAAACTTTTACTTTTTCGTCAAAATAAAACCAGGCATTCTTTTTATCGTGTACGAGGGGTCCCTAACTCGCTTTCGTGGTTCGCAGAATATTTAGGTTTAAGGGCAAGGGCACGAATTAATTGAAATTATGACATATTTTTGGATTTAATGAAGTATTATGGCATGTTATGGGGTGTTATGAAGCGTTTCGTGGGGTATTTCTGTGTATTTTGTCGAATAATAGTATGGGCAAGTATTCGGACAATAATGTGCGGACCGCCGAGAACCGCGTATATTATGCGAGATGGCACGGTGACCCCTACCGTCCGCGCAGCGCACCCCGCGTCCAAATCCTATAGAATAATCGCACAGCCCATCATCAACACCGCACTGCAGCACGAAATAAAAATAAAACAAGAGAACGCGACGCCGCTGCATGAAATATAATGCACTCCGATAAGCGCGGAGCTGCGAACGGCATCGCGGTAGTGAGGAGAAGAGAGGAAAGGAGACGATGATTGATTGTGTTGCCCGGCCCGGCCCGGCCCGGCCCCCGGGCTAGAGCCGTGACCTCTCTCTGCTCGGACCGACGCGACACACGTGTTCCAACTCTGGGAAAACTAAGGCGTAAACTTACGCCCTTTTTCAAGATTGCTGAGATTACGCTTGAAATCAAGCGTAACAGGTCTATCCGCCGCTCCTATTCGTCCTATCTAAATGTATGGGAGAATTACTTTCCTACGCTTCATTTCAAGCGTAACCTCTTCATAAGTGAAGTGTAACTAAGTGTACGCTTTTTTCAAGCGCACAGGTTACGCCTTAGTTTTACCAAAGAATCCATCCTTGCATGGGAAGAGGCAACAACTACGTATTGTGGAGTGCTGCAGGAAAAAATTTTCAGAATTTTAAAACACGAGGTGTTGTTGAATGGGTGCGGGCGGGCGCTGGGCACGTACCCATCGCACTGGAAACCCAAGTGTATGCATGTCACACTTATGGGCGTGCGAATGCCCATTCGTGCACTTGGAGGCCAAAGTGTCTGAATTTGCAAGGAAAATTCACACCTTTACGCCCTCAGGTGTACGAATGGGCATTCGCACACATCTAAGTGTACGACATTCGCACACTTGTGTTTCCAGTGCTGTGTTGGCCATATTTAAGTAGGCAAAATTCCCTTTTTTGGAGCACATGGCGTATGGCGTGTATTGTTGCCCACTGGTCTACAGACATTACGAGTTGTGGGGCTGCCGAGGCCGAGACGGCTGAGGCGAGGCTGGTCCGGTGCAGATGCAGCAACCTCACCACCACCACGACCACCACCACCACGACCACCACCACTACGACCACCGCCGCCGCCAAACCTATTCCGTGTTCACATTGTCCTGCTTTAGGAGGCGTTGTTTGTTGATTCCCGTCTTGTTATCGAGATCGCATCGTTCGGGAAAAAAGAAAAAAATCACAGCTCAAAAATACTGTGGATTGGCGTGGCGCGGCGGTGCCGTCCAGAGCAAAGACGTCACGAGCTCACCTCACGTGTCACGTGAGCCGGTCCGGGCCGGGCGGGACTGGACCGGGCCGGCCTGGCCCGCGGCCAACCCCGTCGCAGTGTGACGTCGGTTCGATCCGCCGGCTATTATTGCCGATTGCCGCGTGTATTTCATAACAATAATTATTTGTGCGACGCTGGGGCAGCGCGGACACTTATAACGAGCCGGCGTGCCGGGCCGCCGCCGGCCGGAGGGAGGCTGCGAGATACTACTGTACGCAGGTTAAGCGACATGTAGTGCGCATGCGTGTGCGTCCGCAATGGGACAGCTGAACTGCTTCCACACACTTTCTGAACAGAATAACAGGTTTTTGAACGGAGCAGGGGGAGGCCTCTCCCCTATTCCGTCCGGAAGGGTCTTTAATTTTTAAGCTATGGTGCTTATTTTCTAGCTACCCTCTCATTAATTTTTCTGCTATTTTAAGTTTTCAGTCGTAGTGCTAGTTTTTCACATCAATTTCAGCTGAGAAACTGTTTTTTTCTTTCTTTTTTCTCGTGTAGGAGCGGATCTCCCTTAGCGTTTCTTTTTTTATTCATTTTTATTTTTGTCTCCCTCCGCGTCTCTTGCAGTGAGTTCCGAGAATGAGAAACTACACTGGAAACCCGAGTGTACGAATGTCACACACTTCTGGGCGTGCGAATACCCATTCGTGCACTTGGAGGCCAAAGTGTCTGAATTTGCAAGGAAAATTCACACCTTTACGCCCTCAAGTGTACGAATGGGCATTCGCACACATCTAAGTGTACGACATTCGCACACTCTAAATGTCAATGGACATTTTTTGTAACTAACTATGAACGATTTTGTACGTCACTAGACAAGATACAATATTGTGTGCCAATAGTTACAATTTGTAACGAACTCCACACAATTTGTAACTAACTGCACACAAATAAGAGGTAAAAATTGTCACTAGTTCGTGACGTGCAGAATCGTTCGGTGCTAGTTACAAAAATGTCCATGGTCATTTAGAGTGCACACTTGTGTTTTCCAGTGTACACTTCTCGATGGTGACCACTAGCCACTAGCACTCCTCAAGGGTGGGGGAAGAGGGTGGAGCAGTGCTGAGCCAGCCGTCGTGGGGCTGTTGATAAGTCGTATCGACTCCACCGGGACGGGCTGGGATTCCTTTACAAGGAAGGAAAAAAAAATAAAACTTCGGCCTTGTGTCGCTCGTTTCCCGGTCGCGCGAGTGTACGTGCGAATGCGCGGGCAACGAGACGTCGGGGAAGTCCCACCCCCGGCCCGACCCGGTCCGGCCCGGCCAGCAGGTTGCACTGCATGCAAGACCGCCTCTATCATTTCGTGTTCTTCGTACCCGATTTGGCGAGTTGACAAAACTGTTTTGGCGTTGGACTGTGTTGGAGTCGGGCCGCATTTTTATTTGTAAGGCTGCAGCTGCGAATCTGAGGACGTCCCCGGAGATGTTTCGCTCCAGCGAGGGGGCCTCAACTCCTGAAATCATGAGTACACAATCGCTGATATCTTCGAAATCATTGTCAAAAAATGTGTATCTATTGCCGAAAAAAATGATTTGAGTGGCGTATTTTGGACTCATAAAGCTCAAAATACGCTTGTATTTACTTTATGAATTATTTCTTTCAATTATAAGAGGTGTAATCATGTGAAATCGTGTGAAATTTTGAAATCATGTGTACCAATTTTGGGTGAGTTGGGGCCTCCTCGGCTCCAGCGTGGCGTTGGTGGCGTGGAGACCTGGAGTAGCGAGGGGAGCGGGAGTTCGAGATAAGCCTGCGCGCGCCCAGGGCACTCCTGAGGGGGGGATTACTTTTCAAAATCATTGTTCGGCCCCAAAAAATATCTTAAAAATTAATAGTAAAAATAGAATCAAGAAGAGAGACACAGAAATATCCGAAAAATCCAGAAAAAAAACTAACAAAATACCGAATTAAAGTTGAAAAAAATCAGAAATGGAGGTAAGATCAAAATTTATCACAAAGTGCCAGAAATTTTGCCTTCAAAAATTGAAACAGAAAATTAAAAATTAAAGAAAAGAAAGAATTAAGGGTCAAAGAAAAATCATTGTACACATTTCGTATGAGTGATCAGCCCCCGGGCGCTCCTTCGCGTATTTTTCCGCGTGTTTTTAACAGTGCCTAGAGTTTTAGGGGGCAGGTGCCTTCCCCGTCCCCGGTATCGGAGTGGTAGAACCCCGCCCTGTCGTTACTAGGGAGGGGACCCCCGGGCCCCGGGCCCCAGGCCGCGCGCTCCCTTTCGCGTGCGCCTTCACTCCTATCCCTGCTGCGGACGGGACGGGCCTTGGACTGGAACAGGTTGCCTGTGACGTCAGACCCGGTCCGCCGACTCCGTAGCCTTGGCTTCGGACACGGCCGTGGCGTCGACCGGGCTGGAGGGCAAAAAACACATATCTTTTGACATGTTCAAATCCCGGCAACAGCCAGACTTCCCCGGCCCCCTGCCTGCCTGGGAGCGGCGCTGTAGCCCCGGCGGCAGCCTGGAGGAGCACTCCATGGCACCAGGCATCAGGACTCCACCCCGACCCGAGGGGTGTCCTACTCGAAAAAAAATCGTGTACACCGGATTTCCAAAAAGTGACGATTACCAGGGATTACCTGTTGATTACCTAGTGTTTACCAGCAGGCGATTGCTGGGTGGTTACCCGGTGATTACCAACTTTTTGTGTGCACCTGATCACCATACAGTTATTGGGCACCCCTAGCCCCGAACCCACGATTTTGCGCACTCGGTGCTAATGGCAGTACGCTAACAATCCACGAAGTGTCGCTCCACCTGACAGTAAAATGAGGATGAGGACTAATAGGCTCTCTGGAGATCAGAGCCGATACAACAACAATATTAGCAGGCAATAGTCTGGCGCACACCACGTCGGTCCGGCGCTGACCCTGGTGGTCAGCCCGTCAATGTCAAGGTCAAGGCGAGGTCTACCTCGACGCGCGCTGCGCCGGCCGGGGTCCGCCCCGCCCCACCCCGCCCGCGTGCCCGTCGACCACTTACTCAAACAGCCGGGCCGACTACTGAACCAGACCGGGCCGGGCCTAGCAACCAGGCACCGCCCCCCCCCGCCACCCCGCCTCGCGCCAGGCGCCGCACCCCCCGCGCCCCACGCCACCGTCTCACACGCCCTTCCCCCGCCGCCTTATCTCGCACTTACATCTCGTGCTTCTTGTCCGTCTCCAGGAGCGTGGCCGTGCTGGCCGGCCTGGCCCTGCTGTCCCCCGGCGCCGAGGCGCAGGCCAACATCGATCAGCTGCAGTACCTCTTCGACCGGCCCTCCGAGCCCATCTTCCTGCCCAAGGAGAGCGACAAAGGGGACAAGAAGGTCGTCTTTGACGTCCCCAGAGAGTACCTGGTGAGTGCCTGGCGAGTGAAGGGTAGTTTTGAGGTATTCCGCTGGTCGAGCCGGCGCCCCCATCTCACCCCTCTTCTTGCGCGCAGACCGACCGTCAGAAGAAGCTGAGCACGCAGGTCATCAACCGCTTCGGCGAGAAGGCCGAGCGCATCTCCGTGCGCAAGATTACCCTCCCGGACCTCAGCATCCCCGGGCAGCTGGACCGGCGCGCGCAGTTCTCGCTGTTCCTCCCCGAGCACCGCAAGCTCGCCAGCAGGCTGATCAACATTTTCATGGGTAAGCTGCGCGCCCGCCCCTGGCCCCGCGGACCTCGGCATAGGCAACCCCACGCCACATTGAGGTTGCCGTCACCGTCGACCCATCCCATTCGGTAGCGGGCGGTCGAGTCAACCTGTCAGTGAGTCCGTGGTCGCACCTTGAGCTCATGCCGAGGGGGTAACAACAACCCTGAATTTTGGTGTACAGATTTTCTGAATTTTGAAAATGTTTGTGAAATTTTCGAGGGGGAAATAACCTCAGACTTTAGTGTACACCACTAATTCAACAAATTCGGTCCAATTCAAACAAATTCAAGCCAATTCAACCTAATTCAAATCTAATTTCAATTCAATTCAAGCCAATTCAAGCCAATCCAAACCCAATTCAAGCCAATTAAAACCCAATTCAAGGCAATTCACACACCAATTCAGTCCAATTCATAGCCAATTCAAGCCAATTCACAGCCAATTCAAGGCAATTCACAGCCAATTCACGAAATTTGTACACCTAATTCAGCGGTTATTTCCCCCTCTGAAATTTTTGCCCGAAATTTTCCATTTAAAAAAAAAATGGCGAATTTTTGTATTTTTTTCTTAATTTTTCTAAATGTTTCTGAATTTCTCTGAATATCCCCGATTTTTTCTGCATTTTTTTCTGAATTACGAGGTGTCCAAACATTTTATTGTGGTTCCCCCCTCGCTTATGCACGCTGTTCCGTACCCTCCCGGCAGGCATGCGCAACCTGGACGACTTCCTGTCCGCCGCCGTGTACGCCCGCAGCCACCTCAACCCGTACCTCTTCGTGTACGCCTACTCCGTGGCCCTGCTCCACCGAGATGACACCCGCAACGCTCACCTGCCGCCCCTGGCCGAGCTCTTCCCCGAGAAGTACGTCAACGGCGAGCTGTTCGCCCGCGCCCGGGAGGAGACCAACACCGTGCTGGACCCGCAGCAGCGCCTGCCCATCACCATCCCCAAGGACTACACGGCCTCGGACCTGGAGGAGGAGCACAAGGTGGCGTACTTCCGAGAGGACCTCGGCATCAACCTCCACCACTGGCACTGGCATCTCGTGTACCCCTTCGACGCGCCCCTCGACATCGTGAGGAAGGACAGGCGCGGAGAGCTGTTCTACTACATGCACCAGCAGGTGCTCGCCAGGTAAGCAGAGCGCGGCGCGAGTAGCCGGTGTGCAGGCGCCACCAGGACCCCGGTGTTCGTGTCGTGTCTGATACGATTTTCATCCGTTCATTTCAGGTACAACATGGAGCGCTTCAGCAACGGACTGCAGCGGACCAAGCGTCTGATCGACCTGCGCGAGCCGATCCCCGAGGGCTACTTCCCGAAGCTCGACAGTCTCGTGTCCTCGCGCGTCTGGCCCGCCCGCGCCGCCAACACCCGCCTCTCCGTAAGTACTGCCACCGCACCCCCTCGGGCAGCCGACTTATTCCTCACCTTGTCTCTCTCGCACTCACGGGCTTCGCCGTAGAGGTGCGAGATAGACAGTGCGAGGAGAGCGCCCTTCGGAATAAGTCGGCTTATTCTGAAGAGCGCTTTCCTCACCTTGTCTCTCTCGCACTCACGGGCCTCGCCGTACAGGTGCGAGAGAGACAGTACGATGAGAGCGCTCTTCGAAATAGGTCGGCTGGGTGATAAAAGCGTTGATACGTTCTGCGGAGGTGACGTAGCGCCCCTTTCCTTGTCGAAATACAGGACATTGCCCGCGAGGGAGACCAGATCCAGTTCGACCTGCAGGACATTGAGCGCTGGCGGGACCGCATCTACGAGGCCATCCACAGCGGGGCCGTCACCACGGTAGGCAATACGAACTGTGAGGAGAGCACACGAAATAGCAGTTGACACAGGAGACGGCAATAAGTATCACAGACACGGTGGAGTCAGGGTGTCTGTCTGCATCGGCGCCGGCGCCCGCCCACTGGGCATGGGCAACGCCTGAGCACGGGTGTGTGCATGTTGCCGAGTGGGCAGGCGGCAGGCGCAGAGACAGCCAGCTTTTGCTTCTCACTCGAGGGGAAACAACTCTTAAATTTTTGTACAAATCACAATTCAAAAAAGTTCAAAAACGGTCAGAGACATTCAATTTTTATTTAAAAAAAAGCAAACTAAAAAAAAATTCAAAAAATTCTGGAAAAATTCAGGTAAATTTCCAAAACTTTAGGTAAAATTCTATTGAAAATTCACAAAATTCTATAAAATTTCACAGAAATTCACAAAAATTTACAAAACTTCAACACCAGAATTCAGATTTGTTTTCCCCTCGTTCACACTGCCGTTGGGTTGAGGCTACCCCTTGTCCACTTTTCTGGCAATGCTGCCTGGCGCCGCCGTGCACCGCAATGACAACCTCGGGCACGTGCCTATTGTTGCCGCAGGACCAAGGCAGGAGGCAGAACCTGACCGAGTTCGGAGGCGTGGACACCCTGGGCAACATCATTGAGTCCAGCATCATCTCGCCCAACCGCGCGCTCTACGGCGACATGCACAACTTCGGCCACATCGCCATCGCCTTCTCGCACGACCCGGACAACCGCCACCTCGAGTCGTTCGGCGTGATGGGTGACTCGACGACGGCCATGCGCGACCCCGTGTTCTACCGCTGGCACGCCTTCGTGGACGACATCTTCCAGGAGCACAAGCGCACCCTGCCCGCCTACTCGCAGCAGCAGCTGGACTTCCCCGGCGTGCAGGTCTCCGGCCTGGAGGTCAACACCCCCGGCGCTCGCCGGCCCAACGAGCTCTTCACCTTCTGGCAGCAGAACGACATGGACCTGTCGCGCGGCCTGGACTTCACGCCCCGCGGGCCCGTCTTCGCGCGCTTCACGCACCTGCAGCACCGCCCCTTCACCTACAAGATCAACGTGCAGAACACCGGCTCCGGTCAGCGCATGGGCTACGTCCGCATCTTCCTCGGCCCCAAGTTCGACGAGCGCGGCGCGCCGATGCTCTTCAGAGACCAGCGCACCTTCATGGTGGAGCTCGACAAGTTCCCAGTCAACCGTGAGTATCGAATGGGAGTCCAAGGTGGGGGGAGAGAATCTCATGGAAAAATCATTAAAAAAATTAATAACAATAATAAAGGAAACTTACAAAAAAATGATCAAAAGACTAAAAACAAATGGAAAAAAGTCAGAAAAATTGGGAAAATCGGGGAAAATCAAACCTCATCAAGAAGTGACAGAAATTGTCATTATTTTCTTGAAAATTCAAACGAAAAATCTAAACGACAAATCGAAACAATTTGAAAAAAATTAAAAACAAAATCAAAAAAAAATGTTAAGAAAAAAAAATCATTGTGCACATTTTACATGAGTCATTCCCCCTGCGGGCGCCTGTCTGTTTATATCTATTTCCTGCGCCTGCGCGCCTCACTGACGCCATGCTCACCGCCCTCTTCCTCCCCGACAGTGAGCCAGCGCACCCAGACGATCGAGCGGCGGTCCACCATGTCCTCCGTCACCATCCCGTTCGAGCGCACCTTCCGCAACCTGGACCAGAACAGGCCCGCCGGTGGCGCCCAGCTCGAGCAGTTCAACTTCTGCGGCTGCGGCTGGCCGCAGCACATGCTCATCCCCAAGGGCTCCGCGCAGGGCCTGCAGGCCCAGCTGTTCGTCATGATCTCGGACTACTCGCAGGACAGAGTGAGTGACACTTTACAAAATACCCGCAAATTAACAGAAAATTCGCTGTTAAATTTTTATTTATAGGGACACGTATTGTTTGTACGACAACGTAACTTATAATTCAACAACGATGTTGTCAAGAAACAACAAAAGTTGTCCACCAACAACAAAAAGTATACATTTCCTGTTTTGAATTTACAACAAACATTGTTGTTGGACAACAACTATTTTTGTTTTCGAACAACACGGATTTTGACCAACAACACGCTCATCGCAGAGTTGTTTCTAAACGACTATTTTGAAAATCTGCGCCAATTTCATTCATATTTGTCTCGTTTTTCTGTAACACTTTTCCCGCTTTCCTTCACAGGTGGACCAGCCCCTGGACGGTATGTGTAACGACGCCTCCTCGTACTGCGGCGTGCGCGGACAGCTCTACCCGGACAAGAAGCCCATGGGCTTCCCGTTCGACCGGAACGCGCGCACGGGCGTCGACCAGCTGCGCTCCTTCCTCACCAAGAACATGTTCATCCAGGACGTGGTCATCAAGTTCCAGGACCGCGTCGAGGCCCCCGCGGGTCGCAACGTGACCACCTTCAACGGGTAGTGCAGCGCGACGCCATGGCGACGCCCCGGACTTGATTTACATTTTAAAACCAACTGTGATTTAATCAGAAGATTTTTGTGTAAAACTTCAAACACATCATCTCAATGTAAAACATAACGACGCTCCCATTTTACGACTTCTGACGCTAGACAACTTACTGGCAGAACTAATGTCCGCCGTGATGGCTGATGTTTCCGACAAATGGACTTACTTTTATCATTGCAAGACTGTGAACAATTAAAAGCTATAATTGTGATTCTTTTCGAATCGGTGTATCATTCCTGCTCCCTTCGACTCCAATATATAAACACGAAGGTACGTAGGTCTGTTTTGTGTTTCGGGCCTTCACAGCTGAATTTATTTGCGCCGCACCGTGTGAAAATATAAATTAAAAAAAAAAACTCGCGGGGAAGACTTTTTTCCCCCCTGAATGGAACCTAGGCCTGTGACATGAAAATTAATTGGAATTGACCAATTATTAAAATAATCGATAATATTCTGAATGCAATGATGCTTAATTGAAAATCGGTATCCCGTTCGATTCATTGTTCAATATCAATTAATTGGTAGAATGCATTAATTGTGAACATCTATCAATTAATTGTCCAAAAAAACCACAATGTGTTCCTGATAGTAAATTTAGTTTATTAGTATACGTATTAGTGTACTTTCTATAAATTAAGTAAATGTCAATAATTGGTAATCGATGCAATCAATAATCTAAACATCACTTCTCAATTACATCAATTATTAATCAACAACCGATTACAACAATTCTAATAGTGCACTAAATATTCGAAACCTACACAAAACATAGTTGACAATTGAAGCAATGAAACAGTTAATTGCTTACTGCCATTCGCAGCACAGACGGCGTGTGTCTGTCCTCCCAAATCGCGATCGGCGAGCAGATAACGGGGAGAGGACATCGGGAGCTGATGTGAGTTCGCCTCGGAGCGCCTCAGAGTGCCTCAGGGCTATCGAGTGTCGAGGACTCCACATCGCACGGTCATGGCGGCCTCCAAACGCTGCACAGTCTCGGCGGTCCTGCTTACCATCCTCGCGGTGGGCGGCGGTAAGGCCCCCCTCTCCTCCCCTGCCCTTGGTTCCCCTGAATGTATCGTTTTAACAATACGTGTCGAGTCCTTCTGCCGAAGCGGGATGATGGTGGACGCTAAACATTTGCCATTAGGTGAAATAGATTGAACACGACTTCTCTTTATCGGGTGGAATATACGATGTCTAACATAAATGGTCAAAGTGGTCCACCTGCTGGTCAAGACACATGCGTAGTACGGCGACTCTACTTCAACTTGTTCCTCGTGTCCACATGCCAGCCGTGTCAGCGGCCTCCGCGCCCCGACCCTTCTTCCCCGAGAAGGTGCGGCGCCACTGGACCGGCTACGACCCCATGATCGTGGGCGGGGACGTCATCGACATCAAGCAGGCCCCCTACCAGGTTGGTGCATCTGCGACTGCTAACCGGGTGACATGCACGACGCATACCAGTGTGAAGTCCTTGTCTACACTGTCATTTGGGGGTGCTCAGTGATTGTACGCCAATGGCGTATAGTTTTGAGCATTGTACGCCTATGGCGTACAATCACTGAGCACCCCCAAATAACAGTGTAAGCAGGACCAGCAGGACGGTCTTCGGGGAGCTCCCCCGCGAAAGTCTCCAACGGGCAGCTTCCGGGTCAACTCTTAACGGTTCGAGTTCGAGATCCCATAAATTTGAGTCTCGAACGCGAACCGTTTGTGGTAAAAAATAATCGTAAGTTTACGACTTTTTTGGTGATTTGTGATGACGACACAGAGTTGTAAATTTTCGAGCGCGCAGTCGTAAATTGACGACAGCAAATTCTTACTCGTCAAAGAAAACTAAGCTGACACATGATGGTGTAAAATAACATCGTAACAATACAACTGGAAGTTGTAACTTAACGACATGTATCATGAAAAATTCACCCGTAAACAGTTACGAATATTTTTCACAGAGAGTCGACCCGGAAGTTTCTTGTTCGAGACCATCGTGAGGAGCTTGCCGATGACCCCCCAGGGTGATCCGCATATTCAGTTCCCGTACTTGGCCTTACTTATTGCCTTATTTTTCTGGCAATACAACACTGAGTACTCTCTTGCCTCGCAGCTCAGTCTGCAGATGTACGACTCGCACATCTGCGGGGCCTCCATCATCAGCAAGACGTTCGTGCTGACGGCGGGGCACTGCGCGGCCGCGGGGTGAGCACAGCGACAATACTCGTTCTTCCACCACCAAGTAGGTGCAGGAGGTGGTGGTAGAGAACGAGTCAAAAAGCGCCTTGATTTAATTACATTGATTAGTTGACTCAAGTATACGCGTAATCTTATCACGAGCCACCCTCTCGAGAGCAGGCGTGTGCCAACAACCATAGAGCGATTAGGACAAATCGCTGTCTGAATGTCTGTCTGTCATGATTTGAAAATTTCAAGCAGTGAAGCGTTAAGCGTACAGTTATAACACTCCCCATCTTCCTCCCTCCAAAAAATCTAGCATCACCCCTAGCAACGGGAAGGTGCGCGCCGGCACCACCACACGCGAACAGGGCGGCGTCGTGTACGACCTCGTGCGCGTCACCACCAACCCCAAGTACGACTCCAGCACCGTCGACTTCGACGTCGCCGTCCTCGAGATCGCCGGCTCGTTCGAGCTCGACGAGACGCGGGCGATCGTGGCGCTACCCGCGGCCGGCGAGCCCGAGCCCGCCGGCTCCTTCCTGACCGTCAGCGGCTGGGGCAGGACCCACGTGAGTAGCGGCTCAGAGAGCTTATTCGGGCAAAAAGTCAAGTCTCGATCGGACTGCTTCCCGCATTCACTGTGAAAAACAGTGAATTTTTTTCACTGTTCGAGTTCGGAGCGAGGGGGCATGCACTCGCGTTTTAGTCGGGTCACTCTATCCGTAATATAGGCGTAATAGTGTGCGTAATGGAAGCGTCATGGCCAAAATTCTCCATATTTTAGTAAGTTTTGGGTCGTTTTAGGCTGTTTTTGCCCGTTTTTGTCGGACTTTGGCCAAATCTGTAAATTTTCGGAGCGTAATACAGCGTAATAGACCTAGTAGTCGGGTCACAAATTTCAAGTGTGACTGCCCCCTCGGTTCGGAGTTCCTATCTAGTTCCTAATGAGTCTCCAGCTCGAAAAGTCAAGTCAAGTCCCCGGTAGAACGCCCCAAAAGCGCTTTTTTATCGTCTTTAGTTGAAAAAGCTCCCCAAAAGCGCTTTTTGTGCGACGTCGCGGGTGGTCTTGGGGTGCCTTCAAAGGAGTCAAATTCGCGCCCTCTATCAGGCGTTGCCGAGGGGGAGTTTTGGTGTACAAATTTTGTGATTGTTAATGAATTCTTAGTGTTCTTTTTTCTTTTTTGTGATATTTTGTGAATTTTTGGTTGAGTTTTTCCTAGAGTTCTGTGAGTTTTTCTAAAATTTATGATTTTTTTTTGAAATTTTTTATTTTTTTTCCCGACATTGTCTTTGAATTTTCCAGAATTTTTTTTTTTTCTGAGTTACGAGGTATACAAAAATTTCGGCCCCTTCGGGATTGCCGTTCTACCGGGGGCAGTATGTGAGGCTCGATGGTACAGGAGTGGTGTGGTGTTCGCAGGAGGGCTACGGCGGCGGCGCGCTCAACCTGCGCGCCGTGCGGCTGGTCGGCCTGTCGAGCGCCGCGTGCAGGCTGGTGTACGGCGGCGGGCTGACGGAGCGCATGCTGTGCGCGGCCCGCAGCGGCGCCGACTCCTGCCAGGGCGACTCGGGCGGCCCGCTCGTGCACAGGGACGCCGCCGGCAACGCCAAGCTGGTCGGCGTCGTCTCCTGGGGCTACGGCTGCGCGCGCAAGGGCGTCCCCGGCATCTACTCGCGCGTGTCCCACCCGGACCTGCGCGCCTTCATCCAGAAAGTGTCGGGCGTGTGAGAACACCCCTCCCCATTCCCCAAGGGAAGAAACAACTACTCTGAATTTTGGTCTACAAATTTCGTGAATTTTTGTGAACTTTTCTGAATTTTCACTTGATTTTTGTGAAGTTTGCTTGAATTTTACCAAATTGTTATTATGTTTTTTGTGAATTTTCCTGAATTTTTTGAACTCTTCTAATTTTTTGTGAATTTTCCATTTTTTTTTGCAATTTTTCTTAAATTTTCTGATTTTTTCTGAATTTTGAGGTGTACAAAAATTTCAGAGTATAGTTTCCCCCTTGCCCTCTCTTTTCTTCTGTGCAATAAAGTTGAGGAACCAAATGCACCAAATTTGATCTCTTTCGGTCGAGTGGTTTGCGAAACATAACCATTGCCTCCGTGCACACTACGCGTGGAGGTCTTCAGTGCTCTTCGCAGGGGAACCTTCGCTAGCGGAGCACTGTCAAATGGGTTGCCTACCTCTCCGGCGCCCGCAGCACAGCCCGATCGAGTTTCACCGCATACAGAAGCACTGATGATTGAACAGATATCGGACCAAACTGAAGACAAGTTCTTGCAGCAGGGACTAAACTTTAATCACATTCCAGTGGCAATACATACATCAAAGATTGCTCAAATCATCCTATTTACAAAATTTATCTTAAACCTATCTTTCAACCAAATAATTAAGCGAAGGTCCAGAGGGGAACGACCCCTGGAAATTTGAGCACTGTGTCATTCGGAAGCCGAAGAAAAATGTATTCCACCCACCTAAAGCGGCGGTCGAATTCTTTTCGTGATAACAAGCGTTGGAGGGAGAGCAGGCAGGGGCCAATGGGGTTTCTGCTATTCGAGGATTTTATGTCGTGGGAGCAGGATGTAATTATACCTGCTTATTCCCGATAAAGATTTAATTTTGAATCTCCTTCTCCATTATCGTTTCCACCTACACTTCTTTATCGAGCAACGGAGTGCCGGCGTGACGCAAATGTTTTGCAATGCACCTCGATGTAGTATTGATGTCGATATCGGTAACAAATATCCCTGGATTCGACGGAAAATTTCGAATGGACTGCCGACTACCGCCGCCGATATCGGAATCAGATCGACATCATATCGACAACTCTTTTTTGGCTGGGATCAGTACTATTTGCAGGCAACCCTTAAAGTCAGTCCCCTTCTCTGTAGACGCTTCGGCTCCGGATTTCACCTTTGCTGGGTTCCGTGCGGTATGGCCCTGCTCCGCTCGGCACTTCTATTTCCCACTCCCGCCCAACCATTTCGTTCCCATTTTTAAAATAAAGTGTATTTCTCCTATTAGCTTTAAAAGTAAGTATACACTTCACCCATACTTCATTTTTTTTTTCAGAGGGACCATTAACAACACACACACTCACACAAATACTCTCTTTCTTAAATTATTTAATTTTTTTCTTAAAAGTCACTTAGAACATGTATCAATAAATACACAATATTTTACCACTTCATTGGGATGAAATGTTAAATTGTATAGGGGCTAGAATCATTTTTATTTTTATTTCCAATTTGACAGTATTGAGGCTAATAGAAGCTTTTTTAAAGAGATCTAAAGTAGTTACGCAACTCAGTGCGTTTGTTTCACGAGGGCCAACGATTTGGTGTATGGTATTCATTCAATCCTTAAAAATGTAAATAGCTTCAGAATCATAATTTTTTTTTTGACATTATTTTCCAATTAGCGTACGAGTCAACAAATTTTCACGGAGACTGTTTGTTACTGAAGCTCTTATGAACATTTTGTAAATTTGGAAAAAAAAAGTGTCATCTTTTAAAAGTATTATACACGGTGGGATATTAAGACTTACATGGCTTTACAGGCATTCCGTTTTGTAAAACGTCGATAGAATTACATTCAGTGACTTTGGAAATGCTCTGCAATTAAATCAATGTACACCTGATTTGTATCACGTCAGATCGGGCTTTCGCTCGAGGCAATAACGGCCTGATGAGGAGTCAGCGTTCGCGCGGTGGGCTGCGCGGCTGCGCCACTGGGCAGGACGGGCTGCTCTCGGCTGCTCCTCTCCTTTACACTTTTCACTGGGGACGAGTGCCGCCTCCCGGAGGGAGGCCCAGGCCGGTCTGGCCCAGGAGGGCTTTTGGTAACTCTGTTTGCTTGGTGGGCGGGGCGGGGCGCGAGGCGGGTGAGGGCGGGAGGGGCCCTACTACAGCCTGAGGCCCGGGTTGGTGGCCGCCACGTAGTTGAGCAGCTCGTCGCTGTCCTCGCAGACGAAGGGCTTCTCGTGGTAGCAGGCCACGTCGTGCCAGCCGATGCCGTCGTTGTACACGTTGTTGAGCACGCTCAGGCACGACTCGTTGGTGCCGTTGATGTCGAACTCGGCGTTGTCGGGCTGGCGCACCTTCTTGTGGCCGGTCTGCGACCAGGGGTTGTAGCCCCAGCCGGGCGGCACCTGGTTGGTGGGCGCCATCTTCCCGCGGGTGCCCGACCAGAACCAGCCGAAGATGTTCTTGGGCTCGAGGTCGCGTCGGTCCTCGCAGCCCTTGAAGTCGCAGAGGCGCCCCGACGTCCAGATGTAGGGGACGTCGTCTGGGACACGAGAAGAGCACACGGTAAGTTCTCAACAAGGGAAAATCCGAGGGGGGGGGGGAAAGGGGGGAAAATCACTCATACAAAATGTGAACAATGATTTATTATTATTATTTTTTTTTACTTTTGATATTTTAAATTTTTGTTTCGTTTTGATTTTTTACTTTTATTTTTCAAGGAGAATTTCTGTTACTTTTTGATAAATTTTGACCTTTTACCCCAATTTCTGAACACGGGAAAAACATGCCCTGGGATACCCAGTGTAGCTGGAAACCAGGAGATGCCCTTGAAATCGTTTCCAAGGCATCCCCTTGGAATCCCAGGGCATCCCCAGCAAATGATTTCCAGGGGATCTCCTGGCTTTCAACTTCCCTGGGAATCCCAGCGCTTGTTTATATCGTGAGTTGTTTCAATTTTATTTCGGATTTTTGTTTATTTTTTTTCGCGATTTTTCGGATTTTTCCGTCTCTTTCTTCTAGATTTTATTTTGATTTATTTTTTTGAGTTTTTAAATGATTTTTATTCTTTGAGGGCGGGGGGGGATGATCCACAAGGATTATTTGAAGCGACTCCCTCTCGGGAAAATCGCTATAGTGCCGGCTAACCATGCTAGCCTAGTCCTCTGAAAGACATGAAAGACCGTAGGCCCCGTAGGCCTCGTGCCGGTAGGGTCATGCAGGAGCTGAACAACGCTCCTGCTATTCGCTCACGACGTACTCGTGATATAATACTCACTCTGCTGGATCAGCCTGAAGATGAGGTTGTTCTCCTCCTGGGTCTCGAAGGAGGGCAGGTCCATGCAGTACTCGCGGCACAGGTTGCGTGCGTCGAGCCAGTCGTACTTAATGTTGCGGAATTGCGGGACGTGCCCCGTGTAAAAGTAGTTGTGACCGTTGAAGAAGAACTCCTTTGGTCCTGAAACAGAGGCGCGCTGTGTTAGCAGAGACGTTAGGATTGTCTGCAGATCAAACTGTTATTGAGTTGAGGGAAGAAAAAATGGGCTTCAGGCAAAGAGAACGACAAAAGAATGCATGGATTTTATAAATAGATACGAGGGGGTGAGACAGTGATTTTTTGACTCTTAAATTTTTGTTTTAATTTTTCAAGAAAAATTTCTGCCATTTTTTTGACAAATTTTAATCTTTTCCCCATTTCTCAATTTTTTTTTCAATCTTATTTCGTTTTTTGGATTGTTTTTCCTCGATTTTTCGGGTTTTTCTGAATCTTTCTTCTTGATTTTTTCGGTGCCGTACAATGATTTTCCGAAGTGACTCCCCCTTTCGGATGGAGAGTTGAAAGAGCGAATGAAGGCCAGATTCGGTAAAAAGTGAGTAACAAGAGCAAAGGAGGGGCTGACAGTAGCAGAGAGCAGACAGACAGACAGTCAGACAGACAGACGGACGAACAGACAAACGGACAGACAGGCTGGGTGGAGGCAGGTGGAGGTGTGGAGTCATAAAGGCGTCACGGGGAATGAAAAGGTCACGGCGTGGTTTCAAAACGGTGCAGTGTAGCAGCGCGGGGCGGGGCGGGGCGGGGCAGGGTGGCGTTGGGACGAGATTTTGAAATATTCGAAAAGAGGGGACTTTGTATCTCTGATTCTTTGTTCTCTTTTCTCTGCCGAGCTCGTTTCAACCCCCTTAACGATGCAGCGGACCGCAGCTAGACAGATATAAGCGACAGTAAAAGAGAAAGAGAAAGAGAAAGAGAAAGAGAAAGAGGGGGGAGGGGTACACGGATAGCCGTCTGATTCAGGAGATCGTTCAAGAGGGGCTCTCCTATACCTGCCCCAAGAGTGCAACAAGGACGGAGCTATTCGGTAGGTATAGGACATCCCCTCTTGAACGCTCTCCTGAATCAGACGACAGGGTGTTGATCTTGAGAAAAGCGTGGCCTCCCTGTTCTGGGCGAGAACAGGACTCTTTCACTTCCCGCAGACCGAGGAGCCCCGCTTGGTCGGAGCGGGAGCGGGGTAGGGAAGAGGGGGTGTACGACACTTTAACGAATGAGAGTCTGCCTTTTCTTAATGCGAGCCGGGCCGGGCCGAGCCGGCCGCAGCGCGCGCGCGCTGCCAATGGTAGCCTTCTCTGTATGGCGCCACGGGGCGACGCCACGCCACACGGGGGATGCACGGGGTCGAGGCCGCGAGATGCTCTTTGGCGGCAGGCCAGGCCAGAGGCGGGCGCGGGCCCAGCGGGCGGGGTGGGTAGTGGGTACGAGCGAGGGGGGATCACTCATACAAAATGTGTACAATAATAATGTTTCTTCTATTTACTTTTTTCTTCTTTTGATTTTTCTGTAGATTTTTAAATGAAAATTTCTGTCATTTTTTGATAAGTTTTGATCTTTCCAATATAAGTTCTTCAATATTCATTTTTACGCTATTTTTTTACAAAAATTTCTGTATCTTTGCGTTCTTGATATTATTTTGATTTTTTTTTCAGTTTTAAAGTTTTTCAGTTTTTTCCTCTCGATGTGATGGGGTACGATGTTGGCAGTGTTGCCAGAAAAGTTAGACAAAATACCGCGCAATAGACCTGTGTGCAGGTGGCGGTATCTCCCCCTGCCTACCAGGCAACTCCCCTGCACCCGTGCCAAGACGTTGCCTAGTAGGCAGGCGGAGATACTGTCCCGTTACGCACAGGTGTATTGCGCGGCTTTTTGCCTAACTTTCTGGCAACACTGGTCCAGGTTGGTGCCATCCACTCCTGTAGCGTACGCTTGAGCATAGCTTGTGGAGTGCCGCGCGCGCGCCGCCGCCGCGCCGCCCCCCAAAAGTGCGTGCCTGCGGGCTCCTGGCCACTACAGGCCGGGCCGGGCCGCGCACTGAACGATCTGCGAAACACACAATTAAAGGCTGTTTTCCCTTGGGAAGTGTTACGCCTCGCCTCGCCTCGCCTCGCCCCGGGCTGCGCGCTGCGCGTGCGCGCACACCCGGCCTGCCTGACTACGATGGACTGCGCATTGTCCCGCGAGGCCCTGCCGGGCCCTGCCTGCACCGAGACGGCAAGGTCCCTGCGTCCGCCTGCCGTCCTGATTCCGAAGAGGGCTCTCGCGCCAACGTCCTTCTCGCACTCGTGGGGCCGTGCCAGCCCCGACATAGGGCACCACCACAGGTGCAACAAGGACAGAAGGTGCGAGAGCGCCCTTCGGAATCAGCCTACTGGCTCGGCTCGTCGCCGCGCTGCAGGCCGCCGCGCCGCCGCAGCCCCGGCCGGCCCTTTTCAAGACCTTGACAGATTGGCGCTTGTCCTCGAGGTCCAGGCGGGCCTTTAGCCTTTAACGAGATTTGAATTGCGCCCAAACGAGGAGGGAATGCCTTCTACAAAATAAAAGGGAGAGATGGATAATCCTCCTGACTCCAGGGTAGTCAGAAAGAACCGCGCAGTGCCTCGGAAAATCAAAATTAAATAACCGTATAACCGGCTCCAGCAACTCGGCTAGTGACGGGCTCGGTCGGGCGTTGGCGGGGCCCAGCCCCTGCACGAGCGAGGGTAGGCCACCAACTCATCAGACGAGAGGGATGGGTGGCCGCTCTGTCGCGCACGTGCTGTACGAGTAGCAGCTGCAGCTGTCGCCTGTCCTCACTGGTGACACTAAAGCGTAATTGTACGCCTTTCTTGAAGAGCACGAGTCCGTACGCTCTTATTCAAGCACACAAGAGCTCGAGCGCTCCTTTCCTCTTGTCCATATGCATGGGGGGGCATTTGCCTTGGAGCGTAGTTGAACGCTTCAAAAAGGGCGAAAGGTTTTGTACGCTTGAAAAAGGTGCACAGCTACGCTTTGGTTTTACCAGTGCTGCTGTAAACGGGCTGCATCAGAGCGCCATGGCTGCTTGGCAACATCCTGGCACAGCATCTGTGCATCTTGACTGTTAGGCAGGCCCGCCAAACCTGCAGGGCGATTCCGCACGCCGTCTTCGTATCTCTGTCCTTGTCGCACTCACGGGGCAGGCCCACAACGAGCGAGAGAGAAGACACTACTGAAACTAGATAAAGTCTACTGAACGACATCCTGAATCCACCTGCTGCCGGAGATCTGGAGTCGGAGAGGAGAGGAGCGACCTGCGCCGGGGGCCTTGCGCCTCGCCTGGCAGGGTTCGGGGGCGGGGAAAGGAGAGGGAGCCTGTTCAGTTTAGCGCCATCTCCTCCCGTCTCTTCCAGAAGCCGCTGCGCCGCTTACATCCGCCGCTGCTCCAGCCGGCTCCAGCTCCAGCGAGCGACGACCTCGGCGGGAGGTACAGTACTGCACCTAACCACATGCCAAGGTCGTTGTGCCCCGCCACGCCCCGCCACGCCCCGGGATGCGACGAGTCTTACGACCTGGCCTTCCCGCCGCGCGGCGCGGCCGAGGCGCGCGTGGCGGAGCGGGGCGTGGTGGGGCGGGGCGGGGCGGGGCGGGGTGGGGCGTGGCGGGGTCCTGGTAGGTGTGAGTGTGGAGCCGGCAGTCGGCGCGGCGGTGGGGCGGGGCATGGGCTCGCGGAGCCACCAGCAATTCTCCCGCAGGGACACTGGAGCAGTAGGGCACGGGGCGGGTCGGGGAGGTACTGACTAAAACTTCATTCTGATCGAAGCTCGAGAGCGTCTTTCAGCGTCAGCCTGCTCTCTGGTTCCGAATCGCTCTCGCACAGCTCTCCGCTCTTGAAGCGGGGTCGAGCGCAGGGCAACATTTCAATATATTGAGAAAATTTTCAATATTTTTAATATTGAAATTTGATAACTGCCTTACTGAACATCGGGCCTTGCCGCCAATATTAAACTTTGTCCGAGCGGCTCACCGAAAAGTAGGCAGAAATGCTATTGTTTTGGTCACAAAGTAGCTTTACACTGGTAAAACAAATATGCAACTTGGCACACTTGAAGTGTGCTTTTTACTACTTTGCACATGGTGTCGAGTTTTTTACTAGACATTACACTAACGTCTAAACTTTAAACGTCTCGCAAGTGTCGAATGTTTGCACACTTGGACACATGCACCAGCTATTGGGAAGCCATAACATACGTCGAGTAGCTGCACACTAAATGGTATGCAGTTTATTGAACGTTTCGGAAGTGTCGAAACATTGCACACAAATGACGTTTAGTTTAGCTCGACACCTTGAAGTGTGCAATGTTTGCACATTTTTAACTAAACACCAATTGACGTGCAGAACTAGACATTTGTTTTACCAGTGTAGTTTCATCGCCGAATGTGATTTTTTTTAAAGGCGTTTTTGAGACGTTTTTACAAAAACGTGCAAATACGGTGAGCGTGTACGGTTGGCCAGGCCGGCGCACGGCTCAGGCTCAGTGATACTCACTGTTGGCGCACTTCTGCGGGACGGGCAGCGACAAGAAGCGGCCGGGCCGGTTCGATTTGGGCCGGATTTCCTTGATGGCTGGGTTGGCGATGACGGAGACCGTCCAGGCGGCCATCAGCGCCACGAGGGCCCACTTCGTTGCCCGCAGCATCTGCAACGGGGAGAAAAAAAAATAAAAACACCCGTCATCAGGAAGCTGCGAACCTTACGAATAAGGAGTGCCGGGCCGGCCACTGCGGCGTCCCGTTGTCAGGCGTGCATTGGTTCATCATAACTTCCATGATGACTGCGGGGGAGGGGGTCGGGGTGCTAACTTGACAACACACGTCTGCTTAAGACTCGGGCAGGGCAGGGGCCCGCGTTGATTCATCACCCGCTCCTCATTAACGGTCGGGTCGCTCCTCCCCCGCCACTTTATTGCACCAGTTGCGATACGCCTCGTGCGGTCGCGGCCTGGTCGGCGAACAATCGCATGGATGCGGTGGGCTGGGGCGGGGCGGGGCGTGGCGGGGCGGGGTGTGGCAGGGCGGGGCGGGCTGGGGTAGGGCCGTGGCGACCCCTTGGTGCGATGCACGGTGGCAAAACGATTCATCAGTCCCGGGCCAGTCCTGCTGCTGCTGCCGCTGCTCCGCCCTGATTGCGAGGCGTCTTGGCTCCCAGGGCGTTACTTAACAAGGAGGCAGCCCCGGCGCCGCCGCCCTGCCCTCGCGGCGAGAGGTCCGCAGGGCCTGTCTGCAGCTGCAGGACTGCAGCCTCCTGCAGCCTCCCCGGCCCGGCCTAGCCTATACGGCCGATTATCGCCGAGAGGGAGACAACTCTGAATTTTGGTGAACAAAAATTTTGCAAATTTGATAGAATTTTTGCCAATTTTCGTGAATTTTTTCTGAATTCTTGCTTGAATTTTACTTAATTTTAGCTCGAATTTCACCTAATTTTTTTCTGAATTTTCCTGAATTTCTCTCAAATTTTCTTAATTGCTCTGAATTTTCCTGAACTTTTCTGAATTACGAGGTGTACGAAAATTTCGAAGTTGTTTCACTCACACCGATGGCTCTTAACGGAGGGGGGTGGTAGTTGGCGGTGCATCGACTGCACGCTGTGTGCCAATTCTGTCGCGGCCCGCGCGGCTTCTCTCAAGCGCCGGCCTGACTGCGTGAGTGCCATTCGTGGCAGCGCCCTGACCGCCCCGCCACGCCACGCCACGCCACGCCACGCCACGGCACGCCCCCTCTGGCGCCAGGCTGACTACAGTTTTGTTCCGCGGCGTGCCAGGAAATGTTATTATTGGATGCCTTTTTATTCAGCTTTTTTTTTCCTTTAGTGAGGCTTTGGCCACCGCGGCACCTTGCGTACAGCCCGTCCCAGAGCACGTCTCAGCACACCCCGCCACATAACGTCCAGCGTCCAGCGGATGTCAAAGAGGAACGGAACCGCACGCTTGGTCCAGACCGAGTTATTGTTATTGTTACCGCACTCTCTCACTCTTCCCCCTCTTCTCTCTCTCTCTCTCTCTCTCTCTCTCTCTCTCTCTCTCTCTCTCTCTCTCTCTCTCTCTCTCTCTCTCTCTCTCTCTCTCTCTCTCTCTCTCTCTCTCTCTCTCTCCACACCTCATTCTCCTCCTCTTTTTCTTCCTCTCTCCCCCATCCCCTCCCGTCCCTCTCCCCCAGTCACAAACAACATGACATGGCATTACCGGACCAATTTTGTTGTACGCGTTACTCAATGCGATCGCAAAAGGATTGCGCCTCTTTTGAGCCATAGAGAGCGCTGCGCGGCGCTGTGGCGGTGGGAAGCACGCCGGCCCGGCCAGACAGAATACCCGTTGCAGACGAGGCAGGGCCGGCAGGGCCAGGCCAGACAGGGGCGACGCAAGCGTGGACTAGGCGTGCAGGAGGGACTCTGTGCTGACCGAGTGGAACTGTACAAATCGCGCTGGGTGCTGCATTCCATCAGCGTAACAAGAAAAGTAGGAAACAATAGCCCACATAGAGCAGCGTGCACATGCACGCACCTATGCTTTTAGAAATATGTAAACATATATATATTTATTTATTTTAAAGCAAGGAAAAGATGCGCAGTGACATAAAAGACGCGCAATTCTTTCGGCAAAGGTGGCAAGTTTCCCATTGATCTTGATCTAGCAAAGAGGTCGTGTCCACTGCATTTCATTCAGTAAGAGGAGTCATTAAACCGCGGGGGGAACGACTCTGAAAATTTCGTACACCTCGTAATTCAGGAAAATTCAGAAAAAAATCCGAGATATTTAGAAAAATGAACAAAAATTCAGGAAAACTCAGGAAAAATTAAGGAAAATTCACTTTAAAATACATAAAATTCCATTGAAAATTCACATTAACCCTCAATTTTTTTTTACAAAAATTCACAAAATGTTTACCACCAAAACTATTCAGAGTTGTTTCCCCCTTGGCGCTAAACGGTACCGATGTCTCGCTCGCGTTGCCTAACACACCGCCCTGCCCTGCCCTGCCCCGCTCAGCTGATGAGCTGGTAATTGCCGCTTGCTCCACGGGCTGGGCTGCGCTAACGCTGCACCGCGCGCTGCGGCAGCGCAGCTGGAGTCCGCCTCGCCTCTCGCCTGCCTCTGATCAGCTCCAACAATGCTCAATAATTATCGGGGCCACCCACCACCCACCCACCCACTACCCACCCACCACCACCCGCTCACCGGCGAGCACGGCGCCCACCACGGCCCGGGCTGGGCCGCTCACCTCTGTGCGCCATCGCCTACCGCGCACCGACAATTTCATCGCCTACTTCGCCGCGAACGACCGTTTATACGTGCCCGCGGGCCCGCGGCGACTGCGAGCGAATAACTTTTATTGTTTTCCCGCTACGCGCGGCTCTTTTGTTAGCTTTCATGCTCACCTTTGAGGCTTATTACGAGCCCGCTACAATTAGTTCCCCGACACCTGCATGTGCCACGGACAACATGCACACCATGAGAGCACATCAGTGCTTTACACATTCACCTCGGCTCGTCGAGGGTGGCCGTTGGCCGTGCTGTCAGTGCAGTACGCAATAGGCAGCCCAAATAAATACAGTGGAGCATTGCGGGCTGCAGCTTGCGCCTGCCTTGGGCAGTGTGAGCTTATGCACCTGTGCGAGGGTGTTGACGTTAAAGGCAGGCCGAGGGAAAAACAACTATGATTTTTTTGTAAACCTCGTGATTCAGAAAAATTCAGAAAAAAAAGAAACATTCTCAAAAATTTACAAAGATTCTGGTGAATTTAGGGGAGGGAAAATTCGTGAAAACTAAGGAAAATTCACCAAAAGTAAGGTTAAATTCTCGTCAAAATCACAAAAACTCAATACTCATTCACAAAAATTCACAAACTGTGTACAACAAAATTCAGAGTTGTTTTTCACTCGAGGCAGGCGCAGAAGCAGCACTCTTTTCCCCGTTGTATTTTGGTTACTTATTGCCTACTTTTCTGACTACACTGAACTACTGAACACTGCCATGCAGCCACTGTCGCCTCCGCAAGACGCGCCGCACCGGCTAGGCTCGCTCTGGTCTCCCTGACCCAAAACCATTACTGCATCCCCTGCCTCTCCTCCTCTCCCGCTGTCCCTCCTCTCTCTCTCTCCCTCTCTCTCTCTCCCTCTCTCTTTGTCGCTCTTCCCCTCCCACCTGCCGGTGACGCACACAGAGAGGGTACATGCGGGGCTGGGGCCCGCCGGGGCCGCCGCCGCCGCGCGGGGTGTGGGTGGTATATGAGCCGCTGAAACCCACAATAAGCTCGTCGTTGCCAATAATAATACCAATAATAATTGGCAGAGTAGGCCGGCCGTATATTCGCGCAAAACAAAATCGCTCGGCTGAACTTAGATGTTGAAAGAAAGTAGCACAAGGCATAAACACTTAAAACAGAGGAAAATTAAATAGTGTAGCTAGAAAAGTAGCAACGCAGCTTCAAAAGTTGCTCTAAAAAAAGAGTGCACTCTCCCTTTTTTTTTCTCGGACGCGAATTATTTTCTTCACGTGAAAGTCGCGAGACCGCTCTAACAGAAAACGACATCCCTCCGAAGTCCCAGTTTTTAAATTCCCTATTGGAGGTCATCATACGATACGAAGTTCCCCGGGTGTTCTAAAAGGAAATAATGAAAAATAAAACACAAGTCAGATTTACAGAAAAATATTTTCCTTAAAAAAAATGGATGGAAATTAAGGGCAGCTTAATGCAAAAAGATTAGGATTCTTCGAACCTATCCCCAGGTGAAATAAGAGACGCGACACGCCAAAACACTCCCCACGCCACGTGGTCGCCTGACGCAGCGGGGGCGCGGCGGGGAACACAGTGGGTCAAGGTAGAACCTCGCGCCTGCTACCTGCTGACGCCGCGGGTTACCTGGGAGTACCCGACAACCTGCACCCGGGGTCGTGGGGGAGGGGCCCCGAGGGACACCCAACCGGACGTCGCAGGGCGTGGCGCACACCCAGAAAACGGTTCCGTCGAATCAGCGGATTGGACGTTGAATTGGAATACCGGCAATTTTTCCCTCGATTCATGGAAATTTCCTAATGGTTCCATAGAATTGCCGTTGAGTCATTGAAAATTTTCCATAAACCATGGGAAAAGTTGCTTGTATTTCTATTGAAAGTCAAATCCGTATCAACGGAACCCTTTTCAGGGTGTAGCTTGGCGCAGAGGAGTGCCGCCCAGGCTACCACGCTTTGCTGCTACGTGGAGCGGGGTCCGTGTGGGCGGGCGGGCAGCAACCCCATCAGACTGGATACTGGATGGATGTCCATTCATTCATTTAGGACCCAGCTGAACGTAGCGGGACGGGGCGGGGCGGGGCGGGGCGGGGCGGGGCGGGGCGGGGCGTCGTGGCTTTGAACAGCCCCACCATGAGCGTCACCCGTCGAGTTATGGAGCGTGACGCAACACGGCCCGTGTCCTCACGGCCCATGTCGGTTCCTTGGCGCCTCCCCCTCCTGGGCCTAGGCGCGGCCGCCGGACCTCTGCGAGTGCCATGGGATGCAAACGGGGCGGTGGGGCGGGGCGGTCGCGCGGCTGCACGGTGCAGGGGGCGCTGGCGCCCGGGTCACGTCCGCAGTTAGCACTCTCTGCCGAGACCGCGGGGCGCTGCTGCTCTCCTATTTCACGCCGGTGCGGCGTCTTGTTTTCTTTTCCTCCGTTTGTGATGTAAACGCGCGGGGTTCGACGCGCGGTCCCTGGCCTGGGCCGCTCATGTCGTCTGCAACACTTTCACTCTGTCAACACGCTCATGGCTCATGGCGCTGCGCATGGCCGGGCTGGGCTGGGGTCGCGCCTGGACGGGGCACAAAGGAGGCGCGACACGGCTCGGCCGCGGCGTCCACCTCATGGCGTCCACCACACCACAGTGGGCGCGGCGGGCACCTGCCACGCCACAAGGTGGAGGGGCGGGGCGGGGCGGGGCGGGCCTCACCCCCAAGAGTCGTGCCATTGCACTCGCCGCAGAGAAGTACAGTACAGTAGTGTGCAGCGCGCAAGGTGCGACAGTGCATCGCGCACCTCTCTGCCTCGAACCCTCTGAACTCCACCACGCAAAAAGAAAACAACAGGGTTGCTACAGAGTCGGAAATTTTTATTTCCCTGACTTTTCCATGGCTGAATTCGAGGTTTTCCATTACTTTTCCCCAGACATATATAGGACTAGGGTTTTAAAAGGACAACGATGTAAAGCAATAATTGCACTTGCATGATTATTTACTCTTTTTAAAGCCCTTTGAGGCACTCATTCGACATATAATAAAAGAACAAAACCTTTGTCACGGCGCGGGAGGCAGACGACACGGACGATATTGCAATTTAACAAACTTCCATGACTCGGCGATTCATTTCCCTGACTTTTCCATGACTTCCATGACTCGAATTTTTCCATGACTTTTCCATGACTTCCATGACTCGAATTTTTCCATGACTTTTCCATGACTTCCATGATTTGAATTTTTTCCATGACTTTTCCATGACTTCCATGACTCGAATTTTTCCATGACTTTTCCATGACTTCCATGACTTGAATTTTTTCCATGACTTTTCCATGACTTCCATGACTAGAATTTTTCCATGACTTCCATGACTTGAATTTTTTTCCATGACTTTTCCATGACTTCCATGACTCGAATTTTTTTCCATGAATTTTCCATGACTCCCAGGTTTTCTATGACCTATAAAAACTCTGAACGATGAAATTGCTCATCTGAAATTTGATGTGGAAAATTAGCACTTCGGCGAGAAACTGAAAACTTGAAACAAAATAAATAGCAGGTTAGCAAGAATATGAGAACCGTCGCTTTAAAATAATACAGCTGCTTCACCTAAAAAATTAGTACACCTGCTAAGTTTTTATCTGAGGGGGAAACAACTGTCAATTTTCGTGTCAGCCGGATTACGGATTACCCCGGATTACCGCGGATTACCTTTGGAGTGTCCTCCGGCTAATGGTGCTTTTTTCCTCGGATTACCCTGGATTACCCTAAAAGTTCCCCAGATTACACCGGATTTTTTCGAATTTCCCCGGATTACACCCAGCCGGATTACCTAACGGCTGTCAGCCGGATTACCTTAGTCGTTTCTCCCTCATTTTATCTCAAACACATTTTTTAAAAAAATAATTATAGTTTTTTTTTCTTTTGGCGTCCTGAGGGTGGTCTATACCCCGAGCCAATAGCGTTGGTCGCACGCCGCTGGCGCACGTCGTTGACAATTTGTCATGGCGCAGCCTCGCGCCCGTAAACATCTGATCGTCGATATCGACCTATCCCCCCTATCCCCCGTCGAAATCAACCTGTCTCCCCATCGATATCAGTCTATCGGCTCGTCGATATCGGCCTATCGGCGCTTCGGTACATTGCTCGCCATCGCGGGACGCACGCCTTGGCATGTAAGAGGCGGGGCGGGGTGGGGCGGGGTGGGGCGGGGCGGGGCGGGGCGGCACGGTTATGCAGCGCGCCTGTGCGCATCGGGTAGAGCACACAGCACACACTTAAGCTCTTATCCCCCCCCCCTCCCCTTTCTTACCCACGCGAATTAAAGCGCCGTGCGCTACAATGTGCTCGGCGTCCAGTGTGAGCAGCCGACCAGCCCTGATGTAGCGGGGCGTGGCTCGATGGGGTGGGGCGGGGTGGGGCGGGGTGGAGAGCACGGCAAGACTGTGTTGCAACGAGGCAACGTTACCGTCCTCAAGAGTAAACATATTCGTTCGGAGCGCCAGCGCGGGTCTCCCCTGCCCCACCCTGCCCCGCCGTTCCCCACCCCGCCCCGCCCTGCAGTTACCCGCAGCCCTCCCTCCTCCCCCCCCCCCTGCCCTACACGACACGCCAAGGCCTCGCAGCCCTGACAAGTCACCTAAAGCCTCCATATACATCTAAATGTATACAGGGTGGTCCACGCACCACGGCCCAGGCAGACCCGCAACAACAAACTT
This sequence comes from Frankliniella fusca, assembly GCA_029379305.1. NCBI lineage: Eukaryota > Metazoa > Arthropoda > Insecta > Thysanoptera > Thripidae > Frankliniella > Frankliniella fusca. The sequence goes on along the minus strand of JAHWGI010001278.1, from coordinate 1,349,919 downwards.
TCTTTTCATTATAAATTTTACTACTGTTGGTAGTACAGAAAAAGGAAAATATGCTATATGTTCCCTAAACTTTTAGCAACTTATAGCATCTTTTACTTTTTCTCTCCTATTAATAATAGCAAATTTATAATAAAAATAAAGCTTGTTGCTGTGGGTCTGCCTATCCCAAAAAATGGGCTGGGGTGCGGGATCCAACAACTGTGTATAGTTTTAGTCCCAGTCTTTTTCTTTTTCTTTCTTTTACACCTGCAGCACTGACTCCCGCCTGACCTTTAGGTCCAGCACAGAGACAGACACAGCCTCCCGCCGCTCCCGCCTCGTTCGTCCCCTCCCACCCGGGCCCGGGCCCGGCCGGTCCGTGGACCACTTTTACCTCACTTTAGCGATGTGACAAGCACCTGCCCCGCCCCGCCCTGCCCAACCTCGCCAGTCCGGCAAAGAGCACTGCCCACTCCCGGCCGGCCGCACCACTCGCCACTCTGGGCTCTGGGTACAGCGCCAAGACAAGGACCCAAGTTGCCTCCTGGTTGCCCAAACCTTGCCAGAGTTGACACTGGAAAAGCTGTCCCGGGCAGGGGCCCGGGTCGGGCCGGAGTGAGCTGCCCGCACTCCATCTCTCTCTCTCTCTCTCTCTCTCTCTCTCTCTCTCTCTCTCTCTCTCTCTCTCTCTCTCTCTCTCTCTCTCTCTCTCTCTCTCTCTCTCTCTCTCTCTCTCTCTCTCTCTTTCACTCCTCGTACTCTATTGCACTCAGAGTGGTACGAAATTATGCGCCATTTCCAAACAGCACGAAAGGAGACTGCCTTCTCGCGGATTTTTTTTTCTCTCGCTGCACTCTCGCGATACTACTTGCTCTCCAATCAATCAAAGTCATAAACAGCAGCACACTGATTGCAAATCGATTTTCTAGCCTGTGCACTTTCGTCATAGACTCACAAACACACACACACACGCACACACGTCAGAGGTGGACGCTGGAGTGGGCTGGAGACACACACGCTCGACTGGGACGCAAACACACTCATGCTTCCTCACTCAGACTCACAGCTGCTGGCGCCTCGCACTGTACGCACTCAGGCCGACACGCTGACACGCTGACACACACACAGACGATCGCAGGACACGCTGCACCACTTACCTTCGGCGGGACGCAGTACTAAAACACAGTCGCAAAGGCACACAGGCGCGGGGGGGTAGGCAGAACGCGCACACGCGCTGCGCTTATACGCTCTGCGCACGACGAGCTATCGCGGGTCGGGTCTCGAGAGAGGAGCAGTCGCCCCGCTGGACCGAGACCTGTATATATAGCCGAGGACGGCGGGGAGCTGCCCGGGCCGGGCCGGCGCGGGAGAGGAGGGGAGTCTAGCCTCCCGCCGGCGACAGGGGGTGCTGGAGGGAGGGGGCCCGCCGCCGGGGCCCGGCCACCAGGGGGAGGGGCAGGGACAGGGGCAGGGACAGGGGCAGGACCTGAGACCAGACCGCCATGGTGGCCCTGCCCTGCCCTGCCCTGCCCTGCCCTGCCCTGCCCTGCCCTGCCCTGCCCTGCCCTGCCCTGCCCTGCCCTGCCCTGCCCTGCCCTGCCCTGCCCTGCCCTGCCATGCCCTGCCCTGCCCTGCACTGCCCTGCCCTGCCCTGCCCTGCCCTGCCCTGCCCTGCCCTGCCCTGCCCTGCCCTGCCCTGCCCTGCCCTGCCCTGCCCTGCCCTGCCCTGCCCTGCCCTGCCCTGCCCTGCCCTGCCCTGCCAGTCCTTTTAGACTCTGTCGCTACCCGAGGGGCGAATCACTTCGAAAAATCATCGTACGGCCCCAAAATAATCAAAATAAAATCGAGAAGAAAGATAAGAAGAATCCGAAAAGTCGAGAACAAATGAACAGAAAACATGAAAATAGTAAAACGTAAAAAAAAAGATAAAAATTTATCAAAAAGTTAAGGAAATACTCATCGAAACAGAAAACAAAAATATTATCCCCCCCCCCCCCCAAAGTGATTCAACCCTCGGTCGCTACCTGTCGCGGATGCATACGGATAATGTTAGAGATGTTCGCGTAGAGGTCGCATGCTGTTGTTTTCTAATCGACCGTTCTGTCGGGGGCGAGACCCCTGGCGTGCACTTGGGTAGGCAGACCCGCCCTACGCGCGTGTTCGACGGGACGGCGTCTCACACCCTGGCCGGCGCCCTCAGCCCCCGGGTGGTCAGGCAGACCCGCAGCACTCCCGCGTCCAGCGGGACGGCCCGCCCGGCACCCGCGGCGGGCGACTTGAAGCACTTGAAGTCTCTGCCGACAAAAGCGACAAGATGAGCGCGTCGGTATAAAGCGTCTTTTATTCGAGTACTGCTCCGTATGGAAGATTCTCGATACTCGACGTCGACACCTGGACGGACACCAGCCCAGCAGCAGACAGCCGGACGCGCACGCATCCTCTCAGGAAGCAACGCTCGGTCAGGTCTTAACGCTCCGCTCTGCGCCGCTCTGCGTGGCTCTGCTCAAGGCCATCTACCCGAGAACATCAACGGCTCCAACCTTTTTTCCTCTCCGCCTCCTCTCACGATGACCCTTGGTATCAAACCTCGTGAATGAGTGGAGATGACTGGAGGGGCGGAGAAGGGGCGAGAAGAGGGGGGGGAGGGCAGGGGGCGACCAGAAAATAGATAAACCACGTCGTTATATAACATCAGGGTCCGCGGGCGCGCAACGCACGCGACACCGCCGACACGACACGAGGCGACCTCGTGCGGAGGTTCATCCTACTAAACGAAACCCCGAGGCTCCCTGGCCGCTGGCAGCGCATCATCAAAAGGCGAACCTTTAATAAGACTGCTTCCCTGCTAGGCTGCCTGCTCACCCCCCGCTCGGCCCCGCCCCGCCCCGGTCCAGCCTGGCCTGACGTAGATGAAAAGTCGTTTGTCCGTCCAGGCGCCCGCAAGAGGTCGAATCCTTGCGCGGCGCGCTGGATCCAAGCATTAATCATGGCCGCTCAGATTTTACTGTGTTTGCAAGTACGATGACGTGGAAAGCCGACGAGTTTTATCGCTCAGAAAACCTACTCAGTTGAGCGTCCGGCTGGTGTTTGTATGGTAGGCCGGCTCCTGCCACTAAGTGTGACCGGCAGGGAGCGGTGGACGGTGGAGGGGAGGTTTTAGAATTAACCTTGGGGCACATCCTCCACGCGAAAACGGTACCTTTCTCTAAATCCCATTCTCTCACTTCCCTCCCAAAACAACCTCGCTTGCTCTGCCTCTCCATCCCTCTCTCTCTCTCACTCTCTCTCTCTCAACGTGGGATAGAGCGAGAGAGGACGAAGAGTAGGACGGAGCGGAGAGGGAGAGCTCATTCATCAACGCGACGCGCTTGCGGGTGGCAGAAAGCTATCACCGGTCCTACCTACATGCCTGGCCTGCACTGGGGGGAAACGCAAGTGTACGAATGTCTCACACTTGGATGTGCGTGAATTTCCATTTCTAAACTTACAATTTTCCTTCAAGAGTGTGTAAAACGTTTCGTTCACGCAAACTACTTACCAGCTCTGTAATGTGTGAAAGAGAATTTACACACCAATACGTGTTAGATGTTTATACACTTCAGTTCTCGGAGTGAAACGGTACACCACAGACGCGGTACAGTACGATCCAGTACAGAGGTGGACGCCCGGCGCGGCGGGGCGCGTCGCGGAGCTTGAGAGAATCAAACAATGCCTGTGTGCCTGTGGGAGCTGCGAGCTGCGCCACGCCCCGCCACGCTCCACGCGGCGAGAGCGAAAGTGATATCTCACTCTCTCACTCTCTCTCTCATGCTCCAGTGGCGGCCAGCGGCCCGGCCGACAGCGTTTTACTCTCGTTCCAGTAGGCTCTGTCTGTCTCTGTCTCGCTCGCTACGGGCGCCTCTGCGTGCTCGCGCTTTCTGGTGGCCGAGGTGCTGCAGCAGGCTGATTCCGAAGAGCGCTGTATCTCTCTCGCACCTGTACGGCGCACCCCATGAGTGCGAGAGAGACAGGGCGAGGAGAGCGCTCTTCTGAAGCAGTCTGCAGATTGAGTCAGAGGGACCCTCAGGTGGCACCCTTCTCTCCCGTCCTCCTTCCGCCGCCTCTCGCACGACAGCGTCGTGCTGCCCTTCTTGATTAACGAGGTCCACCGCGAGAACGTTTTCTTCCCTCGTCCGAACAGCAGCGCAGCAACCACCAGTGACGGTCCAATCTAGTCCAGGCGAGTCAAAGGCTTTCCTTTCGCACGTCTTTCAACCAAGGAGGGGACAAATCTTTAAAGAACCTTTCCGAAGGACCTACACAGGTGTGACCGGAACCCAAAATCGTTGTTCTGATGAGAAATAACGGCAGAGGATGCGGGTCTCAGCCGTGCATACTGGGCACATTCCAAATGACAATTCTGGGTTCCGGTCTGAATCCGTTGGCAAGGACTACTCTGGAAATCCAAGTGTACGAATATCGCACACTTGTAGGTGTGCGAGGATTCATTCGTGCACTTGGCCACTCAAACGTGTGAATATCCTAGGAAAATTCACACGTGTAAGTGGCCAAGTGTGCGAATGAATCCTCGCACACCTACAAGTGTGCGACATTCACACACTTGGGTTTCCAGTGTATTTTTATACGACTCGTGCTACAGCAAAATTCAGAAAAGAATGATTAGACATTTTTTAAAAAAGGAAGAGGAATTCAGAAAAGGCTTTAAAAAGATTTGTAAAATTGCATAATTTTAGAAAATTCTACCTTATTTCTTTCCACGCCTTAGAAAGGGTATGCAGGGAAAATGTGAGAGAGACATAGGCGCACTGGAGTTGAGACAGGGTGTAGCTGAGGGCGAGAGAGTGAGGGAGAGGGTAAACATAAAGGCTAATAGCACAATTACGGCTGCGGGGTAAGGACTCCATAGCAGGCTCCAAGAGGTTGGCTACAATGTCAAGAGAAACAGGCCGTTAAAGTGCGCCTCCTTGCATGAGCGCCTCGCTTCTCCTTCTTCTTTTCTTTTCTTTGCTATCCCGAGTGAGCGACTCATTTTCGTCTCTGTATATTCGACCGGCGTCGCTCAGCGCAGCCTCGCGCTTCCTCCCAGTCTCAGCCAGCCAGCCGACTGATTCAGAAGATCGCTCTCATCCCTCCGTCCTTGTTGCACCTTCGGCGGTGTCCTATGCTGGCCATGGTAGCGCTCCATGAGTGCGACGAGGACAGGGAATCGCTCGGCAGAGGAGCAGATAAGCACAAGAGAGGTTAGGGGGGCGGGTCCCGGCGAGGAGCGAGCGTGGCGCAGCGCGCAGCGGAACGGAACAGAACGGAACGAGCCTCGGCGTGAGGCTGCAGCGCGGCACAGTGCGAGGCTCCGAGGCTGTGGTCGGATGCGGAAGAGATGCAATCGAGTGCTGTGCGATATGCTGCTCAAGCATGTAAAGTGTGTTGCGAGGGGCGTGGCGTGGCGTGGCGTGGCGTGACGTGGCGTGGCGTGGCGTGGCGTGGCGTGGCGTGGCGTGGCGTGGCGTGGCGTGGCGTGGCGTGGCGTGGCGTGGCGTGGCGTGGCGTGGCGTGGCGCGGCGCGGCGCGGCGCGGCGCGCCGTTGTGACCGCGACGCCCCGCCAGAGAGTGAGTTTCGCGCGTCAATTGAGCAAGAGGAGGACGGACACTGGCGAAGCTGCTGATGTGCTCGGAACGCGAGGGTCCTTCACTATAAATTCAAGCCTACAACGATTTTTCTGATTTTTCTGTTTCATCATTTTTTCTTGATTTTTATGTGTTTTTTTTTCCTGATTTTTTCTACATTTTTCTTGATTTTTTTTCTTGATTTTCTCAGATTTGTTTCCTTAATTTTGTTTTTTCTTTTTTTTACCGATTCTATTTTAGAGTGAAGGACCCCTCGTTTGAACACCTTTCTGTATCCTGGACAAGTGGTAAGCATGGTGACGCGCTTTGAAAACCACTTTGTACGCTCGACTCTTAGAACCACCACTACTGAGCGCTTACGAATCCGCGGCGGCGGGAGGCTACAGTCTTTTCTCCCAACCCGTCGGCACTCACTTTGTGCTAAGGGCGCGCCACGCCACGCCGCTCCTCTTCGCATAAATAAACGCTTAAGGTGTTATTACGGGCGAGATTGCCGTTCCGACCTCACCTCAGCGGCCCGGCCGGGCCCCGCGACCTACACTCTCATCTCACTGCAGGAGGTCACTTTTTGGAGGAGGCGCGAAAAATGGAGGGGGGGGGGCACTGAACTATAGGCGCCGAGAGCGGAAGTAAAACATGGATTCGGGCCGGGCGGTCGTGGGAGTGTCCGCCGAGCGCGGAGATGGACACATCGAGAAAACCGAAAGGTGTCATAAGTGCGTGAGCCCTGATAGGTGCAGACTGGAAATCATGTTGTGTCCATTTTCATTCGTAAAAACATCTCGGAACCGGAAGTCAAGTTGGTCGTAGAGCAGAGGCACGTCGAACGTGCTGCTGGTGCGTCGCTGCTCGTCCACCGCCCACGCTGCGCCGTGGAAGGCGCGTGGCCTTCCAGGTTTGAGTGAGATCATCCCTCACGGCACCGGCAGCTAAGTGCAGCACGGCGCAGCACGGCGCAGCACGGCGCAGCACGGCGCAGCACGGCGCAGCACGGCGCAGCACGGCGCAGCACGGCGCAGCACGGCGCAGCACGGCGCAGCACGGCGCAGCACGGCGCAGCACGGCGCAGCACGGCGCAGCACGGCGCAGCACGGCGCAGCACGGCGCAGCACGGCGTACTGACAGAGACGAGAAGAAACGAGACGACCTGATCCGACCTTACTCGTCCAAACCATCCAAACTATGGCAGTCTCCGCTCGTAGGCACACTTCCCTGCTCGGGCCGCCCCTCTCTGTCCCCGGCCCCACCACGCAGTATACGCAGCGCACCTCCTACCGTGCAACTGGTACTGGTGCAGCGCTACGAAAAGACGACTTTGAATCACAAATCAGTTTACCAATAGAAAGCTGGCAGCGACCGCGGCCCAGCCCAGCCCGGCCCGGCCCGGGCCGAGTACCCAGCGCTCTGCGCTAACATTTACGATACAAAACACAACATTACCCAACCGCGCCCCGCGCGCCCCAAACCCGCGAGGCCCGGGGCCCGGGGCGCTCGGACGGGCCCAGTCCCGGCGGCGGCTCAGCTGCCCTGGCCTGGCAGGTGACCGAAACCTACTTGCACAATATTTACCGGCGTCGCTCAAACGCCTGTAGCCTTTCTTTCTTTCTTTTTTTCTTTTTTCGATTCTCGTGCGCGTTTTGTGTGGTGACGCCTCCTCGGTCGGTCTGTGGCAGCCGGTGGCCCCGCCCCGGTGACGGCCAGCGCGGTGTCTGCATGTGAGAAATCGCGGAAGGGCGGGGCGAGGTGTGGCGAGGGGCGGTGGGTTGAGGCGAGTTAGCTGGGCGAAGGAGGAAACTTAAGGGCTTGCCTCGTCTCAATCATTCGTCCTGACTGCGTGCGCCTCTGTGGTAAACAACTCTGAATTGTAGTATACAAATATTGTGAATTTTTGGTTTAATTTTTTAGGAAATTAAGTTCAAATTTTTCCTACATTTTTATGAGTTTTGGCTAAATTTTCCTGATTTTTTTTTGCAAACTTACTGATTTTTTTTAATGATCCTGAAATTTTCTGAATTTTTCTGAATGTTCCTTAGATTTTCTGATTTTTTCTGAATGTTATCCTGATTTTTTTTTCTGAATTTTGAGGTGTACTAAAATTTTAGAGTTCTTTCCTCCTCGGCTGGCCTGCTATGCAGCGCGAGGCTCACGGCAACAAGGGCGGCATAACGAGAGGAGAAGCGACGGCGTGGCACCTCGTCACCTCGTCACGTCACCTCGTCACGTCACCTCGTCACTGACGGCGGCCGACGGAGTGTGTCGGGTAGAGGGGGTAGAGGCGACCAGTGACGCGGTTAAAATGACGGCTATAACAACGCGGTTAACGCTGTGCACACACGAACACACACACACACACACACACACACACACACACACACACACACACACACACACACACACACACACACACACACACCATCCTCGATGTTTAACCCGAACTTCTTTTCTCTCCATGTTTAGTGGTTTCTTGACTCATGGGTTATAACTGCCGAGCACTCTTAAGGCCTTACAAAACAAATTCTTCGCAAACTTCAAAGTTCTGCAAAATAATTTGTTTGAGAGTATTAAACAGTGTGCACAGAAGCAGCCACAGTCCTAATTCTAAACTGCCTGGCGTACACTGATCTCCTGATCGGGTGGGGCGGGTCGGAGCAGAGCGGAGCGCCGATAGCAACTCACTACTCGAACTCGCGAAAGAGATTGCAGCCTCCCCAGCCTGGCGCGCACCAGCCCGCCCCTCGCCCTTCCCCTCGTGTCAGCCGTCTGATTCCGAAGATCGCTCTCGAACACCCCCCGTCCTTGTCGCACCTTTGGCGGCGACCTATCTTAGGGATGGCAGAGCAGGGGGCCACATCACATGAGTGCGACAAGGACGGAGGCGCGGGAGCGATCTTCGGCATCAGACGCACGGCAGCGCCGAACCCTGCATTTACCCCCCGCCTTGCCAACTTTTAGTCGCGAGCACGGCGGGCCGGAGCGGAGAACGACTCAATTGGGCCGGAAGTGGACCGCGAGCAGCCCTACTACTACGCCGTGCGGGCCTGCAGGTTGATTCCGCGCACAGTGGTTTCGTCTCTCTGCCCTTGTCGCACTCATGGGGCACGGCGATAAGGAGCAAGAGAGAGAGAGAGAGAGAGAGAGAGAGAGAGAGAGAGAGAGAGAGAGAGAGAGAGAGAGAGAGAGAGAGAGAGAGGACACTTCTGAACGCTGCTCGGAAACACCCTGCTGCAGGCCGGCTCGGCGGCGACGGCGCCCGCCTGGACTGTCTGTCTGCCGTCTTCCTGGACGAGCTGCGCTACTGCTGCTGCTGCTCGGACTGTTATTGTGTACCCGACGACAAGTGCGGCGGGGCGGGGTGGGGTGGGGTGGGGGTGGGGTGAGGCGGAGTGGGGCGGTGGGTGGCTGGAGCTGGAGCAGGTGAGGCGCGGGGCGCGTTAGGAGTAGGACGTTTAGGCTGGGGAGCCGCACGGCGAGCAGCGAGCAGCCAAGCGGGTGTCCTGATGTTCAGGTCCAGGGACTGACTGGACCAACAAGGTCACGGCCACGGCGTTGCAGTGTTTCTGTAAGTAATTGTAGTGTAGCGAGGCACGTTCAAACGGGCCGTGCGTTTAGACCGGGGAGGGGGGGGGAGACGGGGCAGCAGAACGGCCAGGGAAGTCCAGCCGCCCATCGCGCCGCCGCCTTGAAGGAGAGTGTTGCCCCGTGGGAGTGGGCGGGGCGGGGCGGGGCGGGGCGGGGCGGGCCGAGTCAGCTGGGCTGCTGCCGAAGGGAGCGATGGGCGGCGGTAGATAGGGGTTGGCTGGCAAAGTGATGAGAAAATAATTACAGCCTTCCAATCGTTTGGCGCCGCTGCTTCCTCATCGGTTTATTCACGTCGCGGTATTGCGGCAACAGAGGAAAAGGGGGAAAAGGGGGGGGGATAGGGGAGCGTTGAGTTGGGAAACGTCCGACCGCATCAGTTATATTCTAGTTTACAGGACGCACATAAAGAATTTTCAAAAAATGGTGAAAAATAGAACTGGGATTGTTTTTCCTTATTCCAACGCAATATGTGACGAAGCCGCCGGAAGAACGAAAGTCGCGTTGTAATGCCGGTTACCGTCGTGTTTCCGGTCGCGCGGATATGGGACTGCGGTGGAGTGTCCCCCGCGTGGTGTGGGCGGTCACCGTCACCTAGGTGTCGCGGTAGACGTCTGCTCGAGCGCGTCTGTGTGTGTGTGTGTGTGTGTGTAGGTGTGTGTGTGCGCGCGCGCGTATGTGTATGTGTGCTGCACTTCCCTCTTGACCTCCCGGATGGCTACGAACCTTGACTGCGACAAGTTGCCGGGTTCCAGTCTGTATCACACTAACGCGCCGCTGAGCGCTCTGTTCATTAACCAGTGGAGTTGTATGTTCGTATGTTCATCTAATCAGCGGTCCTTCACGTGTTCAACACATATGTCAGTACTGTTTGATGGACTCTAAACGCTGCATTAACAGAAAACACCGAAGTCAAAAGTGTTGGTGCCTCATATAAAATTCACGGGCTTTTTACCCAAGCATCTTAAAGTGTTCAACTCATTCACTTTTATCTGTGTCAGCTGAACACTTTTGATTTTATTGAAGCCTGCTTCCGTGAGCCCACGTGCGTGAATGTCGCACACTTGTAGGTGTACGAATTTTTATTAATGCCATATTCCCTTCGATTAAAAGTGCAAAATTTGAAGGAAAATTTAGTCCTACTTGTTCAAGTATCCAAATGTGAACAAGTTAAGTTACTACTCTGTTCAGAAAAAATAGTTAAGATGTAAGAAATTACAAAAGCGGATTCGGAAACAGTTGGATTAGCTGCCAAGCTAGTTACAAAATTTTCAAAAATGTGAGTAACTACACACAATATTGTATCCGGCTCAGACATACTCAACAAAGTCCAGGGGCTGGTAACAATAAAATGCCATGGTTATTTAGAGTGCGGATGATCCGTTTTTGTCGGTTTATGTACACATTTTCGTCTTGTTTTCTAAGCAGCGCGGACCACAAACCTAAAAACATTGTGCGACACTGACAACACTTGCGGGTTACCCAGTGTCTCGATGTATCTTACTCAAATGTTATCCCCCGCTTAGCAGGGCGTCGTAGTGTCTATAGTTGGTTCCAATAAAAAGAAAGGAATGTAGAATGTGCCAGCTATAGCAGGGTAAAGCGGTGGACGCGGGAGTCGAGCCTCGAGCCACACGCTCGCTCCCGCCTCATTGTGAGCTGAGCTGAGCCTTGAGCGAGGTCGCCGGGTTTCGAGGCTGTGACATCCCATCCCACATATATAGGCTGCTGTTTTACATTTTATCGAACGTCTCCTGAGGCCTATGCTAGGAATATAGAATATCCTCCTCACCGGTAGGGGCCGGGTCCCGGGTCCCATCCGCACGGAACGCCCCGGACCAGACCGGTTCCACTCGCGAGGTGCTTGGAGCCGCGTGGCGCCGTACCACCACTCCAAGGGCCAGTGCCCTGCGCGACCCCGCCCCGCCCCACCCCGCCCCACCCCGTCTCACCCCGCCCCACCCCGCCCCGCCCCGCCAGACGCGGTAGCTCAAGGAGGGCTCGGAGAGTTATGTACCGAGCACTAGTCGGAAATAAACAATCGGAACGTAAGTAAAGATTGCTATAGGAAGATGGCCGGTCTAGGAAGGTAAAAATTGTCTAGTATCAAGATTGTGGTGTTATCAATGAAATTTCCTTAAGTGAGACAATGCCCTAGTCAAGCAGGCTTTGGTATCGCCCGCTTCGCAAAACTGTATCGTAGACAATTTTTACCTAATTATCCATCAGCACTGCTCAAAGTACTGACACTAGCTGGGAGTATTCCCGCAAGCGGCGAACGCGGGCCTCTCGTTAAAGAAAGCAAGAGTGCGTTAACCGCGTTTCTCTGAATCCCCGTCCAGTAAAATGACATTCACCGTCTGTAAAGCTAGACCGAGCTAGACGCGGCCGGAGCAGTCCAAGGCGCGTGCGATGCTGCTCCAGCGAGCGACATTTCAGCTAACGACCCCTTTTTCGGACATTCCGGAAACAAAGGCAGGCTGCATTTCTTTTTTTTATTTAAAATAAGAATAGAAAAAGAATCTGCGGTCGCGCGCGCTGCAAGTCGAAGCCTCTGCTATTAGTTGTTTTTCACCGGTGAATGGGGCCGATGTTGCCGGCGATGACGCCTCAATCACCGCGCGTCCCGACGCGAGCGACAGGACCAGTTCACTCTCACCAATCCAGTTCCCCTCCCGACCAAAAGGAGGAGTCATCGTGTGACACTGCCCCTGGGGCCCTGGGGACCGACGCAGCCGGGATCAGCTTCCGTCTCTGGTCCAGACAGGGCAGTTCACCTGGGTGGGGAAAAAAAAATATTAATACTAAAATAAAATATCTGTTTCGCTGGGCAGTGTTCCCAAACAAGTGGGGTAAAATAGGAAAAAAGAGGAGGAAAAAAAGAAAAAGAGAGAAAAAAGAGACAGCAGCGCGGTAAAACCAAGCCCTGGGATTCCAAGGGTAGTTGGAAACCGCGCAGGATACTGTATGCCCTGGATATGATTTCTTGGTGATCCCCTGGGAAACCCGCATAATAGCGGCCCATAATAGCATGGCACAATGGCGATGGCGCATGGGTCGTGGCGCATCGCTTTATGGGGGCACCCGCTAGCCGTTAGAGGCATTTTTCTCGATAAAATTCTGTTTTGTTGTTAGTTTTAGACTCATGTAAAATTTTCAGAAATAGAAAACGGTTTTACTCCATTATTTGTCGTTTTTGTGAACAATTATGCTATATTTTGGCGATTTCTATAAATTTATAGACGACATAGTCTGAAGATGTAGACAAATAGTCTATTTTATACTAGTTCATTTACGTCAATGATTTATACTCAAAGAGTCAATGGCGGTCTGAGAGTGTTAGATGTATCTAAATACTTTCACAATTTAAATTGTTCACTATGGCTAGCATGAGCACTTTCCACTTGTCGATAACTTTTACACACTCTTTAAAGCTTACGGTGAATTTCACTGGAAGCTACGGTGAACTTGGCATCACCGTAGATTACGGTCATGCCCCCTGATTCACCGTAAGCTACGGTGACATTCACCGTAAGCTACGGTGAATGTCACCGTAGCTTGCGGTGAAATCCACCGTAAGTTACGGTGATGCCAAGTTCACCGTAGCTTACAGTGAAATTCACCGTAAGCTTTTAAGAGTGCACTTGTCGATACTAGAGGTATACCACAGGATGTCCATGTCCAGGGCTACGCGGGGCAAGGGCGCCGAAAAGAGGAGATAGAACCAAACAGTGGTCCGCTTCAGACAGGGGCGGGGGAGTGTGGGGCGGCCGCCGGCCGGCAGCAGCGCGCTGCAGCTGCACTTCCCTCCCGTCGCGGAGGACAAGGTGCTGAGCAGTCCGCCTCGTGCATTCAAATCTCCGCTCTTGTGCGGCTGCTGCTGCTGCTCTTGTCCCCTTGAACTTCCCTCCCGGCCCGACCGCGCGCCACCCCGTCCCGTGCGCGCCGACCGGACCGGACTGGAGGTTTGAACCCGAGAGTACGTGCGTAAGGTGGTTCTCCCGACATCTCTACCCGGGAAACCAGGCGGCAACGAAAAAATGAAAAAAAGAAAAGAAAAAAGAAAAAAAGGAAGTACATAAAATAACCGAGTTGTGCAAAACCATTTTCATTCATGCGCATACGAGGGGCCCATCACTCGGTTCGGGAGCGCACGCACGATTACTGATTACCAACAGTTCTCGGTAATATTCTTGAAAAAACTTTGAAATTTATGTATAATTTTTAGCACATTTTAATATGAGGGAAAATAAAAAAAAACAGCATGAAAAACGACGAAAGGGTAAGTTTTTGGAATGTGATTACCAGTATCGGACAAATTGTACACAAGATTATACTAAAAAGGTGGAACCCCCCGTGCGAGTATAATATTATCCATTTTGCTGCCCCACTTTACGGGGGCTCCCTATTTTGACGCGATAGCGCACGCACATCACGTGGTCTGTTCTTTCCGGTTCCCCGATTCACGGTACCGGCGCGGCGCTGGTTATCCCGACGCTCCTTGTTCCGGTCGCCTCGCCACGCCGCCGCGACGCGAGATTCCGCGTAACGCCGCAGTATAGAAAAGTGAGGCCGACGCGTCAGGCGCGTCAAGGCATGAGATGAGGCCAGCAGCAGCAGCGGGCCTGCCGTCAGATTCAGAAGAGCGCTCTCGTATCTCCGTCCTTGTCACACGCATGGGTCTCGGCCACCAAAGGAGTGAGTGAGAGGGCAGTACATGACGATCTTCGGAGTCAGTCGCCTGCGACTGCGGCGGGCCGGGCCGGGCTGAGCCGGGCAGCGCATTAATCATACATTCAGAGCCAATATCATGTGGGAGAGGAGCGAGCGGGCTCCGCGGGGAGTATTCGGCCGTGCGAGGATGACCCGCTGACCCGTCAAGGAGCGGTCGGGTCGCGTGTATACCTCCTGTCGGATCCGGAGGCCACAAGTGCAGCCCAGAGGAGGGCTAATCGCTCTCTGCTGACGGGCCGAAAGGGGGAAGTGGACGAGCAGTGGAGTGGAGAGATGACACAGGACCACCGAGACACCCACCACGGAGCCGCCAGCAGTGATGGGCGAGGGCGGATCACCCATACAAAATGTAGACAGTGATTTTTTGACAATATATTTTTTGATTTTTTATTTATTTCTTTGGATTTGTTGTTTTGAGTTTTCTTTTGATTTTTCAAGGAAAATTTCTGGCGCTTTTTAATACATATTGGTATTTTCATCCTATTTCTGAATCTTTAACCTTTTCCAGTTTTTAGCGGTTTTTAGTTCGTTTGTTTTGTTCTCGATTTTTCGGATTTTTCTGGACCTTTTCTTGATTTTATTTTATGTTTTTTTTAAATGTTTTTTTTTCTGGGCCGTACAATGATTTCTCGAAGTGACCCGCCCCCCCTCCCCCCGGTGATGGGTACCTCTCATCCGTGCGTCAGAGTCAAAGCCCTCCTCCTCTTCAAGACCGTTGCCTGATTCATCGTCACGTGAGGGGCTGCTGCTACAACACCCCGCCCCCCACCCCGCCGCCCCCGCGGCGCGGCGGCAGCCTTTCGGCATGTCGTGCCCTCCTGTCCAGGCCCGTGCAATTCTTGAATTTCATTGTAATCGACCAATTATCAACACTGTAATTTGTGGGTGTTCCAAATGTGTACGCCTTAAGGCGTTTGCTACAGGATCCAGAGCGACATTTGGCGTCTACTTTTGGGACACCTTTTGGCGTATACATTCTAGTCACCTTTGCCCATACCACTCCCGCATCACAGAACACGCTGAAAGGGTGTACAGGATGTGAGCACCTTTCAGGATGTATACGTATTATGCACACCAGGTGCATGCCCTGTGTACACCTCTGGCCACTGGTCCATGCTGTGATGTGGGAGTGGTATGGGCAAAGGTGTCTAGAATCTATACGCCAAAAGGTGTCCTAAAAGTAGACGCCAAATGTCGCTCTGGATCCTGTAGCAAACGCCTTAAGGCGTATACATTTGGAACACCCCCAAATTACAGTGTAAATAATTGATTTTTCAACCAAATTTGATTAATAGCAATCGACAATTAAAAAGTTATTCGATTAATTGAAATTATTCAATTAATTGAAAGGTTTTGATTATTCTAATGACTTATTTTAATCGAAGTTTGCCTGAAGGTGAAGAAAACAGCTTTGAATGAAATTTGTGGTGTTCTGGAGTAAAATTAAAGGCTAATGATAAGAAGTAAAAGTTTCTCTCAAAAATGATTATTATAAATCATATATACTAACTAATCATGAAGCTGGAGGCAAGGAAGATGAGGATTTCTGCGTTGTCATCGGAAAAGCAAAAGCGAGGCCGATCATCAAATGGGGGTCAATCTTGAAGCTCAACCAATAACGACAGTTGATAATCTTGAGATGATTGATAATTGGTTGATAATCGAAAACTTTGATAATAATCGAATCGGGTCTGTCGCATTAATTGACAATTAATAAAAGAATTGACAATTCTAGTCAATTATTCGATTAATCGCCCAGGCCTACTCCTATAGGATATATCCTTGCCCAGCTGCGGGTGATTCCGCGCGGTGGTTTCGTCTCTGCCGTCCTTGCCGCACTGCCATCTGATCCTGAAGATCGCTCTCTTATACCTCCTTCCTCGTCGCACCTATGGCAGTGCCCTATGTTGGGGATGGAAGGCCCCCCCATGCGCCCATGCGTGCGACGAGGACGGAGGCGCGACAGCGATCTTCAGAATCAGACGGCTGGTGTGGAGCAAGAGGGAGGGCACTAGTAAACGCTGTTCACCCTGCAGGGCTGCAGCTGAACGAGGGTGATGGGGCGGGGCGGGGCGGGGCGGGGCGGGGCGGGGCGGGGCGGGGCGGGGCGGGCTGATGATGTGACGCGGTGCATCATCCTCCGCAGCTGATTCATTGGGGGGGGAGCGGGAGGGGGGGGGGCTCCTCCACACACTCGCCACCACTTCTAGACGCTGTGATTTCTGGTTCCCTCGAGAGCTCTCTAGCCCGCGCCCTTGGCCCCCATTCTATCGGATCCTATTCGCACATGTACCGCGACACGCACGCAGCCGTCTGATTCCGAAGATCGCTTTCGTACCCCCTTCTTCGTCGCACCTATGACGATGCCCTATGTGCGGGGGATGGCAGGGCCCCATGAGTGCGACAAGGACGGAGGCGCGAGAGCGATCTTCGGAATCAGACGGCAGGCAGGCGCACCGCACCGCAGAGCCTAGCCGAGCGTAGCTTCCAATAGCACGTGCTCCCGACCCGACTCGACCCGACGCGACGCGGCCAGCAGCCGCGAGTCACGCTGCCGGAAGAGGCGTCGATGGTCTGGGGATCCAAGTGCATTACTTATGTCACTCACGCGCAGGTGGGTGAGCTTTTATTTCAGCTTTGCGTTTATAGTTACAGGCGAGGGGAAAACAACTCAGAATTTTAGTTAACACATTGTTATCTGTTAAAATCGGTTAAAATTTTCGTAAATTTTTGCGAACTTTTGTGAATTTCAAACGAATATTTGTGAAATTTTAACGAATTTTTGTGAATCTTTAACGAATTTTTGTGAATTTTCCTGAATTTTTCCAAATTGTTTTGAATTTTTCTGTTTTTTTTTAATGAATTTTTCTGAATTACGATGTGTGCAAAAATTTCAGAGTTGTTACAGGAGTGCTAAGGGGTGGGAGGGGGTCCTGAGCTGTCGAGAACGTCTTGTCTCCACGTGCTTTGCATGGATTGTAAGTGTAAGCAATTGTAATGCGATGAGTCTGAAGCGACCCCAAGTCCAGCGCCCCGCCCTCAGAGCGGTCGGTATTACGCCTGCCTAGGAGGCAACGGCAACATCTATACACAGCTTTGCAGGTGGACGGTCTATTAGGCGTGAATACCGACCGCTCCTCACAGAGCTGTGTGCTCGAAGCTTTTTGCCTACTTTTCTAGCAACACTAGCGCAAGCTCACACCTGCAGGGGCGCATTAAGGTCCAACCGACAGGGGGGGCGGTGCCCTTCAGGTTGCCTACATACAGGGGTTTTGTAGCACAATTTGCCTACCTTTCAGGCGGCTGTCTAGAGACCACAGGAGGGGGGGGGGGCGATCGCCCCCCCCCCCCTTAATACGCGCCTGCACACCTGTAGGTATCAGGGGGAAAATCATTCACCCAGATGAATGGATGGGTGCCTATTTGTACACTCTTGTGCATACGGGAATGAAAAGGGGCGCACGAGTATTGAAATGATCATTCGACCACCTGCGATTGTGTGAATGTCCTGTCGCACGCCTTCAAGTGGGTGAAAAAATTCGTCTTCTGGGCGATTTACAAACATATGACGTCTACGAGGGGAGAGGAGAGGGGAGATGAGAGGGGAGAGAGCGGGAAGGGAGGGGAATGGATGGAGAGGATGGAGAGGGTCGCCAGCCGAGCGATGCCGAAGATCGCTTCCATACCTCTGTCCTCGTCGCACTCATGGAGCACTACCATGGCCAGCATAGGGCACCGCTGTAGGTGCAACAAGGACGGAGGGACGAGAGCGATCTTCTGAATCAGTCGGCAGACGAAGCACGGTGCGAGGTGAGGCTGGTGAGGCGAGGGCTCGCCGGCCGTCCTCAAACAGAAAAGGACAATAAGGAAGGTGCGGGCCGGGCAAGGAACTTGGTGAGTAAACACAAACATACGCGCTTCAGTATTATGAAACCGATGAAATGTATTGGTACTTTATTTACTCGTGTTCACAACAAGATCTAGATATTCAGGATATGTTAAACATGAACAATTTCTTAAAAAAATAATAATAATGTAATTTTTAAAAAAGCAAACATAAAAAGGAAAAGTACAGGCCTGGTGGACCGATTAAGATTGTTTTAAGAATTTAAAAAAAAAAAAAAAAAAATAACAGGTGAATGATGTAAAGATATAAGTACATGAATTTAAGTTGACTTAAAAAAGCACAATTCTCAGTCTAAGGTCTTACCTGAGCAATAAGAGGTAAAATAATACTCAGGGAAGACATTTTTTTTTCTTCATCTTTCTCCAAAATAATGAGTTTAAATCTAAAATTATAATGATTTCTATGAAAAGAAATTGCTGGAAACAGCAAATCTCAAGCTTCATTCCTCAATTACAAAAGCTGTAGTTAAAATATTTTTAACAAGAAGGTACCAGACCGAAATGTTCTAAAATTCAGAGCCCTGAATCCAAATAACAACTTTACAATAATTACTAAGTACATGCACACATGCATTTCTTTCCTTAAAGTTTGGAGGAAATTTAGGGTTCAAACTTAAGTTCAAACAATTACAAAACATGTAATCAGAACAAATATTAACAACTGTACTATACTTCTTGACTAGAAATTTTGAATATCTCTGCTAATAAGCACACAGAGGCACCTACATGTATTAGCACCAAGAAAGATAATGTTTGTCTCTAGATTTCCACATAAAAGCAAGAAAAACAAAATATTCAGTTTGTTTGTTCTGGTTTTCTCCATGTGAGATGTATAAACATTTCCCTTAATACAAACCAAATGAATATATTGAGATCAGCCAGCAAAGTTAAGATTCATACATAAGTCGCTGATAGTGTGGGAAAACTTCCCAAGTAGGTATGTGCAAACTGAACTCTAAGGCAACAAGAACAGCAAATTCTGACAAAAGAAGTTCCTTCCGGTTCAGACGAAAAACGCTTTCTGTTTTCTGAAACAAAGCAACCATGCAAAACTATTAATTATCACAAACTTTTTCTTAGAAATAATAAATATTGAAATATTTTGCAGTATTAAATGAAAATTTTACAAACCTCCAGTAACAATTTCAACACATCACCCTTGACATCATTCAACTTAGCAGATAAAAGTAAACAAGCCCCAGCACAGAGCTTGCGATTTTCCTTGTTTATAAGATTGGCCAAAATCAGCTTTTCAAAATAAACATAAGCTTGAGCAACTGTCAGCAAATCCATTCCACATTCTGTCTTAGCAATTTTCCTCATTTCCCGCTTTAAACTGAAAGAAGACAAGCATCTTTTGAATTCTGACCAAAATTACAACATTGAGCAACAAAGTGAAAGGAATAAGTAACGCAAATTGAATTCTCTCTTACCTGCGCAGCTTACTTAAAGTTAGTTGTATATGAGGAAATTTGGCACGAAACTTATCATTTAATTCTTTTTTAAGATCAGACGGCCGCACATAGTCGATAACGGATGTCTGAAATCCAAAAATAGGGTATGAGAGGGTTTTATAGTGTAACATATTCCACATATATTTGATTCCAGGTCACACCCATTTTTAGGGTTATCAATCTTGGAAAGTTTTCCTAGACAAAGCCTGCCAACTGGACAACATTCGGACACCGCTATGTGGCAGGTTGCCTAGTAGGCAGGGTTTGTCTAGGAAAAATTTCCAAGATTGCTTACCCTGCCCATTTTTCCAATTTTGAAATCTAAACACAAAGGTGTGGACTATAACCAAGTTATCTTTCCTTTTTGCCATAAAATGGCTCAATTATTTAGGGAGTGCTTTTATTCACAACAAAATTTGTTTATCTTTCCACTAGATTGCTTTTTATTTTAAACGTAATGATCCGTGAGCTGGGAATGAGATTTAAGAAAATGCATTTAAATAAACTTTAATGAATTTTGATAAGTAATACTAAGGGACGGAGAGGCAGCGTTCTTCCAGCCTAGATCCCTGGTGGTTTGTCCTCCTTGCTACACATTGTGCTGGGTAGGAAATCCGAGTTCAAATAAGATAATATTTTGTGTTTTGGCTGACATTCTAGCACAGATTGGAAATTAATGTAAACGTTTTTTTATCTGACTGTTGCTTAATTAGCCATGTACGCAGATAACTCTTTTAATAGGCACTCACCATATAGGAAGCAAAAGTTAAAAGAGTGCGATGCTTTCCAGCTATCAGCTCAGGATCATCCAGAAGATTAGCTGAGTAATGAACCGATGAAGGGTTTACGGGATGGGATGAGTGTGGCATATGTACTGAAGTTTCCTCCCAATCTAAATTTCCTAGAATAAAAAAGAAAAATAGGTCCAGATTTCACTATTGCAACAAAAATTTTCATGGCTTTAGGCATTTCAGCATTAACAGTTTACCTTTGATATCATTGTAAGAAACAGGTGGTGACCCAGGCACACTGTTCAGATTAGCTCGATGCGTTGAGCTGTCATATGAGAAGCACCTGAAACATAAAGACAGCTCAATAAGATGACCAGGCTGATGATAAGCCTAGAAAGAAAAAGAATAATAAGATGAACCATGACAGCTTGGCAATAGATGACAAAGCATGTTTTCAGCAGAAGGAAATCCAGTTGACCACCACCTTTAAGACATGCACACTTTAATAGGGTTAACAAGATACACTTCTGTGGCCTCAATACCCCAGCATGCAAAGGAAACAGATTATGACAGACATTTCACCATCAAAATGAGATGTGGAAAAAATATTTGAAGGCTGTTCTTAAGTTAATCAGTAGCAGAACAAGTCCATAAAGGCATATTATCATCATTAAATTTGATAAAGGAAAGCAGAAGAGAGATATTTTCCATCACTCAGAAAAGACCAAAGAGTTTCAATATAATTTACCATTTTCCATCCTTCAGACCTAGGAATTCCTTAGTCCTGAAAAAATAGTGTATTAATTTACTAGCTACTCCTCTCTATTAAGTACTAATGTAAAGTGGATGCATAGCAAGACTTTAATTTTCAAATTAATTTTACAGGTATTCTTACCTTGCAAATGAATGGTGTCTTACAGTAGATGGGAATGATTCCACTGACTCATAATCTGGGACATGCACCTTCCGATCGCGGGAGAAATTTCTTGAGGGTACCAAGAGCTGCCCATAAGATATTTCCTGGAGAAATATAGGACAATATTCCAAAACAATTTCAAATCAAATATGTTATGATTTCTATACATCTTAGCAGTTGTGTGCAGTTTATATACTATATACTGTACTTACTTGACCATCTTGCCCTCTTTCAAGACCTAGCAAATCAAAAGGGTCAAGCCCATCATTAATTGATGAAAGGGGTCTTGGTCCTGAAGTGTTGCGTCTCCTTTGACCCTCTTTCCGCAAATCATTTCTGAAACAGAGATTAAGTTATTTAAGGACAGCCAAAATAATGATAGGACAATTTTTCCTTATTTGAAAAGAAAAGTAACAAACCTTGAATGCCTCCCTCCTTTGTTGTATGGAATTGATGAAAATACAAGAAATGGAACTTTGTGGGCAGAAACAAGGACAAGTCTTTCATCTCTAAAATGCTGACCTCTTCGGGGTTGAACCATGCGAACTTCTCTCACTTGAGAAGAGTGAAATGCATCTTGAAGTGTTTGAGTTTTGATCCGATCTTTAACAAGAAAATTTGAACAAATTGTTAACCTGACACACCAAAGAATGCCATGAAAGCAAAAGAGACTTCTATGAGAACCAATTTAAGAGTACTTACGAGAACTAGGTAAACCAGATATACTCTCACTACTACTGTAATTGTGTTGGTGTTTTTCATCTGCGAGAGAACCTTGATGGTACACCAGTCGCTTCCTGTGGCTAATTGAGCCTAGGCGCCTTTCAAAGCCTGACTCACTTCCAGTTGTGTTCGTCCTACAAAATGAAACAAGCACTTTAGTTCATGTACAGTCAAGGAGTATACTCTATTCTATTCTATTCATTGTTCAATTTTACCTTTCTCGAAACGGCGTTGATGTCAGCTTGGTAAAAACATCCTGGTCACCTTGTTTGAATGGGGTATGATTGAGATCAGAACCATAACTATTTAATCGAGTTGGGCTTCTTGCCAAGATTGGAGAGCGTTTAACATAAAGGGTTTTGGTTTCACGTAGAGGTGTTTCCTTGTGGTGGATATCAGCTTTTGGAATGGATTCATCATTTTCTTGAAGATCAAGCTTTTTGGAGGTATTAGTAGAAGTAGTTTGATTTCTTGAAAAAAAACTGAGATTGGTGTCTCTGTGAGTGCCATCTAATGATATATTTGACAGGAAACTTAAAGCGGCAATTCTTCTCCGAGAACGGTTTCTCTTTAGGGCGACAGCCATTGAAAATTGCTTTAAGATCACTGTTTCTTAAGGAGAAACATAACCAAACGAAGTGTTTACCCTCAGTGAATCGGGGTTACCGTCCAATGTACGGAACTTGCAGGCATGTCATTTCAATGTGAGCCAGTGTAATATCCAGAAGTGCATAGTACTTAATTTTAAAAGTCGTCCTGGCGTGGAAAGTTAGTAATTTGAGGTAAATTTGCGTTTACGTCCCGACTTTTGCTGATAACGTCGACTGCTAATCTAACTAGGTAGAGGAGAGGGAGGGGGTGGGGGCTTGTTCTTCGATCTTGTCTTCTTCTTAAATGCAGGTTGCAGGTTGTACTAAAAAAGTGTAGCAAAGGCAGTGATGAACGCCTCAATGCCTTGAGGGCGGCGGGTTTGAAAAAGCTTAGGTCCCAGCATTACTTTAGGCTGGGTCCCAGCCCGAAGCACGTTACTCTTATGGCATTCGAAGCCTAAAGTAATGCTGGGACGACTTTAAACGGCGCCGGTGATGTGTGCATGTGGTGAGACATTTATTTTGTGATCCACTTTGATCCGATTGTTGTTCTCGACTTTTCTTGAAACAATCGTTCAACAGGCTGATTTTTACCCTTGTACTGTTTCGAAAGTGCAGTTAAAGACAAATCACTTGCTTTAAAAGATCACCCTCGCAGCTAACCTCTCACAGGAGGCACCAACAGCTCCAAAGTACCTCACGTGGAAAGTTGATTCTTGAATTATGTTAATTTTGAATCGTTGTTCGTAATTTGCATGATATTTAACCAATTCAACCTCTCATTCACTTGCTATCTAAGTAGTTATTAATTTATTTGCCAATCAAGTTTGAAATGAATGAATGCATATCATTTAACTGTAGATCATTTTGTTTTAATGCTAAAGCTTTCCTGTTCAAATCAGCCTGTGTCATCTTAAATTGATGTCTACTTAATTTTTTTATTTCATGCTCATGTTGCAGGTGACTGCGCCCATTCATTCAGCATGATCATGATGCAAGCTTGTAAACAGTAAGTTTTTCTATGTCTAATCATGCTTGCTTCTCTCAAACGCACTTTCTGTCGTAGAGCGTTGAGGGCCATTATTAAGCGAGTAAAGCTTGATCACTTAAAAGTTGAGGGGGAGGTAGGTCGCTAGCGGGCATTCGTGGGCCTCAGGTAGGGTTGGATTGCCGGATTGTCGCAAGCTGGTATCGGAGTGAAAAAGGGGGATTACGCAGGGAAAAGGGAAATTGTCGCAAGCGGGCATTTCCGTTCAGGCACGAAGTGTTGCCTACCTTGAGGGTGATGGTGCCACAAGCCCCCGAGTCATACAAGGCGAGGGGCGACAGGCAACCGACTGTCTGTCTCTCTCGCACTCACGAGATGAGCAGGTGCCGGGCCGTGCTGGACCAACAAAAAATTTTTCAAAGAAACTGTTGGGCAATTAATTAATTCTTGCAAGAAGTTTACTGATAGGGAGACCGAGAGAAGGTTGGCAACTGGCAACACTTCGCGCCGATGCCCGCTGGCGACAATCCTACACTTTCTACCCGTTGGCCCATCATGCCCGCTAGCGATCGGATCCCGTTGTGGGTCCACGTGTGCATTAGATTTTGTCTTGTAATGCTGAAATTGCTGCTCCTGAAACTTTATCTGAAAATGGCTCGGAAAATGGCTCTGCTCTTGATTAGGAAGTTGGTGTTGGGGTGAATGTGAATGACGGTGACGTCAACTCTTGAATAAGTAGTAGGCTCCATTCACGGTTGTGATGATCAGTTTGAAGGAAATATGTCTGTTCTCAGGGAGGAATCTGGCTCGTTGGAATGCGCCACGGTGAATCCCGTCTGGTTCTATCTTGCCGTTGACGTCCACGTCGACGCGGTAAGCCGAGCTTGGTCGCGCCGTCCAGGATGTACCAGGCGAGCGGCCGGCGGCTGATCCGCGGGGAGCGCTGGAAGGTGAGTTAGCCGCAGCCGCGGCCGTGGTACTCGTCCTGTGAGAGGAGAGGGTCAGGTCGTCGAGGGTCATGGGGGGCTGCAGACCAGGCCTGACCAGGCGCACCGCGCACGGCACGTACTGCTGCGGCAGCCTGGGGGCGGGGCGGGGCGGGGCGGGGTGGGGCGGGGCGGGGCGGCGTGAGGGGGAAAGACTCTTGCCACCACGGGGTAGTGCGCGAGCGGTGCCCACCTCTAGGTAAGACCCCTCACTCTCTTTCTCTCTATCCCTCTCTATGCCTCTCTCTTTCTCTATCCTCCCCTCTCTCTCTCTCTATTCCCCCCCCCTCTCTCTTCCTCTCTATCCCCAGCTCTCTCTCTCTTTCTCTCTCACTCGCTCTCTGTTTACTTTGGTCCTTAGCCAATCGACCCGATCGAAGTTCTCGCTCCTTCAGCCGTGCGGTTATTATCAACGAGCTTGTTGTGCCAATATCGTCACCCCACTACCCTCCCTCCTTACGGACTGGCGGTCGGGCGTTTAATTTATCTTAAGTACTTGACCGCCTTTCGGGCGCATGCGCAGCAGAGTTGCAAGCGCAGAACGGTGTCACGGCTGCAGCAGCCCGCCCCATCCGCCCTTACACGACGGTGTTGCCATCCTTGAACAAACACGGCGGTGCTCTACGAGCGTTTATGCGAGTTCGCACCTTCCGACCGGCACATCGTGCGTTTGAACAGGTGTCCGTGAGGTACCGGAGGATGGGTGCGAAGGAGTGGACGGTTAGCGTGTTGAGGCGGGGGCGGGTGGGGCGGGGATGATGCGGAGTTTCCGGTTCAATTTCCGGTGTGCAAGCCATCTTAGTGAAGGGAAGGCCGGAGGTAGGCCACTGTGCGGGTCTGACCGCCCCGCCCCGCCCCGCCCCGCTTGTGCCAGGCGGCTTCTCTTCGTTTGCCAGCAGCCTAGCCTCCTCCTTCCCCATCCTGTTTGTGGACACTGGACGCAGCACCCTGCTGATGTATACCTCTCCGCCCGGCCCCGCACCCCTCTAACCCTTTTGAAGTTCGGTAAAGGAAATGTTTGGAAGCATTTAATAATGGAGCGCGGTCCCTCCGCGCCGCGCTGCGCCACTCACGTCGACGTGGTCCTGGCTGAGCTCGGCGTCGTCCTCGGACTTCTTGAAGTAGGACAGCACGTGCCGCCAGCCCCGACCGTCCAGGCCCTCCCCTCCCGCTCCCAGCGGTCGTAGTCCCAGCGGCTGGCGCGCATGTACATCACGCCGTTGATGGTGGACGTGCCTCCCAACAGCCGTCCTGCCATAACAAAATAAGAACAAGTTTATGGTTAAAAGTATATAGTTCAACATTATATGCTTTACCGCTGACACGGTGCAATGCGCACTGAAGCTTTTCGTTAATGTGGCGGGCGAGTTTCTGCACGCAGTGCCCAACGATATGGTGCTTTGAGCGTTTGTATGCCGCAGGAGGCCGGATTCTCCTGACTAATTCCGGTATCCTCTCTCATTACCCACACCCACCCTCCTTCCTCTCAGTCTTTTGCTTTAATTACCCCCTCCCCCTTCTTCCCACCAACTATCTGTGTGTCTAGAGAAGTTTGCAGCACTTCAGGTGGCGAGGCGCGACACGCGCGCGGCGCGCACGGTACCGCCCTACCGAGACTCGGCCGCACCAACGCCATGCAGCCGCCAGCCGCCGAGGTATATAAGTTTCACTTTCCATACACTTCCCTTCTCTCTCTCTCTCTCTCTCTCTCTCTCTCTCTCTCTCTCTCTCTCTCTCTCTCTCTCTCTCTCTCTCTCTCTCTCTCTCGCTCGCTCGCTCAGGGAGTGTAGTTGTGTGCCAGCCAGATTCCCCTATGCAATCCTGAGGGTAGTCAGGAGTTACGCCCCTGTGCTGGTGTGTGCACGTGTGATTGTGTGTGTGTGTGTGTGTGCGCGCGCGCGCGCGCGCTTGTACCAGGAGAGAGTGTTTCACACCCCTGCGGTCTTCGCCTCTTCCTCCACCCCTTCCTCCGCCCACGCTGGGCTCTGGGTATGAGGCGGGGCAGGGCGGGGCGGGGCGGGGCGGGGCGGGGCGGGGCGGGGCGGGGCGGGGCGGGGTGGGGCGGGGCGGGGCGGGGTGGGGCGGGGAGGGGAGGGGCGGGGCGGGGTGGGGCTGGGCGGGCGGACCAATCTGCTGAGTGTGGTCTTTGGTCGGGGTGGCTCCGACTCCACCCGCCCCGTCTTGTAGTGCACTCCCGACTCAAGTTCGGTGACAAGCTTGCCTGCGTGGCGGGGCGGGGCGGGGCGGGGCGGGGCGGGGCGGGGCGGGGCGGGGCGGGCCGGAGGGTGGCGGGGCGGAGGCTGTTGATGAAGCCCAGACCGCCGCACCCCGCGCCGCGCCGCCCCGCGCCCCGCCCCACCCCGCGGCACTGTCACTTTGGCCGTGCGTGCTGTCCTGGTCTCGTTCTACTCCACAGTGCGGATCATTCAGCCCCCGCTCCCTCCACTTTACCCCACCTCACCTTACCCCACCTCACCTCACCCCGCCCCGCGACCGCGCCCTGCCACCGCAACCATAGACATTGCGGTCGAGGGGCGGGGGCGGGGAGTAGTGAGGGGGGCGGGGAGAAGGAAAAGCACAGCACAGCCCCATAAAGACGTACTACTCTATTCGACACGGCAACTTTTGGGGCGTCTGGCGGCTCACCGACGGCGTGGTGCTCGACACCTACCCCCCCCCCCCCTCTTTCCCGCCTTCCTCCCCGAGCCCCCCGCCGACCTGCTCCGCCGCTTCAATCCAATCCGCCGGCCACGTGAGCTGTCTACTGACGATCAGTTCCGGCTCGGACGGGACGGGCTGATCCTCGGGGAGCAGGGAGGAGAATCAGGCAAAAGTTTGGCCAACTTAATTTCGGCAATTAGATGAACACATCTTTCCCTTGCTGCGCTGCTGCGCTCCACCCACCCGCTCGCTCCCTGTCTCTCATCCCTCGCTCTCTCTCTCTCTCTCTCTCTCTCTCTCTCTCTCTCACTCTCTCTCTCTCTCTCTCTCTCTCTCTCTCTCTCTCTCTCTCTTCCCTCTCGCTCGCTCTCCCCCGCTGTCTCTCCCTCCTCTCTCTCACTCCCCCTCTGTTCTGAAGGATCCCGCTATGCCATCCGTGTCCGCAACGCGCTGCGGTGCTCCCAAGGTGCAGACGACCTGCCTGGCCTGCTTCCTGTCACTTCCGGGGGAAGGACCCTCTCCCCCTCCCCCCCTCCCCTCTACCTCCTCGGTGGCTGTCGCGCGCATTGTGGCTGCGCTCAGCTGTCAAGTATTCGTCCTCCGGATATAACGCGACGGGTATCGAAGTTTCTGCGATGCCATTCTTCTGATCCCGCAGGCAGAGCGCCGTGCTCGTCCCTCTTTGCCGTCTGATTCCGAGAATCGCTCTCACACTTCCGTCCTTGCCACACCCATGGCGGTGCCCTATGTTTGGGATGGCAGGACCTCATGAGTGCGACAAGGACGGTGGCGCAGAAACGGTCTTCGGAGTCAGACGGCTGCTGCTCCTGAGCGGAACAGCAGCGTCACGAGTTGAGTGAGGATCATTATTTGCATGGCTTTGGTGCGATGTGCGATATGAAGCCGGTGTCATGCCGGCTGCCTGCCTTCTTCGCTGCTCTCCCAAGGGAGAAACCACTCTGAATTTTGATGTACAGATTTTGGTAATATTTGGTTATTTTTATGAAGGTTTTTGTGAAGTTATCTGAATTTTTGCTGAGTTTTTTTTTGCAAATTTTGCTCGACATTCTTTGTAAAATTTTCTGGTTTCTTTCTTTTCTTGATTTCTCTGATTTCTTCTGTTTTTTCCTCATCTTTTGGCTGATTTTTTCTGCATTTTTCTGATTTTTTCTCTGATTTTTCTATTCAATTTTGAGGTGTAGAATAATCTCTTAGTGCTGCAACACAAGTTTCCCAGTATTAGACTATGCGCGCAGGCCATGCAGAATACGGAACCGCGTGGTTTTTGGACGATGTTTGACAGTGTAGCGCGCTCTGGTGATTGGCATAGCCTAGCAGACTGCTTTTTCCCTCTGCACGGTAAAAAAAAAAGCCCTGGGATTCCCAGGTTAGTTGGAAACCAGGAGATGCCCTGGAAATTATTTCCACGGGATCCCCTGGGAAATCCAGGGTTTACCCTGGGATTCTTAGGGGTGCCTTGGATTTCCAGGGGATGCCCTGAAAATAATTTCCAAGGCATCTCCTGGTTTCCAATTACCCTGGGATTCCCAGGGCTTGTTTTTACCGTGTGTTCCTGCTGGGATAAAGGGTACTCCTGGTGCTGCTCTTGCGACTATTGGGACTTCTGAAGGCAGCCAGGGAGAGGGGAGTTTAGTGCAGTACGTAGCATGGCGCGAAAAATCGTCTGGTTGGCCCTGACCGTGGCCGGCGGGGCAGCAAGACCACGGCTGCGTTCAGCACTGCTCCCACGCTGCAGCAGGGCGAGCAGGGCGGGGGCGCAAGTCACGGCGGGACGCATTCGAACTGGAATAACCGCGCGCCTGCTTCGGAGCTGTTTGTTGGATGGCATAAGGCCCAGCAGCAAGGTGAGGGTGTCGGTGTCGGTCCGCACGCAACCCTCATATTTCCGGCACCGCCACCACCGAATGCATCGTGAAAAGCTTGCTCACCGCGCCAGCAGCAGCTTTGGGGTTGGGGTGGTGTAAAGCGCCTTCCAGCTCACCCGCGCGCCGCGCGCTCCTTCAAGAAGACCGCGAGCGTTTTCCTTCGGCAGTTAAAGATGCCGTGGGGGGAGAGGGGAAAATCAATCATACGAAATGTTTACAATGATTTTTTTATACTTTAAATTTATAAGTATATTTTTTTTTCATTTGTTAGGTACTTTTCTTTTGCTTTTTCAAGGGAATAATTTAAATTTATAAGATAAATGTTGATGTATTTTCTTCCCTTTATTTCTGACTTTCTTTAAATTTGTTTTTAGTCCTTATGTTGATTTGTTCTCGACTTTTAGGATATTTTTCAGTATTTTGAGCGGGGGGATTCAATGATTTTCCAAAGTGATTCCCCCCTCACTTTCCCGCGTCGGGAACAGGTTTTGCTGAGGCCGTGTTTTTGAATATAGGGGATAGCGGAGCGTTGTAGAGCGCATCGCGACGGTGAGACGCTGACTGGGGCGGGGCGGGGCGGGGCGGGGCGGGGAGGGGCGGGGCGGGGCGAGCGGGCGAGGAAAGTCAGGTGAGACGGGGATGGAGAAGCGATGCTCTCGGCGAGGAGGTGCTTCCCTGTCGTGTGGCAGTGCGGGTGGTTGCGAGGAAGTGAGGGAGCGAGAATGGGAAAGAAAGAGAGAGCGAGAGAGAGAGAGATATGGAGGAACAAGACTATCATATATCATCGCCGCGCTCTGCGCTATCACATCGCCGCACGATGGGCGATGGGGGGAGGATGGGAGGATCGCGTTCCATTTGTCGGTACAGTATAACGAAAAGCGCCCCGCCCCGCCCCGCCCCGCCACTGCTTTGGCTCGCCCTGCAGACGCTTTGGTCGCGAGGTCCCTGACCTCACGGCCGCATTGCATCCCGCCGCCGCCTCAGCCACCCCCATAGCCCCAGCGCCTCCAACAAACACGTCTAGTTCCCCCATAGTGTTTGTATCTCAGCAATATGTCCTGCCCGTTAGAGTCCAGCAGCCCCCGGGGCCCCGGGGGGTGATTGTGATTGAACGACATGATGGCCATAGTCCCCAACCCCTTCTGCTCCCCAGCCAGACCTGCTGCTTAGCGTTCGCAATATTAACTGCAGTCGTAAACAATAATGATCATTCGACAAAACGGTCCGTGAAATCATTATAACTGTCCTATAAGGAGCCCACCTCCCAGATGGAACGGTTCTGCCTGCTGTCGCACCCTGTCGCCGCCCTCTCTCTCTCTCTCTCTCTCTCTCTCTCTCTCTCTCTCTCTCTGAGCCTCAAGTGTAGCGTGGCAGCCCGAGGACTGAAGCTCGAGGGAAATCAATACCCCTTCCCCCCCCTCCCCACCCCTCCCCTGCAGCCGGGCCCCGCGGGCGGTGGCAGCGGGTCCAGCCCCAATGAGCGGCTCTGCCGACCCAAACGCTGTCTACAATACTACAATACACGCCCCGGGGGCGGCGCGGGGGCGGCGCGGGGGCGGCGCGGGGGCGGCAGAGCGTCAGTCAGTTCGACCTCACTGAGCCGGCGGGGGACTGAGCGGCGCGGGGGGATGGAGCATCAAGGGATAGACTCAGGCCCCTCTGTTCGTCGAGTGAATTGCCGATGCCCCGAGTTGGGGTTTCAGTTTCGGGCTGCGGCAACCCCTGACCCCGCGTGTTTAGTTCCAACGACTCTTGCACGCCCGCGGGGTAACAATAATAACGACTAGCGCGGGTGTGCTATGCGCTCCGTTGCAAAAAGGTACGTCGATGCAAAAACGATCGTTCGATAATCGTCCATCATTTAGACAAGGTAGACGCACGTTAAAACCGTGTGAAGCTGAGCTAAATGTGCGCCTTCGGCGCGCTAAAATTAAAATATTTTCGCGATTTTGGTTGGCATGCCTGTCACCTCACATCCCACGCCTCACGCCTGCCGCTTCACTTCACGCCACCCCATCTTCCAGGCGGTCTCACCTTGCGCTTTCTCAGGGCTGAGCATTTAAAGTTAAAGTTAAATTTAAATTTAAATTTAGCTCAGCCAAAAATATTTCAAACTTCGTGCTAAGGAATTTTGACGACCGTTTCTTGTTGTGCGACGGCATGGCGTACTCGCCCGCGGCATGCATGAATGTCACGACACACTTGAAAGTGTGTGAGATAATACATTCAGCAGTGGGCGAGCAACATCCTAATGTGAAAAATCTTGGTGTGTAAATTTTGGTGTGCAAATTTTGTGCATTATAGTGAATATTTTCTCAAATTCTGTGTTTTTTCTTTTTATACTTTCCTTATTTTTTGTAAAGTGTTTCGAATTTTTCTGAAATTTTCTTAATTTATTTTTCCGAATTTTTCGGAATTTTCCCGAGTTCTTCCGTAGTTTTCTGAATTCCGCGGTGGACACACATACACCCCCGTCACGGGCGCCTGTCAGCAGTAGGGTAGGCAACCTCCTGACCTGTGTGACACTCGTGCCCGGCGGGCCTGCCTACCTGTTGGGCGCCTGGAGGCCGCAGGCGTGTAGTCTGAGCAGAGCTGCGGTCTGTTACGGTTTTCCTAGCGTGAGCAGGGCGCCCCTGCTGTTGCCAAAAGTCGCACCTCGAAATAAAAAATGCCATCCCGCCCATAATGTTGGGGGTGGGGGAGGGGGGGGGGCGATATTGGTGGTGTGCTGTGGGCCTCTGCTGAGAGGCCTACCTCTACCGCCCTAACCTCGCCATAACGCCAACCTAGATATTGAGTGCTGCGATCGGCGAGGCGTCGGCTTGGCTCGGCTCGGCTCGGGGTTATGGCCCAATCTGGTGGAGGTTTTCATGAGCAGGTAACGAGGAAGCAGCAAGCAGCCGGGCCAAGCCTCGCTCGCTCGCTCTCTCCGCAGCTTGTTCGGGGAAACACACTGAGGAGAAGCACGCTGCTCAACACTCCCAGAAGAATAGAATGTTTATGTTCCCTATCGTGCTTCTGTCTACTGATATATGTTTCGCGGTGCCTACAGAGGATTCCCTGTGAATTTCAGCGTGATCTGAGACTATCGATTTTTGGTCAAATTTCCAAAGGCTATAGCCTTTGCATTTTTAGTGATTTTGATGGAAAAACAATTTCCTTAAAACTGACGGGTGTTGTGCAGGCGGACTCTAGTGCAACCCCCGACCAACCCCCAAAGGTAAAATCATGCGAAAATCGGCGAAAAAACAACTGAAGTCTACCATCTGCCGATTCGCACTCACCTTGTCGATGCGAATAGGTATGCCTATCTACCGGCCTGGACGGGCCCCGCGCGGCTCAGAAGAATTATCTTTTCCGTGTCACTCTTTTGCGGCCAAAAAGATCCAATCGAGGGGGTAAGCTATTTAACGCATTTTTAACGCAGCTATTTTAAGCATCATACAACTCGAGGGAAAAAAGGTATTATTCTTCTCTCCCAAGACCGTTGCTAAAAAAAAAATAAAAATGAAAAAGCAAAATTTCTGCGGCGCTCGGGTTCGAACCCGAGATCTTCTGAGCAGGTGCCCGCTGCTCTAACCACTACACCACAGACTTCTGCTGTCAGAGGCACTGCAAGCACCACATAGCTTCCGAAAATGTCTTGTTACCAGGAGCCGATTTCGAGGAGGTTACCTCCTCGCCTCTTCTGAACTCCGGGTTGAATACGGCTCGTTTCGCACGATTTTCTCTCAAACATGCAGGCGCGGGCTGGCGTCGAATGGGTTGCCTACCCATAAGGCGCCGATTGAACAATTGACTATTCCTTGCGTAAAATGCGAATTTCTCCCAAACCAAGAACGGTATCGTGTCCTGGTCGACTCTAGTGCACCCCCAGACCAACCCCCAAGGGTGAAATCATCCGAAAATCGGCGAAAAAAAATTATTAGGTCGACCGAGATTCGAACACGACAAAAGCGACCCGACAGCCTAGTTGGTTTGGGACGGGGGACGGGTGTGCTAACCACTAGGCTGTCGGATCGCACACCTCTTGGCGATGCGAATTGGAATCCCTATCTACCGGCCTGGACGAGCTCCGCGCGGCGCAGAAGAGTTTTCTTTTCCGAATAGGATTCCGAATTTCTCCCTAAGCAAGAACGGTATCGTGCTTCTGGCTACTGACATATGTTTCACAGTGCATACAGAGGATTCCCTGTGAATTTCAACGTGATCTGAGACTTTCGATTTTTGGTCAAATTTCCAAAGGCTATAGCCTTTGCATTTTTAGGGATTTTTGTCCAAAAACATTTTTCCTCCAAATTGACGGGGTTTGTGCAGAGGGGCTCTAGTGCACCCAGAGACCAACCCCGGAAGGTGAAATCATCCGAAAACCGGCGAAAAAAAATTATTAGGTCGACCGAGATTCGAACACGACAAAAGCGACCCGACAGCCTAGTTGGTTTGGGACGGGGGACGGGTGTGCTATCCACTAGGCTGTCGGATCGCACATCTCTTGGCGATGCGAATTGGAATCCCTATCTACCAGCCTGGACGAGCTCCGCGCGGCGCAGAAGAATTTTCTTTTCCCTGTCACTTTTTTAGGGCCCAAAAGATCCAATCGAGGGGATAAGCTATTTAACGCATCATACAAACTCGAAGGAAAACAGGTATTCTTCATCTCTCCCAAGACCGTTGCTATGAAAAAGCAAAATTTCTGCGGCGCTCGGGTTCGAACCCGAGATCTTCTGAGCAGGTGCCCGCTGCTCTAACCACTACACCACAGACTTCTGCTGTCAGAGGCACTGCAAGCACCACATAGCTTCCGAAAATGTCTTGTTACCAGGAGCCGATTTCGAGGAGGTTACCTCCTCGCCTCTTCTGAACTCCGGGTTGAATACGGCTCGTTTCGCACGATTTTCTCTCAAACATGCAGGCGCGGGCTGGCGTCGAATGGGTTGCCTACCCATAAGGCGCCGATTGAACAATTGACTATTCCTTGCGTAAAATGCGAATTTCTCCCAAACCAAGAACGGTATCGTGTCCTGGTCGACTCTCGTGCACCCCCAGACCAACCCCCAAGGGTGAAATCATCCGAAAATCGGCGAAAAAAAAATTATTAGGTCGACCGAGATTCGAACACGACAAAAGCGACCCGACAGCCTAGTTGGTTTGGGACGGGGGACGGGTGTGCTAACCACTATGCTGTCGGATCGCACACCTCTCGGCGATGCGAATTGGAATCCCTATCTACCGGCCTGGACGAGCTCCGCGCGGCGCAGAAGAGTTTTCCTTTCCGAATAGGATTCCGAATTTCTCCCTAAGCAAGAACGGTATCGTGCTTCTGGCTACTGACATATGTTTCACAGTGCATACAGAGGATTCCCTGTGAATTTCAGCGTGATCTGAGTCTTTCGATTTTTGGTCAAATTTCCAAAGGCTATAGCCTTTGCATTTTTAGGGATTTTGGTCCAAAAACATTTTTCCTCCAAATTGACGGGGTTTGTGCAGAGGGGCTCCAGTGCACCCAGAGACCAACCCCGGAAGGTGAAATCATCCGAAAACCGGCGAAAAAAAATTATTAGGTCGACCGAGATTCGAACACGACAAAAGCGACCCGACAGCCTAGTTGGTTTGGGACGGGGGACGGGTGTGCTAACCACTAGGCTGTCGGATCGCACACCTCTTTGGCGATGCGAATTGGAATCCCTATCTACCAGCCTGGACGAGCTCCGCGCGGCGCAGAAGAATTTTCTTTTCCCTGTCACTTTTTTAGGGCCCAAAAGATCCAATCGAGGGGGTAAGCTATTTAACGCATCATACAAACTCGAAGGAAAACAGGTATTCTTCATCTCTCCCAAGACCGTTGCTAAAAAAAAATAAAAATGAAAAAGCAAGATTTCTGCGGCGCTCGGGTTCGAACCCGAGATCTTCTGAGCAGGTGCCCGCTGCTCTAACCACTACACCACAGACTTCTGCTGTCAGAGGCACTGCAAGCACCACATAGCTTCCGAAAATCTCTTGTTACCAGGAGCCGATTTCGAGGAGGTTACCTCCTCGCCTCTTCTGAACTCCGGGTTGAATACGGCTCGTTTCGCACGATTTTCTCTCAAACATGCAGGCGCGGGCTGGCGTCGAATGGGTTGCCTACCCATAAGGCGCCGATTGAACAATTGACTATTCCTTGCGTAAAATGCGAATTTCTCCCAAACCAAGAACGGTATCGTGTCCTGGTCGACTCTAGTGCACCCCCAGACCAACCCCCAAGGGTGAAATCATCCGAAAATCGGCGAAAAAAAATTATTAGGTCGACCGAGATTCGAACACGACAAAAGCGACCCGACAGCCTAGTTGGTTTGGGACGGGGGACGGGTGTGCTAACCACTAGGCTGTCGGATCGCACACCTCTTGGCGATGCGAATTGGAATCCCTATCTACCGGCCTGGACGAGCTCCGCGCGGCGCAGAAGAGTTTTCCTTTTCCGAATAGGATTCCGAATTTCTCCCTAAGCAAGAACGGTATCGTGCTTCTGGCTACTGACATATGTTTCACAGTGCATACAGAGGATTCCCTGTGAATTTCAGCGTGATCTGAGACTTTCGATTTTTGGTCAAATTTCCAAAGGCTATAGCCTTTGCATTTTTAGGGATTTTGGTCCAAAAACATTTTTCCTCCAAATTGACGGGGTTTGTGCAGAGGGGCTCTAGTGCACCCAGAGACCAACCCCGGAAGGTGAAATCATCCGAAAACCGGCGAAAAAAAATTATTAGGTCGACCGAGATTCGAACACGACAAAAGCGACCCGACAGCCTAGTTGGTTTGGGACGGGGGACGGGTGTGCTATCCACTAGGCTGTCGGATCGCACACCTCTTGGCGATGCGAATTGGAATCCCTATCTACCAGCCTGGACGAGCTCCGCGCGGCGCAGAAGAATTTTCTTTTCCCTGTCACTTTTTTAGGGCCCAAAAGATCCAATCGAGGGGGTAAGCTATTTAACGCATCATACAAACTCGAAGGAAAACAGGTATTCTTCATCTCTCCCAAGACCGTTGCTAATGAAAAAAGCAAAATTTCTGCGGCGCTCGGGTTCGAACCCGAGAGCTTCTGAGCAGGTGCCCGCTGCTCTAACCACTACACCACAGACTTCTGCTGTCAGAGGCACTGCAAGCACCACATAGCTTCCGAAAATGTCTTGTTACCAGGAGCCGATTTCGAGGAGGTTACCTCCTCGCCTCTTCTGAACTCCGGGTTGAATACGGCTCGTTTCGCACGATTTTCTCTCAAACATGCAGGCGCGGGCTGGCGTCGAATGGGTTGCCTACCCATAAGGCGCCGATTGAACAATTGACTATTCCTTGCGTAAAATGCGAATTTCTCCCAAACCAAGAACGGTATCGTGTCCTGGTCGACTCTCGTGCACCCCCAGACCAACCCCCAAGGGTGAAATCATCCGAAAATCGGCGAAAAAAAATTATTAGGTCGACCGAGATTCGAACACGACAAAAGCGACCCGACAGCCTAGTTGGTTTGGGACGGGGGACGGGTGTGCTAACCACTATGCTGTCGGATCGCACACCTCTCGGCGATGCGAATTGGAATCCCTATCTACCGGCCTGGACGAGCTCCGCGCGGCGCAGAAGAGTTTTCCTTTCCGAATAGGATTCCGAATTTCTCCCTAAGCAAGAACGGTATCGTGCTTCTCGCTACATATGTTTCACAGTGCATACAGAGGATTCCCTGTAAATTTCAGCGTGATCTGAGTTTTTCGATTTTTGGTCAAATTTCCAAAGGCTATAGCTTTTGCATCTTTAGGGATTTTGGTCCAAAAACATTTTTCCTCCAGTTTGACGGGGTTTGTGCAGAGGGGCTCTAGTGCACCCAGAGACCAACCCCGGAAGGTGAAATCATCCGAAAACCGGCGAAAAAAAATTAATAGGTCGACCGAGATTCGAACACGACAAAAGCGACCCGACAGCCTAGTTGGTTTGGGACGGGGGACGGGTGTGCTATCCACTAGGCTGTCGGATCGCACACCTTTTGGCGATGCGAATTAGAATCCCTATCTTCCAGCCTGGACGAGCTCCGCGCGGCGCAGAAGAATTTTCTTTTCCCTGTCACTTTTTTAGGGCCCAAAAGATCCAATCGAGGGGGTAAGCTATTTAACGCATCATACAACCTCGAAGGAAAACAGGTATTCTTCTTCTCTCCCAAGACCGTTGCTAAAAAAAAAAAAAAATGAAAAAGCAAAATTTCTGCGGCGCTCGGGTTCGAACCCGAGAGCTTCTGAGCAGGTGCCCGCTGCTCTAACCACTACACCACAGACTTCTGCTGTCAGAGGCACTGCAAGCACCACATAGCTTCCGAAAATCTCTTGTTACCAGGAGCCGATTTCGAGGAGGTTACCTCCTCGCCTCTTCTGAACTCCGGGTTGAATACGGCTCGTTTCGCACGATTTTCTCTCAAACATGCAGGCGCGGGCTGGCGTCGAATGGGTTGCCTACCCATAAGGCGCCGATTGAACAATTGACTATTCCTTGCGTAAAATGCGAATTTCTCCCAAACCAAGAACGGTATCGTGTCCTGGTCGACTCTAGTGCACCCCCAGACCAACCCCCAAGGGTGAAATCATCCGAAAATCGGCGAAAAAAAATTATTAGGTCGACCGAGATTCGAACACGACAAAAGCGACCCGACAGCCTAGTTGGTTTGGGACGGGGGACGGGTGTGCTAACCACTAGGCTGTCGGATCGCACACCTTATGGCGATGCGAATTAGAATCCCTATCTACCAGCCTGGACGAGCTCCGCGCAGAAGATTTTTCTTTTCCCTGTCACTTTTTTAGGGCCCAAAAGATCCAATCGAGGGGGTAAGCTATTTAACGCATCATACAAACTCGAAGGAAAACAGGTATTCTTCATCTCTCCCAAGACCGTTGCTTAAAAAAAAATAAATTAAAAAGCAAAATTTGTGCGGCGCTCGGGTTCGAA
This sequence comes from Frankliniella fusca, assembly GCA_029379305.1. Lineage (NCBI taxonomy): Eukaryota > Metazoa > Arthropoda > Insecta > Thysanoptera > Thripidae > Frankliniella > Frankliniella fusca. Next base: position 1,312,200 of record JAHWGI010001278.1, on the reverse strand, counting down.
CCCGAGAGCTTCTGAGCAGGTGCCCGCTGCTCTAACCGCTACACCACAGACTTCTGCTGTCAGAGGCACTGCAAGCACCACATAGCTTCCGAAAATGTCTTGTTACCAGGAGCCGATTTCGAGGAGGTTACCTCCTCGCCTCTTCTGAACTCCGGGTTGAATACGGCTCGTTTCGCACGATTTTCTCTCAAACATGCAGGCGCGGGCTGGCGTCGAATGGGTTGCCTACCCATAAGGCGCCGATTGAACAATTGACTATTCCTTGCGTAAAATGCGAATTTCTCCCAAACCAAGAACGCTATCGTGTCCAGGTCGACTCTAGTGCACCCCCAGACCAACCCCCAAGGGTGAAATCATCCGAAAATCGGCGAAAAAAAATTATTAGGTCGACCGAGATTCGAACACGACAAAAGCGACCCGACAGCCTAGTTGGTTTGGGACGGGGGACGGGTGTGCTAACCACTAGGCTGTCGGATCGCACACCCTCTTGGCGATGCGAATTGGAATCCCTATCTACCGGCCTGGACGAGCTCCGCGCGGCGCAGAAGAGTTTTCCTTTCCGAATAGGATTCCGAATTTCTCCCTAAGCAAGAACGGTATCGTGCTTCTGGCTACTGACATATGTTTCACAGTGCATACAGAGGATTACCTGTGAATTTCAGCGTGATCTGAGACTTTCGATTTTTGGTCAAATTTCCAAAGGCTATAGCCTTTTGATTTTTAGGGATTTTGGTCCAAAAACATTTTTCCTCCAAATTGACGGGGTTTGTGCAGAGGGGCTCTAGTGCACCCAGAGACCAACCCCGGAAGGTGAAATCATCCGAAAACCGGCGAAAAAAAACTATTAGGTCGACCGAGATTCGAACACGACAAAAGCGACCCGACAGCCTAGTTGGTTTGGGACGGGGGACGGGTGTGCTAACCACTAGGCTGTCGGATCGCACACCTCTTGGCGATGCGAATTGGAATCCCTATCTACCAGCCTGGGGGCTGTCCAGTAGCTATGCTGTGCGGTGCTGTGCCGTGCTGTGCCGTGCAACCAATAACCCCCTCCTTTCTAAGCGCGGGCACTCTGCAGGCAGGCGAGATATCATTCGACATTTATTTGCTATTGTACGTAACTTTTCCGTATTTTTCTCAGCTCAGCGGCCAATAAAGACCAATCCCCGCCTCATCCACCTGTAGACTGATTCCGCAAAGCGGTTAGAGTGGCCTCTCAGGTGTCCTCTCTCTTGCTCTCTATGACGTCGCCCCATGAGAGTGACTAAGACAGAGCGACGAAACCGCCTTGCGGAATCAGCCTGCTGAGCTGAGAGCCCGCGTTTGGAGGAGAAGGGGTTGTTGGTAGCACGGCACAGTACGGCACAGCACCGCACAGCATAGCTACTGGACAGCCCCCTGGACGAGCTCCGCGCGGCGCAGAAGAATTTTCTTTTCCCTGTCACTTTTTTAGGGCCCAAAAGATCCAATCGAGGGGGTAAGCTATTTAACGCATCATACAACCTCGAAGGAAAACAGGTATTCGTCTTCTCTCCCAAGAACGTTGCTTAAAAAAAAAAAAAAAACTGAAAAAGCAAAATTTCTGCGGCGCTCGGGTTCGAACTCGAGAGCTTCTGAGCAGGTGCCCGCTGCTCTAACCACTACACCACAGACTTCTGCTGTCAGCGGCACTGCAAGCACAACATAGCTTCCGAAAATGTCTTGTTACCAGGAGCCGATTTCGAGGAGGTTACCGCCTCGCCTCTTCTGAACTACGGGTTGAATACGGCTCGTTTCGCACGATTTTCTCTCAAACATGCAGGCGCGGGCTGGCGTCGAATGGGTTGCCTATCCATTAGGCGCCGATTGAACAATTCACTATTCCTCGCGTAAAAAGCGAATTTCTCCAAAACCAAAAACGCTATCGTGTCCAGGTGGACTCCAGTGCACACCCAGACCAACCCCCAAGCGTGAAATCATTCGAAAATCGGCGGAAAAAAAAGGATGATCGACCGAGATTCGAACACGACAAAAGCGTCCCGACAGCCTAGTTGGTTTGGGACGGGGGAACGGTATGCTAACCACTAGGCTGTCGGTTCGCACACATCTTGCCGATGCGAAAAGGATTCCGTATCTGCCGGCCTGGCCTAGAATGGCCCGGGGCGCGCAGAAGAGTTTTCCTTTCCGAATAGGATTACGAATTTCTCCCTTACCAAGAACGGTATCGTGCTTCTGTCTACTAATATATGTTTCACAGTGCCTACAGAGGATTCCCTGTGAATTTCAGAGTGATCTGAGACTATCGATTTTTGGTCAAATTTCCAAAGGCTATATATAGCCTTTGCATTTTTAGTGATTTTGATGGAAAAAATAATTTCCTTAAAACTGACGGGTGTTGTGCAGGCGGACTCTAGTGCACCCCCCGACCAACCCCCAAAGGTGAAATCATTCGAAAATCGGCGAAAAAACAACTGAAGTCTACCATCTGCCGATTCGCACTCACCTTGTCGATGCGAATAGGTATGCCTATCTACCGGCCTGGACGGGCCCGGACGGGGGTGGAGACGCCTTCTTTACCGCTCAAATCAAGACCGGTATCGTGCTTCTGGCGACTGAAACATGTTGTACAGTGCGTAAAGGAAGTCCTTGAAGGATCCTCCGCCGTTTGTAGCTCACGACAGTGCGCTTGGGCGCTTTGGACGACCTGTTGCAGGCCTGTTAGTCTAAATGGAAGGGCGATGCTGGCTATTCATTATATTTTTGTGCTCGCGAATAAACCGAGTTTGAAATCTGTCTGGCGGCGTGGGTGGCCCCGCTCTGCTTTGGTCGGTCTGGCTCGCGCGCTGATGTGGACTTCCGTCACGCCGCCCCGGCCGGTCCTGCTCTACCCTGCCCTGCACGGTGTGCCCAGCGTTTCCGAATGATGCGCGCGCGCTCAGCGCACTGCTGGTCGTAACTTTCCATGAAAAATAAAAACGTAAAAAATTGGCGTGCCTCTGACCAATTTATTTTGTTTGTGTTTTTATTTTATTTAAAACGGCGCGTGGGATGTCTTTTGAACGCTTGCGCGCGCACGTCGCTACACCAGGCCTGCCCCAGGCTGCTGCTTCTGTCTTTTTCCGATTCGTCATTTTTAGTTGAACGGAGCGAAACGCTCCGCATGATTGGAAGGGTTTTTCGCGGGGATGGCTCCATAGCGCGTGCGTCGGGCGGCTGTGATTGACGCGCTCGCCCCTTCCCGCCCCTCTCCGCCCCGCCCCGCCCCGCCCCGCCCCGCCCCGCCCCGCCCCGCCCCGCCCCGCCCCGCCCCGCCCTGCCCTGCCCTATGCCTCTGCGCAGGCCTCTGGGGGTGATAAAGAGCGTCTCCGAAGTATAGTAACGAGCTCTTGCTCCAGAACGGAGGCGCGTGTTTCGCAGAATCCGCGGGCGTCCACTCGCGCCTTTTTCCTGTCTGTAGTGTATCTGTCCACTATTCATAAATATAAACTGTACGTGTCTCCCTGCTGGATCATTTAGCAGACTTATAGTCTCGCGTGCTGGCAGGGATCACTGCAGATAGAAACAACAGCAAATCAAGTTAATTTTCATGCCGGCCTTTACTGTAGTTTATTTTACTGGATTAACTGTACTTCCTGACAAGGAGGCAGAGTACAGCGTTTACCGTACCCTGTATCTAGAAGTACAGCGAATCCTGTAAGAAAGTAAAGTAAATCCAGTAAACTAAAGTACGGTAAGGGCTGTCATCAGAATAAACTGGATTTGCTGTAGCTTTTACAGTGATCCCACGCCTTTTACGAGACGAAGGGAACAATGTAAAAAATAGTTGTTGAAAAACAAACATTTTTAGGATGACAGATTTGTCGCACGGCAAAAACGAGTTCTGGGTTTCCCAGGGGAATTTGCGCATTCCCAGGAGGTATCATCTTTCCCAGGGGATGTCCTGGGTTTTCCAGGAATAACTCCTGGGAAAAACTACTTTTTTCCAGGACGTTCACTAGGATTCCAACTCTCCTGGGAATCCCAGGACTCGTTTCTACCGTGCGAAGAACAACACAAGTTGTTTTGGCCAGAAACAATCGATTTGTTTTAATACAACAATTTTATTGTAATGTTACAATTAATTTGTCATAGAGTCATTTCTGAACAGTATTGGTTGTTACATAACAATCGTTTTGTTATAAAATAACACGTGTTACTATTAAACTTAGCAACACTAGTGTTGCTAGGTAACAACAAAAGTTTCGACAGTGAATGTCTCTCGACTAATCAACCTAGTACACGTCACGAAAGCACATGATAATCTTTTGAGCTTTCCTGCCAATGCCGCGAAATATTGCAGATATTTAGATCAATATCTCACTGTCATTTTTCTCTCGTGTGCAGGGTGGCAAGAAATGGGACTTGAACTTGCCACATTCTTCTCCTCGAGGCTCTCCCAGGTGGTCGTGCCGTTCCGGCAAGTAGTCAAAACCTCAGAAATTTTTGTACACCTCGTAATTCAGAGCGAGGTTCTTGACTTAACGCCCTGCTTACCGCGTAAATCAGGCAAGAGAAAAAAAAATCTCACTCTTTTTCGATGAGACATCTGACTCTGGCATTTGCAGTGTGTACACCCAATACTTTCCTCTTTGTTAATCTTCACTCATCGTCACGATGCACAACATTTTCACGTAGAGTCAAGAAAGAAAGTGTGCAGCGTCCGCAGAGCAAAAAGAGATAAATCTGTCAATCTGTCCCAATGCACCGGGTGTTTCTTTGAATGCGTAACAGTGTTGCGGGTTTGCCCACCCCATTCGCACGGAAGGCGCCATGGCCCATGTAGCGCTGGTGAGTATGCAAACCCGCAAGACTGTTACGCATTCCACTGCTAGAAATTTCCACGGTAATTTACGGTTTTCCCCGTTCATTTTTTACCAGGCCCGGACCGTTTTTATTGGGTACGGTCCGTCCGTACTACCTATGACCGTAAATTTCACAAGGGCTTCTATTCCAACTTTTTTCGAAATTTCAAGAAACTGAAACTACGGAATTGGTCACGGAAAACACCGTACTTTTCGGATACGGTCGTCCCGTCACCAAGCAAAACGGGTTTTACCGTAGTATTTGGGGCATGCGGGTACGGAATTTTTAACAGTGTCAAAGGAACACCCGGTACCCCACACCATCCCTTACAACAGTTAGTTGTCCGGAATGAATCAATAAGATTTTGTCTGTCGAAGCCTCGCAGTGATGACGTGGTGTGGTGCGCGAGGGTATCGTCTTTGAGTGCCGCACGCTCACCTCTCCCCCTAAGGCCCTCTGGGCTCCGTATTCCTCTCCTTTGTCCTCCGCCTCGCGGCCTTCGGCCTAGCGGCCGCCGACAACTTCAGTGAAATGAGAACTGAATTCGGAATGAAGACTCCGCCGGCCGCACCTCCCCGGCCGCTTCCTCTTTCAGCCCACCTATAGTTCGGTGACGCGTCCGGAGTAATTGTTTCGAACGGGGCCGGCGCGGCGCGGCCGGCCGCAATGTGGGCTTAAAGTAGGTCACATGGCCCTCAGCAGGCTACAGGACCTACAGGCCATACGGCCAAAAGTACTCGGCCACGGGGCTCACTGGGCCAGTAACCATACTGTAACGCGTAGCGTGCTTGCTGACTTTCCTTGCTCCATCGTCGACGTCCCGGACTACCCCCTGTCCCCTGTCGCCAACCCGGACCCCGGCCGGGGGTAGACGGCACTGGCATCTCTCGTGCCCTGCAACCGGCCCCGGGCCCACCTCACTCAGGACCTACCCGCCACCGAACCAACCCCCTCCCCAAACCCCAACCCCAAACCCCTCCATCCCGGCTCGTGGCCTTAACCCTTCGCCCCACGGATTCACATTTACATTCCTTATCTTATCCTTTTCTGCTGTTACGTGGCGCTCAGGCCGCCCTGCCCTGCCTCCAGAGCCCTCCGCCACCCCTTCTCTCTCTCTCTCTCTCTCTCTCTCTCTCTCTCTCTCTCTCTCTCTCTCTCTCTCTCTCTCTCTCTCTTCCTGCTCCCACTGGCTGGAGGGATAAGGGGGCAGGAGTAGAAGCAGTCTTGGGGGAAGTTAAGCAAGAGGCTGGAGGACTGAGGATGAGAAGGGAGCTTCACCCTTCCCTTTGCCACGGGCCACGACTCCCGCCGGTCCTCTTACTCCCAGTCCGAGAAACAATAAAAGGCTGCCCTCCCGGTCTCTCCGCCATTTAATTTTCTTCCGAAATCGCGAGATAAAACGCAAGAGGGCGGCACCGTACGCTCCATTAATGTGAATTTGGTCCAAATCTTTCCTTCCTCCTCTGCCCCGGTCGGCCCTCACCGAGCCCCATTCACGCAAAGGCGGTCTCCAACTGAGCTGGTCCCTGGATTAGCCCTACTTGGAGGTCCTGGGGTCGGGCGATAAATGCCCAGTCTGCCCTCCTCCCACTACTCTCTGATATTCGAAATTTTCAATTTTACCGGTGGTGCAATGACTTAATTTGGTGATGTTGAATGACGGCCAACACACTGAAAGGCCAAAAATGTGTAAATGTCAAACAACTTCAGGACGGTACACTTTTCCACTCAGATGTGGGAATATGCGAATTCCCTGTGACCACTACGCTTCGGGCCCGTGGATGCAAAGAACTAACCGGCGTGCCTGCGTGTCGTCAGCCATTCCCCACCTCTCACCCACCCTTTCTCCGTACTTCCGCTGAGTTTGCAGTCGCCGCGTACAACGCCAGGCCGCGAAGGAGGCGGCCAGACACGAATTTGGACCGACAACAACACCTCGTCCTCATGACTAATGCCAGTCGTCCTATTTCAATATTGATGTTGCAGAAAGGCCCCCCTCAAACTCTTGGGGAACAGGACAGGGAGGGTTTGAACGGACGGGGACTGGAGGCTGGAGGGGTAAAGGCGAGGGAGGCAGTGCGAACGGGGTGGAGGGAGGGAACGGCCAGGTCGGGTTGAGTTAAGGTTAGGTTGGGTTAGATTATGTTAAGTTACGTTGAGTTAGGTTAGGGGAGATTAAGTTAGGTTCGGTCAAGTTATATTTTGCGTGCATATTATTTCTTCTCCTGCAAAAGGCAAAGTGGTTGTTTAGGGGGACTCTTAGTGTACCCCCAGACCAATCCCCATCGGGTTTCCGCACCGTAAAAATAGTCTCTTGTATTTCAAGATCTGTCTTGGACGTCCATTATAATTCTCCATAAGATCCAAGAAAGATCTTGAAATACAAGAAACTATTTTCGCTGAGCGTTGTGGAAACGCAGCGGTTCATGAGAGCGATTGCTTTGGGTTCTCTTCTAGATTTCCCCAAAGTCAGGCCGATATAGAGTTTTGGCGCCTGGTGCACGATTCCTAGAGTGTATTACGCAGGTTCCCTGTGAACCTGTGAATTGGAACCGAAATTGAAACGCGATCGGAGACTTGCGTGAAAATTTTCGATATTAGTTCGCAAGAAAAATGTTGCTCGAAATTAACGGTGTTTTCACCGTACCTTGCCGGATGGATGGAATGGTTTCTTTAGTGTTGATCTGGTTAGACAATTTTTCAAAAAGTTTGCACATTTGTTTTAAAAGTAGCGCTTTCTTTGCCACATTGAAATTGAGATTTATTTTTCTGGTTTCACATAAAGAGGCTTTACACTTCAGTTATGCTAGGTTTTTATCATTTCATGTTCGCTGCGAAACATGTGGGCCTCTATTGTCTGGCTCACATTTTTCAAAAACAATTTACAATAGAAAGATTTTGAAATGTTTTCATACTTTTAGATATACAACATTCTACTCTGTACATTTAGAATATCATCATAAAAGATGTAACACAATTCACACATTATATTCTGGTGGAGCAGTGTGTAACATCACTCAGTCGGAGCGGAGAAAATCATTTACTTGACATGATCTCCTTGCATAATCTACCAAACAGATCATTGAGTTCTTTTCTGTGAAAATAACGAACACTATTGAAAACAGATTGACGTGATACGGGCAGTGACTGTACACTTGCTTATTTTCCACATCATTTTTTTCTTTTACCTTTTTCCTTTTATAGCAGACACATAATGGATTTGTTTTGAGCAAAGTTAACGACACAACATTGAATTTAGGCGTTATTTGTCTATTACTGCACTGGAAATCCAAGTGAACGAATACCTGCAGGTGAGCGAATGTATGTCGCACACTCGCGGGTGAGCGAATGATCATTCGTACGCTTGTAGGTGTGCGAATGATCATTCACACACTTGTAGGTGTGCGAATGATCATTCACACACTTGTAGGTGTGCGAATGACTATTCGTACACTTGCAGGTGAGCGAATGGCCATTCGTACACTTGCTGAAACCCATGGAAAGGCCTGGCTTTCTAGGTGTGCGAATGGATATTCGCTCAAACCTAATAGTGTGCGAATAGTCATTCACACACCCACAAGTGTGCAAATAGTCATTCACACACCTACAAGTATGCGAATGGTTGTTCGCTTACCTACAAGTGTGAGACAAACATTCACACACCGGAGCGACATTCGTACACTTGGATTTCCAGTGTTTGGCCATTATATCATGATTCATAATCCTGTGAGCAAACAGCACCTAAGACATAAAACAAATATCATTTGCATCTTTTTTTAATTTTCTTTCTTTTCTTTAAAACTTTTAATCACAAAAATATATTATTATCAACAGGCATATCTTCGACATGACGAAATAAAATAAACTATCACACTGGTAAAAGCGCATAGTGAATTTTTTTTTGAGAATATCTATCTTTTGTTGTTGTAATTTTAAGTGCTTTATATGTGGTTTTTTTTCACCACTACTGACATCAAATATGATGCAGGTTATACTGCAAGAAATGGATGCACTCTTTAGAACTAACTATGCAATTCACCATGGGCTTTAATAGGTGCCTGAAAACTATTCGCAATAAACTGACTACATTTTTGAATTACATCACAGTCATGTTGGCGTCGTGTCGGGTCGGATATCCGGACGATCCTCACAGCTCTTAGTCACTCGCCGCACGCAGCTGACAGCAGCCGCAGGAGCCGCGGCCCGTCCCGCCGGCGGGACGGGCCAGGACGACATAACTTCATCGCCTGGAACTGAGAGGCCTAATCTGGAGAGATCACATTTTGCAAAAAGCTGGTCGCGAGAGAAGTTAATTAATGTTATCCCTTTTTCAGGGGGGGGACGCAAACAACGTAAGCACGCCGCGGAACCACTCAATCGTTGTGCGCAACTCCAGGCTCCAGGCCTCTCTATCCATCTCGTATGTTTCGCGTTCGCATTACATGAACATGTCCCCCTGGCACGGGCCGGAGCAGGGCGAACAGGGCCCGGGCCCGGGCCCCGGTGGCACCGGCAGGCCGGGCGCGTCGTCCTCGAAGGTGACCATCTTCTCCCTGGAGCGCGAGGACGCCATGCCCAGCCTGCGCGACGGTCCGCTGGGCGCGCGCAGGATGGCGGTGAGGTGGTGCGGGCCCGGGTGAAGCCCCGGCGGCCCCGGCGGCATGGGGATCTTGGGCGGGCCGGGCGGCTCCGGCACCTCGTCCTCCTCGGCCACCACGCCGGCCAGGTTGAACTCGCTCACGCTCCGGGGCACGAAGTACTCCATGAGGGGCTCGGGCGACAGGCGGCCGGAGGCCCCGGAGCTGCCGCCGGGCCCCGCGGAGCGCCGGCCGGGGCCGTTGCGGCCGAACTCGTCGGCCGGCACGCTGGCCTTGCGGCGCGGCAAGCTGTGAGCCATGCGCGGCGGCAGTGGCCCGCCGCAGGCCCCGGCGGGGGGGCCCAGGGGACCCAGGGGGCCGCCGGGGCCCAGCGGGCCCAGGGGCGGCTTAGCGGCGCACGGCGCGCCCGGCTTGACGTGCACGGGGATGGGGATGAGCGGCGCCGGGGGCGGCGGTCCAGGGGGCGACGGTCGCCACTCGCCGCCGCCGCCGTGGGACGCGCCCTCCGGGAGCTGATGTCAGGAGGCCACCGTCATGGCCATGGCCTCGCCACCGCCGCCGCACACGGACAGCGAGCCCCCCGGCGGGTCCGTGTTGGACTCGGAGTCGCTGCAGCTCGGCCGCGGCCTCGGCGGCCTGCTCGAGTGACTCGCGTGGCCCCCGGGCTGCGCGCCGGCGGCGGCGGTGGGCGACGCGGCCGAGCACTGCCGGCTGAGCCGCCGCAACACGCCGACGAACTCGTCCTGCACCAGGGCGAACGTCATCGCTACCAGCGCCATGCCCACCAGGATGTACACCGAGGCGGACAGCACCGACACCACCTCGGCGCGCGGCCCGCGCACCCGGCCCGACGCGCGCCCGGGGATCAGATCACCGAAGCCGATGGTGCCGAGCGTCGTGAAGCAGAAGTACGAGCCCTCCACCAGGCTCCAGCCCTCCAGGTAGTGGAAGAGGAAGGCGCCGGCCGCGATGTACGCCAGCAGCACGAGCAGGCACAGGAGCACGGGCACCTTGACGGAGCCCAGCGGGGGCGGCGCCGGCCCCGGCTCCGAGCTGGACGCCGCGCCGTTCCCCGACAGGCCCACGCCGTCGCCGCCGCCGCAGTCCACCACCGCCAGGGCGCGGTCCACCTTGAGCGTGAGCTCGTCCGTGGCGCCCAGCGCTGCGCCCAGCGACATGCCCAGGTGGTTGTGCTGGCTGGCGGCCTGGTGCGCCTTCATGGAGCTGGTGGCGGCGGGCGGCTTGCCGCTGGAGCCGGTGATGACGGCCGGACCCTTGCCCTTGCCGCCGCCCGCCTTCCCCAGCTTGCCGCCACCCCCAGCCTTCCCCGTCGCAGACTTGTTGGCCCCCTGCTTGCCAGTCTTGCCGCCCTGCTTCAACTTGGATGACGCCTTCTCGCCAGGGTCACGCCTGCGGGAGAGCCATTCAAAGTGTCAGCAACAGGGATAACGCGACACACAACAATTTGCACAGCTTAAAAAAATAAAACACCTTTTCATTTTGTCACTTGACGCGTACCTCACGCACATGCGGCTGTAGGCGCGCCGGAAGCTCCGTGCCAGCGACTCGCCCGTCGTGGACAGGTACAGCAGCATGAGTGGAATGCCGATGATGGCGTAGGAGATGGACACGAGGCGGCCCCAGGTGGTGCGCGGCGACACGGAGCCGTAGCCTGGAACACGACAAGAAGAGCGAGGGTCAGATACGGGCAAAGACCACAGACACAGCTGCGCGCCGGGGCGCCGGGGCAGGCGGCAGGGCGGAGGAGCACAATGGGTTGCCTATTGCGCAGGGGCTCTCTTCTCCCACGCGCGGACATGGAGACGGCGGCTGGAGCGCTTGTTGCTTGTTTGCTGTTCTCTGGGAGTGCAAAGACAGGAAATACGTTATAGTGAGTATGATAGAGAGAGAGAGAGAGAGAGAGAGAGAGAGAGAGAGAGAGAGAGAGAGAGAGAGAGAGAGAGAGAGAGAGAACAGGCAAGCGACACCGAGTGGACTGAGTGAGGGAGAAGGATAGAGCAAGAACGACAGAGTGAGCGAGCGAGAAAGAGCAGGAGAAAGGGCTAACAGAGAACGACACCGGGAGCAAGCGAGATCGAGGGAGTGCGAGAGAGAGAGAGAGAGAGAGAGAGAGAGAGAGAGAGAGAGAGAGAGAGAGAGAGGCGTTAATACAGACAAATTGGACATGTCATGATGGCAGAGCGCGAGAGGACGTGTCGGCTACAATGTGACGGTGTGGACATTGCTGCCGCGGCTGCCGCTCAGGCTGGGCTGTGCGCGAGCAGGCCGCCCCGCCCCGCCCCGCCCCGCCCCGCCGTGTGTGTGACAAACACCCCACCCCACCTCGCTGCGCCACACCCCGCCACGTCGTGCGGAGCGGTAATCTGCTTGTCGCGCAGCCCGCCGCCACAGCTCTCCACGCCCCCCCCCTCCCCCCCCTCGCTCCGTCTTGACTTTTCTTTCCTTTTTCTTCCCTTTTTCCTCCATTTGCGACACATGTCGTCGTCCCTTCCTACCGCACAGCCCCGCCCCGCCTGCGGCGCTGGCTGCGCCCGGTCGGGCGTCGCCCCCGCAGCAGCAGCCTTTCTACCCCATCTCTCCCTCTCTCTCCTTCCTACTCTCACGCCCATCTCTCCCTCACCCTCTCTCTCCTTCCTACTCTCACGCCCATCTCTCCCTCTCCCTCACTCTCCTTTCTACTCTCACGCAAATCCTCCACAAACACGCCGAGGCACCGCTCGACCCCTCCCCCCTCCTCCCCCAAAATCCTCCCCGCGGGCTCTCACCTATAACCGCTGTCCCCCTCCTCCCCAGTCGCTTGCCTGCGACATGGCGGGCTCGTCGTGCAAGAGACGTATACACATCTCCCCCGTAACGTGTTTTCGAGTACCGCGGCGCGGTGCGGAGCGAGCTGGGGCTCCACGTCCACGGACAAGGGCGGCACGGGGCGGGACTGTTCTGAAGGTTGGCACCACCGCTCGGAGTGGGAAACCAAGCTGCTATATCTTCGACAGTAGAAAAAGAAAAATTATAATGTGCCGTCCCTTCGTCGGAGCGAGGTGCGAGGCTGGGGTCACTCATACAGAATGTATATAGTAAATTTTTAGATCTTTTGTTCTGATTATTGTTTTGATTTTTCAGGAGAATAATGAAAATTCCTGTCGCTTTAAAGCTATAATAATAGTATCTTTTTTCTTCTTATTGTTTCAGACTTTTTTTTTCATGTGTTTTCAGTTTGTTGTTCATTTGTTCTCAGTTTTTCGGATTTTTCTCAAAATGTCGCTTCTAGATTTTCTTTTGATTTTTTATCTTGATTTCTTTAAACATTTTTTTTTTAGTGTGGGACCTCGTCCGTACCATGATTTTTCGAAGAGATCCCCCTCTCGGCGATGTTACATCAAACATGAGGAATGCGAACGCTTATAAGGACGTTAGAATCTACCGGGAATTCCAGAGAGAATTCACGAAACAGCACTCGGGTCTGCTTATTATATATATCCGCTCCGACTGTGGCAGGCACCGCCGCCGCCGCCGTGGACCCTTATGGGTAGGCAGACCCGCAACGCTGTTATGTGTTCTGTGAAACACACCCGGTGCAGCTGGACCTGCAAGGCAAGGACGTCGTATGCGGCTCATGACTCATCCCCCGCTGCTCTCGCACTTTGTAAGGCTGAACGCCAGCCGGGGAACACGTTCTCGGGCGACCTGCTTCGGCCCCCCCCCCTCCTCCCCAACCCCTACTTTCCTGACGACAATTTAACAGGGGGACATAACAGGGGCGCCGCGTGGAATGGGAGAGAAGGGTGTGTATATGTACGGTGGGAGAGACGCGGGCGCAGTCGTCGTTGTGCTGCTGGCCTGGCGTCCTGTGCACCAAAAGGCTTGGAGGAGAACGAGAAGCTGCGAGAAGGACGACGAGGAGGAGGAGGAGAAAGAGGCACGAGAGGAAGGAAGATGGAGCGGCAGCGCGAGCTTCTCATTAGACGTTCGTCCTGCGCGCGGGGCGTGGCGAGGGGGAGTAGGAGTCCTCAGGGACACGTCAGACCAGCTCAGCTTCACTACCGGGCGGGGCGGGGCGGCCACCCGCGCTGCGGGCCGCGGCCGCGGGGACCAGACCAGACCCAGCCCAGGGGCGGGGCGGCGGGACCAGTAGAGGCGCCGAATGCAATGCCAGCCCGACGGAGCGAGAGGCGGTACTACACCCCATTGTTGCACGGGGGAGCTGCACTCTTAAGCCCCGGGCACTAACGATTTGTTTGCAAGGCTGCGGGGAGGTCAAAGAGGGGGGAGGGGGGTTAAGGGGTAGGGAAGTAGACCGGCATCTGAGCAGGGGGGGGGGAGGGAGAGGGAGAGAGAGAGAGAGTGTGTCTCCACTCGTCCGCTCTCTCTTTTTTAGTCCAAGCGGGTACGGCGCGCAGCGCGAGAAATAGCAGACGGGAGGTGACACTTAGAAAGGGTCACGATGGGGGAGGAGAGAAGTAGAGGGAGAAAAGGAGGGGGGGAGGGAGTGATGGGAACGAGAAGCAGTAGGGATCACCGCGTAACTGGGAGGAAAAAGAGAAAGAGGTCAAATCCAATTTCCGAATTTACTTTTTAAAGGGAGTGTTCTGCGCCGCGAGATCCGAGTATATCGTTACGGTCGTAAATACTGCTGTGACAGTGGTAGAATTCTCTCTCTCTCTCTCTCTCTCTCTCTCTCTCTCTCTCTCTCTCTCTCTCTTTCTTCCCTATTCTTTCCTCTCCCCTTTCGATCTCCCAGCAGGCAGCGCCGCCGGGGCGCGCACACCTTGGGATAACGCCCCCCCCCCCCCCCCTATCCCCATCTCGCCCTCACCAACTCCCTCTCTACTTTGTACTTTGGATCTACTCGAAAACGTATAAGTAGTGCTTATCGGGCGACTGAACTGCGCCCGCAGCGCGCCGCCACTCCGCCGCTCCCCCGCAGCGCAGACCACGTAGGAATTGGGAACCCGCTCCCGGCTCCTGGGAGGATAGCGCCGAGGAGGCGCGGGGAGCGCACCTGGTCCCTGCTCCCTGCTCCCTGCCCCATCGCCTGTACTCTCCTCGTTCCACCCCGAAACCAATTCTCTCTCTACCGTGAAGCCCACAGAGCCGCTTGCTCACGTTTCCGCGATGGATATTTTTATTTTGCTCTCATGTTATTTTTGTGAGCAGCAGTGTGTTGGTTGCTTTTCTATAACCATTCAGTTCTCTTTTCCAAGCGCGAAATATTGATGTTCCCTTTTGAGAAGTGTACTCTGCAAATCTTAGTGTGTAGTAGTTTGCCACTTTAAACTGCGAAACTAAAGTTCTGCAGTTATAAGTGCAGAACTTTTTAGTTCTGCACTTGTAAGTGCAGAACTCTTTAGTTAGTTCTGCACTTACAAGTGCAGAACAAAAAAGTTCTGCACTTATAACTGCAGAACTTTAGTTTTGCACTTTAAAGTGGCAAACTACTACACACTTAGATTTGCAGAGTATGGCTTATCAATGAGTCTTCACCTTGACGCCTACATTGGCGAACTTGAAAAACTTCTTACAATTATTACAATAATTGTGCCACAGTCTAGTACGAATAGAAACTTACACGATAATCTTTAAACGTATGGGTCTCCAAAATGAAGGTGGAATTAATCGTTCTTAAAACAGTTATCGGGTACCAATATTTTGGCTCCGCCTAAAATGAACTGGTAAAATAAGGCGTAAGTGTACGCTTGAATGAAGCGTACAGTTACGCTTGAAGGAAGCGTACAGTTACGCTTGATGGAAGCTTACAGTTACGCTTGAATGAAGCGTACAGTTACGCTTGAATGAAGCGTACAGTTACGCTTGAATGAAGCGTACAGTTACGCTTGAAGAGGTTACGCTTGAAATGAATATGCGTTGGAAAGAAATTCTCCCATGCATTTTGGTAGGACGAATAGGAGCGGATGGACCTGTTACGATGTATTTCAGGCGTAATCTCCAGTAAGCCTCTGAAAAAGGGCGTACGGTTACGCCTTAGTTTTACCAGTGTGCTCAACAACACCGCCAGCCAGCAGACGGACGAGATGATGCAAGTCTGGTTCTTGCACGAGAGAACACATAAATTGCACGTTGGTGAGAAACAAAAGCCTTTTTTAAAAAAAAGAAATTAAATGAATTTTTTTTGGGGGGTGGGGTGGGGATGGGGGAGGCAGGTGGTGCTTTCATTTTGCCTCCCATCCACACAGTCGCCCCGCCCGGCTCATCCAAAAGCCGAGCGGCCCGCTACCGCATACCAGCAGCGTGAGGCGTGGCGGGACTTGGCGGGGCGTGGCGGGGCGTGGCGGGGCGGGGCGGGCGGGGCGGGGCGGGGCGGGCGGGGCGTGGCGGGGCGTGGCGGGGCGGGGCGGGGCGGGGCGGGGCGGGGCGGGGCGGGGCGGGGCGGGGCGGGGCGGGGCGGGGCGGGGCGGGGCGTGGCGGGGCGGGGAGGGCGGGGCCTCTTGTGCGCCGCGCCCTCTGCGATGTGCCTGGCAGCAGCGCGCGCGCCGCAAATGTGAATGCGCTTGGTAAAATAGCGTTTTAAAAACGGCGCGCCGTCAGACGGGCCGCGTGTTTTCTCATGCAAAAAAGATTCGTTTGCAAAGCAATTGAGTGCGGCGGAGGCAGGGGGGGGGGGGGGGGCTTGTTGTCGAGGCGAGCATGGGCTCATTCGCCAGGCATTCCCATGCATCAAGACGCTGTGCGGGCGTGGCATAGCAAGCGCCAGACAGCCGCGCCTCACCCCACCCCGCCCAGCCCCGCCCCGCCCCGCCCCATCGCGCCGCTTGGTTGCGCCATTCAAACGATCAGACGAGTACCACACACTTGACCCCGTCTGCTGTTTGCGTCCCGGGGCCCGCGGCTGAAGCTCGGGGGAGAAAAAAAGGCAGGGTAGGAAGGGGTTGATTAGGATGGGGTAGCTGGGGCGCGACAGGGACGGGTTGAGGCGAGTGACTATGATCACTCATACAAAATGTGTGCAATGATTTTCTTTTTACTTGAATTTTTTATACGTTTTCCGTACAATGATTTTTCAAAGTGACCCCCCCCCCCCCCCTTCGGGAAGTGCCTGCGGAGAGTGCGGCAGATGCATCACAGATACGGCAGTCCCGCGCGGGGCCAGCTAGGGGTAAACAACTCAGAATTTTAGTGTACAAATTTAATTGAAGTTTTGTTATTTTTTGCTAGAGAATTTTGCCATTTTTTGGGGCAAATTTCTTTAAGTTTTCGAGAATTTCTCTGAATTTTTCCCAGTTTCCTGAATTTTCCTGAATTTTTCTGAATCACGGTACGCAAATTTCTGAGTTGTTTCCAGGAGGGTGGGTAGGGCCCGGGTGTGAGGCGCACACCGCGGGGACAAAAGCCGCCCTGCGCCCCCCACTGCGGTCCTGTGCACCGGACAGGGGGAGACAACCAGCCCGGCAGGCCAGCGATCTGCGCACGATTACAAGAGATCCTGCTCACCGGGCCGGCAAAGTCCTGCTGCTGCCCCCTCACCTCCCCTCTAGCCGTGCCGGCCCGCGTGTGGGGCCGTGAGGAAGGGCAGGGGGGAGGCACCGGCCCGGCCACCCGCCCAGCCCAGCCAGTTAGCAGATATAAATTTTATTTTCGACGAGACTTTCTCGCGCGTAAAGAGTTAAACTGGCGCGCGCGCGCTGGCCCGGCCCAGCCGTACCTTCCGGCTCCGGCCGCTGGGCTGCCCGCTCTGCGCGTGCGCGCGCGAGGCGCGCACTGTTTCCTCCCTTATTTTCCACCCTATTTCACCTTTTTATGCACACGGGAGAGAAGGTGGCCGCGCCTGCCCACCCTCTCTCTTTCTCTTTCTCTGTCTCTTCTCTCTCTCTCTCTCTCTCTCTCTCTCTCTCTCTCTCTCTCTCTCTCTCTCTCTCCCTCCCTCCCTCCCTCCCTCCCTCTCTCTCTCTCTCTCTCTCTCTCTCTCTCTCTCTCTCTTTCTCTCTCTCTCTCTTCTCTCTCTCTCTCTCTCTCTCTCTCTCTCTCTCTCTCTCTCTCTCTCTCTCTCTCTCTCTCTCTCTCTCTCTCTCTCTCTCACCCCGCCCCGCTTGCGGGCCACCGCGCCACCACCTCGCCCGTGCCTTGTCTCTCGTTTCCCACAGAACCCATGGTACGCCCTGCCACGCCCCACAACGCCCCACCCCACCGCACGCTCAAAAGCCTCGTCCTGGTTTCCACGAATTTCTTATGGAGGAAGTACATGGTAAAGTATTAGTTTTTTTCCAAAAACTACGTGGAAACCTGGACAACTTTTATTTATTTATAGCGAGCACGGCGCACAGAAACACGAACCCCAGGCCTGCTCGCCCCGGATGGCTGTGCGTGGCGGGGCGGTGGTGTTTCCAGGAGGCCGCCTGGCGCGCCACGGGTCGTACAGTCGTACGGCGTCGGGGCGAGGCGGCGGCAGTGCTGTCGGGGGAGGGAGTGCTTCGCGGGAAAAATGTTACATGCATTCCGGGCTAAATTAGAGAAGGGAGCGCGGAGCTGCTACTGCGCTTCTCTCGCTCTTTCTCTCTCTGAGCAGCAGCTGCCGTGGAGGCGCGCGGCTCCCCAGACCACGCAGACCCGCCTGTGCGCACTCAGCCACCCGCCCGACCCGACAGTGCTCACCACGCGGCCCCTGAGAGGACACGGGGAAACTAATCTCGCCATCCTCGTTTCGCCCTCCCCTCATGCGATACTTAGGGGAGAGGAGGGATCATATTCACACAAAATGTGTAGACTACAGTGATTTCTTTTTTAGTTTGATTTTTTAAATTTATTTTCGGATTGTTTGGGTCTTTTCTTGGGATTTTTCGAGAGGATAAGGAAAATGTCCATCACTTTTCCATAAAGTTTGCTCTGGAAACGCAAGTGTGTACTTGAATGCAGTATTTCCTGCATACCTACATGTATTCAGGAAATAATGTGTACTTAGTCAAGTATGCAGGAAATAATGTGTACCTGGTCAGGTATGCAGGAAATCCTGTGTACTTGACCAGGTACACACTAAATCTCCCCCATAAATGTATGGAGGTTTTCGTGTGTACCTGGTCAAGTACACAGGATTTCCTGCATACCTGACCAGGTACACATTATTTCCTGCATACTTCACTAAGTACACATTATTTCCTGAATACATGGAGGTATGCAGGAAATACTGCATTCAAGTACACACTTGCGTTTCCAGAGTGATTTTTCTCTCTCTTTTTTCCTTTTCTTTTCTCTTTGACATATTTGTTTTCGGTTTTCGGATTTTTCTGTAGCATTCTTCTTGATTTAGATTTTTAATATGATTTTATTTTGGGGGGAGCCGTACATTTTTTCGAAGTGATCCCCACCTCGTGCGAAATTCTCCGTGGCCCCGCCCCACATCTGTCTCGTGTCCCTGATTCGCACCGCCATACACTGGTAAAACAAATGTTTAGTTTCTATACATCATGGTGTGCAATTCTATACGACATGACATAATGTATAGCAGGAACTAAACATGACGAGATGTTTAACACTTATACACTTCAAAAATGTATTGAGGTTAAACATTTTGTGATGCATAGAAGTATACTTGGACGAGGTTTCACATGGAAAAGCATAGGGATACCACGCTGCGCCAAGTGTACACTTGCAAAGTGTTTAGAAAATATACATCAGCTGATGTATAGTTTGAACTATGCATGATATATTGTTTAAATATTATACATTAGCAGTTAAACGTCAGGTGATGTATAGAAATATACATTTGTTTTACCAGTGTATAGAAGAAAGTACACTGCTGCCACTGAAAATCTACGAGTCATAAATCTCGCCCCCATACGAGGGAGAATTTGATAGCAATTTTATTACTCTCTGGAGAGTGAGAATTTTGTTCCTCACTCTTTATGAGAAAGAATTTTGACACCTCGCCCTAAAAGAGTGAGAACTCGTGCACAAATTAAGTGAGGTTAAAAAATCCTTACTCAAATAGAGCGAGGCTGAAAAATATCTCGCTCGGAAAGAGTGAGGTCACCCCATTTTGGGTATGAGAAATTGGATTCCAGGGTTTGCAGTGGTCGACTGCAGGTGGTCCGGGTCACTGCCGCATGCTCCTATAGTCTTAGAGACAGTCTAGGACACTACGAGGCGCTATCACGCCGTGTGGGGAGCGAAGCGGCGAGGTCCCCAAAACCTCACACTTTGCAGCGCGCACCGCGCGCCCTGGGGGCCACCCGGGCCACCCACCGCCTCGCTGAGAGCTGGGTGGGCTGGGCTGGGGTGGGGCGGGGTGAGGTAGGGCGCGGTAGGAGCAGGGTGGGGTAGGAGCAGGGCGAGACAAGGCAGAGGCCATCTGTTTTAACGGCCACCCATCTCATGCATTGCCGAAAGTGGGTGGACCCACCCTCCCACCCACCCTGCTCCGGTCGGGGAGGCGAGGTACCCGACCCGTTGGCCATCAGTGTTACGAAAGTTTATCCCGCCTCACCCCGCCCTGCCCCACCCGACCCTGCCTCACCACACCTCACCGGAAGTGGTTAATTAGCGCCTATTCTCCCTGACGACACGGCCGACCTCGCTCATTTAACTCCACCTCCACTTTCATTAACCTCCACCTCCACCACGGTGGTGCCCCGCGCGGCCCCGCTGGCCCCCGCCGCCATCAACTAGCCCTCCGCGCTACTTCCGGCACAACTGCCGCTGCACTTCCGGTCCCAGCCGCGAGGCGACCGGATGCAAACAGGACGAGGAGGAGGAGGATGACGGAGGAGGAAGAGGACGAGGAGTGCCGGAAGTGGCAAGGGAAGTAGGGCGCTTTCAGGTTACAGGTCAGTGGTCCGGTGCCGTCAAAATACCTTCAAAGATGGAAACGCAACGCGCTCAACTTACAGGGCACGACCAAAACTTATGAATCAGCAGAGCAAGCACCGAGGGAGGATACTAATGTCAAGTCATTAAGCCTGCAAGGAAAATATCCTCGGGCTCGCAAGGTTTGCAGAATGATTCCCGTCATTTCTCCGGAAATTTATAGGTGATATAAAACTGCAGAGAATCCCGCAGAGACTGTTTTACCGCGCGCACCACGCTCTCTGCTACCTCGACGAACTGCGCGCTCCTCCAAGTCGTTCCGCACCAACCCCAACCCTCAGGACAGCGGAACGAGCCCCGCCCCGCCCCGCCCTTCGCGGCCCGGGGGAATTAACTCGGCCATCACGTCGTCGCGACGTCATGCTCAGTCTCCTTCCACTCCATCTCAAGAAACCGGCGCGCCAAGAATTTCTGCCGCCCTGCCAACCGGTTCGCCTGTTCGGTCGCGATGCCTGCTTCACCCTCCTCTGCGCCTTCCGGAGCGTGGCGGGGCGGGGTGGTGCGAGGCGGGGCGGGGCGGGGCGGGGCGGGGCGGGGCGGGGTGGTGCGTGGCGGGGCGAGGCGGGGCGTGGCGGGTGCGACGAGCAGGCCTCCTGCCTCGGGCAGCGGCTCGGGCAGGAGCATGACGAGGGCGGGGAGCGAGCAGCACGGCCCGGGCCCCGCGGGCCCCAAGACGGACCCGACCCACATCATCTCATCAGGGCACTACCTCTCCTCCCCCTCCCTCCCTCTCCTTCCCCCCGCCCCCCTCTCGCGATGCTCCTTTCGTGTGCAGCCAACTGGAGGGACAAATCACATCACGCGCCGGTCAGTTCGACGGCCCGAGGAATATAAGGTGTGGCAACCACGGGAGCATCGGCGGACGGCTCTCGGCGCTCTCCCCTTGCGAACCGCTACGGGGCGGGGCAGGGCAGGGCGGGGTGGGACGGGGCGGGGCGGGGTAGGGCGAGGAGGGCCGGAGGAGGACCCATGTAACGCATAGCAGCCCGCTGCTGCTGCTGCTGCTGCTGCTGCTGCTGCTGCTGCTGCTGCTGCTGCTGAGCAGCCGTCTGATTCCGAAGATCGCTCTCGTGCCTCAGTCCTTGTTGCACTCATGCCGGGCGCTGGCATCTCCAGCATAGAGCACGGTGCGCGGTGCGCGGCCATACTGGTGCGTGACAAGGAGGGCGGTACGAGAGCGCGCGATGTTCGGAATCAGGCGGCAGGGGAGATGCCCAGATGCCCTCTGGTGAGGCGCACGGGCACGGGCTGGAGGTCCCTCGGCGCCCAGCCCGCCCGGCGCCCCTGACCCGCCCCGCGGCCCGCTGTCTCCTCTGAGCAGGGCGACTTCTTGTTGACGGCGGCCGGGGATGCCGTGCATTAGCGCCCTCCTTTGCCCGCACTCCCACCCCCTCCCTCCCTCCCCCGCCTCCCAGGGGAGGTGCGACGCCGACGCCCACCCGACGCCCCTCCGCGAGAGAGAGAGACAGAGAGAGAGAGAGAGAGAGAGAGAGAGAGAGAGAGAGAGAGAGAGAGAGAGAGATAGAGAGAGAGAGAGAGAGCGTGCGTCGCGTGGCGCAAAGGGTGACATGGGTGTCGCGCGGTCCGCAAGAACCGCAGGGAAACAAATACTTGGGTAGTGGGGATTGTGGGTGAAACCTCACTGCGTTAGTGGGGTAGTGATAACTCATGCGAATTTGAGGTAATGTGCTATGCGCCCGCTCAGACCATTACAGACATTTCGTTTGTATATTATTAACTTTTATGAACTAGTATAGTGTGTACCAGGTGTTTCTTTGAATGCGTAACAGTGTTGCGGGATTGTATACTCGCCAGCGCTGAAGGGGCCATGGCGCCTTACGGACGAATGGGGTAGGCAAACCCGTAACTCTGTTACGCATTCAAAGAAACACCCGGTACATAGACTTTCAAATTCTTGCAAAGAACATTCATGTATTACAAAGAATCCAGTGCCACCGTAGAAAGAGCCAAATTTTCTCTGTATTAAGAAAAATCTTTGTAACGCAAAGAAAAAGTCTCTGTAATATAAAGAAAAAAATTTTGTTACAAGGAAATTTTCTGTATGTTAAATTTCTTCTTTTATTATACGAAAGAATTCTTTGCAAAAGAGTTAGAGTGTGAGTCGTCAACACATACAATAATTTTCGACGAAACCAAAGTGAATTAAAAATTGCGGTCTTAGTTATGTAAGAGAAATGCCATACATATGCCGAAAATATATTCCATAGCTATCCTACAGTAAATTAGTTCAAACGGATATTTTGAAAGACAAAAATGTCTGTAGCGGCCTGAGAGTGTGGGCTGAAAATAATCAGGTATGAACCGCGGGAGGATCCAAAGCAATCGCAGTGAAAAACGTAATCTGCCGAGAAAGCTGGGACGCAATTGAGCAGAGTTAGTTGTTTTCGCCGAGGAAAAATTAAAAAATAAAAATGGAATAACTTTGAGATCACAGACATTTGTCAATCAGAAGTGATGCTGATCGCGGTGGTCCGATCGAAAACTCGCGCGCGGAGTCGACTTGACGGAGGATCAGAGTGGCAGCGCAGTGGGGGCGCGCGGGGCGCGCATTTCCATCCCGAGGACTCGCGCAGCACGTTCGCAGCGGCGGGGGGTATCGTCCGCAGGGGGATGGGGGTAAAAGCGTCCTGGGGGATGCGGCAGCGTACTTGGGGGAGCGGGGGAGTGCGAGCGGTGCGTGCATGGTGCGCCAGGGGGTAAAAGGGGAGGGGGGGGGGGGGTAGAGGGAAGCGGCAGCGGTGTTCCATTTGAATAGCGTCATCCGATGTTATGTCGGACCACCGTTACCCTGATGGTGCCGATATCCACACTGTTGGTGTGGGGAGGTTGGGGGTATAAGGGGCTGGGGGGAGAAGGGGGGGGGGAGATGTAGAGGGTGGCTGACCGAAGCACAAGGGACGCGCTGTGTGCTATGTGGGTATAAAAGCCGTCGAATAATGGAACACGGTACATTTGTCTCTCGCGCAGTTTTAATAAGAACATAAAGAGAGAACGTTAAGAGGAAAACAAAGACCGCGAAGACCCTTTTTTTCCCCTTTTCTCCCCTTGCAACCTGCTCCGTTTCTGTAAGTTAGGGGTTACACACAATCCAAGCTGGCAGCACGCTCCCAAGCTACGTTGGGGAAGTTGTTACAACGCCTGCGCCTCAAAACAAGACGAGGACGTGCTTCATTTCCTCGCGGAGCGCACAGTGGGCAAGGCCGAAAGGGTGTGAGAGAGCGAGAGAGAGCGAGGGAGAGAGAGAGTGAGTGAGTGAGTGAGTGAGTGAGTGAGTGAGAGAGAGAGAGAGAGAGAGAGAGAGAGAGAGAGAGAGAGAGAGAGAGAGAAAGAGAAGGGTCATTTTCTGAGAGGAAGAGCTCTGGGAAGAAGCTCCGGGGGGTATCACCCTTCCCTCACCACACGACCTCTCAGCCCCGCGCTCCTACCCTCTACCGCCCCTCACATGTTCCAACACGACGTGTGTGATTTCCCTAGAGACGGCCCAACACGCACGCTGCCATAATTTCCTCAAAATAACGAGCAACTTTTTATTAATTTTCCACGAGGCGTTGGCTGGCTGGCGTGGCGAGGGGGCGGGGGTGCGAAGGACCGAGAGAGAGAAGGACGGCTCGGACGGATGAGGGTGAGGAGGAGGAACAAGCGTGCCCTTGCTGGCGGGGCCAGAGCCGTCAGCGCCGCACCGTGCGAATGACAGACAGAACTGACAAAGAGGCTACTGAATAGGGCGGGGCTCTCGCAGGAACTCGGAGCGCGCGGCGGGTAACTCGGGTACAAAACCGGGTCGAACGATATATCCGCGCCTGGCAGGATAGGCAGTACCCATCGAGGGGAAAACAACTCGAAATTGTGGTGTATAGTGAATTTTTGTTCAAGTTTTTGCAAGTTTTGCTTGAATTTTTCCAAAATTTTTCTGAATTTTCCCGGATATTTTCAGAATTACGAGGTGTACAAATATTTTAAAGTTGTTTTCCCCCCGGAAACAACCTGGGGCCCAATCGCACGCTTAAACAAGTAGGCGCTTGGACCTTATTTTTCGCGGAATCATTTTGACATTTTATTTATCTTGGAGAGACAGCAGTTAAAACACCTACAAGAACTCAAAGTATTGACAATCTTGGTGCTACCGGTGCAGTGGACGAGGGTGAGGGAGGTCATGGGGGAGGTGAAGACAACGACGCGACGTTGAGCGCTCGCCAGCAGTACCTCACAGGCGATAAGACAGCAGCAACATCTGAAGTCCTAAAACGATAGCAGAAGCCAGGACAGAAAAGCCATTGGGAGTGTGGGGAAAAGTGGGGGGGGTCGGGGTACGACCATGGTACGACCTACGCCTCTGTGCCGGCCCACATGATACATGGCGCAGCGGTAAGAAGGGGTTGGGGGCGGTTTTCGGTCAGAAGAGGAAGGAGGGGGGGGGGGGGGGCAGCCACCCTATATCCTGCCCGCCCCCTCACCACACACACACACACACACTACGCCGGGTGCGGGCGCACCGTTTTAAAGCCGCCGCTGAGGAGAATTATAATCTTATTAAAGCTCACAGGATGAAAATTAATTAATTTTTTTTTTTACCACAGGGTAAAAAAAAAAGTGGAACAAAAATGCACGAAGAAACGGGACGCGCGAGGAAAACTGAGGGGGTGAGTAGCGGTGGGGTGGGTTCGCAAGGACTGGGGAAGAGCAGTAGAACCCAAAGAAGAAAAGCTGGTCATTATCATCATCATCATCATTATTATTATTATTATTATTATTATTATTATTATTATTATTATTATTATTATTATTATTATTAAGGCGCATTCGTTCAATATGGTTTTATATTTATGCGCTTTTCTCACAGTCGGAGAGAAAGATATTGTGAACACAGAAAGCAGAGAGAGCAAGTATAGAATAACCAATATATATATATAAAGAGGGTGGGAAGGAGAGCTCGAGGCACGAGCACAGTGTGTAGGAAGCACAACGAGTAAGAAAGTGTCTTTCTTCTTTTTTTTTGTGGTGGCGGAACGCGACGCGACGCCGCGCTTCTCCCGCCTTTCTGCCAATACACACAACTTATTGCTGCGCCTGGTGGACTCTAACAGTGGCCCCCGCCCCACCACGCCCTGACGATACCCACTGTGAGAAATCCTTGTACCGGTACGGGAAAATTTTCCATGAGAGGTCTTGTACAATTACGATTCATATTGTTAACATTTTATAACTATGCGTATCAACTCAGAATCGATTGGTGAGCCAACAAAGTCGTAACATGCAAAGTCGTACATGTACGAGATATGTTGTACATAGTGAATTACAAAATATATTGTACATCTACGGAAATATTTTTCACAGTGCCGAGAAGACTTGTGCCGCGTCTTTCTTATTCCTGCAGCCACCCCTGCCGCCTCCCTGAACCCCTCCTCACCCCCTCACAACCCCCGGTGTATTCAGTTAATGAGGGAGAGGAAGTTACTTTGATCGAAAACTGAAGCAATGCCGCCGCCCGCCCTCCCCCCCCCCCCCGGCCGCTCTCCTCCCGGCTTCCATCTTCCCTTTCTCTTCCCGACAGGGTAATTGGAGCCGCCTCTGCTCTGCTAGAGTAGCAATGTGCCCGGCAGAAACAGAGAGACGGTCGGTGGCCCTATCCCTCCGCGGCCCCGCCTGGCCAGCCCCTACCCATCACAGCGGGGGAGGAGGGTGAAAGTTTCGTCTCTTGCGCCGCGGCGGCGTCACCATCATTGAGAATTACGAAAATATGAATAAAGTCCGTGGCGTCGCCTGAGCAGCCCCTGGTACCCACCCAAAAGGTATATAAACTTGAGGGGGTGTATGCCATCCTACGCTCGGCTCTGAGGAGAGGTCAGAGGTCGGCTTTCATGATTATGGACGGGCCCCCTTCCCCTCCTCCGCACTCCTCTTGCTTTTGCGCACAGTGAGAGATGCTCCTCTAGCCGCCGCTCCCCTTCAGGGCCCCTCCTTTCTCACCCTGTGTGTCGCCCGTGAATCAGAATTCGAGCTTCGCCGCCGCCCGCGCGCGAGTTTCCTCTCCCATCAGCAGCACCGACACCACCACGCCCTGCTTGTCCAGCACCGCGCTGTTCGCGCTGCGACAGATACGGTCCCGTTCCTCCTCCTGTCTCTCTTTCTCTCTCACACACACAAACACTCCCTCTATTCCTCTCCCCCCCCCCCTCCCCCGAAACGTTCATTGTTTTACCTTATCTGGACGCATCGCAGCGGCGGCAGCGGTCGCTCTCGGCGCTCTCTGTCGGCAGCACCCAAAGTTTTTTTTAAATATTTTTTTTACCCTCCCCTCCTTTTTGTGTGTATTTGGTGGAGAAAGCGAGAAACCGCAGAGATGCAGGCACGCGGCAGAGGTGGGGGAGGTAGGTGAGAGGGCGGTGGGGGGGGGGGGAGGGCGGAATCTTTTCTCCCGCTATCTCCTGCCGTCACCGCACGCCGCGTGCTTTGCAATTCCTCCCCTTGTCTTTCCATCGTCCTCCTTTCCTCTTCACCTGACTTCTTTCACCCCTGAAGAGTATTAGGAAGTCTGGCTGAGAAAAGGAAGAGGGGCGAGGGGTGAAGAGCATGCGGATAAAAAGGCTATCTACCTTGGAAATATGTACATCCTGAGAAAAAAAAATCGGGTTTGTTTATTTCCAGAATCCATGGCCGAGATCTAACTTGATCTGGATGATGGAATTTTCTTTGCTTATTGTCGACTGGGAAGGTATCAGCCAACTTTTTTTTTAAAAAGTCAGGTCACAGCCTCAGTTTTGTCCGGTCTCTTTCAGCAGAGATCTTGTGAACATTACTACCGCTCCGAGCTAAATATGAGAAAACTAACTCCCGCCCTGCCGAGGACTGACGGGGCGCCCGCAGGAAGGAAAAGGCAGGGCAAGGTTTTCGTTACACTTCCTCAGGCCTAATTGTACTCCCCAGGCGACTTTCACCAGCTCGGCCCGGTCCACTAATAGCGAAAGAAAGAAAGAACCGTACAGCAGGATAGCACTGTTTAATTCCATGGCCCGTAATGGAACGACAAATATCACAGCGTCATGAACACCTATCATCACCGCATACACAGTTTCAGTTTTGTTTTGTCAGAAAAATACCCTAATGAAAATTCCGGTCGAGTTTTCCAAGGGGCGGCCAACTCATGTATTTCTGTGTACACTTGCCTTGTATTTCTTGTATTTCTAATGTATTTTTCGGCATTTTTCTCGCATTTTTGTTGAGTATTTCTATGTATTTCTGTGTATTGTAGAGTATTTCCTTGTATTTTTGGTGTATTTCTAGAAATACACAGGTATTTCTGTGTACACGTTCTTTTCGAGTTGGCCGCCCCTCGGAGTTTTCGGCCGGATGAGACAATTCCGGGAAGCGGTGGTGCTGAGTGGAGGAAGCGCGCACGGCGGGGACTTCGAATTCTGATTCTCAGGGGCAGCACATGAAGAGGTGTAGAAGGGGGGGGGGGGCAGAAGAGCATCTCGCAGTGCGCAGAGAGAGAGAGAGAGAGAGAGAGAGAGAGAGAGAGAGAGAGAGAGAGAGAGAGAGAGAGAGAGAGAGGGAGGGAGAGAGAGAGAGAGCGCGCGCGAGCGGAGGGGAAGTAGACGAAAGGAGAGGCAGAGCCCCCCGGTGGGGGTAGGAAGAGGTTTGCTGTTGGCCAAAGAGACGTGTCCCCATGTCAATCGCCGAGCCTTCCGGGGTCGCACCAGGAGAAGCTCACCGGGCTGACAACACCCCCCACCCCCACCCCCTCGCACCTTGGACGTCAGCCTCTGCCTTGGCGCGCCCCTCTACGCCACTTGCTTGCCCAACAAACCCCTCTCCTGCGTCCCCCCCCCCCCCTCTCTCTCCCTCAGCTCCGCACCCTACTACACGCCACCGCCGTCTCGCTCACGTTCCTTGACTTCCGATACCCCTTTCACCCCCCCCCCCCCCAACATCACCCCTTTAAGCCCCTCCCCCCTGCTTCTGTGCCTTCCCCCAGCCCGCGCGCCACTTAGCAAACGTCCGCCCCAGACGCGTCGGCCATCCCTCATACGGGCAGCGCCAAAAACAACAAACGAGGTTCTAACGATGCAGCGCATATAACGGCTGTTGGGCCTAATATGCCCCAGAACAACACACGCGGGTCACCCGGCCCGGCCAGCCCGGGACAAACACAAACGTCCAAGCCTCACTAAAAGTGCAGGAAAAAGTCAGACTGACCCACATAGTTGATCTAACGGGGAAGAAAAGTAATGTTTTTTAGTGAAGTATTTTGGAATGAGGGGGAAACTACTCTGACTTTTGGTGCGCAGACTTTGTGAATAATTTTATGAAATTTTTGTTGATTTTTTTTTTCAATTTTTTCCTTCAAGTATTCCTAAATTTTTGTGAATTTCTCCGAACTTTTATGAATAATGAACTGTACAGAACTTTCGGGCGCTGTTTGCGTGCTTACGTGTTGGCTCGCCTTTTCCGTTCCTCCGGCCGCGGAGAACTTTTATACGGCGCCCCTATGAAGACGCGCGCAAGGGAGACAGAGAGAGTAGCACCAGCCTCTGCACGCTTACACATCTCTCGGAACGAGCTGCAGAAGCAGCTCCTCTAATCGCCCAGCGGCAACCGAGAGGGGGAATCATTCATACAAAATTTGTACTATATTCTTTTAAAATATTTAAAAAAAAAAATGTTTTGATTTTTATTTTGTTTCCTCAAGGAAAACTTCTGTCGCTTTTTGATGAATTTTGATAATTTTCCCTATGTCTGACTGTTTTCTTTTTTCAGTTTTTCTTATTGTTCATTTGTTGTCAACTTTTTGGATTTTTCTGTATTTTTTTTTTTTATAATATGTTATATTTTTTTAATTTTGTATGATTTTTGGAAGTGACTCCCCCCTCAGCGGCAGCTCAACGGGTAAGTCAGCCAGCTGCAGCTCTTGGTTTCTAGACCCATTGGCTCTGTTTTGGGTTCATCCGGATGTAGAGGTTGGCACCAGATCGTCGGGGTACACACTCTCTCTCTCTCTCTCTCTCTCTCTCTCTCTCTCTCTCTCTCTCTCTCTCTCTCTCTCTCTCACAGCACCGGCCTCTCCTTCAAGCCCTTCTTCTTTTCTTTGCCTTGAGTTCCCGCCGCGGTTCCGGCCTGCTAATTGACTTTCGGGTGAGGGGCGCGGCCCCACCGCTGGACGCGCGGGGCGGGGCGGGGCGGGGCGGGGCGCACCCCAGAGCCACCCCCTGTAGTGGCCTTTGGCCTGGAGAGGTGGGACCAGCCGCACCGCTAGCACAGCACCGCGACCAAACGTCCTTTGTGCAAAAGTAAAGGTTGGTGAGCGCGCCCAGCAGGACGATGGGGCGTGGCGGGGCGTGGCGGGGCGTAGCGGGGCGGGGAGAGGGGAGCGTGTTTGTATCGGCCGCCGTGGAAAACAGGAAGAGCGACTCGTCTCTTGGCTTTTCCCCCTGCTGCACTCCGACCCGCCTCTTCCTTCGCAGGGAGGGAGCCCCACTTCGTCGGCCTGCCGTCTGATTCCGAAGATCGCTCTCCTGCCTCCGTCCTTGTCGCACCTGTGATGGTGCCCCATCTTGAGAATGGCAGGGCCCCGTGAGTGCGACAAGGACGGAGGTACGAGGGTGATCTTCGGAATCAGGCGGCTGGGCGCGCGCGGCGTTCATCGATAGAATCAGGAATAACAATAATTTCCAAACAGGGGACTTCTGCTTGTGCTGCTTTCTGTATTCTTTTATTTATTTATTTTTTTCCTTCTCCACTGAGAAACCTCCCCTCTGTTTAATTTTTTTTTGTTTCTTATTCCTTTGAGAAATAAATGGAAAGGTTTTTGCCCTCTCGAGTCCGGCCTCGCCCGTCCGCCGCGCGGCCCCGCCCTGCCCTGCCCTGGACTGGGCGCCGCTGGGCCGCTAAACGGATGACTTCCGGTTCCGAGTCGTGCCCGGGCGCATGCGCGGCGGCGGGCCGGGCCCGGGCCGGGTCATGCGTCATGGAGGCCAGTCAGTAATTAGCTGCCAACGGGACTGGCACGGCGCTGCGGGCAGCGCCTAGAAATGGCATCGCGAAAACGTTTTCCTACCCGACCAGTAAAAACGTTAAACACAGAGCACGCGCCGTTTCAAATTGCACACTAAAATAATTTATTTTCCTCTTTAAAAATTTTTAAAAAAAATTATAATACAATCTCTTTTGCGCTGGTGATGCCTTTTAAAAAGATCGTATGCGCCTTCTTTCAGTTTTCACTTCAGAAAAAAAAAAAATAGTAAAAGATTATCGTCCTTCTTGGGAAGCTCTTAAACCGAATTGGGTCCCTTTTGATTTTTTCGTACTGTCCTAATTCACGAGGGTTTTCGCACTTCCTGATCGTCGAGGCACTCGCCTCTGTCTCTCTCGCCCAGCATCCCTCTTTCTATGCCTGGCCCCCCCTCCCCCTCCTTCCCCTCTCGACCCAGCAGCAGGAGGCCCGAATAAGGTCGCTCTCCCGTGGCACTACCGCTCTCTCTCTCTCTCTCTCTCTCTCTCTCTCTCTCTTCTCTCTCTCACAACAGTCACCGCTCGCTTCCACTTCCATCAGGACCCGCGCCCTCAGAAGGGGCAGACGGGCATTTTTTCCCCTCAGGACTATACTCTTTGCCTGTCTCTCCAGCCAGCAGCACTTTCTTCTTCAATTAATTCCTGCTGCTAATGGCAGCCCCACCAGGTCGGCACGGAGCACGACTCTTTTGACGACTGCCGCGCGGAGGCGCGCGCAACGCGAGAGAATGGCGCGGGGAGAAAACTATGTACAACGCGCGCCGTGAGTGAAGAAGCGAGGCGAATCAGGGACAAGAGGACGTCCAATAACTTGCTTCAATGTTTTTTTTTTTTTTTTTTTTTTTTTTTTTTTTTTCTAAAAAAAATCTCACCATGAATGTTATACGAGTTGTGTTAATCGGGCAAATGATTGCCAGTGCGCATTGCGCATGCTTTTCCGCAAGCCCACATCAGTACTATAAATTGCTTTCTGCAGCTGCAGACGTTGTTGTTGTTGAGTATGGGAGCGCCTGTGAAACCGGGGGTAGGCCGACCCGCAAGACAGACCGGCAATATGTTGCCTACCTAACAGGCGCTCCGAGCCGCACCGACCGACAGCCTCCGCGAGGGAGTAGAAGGGAGGGGCGAGGGGCGGCGGCTCGACAACCGGATACACAGCACCCGGCCGCCGCGAACTCAAAGCGACAGGGACGGACAGAACAGCGTGGAGGATACGCGTCGCTTCCGGCGGGGGGTAATCCGACATCGCGCTGCAGTACGCCGCGCGCGCGCTGCCTTGCGGGGGTAGGGGGGCCCTAGTTAGTGTTGCAGAGCATGGTGGTAGGCCCGGGGCGGGGCGGGGCGGGGCGGGACAAGCTCAGAGCCGTAAAGGCGGATTTAGGCTCCAGGAATCGGCAGTAGCAGCAGCAGCAGTAGTGAGCGGAGCAGCACGGCACAGCCCGGCTGGAGCAGCAGGGCATTGTAGGGAGGGTGAGGGGGGGGGGGGGGGGGGCTGCTGCTTCAGCGTGAGGCGGGAGGGAAAGGTTTGGCTGCTCCCCCGAGACCCGACCAGCCAGCGCCCCGCCGCCCGCGCGCGCATTGTGGCAGCAACAACTGAGAAAATAACTGAGGGCCCTCGAAAAGAGGCTGCGGGCCTGGACCAGTACAGCGTGCGGGGTAGAGGGGAGGGGGGGGGGAGGGCGGCACAGTGCACACGGCTCAAAGGAAAACGAGGCCCTTTTCGGCGCCCCCCGACCTGCCCTAACCCAACTTATACCCCCGTGCGGACTACACAGCGTTCACTCTGGAGAAAAGAGGGAGAGGGTAGGGTAGAGAGGGGTAGGAAAGGTGAGTCGGAGGAGAGGCAAAGATAAATAAGCTTGAAAAGCGAAAAACGCGACGAACCGAAAGACGGAGAGGAATATGCTTATTGTGTAAATGATATTAGATTTTCCGCTAGGCGGCAGAAAGCTGATGAAATGTTGCACTTGATCTTTGGTAACGGGAAGTTCTCGCGCGGTCGAGACCCTCAGAGTGCGCTCACCTCCGATCCTGCTCCCTCCAGTCTCCGTCATTACACACTGCCTCGCTTACACCTGAGGGTGGCTGCACCCCACCCCGCCCCGCCCCGCCCGCTGATGGGAATCATTCCCCCTCATCTCGCCTATCTCCGAGACGAGACTCTCCCCGCGGCCCTCACCAAAGAGGCCTGGAGCCGGCGCAAGGGTCGGGAGGCCGCAGAGGGGAGGGAGTATCGCCGTCGTCAAACAGAAATACGAGCGACATTAGTTTGAGCTGCGGCAGCGCAGGGGGAGGCAGGGACCGCCGCCGCTACACTGTATGATCAAACGCGAGTTCACGTGCTGAACACAGCACCGGAATGCCAGTATAGTTTCCTTGAGGTGAACGTGTGTAATACAACAGGTGGACAGCATGTCAGTGAGACACTTTGCAAAATTCCAACATAGTGATGTGCCGTGTTCCATACGAAGTTTGGGTTATTTGCGAAGGGGGAAACAACTCTGAAATTTTTTCACACCTCATAATTCCGAAAAAAACAAATAAGAAAAATGGAGTAAAACTTAGATTTCTTTTTAAATGATAAATTTAGAAAAATGCTTAAATTTAGGAAAAATTCTAGCAAAATTTGCAAAACAAATCCACCAAAAAATCTGAAAAAATCGTAGAACTGAGCAAAAAATAAAAATCAGAGTTGTTTCTCCCTTGGCTATTTGACAACGCGGGCACATGTCTTGAACATTTTTTTCACTACCAATGCTGTTTTCTTTTTCTTTTCTTTCCGTTTTTAAAACAGAGGGTGAGCTCCCCGCCCTCAAACTCCACCTCCTCAGCCCGCAGGGGGATAGTCCTCGTCAGGCAAGAGCGTCTCGTTAAACGCATTCCTGACTTGTTCTGGTGTACAGAGTCCGGCCGGCGAGAGGAGCGGCGGCCGCGGCCGGCTGCAGCGCAGCGGCGCAGCGAGAGAAGAAACAGGGGGAGGGGAGGGGAAGGCTGAAGGAAGGCTCTCGCCGAAACCTTACTGGCTCCAGAACAAATGTCGCTGCGCCGTGGCGTAGCGGAGCGTGGCGTGGCGGGGCGGGGTGGGGTGGGGCGGTCAGTTTCAGCACTGGCTGCCGCTGCCGGCTGCCGCCATCAATAACGTGCCGTGCCCACGCAGCGGGCCGCGCTGTCCCACTGCCCAAGGAACGCCCCGCCCCGCCCCGCCCCGCCCCGCGTTGAGAAGCCGAGCATTCCCAGCCCGGGCGGAGGAGCATCGCACGCAGGCAGTACCCGGGCAGCGCCCTCTCCGCCCCGCCCCGCCCCGCCCCGCCCCACCCCGCCCCGCCCCACCCCATCCCACCCCACCCCACCCCGCTTTACCAACGTAATTGACTTGGGTTACTGGGATTAGCCCGGCATACTTTTCAAAATTCCATAAAGTCCCACATTCCTTACGACGAGCGTCTCGAAGGACAAGTCGGGGGCGGGGCTTGGCCGAGGCTTGGCAGGTCCGGGAAAGGACAATAATTTTTTCCGTAAAAGGATAGAGAAAGGGGGGGGGGGGTAGGGCATTCGATTGGGTTCGGTACACTCGTGAAAAAATACATAAAAAAGGCAGGGGCAATGTAGTGTGCATTTTGTTTGGTACAACAAACAAAGTATTTGTATAAGGGGGGTAATTTAAAAAAGGGAAAAAAAATTAAAGGTACTGAAAATCGTTTTTCGGCGCTATGGAAACCTTTCCACCAAAACAAAAATAAAAAAAGAAAGAAGAAGAACTCCACTGTAAATTGGTTGGCGTCTTTAGACGCCAAAATTTTGGCGTCCTCTGAGAACGCCAAATTTTGGCGTTGAAAGACGCCAATATTTGGCGTTCTTCTTCTCAGAACGCCAAATATTGGCGTCTTTGAACGCCAAGATTTGGCGTTCTCAGAGGACGCCAATATTTTGGCGTCTAAAGACGCCAACCAGTTTACAGTGTCCTGCTGTCTAAAACCTGCTAAACTCGCCCTTTAAAATTAAGGTGCGCCCGGCACGCTTCTTGCAGCCCTTTATTTTTATTAAATTTCATTGAATTTTATTGATTTTTTTTGAATTTTTGCTTGAATGTTACATATTTTGAGGGGAAGTTTTGTTGAAATTTAAATAATTTTTTGTGGATTTATATTGAATTTATCTGATTTTTTTCTGAATTACGAGGTTTACAAAAAATTCAGAGTTGTTTCCTCCTCGCCCGGGACGCAGACAGGCAGGCTGGCTA
The DNA here is from genome assembly GCA_029379305.1 of Frankliniella fusca. Lineage (NCBI taxonomy): Eukaryota > Metazoa > Arthropoda > Insecta > Thysanoptera > Thripidae > Frankliniella > Frankliniella fusca. Next base: position 1,277,679 of record JAHWGI010001278.1, on the reverse strand, counting down.
GCTGTCGGGAGGCGGGGAAGGGGGGGGGGGGCTGGGGAGAGAGGCGCGAGGGGGGGGGGGGGTGGAGAGGGTTGAAGGTGCCCTGGCGGGACGGGTAGTCGAGCTGACGGTGAAGGGATGAAGACATAAATCTTAAATATGAGGAAACGATCCATCGTGCTCGCCTCGCCGCAGCCAGGCCCGGCCTGCCGCCACATCTGCCGCCGTTTCTACCACCTCCAGCCGCCGCAGCCGACAGAGCGCACCCTGCACCCTCCCCCCCCCCTCACGTCACGAGCGGTGGAGCAGGCGCGCAGGATGTACCGAATGTAGGTCGTCGTCAGGACAAGCGAAATCCTTCGGCTACCGATAACGGCTGGTTTTCATGCGTTTACCCAGGAGTCCTTAAGAACTGGGAAGGTGGACGGAGAACGCAGGACCCGGGCGGGTTTGGGCTGAGCTGAGAGCGCGCCTTCTAATAATTTTTCCCTTCGAATTTTGCTGAGGTTTGCTTCTGGTGCCCTTTTTTATTTATTAATAAATTATTGTGCCGAAAGTCACGCCACTCTGCCACACGTCATACTTAATTACACTCTCTATTCTTTCCCCTAGCTATCAGGCATCACCGAAGCTGTAATACAATCTCAGCACGTTTCAATTTAATTACACTTTTCGTTACCCATATATAGGATCTGGATGCTAGCATGAGCGATTCTGGGGCTGGGCGCCATCAATGATAGCCGATACGCGAAGCACATGCCGTGGTTTGTGATATGGCCGTTCTGCGGTGATGAAGTTCAGGCGCTGTTGGGAGGGGGGAGAGAGAGAGAGAGAGAGAGAGAGAGAGAGAGAGAGAGAGAGAGAGAGAGAGAGAGAGAGAGAGAGAGAGAGAGAGAGAGAGAGAGAGAGAGAGAGAGAGTGGGCGGGGAAGGTCGAGCAGGTCGCGCTGTCCGCTGCTGTCTCCGGTGGCCCGGCCCGCACGGCCCGCACGGGTCCACACGGAGCGGACCTGAAAAGACTGGTCTTTATGGGTGACCCCGCCCTGGCGTGACGCGCCGCGCCCTTACCTTTGGAGGCCGAGGGGGCCGAGGAGGGGGCGGAGACGAAAAGAGTCGTAAAGTGAGGGTCTAAGGAGGGCTTGTGAGTCGGCATACGCCCGCGCCAGGCGCGCATACGCGCCTGAACCTCACAGACAATGTCAGGCTGGACAACTTTTGCGAAACAAAATTTGATGAAACAAAACGGTATTGCCCAGAAATTCCTTCTATACTGCCGAATAGGTTTAAAAGTTTTGCATATGTTCTACACTTCTGCATCCACACATATATATTTTATATATACCTATATAAATTTTCTATTATCACGCCATCTTGTCACATTAAAAAAAAACGTCATCGCTAACGCTAACGTAAAAGCAGATGATAGGTATTTTTTTATAAAACTGTCACTGACGTGTCACTGACGTGTCGCTGACGTGTCGCTGACGTGTCTCAGACGTGTCACTGATGTGTCACTGACGTGTCACTGACGTGTCACTGACGTGTCTCTGACGTAAGGACTGTTACGTCTTTGACGTAATTGGTACATTTAAGTCGGAGGCCCCCACTTTTACGGATAGGCTCCCTCTCCCAGCCCTCTCCTCTATACTAACCCCATTTTCACCTAACCTCATTGTCCCATGAAGACGAACGAGATCGAGAGTAAAAGCAGATGCTACCTTTGGTATCATCTGCCAAAAAGCTGTAAACTACTCCTTACGTCAGAGCTATTGGCTCTTAAGGGGTTTTCTGTATATTTAATAAGTAAAAAAAAAAAAAAATCAGAATTTTTTGAAAGCTTGTGCTTTGGCAGCGCGGTGATGATGGCGGCAGTGATGAGCCGCACGGCGGGTTGCACCTGTTGCACCTGCGGCCAGCGCCTGTCGCCGTGAGGCACGGCTGGCACGCGGGCGCTCGCCACCCGCAGCTGGTGCGCCGAGCGCTCATCAGCCCCAAGCCCCCCCTCACACACCCCATCCCCCACGCCACTACCCTGTGGGAGGGGAGGAGTCCCAAACAGCATTTTTGTTTCTTATGAAATATATTCACGATTAAGCTGCAGCGTTGTGCTATAAATTTACGGTCAGTATCGTGAAACTACGACGACGATTTAAGCTTATGTGAACATATGGCAATTTTTTTTATATTTTTGTTTTAAATATTAAGGATTTGTAAAGCGTCTAAATTATCTTTTCTCCGTTTTTCAACCTATACTGTACCACCGATTGCCATCGAGAGAACACGATATTATTTGTGTGCCGCACGCGCGATGCGCTGGTCGCGGCTGGCAGGTCGAAGCATTGTGGTTATGGGGCGCGGCGGCAGGGCGTTCCAGGGGCGGGGTGGGTCGGGACCCGGTGAGGCGTTCCAGGGTTGGGGGACCTGGCGAGGCGTTCCCAGGACGTGGTGTCGCGGGGCCGGCGGGGCGGGGCGGTCGGTGGAGCGCCGTGTGTTATGAGCAAAGTTTGGGCAATTACCCAGCGAGATTCAATAATAGCTTTGAGGGAGTGAGAAGGAGGCGAGGCGAGGGCGAGGTGGTGGAGCGGGGACTGGGATTAGGCAAACCTGCAAACCTGAAGAAAGGGTAGTGTGCATGGAGGCGACGTACCTACTGCCAACAACTTGCACCCCGCAAGCGCAAGACACACACCGTTCCAGTGAAATGATCATATGCTGCTAGCAACAGTATTTGCGCGAGGAGCTTGGTGAGAAGGATACTACTTTGGGTTGGCAGTTTGGTGATTGTTCGTGCGGACATGCGCTTGAAGCGCGCCAGACGGCCAAACGCTCAGTCTACTCACACACATATGCTTGCCGCCCGCCTCTCCCAGCGGCGTGATCTTGCCGACAAGTGCAGATAGGTCATGTTCTCGGTGAAGGCTACTCTGGGGTACTCGACTCCCCCCCCCCCCCTTCTACACCCGCTCCCCCGCCCCCCACCCAACTCTCCACCCTCCATGCATAAAAGGCTTCAACCAACTTTTAAATTAATCCCAGCCCCTTTATGGTCGCCACCGTGTTCCCCCTCCTCCGCCACACCCCCTCCTTCACCTTTCTCCCCTTCTTTACCCCTTCCCACCCTCATCTTCTCCCCGTTTCTTCACTTATCGCCTCAACGGAGCAGCGTGTGGACACCATATACCAAGAAGCGAGCGCGAAGTCTCCTCAACCAATTTCTTGAAGAAAGAAACAATAAGAATTAACATTTGCCAGGTGATGCTGTATTGTCGTTGTAGTTGGGGTGGGGACCGTAACCCTTAAGTATGATGCGCACTGTGTTGTAGAATTATTATTATTATTTTTTTAAACATTTTCCCGCCACCTAAAAGGACGAGTCCTGCGTCCTGATTTTTTAGAAATAAACAAGCCCGAAGAAAGGACGCACCGGCCGTTTAACCCTTCTCCTTGCATCAACGCCTCCGCTGGACGATACGGCCTAACGCCCTGGAAGTAATCCGAGATAAGGGGACAGTTTGAGGGGGAGGGGGGCAAGAGAAGCGAGGGAAGCCCCCCTTTCCCCCCTTGAAAAGTAAAAAAAAGAAAGAAGAAGAAATTCGCCTCCCGCATTGTTTGTTGTAACTGCAGCGAATCCGACTGCAATTATTCCACAAAATGATGATCGCTCGGCCCACGGCCCACTCGGTGCATCATAATAGGGACTCCCCTCTCCCCCTCCCCTCAGCCTATCAGCCTCTCCCCGTCCGCTCTCGCACCACCGCGCGCCGGTCGGCAGCCTGAGGCGGGATAGTTTCATCATCCCTCTCTCCAACAATACTGGCCGTGGGGTGAAGCGGCGGCAGGCGGCAGGGGAGGGGGGGAGTGGGGTAGGTTACAGAAGTACAGCGCGGTGCGGCTTGAGGCGGGGCGGGGCGGGGCGGGGCGGGGCGGGGCGGGGCGGGGCGGGGCCGGGCCCGTGGGGCGGGCCGGGACGAAGCGCTGAGTAGACGGAGTGCCAGAAGTGAATTTCAAGGAAGCTGCTGCGGTTCCGGCCCCGCCCCGCCACGCCCCGCCACGCCACGCCCCGCCCGTCCAGTGCGGCGCGCACCAGCACCAGCCTCTGCCTCTGCCCCGACAAACTTGCGGGCCGCGCCGCGCCGCGCCGGGCACTGTCAAGTCTGTGAGGCCTACGGGCGCAGTCTAATAACAGCGGCCAGCGGCAATATAAAGGTCTGCCCCGCCGCACTTCAGAAATATGGCTTCCTTCCAACAATATGAAGTTTCAGTATTAATTCATTTTGCCGCGCAGTATCGAATTCGCACAAAAACAAAATCGTTTCCAAAACGGGACTATAGGGAAAATTTTCATTCCGTACCAGGCTTAAAGCACACACTGGAAATCCAAGTGTACAAATGTCGCACACCTGCAGGTGAGCGAATGTATGTAGCACACTTGCAAGAGAGCGAACGACCATTCACCCACTTGTAGGTGTGTGAATGACTATCGTAGGCAACCCTTGCAGGTGAGCAAAATGCCATTGGTACACTTGCTGAAATCCATGGAAAGGCCGGGCTTTCTAGATGTGCGAATGATTCAGTCACTTGCCAGTGAGCAAAGGTTCATTCACACACCTGCACGCGTGCGAATGGTCATTCACACTCCTACAAGTGTGTGAATAGTTTTTCGCTCACCTGCAAATGTGCGACAAACATTCACACACTTGCAGGTGTCTGACATTCGTACACTTGGATTCCCAGTGCAGTAGGAGACGGGAGGTGGAGGTGGATTAAGACACACGTGGGCTCGGCACCGCGAATAACAGAGAGTCGGTTCCGACGCACCCCGGCTAAGTGCACAGAGGTCTTCTGCAGCAGCCGATGGCTCTTATTTGTTTGCGGGCATCCCGGTTATCCAGACTGTACAGGGCCGGCCGGGAGAAAATCGTATTTTTTTAAGGACGAGGCAAAGACATCTTATTTGTTTTCGACACACGAAAGTCATTACATACACATTTAAAAAATAAATTTAAAAAAAAGAAAACAATCAAAGGACTAGGCTAATACCTGAATTTTCAGACAGTCAAGAATTGATTTCCAGCATGAAGTTCTGTACATGCTGCGTAACCAAGATGGCGGTAAATGACTGAGCGCTACCGGCTCGCTGCTGCATGAGACCTATTGCGTGGGCACGAGGAGAGTTCGAAATGAGTGAGACAGGGGGAGAGAGAGAGAGAGAGAGAGAGAGAGAGAGAGAGAGAGAGAGAGAGAGAGAGAGAGAGAGAGAGTGAGTGAGTGAGAGAGAGAGAGAGAGAGAGAGAAAGAAGGAGAGAGAGAGAGAGAGAGAGAGAGAGAGAGAGAGAGACCGAGACCGAGAAACAGCGCAAGCGCTGGAAGCGCTGGAAGAGAGTCACTTTCGGCGCGGTACTTCCCCGCGGGTGTTTCTGCTCCACGTTCTACTCCTACTCTTCCTGCTCCCCCTCGACGCACGCGACATTAAGTTTTGTGTGGTCAACGGGGGAATCGTCACGCGAACAACGAGTCTGCTGCTCTTGAAGCTCTCTCGTCGCCTCTACGCTCCTTTCTCCAAGTTCTAATTCTCTCTCTCTCTCTCTCTCTCTCTCTCTCTCTCTCTCTCTCTCTCTCTCTCTCTCTCTGAGGGAGTATTCGGAAGGCGTCGCGGACAAAGGAGGGCCTGTCCCCAACTAATTAGGACCTTACGAGGAGAAAAGGAATGGCCCTGAAAGAATAGCCGAGCGGACGGAAGCAGCAGAGCCCTCCACTTCTCCCCACCCCGCCCTACCCCACCGCACCCGACCCCGCCCCACCTCACCCCGCCCCGCCCGGCCCACCCCCACCCCCCACGTCCCCCCGCCAACACCTGGCTGTGCGACTGGCCACGGCAATAACATGAGCCTACGTAGTACGCCTGCCCTATCTCCCGCTAATTGGATGCCAAGCCCCCGGCTGGTACACAGCTAATAAAAATGCAGAGGCACACAAAACTAATCTTGAGTACCAAATCATGAATTTTATCAGGAGCTTGACACTGTTAAAAATCCCGTAGCAAATTGCAAAAATGACTACGGAACGCACCGTTTTACGGATCTGCCCGTACCTCTTAAACACGGAAGAATCCGTAATAGAAAATCACGGGCGTATCCGTTCCTACTTCGATGCAAAGGGTCCAAAACCCAGTTTTCATCAAAACTGCTCTGGGAGTCATAAAAAACGACAAAATACGGAATTATGGTGTACGGGACGGACCGAATAAATTGAATGTACGGGAAGGTCCATATTTTTCTGGTACGGTCGTTCCGTAAATTTAAATACAGTTCAGACCGGCAAAAAAATTACCGGTCCATCCCGTCAAAATTCCCGTTGTAACTTCTGACAGTGTAAACGAGTGTCGCTTCTCGTGTTATCGTGCTGGCTGTTAACAACGCCGCCGCCTCGTCCACCTTCTAAGTCCCGCTAAAAATTAAAAAGTGCTGGTGTTACATTTAAAATGAAATTAATGGACGTTAGCACATTACAGCAGAGACTTTTAAGAGCCACATACGTTGTAGAGATACAGGAGTCAGTTAAAGAAAAAGAACATGGGCTTGAAGTGAATAAATATTAGGAGGCATCAAATCCGCCAACTAGGATGGACTTGGCTGCACGGTAAAAATAATGTCTGATTTTTTGAGGAAAAAGGGAAAACTTTGAGGACCTTGGATACTTTGAGGAAAACTCCTTAGATTTTGAGGAAGTCTCCTCAAAGTTTGTGGAGATTTCCCTTATATTTTGAGGAGCCTTCCTGAAAATCTGAGGAGCTTCCCTCAAATTACGGAAGTTCCTCAAAGTTTCCCCTTTTTCCTAAAAAATCAAACATTGCTTTTACCGTGTGCTCGGCTTGGAATTTCTAAAGCTTCGTAGTATTTTTCATGAAAATTTCATGGAAATTAGTTCGACACGATCGGCTACGGCCATAAAAAAGGCCATCGTCAACAGGAAGGCAACTCACGGGCGAGAGCAATAGGCACCGCCAACGGGGGCCAAAAACAATGTATTATTTGCCCCTTAAGCAGTGTATATATTCACTGTGGGAGCGATGCTGGAAGTTGGGCGATGCACTATAAAGTGTTGGCATCCGCAAAGCGCGCTCGCTATGGTTCGCGCGGGGTGAGCCGGGGTGGGGGTAGGAGCGAGGCCGTGGATCGCTCGGATGCCCTACTTTCGGAATCAATCCGCCTAGTGGCGTAGTGGACGTTGGGTCAACTGCTAGGAATTTGTCTCCGTTGGAACTCGCCGGTGGCGGTGGCGGCAGCGGAGCGAGGCTCGGCAGAGTATAAGACAAGGGTGGGATGGGGCGGGGATGGGACCCGGCCGTGGGTCTCGCGGCCGCTTGGGTATGCGGCCCACGAACCGTGGCAATCGAAGGTCAAGTCGTAGAGTAAAGTTTCCTTTTTTATTCTGTTTTCCCCCCCTTTCTCTTTTTTTTTCCGCTGTCTTCCCCGCTATTCTCTTTATACGAGAGACAGAGAAGAAGAAAACTAATTGAGTCGTACCTAAAGTACGCTTCGCGGGCGACTAGAATTACCACTAACTGCAGCAGGACAGAAGTGATTTTTATTTGAATAAAACGAATCGAGAGAAAGGGGGGGGGGGGGGGGGGGGGGGGGATTTGAGCAGAAACTTTTCTGTGAGAGACAGAAAGAATACCCATAAGACTGTTGCGCTGTTATTTCTTTTTTCGCGAATCTTTCGCCACCAGAGGGCGTTGCGAACACAGGCAAGCTCTCCACACTCCCAGCGCTGCGGGGGAGAAAAGTAATGGACACACACACACACACACACACACAGAGATCTTCTTCCTCTTCCCAACACACGAACACACATGCCACTAAGCCCTCGCGGGAGTGCGAGTTAAAAAAAAAAGCAGAAAGGAATAATTTGCTTTCCACCAATATGTCATGATCTTTAGGATTACCGGCTCCGTTTCTGGCTCACAAAAAACAACATGAACAACAACAACAACAGAACATAAACAAGTAATTGCCACAGAAATTTCTTCAAAAAGAGACTGCCAGTGGCGGCCGGCAGTACCGCGGCAGCCGCACGCTCAAAAACAGGGAGATTTACGTTGACAGAGCCCGCACCCCCTCGTCTCCCTCTCTCTCTCTCTCTCTCTAAACGGAAAGAGGGCAGTGATTATCACTGGGATGCCCCGCTGAAGCACGCAAAAGGTTTTCGTGTGGTGCCGTATAATGTATGTTTGACGAGATTAAATCAGCGCCACCAGCACCGCGCGGCGGCTCCGGCTGCGACCTGTGGCCCACGCACTGCTGCCCCGCCCCGCCCCACCCTACCCCACCCCGCCCCGCCCCGCCCCGCCCCACACCGCTACGCCAAACACATTCGCGATAAACTCCACTCTGTGACGCCCGGCTCTCCGTAGTTCTGCGCGCGCCGCTAAACATCTGCTTGTTTGTTATACTCATCGTGTTCGTGGTATAAACGACGGCGAGACAGCGAAAAGGGAGGGGGGGGGGGGGCTAAAACGTTTCATTGATATTTGGCTGCATGTTCAACACTTTGTCGAACACTTGCAAGTGCGTACACGGAGGAAACGGCGTCTTGGTTTCTAAGCGGTTTTGGAAAAACCAAGCAGCTCTTATGGAGAAAATACACAGGGTTTTTGGCGGTTGCCTGCAAACCACACTGTAGAAAAAAAGCCGTATTTTTACGGTAAAATTGTCCATGGTGTGAGTCGTAAAATTACAATATCAAATTGTTATTTTACAAGCATTTCCTATCGACTTGGAACTGATCGGCGACGAGCAGGAAAGGGCAGTAGTAGATTTTTTTTTTTTAAAGTAAATCAAAATTACAACAAATGTTGTAAATTTACAAGGATATTTTTCACAGTGCAAGAAGAAGTTTTTAGCAGATGATATGAATGTGTGGGCCTGCTTGTACTGTCATACGTCATACAGCGAGCAGCATGCAGAGAGCATAGCGCAGCCAGCAGAAAGCAACCGGCAGAGCGAGCAGCTAATGCGGCATAATATTATACAGGGTGAAAATTTTTTTCCTTGTATCAGATGAACACTTTGGATTGCAAGTGTGTTTGCGCGCCGCGCCGCTCTGTCCATCAGGCGCACGGGTCTCGCTCCCCCGGCCTTAAGGGACGGCTCGGGCCGGGCCGGGCCGGGCCCTCTCCAGAACTAGTCGCATTCCTCAACTAACTGGACTCATGGAACGCGGCAGCGCGTCGGGGAGTGGCGCGGCGTGGCGCGGCGCGTCTGATACGCTGCAGCCCCCCCCCCTTACTCCACCACACCACCCTTTTTCCGCCCCGCTCCTCCACTAACACCATCGCCCGCGCCGTCGGAGGAGGAGGAGGAGGAGGAGGAGGAGGAGGAGGAGGAGGAGGAGGAGGAGGAAGACGCTTCAGCCGACTGAACCGATTAATCTTAAACCCACGATCTCCTCCTATCCCGAGGTGTAAAAATGTCCGGAAAAGTTCAAGGATTACGGTAACGCCTTTTCTTTCCCCTGCCATCCTCCGGCAGCGCAGCCCGCTCTCTCTCTCTCTCTCTCTCTCTCTCTCTCTCTCTCTCTCTCTCTCTCTCTCTCTCTCTCTCTGCGTCGCCGGCCTCTGCTGCTAACGCACGAGGCGGACGAGGCCCGGCGGCCGGCAGGTCCCCCGACGCCATCTCCGCGCGCGCCCGTAAGCAAAAGTTTTCCACAATAAACCCTCACCGTTAGTTGATGTTTACGGGCAGAAATACGTTCAAGAGCAAAAGGGTTGCGCGCGGATAATCGCGCGCGCGCACCGTAGTGAGAAACGAGGCAGAGGGGAGGGGCCAGGCAGGCGGGGTTAAATACATACAATGAGCGCAGAGATAAACGTTCTGAACAGCGCAGCAACGGCAGCAGGGCCCGGCGTGCCCGGCCTCCCGTCACAAGCAATATACCCCCTTGCACTTGCACATTTAAAAGTGAGAAAAATTACTAAGATCTACACCCTTACCCGTGCACTCCGAAAAAAAAGCTTAAAAAGGTGCTATTCCCGCACAGCTAACACTTTGAGCTTTACAATTTAACAAGTTAGCTGTACCACAAAACAATTAGCTAAAGAGCAAAATGTCTAGCAGTATTGCTCAATTTAAAGCTCCATAGCTACAAATGTTAGTTATCCAGATACAGCTATTGTTTTCCTCACTATAGAAATTCACACGCTGCCACGTGTTGGACATTCGCACACTGGGGTTTGCATGGCATAAACCTTTTCGGAAATATATGACATCCTGCGGTCAGTCAGTCTACTTTCTCTTTCCACGTAATCGTATTTTTATCCCCTTTTTTTTTAAACGGCGGGCTACCAGCTGGCCTAATCCCTCAGGGGCGTGTGGGTGAAAAAAGAAATGCTTGGTGTGTATCGGCCGGCGGTCAGGCACGCCAACACGAGGACGCGTAAAACATTATAGCGTGTTCTATGAGGGAGCGGAGAGTGGCTATTGCGGAGCGTTCAAATGTTTGTAGACCGCCATGCCGTCGGGCTGGGCACACACACCACCCGGCCGCGGTTAAGCGCTTGTGAGCGCGAGAGCGTGGCAGCGGTCGTAAGGGCTGGTAAGCAGCACTGGTGAGCGCTCGTGAGCGCTGCTTGCGAGCGCTGCGGTGAGCACCCCGTGAATAAGCAATCGTTTCGCTATTCTAAGCGCCCCGCGCACGGGCTGCCGCGCGCACGCACCCACGCACTGCGCTCACGTGTATGTCACTCGCAACAAATCCTTGCCGGTAATGCCATAAATTTTCATAAACGTACCCCGCTCGCTGGTATGTACTGGGGCGGGGTGGAGCGCGGCACAGGTGGCAGCGAGGGTTGGGAGGAGGTGGAGGTGGTGGGTGGGGAGGGGGGGATGAGGTGCAACAAAATACAGACTGTGACGGACAGGGGCCGGGGCAGCCTGGGAGAACAGCGCGGCGGGAGGAGTGGAGTCTGTATCGTGAGAACACGCAATGTGTGTTAGCTGGAGGGGCGGAGGGGAGGGGGGGGGGTGGAGAAAGCAGCGCGGGAGGGGAAGGGGTGGGGGGGCGCCGGGACGTGCTGCTTCCACTCGCACAACATTCCCCCCTCCCACCCCCGCCACCCCCGCCCCCTCCGCGTCCCAGTCGATTTATGGTGCTCACAAATAGTGGTCCTGGGTGTGTATGTATGTGTAGAGCGCGGGGCTGGGCGGGGCTGGGCGGCGCCAAAGGTAGGTAGAGCGCAAGGGGTAAATGCAGAAATAGTGGCATTGCCTCCACCTCTCGCGCGCGCTCCTCGCATGATCCCCACCGGAAGTGCTGCGCGTATCCGCGTGGCTCGCAGCATGCAGCAGCAGCGATGATAACTTATAGGACGCGCGCGAAAGTTGTGAAAGCAATCGGCAACCCAAGGAAAAGTGAAAAACCCTGAGAGGTGGAAATTTTTGAAGTACAAACAGGACGTAAATCAACCGAGTATCTACCTCCATGTTTCTGCGCAAGCGTGGGTGTTCCATCTCCTAGAGCTTCAGTACCACAAACACTCCTTCCGTCTGCCCAGTCCACTTTGGAGGAAGACAGCAGGCCAAAGGCCAACGCTTCACAATAAGACTCTCCCGCGCCTTTTCCCGCTGCTCGGTCCATTTTTTCCCCTAAACCAAGAGCACGCTAACCTATTGACAGACAGGCTGCTGCAGGGGAGGACGCTTAGGGCGAGCTCCACGTCGGATCGGCAAGTTGGCAACTTGGAATCCCCCGCCTCTCGCGCGCGCTCCAGACAATCGCGGTGTTTTTGTGCGAGTTCGTCCTTAACGCCTTGAACATCTCAACCCCCTACTCCTACCCTCCCCTCCCCCACACACACGTGGTGAGACGACGGGCCGGGCTGGTCTACCTAAAGCCAGCCAGCCAGCGCACAGCAAACACCTTCTCGGGAAGTTCACAGTAGATTCCGGAAAGTGCTTTCTTCCCGCTAGTAGTTATTCCCCAGCCAAACTTTTTAGGTTACTGGTCACATTTTCCAAGGGGGCCACGATCACTCGCGTAATCTTGTGTCCAAATTAGAAAACAATCCCCGGCAATTTTCCACAAAAAAAAAAGAAATATATATAATACGAAGTTTAACATTAATTTAATACGAGTCAAAATCCAGGGGTTTTAGACCCAGAAACTCCTAAAAACTCTAACTAACGTATAATCTGACGAAAATTATTTCTAGTCCCTGTAATCATGTAATCTTGTGAAAGTTCCAAATCGGAGTGTTGGCCCTTTCGACACTTTCAGACTGAGGAACATGTGAGGAAAAAATGGTCACAAACTCACTCTAAAATACAATAAGCTATAGGCAAAGGCAAAACTTCATTTTTATTCGCCTGGAGCGTGGAAGATGCATAATACAAAATCTGATAAAATATGGAACTTTGTCAACTTGCTCTCTGTGCAGTGCACGCCTCACACAAACACTGAAAAAATATTAGTAAATTTACGGCTCTTTTTCGTAATTGTTTTTACGACACAGAGTTTTAAATTTAAGACCCAGTCATAAATTTACGACAGAAAATTCTGACTCGTCAATGCAAACTAAGTCGACACATGGTGTAAAAAAATTATCGTAACACTACAACTGGAAGTTGTAGCTTTACGACATTTGTCATGTAAAATTTTCCCGTAACCCTTACGAATATTTTTCACAGTGAAACAGAGCATCTTTCCGCACCGCACTCGTAAAACAAATGTGCAACTTTTGCACATTTACGTGTCGAATATGTGACTTTGCACGTTACATGGTGTCGAGTTTTACTAGACATTACAATAACGTCGAAACTTTAAACGTTTCGCAAGTGTCGAATGTTTGCACACTTGTACACATGCACCAGCTATTGGGAAGCCATAACAGACGTCGAGTAACTCCACACTAAGTGGTGTGCAGTTTATTGAACGTTTCGGAACATTGCTCACCAAATGACGTTAGTTAAGCTCGACACCTTAAAGTGGGCAATGTTTGCACATTTTAAACTAAACACACCAATTGACGAGCAAAACGAGACATTTGTTTTACCAGTGCGGGCAATTTACGCGGGAAATTGCTTGCTGTGCACTTTACCTCCCGACGGACGCCAGTCAGTCCGTCTATCTGTCTGTCTATTTTTTTCCAGCCAACCCTCCCCGATCCGTTCGTCCGTCCGCCCGACACTCGCAGACACCAGCGGCCGCGGGCCAAACAGCGGGGCAACGCCCTGCGAGACCTGGTACCGACCGCACCCACACCCAGGTACCGACCGCGCACAGCAGGTACCCGCGAGTGCAATTCATTTTCCCCTGGCTTCGCGGAACACCGTGAAAAATATTCGTAAGCAGGGTTACGGGAAGATTTTCCACGATAATTTTCGTAAAGTTACAACATCCAGTTGTAATGTTACGGTAATGTCTTTTGTTTACACCATGTGCCGACTTAGTTTTCTCTGACGAGTAATAATTTGCTATCGTTATTTTACGACTGCGCTCGTAAATTTAAAACTCTGTGTCGTAATAACAAAATTACGAAAAAAAAAAGTCGTAAATTTACGAATATGGTTTTCAACAGTAAAGGCGGATGCGGCGCGAGGCGTTTTACAACGCAAGCGTCGCCACTCGCGATCCACGCCACGCCACCGGCGAAATGCACAGCAGCAGCTGAAGGATGCTGAGCGGCAAGGTAGCTCTCGCAATCAGAGAAAAGAGGATGGGTAGGGGGGGGGGTCTCACTCTTCTCAAGCTTGTTCTTTCTCTCTCTCGCAATCACAAATCCTGACGTGCAGGCAACAGGTGGCGACGGGCCTATACAATGGATCGCGCAGGGGCGGGCGCGCGGGCGGCCCGGGCGAAGGCAAGAGGATTTCCCTCCCCTCCCCCACCCACCACTCCAGCCCCCGCAGGTCCCGCCGCAGAGCCCCTTCGCTGCCATTTTTCCAGTCAGCTTAAAGTCGTCGCCATGCGTAATCAAAAGGCGCAGAGCCGACGGGACGGCAGGCCAGGCAGGCAGCCCGCAGGCATGGAGGAGCCGCAGGGCGCTGGACGGCCCCGCCCCGCCCCGCCCCGCCCCGACTCGCGCAGAACCACGTCCAAATCCGTTTTGCGATGAAAAAGAAAAAAAAAAAAAAAGAAAAAGACGAAGAAGAGGCTTGGTGGACGCGGCGGCACCTTTGTGTGGTGCGCGATTAAATGGCTTACGGATCACTCCCGAGAACTTTTCCTTCCCCCCCGCTAATAAAGGTTGCTCTGTGTCTGCGGACGCAGAGGTAATGGGCCACATCGGGAACCAGAGCCAGGGGTAAGGGTGAGGGGTCGGGGCTCTGTGAGAGAGGACATTTAGGGAAGGAAAGTCGAATCGTCCTTCACTATAAATTCAAGCGTAAAATGATTTTTCTTATTTTTATAGTTTTTCGTGACCTCACTGTAAATCGAGGAGTGAGAAATCTCGCTCTCAGGAGAGCGAGATTGGTGACCCAAATTTTGTCGCTCCTGGGGAGTCATATTATCAAAAATCACTCCTTTGGAGTCGCTTCTATTACTCAAAACGAGCGTTATCTAGTAATCTCGCTCGATTTGAGTGAGGCGTATCACTCCAAATGAGCGATATAGAATTTCCTCACTCCTTTAGGGCGATGTTATATGCCTCGCTCAATTTCAGTCAGAAACATGACTCTCAGATTTACAGTGCTTCCTTGATTTTTACTTCTTTTCTTTTTTTGAGTGTTTTTATCTTGATTTCCCCCCCCCCTTTTTTATTTTGTTTCAGGGTGTACACTTTTTTTTTGTAAAGCATCCCTCCATACGAGGAACGCTCGTTAGATCCGTGAGGACAAAGCTGAAAACCGGTTAAAGAGTTAAGATTGTTTAAACAACTTTTTAACCGGGCTGTAGTCGAACGGAATAAAGTCGATTTGACGCATTCTTCATCGGCCAGGCAGGCTTGGTTTTCTTTTTTTACTGCTCTATGGCTTACAAACAATACTACACTTAACTTTCTAAAGTTATCCTATGCACGAAACATGTTTTCTGAGCCGACCAGATTTCCTGTTAAATATATAGCCTTGTTCACGAAAACCGCGTTGCCGATAGAATAAAGAAACAACAACGAAAAAGCCCTATGTGAGAGAGAATAAAGGGCTGGCTGGCCCTGGCTGGGCGTAGCTACGCGTAGCGCGCGCGAAGTCTCAATGGTTTGAATCGTTCGCCCGTCCACCCACACTGCATATTGGGTCCGGTCGGTTGGATCGGTTCGTTTCCCCCAGCAACGGCGTGGACCATAACGCGACGTGGCGGGGCGAGGCGTGGCGGGGTGGGGCGGGGCGGGGCGGGGCGGGGCGCAGCGAGGTGGAGCCTGTCGTGTAAGGGCGTGGCAGCACTCACAGAAAACATTCCGGCCCCGCGAGCACAGCCGCATTTGTCCCGGCCGCGGCAGTTTTGTGTGTGTAAGGGAAACGTACGTGACACCGAGGAAAAATTGAGCGCTCTATCGGCCCGTGACTGACAGTCTGCAAGTCAGCATATGGGGGAAAAAAATCAAGTCGTGACAACATGGAAAAAAAGTATTTTATAGATGCGTATTACGTAATTAAAGGAGGAAATTAAAACCATTGCGCCTTTTTGGTTAGAAAGTTTGAACGTATTTTTTGCTGTACCCCTTCCACCCTCCCTACAAAGAAATTGATAAGAAATTTTGTCGAAATTGAAAACTTCTTGTCGCGGTAAACACCATGCTTGGACACAACTGCCTCGACAAAAATCGCAGGAAAAAAACAAAAGGCAATACGGAACATACCACAGTGGGAGGATTCGGTGCAGGGGACACCACTCTCTTAGTACACTGTCAAAAATTTTGTTGTTACTTAGCAACACTAGTGTTGCTAAGTTTGATAGCAACACGTGTTGTTTTATAACAAATCGATTGTTTTGTAACAACCAATACTGTTCAGAAATGACTCTAGCGTTGTTATAAAACAACATTTGTTGTTCAGCAACAAATTAATTGTAACATTACAATAAAATTGTTATATTAAAACAAATTGATTGTTTCTGGCCAAAACAACTTGCGTTGTTCTTCGACAAATCTGTCATCATGAAAATGTTTGTTTTTCAACAACTATTTTTTACAGTGTACGTGCGGGGGACAAGCAGGCGAGAATGGCTGGAATAGTTGACAGGAAAGATGGAGTTGTTGGAGAGGCGTCTGTGCCGCATGTCTCTCCACTGGCGTCTCTCGGTAAACTTTGAGCTGTGCGCGCTCAACGGCTCAAAACAAATTTATTCTCTTGACGGCGGCGGCGCTGCGGCAAGCACACCCGCCGAGGCGCGGCCCGGGCCGGCCGCCCACGCGAGTACTTTGTACCTGCCTTTACGAGCCCCGGCACATGTGTGTACATGCTCCGGGAGTTAGTTAGCGAACTCGTTAATTTTCCCGAGAAGGCGAACACGGACCAGAACCGCGACCGCAGTGAAAAGAAACGTCATTGCGCTTCCTTCTCTGCGGTGGGCTTTGCTTCTTTTCTTTTTTAAATTAAAAAAATTCAATTCAGAATGTAAAATTCTATAACTGTTGCAAATTTTATCAAAATCCCTTGGGCCAGATGTTTTCGTCCCATAGGGGTAATGTAAAACAACTGACTAACGTTTCGACTGATATGCAACTCCGTTGCCTAAAAAGGCAACTCCGTTGCCTAGAAAGGCCTATATTGCTTGTTTCCTTTCCCTCAGCTCGCCCTCAGCTAGAGCGCAAAGAAAGGCATAAATCAAAAAGCATGCGTCAAAGGTTAAAAATCACAGCACATATATTGTGTGAATAATCCCCAGGGGAGGGGGGGAGTCAACAACTCTTAATTTTGGTGTACTACATAGTTTGTCAAATTTCCTTGATTTTATTATTTTTATTTTTGGCATATTTGTTTGAATTTTATATATTTTTCTGTTAAACCTTCCTGAATTTTTCGAAATGTTTCTTAATCTTTCTGAATATCGAAGTGCACAAGAATTTCAGAGTTGTTTCCCCCTTGGTGATCCCCCACTCGCCCTCTCCCACCACTCCCTTTAACTCCTCACCGAGGGCCGGGGCTTTCGGTCACGCTGAAAGGACGATGCGGGTCTGCGTGCTTCGAAAAAAATTGTTGATGATAATAATAATAGAGAGCGTGAGAGATGAGAGATGTTGTAGGCGAGCCCGCTGCGCAGCGCATGTCCTCGGCAGGCCTAAAATCTGTCTGCGTAAGACGTTTCTCTCTGATTACAATAATAATTGCTGCTGCGAATATTTCGTAGGCCGCACACAGCAGCAGCACTGGGAGGTGGGTGAGGGGGGAGAGGAGAGGAGCGCGGGGGCTCCCTCATGCTGAAACGGGGCGGATTGAAGGCTTGGGGGGGGGGGGGGGGGGGTGGCTCATGACGAAGATAAGAATCAGTCAGTCATTCTTGTCGGGCGAAAACGCGGTCAGAACTAGAAAGAGAGAGAGAGGGAGGGAGGGAGGGAGGGAGGGAGGGAGGGAGGGAGGGAGGGAGAGAGAGAGAGAGGGAGAGAGAGAGAGAGAGAGCGCGAGAGAGAGAGAGAGAGAGAGGGGGGGGGAGTCCCTCCACGACCTATCTTTCTTCCTTCCACCATCTCTCTCTTTCTCTCTCATATCTCTGTGGGGAGAGAAGCTCCTAATGCAAAGCAAGCAAATGCCCCCCTCTGCTAGTTTTATGTCGCCGCTAGCACTTGCTCGGCAGCGCTCCGCACACCTTGGCAGTCCCGCACCAGGCAGGCGCTACCCACCCAATTACCCCCTCCCCCTCGCCATCCCTCAGAGCGGTCCGGCCCGCCCTCCCCCACTCCGGCGGGGCCCTGCTCGCTCGTAAACCTGCACATCGCATGCACGCGCGCGCCTTCGCAGACAGCACTGGTCATCCAGAACGGCCGCGCACACAGCGCGCTGCAGCGGTCGTGGATGGCTTCTGGAAGCAGCCCAAGCAATACGTCATCGTTGCCAGCACATATAGGGGGGCTGGCCCCATAGAGACCCCTCCCTCCCCCCTTTCAGACACAGACACACACGCGGGGGGTTAGGGGGCGGGGGCAGTACTGCGGTAAAGTGCAGTTAAAAGATCTATAGTTATAGATAACCTCCGCCGGAATACTGTGATGGCTTGCTAGCGACAGCAGTAGCCGTGCCAGTAAAAGAGAAGACATTATGTCTTTTAGCAGCTCATTCTAACATTCGTGGCGGAAGGGAAACATCGTATGAACTATTTCATCCTTGACAATTTAGAGAGATCTCGTTTAAAAAGGTCCTCATATGCATGCTCGTTATTTCACACGGCGCATTCGTAAAATAAAAACAGCAATACAAACGCACAACTGGATAACATGGCAAAACAAAACAGACAGAACCTCGTCAGCACTGAAGGACTTTAGTGTGGTAATTTTTTTTTTCCCTCGCCTCAATCGCGTGGCACAATCGAACGCCCACAACACAATCCAACACATCCCTGCCTCAAGGCATCGACCGCAAGAAAAATAAAACATACAATAAATAAAAGAGATGTTTGTCCCGGCGTTTGGTTGCGCCCCGGTGTACAGTGTTGGAGCCTAGTGGACCTGGCCGGCAGGGCCGAGCGGGAAGAGTCCCAGCCTGAGGGGCCTCGGACCATCAGCACATCACGGCCGGCCCGTCCAGATTCGCAATCTTATTCTTCTTCTTGCCTCTCTTTTTTTTCTTCTTTTTTCCCTCTTTTTGGCCATGCCTCGGCGCGCGGTGGTGGTGGCGGCAGAGAGGCGGCAGAGTCGCCCTTTCCTCCCTCCTGCTCCCCCATTCTCTCTCTCTCTCTCTCTCTCTCTCTCTCTCTCTCTCTCTCTCTCTCTCTCTCTCTCTCTCTCTCTCTCTCACCGTTCCCACCGACCCGTACCCCTCCCCCACTCCCCTCCTTTTTGGGAATCCTTTAGCAATCCAATTTTGTCCTTTCATTCCTCCCTGTTTCGGTTTCCCCGCGCGCAGAGTCAGAGAGAGAGAGAGAGAGAGAGAGAGAGAGAGAGAAGGTCCAGTTCAGAGCTCTGCCTCAGCCCAGCCCGGTCCAGCCTTTGCCTTCCAGTGCGGCCTCCGGCTGGAGTCTGCTGGTGTGCTCCGTGAGCTCGCGAGGAGGCCGTACGGCGCGGCGTGGCGTGGAGCGGCGTTTTACACCGCGAGGGAGGGTACGGCGAGCTGCAGCACGCGGCTGATGACGTCCTCACGAACGACGCCCTCTGCCGCGGAGCTCACGCCACCACCACCAGGTGCACTCGTGATGACCCGCACGCGCGGCCGCAGCCCTTCCCTCCCTCCTCCTTGTCCACCTCGCCCCCCGTCAGTCCGTCAGTTCTTGCCCTGTGTGCCTTTATCGGCAACACTGTAAAAAATTGTAGTTTAAAAGAGAGAGAGAGAGAGAGAGAGAGAGAGAGAGAGGGAGAGAGAGGAGGGTAGGGGGAGAGGGGGAGGGAGGGAGAGAGAGAGAGAGAGAGAGAGAGAGAGAGAGAGAGAGAGAGAGAGAGAGAGAGAGAGAGAGAGAGAGAGAGAGAGAGAGAGAGAGAGAGAGAGAAATTTACAGGTTTTGCCGTTAAATCGGTAAACAGATTTTTCCTGTAGTTTGATGAAAAATATACTAGAATAACAAGAAAAATAGCGAAACAACACATAAAGTTTGTAAAGATACTGAATTCTTTTGTAACTAACTTTCATATAATTCTTTTGAAAATGAACACGAATGAAAAGTGAATTCACGATTCACAGATATTTCCTGTTAATATACGATATGTATTTTTTTTTTATTGTGTAGGCCCCCTCAGCACGGTGGGGTGGTAATCACTAGCATGCCAGCAATGTACACGCAGAAGAGTACGTGAGTACATTAACTGCAGGAGAACATATCAGATTTCATGGAGTAAAAAAAAAAAAAAATTCTCGAAAAAATAAGAATAAAAAATTGGAAAACGTACAGCTTCCTAAATTTAAGCATCTTGTAAAAAAAAAAAAAAAAAAAAAAAAAAAAAAAAAAAATTGTCACCGCTGGGTACAGTTAGCACAGCAGCCGGATGCGCACACATGATTGCAGGAGTGATTAACCTTTCGCGCACAGGAGAGTACAGGACAAGGTACAGGAGCGAGTGCGTAGTCGTGGGGTTCGAGAAGAGAGAGAAAGAGGGACTGAGCCATGAAATCAGCGGCGGCTGGACGACTCGGGGGCGTAACTACAGACGGGGGCGGGGCGACCTTTGCTGGAAGGCCGGTGGAAGGCCGTGCGGAGCGCTCGTGCAAACTGTTGCGTGCGCCGGCGCGGCGCGGCGGGGGTATTGTGGTGCGTTTCGACGCTTCCGCTGCCGCCGTCGTCACGACCTGGAAGCGCTGCAGGAGGTTGAGCCGAGAGAGAGGGACAGAGAGGGGGAGAGAGAGAGAGAGAGAGAGAGAGAGGGGGGGGGGCGCACGGGGCCTGTTGTACCGAGGGCTATTGCAAAGTTAATGTGACTCACGGGAGGTCTAACGCGGCCGCCGGTCTCTGTTCTCTGCTCCACCACCTCCCCTCCCCTTCCTCGACCAACCCTCTCTCTCCCTTAGATACATTGTAGTACCCCTCTCCGCCGCGGCCGGGGGGTAGCAGTAGTAGTAGTCGTAGTAGCGGATAATACAAAATGGATCGCTCTCGACTTGGGGCCGCCCGGCTCGGCTCCGCCCGGCCCGGCTGGGCCGCTCTGCGTGATGCCTCACCCCTCGGCTCGGAGCCACATGCATGTTGTAAGATGTCGAGAGGCGCCATATCGTTCGCGTTCGAACAGGCCCCCGCGCGCTCGCGTTGACTAAGCAGGCGTTCTGGATTCACGGTCCCCGGCGAAGCCCAAGGCGTATCTGCGCTTGTGTACTCCTCCCTTGAGTCCCTGCAGCCGGCCGGCGGCACGGGGGCGCCTACCTACATCACTCACCCTTAACTTTCAAATATTCAAAAACCAGCTTAAGAAGCATTGTCTGTTTACGGCTCACCCCGTCGGGGAATCACTTATGTGTGCAATTATTATTCATTATTATACAACTTTTGATTTTTCAAGGAAAATTTCACTTTTTGATTAATTTTGATCTTTTCTCCCCTACTTCTGACTTTTTTCAATTTTTATTAAAGTTTTTTGTTAATAAGTTCTCTATTTTTCGGATTTTTTGTGTCCGGCGGGGTGCCGGAGGCTGCGGTCCAGCCGGCCGGCAGGTGAGAGCACAAAGCACGGTAAGGAGAGGGGAGAAAGGCGGCCTTTATCTCGGGCGAGTCAACGCGGCTCCGACGGCAATTTTTCAAAGTGAACCCCCCTAGGCTCACCCTTCGCTAAGACTCCCTCCTCCGGGCAACATTGGGAAAAACCGTTCGTTATTGGCTGAGCTGAATTTAAGTTTTAATTTCCCTTTCAATTTAATGAGCAGCCCTGTCAGAATGCACCGGGATAGGCGAGGTGGAGGATGAACATACATGGGAAGCTGGCCGCTCCAGAAAGGCAAACTTTACGTGACCGCAGACTGAAGCGGTGCGCATTCGGATTGGGCGCAACACAGGCGCAAAAGCTTCCAATGGTTGTACCCTGAGTCTATAGCTCGCTCAGGTCGTGACGGGAAGGGAGCGTGAACGTGAACCGAGATGAAGCAGCTTGTTACGAAAAAAAACTGATTTTCGTAAACTCACCGATGGTGGTGATGAGCGTGAGGGAGTACAGGAAGGACGACGGGAAGGTCCAGCGGTGGTGCGGCTGGTAGGTGCTGGCCGCCGTCGTCACCGCCTTGGCCTCCTTGGCGGAGGCGGCGGCCGTCCCCTTGGCGGCGGCGGCCGTCAGGTCCGCGCCGCTCTGCTTGATGTTCTCGACGAGCATGTCCTGGAAGCGGAGCACCTCCTGCGCCGCCAGCCGCGTCCAGTTGTCCTTGTATAGGATGTTGAGGTCCTCGGTGATGCTCCACAGCTTCTCGACCGTCTTGGTGCGCAGGTCGTCGTGGGCGGGCGCGCTGGCTCGGGTCACGGGCGGCAGCGGGGCGGGCGGCGCGCGCAGGCCGGAGCCCTCGAGCGCCATGAAGGCGAAGGCCCCCAGGAGCGTGTACACGAGCACGAGCAGGCACACGCCGAGGCTGGCGAGCAGGGAGCGGCGCTTGCGGGCGGCGCGCGGCGACGAGCAGCAGCAGCAGCAGTACCAGGCCACCGAGCCGTCGCCGCCGCCGCGGCCACCGCCGCCCGGGGCGTCACCACCGCGGCTACTGCGACTGCCGCGCCGGCTGGACGCCGCCGAGGAGCCCGACGACGGCGAGGAGGAGGAGGACGACGAGGTCGGGCAGCAGCAGTTGTTGGAGGCGGAGAGCGCGCCGCCGCCGGGTCCCGCGGAGGTGGAGGACGGTGAGGCGGGCGGCGGCGTGGCCGCGGGCGGCAGCGGGTGCGGGTGGTGGAGCACGTGGTGGCGGTGCTGCTCATAGGGCGGTGCCTGGTGCAGGTAGGGCCCCGGCCCCGGACCCGGACCCGGCACTGGACCCAGAGGGCCCCCGCCCACCAGCGGCCCGGGCCCGGGCGGGGCGCCCAGGGGCGGCGGCGGCCCCACGACCACCTGGGGAGGCGGCGGCGGCTGGGGCTGCGCCGGCGGCGGCGGCTGCGGGGGCGGCGGCTGAGGCGGCGGCGGCTGCTGCTGGTACTCCGGGAAGCCGGCCTTGCCCGCCCCGATGGCCAGAGTCATCGTGGGCCGTCACGGCACCATGGCTCGCCACCTGCAAGGGGAAAGAGAAGGAGGAGGGTGTCAGAGCGAGAAATACATAGTGAAACACGCGAGAGGGAAAAAACTCTGAATTTTGGTGTACACTCTGTGAATTTTTATGAATTGTTCTGAATTTTTTATTGAATTTTTGCGAACTTGCGCTAGAATTTTCCCCAATTTTTGTGAATTTTCCTGAAGTCTTGTGATTTTTTTTCTAAATCGTTCTGGTTTTTTTTTCCTGAATTTTCCTGAATTGCGAGGTGTACAAAAATTTCAGAGTTGTTTCCCCCTCTGAAACAAGTCAACAACGAACGAGAGATTTTAAATTTATTTGAATCTCTTACGAAAAAAAGAATGCTCTGCATTGTTCCAAACACTTCCTGAAACATCGCTAATTTACTCCCCGTACTTGATTTTCACGATATTTTAATTAGTGCACAAATTCAGAGTAATCAGCCATCTTTCATGAGAATCCTCATATAATTCTTATAATTCAATTCAGTCGCATCTTGAGTCTTTCCTTGCGAGTTTAATTGAAAATTAAGTTGAGGAAGTCCCATATACAAGCTATAACGCTGCTCTAATTGAGCGAAGCAAAAATTACCTTTCAAATACATCAGTCTGACATAAAACCTAGCTTATTGAGAAGTCCCTCGGATGGAAATGTATACTCTGCAAAACTCTCCCCTCTGCTCTGAGCTATGTTCTTCGCAAGAAATTACACTCGCGCGCTTCCGCCCCGCAATTTCCCTATATCTGCACTTCTGGGGTCGGCGCTGCTGATGGTTTTGCTTTCAGAGGGGGGCAACATCGTCAGGCCAGCCAGCCTGCCGGCCTGCGGGCCCCTCAGTGAGTTGTCAAACAAATGCCCCATTTGCATTGCCAATTGCATTCCAGAGAGGGAGGGGGCTGTAAGGGGAAAGGGAGGAAGAAGAAGAGAGGGGGACTTTTTTCGTTGTTACCGACTCACTTTCCTCGACTCCCCCCCCCCCCTCTCCCTCCCCAAATGCTTATCCTCTCCGACACCGTGATGCGCCCTCTGTCTCTTGGTGCGTGAGGCAGCAGAGGCCCCGCCCGAGCTGGCAGGCGCAGCAGCAGCAGCGCTCAAGCGGCTCCGGTGCCTTGTGCCGCCGTGAACCCCCCCCCCCCCCCCCCCGCCCGCGGCTTCATGGTGCTTCATGGTCTTAAGAGCTCCGCCCTCCCTGCCTCCTCATTTCCTCATCCACTGTCAACACGAGCCCACCGTGTCAACACGGTGTAGTGGTGCGCGGTGGCGGGGGCGGCGGGGGCGGCGGGGGCAGCGGCGGGGGGTGGCCATGCCACCACGCTAGGCGTGACTTTTCGTTGTTTGCTCGTTCATCTTGGGGGTGCGACACCTCTGCTAACGCGTACAGCAGGGAGGGGGCTCTCAAGAAAAAGGCGGAGAACGAGAGGAAAACAACTCTGAATTTTGATGTGCAGATTTTGTGAACTTTTGAGAATTTTCGTAAGTGTTTCTGATTTAAAAAAAAAAAATATCTGGAATTTTTCCAAGTTTTCTAAATTTTCTTGAATTCTCTGAAATTTGTTGACCTTTTCTCAATTTAGTTAATAAAAATAGGTCAAAAAATGCCCAAAAATGTTTTGATTGTAATACCGCCATCATAATGTGTTTTATTCAGTATTACATGGTATCCTGTACAAAAAAAATCCAATGTGAATACTCCCTTGGGTTTTATTATGTTATGGCTGACAAAAAAAAAAAACGTGAATAAGAGCATTACAAAGGTGCATTACAAAAATAACCTCTTAACGTCGGCACCAAACATTTGCGCGCAAATTAAAGCAGATACACGCAATTTATGCGGGTTTCCCTTACACGAGACTCGCGAGGCGCTGTTTGCAATTCCCATTGCTCACAGCCGTTCGCTCACAGCCGTTCGGAGCCCCAGCGGTACTGCCCCCCGCTCCTGAAGAGCCGCGGCGGCGGAGGGATGAGGGGCGCCGAGGGAGAGACGACAAATCTGCATTTGGTCGGGGAGCGAAGCACTCGAAAGCGGGCTGGACTGTCGCAATGCGATCTCGCTCTGTGATCAGTGGACCGAGGGAAATGCAGGGGGAGTGCTGGAAGCGGGGTGAAGGGGGGCGGGAGAGGTAGGGGGGGTGGGGGGCAGCAGAGCTGTTGACCGCTGGCTAAGGCTCACGGTCCACAGCACTGGGGTAGGCAGACAGGGAACCACCGAGAGTGCCCCAAAAACGCAGTGAGGGGGACGGAGAAAGAGAGAGGAAGAAGGAAAGAGGAGAGGAAGAGAGGGAGGCGAGAGAGAGAGAGAGAGAGCTGCCATCCCTCCGTCATCCCGCTATAATTTTGCCTCTGCTCTCCCCGCGCTTTTTCCCTTTGCTACTTGACATTCTTTACGCGATTTCCTAAAAAGATGTTAGCGTACACGAGTTGAGAGGGTTGGCTTGGCAAGGTACGGCGCGGAGGACAAAGAGAGAGAGAGAGAGAAAGGGAGAGAAAGGGAGAGAGACCGGGGGGGTAGAGGAAGCTGTTATGAGGGCACAGTACTACGTTACGTCTCATGTCGCCGTGCCAGTGCTGGCCCGAGTAAAGACATAAATAGGCACAACATGGGAGGGGAATGGGAATGCGTGCGAAGGGCCTAAATGGATAAAGTGCGTAAGGAGGAGATTTATGTCGACCCTGGGCCGGGCGGGCTGGCCGGGGAGGGGGGAGGGGAGAGGGGGGAGAGGGGGAGGGGCTGATGAGTGCAAGGGGAGCAGGCTGGGGGCCGGTCGGTGAAAGAGGCGGCAGGGAGGAGAGAGAAAATGGCCCGCGGAGGACCAGATAGGGGTGAGGGTGAGGGTGCGGGGTCGCGTGTACAAAGTGGCGCTAAGTCGCCCTTCAGCAGGTTTAGCGCGAAAAAAAAAGAGAGGGAGAGGCCAAAACACAAATGATACGCGCTTCGTGTTTTGTTATTGTGAACCGGAAGCCAGTCTGCGGCCAATACGCAAGAGGCCCATGGTGCAACGCCCTTTGCGCGCTCCCCGGGGGAGGCTACATGGGTGTCGGTGCGGAGGAGGGTGGCTGACGGGGTGGTGAGAGCGGGGTGAGGGGTAGGATAGGAGGGGGGCATAAGGGGGTGGGGGCGGGGGCACGCATAGCCTGCTTGCGGTTAAAAGCCTTTACTTGTAGGGCGAGCCCCAAATGAAGTCCCTCAACACCACTTTCACCGTCTCTTTCACACACACACACACACACACACTATATATATATATATATATATATATATATATATATATATATATATATATATATATATATATATATATATATATATATATATATATATTTGTTTAGTTGCTGGTAGCGAGCGAAAAGTTTTGTATGGAATATTGTCGTTTTTTTCCTGGGACAATTTTCTTAGCGTTTCAGTTATAGGCGGTATCGAATGGATGATATGTCGATTATATCAAACTTTTTCGTGATCATTAGCAGCCCTGCCCGGTTTATGGCCAGCTCGCCCGGCACGGCGCCGGCGGCGGAAACTGAGCACATGTCTTCGGAGCCGAGGAGGAGCGTCCATCTCCTACCCTTAACCTTTCTTCCCTTCCTGCCTCCGTCTCTCCCTCCCTCCCGACCTCCCTCTTTCTCTCTCTACCCTTCTCCCCCCGCTACTCTCTCTCTCTCTCTCTCCCTCTGCTCTTTCATCCCCAGGCAACTTGACGTGCACCACCGCGGCGCCGGTGTGGGCCGGGGCGGCGGAGGTGAGGGTTTGCTAGGTGAGGACTCACAAGCGACAGCCGGAACAAAGCACTTTGCTCCTTCCGCCGGGCCACGCCACGCCCACGCCCCGCCACGCCACGCCCCGCCACGCCCCGGCGCCCAGCAGGATGTGAACAAGCATGGCCACAATCACCGCCGACGACCCCGAGGGGCCAATGCCATGACTCCAAGAGAATTTGGCTAAATCTCATTTCCGGACCTCAAAAAATTGAGGAAGAATTTACAGCTACATGGTTTCCACTTATTTCAAAAATATTTTCATTGATGAATGTCAATTAATTTTTACCGGGTTTCGAAGGCTGTAATGGGAGAATTTCGAATGAATTTTTTTTCCTTTTTACATAAACTTAAATTTTTTTTAAAGGTTTCGCGGATTTTTTGGATCTCCACGATTCCCACCCTGACTCACAACGCCCTACACGCGCAGGTGACAGAGGCGAGCGTCAGGATGGGAGTCAGTTGTGGTGGTTGTGGTGTGCATAGAATCGGTATCCGGACAAGTGACCACATAAAAACTGCCCCGAACCCAAATTGACCCCAGAATAACATTGACCACAAATACAGGGTGACCACATTTTACAATGACACCTGTTTCCGAAATTTTTCACAAGTGCTGGCCTGTAGGGTGGCCGCAAATAAAAATATTTTTGATCTCTCAAAAACGAAATTCAGTTTCAGATAAAGCATTAAAAACGGAATCGAATGAGCTTAGAACGAGCCCTGTACGCATAAAATTAGAGGTCACGCAAAGCACTCAAAGTGTAACAAACAGTAACAAAAGTTTAAGGATTGCATCGAATTGGTAAAATTTTTCGTTAAGTTTAAAATAGGTCCATAATCCATGCAGGGTCATTTGCAGGGGGACTTTGATACGGAGAACCCATTTTTCAATTCCTTTTTAACATGCAGGCCCTTTAAATGCCTCTATTTCCCCCTGAAAGTAAATTCTAGTTTTTGTTCTCACTTTTATCAAAAGACGCAGGGAGCTACGCCGGGACCCCGCCCACTCGGGACCGGTTTCAGAGCGTAGTTAGAGGCTTCTTTTCATGCTCTTTCGATTGCAACCAAGGAAAATGGCCCTTCTCATCTCCTTCAGTACGTTTGTGTTGCGACAGCAAGTAGCCAAAATTCCTAAAAATCAAACAAATATACGATGGGCGCTGCGTTCGATCCGAATTTTTTTTTTGAAATTTGAGGCAAGTTTTTTTTTAGGGGTCAGATTGGGGTCATTATGGGTTGGGGTCAATATGAAAGGTGGTCACCTGTCAGTGGTAACAGTATAACGTGGTCAGTCAGACTGTGGTCAGTTGTCCTAGACCCCATAGAATCGACAACCCCTCTAGTGCGAAAATATTAGAAAATTTGCGGCTCCCTATACCTGGTAGCGTGAGTAATGAGGCAGCCAACCCTCTTTGAAGGGGGAGGGGAGGGACGAGGGGGCACTCACTCTTAAGATCTGTGACCCGACTACTACGTCTATTACGCTGTATTACGCTCCGAAAATTTTCAGATTTTTCCAAAGTCAGGCAAAACGGGAAAAAAGAGCCTAAAACGACCGTAAAATGTGTAAGATATTTGGAGAATTTTGGCCATTACGCTTACTAATACGCCTTTATTACGGACAGAGTGACCCGACTAATACGCGGGTGCATGCCCCCTCGGGGAGGGAGCGGCGTTGTAATTCATCCCGTAATCCGCTGAAGACACCGCAGACCGTATTGCCTCAGTGGTATCGATTATTATTATACTACATTGACCGAAGTTCTACAACTAACAAATTAACAAAATATTGTAAACGGACCGAGAATGTTAACACTTTCTCTGGCTGAGCTTCGTTTCCAGGAAGCTGCTTGCCTCTCTGCCCCACTCGCGAGGCGCCGCGTCGTGCTGCACTTTGCTTATATGCGTCACTACTCCAATATAAGGAGACTTTATACACCTCGTTCTTCCCTCTCGCTCTGCTCCTAACGGCCTGCACCTCACTCTCTCCCTTCTCTCTCTCTCTCTCTCTCTCTCTCTCTCTCTCTCTCTCTCACCAGCAGTGCACCTCCGACGACGCCGCCTTCAGGATTACGCTCACATAAAATTTATATCAGGAGCGGGGGGAAATTGCAGACACACGACGAGGCGTGTTGAGGCGTGGCGAGGGTTGGTGGAACGAGGCGGGGTGGGGCGGGGTGGGGCAGGGCGGGGTGGGGCAGGGCGGGCCTATGGTGCGCCTGACGATTGACGAGCGCGACAGAGAGACACGACCAGACCACTGACTGCAGGTCGCTGAGCGTAGCTCCGCGTAGCCCAGCAGAGAAACGACATCCTCTCTCTCTCTCCCTCTCACTCTCGTGGGACTTTTTAGTCCTTTTTTGCAATGAATACTTAATCAATCAATCAATCAATCAATCAATCAATCAATCAATCAATCAATCAATCAATCAATCAATCACTCTCACCCCTCTCCAGCGCGATGCACACCTCACACGAAGCTCTCTCGCCCTTTTTTTCCCGCTTCCTTCCTACCTTCCGGGAGCGGCACGCTGCGCTGCGCAGCGACAGTAGCTCGGGACTCGAAATGTGCAAATATCGGCCAAAACTTTTCGGCACGCACGGCCGGGGCGGGCCGGGGTCGGGTCGGGTCGGCAAAACCGGAACTTTGAAGAGGAGTGCTGCGCTGCTGCGCTCGGCTCACGATACTGCTGATGACGGGGAGGATGAGGACCTCCATGTGCTGCTGCCACGCGAAGCTCGTGAATAACGAACGGCAGCAGCCGGGGGAGGTGATCAGTGTGGGGCCTGCTAGCGACCAGGTGGGAGTCACGTGCCGGAGGAGAGGAGGAGAGCGGATGTGTGTGTGTGTGTGTGTGTGTGTGTGTGTGTGTGTGTGTGTGTGTGAGAGAGAGAGAGAGAGAGAGAGAGAGAGAGAGAGAGAGAGAGAGAGAGAGAGAGAGAGAGAGAGAGAGAGAGAGAGAGAGAGAGAGAGACCGCGCGAGAAAGATCAAGCGGGAGAAAAAGAGAGGGAACAGGCAGGCGTCGCCTGACTTGTTATTACATTTATTACAACTTGCGCGCCCGCCCCGCTCATCGACAATCTGTCAGCAGCGCAGCCGTGGTGGCGGCGGCCGTGGCGGCGGCGGCGGGGATACAAGGGAGTGGCAGTCAACTGTGAAAAAACAGAACGGGGACAGCAAGTTTGCAAAGTGCTCTGACACAGTGGGGGAGGGACAAGGCCCTGCAGCGCAAAGGGTGGAGGGGGAGGGGGAAGGGGGACGAGAGAGGAAGGAGGGAGGACGCGGAGGGCCGGCAGAGGACAGAGACGGAGGGAGGAGGGGGGACGGGGGACGGGGAAGGTGGCCGAGAGGGGATATAGGGAGGGAGAGACAGGACGAAGACAGCGGCATCGTGTGTAGATCCTTCAACTTCAGATTTTACATCGGCTTTGATGTGACTGAAAACCCAAGATCGGCCCACTGTTGATCGAACCACTCTAAATCTTCTACAAAGAATCTTTCCGTATAAAACAAAGAATTCTGTGCAACCGATGTAAGCAGGAAATTTCCTTGGAAATTTCGTTATCTTGCAAGGTTTTTTTTCTTTCATTACTGAAGATTTTTCTTTGTATTACAGAGAAAATTTGGCTTTGTATTAAGGTTGCAGAGAATTCTTCGTAACACTAGAATTTTCTTTGTAAGCATTTAAGAGTGTAAATCTCAATAATTGTTAATGAAGATATTGTTTCAGAAAATTTCATTTTGTCCTTGTTAGACTATAGTTCTGTCAGCTTTATGATGGTAAATGAAAATGTGTTTTGGAAAAATCTGTGGGACCGGTCGACTGGATGGCAGCGAGCCGTCTCGGCACAGACAAAGGTGTCAGAAAGACGTCCGAAGCAGCAGCGCGCGGCTGACAATCAGAGCGCTCAGTCGCAATCTCAGGGGCGCGCACCACATTTCCATGTCAAAGGTGCGGCATGGGGGGAGGGGAGGAGGTGCTCATGAGTGGGGTAGATCAGCAGCACAGCGGGGTAGAGTGGGGTCGGCGGGGGGCGCGCCAGCCTGCGCTAAACGCCCTAAACAACAACACCAGTGCCGCGTGCCGCCTCCGAGGGGGAAATAACTCTGAAATTTTTGTACACGCCCTAATTCGGAAAAATTCTAAAAAAAAAACATAGCAAAATTCACAAAAAATCATGAAAAATCAGAATAATTCAGAACAAATCACGAAAATTCCGCAAAATTTTTGGTAAAACCCAAGTGAAAGCTCTCCAAAAATTCCTATAAAAATTCACGATAATTCACAAAAAAATTACAAAATGGGTACACCAAAATTCAGTGTTGTTTACCGCGACCGCCTCACTCCACCCCCGCCGCTGCGCATCTGCCCAGAAACTCGACGTCCGGACGCAATCGAGCGGGTCAGTGAAAGAGGCTTAGACTTACAGGAGCGACGGGGCGGCCGCCGGCGGGTGGAGACGCTGGAGGTGGGTCAGTTTAATCGACGAAACAGCAAAGGGGCTGGAAGAGACAGAGTGGCCCCGTCGCGGTGCCTCTGAGAACCACCGCGCCCCACCGCACCGCACCCGCGCGCGCGCTGCGGACGCTCCGTTCTGCCGTTAATGGAACGGATGATTTAATCGCCTCGGTCGTCATTAGCGGCGCGCGGAGCGGAGCAGCGGGGCGGAGGCGGCCGGGCCGGGCCGGGCCGGGCCGGGCTGGCGGGTAAGATTCACTTTTACACGTTAGGACCGCAGCGCGCCGCCGCCGCGCCTGTTCCAGGGGGAAAACAACTTTCCCCATCCTCTAGACGTATTAGGTGCCGCTTATTGAAGGGGTCGGGTCGGGTCACGCAGCGCTCGCGCTCCAGGGCGACCCCTGCCGAGGGGGGAGCAACTCTGAAGTCTACTGAAAACATTTGCTGAATTTTGAGAATTTTTCTGAATTAAATTTTAATGAGTTTTCCTAAATTTTTCTGATTTTTTTTAAAGGATCTCTCAGAATTTTTCCAAATTTGTCTGCATTGTTCTGAATTACGAGGTGTACAAACATTCACAGTTGTTTCCGTTTCCCCCTCAGATCCTGCTCTCCTGAAAATGACGGGTCACACAGTCAGGGTAGACCCACGGTCAAACGAGGGTCATGGCGACAAGTTCAAGGAAAGTGAACCTGATTCAAACCGTACATTAACTCTGGGTATATTTCTGAATACTAGTTTGTGGCTTTGGACGTGCATTTCTTTCCCGCATATTTTAAGCTTTAACTGTTGAAATGACCCTCTCATGACCGGGACAGAATCAAGATCACAAAATTTTGCGTCAGTGACATGAAAAAAAAAATATGACGAGGTCAGAGCAAATCTTGGAAATTCTCTCCACATTTTTAGCAACAATAACAACGGGACGCCCATGCGTCTACCTTTAAGTGCTTTATTCGCAGTGCCTGCAGACCAGACCCCTTTTCCCCTACTCACTCGCACACCCGGCACTACACTGCACTTCCGCACGGTTTCACTTTATGAGGATTTAGCTCAACATAACTGTATTATTTAGCCCCCTCCCACTCCGACACTCCGCCTTCTCCGTGTTTTCATTCCTCTCCGTTTTGACCCCATATAGTGGGAGTATATACATAGTTATGTATGAGGCGCAGCTGCTTCCGAGGTACATTACTCCTTTTTGTCAGCCCCGTACAATGGCGGGGCAAGAAGGAGAGCGAGATGAGGGAGAGGGGAGGGAAAGAGAGAGAGAGAGAGAGAGAGAGAGAGAGAGAGAGAGGGGGAGAGTGGAAACGTTGAAGCTGGAATTGAAAAAGGCACTTCCGAGTTGGACATTGCCACCGAGATGGCACAGAGATTGCAGGAAATGCCAATTCTCAACTTATACGTTCTTGACCTCGGAGGAGCAGACAGACAATCTTTCCCGCGTCACGGCACTGTGCTCTTAACCCCACATCACCTCTTACGCCATCCCCCCTCCCCCAACCCGTCTCTCTTTTTCTTTCATTCTCTCTCTCCCTCTCTCTCTCTTTCCGCGACTTGCGACACCCTTCCTCTCCCTATTTCCCCCGGCATTCCTCGAAGCAATTCCTTCAAACTCCCGAGCCCTTACGAAGAAAGCTGAAACTTAGCGCGTCTCTCTTGCTCGCCGCGAAAACTTTCTGGGTCTCTTTCTCTCTACGCCCCTCCGCCGCCATCCCTCTGTTCTTCTACGTCACTCAGACCCTTCTTTTTATTCTTATTTTGGTCTTTTCGTGAAAGGGTATCTTTCGTCTTTGTCATTCGACGGGATTTGTTCCGCGCGCGTTCTCCCCCCACCCTCCTCCTATACCTCCTGCTTTCACCCGGCACGCAAAGTTTCACCTGCCATAGCAAAAATGACCCTTTTGTATTTCGAAAAATAATGGGATTTTTTTCCTCCACCCCGTCCTTTACGAAAAGGATGAAACAAGACAGACTGAGTCTCAACAGACAGAACGATCTCCCGGCCGGCCGATAAGGTAAATCTCGCCGTGTCGATTTCCCTTCGCAGTGAGGTAATTTCATTCCATATTTCGTCCACGTCCCTGCGGGATCCAGGGCCACCCCTCACGCGCCACCGCACCGCCGCCCACCCCCTACCCCAGCACCTACTTGCATACACTGTTGAAGAAAGTTCTCCAAAAAGAAAACCAGAAACAAATTTTCTGGTTATTTCGCTGTTAAATCGGTAAACAGGTAGTTCTTGCAGTTTGATGAAAAATTTAGTAGATTAACAAGGAAAATCGCGAAAACAGATGAAGTTTGTAAAGTTACGGAATTGTTTTGTACATGAACTCGAATAAAAAGAGTTTACAGTCTGGTCATTAAACAAAATTCACAGATATTTCTTGTTAATTTACGTAATGGTTCTTTTTACAGTGTATGCATTTTTTCTTCAGCTGATCATCGACTAGGTCAGCCCTTCGTCACGGATAGCAACGTGCCGAGCGGGCAGCACCATGACTACTAATCGCAAGAGCAGCAATTGTCACTACATCCCAAAAAATGAAAAGTTGTAATATAAGCACCTAAGAGTGCCAGCCGCACAATTATTGGCTGAGACAGCAGCATTTCGGCTGCAATGACAGAAAGTGTCCTGTATAAATATTGCTGTCTCAACCATGATTTTATCGTTGTTCCTAAAATTAATTAGCATAACATTTCGTTTTTCTGGGAGCAAATGTGGAAAATATTGATATCAAAGTAAGACTGTTAGTTTTGATTTACTCACTTTTTCTTGACAATAGTCAAAACAAGGCTTTCTCCAACCAAATTTTTTCCAGAGTCGGGTCACAGATTTGAAGAGTGAATACCTCTTCGTGTAAAATATAACGCACATTTTGTTTGTTAACGAGCCGGAATGCACCTTTCCTCCTCCCCTGCGTGTCCGCAGTATAACGGGAGCTGAGAGGCGTAGCTAGCAGGCGTCCCTCCTAGACAAAGGACCGCCGGCCCCACCGGCCCCTGCGCGCGCTCCTGTCGCGCCCCCACCGCCCCCCAGCAGGGCATCGCGCTGCCCCACCGCGCGCTCGTCTAGGCGACACGCCAGAGAGAGAGGGGGGGAGGGAGAGGGAGAGAGAGAGAGAGAGAGAGAGAGAGAGAGAGGGGGGGGAGGAAGAGGGAGGGAGGGAGAGAGAGAGAGAGAGAGAGAGAGAGAGAGAGAGAGAGAGAGAGAGAGAGAGAGAGAGAGAGAGAGAGAAGGGGGGGGGGAGACGGGCTGTTTTTCTTTCAACTTCCACTCTCTCTCCCTCCATTTCGGCCACGTCACGCCAGGCGGCTCTCCTCGACAACAAGCCCACCTTGGTCCACCTAGGTGCGTCCGCAGGCGCCACAGGCCCGGGGCCTATTTGTCTCTTTCGCGGGCTCATTCCCGCCGCCCTCCCCCTCTAAACACCTCAAGCTGTCGTTCCACGCGCCTTTCACTGTTCGACTCCATCCCTGCATATATACCAAAGAACACGGGAGTCTTCGCTTATCTGACTGTGCGTCTTTCCGAGGGGGATAGAACTCTGAAGTTTGGTGTACAGTTTTTTTTTTTTAATTTCTAAAATGTTTTGAATATTTCTGAATTTAAGTGTACAAGTTTTGAAATTAAAAAAAATTTCTAGAATTTTTTTTTTGCCGTTCTAGCTTCAATTTTTCTCAAGTTTCTATAAATTTTTCTGAAGTATTTTACAGAAGTTTTCATTTTAATAACGAGATTTACAAAAATCGCCCCCCTCCCTCTTTTCCCACGGCCTGTCCCTCCGATCGGCCAGCATGACCGTGGGACGTCAGCAGCGCCGGCCGGCGCCGGCGCCAAACCCTCAGTGCTATTTATCCCGCTCAGGTGTGAGACAGGAGACTGTCGGTCCATCAGGAGTTCCGAAATTAGATGATTCAATTGATCGAAACAACTAGAAATATTTCTGCGAACGCATATAAACTGTACGCGCGATTGTATTCTAGTGCGGTTCTCTTGCAGCGATACTGAAAGAGCAATAGGCCCGGCATAGGCTAACGAAAGAAGGATGAATGAGAAGGGTACAAAAGGGGGGAGGGGGGCACTGCAGGCAGAGGTGTGAGGCACCTGTTGACAAGTGGCATAGTACGGACGACCATCCACTCCAACGGTGAGGGGAGGGGAGGGCTCTCTGCAATGCTTTTATCCTTTGCAAGGCTCATTTGACAGGCGAGCCGGGTGGATAGGGAGGGGAGATGGACACGCACATTTCATTTCAAAGAGATTTGACAAACGTTGTGTGCAAGGCTCTTGCACAAAAACGGAAACAAGAAATGTCCAGATATTTTCCTATGCAAAGAAGAGAGGGGGAGGGAGGGGGGAGGGAGATAGAGGGAGTGAGAGAGAGAGAGGGAGAGAGAGAGAGAGAGAGAGAGAGAGAGAGAGAGAGAGAGAGAGAGAGAGAGAGAGAGAGAGACGTTTGCCGCGGGTCAGCTGGGAAATATGCCTGGCGATTCTGCAAGAAGCTAATGCAGTCTGGAGGTCTGGAGGCCTCGAGGCCTCGAACCCTGGAGACTGGAAAAGCTCCAGGTATTGTACTCTGAGTCGCTCCGCCTGGGACACGCAACTCGCCGGAGTGGGTAGGGGGGTGGGGGCTGGCGACATATGTCCCCGTCGCCAAGTAAATAAACTGATATTTTTCCGCCTTACATCGCCATGCGTCGAGGGATTTATGTTAGATTTTCAAATGAGTTCCCTGCGAAAAAGACGGTCCATCGTGTGAGGCTTCATTGCACCCATTTACCACATGAATATTATAGCATCTTATATAAAAAGTGTTCAACTAATAATGCAAAGTGATAAATACTGGGTAGGGTACTTGAACGAAATGTTTAGATCAATAATTTGTGAGTTTTACACAGTCTGTAGAAAAACTGCCGGCTATAATGCTGTAGTTCAAACTACGTACTACGCACTGTTCAAGTGTTGTGTTAACACATGTACGTAAACATTACGGAGTAAGAAAAATGCAGGTGCACTCCAGTTGAGCACTTTACGCCGTTTTTCCCACACTTTCCCCGCAAATATAATGATCAAATACAATTCACTGACTTTCGCCTCGCCCCTGCTTTTTGCACCCCTTTCATCATAACCATTCTTTTTTGCGGCTATTTCCGAAGCGAGTGCAGGCGCCGAGCAAACAAATCGGCATAATAGTGCGAAACAACATGTTGGTCCGGGCCATTTGCGCTCGCCAAAGCCGCCTCGCTAAATCGCGATCCCGATGACTGCGTTTACACCCGCCGCCCTGCGTGGAGTGCGGAGGGGGCCTTGGGGAGGGGAGTGGCGGGGGGTTGATGGAGGTGGGGAAGGGGGAGGGGACGCATCATCATGTTTGGTTTTTGCACGCGCCACGGCCGCTCGGCCCGCTCCCGGCCCCGCCACGCCCCGCCACGCCCCGCCACGCCCCGCACCCCGTTTTTGTGACCACGGCGCGCACCTAATGATGCCCGTCCCGGTCGTGGCGCAGCGCAGTGGTCCTCTGGCGGCCGCACCTGCAAACACAAAAGAGAAATAGAAGAATTTGTTCCTTTTTTTTTCCTTTCTCTCAAAATCCTCCTTTACCTTGCGCCATCAAAGAGGGGGCAAAACATAGGTCACATTAATGCACAGAGAGCGCTAGAGAATAAATGATCGTAAACCGCAGAGGAAAGCTTTGAACGTTTCGTGCCGTTCTCTCCGAGAGATCAAATAAACAACACGGCGCGAGAGTGCGGCGCGAGCAGGGGGTACTGGGGCGCGCAGCACTAGTACTGTCTTAGGGGCCTCGCAGCGAGGGACGGGGAGGAGGCGCGTCGTTTGCGATAATTCGCCTCCTCTCCTTCCATCTCCCTTCTCTCGCGCCTCTCTCTCTCTCTCTCTCTCTCTCTCTCTCTCTCTCTCTCTCTCTCTCTCACGGTCCGCTGCGCCCAGGCATAGGCCCTTGTCCTTGAGCACGGGCCCAGCAGCTCGGCGGCAGGCCAGCTAGAACATCCTATCCAATCTCAGGTTCCATCCAATCCGAATGCGGCGCGCGAACTGTCGCGCTGTCGCGCCCCTGACCTGACCCCGCCGCCCCCGTGCTATGGGCCCCGGGCCCCGGGCCCCGGGCCGTCACCCCTGACCCAGCGATTCCCCTCGATCCCCGCTCGGGGCGGGGCCCCCAGTCCCCCATCTCTGGGCTACCAGCCCCGGGTCGCCGCCCCCGAGCCGCCGCCCCTGACCCGGCCGCCTCGAAACGGCTGCTGCTGCGGCCGTAGCGGGCGAAGGGTCATTCACTATGAGTTCAAGCTTACACCATTTTTTCTGATTTTTTTCCCTGATTTTTCGTTATTTTTCTTGTTTTTTACTGATTTTTCCCTCTTTTTTCTGATTTTTTCTTGATTTTTTCAATAATTTTTCCTGACTTTTCACTGATTTTGTTTTAGGGTGTTCGCCATTTTTTTTTTGACTGAAGGACCGCTTTGCAGCGGGTACCGAACATCTGCCCCCGAGACTTGTAGCAGCGCAGAAGCCGATAAACGAACTTTTGGTCGTCGTGGACGCGGGGAAACTGGAGTTGCTATAGTATTCAGAAATAACCGCGCGCGATATGCGTGTTCGGGAAATTTTAATGATGCACTGCTACGGCTGTCCCTTTCCGAAAGTATGAGACAGTGCGCGCACTTAACGAAGTAAAGCTCCAAGAATCGAAAAACACCAGAGAGTAAAAATCTACTAGACTTTAGAATGAATAAGATTAAATGCTACATACACTGGAAAAACAAAGGTAGGACTTAATGCCTTTCTAGGGGTGTGAAATTTTAATGCCTTTGCAAAGGCACGAAATTGTCCAAAGGCATCAAAATTTAACACCTTTGGGCAGTTTTAATGCCTTTGCAGGGGTGCTAATTTTTAATGCCTTGGTAAAGGCATTAAAACCCTTCTCGTCCTACCTTTGTTTTTCCAGTGTATGCGTGATATTATCAAATTTCAACGTTCAGTTCATTTTCTGCAAGGGGCCATTTGAAACAAAACACGCACCTTTTCCATTCATTTCAGGAGGCAAACTTCGTTACCTAAAAAATGAAAACATTAAAAACACCCACCAACAAGTATGTGACGTTTGCGCACTTGGGTTTCCGTTCCATTATACAGTGCAAAATGGCGTTCTTTAGGACCGCTTGCCACCTCATCTTCCCACAAACCTGCCTAGCGCTTGTTACCTGCGGTGGCCCACGGCCGGGGTCGCAGCGGGAAAAAAAACACCTCCGCTTCCGTAACCTTAATGATACCGAGGCAGTAACGCAGTCCTGGTATATAGCACTGCGGCCGAAGGCGCTGCGGAGGTGTGGTGAGGCGGGGCGGGGCGGAGGACCCACAGCGGGGACGTGCGAGCGTGGTTGTGTTGTGCAGGGAGGTGGATGAGTTAAGTTTGCCCATATCCCTGTTTCCGACGGTCATGTAGTTTCGGACGAGCTACGGCGGTCTGGGTCGGCGTGGTGGTGGCTGGCGGGAAGCGGGTGGATGGCAAGGGTCGGGCGGGGCGGGGCGGGGCGGGGCGGGGCGGGGCGGGGCGGGCACAGGTGTACCTTGCACATGCAAAAACACATAACTACCGTTATGGCCTGACGCCTGCGGGGCCACGACGTCTTGACGCTACGCGACAAAGTCGACAACAGCCGAACCAAAACGACACAGTCACATAATTTACTTTACACCAAATCTAAACTGATGTTTGTGACAATCTAAAGCCAGATTTTTTAAAGAAAAAAAGGGGAAAAAAGAGCCCCCCCCCCCCCCCGCACACTTTTTGGAAATCTTCCGTTCCCGCTCTTAGTCTGTAGTGTGGAAGTAGTGTATGTTCGAGAGAGAGAGAGAGAGAGAGAGAGAGAGAGAGAGAGAGAGAGAGAGAGAGAGAGAGAGAGAATTTTTGAATTTGAATTTGAATTTGAATTTATTGAGGATCCTCAAAAAGGGCTATGAAGCCCCACTACATGAGAGAGAGAGAGAGAGAGAGAGAGAGAGAGAGAGAGAGAGAGAGAGAGAGAAACGCCGAACACAGCTAGTCGTGAGCAGTCAGTGGACGTATTGGGTGTGGACGTCAGGCTGCTGGACCAAACGGCAACACAGACGACAGAGCAAACACAATCAGAGCAATTGCCAGGCATAAATAAATTTGAAGTGCGCCATCAACACCTCCCTCCTCCCATGTCGGCCGTCGCACGACACACGGCCGAATGTTTATACGAATCGGTAGAGTGGGAGGAGAGAGGGGGGGGGGGGGTTGCAGAGGTGGAGGGAGGGAGATGTGTGCATGAGGTCGGTGAGAGGGGGGGGGGGGGGCATGGCGAGAGACGACGTAGAGCTATTGTGTGTATCTGTGCATGTGTGCGCTGCGGCCACAAAAATGTTATTGAGCTCGTTATAGCGCAGCACTAGCAGCAGTCTCGACCGAATGCTGGGCACGGCGTATTGCGACACAACGCCTGCTGCTCTTTCACGGACCGTTCACCTGGATACATCTGTATCAGCACCGACAAGAAACGCAGGGGGAGAGAGAGGGAGGGAGTGAAAAGAGTGAGAAAGTAAGAGAGAGAGAGAGAGAGAGAGAGAGAGAGAGAGAGAGAGAGAGAGAGAGAGAGAGAGCAAGTAGGAGAGAAAGGGAGGTGGATCGTGTCCCCCTGGGGCCGAGCTGCGGACGAGCGAGGCTGACCACTGACCAGACGCGCCTGCACAGCTCCGCCGTTCCCCCAAAGGCGCTGCCGATAGAAATCGAAGAGCTTGATCCGTTTGACCTCCTGCCTGACTCTTTTCAGCAGCCCTCCCCTCCCTCCCGCTCCCCATCCTCCTTCCCCCTCGGGACCCTGATTATAACCTCCACGGGTCATCCTCAGAGCGCCTATTCCTTTTCTATCAGTCCACTTTTCCTCGTCCCTGACGCACACTTAAATCAAGCAGCGGAAAGTTACAATTAGCCAGCCGTCCGCACCATTTTTATGAAAATGTACGACCTGACCTTTATTTGTTAAGCTTTCTCAGATGTATTGGTAAACGTATGGTGTATCCCTATTTAAAGTACAGAGTACAGTACGCAAAACTTACAGACCGGACCTGGCAACAAATTAACAGAAAAAAAATCTCTGCGTCAAGGTTTTTTCTTTCTTTCTTTGTCGGTAGACTTTTCTGGTTGGCTTGACACCAAACCAAAAAGTAAATAATTTTGAGAAAAAATTAAAAATAAATTTTCAAACGGATAGGTGGTGCACGTGCAGAGTACCAGTCAGAAGGTGGTCAACTTGCGGAAGCCGAAGCAGCACCGCTTTCACGGGGAAAAAGAGCCAGAGGGCGCGCAGGGCGCAAGTATCGCAAAAGAAAAGGGCCCTGCAGAGGCTTCCTGGAGGCGGCGGGCCAGCGCAAGGACGGGGCAAGCCCACGCCCACACCAGCCCATGCCACTCGCACTGCACTGCAAACTAAATGTCCACTCATCAACTGGGTTTTCAGTTTCTGCTCATAAAAACTAATATTTACAGAGAGAGAGAGAGAGAGAGAGAGAGAGAGAGAGAGAGAGAGAGAGAGAGGGGGGGGGGAGAGAGGGGGGGGAGAGGGAGAGAGAGAGAGAGAGAGGGGGGGGGGGGCGATGCCTCTGGTCTGCTCATCTAAATCAAGGGGCGGTCAACTCGAAGAAATGAAGTACACAGAAATACAATAGTATTGCCAAGATAATACAAGAAATACATGAAAAATACACGGAAATACATAAAAATACTAAGTACATAATTCTTCCAAATATTAGTCAAAAATAAAAATAAATA
Source organism: Frankliniella fusca (assembly GCA_029379305.1). NCBI lineage: Eukaryota > Metazoa > Arthropoda > Insecta > Thysanoptera > Thripidae > Frankliniella > Frankliniella fusca. The sequence continues at coordinate 1,236,924 of JAHWGI010001278.1, read as the reverse complement.
AATAAAAAAATACCAAGAAAGACAAAGAATTAAGTGTCCACAGATACTCTAGCTATGGCCGCCCCTCGATTGAAATGAGCATAGAAATGTGTGTGCACGGATCGTGTCGTGGCTGACGCTCGGTGATCTTGTCGTTGCGGGGCGGGATAGCAGGCCTGCTCCCCAGCATACCGCAGCCCGCAGGTCCGCAGGTGCACACAGCCGATAGGCCGACTCCGTCTGCGAGCGAGCGGCTCTCCGTAGCAGCAGCAGCAGTAATCCCCGTCACAGTGAACTGGTTTGTCGCCGAGAGGTTCAAGCAGCACGGCAGCACCAGGCCTATGGCTAATGCCTCCCCCCGCCCCCTCACTCACTCCCCGACGGCTGGCGTGGCGGTTGTATTCGACCCCCACGACCCCCCCTTCCCCCCGCGCGGCAAATCCCTCCGACAAACACAAAAGGCAGCACGAGCCAGTACCGGAGGGCAGGGCAGGGCGGGGCCGGGCGCCACCAGAGAGTCGACTCTTCTTTTCGGATTCCACGCGGCACGACAGCGGTAGTAGAAGCAGAGGTCGGTGGAGGCAACGATGAAGCAACAGTAGCGCTTCGCCACGACATGCTACGCCACGCTACGCCAGGACACGCCGCGGACAGCATTCGAAGCACCGTGCGGAGCGGCGGGCGGGGAGCGGAATCCCTTACTGGGTTCCTCTCCCACTGCTCTCCGAGCTACGCGGCAGGTTAGCGTCGTCAGAATCTTAAGCACAACCACCGCGGCATACTCGATGCGAAACAGCGCGTCCATATAAGAATCTAGATCGACAAATTATATATTTTTTCCAATACTACAACCCAAAAAAACCCTTCACTTTCTTGTTTTTGTTTGAATAATAGAGATAAATAACAGTTTTACTTTTTTTAATATATATATATATATATTTCTAAAGGAACATCACGACCCTTGTGACTCGCCAAGGGCATGCGTATCTAAAGTAAAGGGCGGCGCACAGCAAAACTTTTTTTTTTTTTAAGGAGAGCCTTTTCTTCCTTTGATCTAAGAGGACGCGCAGTTATAACAACGAGCTAAGTTGTGTAACAAAGTGGGCACTTGGTGCACACACCACCAACTCCCTCATAGCAGTTTTCAGCACCATTCCCTCTCTCTCTCTGTCTCCCTCCCTCCCTCCCTCCCTCCCTCCCTCCCTCCCTCCCTCCCTCCCTCCCTCCCTCCCTCCCTCCCTCTCCTTTCCCGCTCCATCTTCCGTACGAAGCCAAACTAACTGCACTCACTCGGTCCAGCTGCTTCTTATTCGCACTCAGGGCCACTTCATATAATCCCGCAGCAGCTGCCTGTAATCGCGCCGACGCAGTTGTTCACACGTGCCGACCGACGTCGACCGGACTAACTCGTCGTGGTGTGCACGCCGATGGTGGCCGGCCGCGACCGAGAGAGAGAGAAAGAGAGAGAGAGAGAGAGAGAGAGAGAGAGAGAGAGAGAGAGAGAGAGAGAGAGAGAGAGAGAGAGAGAGAGAGAGAGAGAGACCGGTGATCGGATGATTTCAGTCTCGACGTTGCCAGGAACATGTGCCGCTAACGAGAACGCTCCGAGCGCAGGGAGTCGACCGCAGCCAGCAGCGCCAAGACGCCGAACGAAACTTGGCCGTTATGACTCTGTTGGCAGAGGGCGTAAGAAAAACAATAACTGTAGCGGTAATAACCACCCGGGCCGCGCCGCGTACTCCACCGCCGCCGGAAACTTTACACGTAAAAAATGTTGAGGTGTGGTCGCGGCGGGCGCTTTCATTGAACGGGAATATATGAAAATTCGCCAGGGTGTACAAAGGGCTCGCGGGGCGCGAGAGAGTCGAATCTTCACTTGTTTGTTTACTTTCACGGAACAACCCCCTTTTGCATGGTCCGCAACCCCGACACCACGCGTTATTAAACTCATACATACTAACGGGACCCCGCCCCGCCCCGCCCCGCCCCGCCCCGCCCCGCCCTGCCGCCAGCTTTGACCCTGCCCACTTCGCCCTACGGCTCACTCAGTCCCTCTTTACCACTCCCATTCTCGATCAATCTTTCTACCACTCCCACTCTCTCTCTCTCTCTCTCTCTCTTTCCCCCCATGGATAGCGGTGGACCTTCTTTGATCATGATGATGATATGGTGCGATCCAGGCCTGTCTAGTTTCAAATGAGCCGTGGAGAGTAGTTTTCAGTCCTGTTAGTCGTCAAAGCGTCATCATCGTATTTCGCTTTTGGCTGCTCTCGCCTCAAAGTGGATTGCCCGGCGGCGCCGGCATGCGAAAAACAGACGAAAAAACGCTTAAGCCAATGCGTTATTTAACATTCCCGTAGCTTTCGACACTTTCCATGAAATGAGAAAGAATTTCAAAATATATTTTTGACAAAATGCGGTACACCTGCAAGACACTACGCGATCCTTTCCATTGGCCACTAACACGCACGTAATTGTTGTGTTGGTCCAATCCTTCCACCAACCCACTTGGCGTGGCCGTTCTGCTCGTAATTACCATCGAAATAGACGATGAAAACCCATTTCATGCAACAACATATTCACATCATACATAACTAAAAACTTTTCAAACTTTTTCGTAGAGTGTCCATCAAAAGTACGAGTATCTCGTTTCAAAACGATCGTCTGCCTCGACACGAACGTCGTGATTAAAAAAAAACGCCGCTGACGCAGGTCTGCAAACCGATAACCGCAACGAAACTCTCCACGCAGGGAGAGAGAGAGACAAGCGCCTGGCAGCAGGGGGATAGGCAGGCCCGCCACACACGGCAGCCGGCGTGTTGCCTACGCGTCAGGCGTTTGCTCTGCGCAGTCAGTTTTGAGAGAGAGAGAGAGAGAGAGAGAGAGAGAGAGAGAGAGAGAGAGAGAGAGAGAGAGAGAGAGAGAGAGAGAGAGAGAGAGAGAGAGAGAGAGAGAGAGAGAGAGGACCGGTCCGGTCATTGCTGCGAGGAATCCAGATTTAGAATAACGACTGTGCGTCACTTTTTGCGGGAGGGGATGGATGGAAGGGGGGCGGGTACGCGGAGAGAGTACGCACGGCTTGCAGAGCAGCGATTTGGGTGGGTTCGTGTGGGCCCAGCCAGAGGTGTGGCGGGGCGTGGCGCTGCACTGTGACGAAAGCACTCCCACGAGCAGTCCCGCGCGGCAGCCGAACGAGAGCCGAACGCTTGCCGAAGGAAGCGGGCCTCCGAGCCCAGCCTAGCGCGTGGGCTCGCTGTGGGTCAGCAGCCTTATCGGGCCCGTAACGGGTTAGGAGGCCCACTGGGCCTGGCCGCGCCGAGCGCTGCGCTGAGCCGAGTAGCCCGTAGCTCGTACGAGCTCGGGCTCGGGCCCGGCGGCGCGGCGGATGTTCGACTCGACCTGGCCTGGCAGGGCAGGCGGGTTGGGTGGGGGAACGGGGAACGGGACGGGACGGCAGGCTAGAGATGAGCAGGAGGTGGAAGAGGGGAGAACGCATCAGAGTTAGGTGTAGGTAGGCACGGGGAACGGGCGCGACCACGATTTGCGACGCTCTCGCTCGCGGTCAGTAGTTTAAAAAGTTTCAAACCAATTTTAAAACTGGAAAAATAAATTAACAAACACCAACAATGTTTACCCGTTGACACTCTCCCGTTCGCACTAACTTCTACCTCGCTTTGTATCGTACAATAACACGAAATGCAATGGACACTGCGCTCAGGTGCGGGCGGGTTGCATAGTACAAAAAGTGAGCGGGGTTAATCAGCCACCTGGTGTATATATATATATATATATATATATATATATATATATATATATATATATATATATATATATATATAACTATATATTATAAAGAATAAATATACATATTTTTGAGAAAATACATAAAATATTACTTCATACTTTGTCTTTATTTCATCAATTTTTTATCCTACACTGGAAACTCAAGTGTGTGAATGTCGCACACTTGTAGGTGTGCGAGTATTCATTTGTATACTACTTGGCTATGCAAACGAAATTCACACTATTTAGTGGCCAAGTATACGAATGAATCCTCGCCCACCTACAAGAGCACGACATTCACACATTTGGATTACCAATGTGTTGCACTTCTCAACGCTCTTCGAGTATTCACGTCTAGTAGAGGTGAAAGGGGGAGGAAGTGGAGCAGGGAGACAGAGAGGGGGTAGAAAATGAGAACATAAGGAGGTAGGAGGGAGTGAAAGGTGTACGGAAAGAGGTATAGCAATAGGAGGCAGGGGAGAGCGAGAAGGGGAGAGAGAGTGGAAGGAAGAGAAATAGAGGTAGGGTTTCGGGGTCGGAAATATTTCCCGGAAAAATAGGAAATATTTCCGAAATATTTCGGAAATATTTCCGAGGGGTCAGGAATATTGGAAATATTGGAAATATTGAAATTAATGCAACAGAGGCATTTGCATTGACCTATAACTAGTTCCGAAAGGATATGGGCCGAACCGAACTCCTTCATGGTCTAAAAGGCGGTTTCAGACATGTCTGTGGTCCTATTTTGCGCCTGGGTGACGTAAAGCCTTTTTTCTTAGAACAACATTTTTTCATCTTTAAAACGTCCCATGCGGGGTAATTTTGAAGGTATCGCTCTGACATTTAAACCATGTGCTCCTTTATGATCTGGCAACATATTTTGGCATTGGTTTTGGAATCAAGAAAATATTTCTGAAGAGACTACATGAGGAGTCTTAAATTTTGGTGAATTTTTAACAATTTGAAATTTATGATTATGGTTGCATTGTAAATGTTGTAAGGGCTAAAAAAAATATTTTCCATCCCAACTTTTGCCAATTAATGTCTCAAGACTCAGAAAAACTTCGCGTAGATGTTTTGCAACCAAAATTATAAATTATCCCGCCTGGAGCGTTTCCCCCAAACACTGTTTTTAAACAAAACCTTTGCTTTACCTTCTCCCAAAACTCAAAATGGACATGTTCACCATGTGAATAATAGTTATCATCTTCTTCAGCACAGGACAAACAAAAAAGTTCATGAATTATTTTTTGGAGCTAAGATAGGAATTTCAGTAGAGTCTCCCCTTAAGCTCCTAACTAGCTGTACCTGTACCCTGTACTCTTTCTTTAACTCTTCTTATGACATGTGACATGGCTTCGGACTCCGGACGGAATTTGTTTGTAGATTTTATTTTTAAGAATTTTTGTAGAGCAACATTGAAATTAAAATAATGTCATTCTGCATCATTATAACTGTCGAAACCTCTTCTACGTGATTTCCCTACCCTATCCATAGTAAAAATGGCGATTCTTTTCAAAAATCCTATTAAAACTACTTCTTTTTCAATATTTCCAATATTTCCGAAATATTTCCGAAACATTTCAAATTTTTATATTTCCGGAAAAATGGAAACCCTAAATAGAGGAGGGGAGGAAGGGGGAGAGAGACGGATCAAACAGCAGCAGAAAAGTACGCTACACTTTCAACCCGGAGAGCGCAACGTAAATGCAGTTCAAACCGGTCGTTCGGTTCCCGCTGCCGCCCCCACCCCGCTTGCAGCGGCTACCCGTTCATTCAAACTGCGCGCGCACCTGCCTTGCCTGCCTGTGCCTCTGCTGCCGCCTGCCGCCCAGCGCAGCGCCCAGCGCCCAGCCCAGCCCAGCGGGCGGCGGCGGCGGGGCGAGCGGACGGCAGCATGCGCGGCAGGCAGACAGACTCTCGGGCTCACGAGCCCGCTAAGCTGATGTGGGCCTCTCTCGGGCTTGGCTTCGGAGCGGGCCCAGCGCCGGTGGGCTTTCTTTGGGTGGGCCCGTGTCGGGTGGGTTTGTCGTCGGCCCAGCCGTCCGAGCGCTGGTCCCGCATTAACCCACCCAAATCGCTGCTCTGACGGCTTGCGGGAGCTTTTTCCCTCATCTCTCTCTCTCTCTCTCTCTCTCTCTCTCTCTCTCTCTCTCTCTCTCTCTCTCTTCCTCCCGCCCGCAGTGTATGAGGGAGTGCCGTGCCGGCCGCCGGGTGGCAGCGCCATCGCCACGCAGAGTTCATTACCATAGCTCTGTTTGCGCAAGGATCAGCATCGCTGATGAGGAACGAGAAACGAGGCGGGCTGGTGTGGTGGTGGTGGTGGTGGTGGTGGTGGTGGTGGTGGCAGGACTCGTGGGCGGGGGTTGTGAGGGCGCCGGTGAGAGACGGAGATAGAGAAAGAGGGAGGGGGAGACGGCCGCAATCACAAGCCTACATGAGCATGACTTGTGCATCGCGCAGACCAGTGGCCGGGCCGGGGTGTCCTGCTGACCAGACCAGCCCGGCCCGGCCCGGCCCGGCACTGGGCCGCTGGGCGCCTTGGCACCCGTCCATCGGTTTGTGCAGCTCTCTCCCTCCCTCTCTCTCTCTCTCTCTGTCTCTGTCTCTGTCTCTGTCTCTGTCTCTCTCTCTCTCTCTCTCTCTCTCTCTCTCTATCTCACCCCCACCCCTCGCCCACCTCGCGGCTGCCGCTCCTGGCACAGCCATCCGATTCCGAACATCCGCTCTCGTGCCTCCGTCCTTGTCGCACTTATGGCGCTGCTCTGTGTTGGGGATGGCAGAGCCCCCATGAGAGCAAACAAGGACGGAGACGCGAAAGCGATCTTCGGAATCAGACGCCGCGCTGGGGCCGCCCGCACCTCCTTCCAGCCCCACTACACTTCCTTCTCGCCGCGGCCAAGTCCCTCCTCAGCCGGCACCAAGTAGCCCAGGAGCGGGTCCAAGGTTACCGGGTCAGGCGTAGGAACCTAGGTGGCCAGAAGCGAAAAAGAACAAGCGCACACACACATACACATACACACACACATCGGAGAAAAAGTGCGGGAGGGGCTCCGGGGGGGGGGGGGGCACGGGGAAACAGCCGCGGGAGCAGCGGCGGCAGCGATGGGAGAGAAAGAGAAACTTTGTCGAGGGCGGCGGTGGCGGCGGCGCAGGGCGCAGGGGGCGGAGGCCGGGCCGGCATTTCTTTGCGTTCAAATTGATGGTGGCGGCGTGAGTGGATGGCGGGCCGGGCCGGGCCGGGCGGCCCACACTGCCGAGCGAAAAGTGCTCAATGTGATTATAAACATACGGACAGGCACTCGACCTTGGGGGCGGACAGAAGGAGTCAAAGGGCATTACAGAGGGCGAGGGGGAGAGAGAGGGGGGTGGGGAATCGGAGAGGGAAAGAGAGAGAGAGAGACAAGAGCGGGATGGGCTCGGGGACACCGGGTGCGCCCTCGCGCGCGACTTCAAAAACTTCTAGATCGAGGCGTTGACGCGAACGGCCGTACAGCGGGCCGTCTTGGAAGAGCGAAGAGTACATAAGGTGGTGGTGGACACTGTCAGAGAACGTTACACAGTGAAGTGCAACCGAAAGCGACGCAGTGAACCTTTTATACCGGGACGATAAGTGCCACTGCATGCATGAGACTCGAAGAGCCAAGGTAAATCTGGTAGCGTATCGCCGTAGCGAAAACTAACAGCACTGTAAATACCAGAACGAGAAATTTTCTCTCACTCTTTGAGAGCGAGGTTTGGTTTTCTCGCTCAATTAGAGCAATAGTCTCGCAAAGCTCGCCCTATTCGAGCGAGGATTGGGTAGTCTCGCTCTTTTTGAGTGAGGATTATTTTCCTTTATCTCACTTAACTTGAGTGATGTTGTAAATTCTTTCTCAATTAGAGCGAGGTTCCTAAACTCTCACTTAAATGGGGCGAAAGGAAAAATCTCGCTCCTTTTTGATGAGACATCTCACTCTTGCATTTGCAGTGAGTGCTGATATTAAACCTTTTTTTTCTATTTTTTTGCGGGCCGCAAAAGCTTTACATCTAGGGTCTGGCTGGATCTTGGTGGGCCGGCGGCTTTTGCTACACTCGATTCCGCTTGTCAGCGGCCAAACGCAGGAAAGAGACCTAGCACCTTTCAACGTGTACTTTAATGTATTAAAAACGTTGAGATCAGCCTTTTTCTAGCCTCTTTGCCATATCTGCTTTGTTCACCTAAGTTGGATTAGGTGAGCCAAACGGCTGGCCCCGTGCTCAGATTATCTCGTAATCCTACCTTTCCTAAACAACTTTACCATGATTTCCTTGACGCTACACGCACGAAACCGTGGCCATTGTTTTCCAGCGGAACAGACTTATTTAGTCAAATTTTATATGACGAAAGAGAATAAAATTTAATTATATATATATTTTAAAGGAAAATTGAAGAAGTACATTTTATGAATCCTAAAAGGACAATTTAATTTAAGGTAAGTCGTGTTTTCCTACGCGAAGTGTGTAGCTCAAGCCCAGCCGGCGCGGCGGTGAGCGCAGGCAGGTCGTATGGCGCCCCGCCCCGCCGCGTCAGGCCCCGTCAGGCCCGTCAGGCCCGAATGAAACAGCTTAACTTGCAGCGCGCTGCCCGCCAGTTATACGACGGCAGTTAAGGGCCGCACGCGTGAATTACGTAACATAACGTCCACTGTCGAAATTATGAGTTCCTACCGAAGTCACGAGAGTTCTCTCTCTTCTTCGAAACATGTCCCATGAGGGATGTCAACTCAAATTTACGGTCATTTTTTTTTCCCCCAACCAAATTTTATATGTTTAGCGCAGAGATTTTCTACGCTTCCGGCGAAGAAGAATCTCGACCTATGAGGGAAGCGGCTGCGCGGGCGGGTCCGCCCATTCCGCGCCCGAGAGGGACATGCGACCTAAGGTTATGTAGGGACGGACGGCGTGCGAAAGGTTAGGGGTCGTAAAGCGACGCGCGGCGCTCTCCCTATCGGGCCGCCATCAGCCTGGTCGGGGCGGGGCGGGGCGGGGCGCAGAGGGAAACAAATCTGCTGTTTGCGACCCACTGCTGTTTGATTAGCCATTGCCAAACTCACCTCCTGTTTCTCCCTTAAAGAAGAAAAAAGAACACTCATTTTTCACCATCTTTTCTTCTTTTGTTGTTGTTGCACAGACATAGTTTTTTGGATTATGAAGATGCTACTAAAACGCCAGGCAATCATAGAAAATAACAAAAAAAAGAAAGAAAAAAAAGCAATTCTAGCTTTTGGGACACAGCAGTGAGGCCAATGCAACCAAGTTTTCCAGAATGTTGCCATCGTGCTTCAGCCCATCTCGTCTAGCGAGGAGGGCGGGAGCGGGGGAGGGTAAACTTGCACCATCCGGCCAGCCGGACCAGTCAGGCCTGGGGAAATAAATACTCCATATATTAATTTATGGCCGGACTTAAGGGCCGAACATGTTATCGGCAAAGTTACGCGGCTGTTATACTGCCGGCCTAAGCGAGGCGTGGCGGAGCGTGGCGAGGCGTGGCAGAGGGTGGCGGGGTGCGGCCTGATGGGTCGGGCATCATTTCGGCCATAGAACGGGTTGGCAGCGTCTAGCGGGGCAGCTGAGGGCGGCGGCGCGGCGAGATGTAGGTCAGTAGAGCAGCGACACCGCACGGTAAAACAATGTCTTCATCCCCGAGCAAACGTAAGGGTTTTCAGGCAGCTTTACAAGGATGCTGCTGCTGCTTTTAAAACCAAAACAAGGGTTTCTTCGGTGCACACATAGGGCAAGTGATGAGGCGCCTCACTTCGAAAAAGTATTGTACGATTTCATCATTTAAAACATTCAAAAAAGTCGAAATGAAACTAATGAGAAGAAATACAGTCAAGTGCCCTAATTTCGGACTTGTGCCCTAATTTCGGACAGTTTGCAGAGAAGTGCTTATTTCAACCTATCTCGGTCACCTTTTGAGATATTTGAAAACCGAAGACGGCATCGTAAAGTTTGCAGTATAGAGTACCATATTTCGTCAAGTCGGTTGAAGTACCTTTAAAATTTTACAGCACACGGGAATTTAAAGTTAAAAAAAGCATATAGAACAAAATTGCTGATTTGAAATAAGGTCCCCCAAAAACCGGGGCTCATATAGGTGTGAGCTGCCCTATGGGTGTTCCTCTCTCAAATGAATGTTTGGTATTTTGGCTACAGAACTACGTAAATTATTATTTTTTAAGTCAAACCGTTTTTTGGTACGGAACGATTTTTGAAAGTGCTACAATTTCGGACAGTCCAATTCTGTGGCATAGAATTACATTTGTTTCCATGTTTGTGCCAAAAGACCTATGTTTTCGCCACCAGGAAAAAGCGAAATTGTACTTTTGACTATCACCTTTACAACGCCTTTTCCGGATTTGAGATACATCAAAAAACGGGTACGATAGGAAGAATTTAGCACTCCTCTGAATTTTGTCCGAAGTTACAGCACAATTGTCCAGAGTTAAAGGCGTTCACAAAACCATCCCATTTTTCTGTCCAGTTTTCATCTCTCAGGGTTGAGTTAAAAAATTGGTTTGGATGTTATTCAACGAATCGTGACCTAGGCTATCCTAAGTGAAAAGTAAACCTGTTGGGTTACGCCAAAATGCACGCGTGTGTCCGAAATAAGAGCTCGTGTCCGAAATTAGAGCACTTTCGTTCCTAATTTCGGACACTCTTCCGATGATTGCTGTAGCTTCCCATCTGTAGATAGAAATTCGACATGGGTATCATCCGACGTGTCTCGAGCCACAGTATTTCCAATCGCAACAGATTTTTCATATTTTATCATGCCTACACGTAAGAAAGGAAAAACCGCTCAATTCGTCCGAAACTAGGGCACTTGACTGTATTCCCAAAAATCTAAAGAATCCGAAAAATCGAGAACAAATGAACAAAATAATTGATATGGAAGTCCAAAAATTGCATAAATAGGGGGTGGGGGGAATCAATATTGATCAAAACGTAAAATTTTCTTTGAAAAAAAAAAAAGGCAAATCAAAAAATTAATAAATTAAATGTCAAAATAAATCATTGTACACATTTTGTATGAGTGATTCCCCCCTCCCATCCCGTGATGGGGGGCCAGAAACCGTAGTACAGACTGATGATCAGGAGGAAATTAACATACTGAGCCTCTTTCGCGTGATGTACGTCGACTAATCGCAAAACGAGGAAGCAAAACATGGTGTGCGGGGCGAGAATGGGGGGCCCGCCGGCCCGCCGGCCTGCCTGCAACGACCCTCTCTCTAAGCTGCAGCTTAGTGCGTCCGCCTCCCCCACAAATAGTGGTGCGCACCACTCTTGGGTTGCACTAGTGAGCGTCCCTTCCCGGGACCCCGCCCCGCCCTGTTCCGCCCCGCCCCGCCCCGCCCCGCCTCGCCCCGCCCCGCCCCGCCCCGCCCCGCCCCGCCCGGGCCAGCAGGCTCGCACCGCACCCAAGGGTCATTCAATTAGGTAATGACGTCCGGAGTGTGGGCCGCAGGTTAATGGCTGGTTTATGGCCGTCGGGAGACGGAGAGAGAGAAAGAGAAGAAGGGAGAGAGGGATGGAGAAAGACAGAGGCAAAGAGGCGGCGGGGAGAAAGGGGGAAGAAAGAGAGAAGGGGAAAGGAAGAAGGGGACACACAACCAGCTTGATGAAAGGGCTCGGGGTGAGAGTGGAGAGATTAGGTTCTGTGTCGAGAGGGACGGAGCGCCGGGTCTGCGGGACAATGGGTGTGGGCAGCGCGCAGCGCCGCTACGCGGCTAAGAAAAACCAAGTTCGCAAGACTACCACTTCCACAGAACATACCTTTGCGCGCGAGTCTCGCGAGCCGCACTTCGGTTAAGCTCTTATACTTGATGGCATAACAGGAGGGTAGTAGAAGTTTCCGCCTGAGGGCGAGATTCGTATACGAATCTGGGATTAGCAGGGTTTGGTTGCGGCTTACACAAGGCGACGGTCGCCCGGGACATAGATAGGCAAGCATTCCAGGGAGGGATCACTCACGCAAAATGCGGAAACACAAGTAAGTGTGCGAATCGGTGCGAATGCCCATCCGTACACTTGAGGGCGTAAAGGTGTTAGTTTTTCTCGGATATCCACGCACTTCGGCCTCCAAGTGCACGAATGGGTATTTGCACACCTAGACTTTTGTGACATTCACACACTTTTGTTTCCAGTGCGTACGTAAATTGATTTTGTTTTTGAATTATTTTGATTGTTTGTTTTGATTTTTCTGTCGATTTTTCTAGAAAATAATGAAAATTTCTGTCACTTTTTGAAAAAAATGATTCCCCCCCTCTTTATCTCTAATTTTTTTCATTTACGTTTCAAGTTTTTTGTCCACTTGTTATCGATTTCTCGGCGGATTTTTCTGTAGCCTCCTTATTTGATTCTATTTTATTTAAAACAACAAGTTTTTTATTGTTAAATTGATTATTTTTCGCAAGCATTTTACGGCCCCACCGCGCTGCACGGCAAACAGCGAGCCTCGGGCAAGCAGCTTTGCTCGCGTCACGCACTCAGGACAAGTATTTCCGCGTCCGAGAGGACGACGTGTTTCGCTTCTAAGCAGTGCGACATATATTTGCGCGATAGTTGCAGACGGCGTGTGTCGCGTAGCACAGCATCTGGAATATTCCCACATCTGTGTTTGGAGGGCGCAGAGCGCGCCAGCAGCGCCCGCATGGCAGCCTCCTCCTCGTCGCGCCATCGCCGATCCCTGCTTGAGCCTTCGTCCTTGCAAAACTTGGAGGGAAAGCAAGAGTGTGGGTGGCGCGGCGCGAGGCGTGGCGTGTGCTCTTCAAACAGTCACTGCGCGTTATGCCACATGCACCCTCAGACCGCTATAGACAGTATATGCGCTAGCATAGTATAGAGCAAACGATTTTTCTCTACACGTGGGGAATTTTTCGGGTATAATTATGTGCAATTTTTTTTTTTAGAAAACTTTATAAAATTATGGTGAAAATTTTCTGTAGGAATAGACAAGTTTTCCGTATTATGCTGGTTTATACGTCTATAATTTATTGCAATAATGTCCATAGCGGTCTGAGAGTGAATAAAATGCTCGGCAAACTACTTTACAAAAACGTCAGGCCCGTTCTTTTTTTGGGTTGGACACCCTACATCGAACACGGGTGTTCTACACATACGATTGTCACCACACTTTTCTACTGCGACCACTGAAATCAGAATTTTCAGTGTGGTAATGAACTACTCTTGAGTTTGCGAAGTAACCTCTAAAAGAAAGAAAAAAGCAAAAAACAGACCAGAAATGCGTTTTGTGTTCTTCTTTCTCTCTCTCTCTCTCTCTCTCTCTCTCTCTCTCTCTCTCTCCCCCCCCCCCTGTATTTCGCCCGGCCTTTCCTTTATTTCCGGGAGAAAGGCATCGAGTCGGGACGTTCGAACGAAATGTGATTGCCGTTGTAGTGGGCACGTGCGCTCCACGTGCAGGCCACGTGCTCGCCTCGTGTCGAATGAGGCCAGCCTGACGTCACGTCTCCGGTACGCGTACTCGAGCGCGGCGGCGCCGCCGGGCGTGGCGGGGCGTGGCGGGGCGTGGCGGGGCGTGGCGGGGCGTGGTGTGGTGGGGGAGCGCAGCCACTTTATATTTGAGATGGAGGTAATCTTGTTTGTCCCGTGAAACATGTTCCTCCAGCTGTCATAATACGCCCCTGCGCCAAACAAGAACGGAGATATACTCGTCCGTCTCCGTCTCACCCTGGGATAGCAGCTTCTCTGTCTTCCGCACTTTGCCTAGTTGAGGCGTGGGTTGGACATAGGGGGAACATGTGAGAGAGAGAGAGAGAGAGAAAGAGAGAGAAAGAGAGAGAGAGAGAGAGAGAGAGAGAGAGAGAGAGAGAGAGTGAGAGTGAGAGAGAGAGAGGGGGGGGAGAGGGAAAAGAAAGAAAGAGAGGGAAAAAGCGCTCCCACTCGCATCCTGCCCGGGAGGGGGGCCCTCGCAGCCCCTGCCCCCTGAGGTGTGGTGAAGAGAAGTGGCTCCCTTAAGACACTGCGCCGCCCGCGACAGCCCCGTCCGGCCGCCACAGCACACTTGACGCCATTAGAAATACCTCATTCCTTACTCCGCAGTCAGAAGGCGGAAAAAAAATATTTTTTAAAAAATTATCGAACGAAAACAAACATAAGAGATTTCTTGCTCCGCATGAGAGTAAACATTTGGCAAAATAAGCCAAGTATAGAGTGCGCATTGACTGGGCGTTGAATGGTTTAAATAAGGGGCGCGCCGGCATATGGTCCCGGTCGGCCCCGACGACCCTGTGCCGACGGCGCAAAGCCGAACATTCAGGCGGGGCGGGGCGGGGCGAGCCTAATCTCCTTTCGGGCAGGTGACATCACACACACAAGGGCCAGCGTAGGGCGCCGTGGACCGACCAGGCGGGGCGGCAAGGTCAGCCGGGGGAGTGGGAGGGAGGAAGAGAGATACGAGCGAGGGGTACCTCACTTCCTTTGGGGGTGTACACTGACTGTAGTCAGATTTGATTGTCGATGAATGGGTGTGATTGGGAATGACTGATTAAGATTTGAAAGAATGTAACTGATTGGAATTTGATGGGAGTGATGGAATTTGATTGGAGTGATTGGAGTGATTGGAATTTGATTGAAGTGATTGGAATTTGATTGGAGTGATTGAAATTTGATTGGAGCGATTGGAAATTGATTGGAATGTGATTGGAGCGATTGAAACTTGATTGGAATGTGATTGGAGCGATTGAAAATTGATTGGAATATGATTGGAGCGATTGAAAATTGATTGGAATATGATTGGAGCGATTGAAAATTGATTGGAATATGATTGGAGCGATTGAAAATTGATTGGAATATGATTGGAGCTATTATAATAAAAAGCTAAAAGAAAGTTAAAAATGTAGGTCTTAAAATGCGTTTAACACGGCCTACTACGCCTCACGCCTCCCGCCCAGCAGGTAGGAAACTCATTGTTCATCGTTGGCCACCGGCCCTCAGGGAAGGTCGGCTGTGTGAAGGCTGGAGACTCGGCTACAGCAGACAAGTCGAGAAAAACCCGACTAGGATGACTATCTGCCTCTCAGTCACTCAATTACCTCGATATCCCTAGGGCGCTCCCGCTAAACCGTGCTGAACACTGTTGTTGTATACCTTGTGGTACGCCCCGGCACGCACTGCGGAACAGACTCCCATGTGACCAGCAGAGCGATTCCGGTGTGCGCTCTCATACCGGGTGTTTCACGTGTTACCGGACAGTCTAATGGGTTGCCTATCCCCTGGTATGCAGGCGCTCCGCCGCCAGCATGCCGCGGCGGCAGAGCAAGCGAGGTGATGCATGGGGCAGTCCCCTCCCCTCGGGTGCGCTCGGTGCTCAGGAGGCAGGAGGGGCGTGGTGGCGGTGGGCATTCCAGCTCATGCCCCACGACCCCGCGAACATGCACCGCGACCCCGCGGACATCCTCCGCGAATATCCGCGGCGTCCTTCGCGCATTCCCCGCGAGTTCGCGGCGCGACCCCGCGCATTCCCCACAGCGCGACAAAGGTGGAGGTACGAAAGTTCCGAGCCGAATTAGTCGACAGCTCGCGCAACGGCTAGGCCAGAGAGCCACAGAGACGCCGAGCTGCCAATGGAGGGAAGGGGAGGACGCTCCAGCATCAGGGCCCTCTTCGCCTCAGAAGCGAGGCCGGAGCGGTGGGATCTCGGGTGGGATGCAGGCGCACGCCGCGCAGTCCTGCTGGCCGGCCCCAGCTCGGGGTAAGTTGAAAGTTTCAGTTCAGTTTAAGTCCTTTGAGTGTTTAGACTAACTTGCTTAGTGAATTTGACATAATTTTTAATTTGTATTTTCAGTTTGCTGAATGAAGTGGTGGGAGAAACTGGGATTTAGGATAATTGCAATGATGCAGTAACCTGTTGAACAATTGAATTATTTATTGAATAATTTAAATAAGAGGTAAGTATATTTTGATAATGCCAAAAGTAATGTTTAGAGCATCTTTCCTACAACATTGAAAACATTTACATACTGACATATAATTATGTAGATAATGGAACAAAGAAGAAAATAACATGCATTAACATCATTATAGAACATAAAAATTTACAATACAAACCAAAGTTATTGTGACAATTCTGCAACATAATTTATGACTGAAGTAGGGACACTTAGGCTACCAGTTGTATCAGGAATAGGAGATGGCACTGTGACTATGTACATGTTAATGTTGACAGAACTGTGTTGGCTAGGGGTCAGTCTAAGATAACCATTGTCAAGGACATACAAATTTCCTAAACAATTTATGCCACGGGCACGTTTGCCACCTGGAGGATTCACTGGTGCACTCAAAAGACTAAAAGAAAGATTCTTACCAGTGATGTACCTGAAGGAAAGAACTTGCATAAACAGATAACGTGATCTAACTTTAAAAATACACCAGTCACCAACAGATATATCATCACTTTTACAAATATTAATAACAGGTTGACTAGCTTTATTTCCAAGAGATCCGATAACCTTTTCTCTTACTCTATGCAATCTTATGTTACTAATACTAGAACTTCCTGTAGTAGATAGCAAATAACACAATAAGGATTTGGAAATACCTTTATACCCACCAGATTTTTCAGGAACATATACATGAGTACGTTCATATGGATTATCTGTTTCAGGAAGCTCACCATAAGGATCTAAATCACAGGCAATATCTGGAGACGGAAAAAGTTGAAGAAAATGAATTGGTATATCATCTTCATCGATATCAGCAACATAGGTTCCTTCAACTGAATCATTATTATCACATTCTGGTTCTATTATCACATTTCTGGTTAACAGACAAGATTTCATTGTTTCAGGAGAAAAGTTGGGTGGTCGGCTTATACCTAGTTGATGTAGAGTAGAAAATGCATCAAACTTTGCCTGCAGAACAGCTGCCTTTATTTCTGCATTGCTTGGAATGTAAGTTGATTGCAGTTTCTCTTCTGACAGTAAACCAAGTAAGCGCTTCCTTTTTTCACGGGGAAATTCAAGTTTGGTATCCAGTTTTGACGAGACAAGAAGGAGCACATCAATGCGCTTCACTTTGTGAAGGAAATCTTTCATGGTGAAGTTTATCACAGTACTCTCAGTAGAGGTCATTGACCTTGCCAATCTGAAAAAAGCTTCACATGGTTGGCTAGTACAGAGATGAAATAGTAAATAATCAGGAGAATCCTCTTCTCTTGCCTTAATAACAAGACCAACAAGACTGTGAGCCAAGATTTCTACACATATGTAAAGGTTGCGAGTAATGAAGTTATCATTCAGATTGAATCGGGGATCAGTAATAAGCCACTGTCTCCACAGTCTTAAAAAGAACGTTGAATACCAAATTTTATATAATTTTTCAAGGGGAGAGAGATTTTGATTGAGACCTGCTTCCATTACACAGTTCATGACTTGGAGATAGGCAACTGTACCATCACTGCCTGGTATGTGCTTGGACAGAACAGTTCTTACATTTTCACTACAAATTTTAATTGAGGAATTAAAGTTCATCTTGTCTTTGTCTAAGTCTGAAGAAGTGAGGAGATGTTCATCCTTGCTTCTCTCATCCATTAAGACTCTCAAATGGGAAGGACTTGCTACATAGTTCCCGATGGGTAAGTAGACTGCAGGACTAAGTCGATGTCGGAACTTGTTAACTGTGTGGATAAAGTCTTGCAACACAAAATATTTCATGTCAGGGCGAGCAAAGTAAAATTCCTTAAAATCATCAATACCTGGAGGGCCCTCTGAAAACATGTGTGACTGCATTGCACTAAGCACTTTAGGATCACCATCAGCAGCAAACCCAGTCACTTCTATGTTCCACTTTAATAACTCAGCATGAATGAAATGCCACCTTTTCAATACATGAAATGCTTCAAATTTGTTGTCAGTTCCGAACAAATTTAAACAGAAAGTGGGCGATCCATCTTGAAGAGGCTGAGCCATGATAGCATAGGCTGATGAGGACGGCACATTTTTGTCAAAATGTGTGGCTATCATGGCTGCAGAGGAAGCAGGAAAACTATTAATGATAGGCACACCATTCTCAGCAAGAGGTGGCACTGGGCCAATTATCTGATCACTTGTCAGATCATAGGCAAACTTCTGGATTATACGAGTGGCATCTTCAGATATAAACACCTTTTTTGGTAAATTTTTACCCTCGAGAAAATCATTAAGCTCTTGAAATCGAAATTTTCCTTCTGTTACAGATCCAGATGTTGACGCCAAGATCCTCTCCACTTGGCTCAAGGAGGGCAATGCAGGTTTCAAATTTTCATAGAGCCACTCGTATGTAAACCTTCCAGCAACAATAAATAAATACACGGCAAAATACTTCAAGTCATTATCATACCTTCTGCCATGCTTCTCTCTTGCTGAGTTTTTCATTGCAGTTTCCATAAGCTTATTTAACAAAAATGGTAAGTTGGATTTATTTGAATTGATGTCTGAAACACAAACAGACAACTCTTCACAACGAGCAGAGAGAGATTGAATAATTTCCTCGTTAGATCTTAAAGTTACTTCGATATTATTCAGGAGATCATAAAAAGATGTAATTTTAGTTTGACCAATCACGTGTCTGCCAAGTGATCTTTTTCTTCTCTCTGGTCTGGAATATTTCTCACAGGCAAAGCGGCTTTTGGAATCGGAGGCAGATGGGGAGATAGGAGGATTTGAATCTGATTCATTTCCACTCCCCTCATCTAAAAAACCTCCTTCTGACTAACCTGAGCAGACGCATCTGTGAGTAAATCACCATCATTTTCCGAAAAATTACCATCTCCGGATTCAACAATAGTAAGATCAGCCGATGAGGATTGTGGAACTTTCTTAGAAGTGGAATCTAAGCTGGTCTCATTACTTTCTTTATCCAGAAGAGAGTTGTCTTCTTGACTGTCTCTGGTGTGGTCAAAACTGTCACGGTCTGTGGATGAGCATGAAGAATTCTCTGAAACCACAACAAAAGAATCGAGAGAGCTTGTTTCTTTTCCAACATGGGTCTTCCAATGACGATAAACATTTGATGTGTTCCAGGTTTCATTGCGGAGTCTTTGGGCTGACTGTGGTCTCTTGCAGTAAGCACATGGTATGGTAGCTTTTAGATAAGTTTTAGTATCAGTATCCACAGTTTCTACGACAATTTTTAAAGATGATACAGTTTTCAAAATTAATGATGGGTAAGCAAACTTTTGACCATTTTTTTTGCAGTGGTCAGCCAAAATTCTTCTCACAGTAACAACTTCTTGTGGCACATCAAGACTATTAACAAAATCTACTTTTGTTTTTTTAGCTGCAGGTCCATCATGCTTGGCAGCCAAACTATTGCCATTGGATTTATGCTTGTTGAAAATTGAATACTGCAAAAGGGATTTCTTCCCAATGCTCTTATCAGACTGTGTATGGTTTTTACTTACGTATTCTATAATTTTGAGTATGAGTTTTCTTTCGCCAGGTAGAAAAGAAAATTTCTGAGGGTCCTTACACGGCCCTATGAAGTCATTCAGTTTTGAATCATCAACATAGTTCAGTATGGCTCCATTTCTAACAAATTCCTCAATAAATTTGATATCTTCAGAATCCATCTCCTTTAGAGCTTGGTAGCTACCAAATCCATTCAGTTGCAATAGTTGAAGTATGTGATGATCAATTATACAGTTCATGGACACCATTATTTCTTTCCACATTGGGTTATTTTTGTGAAATTTAACCTGCAAAGAATAAACTAATATTATTATCTGCATAGAAAATTGGAATGGTATTAAAGAAACAAAGATTAAGTCATTACGAGAACTGAAAGACAAAATGTCATAGGCGAAAATAATTTAGTCACTAACTGAAGAAATCTCAAACAAACAAACAAACAAACAAACAAAACAAAACCAAACAAAAAAAAAAACAAAAAAAAACAAAAAAAAAAAACCTCTGTACATTTTAGAAATAAGCCTGGGAATATGAATGGGTGCTTTAAATTTCTGGGAAACTTCCAGTCTGAGCAGGGTCCATAGCGACCTCCCTCATTCCATCCCAATATATTGGACATACTACGAATAACCACCCATAGCGAGACAGTTATGTTTTAGAACTATTTCTCCCACATTTTCTACAAATTATTGTGCCACCTTTCCATCAGTTTTCAAAAGAATATATCACTAATTTAAAAATAATAAGAAATGGTAATGAAGTTTAAGGAAAGATAAAGAAGTTAACCTCAGCTGAGTCCTCCTCTTGTTCAACTTTAATTATATCTAGATCAGAACTTCTCAGATCATCTTGACTGGATTTATTGGTTTTCCCTGGATTCTCTGTTGATTCCGACCTCAAATCTTGATTATCATTCAATGTGTCTTCCATTTTGCCTAAAATAAATTATTTATTAAAATATTGAATAAAAAAAAGAGTCCTTAGAATTTAATTGATCTTTGCATAATTTTTTTGCTGCAGCTAGTGTGTAACAGTGGCTACAAGCAGAGAGAATTTTCTTCCTCAAACTGCTCAAACGCAGGCAAGCAATTATTGCCCAAGTTATTGACAAAGTTTTCCTGAAAGAGCTTCGAATAGTGATCATGCTTTCCTCTCCAATAAGTTTTAGACCCTTTCCTTGAGATATTACAAATTTTACAAACTGAAAAAAAATTAAAAAACTGAAAAAAAAGGAAATACGTATTCCCAAATAGATTTGGTCCCCAGAATGTTTGAGGCAAATTGTAACAAGAAATGGCCGGAGAAGGAAAGTGCAGTGGTAAGTCACTTTCCTTATCTGTCAATTTCTCGTTGCTATTGGCCTCAAACATATTCGGGAATATATATCTATACAACACATTATAATCTTGCCTGTGTTTGAGGGGGGGAAAATCTCTTTGCTTTAAGTCACTGCTACACACTAGCTGCAGTGAAAAAGTTAGTATCGTATAGCTTACCTTCTGAAAATAAAAGAAATTGCAGATTAGATGATGGACAGGGGACCCGAGGCCATCCCCCCTTGAAACTACCATTCTGCTGCTCACCTCTTTTCAATCTGAAAAAGCAACATTTAGAATTAAAGAATCAAAGGACTCAAAGAGTTGAAAGCATACTTTTAAATCGTGAGAAGAATAAGGGTGCTCCCAGAATGTCTTGTACTTCGCTGGCTTTCTAGACAGAAATCTCAGAGACAAGGTGGAATTATTGTTGGAGTTCAAGTTATTCAGAGGGGGGAAGTGTATTGCTATTTAATAGAGCCCAACTGACAACCAATATTACCATTTTGATTGGCTGGGGTTGCCAAGTTATGCTCTTGCTTCAATAACTAAGAATAACATTATTATTACTTCCAGAAAATTGTATTATTGGTCGTCAGTTGGGCTCTATTTTATAGTATTAAGCTTCCCCTTTCTGAATAACTCGAACCCCAACAATAATTCCACTTTGTCCCTGAGATTTCTGTCTAGAATGCCAGGTAAGTGCAAGACATTGTGGGGGCACCCTTAAGGTGCTACCACAATGCATTTCATTCAACTGGTTTTTTAGATCGAATTCTCTGAGATTAGGTGTAATTATTGCAAGGGCTCAAGCTGTTTAGACGGAAGAGGTGTAGAAATGTGCCATAGAACACAATTTAGTACCAAATAATACAATTCTGATTTGCTAGGATAGCTTATTTATAATTTTTATTAAAGCACTAGATATAGTCATGTAATTACTATTTTTAAAACTGAAACCTTGTTTTATTGGGTTTTCAGTTAGGTTCTATGGCACACTCCTTCACTTCCCCTGTCTAAATAAGTTGAGCCCTTGCAATTATTCCACTTTATGTCGAAGCATTCGATATAGAAAACCAGCCAAGTACAAGACATTGTGGGAACACCTTTAGTGTTGTATTTATAGGTTAGAAACTACTTTTGACACATTTTTTACTGTGATTTTCTCTATACTTTTCATTGGGTCGACAAAGAAAACCTCATTTACAGCTGAAAGACCGTTTCCACGTCATTCAAATGACCCAAGGGTTATAGGACGTCCGTGAATAAAAAGTTGGATTAGGTCCCAAACAAAACTATGTTTTGAACACAATACTATAGGCTTCACAATCCAATAGAGATAAAGGATGTATTGAATCAAAATTTATATTTCTTACAAATCTAATCACTTGGGCGTCGTAAATACGTTTGACAGCCAAAAGCTAGAGATAGTTTTTCAGTTTATAAAGACGGCGAGCAATAGGCCGCGAATGCCGCTCTGTCCGGCAGAGGCCTGATATCGTCATCGTCAACATGAAAAGGATGTGAGTAACGTAAAGCCCGACATAATAATTTTTATTTACCTTTGTGCACACTGAACACTGAATTAAAGGTAGGACGAAGAACGACGAAACTTACCAATGTTTGGGTTTGGGCAGGTCGAACTGGGTCGAATCAACGGTCTCACTCAGGAGCCGCGTCACCTAGCGTCACCCGACGATGTGGATGTAGGGTGGGGGTAAGGTGCGGCGCGCGCAGCACGCAGCACCTCACACGCTACCGGAAAAGATTTGCCCAAAGGAAACTAGCGCAAAATTTGAAGTTGATCCGCGAACGCACATGTGAGTCGCGAAAAGTTGTGTGCGTGATTGAATTAATTCAAAGGACAAAAAGTTATTTGTTGTGCGAGTTGAAGTGATCAGATATGATCGGATTATGACTGGAGGATGATTGGAAATGATTGGAAATGATTGGAAATGATTGGAAATGATTGGAAATGATTGGAAATGATTGGAAATGATTGGAAATGACTGGGGTACGATTGGAAACGATTGGAGTGATGAGAGAGCGACTGAAAATGACTGGATTGACTGGAAATGACTGGATTGATTGGAAATGATTGGAGTGATTGGAAAGTGATTGGAAAGTGATTGGAGTGATTGGAAAGTGATTGAAAAATGATTGTTTTTACCCCCGTACACTGATTGGACGAAGTGAGGTACCCCTCGGATACGAGGCATTGAGGCATCCCGCATGAGCAGCCGTGAGCTCCCACCCCGCCATACCCCACCCGTCCCCAGCCCTCACACTACCTATTTTTATTCCTTTTCTTTTTCTTTATTTTTAGAAAAGGGCTGGGGATGGTGGGAAAGGTTTCCCTTTTTGAACCAGGCATTGCGACAGTAATTCAAAGCCTTTTTTTTAAATTATTTGGCGTGTTTTTTCCCGGTTTCACTCTCACACAGGCCGTGCGATTCCCCACCTCCATCACTACCACCAGCAGCAGCAGCAGCAGCTGGCGTGTACACGAGCAGTAAGTCGCACTAATGAAGCTCCACGGGCTCGGCGTGCTTATTAGCGCCCCGCACTGTCACATCCGTCATCACTTTACGCGCCAAAATCGCTCACGCCCGGCGTCACTCCGCGCCGCTCGCTCCCCGCCACCCCGACCGCAGGTGCCGAGCGGTCCTTGGAAATCAATTAGAACATCAGCGGATTTATGCGAGGGGAAAACAACTCGAAAATTTGTGTACACCTCGTAGTTTAGGAAACATTTTGGAAAATTCAGAGACATTCAGGGAAATTCACAAAAGTTAAAACAAATTTAGGTGAAATTATCTGGCACAAATTTAAAAAACTTCAATGAAATTTACAAAAATTCCAAAAAAAAATTACAACGTATCTACACAAAAATTCAGAGTTCTTCTCCCCTCGGATTTATGTGAGCACTTTGAAAGCAGTCTCAGTGCTGCTTTCAGCAGAATTGTCAGTAAAAGGACTAGGGAGTAGGTAGAGGTTTGTATGAAAACTAGAGTGCGTCACTGCGTGTGATAAAGAAATACCTCTGAAGCTGCAAAGCGAAGAGCTCAAACTGTCAGAAATAAGGAGCGGAAAAAAAAAATCATCGAATTACCTTTGAAAGAGAGACTAATTACGATAAACGTAGGAGCAAGTTAGGGGTTTAGCGGAAAACTCACCGAAATCCTGCTTACCCACCCTGTTGAAAGTTAGGCGGGAGCACCGCAGGGGCAGTAGGGGCGCAGATATGAAATATCGCAATGGTCGTGTAAGCTCATCATGGACGGACCATTCCTTGGTCAGCGAGCCCGCACTCCGAGATGGAGATGGATGGCGTAATAAGTTAAGCCCTTCTCCAACTTTTAGCGGCGCACAGGCCTGAATGAAAGCGGCCGCGGGGACGCGAAAGGGAAAGAAGTGGGGGAGAGGGGAGGGCAAAATCTGTCCGTCTTTAATTGCGTTGGATTATCGTTGATTGCGTTTACGTCCATGACGCGCGCTTAGTCGAAGCCGGTCCGGCCGGCCTATACACTGTCACAGGGTCCTAACAGGTCCTCAGAACGCACGCGCGAGCGATCAGAGAGGAGGGGTGCAGCAGCCCACAGCAGTGGGCAGCCGTCATGCAAAATGAAGTGGGACAGTTTTAATTTTATCAGGCTGTAAAAGAGTAAAATTATCGTTCTTAGGGAAGACGCGATGCGGGAATGTAAACTGCGATAATCCCGAGTGGGAGACAAGACGGCGTTAATTAAGGTAAATGCATCTCTCCTGCTCTCCAAGGCGGTAGGGCGGAGCGCGGCGAGAAGGAGCCCTGCAGTGCGAAACGAGAGGCAGCGAAAGTTTAAAAGGAGTTATTTTAGCTATGAAGCGAGAAAAATGAGAGAGAGAGAGAGAGAGAGAGAGAGAGAGAGAGAGAGAGAGAGAGAGAGAGAGAGAGAGAGAGAGAGAGAGAGAGAGACGGGGCTATCGGGGTGAAAGGGGTGGAAGCGAGATGCACTACATATGACCTCCAGCTATCGATACACACTGGGTAGAGGAAGGGGTCCACGAGAGATGAAAAATTGAAACAATATGTGATCGTTCATTTCGTAAAGAACCTACAAATTTTTCGGCCACAACACAGTCCCTTCACTGAAAATCTACGAGTCATAATGCGGTATTTCCCGAATTAGAAGAACAGGAAGAATATCGTCTGCTCCCGGACCATCACAAAGCCTCGACCAATCAGAGAGGGCTACTCTCATGGCCCGGTCCAGAGAGCCCTCCTCTTGTTCTTCTGATTCGGAAAATACCTCATTCTCGCCCCTATTCGAGTGAGAATTTGAGGGCAATTTTATTACTCTCTGGAGAGTAAGATTTTTTTTCCTCGCTCTTGAGTGAGAATTTTGAGACCTCGCCCTAATATAGTGAGAATTCTTGCTAAAGTGAGGTAAAAAAATCCTTACTCAAATAGAGTGAGGTTAATAAATATCTCGCTCGAAAAGAGGTTAAAAATTCTCGCTCCAATTTAGTATTGAAAAGTGTCCTCTCCCATTTTGGGTGAGAAATTGGATTCCAGGGTTTGCAGTGTTGTGTTATTATCTGCTTTATGGCTTCCCGCGCGGTCCGTTTCTCCTCAACCCTCCCTCTCCAACCCACCGCAACTTCTAAAAGTCGCGCTTAACATAGCGCCCATTCATCTTATTTTTCTTTGTTTTAAAGAGGCCGGCTCTCTCGCGCGTAACACCGCGCTCACGTTAAACTGGCCGCGGAGCCGCGATGAAGACAAAGCATAGCCCACTAGCGTAACTCCGGCCCCCCTGCCGGCCCCCTGCCGCTCCCCTTCTGTACCGGACCGGGCAGTAAAGGAGATGGATCACGACGGGGAGGACAGTTGCGGGACGACGCGGGCGCGGGCACGGCGAGGAGGGTGCCGCTACCGCGGGAGGAGGAAGGAAACATGAACAGCCAGCGCTGAGGCGGTAGCCTAGGGATTTGCACTTTAAATCCTCGCGCCTTTTTTCCCCCTTCGAGTAAACAACTCTAAATTTGTTAATTTTTGTGAAGTTCTATAGAATGTATGTGAATTTTCCCATGAATTTCACCTAAATTTTATTACATTTTCCTGCCTTTTTCCTGAATTTGCCTAATTTTTGTTAAGTTTCCAAAATTCTTCTGATTTTTTGTCCTAAAATTTTCTGATTTTTTTCCCCTTTCCTGATTTACGAGATGTACAAAAATTTCGGAGTTGTTTCCCTCTCGAGTTAACCGCTCTCCTCTTGCTGTCACTGCAAAATATTGGAAATGACGTTACCTTTACGGCAATTCTCTCCGAAATTTTTTCCCTAAACCTCTGCAACTATTTCCAGTAACAATGAGAGCGTCGCAAAATAAAATCAGCGAGGAAAACCAACATCAAAGGCGAAAAGCGGGTTGGAAAGGAGGCGACCACTCCAGACGGAGATAGGGTGACACAAACAGACGACGAGGTAGGAGGAGGGGGCGGCTCCAGAGGGGAGAGATGAGCTCCCTGATCAGCATCGATATGTACATACATGATTAAAGGCGCTTCATCTGGCATGCTGATGGGATTACGAGAAGTAAAATGGCCGGTCGACATTCTTCGCTTCCTCTCTCTCCGCTCCGCTCAACTCTCCACCATCTCGAATCCTGCTCCGCGCTCTCCCCTTCGCTCTCCCCATCCTAACGCGATGCATCCCCTTTGGCCGTGGAAGCGCGAGCCGCAGGAACTTTGTCGCCCTCTTTTCACCCAAGAAGAAGGCAAGGAGAGCAAAGCCCCTCCCCCCCCCCACACACACACACATACACACACGCACGCACGCCAGCGCGCGCGAGAACCCAATCCTTTGACGGTGGTTTCACAGATAGCGGCAACGGAAAGAAAAAAAGGAAGTTTCCCGGTTGACCAAATTCAGGAGGCGAAAAAACATCAATCAGCTGAGTGGTGCTGGGCAATCAAATTCCTGATGTCTGGCGTTCCGTTCCTGCTACATCCCTCGGCGGTGATCAGAGGCGGGGCGGGCGAGTGGAGAGGTGGTGCGGTGGGGGCCATCCGAAGCATGAAGGAGGAGAGGGAGAGACTCTTTGGTCGCCGACACGCCGCCGGCAGCCGCCGGGGAGACCAAAGCAAAGAGAGATTGGATCCTGATTCAAGAGTCCAATGAGGCGCGTAGGTCAGCAGCCGCCGTCCGCCCATATCTCTTTCTCTTTTCCTCTCCCCACACCCCCTCTTTCTTTCTCTCTCCCTCCCCCTTATCGTAGCGGCCGGAGCACCGCGTGCTTCTCTTTCCGGGCCGGTCCTTCAGCTTCGAGGACCCATCTTATCCATCTCTCACGATCATCAATCGTATGAATTTACGCTAAAAATTATATCAGAAGACGTGGGTTCTAAGAGACGGGGTGGGTGGGTGAGGGGATAGGGGTAGCAGCGCGGCAGGCGGGGGTGGCGTTCGACAGTTTGGCAAACAAGCCCTATGCATTGACCAAAAACAATTGTTTGTGACGTGGACTCACACTACCACTGCCTAGTTGCCTTTTAAATCACTTTGAAAATATATTCGAAAATTTACGACTCGTAATTTGCGATGTCAACACAGGGTTGTGAATTTACGAGCGTAGTCTTAAATTTACGACAGCACATTCTTAATCGTTGAAGAAAGCTAAGTGGATGGACACATGGTGTAAAACAAAACAATCGTAACAATACGGATGTTGTAACTTGACAAATTTTTGATGGAAAATTTTCCTGAAACCCTTACGAATATTTCTCACAGTGAAGATTGAAGCAGTCGCCTGCTGTTGTGCAGCAGTACGCGCAACGCTCACAGTGACCGTAGCTTTTGCAACCCTCTTCACCTCTCACCAGCGTTATCCCCGCATAAAAGTAGAAAAACGTTGCAAACGACGGAAGTAAGCGTAAAGAGGGGGAGAAAAGGAAGCAATTACGCGATTAAATGTGCTCAAGGCAGAATCGTTAAGATCCGCATTGATCACTGTTCAAAATTCCATTGCATTATTACCGCGAGATTATTACAAATACCAGTTTTACTAGTAGGCGTGCCATGGTATGGAAATCCTACAGAGATTTTAAATAAAGTATTTTATCATAACCACGAGGGTTGTACTAAAAATAATCTCGCAATAGCTGCAGGAGTTCAGAGATGATTTTTGTTTTGTTTTTAAAACCTTGGTATTCTTGTCTCTGATAGCGGGAGGGGAGGGGCACCACGCCTTGATGCCGGACGGGCCTCGGCCCCGGGCCTGCCGAGGCGCGCTGACAGGTAGCGTAAGAAGTCGGCAGTAAACAGGGGATTACGGTCCTCTGAGGTCCCCCCCCCCCCCCCCACCCTGCTGGACTGCGCCAGGGGCCGTCCCGTTGGACCACCACACTGCCCGGACTTGATCCTCGCCTCGCTCCGTGACTTCGGGGACGCTCGGTCAAAAACACTGAGCTGGGACTCTGCTTTCTGTTTACTGGGAGGACACAGACAAGCTGAGCGGCAGCGCAGCGCGGACCTGATCATCTCGGAGAGTCACGGATTTGTCGCGATTCAAATGATGATAACGAAGATGTATCCGCGATAAAAAGAATCACAGAGAAGAAATGTGTGTATGCGGCACAGTACGCTTCGCGCGAGTTTAAACGGCGAATGCGTTGTGGTTAATTTTAGATGTAATTTCATTGGTGAAGCCGCGAGCCGTCGGTGCCTACGTACAAGCTAAGCAGTCACGTAAGATTTTTTTTTCTCAAGAAAAACTCGCCGTCCTCTGGCATTCCCCTTTCGCTCCCCTCCCTAAAGCCATTACCAGCCTCGCCTAACAGACTCCCTGCAACCCACTCGGGAGCAACTCTTCTCTCCACACTGATAGGCCCTCCTTGCCCCGCGCGAGGAGAAAGGTGCAAAGGAGGGAAAAGCGCTGTCGGCAGCAGTCGGGGCTTCTGGGAGCGGCAGGGAGCCGGCTCGGGGTGAAAGTCCGTCTAATAAAAACAAGAAAGTGGCCTGGCTTGCCTGGCCGCAGCCTCTGAGGCATGCATATTGAAATTCATGGGCTGATTCCAGCCGGTAGCCCCCCCAGGTGAAGTGCGGTCCGGTCGGCTAATGAAGTGCGCGCGGGCGTGATGCCATAGTTTCCCTTGTGCAACAGCGACCAAGCAGTGGGGGGAAACACACTGGAATAAACACACACACACACACACACACACACACACACACACACACACTTAAAAAAAAACGCCTTCACATTCCAGGAACATTTTGCATTCTTCACTCTCGGGTTGAAGACAATAGTCTGTTCTGAACTGAACATTTTTTTACAGAGTGTGAAACGCAGCGATGGCTCTATAATAATAATAATAATAATAATAATAATAATAATAATAATAATAATAATAATAATAATAATAATATTTTTGATTTTCTTTTCTCTAGAGTTGTCGACGCAAAGCGTGTTTCTTACACTGTCTTGCTGACGCACAAGAAGAGGGTTTAGTTTTCCTTCTTCACCAGACGCGCTCCTCAGACCGCGCGGGGGGCGGGCTCGTGGGCGTCGAGCTCTCGCCGCAGCAGGAGTCGAGCTCTCGCGGAGCCGCCGCCACCTTGTTAGCTGCCCTTATGCAGATTAGCGCCGGGCCGAGGCGGGCGAGTGCGGGCGAGGCTCAGTGAGAAGCGAGGCGGGATCGGCCGGCAAGGTTCAACGTTTAGAGCTTCCCCCTCCGCCGCCGCTGCTGCTGGTGGTGATGCTTACCCTGAAGTGGGAGGGAAGGGGTGGGGGGGTGTATAGAAGGGGAGGGGAGGGGGGAGGGGGTAATCTCATCTGCCTCGACAACTTGGCGGTCACCGAGCCGCAGGACACAGTCCAGATCAAGTCCTCAGCCGCACTAATCCACCGACAAGCCAGCATAGCGCGCGGCCCTGCGAAGCACCTGCCCGGTATACTCGCCTGACGCTCTGACCCGACTCGTAATGCCGCAAGAGAAATGAAAGGCTACTGGTGCCCCCACAATGGCCGTTACCGAGGCGGAGCGCCTGCGACAAACTGGATAGGCCAGCCCGCCAAGCACTCGTGAGAAGGTGGCGGCCTACCCGGAGAGTACAAGCGCAGGGAGAATCAGAAATTAAATTCCTCGTACGAAAATTTCGTACCGACACCTCCCGATCAGTTGATTGTGGGGACACCTTACGGCAGCTGATATGTGCTGGGATACAGGACAGTCACACCGACGACATAAATAAAGTGGTCGTATTGACCAGTTTCTCTAAGGGGTCCCACACTGAAATACTATTTGAACACGAAAATAATTACTCGAGGGTTATACTCGCGAATATTCGCCAATACTCGCGAATACTAACGAAAGTCTTTGGACAACTGGAAAGTGGGGTGCACACCTTAAAACCGTCGCTGCCACTTTTAATTTTACCGCGAGTGGACTCTCAAAGACTATGGCGTTCCATTGTCAATAAGGCTTTTCGAAAAGAAAAGAAGAAAGCAACAATTACTTACAACGCCACGTTTTTCAACCCAACCACCGTGGTGCAGCTCAATTAACGCCACGCTTCTTCACTTATTGAGCAGGGCAGTTTGCGAGAGAGAGGGGGCGAGGGGTGGCGGGCGTCAGACCAGGTCGGGGTGGAAGGCCTCTCTAGCGCTGCGGTGCAAAACAGGATGGTAGTAATAAGGCCCACTGAGTGCAAGGCAAAGTGAAACCGTCTGGAGAGGAATATAGCGCGCCCGGGAAATATAATTAGTTTAAAAAGTACAGTCGCGTGCTGGCATTTAGGGGCGTGCTGGGCGGATGTCCACGCGGACGTGCGGGGCATGGTGATCCCGTGGTACAGCCCCGCAGGGTGCGCGCGCGGCTGCCCTTCCCGCCCTGCTGCTCCAGCGGAGCCGGAAGCAATGTTCACTGTTAAAAGTCTACGAAGCAGTGCTTTGTAATACGAAGAAAACAGGGTCTTTGTATTACAAAGCGAAATTTCTTCGTAATTACAAAGAAAATGCTTCGTAATTACAAAGAATTGCCCGGCATGCTTCGTAATTACAAAGCATTTTCTTTGTAATTACAGAGGACGCGTTTTCTTTGTAGGTTACGAAGCATTGCTTTGTAAACTTTTCACAGTGTTGACGACGGCTTCTGCCGCTGCGCGTGACCCCGCCGGGAGGAAAAGGACAACCCCGCTGAGAAGTATGACTTTGCCTTGTTTTTGGTTCACTGCTGCTTTGCTTGCTTTGAGAAGAAAATATTATTTGAAAGGCAAGTTTTCATTGAAATAACCAATCACCATTCAGTGCCAGAAAAAGGGCATAATGGCCCATCTCCACGGTGAAAGAAATGTTCGTAGCAGTTTTTGATCGTAATTTGTGATTAAAACACAGAGTTGTAAATTTTCAAGCGCCACCATCAATCTACGACGGTAAATTCTTAGCCGTCAAAGAAAAATAAGTCGACACATGGTGTAAAAATATATCGTAACAGTGCAAAGGGAAGTTGTAACTTTACGACATATCATGGAAACAATTTTCGTAACCCTTACGAATATATTTCACAGTGTCAGTGTACTTCATTCGTTGTACCAGCGCAGCGTTAGAATCGGAGGCGCGAGTAACGTAAAAATGTAACTTGATGTTAACCCAATCCCAATAAGAAAAGTCTCTATCAGCAGCGATCGGATTCGCCAAAAGGGGCGAGTCGACGATGAAGGCTGCGGATTTAGACTCGGAGGACTCCAAGAAATTGCCGGAAGCGGAATATCGCCCGGCCTGGCCCGGAAATGAAAATAGCCATGGCCGTCGATGCGGCGGCCGCATAGAGGCACACGAGGCGAGAGAAAATGAGAACGTTGGGCTCAGAGAAACAGTGCTAGAGAGAGAGAGAGAAGGAGAGAGAGAGAGAGAGAGAGAGAGAGAGAGAGAGAGAGAGAGAGAGAGAGAGAGAGAGAGAGAGGGAGAGAGAGGGGGGGACAGGAGCAGATAGCTGGCATACCATACCGCCGGAGCTAAAGGAGGAAGCAGGGTGGCGGCAATCCACAACAATGCAACCCTATTTCATTATTTAAGTCTCATACAGCTCGTGATTTATGGATACAGAATACGCCCCCCTTCGCTCCGCCGCCCTCAGCCCCTCTTTTCCCCTTGCTCTGCGGCGGTACCCCGCTGGTCCGAAGGTACCGTATTCCGCCGTATTCTTGCCCCACGCCTCACAAGTACAAAAGCAAGCTCGCCCGTGCTTGCTGCTCGCCCCTGACTCACCGTCAAAGTGCATTGCGCGCCAAGTCGCTCCCTTATTCCTCCTCGCTTTCTTTCTTTGGCTTGGCCAAACCGACCCTCACTCTCTCTGCGGCTAACCTTATATTTTCCACCTTTTTCGTCCTGTACACTGTACAGGGAAAGCGTAGGTGTAGGTAGATGGCCTGATGAATGTCGAGCATCTCTCTCTCTCTCTCTCTCTCTCTCTCTCTCTCTCTCTCTCTCTCCCTCCAACCTAACGCACCACTAGGCTAGGCCTCACGGTGTCGTGGGGTGGTCCCCTCGCCCCCTGCAGGCGCTGGGCTGGCCCGATCCACCCAACCCCCCTCCCCGTCTCTCCTCCATTGCTCCGCCAGCTTAAGCAATGAATGTACAAGTTGGTGTGGTCACAGGGCGGGCTTACGGTCCCCCGCTATTATGTACACCTGTCGATGGCGCACACACTACGCTATCCGGCCCCGGCCACCCCACTGGCCCCAGCTGCAGCAGCAGTAGCACGGCCAGCGCGAGGCACCCACCAGGGATAGGCCGTTCCACGCTTTTCAGGCGGTCGGGGGTTTCGGACGAGGGGGGAGCAAATCAGAATTTTAATGTGAAGTTTTTGGACCTTAAAATTTTTTTTATTTTTTTTATTTTTTTTAATTTTTGACAGAACTTTTTCGAAAGTTTTTTTTGATTTTTTTTTAATTTTCCTGTGTTTTCCTAGATTTTTCTGAATATTTCTAAAATTTTCTGTATGTTGAGGCGTACAAATAATTTCAGAGTTGTTTTCCCCTCGATCTCGGGCCTCAAATGAAAAATCGCAGCTAAAAATTATTATCTTTTGCCTTTGGGTGGGTTCCAAAGGACGAAGCTCGGCGGCGGAGTTCGGGGCACTTTTCGGTTGGCCCCTACGACAAGGACCAGGACCCGCCTGGCCCTAAGCGGGCCCCTCTCTTGGACGGCGCCTCCTGACGCGCTGTGCGGGCGCGAGTGGCGGGGGGAGACTCTCTGTCAAGGTGCGTCCCCATGGCTCTTACTCCCCCCCCCTTCCACCCCATCCTCACCACGAAAATCTGCGACTGGCGCAACCTCGTCACTCCCGGGGCCCCCTTAAGTGTTGAGGGAAATGTCACTCGAGTTTAACGGCAAACTATCCAGCATGAGTGGGTATTTTTATAAGGTGGCGTGTTACGTCGGCCTTGCCATCCCGTTTCGAAGCCCGCGTCACCTGCCGTAATATTCCTCAAATAAGCTTAGGAGCAAGTAATCGAAACCATAAAAACACCCACGAGATAGGCACAAGCGGCACATGCGTGATCATGTTACCAATTATTTTCCCAGCAGTTTTAGCAGTTTATATTTCCCGCCGAAAATAATTGAGTATTAGTGAGAGTTAACATGTGACTGGTCCAGCCCGCGGGCTGAGATGAAGACCTGGATCAGGCGCCGGCGCAGCGCGAGCACATTCCGGTGCGCGCTGTTAAAACCTTGCGAAGAAAAAGTTCGTATTACAAACAAAATAGTTTGTAAGCTGCGAAGTATTTGGCTGCTTCGCAATTGCGAAGAATTTCTTCGCAACTTAAAAACTATTTCGTTTGTAAGGCGTAAAAAGTTTGTAAGCTTGCGAAGCGTTGCGAACTATTTTGTTTGTAATACGAACTTTTTCTTCGCAATGCGAAGCATCCTATTTCTTTGCAACGATTGTTCGCAAGGTTTAAACAGCGCGCTCTACTCGCTCTGACCCATTTCGCCGCGTGCGCGTTATTCATGGGGCCGGGGGAGCTGCTGCGGGTGTCATTGAACCAAAGGTGGCTGTCGGCCGGGCTGCGCCGGGCCGCCGGGCCGCCGGGCCGGGCAGTCTACCCGTTTGGCAGAACCTCTTTGTGAAGCCACGGCATTTGCATGGGGTAGGGTTGGCGGGCTCCCCGGGCCCCCAGGGTGCCCCGGCCACTGTGCACCCGTCGGTCGTTGCACTGCCGGCCCAGGCCCGTGGTCCCCTCACTACCTGCGCCCCGCCGCGCCGAAAGCTACCGTCAGGCGTCGACAGTAGCAATGAGCCACATCGGTTGCTCAAGCAGGTCGCTGTTGAGAAGTGAAGCCACGCGAGTTTTGGAATATTTGGATGCTGGTGGCGAGTTTTGGAAACGGGGTAGCAGCAGGGACATGGGCAAACAAGCCGTGCATTCAGTTGCAGCCGTTCCACGGTCCACCAACCTCCCTACACTGCAGCACCGGGCTGGTAACCGTTCCCCGTAATAATGTGGCACAAATTAATTATGCTGCCTAGTGAAGCGTGCATCTGCTGATGCATTCTTCAATTGCGAGGAGGGGTGCGGATAGTGGTCGTGGCAGCAGTGGGGTTTGTTGCCTTAAAAAAAAATAAAGAAAATGGTATGTATATCCAAGAAACATGACGCTGAATCCAGACTCGCTTTTATTTTCCCAAACAATTTCCTGTTCGTTTTAGAGCAGAGAGTAACTGGAGGTAAGATCAAAGGAGAAGTTAAGGTATTTAATAAAGTCGCAAATGAGGTAAATAAATGCATAAGGATTTATTCGGCTGTCCCGGCTATTCTGAATTGGTATACAAACTAAAGTCTTGGACGCGGTGCCTTTGAAATAATGAGGTTCCGTATTTATTCGTGCAGTGGCAGATGGGAAAATGAAATATTTCTTGGGAAAACAATGTTATTCCGCAAGGTTTTTAACGTGACAATCAGAGCGCGGAAGGCACAACCGCGAAGCGAGCAGGGGCTCGGCGAGAGTCGGCCACCTGGGCAAGCAGTAGCCGGGGAATTATTACTCCATGCACACGGTCAAAGGATATTCGCAAGGAGCGCACCAGAACCTATATCCGGCGCCGGCGCCAAAGTTCATGTGCGGTGTACATGATGTGGTCCACACTTTAATAAATGCACACATGCCATGTGTGTCTTTGTAAATTATGACATACTATTGTGCACCGTGGAAATAATATGAAAGCTGCGGTCATGATGGCAAGTACACTTTGAGAGATGCGTACACGGTCATGTATACATTTATTAATGTATACATATGGGAATGTCTGCATTCATCAAAGCATACATGGCGTGCATACTTTATTTAGAGAATTATATATTTGTGCAAGAGCAGAGGCGAAGAGAAGAAAACAAACGAAGCCTACTCTCTGGGCACCGCGACTATCCAATCACAAAGGGGACTCCAGCGAAACAAAAAAAAAAGTAAATTTTCAGTGTGTTATTCGATTGAGAACTTTTCTGCACCATGTATACCGACGAAAGAACGCATACGCAGCAATATTTTTTAGGCAACGAAGTTGCCTTTTAAAATCAGTCGAAACGTTAGTCAGTTGTTTTACATTACCCCTATGGGACCAAAAAATTTGGCCCAAGGGATTTTGATAAAATTTACAGCAGTTATAGAATTGTATATTCTAAATGCGATTTCGAAGTTTTATCAAAATCGCTCTTACAGAAATTTTGGAAATTTGATTTGAAGTTCTGGTTGCTCGACTCGTCAGCGGAGCGAAAGAGAAACCTCCAAAGTCCGCGTTCAAACAAAGCTCTGCTTCAGTTAACTGCGCCAGAAAGAGATGACACCACTGAAATTCGCACGTGACCACCGTACCGCCCTCTCGAAACCTACTTCATTCTTACCGAAAAAATAACATCGCCAACCTCAGAGTCAGTCCTCAATTCATGTTTTCAGTCACAGATAAAAATTAGTCTGCCTCTGTGTTCCCTGTCAATGCGTAGAGGCTCCCATAATTGTTTGGTAAAGGCATGCATCATCATTTAACGTCGTTAATAAATATAAAACTAGCAAAATATATTTTGGGTTGGTTTGAGTGGACACCAATGCGGCGTTGTTTATAGCGGGCCCGCTCAGCGCCATGTTTGTGCTGGAAATGTGAGGCGGATAAAATTCACGATTTGGGCTCTCACAGAGAGTTTTGACCTAATATTTTTAATTTCTATTTCATTTAATGGTAAGTGTGTGGCAAATGTGAAACTAGAGCCCTTTAATTCTTGGCTGGTGGTTCGATTCAGTGGTTGTCAAGGCGCGTTGTTGACAACTGGCCCGCTGGGCGACATTATGTGCGCCCGATGTCTGGCGAATAAAATTAATGATTTGGCTATCACCAATAGTTCTGGCTTTATATTATTAAATTCTTTTTGACTTTGAGGTAAGTGTTCAAACCAAGGGGGACGTTTAACGCGTTAGCGTTAGAATTTTATATTTTTATTTCTTGACGATGGCCCGTCATGGCCGTAGCCGATCTTGCCCAAGCGATAAACGTTACAAGGGGAATTGAATGCGTTAATAGTTGTTGTATACCTGCAGATAACGTTTTGGTAAGTTTGACTTCAATCTGGTGTGCAGAATTCTTGAAATGGTGTACATTTACGTGTATCTTTTGCGTAAATCACTTTAGTTCCTTCGTATTGACCCTCCATACTCCGTGAAACTTAACAAAACGATTTCTGCAGGTCTGTAACTGCTATTTTCTCATTCATTTCGGCTGTGTAACATTTCATTCAGCTAAACTAAATAGTTAAATTCGCTTGGTGCGTTAAGGGCGCCTTGACGCGAGTTAAGTCTTGAGGTGGACGCATGAGCCGCAGATCCATCCGCCTTGTTTTGTTGAGTGCAGGTCTCAGCCTAGAACCACGACAGGGATAGGACTGGGCACTCCCACCTCAAACGCGCTCCGTTTTGTCGAAGGGGGCGGCGCCTCTCCCTCAGCCTTCTTCTGTTGAGTGGAGGTCCCAGCCTAGAACCATAGAAGGGAGGACTGCGCACTCCCACCTCGAATGCGCTCGGTTCTGTTTATAAGGCGGCAGCGCCTCCTCCAGCTGACTGCGAATAGTGCCAGTTCCGAAGGCGAGCCAAGCCGAATCGGCATTGTCGCCCGCTCGGCCCCTCGCTGCCCCTCTGCGCGGCGCGCAGGGGAGGAGGACCGGAGGACCGCGACTGGGGGGAAGACCTTACTTCAAAAATCAAGCTGATCGGACAATTTTTACCGAGAGACGAACTTCTAAATCGTTTGAGCTAGAGAGCTCAACTTTTGCATTTGATCCGCTATACTAGTGACGTTGATCAAACCGTGAGATAAAATAAATTCAATAATATAATCCAAAAGGCTGGAAATTTTGAAGTCAATGCTTCCACGCATAAACCATTCGCCTAAGTATTTTATGAAACTAAAACATTAACGTACTTCGTGCCTATTAGGATTTCGTGAAATCGTATTTTTTCAGCTTGTAATGAGGAGTGCGATAAAGTTCTCAGCAATACACGGTGAGAACGGCTCCTTGGTGTCCAAGGACCATCGGACTGATTCGAGGACACGGATAGGAATATTTCATGCGGCCGTCCTTGAATCGGTCCGATGGTCCTTGGACACCAAGGAGCCGTTCTCACCGTGTACAAATTACTTTTGGTTCCAAAGCATCGACGCAACACTGTAAAAACGCGTGAGCCGGTCTTCGACGCTATCTAGGGTTTATTCAAAGCCCCTTCTAAACAGCTGCAAAACCAAGCGCAGTGAACATTTTCTGTATAAGGTGCGTCATTTGGATGTATTCAGACTCAAAACAAATTTTGCGACCGCCGAATTGTTATTAAGAGACGTTTGAAAATTGCTTTTGAATAAAACCGAACTCAAAGTGGCGTCGAAAACCGACTTTCATTTTTACAGTGAAATAAGTTCGCTTCATGTTTTTCGTGCTAGAGCAGTACTGTCCAGCTCCAACAAGTAGCTAACGACATATGAAAGGCGACTTGGGGGATAAACAAGTCGTGACCGTCCAATCGTCTCACTCGCTATAAAAAGGCAGAGCGCGCGCGGAAATGGCTATGTCGTCCTCGAGCATCGTCATCTCCTTCTTTAAAGCACGAGTAGGTCGTAGTTCATATGCAGTAAAGGTTGTTAGATTTCACATTTAGGCTTACCGATGTGGCAGGTCTTCGAATTCATTAGCAGGCTTTTGATTGTAGTCTCTCTAAGGGTGAACGCACGTTCATATGATTGTAACTGAGTTTGCTTTTCACAAAGTGTGTCGTCCTTTCTTTTTGATTTCCAGTGAACTACCTCCGATCAGTCATTATTTTCGCACTCTTCCTGGCAAGTTTTGTAGCCTGCCTTGCTGATAAGCTCGATGAAGAGAACCAAAGGCTGATAAAGGTAATCGACTGTAAGTTTGCGAACTTGGGCAAGACTGACGGCAGTTTCGAAAAATGCGACAAAATTGGCGGGTAACACGAAGAAGGTTCAACACATGCAGTCAATAAAAATTATCAAAGAAGAAGAAAAGGAATTAAAAATTCCCAGTGCTCGTGTCTGAACGACGTGCGTGTTCATGATGCCTTCCAAATAAAGTTGTCTTGTCATTTAGTTCAAAAAATTATTCATCCTATAAAATAACTTCCCATACATAGGATCACATCTGCTAATACACAAATGGTCAATTGGTTTTAAATCTCAGTTTTCAGAAAATTTTATCGCACATTGTTTAATTTGACAGGTTATCCATTAACGTGTACATGTGGGAATGTTTGCATTTTTTTTCAAGGCATACATTGCATGAATACTTTATTTAAAGTGTAAATATTTGTGCAAGAGCAGAGGTGAATAAAAGAAAAAAACGAATAAAACTTCGTTGATCTAAAATAAGCTTACTCTCAGGGCACCTACTGTCCAATCACACAGGACACTGCAGCGAAACAAAAAAAAACTTCCAGTGCGTTATTCGATTGAGAAGTTTTCTGCACCGTGTATACCGAGGAAAGAAAGTCAATATAAGAGAAAGAGAAATGGGATTTTGCGCCGCCTAGCCGCTGCGTGCGACGAAAATAAGCCCACGACTCATGAATCTCGTAGACAGCAGTACAGACACACACGCACACACTCACGCATGCGCAGCAACAACGCACGTGTTGGCGGGTGTGATTCACGACCTGGCCGTAGGGGGGTTGACGCTCATACCGTCTCTCTCCCTCTCGCGCACCAAAACGGAAATTAGCAAAAGAGGCTATTCTTTTTTTAGACGCAGGCCGTGCGTGCGAACTCCAGACTCAAGCGCTCGGTCAAGCGTGAAGCGGTATTGTCTAAGGACGCCCGCGGGGAGGCACAAAAATCTCGGATTCGAAAGAGTTATGATTTTCCATCCACCTGGCGGAGGATATGAGAAAACCTGCTGCGTTTGCACTCACCCCTTCAAATTTTCTCCATGCAAGAACAAAGAAGACTCGTACCTGCAACGGAAGAGCAATAAAAATTAGTCCTATTCTATTCGGAACAAAGGCAACAAAATGAAAAGAACAACGTATTAGAAAAAGGGGACATTGAAAAAAAATCAGTTTTCCGGGAGAAGTCTATAACTGGGGAAAGGCTTGGTTGGTATAATCCTACTAAGTTTAGATGTAAAACAAGCCGTGATTTGTCGCTTTGATAGAAAAGACTGTGTACAGTGAGGTGTAAGCATGGGGCGCCCGGAACTGCCACAGATAAAAAGTGCAGCGAGTTGTTTAGTCGATTGGGCTTCTCATTCCCAAATGCAAATTTCCCACTGCGCTTCGATGGGGCGGATTTTATGGCGAATGATACGGTATGGGGGCCATCTTCACAGGGCCAATTTGAATTTAAACGAGTTGCCTCCGCAGCCCGGACTCCACGCCCCGTCCCTCTGGTGACTCAGCCCCCACCCGCACTGCCGCGGTCTGGTTCAAATCTTTTTGTCGTGCCTCGCAAAATGCATCAAGCACAAGACCTGCGCCAAAAAGAGAAATCAGAGCGAGCAGTTTCGAAGCATGTCTCATTAATGGGGAGAAAAAGGGGCTAGATAAGGCATAAGGCGCACCATTCATTAAGCATCTCAAGCCCGAGCCGCTAGCTTGCACCAGAAGATCACTGAGTAAACCTATCATAAGCTTTTTCACCGCTCTTTTCAACACGCGCTCACCGCAGTCTCTTATCCAAGAGGTCGTCTCTCCTCCCTTCTCCCCTCCCCATCTGCTCCTCCCCCCTCTCTCTTTCCCTCTCTCTCTCTCTCTCTCTCTCTCTCTCTCTCTCGCCTCTTGCACTAGGATTCCTCCAATAGGGAAAAGATCATGGAAATCGATAATCGCAACTTGAAATTAGTTCTCAGGCGCGCGCGCTCTCATCGCAAACAGGCTTCCTCCTCTCTCCACCTCCATCTCTTACCCTCTCCCGCTCTTGGCCCTCCGGCGGGGCTCAGCGCGGTGGTGGTCTGGCGCGCTATGTAACGGAGTTTTCACCGCGGGGAAAAGACGATAATTTTACTCTGAAAAGAGCATTCAGCATTCGCCCTGCCAGCCGCCGCAACTCTCCACGCCGCGGGTACCCTCCCCACTCCAGTGTTACAGTCGGTATTGTCTGCGGAAAAGGTCGGGTTAGTCTGGTTAGTCGTTCTGTTATTCGAGGAATGTGACGGCACATTCGTAAAGAATGTGAATTGTGTCGCGTTCCTCGGAATACGGTGTCACGCGTCACATTCATTTGATCGTGAACCGAGGATCTATGGCGACAGGCTTGGCCGATTCACGTTTCAGGTAATAAGGCACAATATTCTAAAACACGTGACACGACTTAGTTTTAAACAAATGTGACGTCACATTCCTTGACTAACGGTGAGCTGGCAGGCTGGCGCTAGAGATGAGGGAGGTCTACGAAGTAGTTAACGACGTATGAAAGGCAACTTGGGGGATAAGCAAGTCGTGACCGTCCAATCGTCTCACTCGCTATAAAAAGGCAGAGCGCGCGCGAAAATGGCTATGTCGTCCTCGAGCATCGTCGCCTCTTTCTTCAAAGCTCGAGTAAGTCGTAGAACAGTGAAGGTTGTTAGATTTCGCATTTAGGCTCACCGATGTGGCAAGTCTTCGAATTCATTAGCAAGCTTTTGATTGTAGTCGCATATGATTGTAACAGAGTTTGCTTTTTACAAAGTGGGATGTCCTTGCTTTTTGGTTTCCAGTGAACTACCTCCGATCAGTCATCATTTTCGCACTCTTCCTGGAAAGTTTTTGCCTTGCTGACATAATCGATAGAAAGCCGATAAAAGGCTGATAAACGAAATCGATTGTAAGTTTACGGACTTGGGCAAGACTGACGGCAGTTTCGAAAAATGCAAAAACATTGGCGGGCAACACGAAGAAGGTTCAACAAATGCAGACAATAAAAATTAACTAAGAAGACAAAGAATTAGAAATTTGTAGAGCTCGTTTTTCAACAACGTAGATACTCCTGCGTGTTCACGATGCCTTCCAAATAAACTTTTCTTTTCATTTATCTCAAAAAATTATTGATCCTCTAAAATTACTTCCCATTCATAGAATAGACCATATCGGCAAACCGAAGAGAACGAAGAACAGAAAGAAGAAGCAAAGCGTAGTATGGCAAATTTATGATGTGCCGTCTCTTTCAGTTCTGTAGTTTTCGAGAAAAAACAACATCCTGCGGCGCTTTTGACATGAAATTAACACTTTGGACGGTTGAGTCATCTTTTAACATTTTGTGAGTCTCATTAATCATCTAAATACGACGGTGGAACTGACGCCGCATTCTATACTTGTCATACCCATCTTTGCTTCTTCTTACTGTTCTTCGTTCTTTTCGGTTTACCGATATGGTCTATTACATCTCCCGATACGCAAGTAGTCAATAGGTTGAAAATCTCAGTTTTCAGAAAACGTTAAAGCACATTGTTTAATTCCATACGAAAAACAGGTTAGGCAGGACAGCTTATCTATCTTCATTACAAGATGCCTTAGTTGATCTACTGCTTAGTTGATCTTTTACTATTTTCCTAAAGAGTAGAAAATTATAACACTGACCGTTT
The DNA here is from genome assembly GCA_029379305.1 of Frankliniella fusca. NCBI lineage: Eukaryota > Metazoa > Arthropoda > Insecta > Thysanoptera > Thripidae > Frankliniella > Frankliniella fusca. The sequence goes on along the minus strand of JAHWGI010001278.1, from coordinate 1,195,335 downwards.
TGGGCGAATTTGTTTAAGTATGAATGAAAACACTTGACGTGTCCGCTATCGTTCAAGTGCCTCGTTCAAATTAACAGTCCAGTTCTAATAATTAGGTGTTGGGAGCGGCAAGCTGTCAGCTTAAGCTCTCCTACTTTAAAGTTGTTCACCGCCGGGTAGCGGTATGGTTCGATGGGCCGTGGTCATATGACAGGTACCAAGACGAGAGGTGGTCGCGCCTCGCTAGCCGGCTCGGCCTGCCTCGGGCCCCTCGGGCCTCGGCCGTGCTCCTACACCAGCAGTAACAACAGCACGACAGCGGTGGTGCGTCAGCCACGGGTACGGTGACATCTAATCAATCTGACCAACCACCCTACACTCTTCTAAAAAGTTTGACGTCTGATGACATTCGGTGTGATGAGACTCTAGTTTGAAAACCAAAGAATTGTTTTCATGAAAATCCTCACAAAGCTTATTAAGGATTGCCTAGTTCGGTCTACATTAGCAACGACTTAGGGCCACTACAACGACTGATTAGTGATTAGTGCTTAGTGCTGTGTTGTAACTGAACAAGGAAAATCTTCTTATTTTTTTATGGCAGAACATTTCGTTTTGAAACAGGCCCTTTTGTAATTCTTCAACCATTTTTCATAAAGGACTTTTAAAGGACAGATTTTTTTTTAAAAAAAAAAAAAAAAAAAAAAAAACCTTAATTCTTTTTTTTCTTGCAAGCCAAAACAAAAGAACAAAAATGCGATGTTACGAGACACTTGTTTCAAAACTAAATGTTTTCCAATGAAAATGAACAAGATTTTTCTAGTTACTTTACAACATTTTTTACAGTGCACCAAAGGACTTTCACAGATAAATTTTTCTTCTGGAGAGAACTGTAGAGGGGTACGTGAGCACCCGCGCTAGTATATATTTTGTCTCTTATTTAACAGAGCACGGAAGGATCTCTTTCGCTGTGTGCCTGACCCAGTAGCGGGTGGGGTACCAAGGTCGCACTAACGGTCCCATTTCACTCACATTTCGCTTTCGGCGCGCGCAACACTCGGCGGTGTGCTCGGGCAGATATGCTCATTGCACAGCGCCTTGCCGTGCCGAGCAACCTCGTGTCTGCCGGTAGTTTCCGTCTACTGCAGGGCGGTCAGATTAGGAGTCCACAATGGCATCTTTAATGACTGCGAGCGGGTGGGGAAACCATGGAGGGTGGTGTGTGTGTGTGTGTGTGTGTGTGTGTATGTATGTGTGTGTGTGTGTGTGTGTGTGTGTGTGTGTGTGTGTGTTGGAGAGGGGATGGGTACGGTGCGGTATATGAGGTCTAGATGTCTGGAAGCCAAGAAATGAAGGGGGAAATGGTGCGCGCGCCTGCTGCTGAAAGGCGGGGAGGGGGCAGGTGGGTGGAGGGGCAGTGGTGGAAGCTCTCATTATTGTGAGACAGGAGGCTGTAAGTGGCACGCATCACAGGCAGATAAGCGGGCCCCGCCAGGCCCCCGCACATCTTATGGTCTATAGTGCGGTGCATCAGAGCAGGAGGCCGGGGCAGACTGTACGCATTAGACAACTTGAAGAAAACGCATCTTTCCTGTCATCAATTTTTAAGAACAATTGAAAAATTCAGAAGATAAAATCGACATATTTAAATATGAATCTTTAACCCGTTCCAAAGACATCGTTGGGACAATTTTTCACACCCATTCTCAAACAATTTTCAAAACACTTGTTCGCAGGTTGCGTGTCAGTTGGTCGCCCCGTGAAGTCTGCGGTGGGGTTTTATTTACCGATAAGTAAAAACACTGCACTGAACTCAAAACCAACAATACTTTCTTGGTTCACTAGCCCTAAATCCCCTCTCCCCCTCTTTTCTCTCTCTCTCTCTCCCTCACAGGGCAACAGACAAACGGTGCTCTTTGTGCTCAGACGTGCCTAGCATGCAGACGCCAACAACGGTGTTTCGTACAAGGCGGTGCAGATTTTCTGTTTCGAACCCAGTTGCGTGTGGCTGGGGCCGGGTTCTGTACAAGCCCCGTCTGCAGAGGTCAACACACGGGCGACCCAAATCAAATCCTCACCAAAAATCAACAAATTACCACACCTTACTGTAAACTCAAAGGCCACGGCGAATGCCTTGACAGACTGAGCCCTCTGTCTCCCTTCTAAACAGTCGCGCAGCAGTAACTTAAATCTCACGAAGGAGAGAAAAAGAAAGAAAACAAATATCAATAATTGAAACGTCAGGAGGGCGCAAAAAAAATAAAAAAATAAAGTAGAGCCAGAAAAAAATAAAAAAATAAACTAGGTGACCGTCTCAGTGAGTCTCGGCAACGGAAGGTGGAAATGCAGTGGAAGCACACAGTCCAGGAGAAAGGTTTCCTTTGTGGACCGGTTCTTGCTGGGCGTCGGCAATCGGTGTTCCCGTCGTGGCGGCAATCACCGCCACCCAATCGCAGCCACCCTGCACCACTGCGCACAGACCCTCCACACTGCACCCCCACCCCACCCCCCATCATTCTCCTCATGCTGCGCCTCCACAGCGAAAAATGTTTTGTAGAGTTTAAATAAGAAATTTCCAGAGGTTATTTATTCACTTACATGAATTTATTTTGCTTTTAAAAGTTAATTTCAACACTGAAGCGACTCACGGCATTCACTTTGTCATTTTTAAGAACGAGTAGCGCCCCGCGTAAACTGGCGGCATCATTACTAGATCAAAGATTAAGAGAAATGTTGGAAATTTACAAAGGTTCTTTATAGCGGTGGATGTGGATATCTCGGCGCAGCGGCGGCGATCCCGGTAAGGTACGGAACACGTCCAGGGACACTTAATTACCTGTGGTAATGGAGAGCGGGGCTGCTTGTTAGTGCGTGCCCACCCGTGCCCGGCCGTGCCCGACTGGGGGAGCAGCGCAACGCGCAGTGCCCGGACGGGCACGGGCACACGGCGAATCAGTATGCACAGGGCGCAGGCAGATTGCAGCCCGATTATATTAACATAACTCACTCCTTTCCGGCTCGGCTTGGCCAGCGCGCAGCGGGAGTAGGTCCGGGGCCGGAAGGGACAATACGGCCCCTGTGGCTGCTCTCACCATACCAATTTCTGACCAACGGCTTTACGCCCCGCTTGCGCGGTGACCTGGTGCGGCGGCGTTCCCTGATTGGTATCAACCCGTATTTAACACTCCGGCACAGTAGTTATCGGAAGTGTTCAGCAGCAGATACGGCCCACGACGTGCGCTGCGACCGCTTCCAGGTGCTGAGAGAGAAATATAACTAGAGATACAATCACAATCAAGTTTTCGAGACCTAAGAAAAGTATGCTAAGAATACGGACAATACTTGGTTGAAGCAGCCAAGATTGTTTTCTTAATTCTCGTATTTTTTATTGGTACAAGAGGAATCGTTTTTACTGGCCGCAGAGAGAAGTCGTACTTTCCATATTTTAAGCATACTCGTTTTGAGTCTAGAAAACGTTTTTGTGAGAGTAGGTGACAATTTTTTGTATGAACGTGGGGTCCTCCCACGTGCGGTATTAAAGGTGATTGAACGTGATTCAAATGAAGCGAGGTATCAAACCGGGATGAAGCAGGTAGTGAAAAAATAAGGCACCTGTCGGGCACAAATTACAAAATCGAAAAAATGGGCAATAAAAACTAAGAAAGTAAAAAGTACTTTAAAAAGAAACACACGCATAGATAAAAGAGGGCAGCGAGAGAACAGATTACTGCGTCTGACCAACCCTTCTACACACAATACCGGGTGTTTTTTCTTCTTTTTTTTCGAGAACACGTGTGGGCACACGCACGCAACCAGGACAGCGCCGGCCCCGCCCCTCATTGGACCGCCACCGCTGCAGGCCTCTTCATTAGGCAGAGGGGCCTAATTGAACAGACTCGCGCGCCGCGCTTTTATTAGGGTCGTATTGCCGCGCGTGTGTATCGGCTGCTGTGGGTAAAAATAGAAAAAAAGGAAGGAAAAATAAAAAAAGAGAGAGAAAACACACACAAAAGAGAAGGAGAGAGGGAACACATGGGTGGGAAGGGGAGGTAAATAAAGGTGTGGTGACGAAATGAAAACACGCGGAGGTCGTTTATTATCGCGTCCTGGCGCGGAGGGGAGGGAGAAGGTACGTGTTATCAGAACGGCAGCATCCAGAGGATGTCTGGACCTCTTTATCTCGCCTCAGTCAGCAGTGCGAGTGCGGTGGCACATCGTGACGCCATGGCGCCTCCTCTCGCGGGACCCGCCGCCGGCGCCGCCAGCGCCCCGCCGCAGCCGCCGCCCGGGCTGCAGATGCACGTGACGCGGCCCGTGTTCCAGCAGGACGAGCTGGAGCGCACCTTCGGCTTCGGCAAGAAGCCCCGGCAGCCCGGCCGCTGGAGGCTCCGGGAGGTCCTCAGAGCCAGGGTCCCCGCCGTCTCCTGGCTCGCGAGCTACCAGTGGCGGCGGGACCTCCCCGGCGACCTGGTGGCCGGCGCCACCGTCAGCATCATGCACGTGCCCCAGGTAGGCTTATCGGCTCCACAACCAATGTCTCATTTTTATTAATTATGTTCTTCTTCTTAGGGAGATAGAGAGAAATTGAAATTGTTTTATTGGGGCCTATGCAAAAGGACTGTAAAAATCCCGCTGACAGAGAGAGAGAGAGAGAGAGAGAGAGAGAGAGAGAGAGAGAGAGAGAGAGAGAGAGAGAGAGAGAGAGAGAGAGAGAGAGAGAGAGAAGGGAAACTTAGAGCAACGCCCTGGTTTTTCATGTAAGCTCCTGAGGTTTTGAGAGAAAGTCTCAAAATCTGGGGTGTTATCTTCAAAAAGTTATAGGGAGTTTCTTAAAGCTTTCTTTTTTTCCCTTAAAAACGAATAGATTATTTTTATTTTTTACGGTGCTAGTCAAACTAAGGGGCTGTGCACAAACCACGTGGCCGATTTTGGGGGGGGAGGGGGGGTCGCGAAAAGCCACGCCCGGCCACAGGGGGGGAGGGGGGGCTAGGGGCCGGGTCACGTGGAAACAGTTTTCTTGATTTCAGCATTTCTTTTCCACTTGATTTTTCCGCGAAAATGGTATTTCTGTTCCAATACACTCGAACTTTGCAAACGTAAAAAAAATATTTGCTAGAAAATCGCGCTTTTTCACCAGAAATCGATAAAAATAGTCAAATAAGCGTTTTTTGAGAAAATTGCAAAAGCCACGTGGAAATGGGGGAGGTTGGCGAGAATTCCACACATGGTCACAGAGGGGGGGGAGGGGGTCAAAAAGTTGCCTAAAACCGGCCACGTGGTTTGTGCACAGCCCCTAAGAACCTACGCCTCCAAAATGTTGCCAAATCTCGCGTAAGAAGATTTGCGACGACTTGAGGAAGATTATTCTACACAGACGTGGCTGTTTGCTGCACTGTTTGCTGATAGGCCTTCAAACGCGAAATGTCTTCCAACCAGATTCATTTCTAGTGTCTGACGTCTCTTTGAATTATTTTCATACGATTAAAGTGGATACGGCCGAGTACGCGTTGGAATATCTTACCACTGCTGAGTGGCTGAGCTGGGCTGAGCCCATCACAAGGTAAAAACAAGTCTGATATTTTGAGGAAAAGAGAGGATTTTGAAACTCTCCCTGACTTTGGGGAAAACTCGTCAGATTTTGAGGAAGTTTCCTTGAAAAATGAAATAAATTTCCTTATCTTTTGAGAGGACCTCCTCCAAATCTAAGGATTTTTCCTCAAAGCAAAAGCCAGGGAGAACCTCAAAGTTTTCCATTTTCCCTAAAAAATTCCGACCTATTTTTTTTTCCCGAGCTGCCTCTGAGCATGGTACTCACGCTACAACGCCGCCGCCGCCGCCACCACCACCACCTCCCGGGGAGTAGGCACCAGACAACAGGCACCTGTCTCTGTCGCACGACCAAGGCCCGCCAGGGCCCGCCAGGGCCCGCCAGGTTCCACCACGCCCAGTGGCGAGGCCAGCGTCGAGGCCGTTGTCATGCACGTGCCCTGGGTGGGCGGCTGCTGCAGTATTCATCGGGGCGGAGACGCTCTGCGGGACTCTCGTCCATCACAGGCCCCGCAGGGGGGCTCCCTGAGGGGGCGGGGACCAGCCGTGCCCTCAACTACGTCATGTCCCTCCAGGCCGCTGGCTGGCATCACCAAGATTTCAGAAATTTTCCTCATTTTTTTTTAAATCGCTGGAAAGGGTGCGTGTTTTGTTTTTCTATGGCCCCTTACCGCAGAAAATGAACTGACGTATAGAATTTGAAAATATTAAGCATACCTCTAGAATTTAATCTTGTACATTCGGTTCTAAGGTCTAGTATCTCTCTCTCTCTCTCTCTCTCTCTCTCTCTCTCTCTCTCTCTCTCTCTCTCTCTCTCTCTCTCTCTCTCTCTCTCTCTCTCTTTGTGGCAGTCACCCACCAACCCAGCTCTAGCGCTCATTTTGCTCTTCGGCGAAGCGCATACGCGGCGGGGAGTTTAAGTGAGTCGCGCGGAGCGCAGTGCGTCTAAACCCGCCGCGCACCAAACGGGACTGGAGCAGAAAAAAGGAAAAAGATAAATTACAGAAATGTACGCGCAATGCCATCCCTGCATCATCCGTCGAAAAATTAGTTAGCGAATGAAAAGCGGAAAATACGTTTAGGGAAGCCGCATCACGCGGCATTATTATTCCAGGAAAGAAATGAGAAGATTGCAGTGCGCGTGGAGCATACGTCGACACGATGGAGCAGGATAGCTTCAACCGAGGGGGAAACAGCTCGGAATTTTTTGTTCACTAAGTAATTCAGAGAAAAGAGGAATGCAGAAAAATTCAGAGAAATTTGAAAAAACTTTTAAAACTTAGAAAATTTAGAAAAAAAGTCAGAAAAATTCAGTAAAAAATTAAACAAGAAGCGCGGGAAATAAATTCTACAAAAGTTCAGGAAAGTTCACAAAAATACTAAATCTGTCCACCAAAATTGAGAGTTGTTTCCGAGGTTGTTTCCCCCTCATATGTTTTCTGCTGGTGCCAGGGCATGGCGTACGCGCTGCTGGGCGGCGTCCCCCCCATCACCGGCATCCACATGGCCTTCTACCCCGTGCTCGTGTACGCGCTGCTCGGCACGTCGCGGCACATCTCGGTCGGCACGTTTGCCGTCGTCTGCCTCATGACGGGCTCGTCAGTGGCCGCGCACGCCGACAAGTACGACTCTCTCGAGGTACGAGATTCTTACTTTTTTTTTTATTTTACTGAGAGCCCGCAGAGTGAATGTTGCACGCATTCCTTTATTCGTCTGTTCGAAAAGATAAATCTGGAAATTATCTTACATAGTTTATATAAATGGACAAGAAGTGTTTTGCGAATGGAAATTAACACACCGCGAAAAGCGTACGTCATTCTTCCTAAGCCTTGGTTTCCAGCTTGTCATTTCCGAAGCTCGGTAAAAACTCTGAAATTTTTGGACGCCTCGTCATTAAAAAAAGGTTCGAGCAATGCAGAAAAATTAAAAAAATCTAGGAAAATTCTGAAGAGTTGAGAAAGCAAAAATTGCACAATAATCAATAAAAATTCATCAAAAATTCACGAAATTTATACGACAAAATCCAGAGTTCCACCTCGATGATATCACGAAAGAAATCGAAAAAAAGTTTCAGTTTTGTGACGGTCCCGTACTACCTCATTCACTGACAAGGCGAAACCACAGGACACTGCGGCTCCAGTAGGACGAGAGCTGACAGTGCCTTGCTGTGTTTCTCCAGGTGGCGTCGGCCGTGTCCTTCCTCGTCGGCTGCTACCTGCTCATCATGGCCGCGCTCAGGCTCGGCGCGCTGTCCAATCTCCTGTCAGACCCGCTGGTTTCCGGCTTTAGGTGAGTTTCTTCTACTTCAGTTCAGCACACGTAAACAAAACAACACCATGAAAAGCCGCAATGAGTCATCAACCGTGCTGGCCGGCGGGTGGCAGTGCCGGGGCCGCCTTCCACGCCTTCAGCTCGCAGCTCAAGGACGTCATCGGGGTGCAGCTGCCCGGACGCCGCGGCGCCTTCAACGTGCCCCTCGCCTTCTACGACCTGGCGCTCGCCGTGCCGCGCACCAACCTGACGGCGCTCGCCGTGTCCGCCGTGGCCATCACCGTGCTGTCCGTCAACAACGAGGTCGTCAAGGTGGGCGCGCGCGACGAGGCTCGCATAACTGCTGCGTGCGGGGGTAAATTTACAAAAAGAAAAGAAAAATAGCAAACTTTGGGACAAGGGTGTTTGTTTCTCAATTATTCATGAGTCACTTTGAAGCCCTGGGTGGGCAAGCGCTGCTCGCTGCCCATCCCCATCGAGCTGGTCGTGGTGGTGGTGGCCAGCCTGGTGGGCGCGCTCACGCCCCTGTTTGACGACGTGCGGAACATCGGCGACATCCCCACTGGACTGCAGGTGCCCCGGCTGCCGCCCCTGGAGCTCCTCCCGCTGGTGAGATTCTTATTCAACTTTTCCTGGACTAACTTACAAATCGGACCAATTTGTCAATGAATGCCGCGGTCGTTGAAAAATTAGGTCCCGTAACGGATTAGCTGGATAGGCACTAGGTATGTAACATATTAGGTGCTACAGATTTTTTTCTGCTGTATTGGAAAACTCCCGATATGGTTTAGCAAACGCTAGTAGCTTTATCAGGCAAACATTAGCTGAGAGAGGTAATATTTTCAGCAGGTGCCATATTAGCTCATATATTAGCTCCTACAGCGAATCCTTTTTTTTCTCTCTCTCTCCTTTTTCTTTCGTGAAGGATTACAGTGATGAACGCCTAGATGCCTGACAGCCTCGAGCGTCTTCTGGATGCGTGCGCGACATTTCGTGCCGGGGGGCAGCAGCAGCAGCAGCAGCAGCAGCAGTGTCCTTGATGTCATTATGCGGGGCTCCTCCGTGCGGGCTATCAGAAGAGCACACGGGGCCCCGGGGCGGGGGGGCTCAGAGGCCCAGGAGGGGCCCGGGGACCCAGGGGCACCCCACCACACCCCGGCGGGACCCGCCACCCGCGCAGGCCGACCTTTCATCACTCGAGAATATTAGCAAACAAAATGTCGTGGCCGCACCCACTTCGCATCCGTCCCTGCGGCGCTTCACACGCAGCCGGACGGGGGGTATAGCCGCTTCATCTAGGGGACGCGCGCAAACACTTTGTGCGGATAAGTAATGATCCCGCCGGGGCTCCAGGCTGACCCGGCCCCTCGCCCACTCGCTTTATTTTGTGGAGGTCGCGTCACGGTCACAGCAGCGAGCCGTTTTTAATAAGATTTCTTCAGGGCCATGTCACATAAACAATAAGGGGATAGCTTGTCAGGTTCTGGCGCGAGAGAAACTGCAGAAGTGTGATTTTAATTTTTAACACCAATGCCAACACTATTCAAAAGTGTTCATCTGACAAACACACTCACAAGTCCTCAACAGAGGAGTAACTCACATTCTAGTATACACCACGATTGCAGCTTTCTGAACTGTCATGTTTAGATTGACGTTCTGAGGCCAAATTAATCAAATTTACCCGTATTCTCAGCTGCACAGCAACACGCTCAAAATCCTCTCCCGTACTTGAACGCGCGCCACAGACGTACACATTTCACCGTAAAAACAATGTCTGATTTTATTTATTTTTTTAGGAAAAAAAGGGGAAACTACGAGGACCCTCCTTAATTTGAGGAAAACTAATCATTTTTTGAGGAAGTCTCCTCATGTTATGAAGAGACTTCTCTCAAGTTTTGAGGAGACTTCCTCAAAAATATGAGGAGTTTTACTCAAATGACATGGGATCCTCAAAGTTTTCCCTTTTTCCTCAAAAAGATAAATCAGACACTGTTTTTACCGTGTTCTCCCTCTTCATTAGATGTGACGGCTCTCGGCTCTGCCTCTGCGGCGAGCCTGACACGTACAGGTGAGCCGGAGCACCCCCCGTGTACATGTTCAGCGGCAGAGTAGACGGCAGCCCGATCCGATCCGCGGGGGACCCGATAATTCCGCGCGTAGAACCGGAGGCGTCGATGAGAAGAGCATGACAGAAAGAGAGAGAGATGGGGGGGGGGGGGGGCGGCAGCGAGGGTGAGAGAGCGCGAGAGAGGAACAAGTGAGTGGCCAGGCCCGGGCCGGGCTACACTAACTCCCCTCGGGGAGGCTGCTCGGTGCTCCCCATAGCCTTGCCCTGAGCCCCGCGCCCCGCCCGGTGCGGTACGGTACGGTGCCGACCCGGCCCGGCCCGGCCCGGCCCGGCCAAGTTGCTAATTTCGCGGTTCAAAGACCGAACTGCGTGGAACTCAGTTTCGTCAAGACGCGGCGTCGGCGTGGCCTGCCCTCTGGCACCACAGAAAGCCAGTCAGGGATAAAAGGGAAAAGGGGACGGGGAGTAAGGAGGGGTCGGACAGGTGTAGCGGCGGCGCCATGGCGGCGCCCTAATTCAGATCGGCAATTACCAGGGGGAACGAGAGGAAAGCATTACACTAGGGCAACGCCGAGTTCTGCGCAAGAGTCTACGCGCGAGCACATCCGGCATTATTTTTATTCATCTTTGTGCAGTTTTTATGAAAAAAAAAATTCTTCAACAAGCTTCTGGATTTTATTTCCAGCAACACAATCGGATTTCTCGCAAAATTTCCGTTTGAAATGGCATGAATGTCACGTGGTTTTGAGACCGGAAAAAGACTCCTACAAGAATGATCATATTGTCTGTCAGTAGTAGGAAACTTTAGGTTGGACCTCATAGCTAGGTCAACGAAAATTTTACGAGGAATCCAAGTGTCATCGAAAATAAAGTCCAGAAGTTTGCTTAAATTATACTTCAAAAGAAGCAAAACTTGCATTACTGTGGTCGTCCCGCAGGTGGCGGTGGACGCGCTGACGGTGGCCGTGGTCGCCTACGTCATCGCGCTGTCGCTGGCGCTGCTGTTCGCGGGCCGCGGCGGCTACGAGGTGGACGCCAACCAGGAGCTGCTCGCGCTGGGCGCCGCCTCGCTCGTCGGCTCCCTGTTCGCCTGCATCCCCGTGTCGGCCAGCCCGTCGCGCTCCTCGCTGCAGGTGTCCGTCGGCGGCCGCACCCAGCTCGCGTCCGTCGTCTCCTGCTGCGGCCTCCTCGTCGTCCTGCTGTGGGCCGGGCCCTTCTTCGAGACGCTGCCCCGCTGCGTGCTCGCCAGCATCATCCTCGTCGCCCTCAAGCCAATGCTGCAGCAGGTCACTACCACTGCTCATTCTAATTTCATTTCTATATATAGCTTTGCGTGTTGTTGGTGTTTTCCGAAGGACAAGCAAAACTCTGAAATTCTAGTACGCATTGTAATTCAGAAAACACATATAGAAATATGCGTTAAAACTCGGAAAAATTAAGAAACATTCAGAAATATTCAGAAAAATCGAAACAAATTTAAAAATATCATGAAAAGTCACAAAATCTGTACACCAAAATGCAGAGTTGTTTCTCCATCGATTTTTTCGATGTTTTTTGCTGCATTGTTTATAGATTTTTTTTTCTTCACCCGACCATATCTCTTCAATTTTTTTTTTTTCGCTGAATGTTCCTTTCATCGCTTCCCCTGAGACTGAGTGGTGTTCCTCTCCAGATAGCTGACGTGGTGCGCTTCTGGCGCCTGTCGCGGCTGGACGGCGCGCTCTGGCTGCTCACCTTCCTCACTGTGGTGCTCGTCGACCTGGACGTGGGCTTGGGCACGGGCGTCGCCGCCTCCCTCGCCGTCCTGTTCGCTCACGCCGCCTCGCCCTACACGTGCGCCCTGCAGCCGCTGCCCGCCACCAACATCTACGTCGACACGCGGCGCTACGCCAACACGGTGCCCATCCGGGGCGTCCAGGTACAAACCTATATATTTTTTTTGGTGAAGATTCCTTTATGGATTGCAAAATTATATTGCACATTGGGAAGACTGAACAGCAACTTGGCTGGCACCCTCCACGAGATGCTCACCATAGCAGGCCCGTATTAAGGGAAACGGATGTCAGTTCCTAGATCCGCCTGAAGGTAGGCAATTTGAGCTACAAACCCCCTGTATGTAGACAACTTTAGATACATGGCCCCCTCCCCCCCTTATTTCGTGCCTCCACCATAATTACAATGACGCCTTCAAAAACGAGAAAAAGAAATCCGCATGTTACAAATTTTATTGCGACAAATTGGAAAGTTTACTTCTTTTATCCAATAAGGCCAAAAAGCCTCTAGCACCTTTCAAGGGCGCTCATAGTAAACTAATTAACTAAAAAGCTACCAATCTTGTGGAAGCAGCGCGAATCCGCAAAAGTGACAAAAAGTACAGGACAGAAGGTGAAAAGTATATTGAAGATGTTAGGTTATGTCGTTGACTCGCCTTTTCACACGAGTTCACCTACAATAACATGTTACAGACGCTCTGGCGGAGCAGCAGGCCAGGCCGGCCGCTATTTCATGTTTATCGCTTTACGGTCACAACAGCCTCGCAATGCATCGCAGCCGCGAGGGCGCGCTGCCGCTACCGCCGCCTGGCGCGCTCTGTGCGGCCAGACCTGCAATTTACCGCGACGATAGCGGAGACCCGCGCGACCCGGGACCCGGAGAGCGCGGGCGGCGCGGAGATGGATGGAGGATAGGCGATAGAAATGTCAAAGCAGTTTGCGGAGAGTCGTCACAAACGAGCCGCACACAACTGCTGCTGCTGCTGCGTGGTGTCGCGCCGTGAATCAAAAGGTGGCAGGGGTCGTGATGTGGTGGGGGAAAGTACGAGCGTACCCGATGATAAAGCTATCGGTGGAGCGTGAATAATTGCAGTAGGAGCGGCGCGCGTGATAAGTATGGGCCAGAACAACGCTCCGCGCATAACGCGCGGACGCGTGAGTAAACTGGCGCGGGACAGAACGGCTCAAAAGTATTATATAGTCCATCAGCGGGCATTCCAGGTAGCAAAACACAAAACGCACATACCCACATGCAGAAACATCTCGAGGAAGCTACGATACGGTCGACGGACATCTTTTGCAATAGCGCAAGCATTTCCGCGAGCTGCCACGCCATCCCGTCCCCCCTCCCCTTGCTCTCTCTCTCTCTCTCTCTCTCTCTCTCTCTCTCTCTCTCTCTCTCTCTCTCTCTCTCTCTCTCTCTCTCGGAAGGCTGTGCAATAAATTAGAAGCGCTCGCGTGCTTTCCTTTTGCGAAGCAGTCATGCGAGACGCAAAAGTCTCGTAAAACTCGGAATGTAAACACAGCCAGCGGTTGGGGGCGCACGGCTGCCCTCTGCACCGCATCCCCTGAGCAGCGCTGCGCTGCGCTCGTCCCGTCCCCACCAGCACCTAGAGCTGCCGACTGAACATCGCTCTCGTATCTCCGTCCCTGTCGCACCTATGGCGATGCCCCATGTTGGGGGCGGCAGCGCCCTGTGAGTGCGACAAAGACGGAGGCGCGAGAGCGATGTTCGGAATCAGACGGCTATACGGAAGGCGGGCGGGGGGCGGGCGGGCGCCACGGAGATGCGGTGCACCGGTCATCGGGCATCCGTACACCCTAGTTTGAGGTGTCTCAAAATTATACGGCTGAAGACGTATATGCTTCAAAATCAAGAGCAGTTCACACCCTCATCACATCGAAGCTCAGAGGGCATAATTGCTTTCATGTGAAATTTGTATTTGAAAAGTTGTCTATTGAATCTGTGCGCCATAACGCCAAAAAGATTTCTCCACTCCAAAGTATTCGCCCAATAATGTCACGGCTAATGGTAATGGTGGGAACCGACCGTGGCGTACTCCAGGCTACGCGCTCGGCGCCTTTCCGACCCACGCGAACGGTTCGAGGTGGAGCGAGGTGGGGCGGGGCGGGGCGTGGCGGATTGCTCGGCTCGAACAAAACGGAACGCAACGAACGGCGAGTCGCATTTCCATAAAATTGACGTACTCGTGTTTGGGAATTCATCCACATACACATACGTCCACAGACAAGCACGCGCGCGCGCGCGCGCGCGCACACACACACACACACACACACACACACACACACACACACACACACACAGACATTCACGTACCGTGCATTCACAATGCGCGGCGTGAGGCCCCTGGCGTATCACTCAATGAGCATTGCACCAACCATACTGCTGCCTCGCGAACAAAAATAGAACTCTTCCAGCATACATTTTTACCGAACAAACTGTTATACTTTTTATTTGGTTTTGTTTTTGATATTTGTATTTTATTTTTTCTTTCTCGTCAGTTTTAGACCAAGAGAGAAAGAAACGGGGACGGCGGCGTCAGTGCCACTCTTAAGTAGTCAATATGAACTCAGGATTTCTTTTTCTTTTTCTTTTTTTTATGCGAACTTTAATTGGTGGTTGCACGGGATTGTTATGTTCATAGCTTTCTGGATTTGTCCTTCCAATTTTCTGACTAGGTGGCGGGAATCCAACGAGAGGGAAACAACTCTAAATTTTGGTGTACAAATTTTGTGAATTTTCGTGAATTATTGTGATTTTGTCTTTGTGAATTTTCGTTAACTTTTACTTGAGTTTTAGCAAAGTGTTTATACATTTTCCTGAGTTTTTGTGAATTTTCCTGAATTTTCCTTTTTTTCTGTGGTTTTCTGAATTTTTCTGAATTACGAGGTGTACAAAAATCCCAGAGTTGTTACCCCCCTCGGAATCCAAAGTTGTTCACTCACTGCTGGGACACAACAGTGCGAAAAGCCTATATTACACGCTCTTTCCATAACCCCCCACACACCCTCTCTCTCTCTTTCAGATCCTCCAGTTCAACGGCGTGCTCAACTTCGCGTCACAGGGCCACCTGAAGGCGGCGGTGCGGCGGTTAGTGCCCGCCTCGGACGCGGTCACGCACACCCTCATCCTGGACCTGGGCGGCGTGGCGCGGGTGGACCCGGCCGGGGTGGGCACCCTGCGCGGCCTGCAGCGCGCCCTGGCGGTGCGCGGGGTCAGCCTGCTCCTGGCCGCCGCCAACGCGCGCGTGCTCGCCGCCCTGCGCCGCTGCTGCGGCCTCCTCGACGCCGTCGCCCTGGTCGCCTTCCCCACCGTGCACGACGCCGTCGTGCACGCCGAGACCGTTACCATGTCGTAGAGATCAGACGACTGGTCATTTTGCTGAGAGATAAAGTGTGATAATTTTTCTTTAATTATACACTGTGAAAAATAGTCGCTGATTTATATGGTTTGCGGGAAAATTTTCAACAGAGCGGAAAAGTAAATTTACAATTTAAAATATTAAAATTAAAAGCACTACCCATCAACTTGAAATTCAAACACGAGCAAGCATGGGTAGTCGCAAATTTACGACGTTTTTCGTAAGTCGTCATTTAGAAAATAAATCGTTGATTTATAAAGATATTTTTTCACAGTGATATATCGCGATTTTCTAATCTTCCCCTCCCTAGTAGAATGAAGGCAACGGTGGCAATAAAGTTTAATAATACTACAATTTTTCCCGGGGGGAAAAACCTTTTTTTCCTTTAATTTAATTTTGACAACAAAGAAGAAAATACTGAAGACTGCTAATCGTAGTGATATCGTAAAAATCTGGCGTGAAGGGTAAAGCCCTGAGAGCCAGGCCGCCAGCAGAGCACCGAGCTCCGCAGCTCCGCCCGCCCGAGCAACCTGTACTTGATTTGAAACGCTAAAAGTGGATTGCCAGCCCCTGCCTGGCCTGCCCGCCTGCGTCCTGTGTGTATCGCCACTCAAACTTCATGGCCTCAGCCCCGCAAGCCCAGCCCAGCGCCGCCCCGCCCCGGCCCTTAGGAGGGCTTGCTGCCCTTTCACAAAACAGAACCAAAGGATAAACGAAGGCGGCGGCACACAAAAGCCCTGCCCAGGGACTCGTCCCGCGCACCCTAGTTGTGGCACTGGTGTCATTACCGTCAACATTTGCACACTTTCTCTGGCTCCATCTCTCTCCCTCCCCCCCTCTCTCTCTCTCTCTCTCTCTCTCTCTCTCTCTCTCTCTCTCTCTCTCTCTCTCTCTCGGCACGCAACACAGATCGGGCGCCGCCACGTCGTTCAGTGAGCGTTAGCAGTAAAAGCCAACGGCAACTCGGCGTGCTCAAAGGGCTCGCGGAGCCTGCTAATCAAACCGGCTGCTGCCCCGGCACCCCAGGGAGAGGGGGGGGGGGGAGGGGGGGAGAGAGGGTGGTGGGGGTAGGAGGGGCACAAGTGCCGCAGAGCCCGGCCGCACTACTAGGCGTGTGGCAATTTCCCTCAGGATTGTCACCTGGACGAGGAGGGCGGGATGAGAAGGAGCAGGTGGGGCGCTGTAGAGTGTGCCGCCCGTAATCTCTGCTCGACGGTGTCCTCCTATACCTCTTCGTCAACAAGAGTGGGGAGGAGGGAGCAGAGGAGGAGGCGAAGGGGTTGAGGAGGGGAGCGGGGGGGAGGGGGAACTCGCGAAACAAGGCTGCCAGTGTGGCCTTAAGGGGTAGCGCGGAGAGAGGCGGGGGGGTAGGCGGAGCTCGAGATTGGAACAGGTTGGCCTGTGCGGGGAGATAATGTGGCGGTCGGAGCGGCGGCGGCGGCGGTGCCTCGTGTGGGGGACAGCAATCAAGCAGAGTTTGTTGGACAACAGAGAAGCGGGGGACGAGACGCAAAACTGTTGCTTTTGCGAATAAGTGGTGTAGCAGCAGGGGACTGAGGAGCACTGGAGGTGTATATGTAGGATCAGGAATAAGTGGGAGGGACAAGGACTGTGATTCCCAATGATTCCCATCCATATCTCTCCATTTCTAACTGTTTCTAGCGACGTAAAACGTTAATTTCCACCAATTATAACTGATTCCAGGTGTTTCCAGGTTTTCCCTTCATTTTCATGATGATGATTCCCAGGCTTGAGTACACGTGATTCCCAAAATTATCGCCCCCTCGGCCACCCCCCTGGCTCTGTCCACAGGCTACAGGCCGCCTCTCGAGACAGTCGCAGCTATGCCGTCCGCACCCCCCCCCCCCCAATCCCTCTCTCCCTTTCTCTCTCTCTCTCTCTCTCTCTCTCTCTCTCTCTCTCTCTCTCTCTCTCTCTCTCTCTCTCTCTCTCCTTTATGACGGCAAAATATTTGCCCGCGAGTTCATTTTTGCCGACTAGGAATGAGTCTGAGATTTAATTACGAGAACATAGACACAAAACCCTGCAAACAAGCGCACCAGCAGCAGACAGGCGCGGAGAGGAGAAAATAAAACGTATTAAAAAATGGATCTCTCTTCTCCTCGCGTAGTAGTATAAAGACGTCGTCTGTACGCTCCCCCAGGGCGTCCATGGCGAGCGCCCCTCCCTCCGCCCCGCTCCAGCCGGACCACGGCGCCCGGCCGGGCCCGGCTCCGCGTTATGGACGCGAGATGCCCCCGCTAGTTTGTGCGCGCACGCATGATTTAGGCCCCGAGAGCAACTTTTCAGAAAGAGGTCAGCAAGTTTTTCGCCTTGACGCATTGGGGTTCCAAAACCAGTTGACCTTCCTACATTAAAAAAAAAAATACATGAATCCTGTTGGGTTTTTTTCCTACAAGGATCCCACCCTTTGCTCCCACTCTAAATGTGAAAAAAAAAAAAAAAAAAAAAAAAAAAAAAAATCAGTTTTTATTTCACGCACAGGGGCGACACGCGGTGAACATCTGCGCTGACAAATGTTGTCCAGGACTCCCAAGCAGGGCAAACTTTAGTCGCAAAACGAATTTATGAACACGCCTTCTCAAACAAGCCGCTCCAGCAGCCAGCGAGGCCCTGCTCCCCCTCTTCCGCTGTTGCCCTTTGGCACGGTGGACCAGAGAGGTCTCATAAAGGTCCCACAGCAGTGTCAGTTTTGGAGATGACTGATGAACGCGAAAAGTTTCGTCGAGCAGGGCGGGGGAAAGGGGGGGGGGGGGCATCCAGCCGCGGAATTAGCAACGCAGGACGACGCCGGCCGGACCGGGGACGCGACGGACTGCCGCTAGGGCAGAAAAAAAGTAATAGTGCTAGCTGGCGCGTCCGTTCCGAGGGGGAAACAACTCTGAATTTTGATGGACAGATTTTTTGACATTTGAGTAAAGCACTTTTTGCTTTTCCTATTTTTTTTTCTTAAATTTTAAAATTTGTCTGCATTTTTCTGAATTTTTTCTGGATTACAATGTGTACGATTTTTTTTAGTGTTGTTCCCCTCTTCCCCCTCGGTCTATACACACGGGGAAAAAAATAAAATAAAAAGGTTTCTCTTGACGTGCGAAAGTGGGGCTGTCTCCCCCGCCCCCCTCCCCTCCCTCCCACCGCTGCAGCACGCACGACCCCGGTCGCCGGACCGTTCGGCAGGCCGGTAATTGATGGTGTGTTCTACAATCTGGTGCGGTCAGTCTATTGCCTCCCCCAGCAGCAGCGCCACGCACAGCCACCCGGCGGGGAAGGTCAGCAAGTTGGCCAAATATTGCACGCGGCTGCCGCGCCTACTCTCCTGGGGGTGTAGCCGTATGTGTGTGTATGGGCACGGGCAGGGTCACGTGCACACACACACACACACACACACACACACACACACACACACACACACACACACACACACACTTACTTTCCGATAGCCCGCGACACCTCCCTGGAGTAAACACTGTTTCTCCCCGTGGCCGCTTCCGGCTCCGCGCGTGAAATGTACACGCCGCACGCACGACGCCCGCGCGCCGTTAATTTTAATTTCGTCCAGACCAAAAACACACACACACACACTCACACACATTTTGTGTAAACAGCAGCATAAAAATACATACGCTAAATTAGAAACAGCAGCGAAACACGCGCTAAATGAGAAACACCAGCAGCCAGCCATGTGACGCAACTGCTAGATTTAAGGCGAAAGATTTGCGGGCATCAAATCACCACCTTGTCGGCGGCCTGCAGAAAGGATGTAGAAGCGCTTCCAACACTTTCTTTTGTGTTTTTGGAGGGGCTGAACTTTAGTAATGGCCACGCAAAGTGGAGGCAGGTGAGAAGTGGCACGACTGCAGCAGTCAGGTGAAGAGGTTAAGACAGAGGTGTGTAAGAGAACGAGAGCGAGAGCGAGAGAGAGAGAGAGAGAGAGAGAGAGAGAGAGTAGGAGGGGAAATGGGGGATGTGAGGAGAGAAGCAAAGGGAATAAAGCCATGTCCAAAAGTTTTGATGTTTGCTGCAGACTTTCTGAATTGCGTGTTTCCCGCCGACATTCTTTCTAACGGCCAGGTGGTGCTAAAAGCTTATCCCATCCAGCAGCAGCAACAGCCGGCTGGGAAAAAAGAAGGAAAGAAGAGCAGCGTACAACCGAAAGAGAGACAGAGAAACAGAGAGAGAGGGTCTGGAAGGAGACTTCATTTCCGTCATGACGTTGATGATGATTATTATTATTATTTCAGTTACTTCTTTCCTGTCCCGCTGTGTTGTTCCGCTCGCTGCGAGAATCGAGTTAGTTGAAAGAGTCGTCCTCTTTACGGCGACAACAAAGGGCGAGAGGGCGCTGCGCTGCGCGCGCTGGCTCCGGGGCGCAACGGGCGCGAACCCCCACGAGCCGAGCAGACATCATCGAGTCAGGCGGAACAAGAGGTGGAGGATACTACTCATCTGCAGGACGACAAGCACAGACTCAAGCTAGGCTTATCTGCTTTTTCTGGCGTAGTGTCACGATATTTTTATACGAAGAAACATCCACAAAGGCTTTATTGAGCAAATCGAGAGACCACTTCCGTTTGATGTGTAAAAGTTATTCACAGGCTGCTTATGGTTCTCGATTATTGTCCCCGTCCACTTCTTTCTATTCCTCGATGTTCCTTGTAACAGGAAACACTTATTTCGACTAAATTGTTTCTGATTCCTGGCGTTTCCCGCTTAAGTCTGTATTGATCTACATTGATTTCCATTCTGATGCGTTTCCCACGCCGGCGCGCAAATAATTCCCATAATTCCCACCCGCACCAAAATTTAGTCCTATTTGCAAATCATGTATTAGCAAGACGAGTGGGTCACGGTCGAAACCATAACCATAATAACGAAACTTATGTACGCTTCCTACTATTGGCCTGTTTAAGACAACTTTTAAAGTCCAAAGCGGCAAAACTTTAAAACGAGGTAAAAGGAAAAAAAAAAGATCAGAGAACCCCAGCAATCAAAGATACCCCAGCAGTGAGTGCGGAGGCCAAACACGTCCTCAGCTCACTTACAGTTCTACGAAAACACTATCATCCATTTCCTCATATCGGTTCGAAATCACCCGATTTACTCCGGCCCGGTCAAATACAATTGGCCAGCTGTGCAACAAGGGGCCGTCGTGTTTAGCCTGAGCACCGGAGCAAGAGGCCGGGCCGGCCCCAGTGCTGCCGCTGGACGGTCATGGGAGGACCCTGGCGCTCAACTACCCGTTTGGAGAGTAGGTTCAGCAGGCTGCCAGGGCCTCGCCTGCCTGCCTGTCTGTCTGTCTGCCTGCTGCCAGGCTCTCTCCCCGGCCTGGCCCGGGCACCCCATGGATTGTCGTGGTCAAAGCGGGCTGCTCAAAGGGCGGCGGCGGCGGCCCGGAGGCCCCGGGGGTCGGTTGGTCTGTCGGTCGGGTCCGAAGGCCCTGAGGGCTGGCCAACAAGGACCTTGGGTAAGGGGCAGTGTGAGCGTCGGAAACGAAAAAGTTCTGAATATCGCCTCGGGCGCGCAGACGGCCCGGACCGCGTATTCGCGCGAAAAAAAAAAAAAAAAAAAAACAGAAACAAAAACAAAAAACAAATACCACGGCTATGCAAAACCGGGGGAAAGGGAAAACTGGACGGGCGCGTGTCGCGTGCAAACGACGAAAACGGTGGACGGGCGGAGATGGAAATGGGAAAAAAGCGAAGGGGTGGAGGCGGAACGATCGGGAGAAATGCGCGGAAAATGACCACTAGACGCCCGCTGTGAGCGTTTGCGTTATTGATGGCAACCCGAAATATTGGACGCGCTGGTGTTGTCCGTACGCGGGCGGGTACACACAAACTCACAAGCAGTGCTGTATACATCTAGCCCGTGCAAGCTGCTCGCGCGCAACCCTCGCTGCTCCCTCCCTCTGGAATAAAGTAGAACAGTGGAACACCAGCTATAACGCCAAGTCTTGGGTCAAGACTTGGTCTTGGAGAGCTCAAGGCTTATATACACTTAGTTCAAATTCAAAAGAAGGGGAAACAAGTCAGATTTATTTTTTTACACCTCACACTTAAGAAAAATGCAGAAAAAATTGGTAAAAACTCACAGAAATTCTGGAAAACTTCAAGAAAAAATTGCAAAACAAAATCTACAAATAAATTTTAAAATTCACAAAATCTGTACACTTCAATTCAGAGTAGTTCTCGCCCTTCCCTTCCCTCGCCCAATTTAAAGGACTTGATTCGATAGAAAGTGCAGAAAAAAAAGAAAAAAGAAAAAGAAACATGTCGGGTGTATTGTAAGCTGGGTGATCTCACACTACTTAACTGAGCAATGTTTCCCACCAAAACACTTGAATCCATTCTTTGCAGGGTGCGATACGATCGGCACTGGCGTCCGTTCGCTCCTGGCTGCTGCCAGCCCTGCCAGGGACACCGAGTAAACACTGTCATTTTTCATGTCGGTGTCGTGCCGGCAGGCAGGCAGGCGGGCGGGAGCGTTCAGCTCTGCACATCCCCGGCTGAGGCAAAGACGTGTCGTCATCGCCTTGCGTCAAACTGTCGCAGAGGGGCCATTTGAAAGTCACACATCAACCTCCTCACAAAAGGTCTCACACGGTTTACAGTAACATAAACTGGGTCTTGCAATGTTTACTGTAGGGACCAATGTTGGTCTTACACTACTCACAGCAACTGCAGCGTCAAAATATTTTTTTATAAATTAACATCAAATTTGCTGTCGCTAAAGTTTTAAATGACTCGTGTTGCTTGAAGACATAATTAACTTGTAATATATAACAGCGACTGTTGTCACGTAACAAAACAACCAGTTGTCCGGGAAAAAATAAAATTTGTCTAACAGAAGTTGTCCAGTTTTGAATTGAAATTAAACAGTCTTTCGCAACTTTTGTTGTTCCCAAACGACATGGCTGTCTGTCAACAAAACAGTCATCACTATACAAGGTTTGTTTTTCAGGAAATATTTCCTATTTTTTTCACAGTGTGTACTACACTTAAGTTTGTACAGCAGACGAACTGCACGGCCCGCAGCCGGCGGTCGCACGGCGAGTCAACAGCAGTAGGTAGCAGAGCTTTAGTACAGGCAGCCACGGCCAACGGCTTGTCAGAAATTAATGTCCCTCTGTTTATCTCTCTCCGTCTCTCTCTCTCTCTCTCGCCCCTGGAGCGGGGGTACTCTTTCCTCTAATGCAAGCGGCAGCAGGCGATGCACGCGGGAGGGTAGTGCCGCAGCCGACCCTCTGCTGCTGCCCACGCCAGTGAGAGAGACAGAGAGAGCGTGTGAGAGAGAGAGAGAGAGAGCGAGGAGTGAGAGAGATGGTGAGAGCGCAGAAGGGGCCGCGGGGGCGCGCCAACAGTAGTGCGGTCGGGGTGGGCGTCAGAAAAACGGCTGAACTTGGTGCCGGCCATTCATCGTCCACGCCGCGGCGGACGTCTTGCGGCCAATAAGGGAACGTCCATTTATTTCGTAACACGTCTATCGCCGTCTCCCTTCCACTTGGTAATAAGCCCCCAGTAAGCGGAAGGGAGATAGAGGAGGAGGAGGGGCAGGAGGTGTAGCAGCGGCCGGCTATATGTGGCAGCAGTGGGCGTCGAACGGGCGTCGAACAGGCGTCCGCTGGGCAGCCAAGACCCTGCCCTGCCCGCCCCGCTGGCCCCGCTGGCCCGGCTGGCTCTGGCTATAAGACTCCCTGGCGCCTCGGCCCGGCCCGCCTTGGCCGCGACCCATATGCGGCGGGGTAACTCTGCTCATCCCAGGCGCCGCCTCGCGTCTGCAGGCGCCACAAAGTTGCGGTGAGGGAGGAGAGCCCGGCCCACGCCGTGACGGCAGGCGGGCGGGGTGGGTGCGCCGTTTTAGTGCAAAGAGGAGACTTCACTCGGCAAAAAAAAAAAGAAGAAGTCTCCATGATGTTAAGCAGGACACGGTCCTAGTTTCTAGCTTTTCAAGTCTCGTGTTGCGAAGGCATCGTTTCCGCTTCTACCCTTGGTAAGCAGACACAGCAAGGAGGGAAGGCTGCGAGCCTTATAATTTTCAGACATTGAAAAAAGAAGTTAAATATATAGGGCTGACATCTACTGATGTATGAACCCGAAAACTAGCCGCATTGTTAAACGATTTGCCTCTTATCTAAATGTTTACTTAGTTGCACAGCTGCAAAACCTTTTGGTACATGGGGTGCTCAGACAACTTTTATCGGAATGGGTAATATTTTTTTCTGGGTGTAGGAGGCAACGCACTTCATGTTACGCCCCTTCGCCAGTTTTCACAACAACAGCTGTGGAAACATTAGATATGTTTTTGTTCGCGTCGCTGCCGGTAATCGAGCGGCCGGTCGTAATAAGCGGTAACGGAGCAGGAGGAGGAGGGTGAAAAAGAGACGAAAGATGCTGAGATGGCGAGGGAGTGGAAGCAAGATGGGGAAAAAGTGCGAGGCAGGCAGCACCATGCTGCCTACTGCGAGTGCGAGAGAGACAGCCAGGGGCCGCGGGGGCAGCACCCTCAACGCAAGGAAGCAAAAGGGCGAGGCTGGAAAAACGTTGCGCTGCTCTGCCCTAATAAAAAGTGAGCTATTTTTTTCTCCCGCTCTTACGAAAACAACGGATCACTTTTACATCATCGCACAACAGCTTCACAAGGAGGCAAGAATTAGAAACCTTATCCGCCACCGTTGATTTCCGCGAGCTCCTCGACCTTAACTGAGATGTAGTATCAGTCCGAGGATGAAGAGGAGCGGCGAGGGGAAAACAACTCTGATTTTATAGTACATTTCATAATTCACTCAGAAAATATAAAAAAATAAAATCCGAAAAAAAAATCGATAAAAAATATAAAAAAATACAGGAATTTAAAATTGCGGACAGGAAAATTCATAAAAAATTGGAAAAATTCGACAAAAGTTCAGAAAAATTCTTATAACTGCAAAAAATGTTGTTTCCCCCTCGAGAAAGATACGTATGCGAGCTAGATGAGAGAGAGAGAGAGAGAGAGAGAGAGAGAGAGAGAGAGAGAGAGAGAGAGAGAGAGAGAGAGAGAGAGAGAGCGAGAGAGAGAGAGAGAGAGAGAGAGAGAGAGAGAGAGAGAGAGAGAGAGAGAGATCCCATATAGCGGTCCATGAGCTATTAATTGGTGGCGCGCCCCGCCACGCCCGGCGATACATAACGTTTATCAGAAGGCGCTCAGCTCAGCCGTGGCTCCCGCCCTATCGCATAGCGAACAGCGGCCATTTGCACAATTAATGTAGTAATGATCGCGGACGGCACCACTAGGGTTCACCCGCAAGGTCAGCCCGGCCCGGGCCGTCGGGAGGCGCAGGGAGTCCGTGGGGACCGCCGCCGCGCCGCCGCCCCCGCACAATGGGCCTGCTCTGCCTTCCGGGAACAGTAATAATAACAAAAGGCGCGCAGTTCGAAAATTTATATCTTTCGTGCGCGCTGCTCGGCAGACAGGCCGGAAAGGAGACCGTCATCTATCCAAGAAGACGCCGGGGGGCAGCGTGCAGGCGAGTGACGGCGGTGGTCAGCGAAGAGCCACCCGCCATCAGACGGACGGACTGACACACAGATACGCAAGCACTCTCTCACACTCTCTCTATGTCTATGTCTCTCTCCGTCTCTCTCTCACACACAGACAGTCAGGGTCACAGAAGTCACGGTGTAAGGCAAGCGTGACACAGGCGGAAGAGTTATAGCCTTTACCTTGGCTCCTGCCTGTAGATGCGCTCTTATCCCCTCCCGCCCTCTATGTGTTTCAACAACAAGAAGGTGGTCAGGTCCATATAGCCTCCACCAGGGTCACGCACGCACGGGGCAGAGGACGAATGTCACACACCTGCGAACAAAAGAACAAAAAATTAATGTAAGTATTTTTTCTTTTCTTTCTTGCTTTATTTTTTTCTTCTTTAACAAATTCGCCCTTTCAACCGCCCCCAGAAAGGACACCAACTGACTGAGAGAGACAAGCCGAAATGGAACCTGGCGATTACGGAAGAAAAGTAGATGCCCTGCCTTTCGCCTCATTCCTCCTACATTATTTGAAATTCTGAAGCGCGATGAAGCGCCATCTTTCATTAAGGACAGGGTCGCGCGCCTCTTGCCATATTATTGGGCCACTCTCGGCAGATAGCTGCGAGGAAAGGGGAAAAGTGGCAGGAGAGAGGAAAGGGGGCACTCCAGAGTGGAGTGGATATCAATGACGAGTATAAGTTTTTTTTTTTTTTACTGTGATGAGAGAATTTACTTAGGCGTCGAGAGCGGTGAGGCAGCTAATTCTGCTGACATTGTAAATTATAGGCTTAAAATAAACGCAGTATCAAAGTCGAAATTATTACCAATGAGCAGGCGTGCGTGTCCCCCCCTGCGGAAAGTCCTAAAAAATACGCAGGCAATCCAGTGAAAACACTTATTGCAGGCCAGAGCTGAGGCCGCCGCCGCGCCGCTCCCTACGCGCCCTCCATCCTTATCCTCCTCACTATGTGCATTGCATTCCCTGAACCCGACCGCCCTTCCTCCCGACCACGAATGTGACTCGAGTGGACACACCACAGCCCATGCTATAAATCAGAGACGCCACGCCCCGCCACACCCTGCCACACCGTGCCCCGCCCCGCCACGCCCCGCCACAGCGAAACCCGCCCCGCCCCACTACGGCGAGCAGTAGCCCTGAGCATGGCGGGCATGGCGGGCCGGGAGGTCGGGACAGGTTCCCTTTGGGTCTCCCCGCCGCCGCTTCCTGCTGCAGTATTAGTCTCCGGGGAGATGAGGGCCAGCGGGGAGAGCAGGGCGGGGCAGGGCAGGCGGGAGGGCCCGGGGAGAGACAGGTCAGGGCTGGACGATTGAAGCGTTCAGAGAGGGACACAGCGAGGGGGACAGAGAGAGAGAGAGAGAGAGAGAGAGAGAGAGAGAGAGAGAGAGAGAAAGAGAGAGAGAGAGAGAGAAAGAGAGAGAGAGAGAGAGAGAGAGAGAGAGAGAGAGAGAGAGAGAGAGAGAGAGATTTGGTTTAAACTTTATTGAGGATTATATGCAATAGGCTTACAATGAAACCCTTTGCGGCACATAACCCGCTCTCAAAAATAAACTATGCAGAAAAAATAATAAAATAATAAAAGAGAGAGAGAGAAAGAGAGAGAGAGAGGGGGGGGGGCAGAGAGAGGGACACTTACAGGGGGATGGAGAAAGAGAACAGTACTTGACTGAGAGGGTTTGATCTGCTTGGTTACGAAACCTTTTGATTTGTAGGAGCCCAGTTTCAGGCACTGCTGCTCTCACCTGCAGCGGACTGCACACTACTGGCTGCACCCCCGTGCTGCTGCTGCTCTGACACAGCACAAATGAAAAGAAAGAGAGGAGAGCACAGCGAATGACAATACCACAGACACGACGGAGTCCTTCCCGACCTGGTGGCCCCGTCCTCGGTCCTACGAGCCGGCCACGGAGAAAAGACTGCTCTCCCAGTCCCCATCAAGCGAAGAGGCAGCGGGCACGAGAGAGGAGAGGAACAGGGAGAGGGAGAGAGTTAGAGAGAGAGAGAGAGAGAGAGAGGGGGGGGGGGAGAGGTGGGGAGAGGGCGGAAGATAGCGGAAATAACAAGAAAAAGGGCGAGCGCTACTCATGTTGCTAAAAGGCGTTACGTGGTATGCGAACCGGGTCAGAGGTCCCCTCATTAACCAAACGACACTGGCGACCGACTCGCAGTCAATACCATAACAGTCACCCTACTTTCCTCTAAGTAAAGTATGGCACTCCTTTATCGCTCCCATAATTCTCTTGTAATTGACACTCGTCGGTCCCCAACCCTACGCCTTGCAAAGAATTCTTTTTTTTCCCGAATTCCCAGAGACTTGTTCTCAGCCTACCCAGAGTGTAGGTTTTCTTTCCAATGCTCTTTCGCGTTTGTTTTTTCTGTATTTTTTCCCCTTCCACCGTTTTACACTCGACACCTCCCCTTTTCTCCCATATACAGACATAGATGTGTCAAATGTTCTGGTTCCACCAGAACCTACACCCTACACAGAGCACAGGCGTGCACTCACCATACACGCCTATACCCCCTCCGTTTTAAAAGTGCTCGCCACAAAAAGGAGACGGGGAGGATGGTATGCGTCTTTTCTTTTTGTCCGTTTGTTTTCTTCTTCCTCGCGGAAAAAGGGGCTGGGGAAAAGTACTACCGGCCGGGGCAGCAGTGAAGGCCAGGCGCGGGGGGCAACAGCCTCCACAAAAGACCGAAAGAGCTCGCGCGCGGGATGCAGGAAAAAGAGAGAGGGCGCTGGTCTGCACTCACGACCCTCATTTCCGAATGGTATTCGCGAGAACGTTATCTCCCCGATACTGCGCACGGACACCCCTATTCCCTCGTTCTCTTGCCTCTATTCTCCCTTCCTGCCCCACATTCGCTTTCCCTCCGCCCTCCTCTCTCCTTCTCTCCCCGCGATAATGCTCGAACGTACTACTACTCTCTCTCTCTCTCTCTCTCTCTCTCTCTCTCTCTCTCTCTCTCTCTCTCTCTCTCATCCATGCCCCGGCCAACGCCAAAGTTGAGAGAGGCGTTTCTTGGAGTAGTCAACTCCGGCGGCGCCCAAGTCCACTTGCGCTCACTCGCATCCTGATGGCTGATCATGTCGGGTGCTGGGCTGGGGCGGGTATTGGAGGCGTAAAGCAGAGTGTGAGAGAGAGGGTGTGTATTAGAGAGAGGAAGAGGTCGCGATGAGACAGAGAGCTCTGCGCAGTAGTTGCTGGGTCAAAGGTATGGTTGTCGGTGAGGTCGTTGATGTAACCGATGGCCACATCTTACATTAAGATATTAAGTACAGATGACACATTCCGATTCGCTGATTGTAAATCGGCTAGAGTGCTTGTTTACTGGGGAGCGAGGAGGCGACACTAACGCTATCCGAGCGGACCAACAGCAGAGTATGCATGTCCCGCCGGGTCGCCGATGAGTTGATCTCAGTGGTACTCCACTGTCCTTGGTTGGACAAGGCGAATATATATATATATATATATATATATATATATATATATATATATATATATATATATATATATATATATATATATATGGCTTCCACGAAGTAGAAAGTAAAATTCGTAAAATTACATTCAATTGCAATTCAATTACAAGAAACACTGAGTGGACGTTAACTTATGCATCATATTTTGTTAATCGTGATTTAATTTACAAATCATATCCGAAACATACAATGATTTTTTTCAGAAGTTAGATGATGGAAAGTATAGTTCTCTCAAAGTCATTGCCCGAACGCATTAAATCTTCCCCAATGCTGTGACTCCTCACGTTTTTACTCCGCGACGCTTACAGAGCACGTGCAGCACTTCCCCAGGCGGCACAGGACGAGTCCCGGGCGTACCAGCTCCATAGGGCGCCCTTCTCTCATGACTCAACTGCAGGTCCCGCTGGGGGGGGGCTAGGCGGTCGACAACTACTTGCCTGCGCCGTCTCCCTCTCGCCTTGTTCCAGAGGGACCCTTCCCCCCTCTTCCCCCCCATGCTCTCCCCCGTCATCACCACCGCCGTCCACGACGCGTCAAGCTGCTGTAAAGGCACTCCCCACACCACAGTCGGTGAACCCCCACCCGCCCCCTCCCCCCGCCCCCTCTCCCCGGCGCTGAGCCTCGGGCTAAGGCCACCCCGGGAGCTATTTGGCCAAGAATGCAAAAAGGATTGAGCCAAGGCGATTGCCGGGTTAAGGCAGGAGACGGGGGTGGACTCGGGGGAAGGACCGGGTGGCGGGGGTGGGGGTGAGGGAGGAGGGTGGGGGCGGGGGTGGCGGAGAGGGCGGACTGGGTGTCTGCTGAGGAATGAGGTGCAGAAAAGCGCGCGCGCCACCACCAGACTTTTATTCCAGCCTAGAGGTTGCGATTAACTTCGCTCCCTGCGCCGCGCGCTGCGAGTGGGGGGCGGCTCACTGGGGCGGCGCTCGGGGGCGGCTCACGGGGGCGACGCTGTGCATCACAGCCAGAGGGGCGTGCTCCTCCCCCAACATGCACCCCATACCTCCCAGCACGACATGTGCAGAGGCGTGGCCGTTACCCTGCTCAGCGGCCGCGACAGAGAGAGAAAAAGAGAGAGAGGCCGTGTGCGGGAGGGAGTGAAAGAGCGAGAGAGAGAGAGAGAGAGAGAGAGAGAGAGAGAGAGAGAAAGAGAGAGCAAGAGAGAGGGGGGAGAGCGAGAGAGATGTTGCATACCAACGTACGCGACTTCTGCCGCATACACAAAGCTTTGCACACTTCAGCGTCTAGCAATCGGCTCGAACAGTAATGGCGGCACCGAGACGGAAGAAATTTGCGACAGCTGGCAAAACGACATGTCTTTACGTCGGTAAAAATTTAGATTCTTAAGAAGAACAAATCTAAAACAATCCATCGCATAGTGCAGGCCACCCGCCCTGCTCGCGCGTGTGACGTGCTGCCTAGCTTTCAGGCGGCTAACCTAGTTACGAAAACCTTAATATCCATCATCTTGTTCGACGTTTGCGCCCACAAGTATACAAAATGATCGTATAAGCATGTTCTAATCACCCTATACTTTTGGCCCAAAAGGAACGGAAACACCCTGTATATCAAACTTTACTTCATACTTTGTCCTCTCAGCGCAGCATCAAGTTTGTGTGGGATTTTCCTCTGGCTCTCAAAAGTGCTACGTATTGTAACATAATTTACTTTTCAAGGTACAGCCCCCTAAACTAAAGCTAACGCGTATACAGTGCCACTCCCTTGCCCGCTGCGAGCCCGCAAGGTCACCGCGCGAGAGGCGCGGGTAGAGAGAGTTAAGCCTCGCACACAGCGTCACTTGAGCCCTCCTCTGGAAATGATGACTTATCTTTTGTTTCCTGGCGATGCAGCTGTGTGTGTGTGTGCATGTGTGTGCGCGCGTGCGTATGTAAGTGTTTGAGCGTGCGCCCTGTAGCGTGCGTGTGTGTGTGTGTGTGTGTGTGTGTGTGTGTGTGTGTGTGAGAGTGTGTCTCGTCAGGCAATAACCACAATTCACGCAGTGTGTGTATTCATCGCAGTACATTACAAAGGTCTCCTAGTCCCGGCGGGTGTGTGGCGACGCCCTAAACACGGCCTGCGAGCTGCTCGCGGAGCAGGGGTGCCCTGCCGGCCGCACACTGCCCATGAACCACACAGAGCGATATATAACACTCCAAGGTATTTTCTTTTTTGAGAACATATGCACATTGTGCTGAATAATTACTTTCTACAAAAGGTGCCTGCCCCACTGAGGAAATCAGAATGCTCTCAAAGCTAGTAATTCGTGTTAGAACCCGGCGATTCCGCGGGTAATCGCTCGGTGATCCACCAGAATCTCTAGCGTAAATCCGTGAAAATAATACCGGGAAACCCACCGAAGGGGAAACGGTTCTGAATTTTTGTACACCTCTCAATTTAGAAAATTTCGGAGGGAAGAAAAGCAGAAAAAATCGGAAAAATTAAATCAAAGAAAAAAAAGCACAATTGCAAGGAATTTTAGAAAAAACAGCAAGGAAACACAAAATTTGTATACGAACATTGATATCTGCTTTCCCCAAAGACCGCGGTAATCTGGTGCACAGCATTTCAGTAAGGTTGGCACGAGGGGAAGACAACTCTGACATTTTTGAACACCTTGTTATTCAGAAAAATTAAGAAAAATTCAGAGAAAATGTCGGTAAAATTAAAGTTAAAAAAAAATCAGAAAAAATCAGAAAAATTCAATAAAATTCACAAAAAATTACAAAACTTCTTGATTTTTTTAAAAAATTGCACACCAAAATTCAGAGCTGTTTCCCCCTCGGGTTGGCACTCCTCTCGTTTGCACCTTGATGCAGGACGTCTCGATAAGCGGGCGACGGAGGCCTCCTCGCCGCCCACGGGCAGCCAGCCGGCCGGCCTGCGGGGTTTGTGGACACTGCTGCGGACACGGCCTGACCGAGAAGAACATTTGTGTGGGCCAAGTTTAGGCGGGCCCGGCCGCTGTAACCCTGTTAGACCAAGGTAAACGCAGAGTGGCCAGTCTGTGTCGCCACGGACGGGGTGTTTAGCAAGTCCCCGGGGCCGGTCCCGCTGGTCCCGCCGGTCCCGCCGCGCCCGCAGGCCATGGACGCGTGAGGAGGGGAGGGACTATGGGAGCCGAAGAGCCTCACTGTCACGCACTTGTACTGTCAATGCCACCTTCGCGCGAAGTACTGTTCCAACAATATTTTATTGCCAAGTTTTCTGCCAACACTGCGCTACCCTATTGCGTCGATGCAACCTGAGATATATGCGCTTTACTGAGGGAGTAGGGTGGAAGGGGGGTTGGGGGGGGGGATAAGGACCATCGGGAGACTGGAAGAGGAAGTGCGAGAGAGCATAGAGTTAGTCTCTCACCCACCACCACCCCGGCTGGAGAGGAGGTGGGAGAGCGAAGAATGGGGGACTCCGCAGACAAAGTTGGTCAACCGTCCCAGTCCAGAAATCCCATGATCGTTCCCATGAGCCATGGGACATCAAGGAATGTCATGGGAGACATTTCCCCATGGAGGATAACTTTCCATGTAGTTTTTGCCCACTTCCATGTGAGGTACTTTCCATGGAAATAAGGTTCCTTGGCAGCTGACCGTCTCTATGGAATAGAACACTAACTCCATGGAGTAATAACAAAATGTTTAAGTCCACAAAACGACAAAGAGAAGACTGATCGAAATAAATGAAACACGGATATAGGGTGTCGGAAACGGGGCGGAGCCAAATCTGGTGGCCGTTTTTGCCTAGCTCAAGCCGTTTTCCAGTTGCCAGAAAAAAGTTCTCAGATTTGAATGAAATTTAAATGGCCCTACTAAAATTCATCGTAGATGCTACATATCAAATTTCAGATCGAAATTCCAATAATTATACATTTTACAGCCCTTTTAATTTTCATGGGAAATTGTTTCCATGGTAAAGATAGGCAAGTGCCCAATGGGATAGGTCACCCCATGGAAAGACAACCGTTCCATGAAGTCCTCTCGCATGGCAATCATTTTTCCATGGAGCCTTTACCCATGGTAAGAAATTTCCCTTGGAGTCCTCACATGGAAAGCGATATTCCATGGAATCTTGTTCCAAGGAAAAAACTTTTCCATGGTAGAACGCCCATGGAAACAGACACCACATGGAATATGATGCATCTGACATGGAAGACAGACCTCTATCCATGGAAAAGAGATCATGGAATTCCATGGTGTCCATGGGATTTTTGGACTGGGGTTTGAAACGTTAATTATTGCCTCCGGAGACGTTAATTGCAACAGTTCTTCAAAGTACCTCGCAGGGCCAAGGATTAATCGCAGCCGCGCGCCGTGCCGCGCGGAGCAGCCGGGGGCTTACCTGCTCCTCCCGGATGGGCTCTGAGGGTGCAGCCACGGCCGAGTAGTGCAAGGCCAAGGAAAATGATGTGCTGCAGGCATTCACCATGGGTTTCTCTCGAGGAGAGACCACTCTGAATTTTGGAGGGCAGACTTTGTGAATATTTTTTCTTATTCTATTTTTTTTTTAATTTGTCCGAATTTTTGTTAAACTATTTTTTTTCGATTTTGTTTATGATAATCTTCCCGAATTTTTCAAACTTTTTCCTAAATTTCTCTGATTTGTTTTTTTTTCCTTAATTATGGGGTCTACAAAAATTTCAGAGTTGTTTCACCCCGATTTTTTATCTAGCAGTGTCCCTTCTGCTCTAGCAACGCTCTCCCGCTTGATGAACAGGACGCACACGAGGCGCCTAACGCGTGAGGGATAACATTATCTCGTCCCTGCCATTAAACGTTAGCACGATGCACGAGCGAGGAGAAAGGAGGAGAGGAGAGGGGTCCTATGGTGCCACACCTTCAAGAGCTAGTCACAGTGTTGAAAATTTGCTTAGCTTTAAAGCCGCAAAGAAGACGAAATTGTCCGACTCTTTTGTTGGACACAAACTTGGTACTGGTGGCAAACATTCACTCCGAACTTTTCACGAAGACCCAAGCGAAGTAAAATTCAATAATGCCTCATATCTGAATTCAACCCTGCGTTGTTGCAGTGTACGCTGATCGTTTTCTTTTTCTTTTCTTTTTATCAGTTGTGTCGTGTGTGATCGGTTTTCGGGAAAATTTTCCACGACATGTAGTGGTAAAATTACAATTAGAACTCATAGTATTACAAGCTCGACTTCAAATTCAATCACGAGCCAGTTTGAGCTGTCGTAAATTTACAATGCTTATCGAAATTGTTATTGACAATATTTATCGTAAATTTTCATTTGCGAAATATGTCGTACATTGTAACATACAAAATATGTCGTAGATGTACACTAGAAAAACAAGGTGCGCACTGTTAAAACCTTGCGAAAAAATGCTTCGCATTACGAAGAAAGTCGTTCGTAAGCTGCGGAGCATTTGGCTGCTTTGTATTGCGAAGCATTTTCTTCGTAGTGTGCGAAGAAATTTATTCGCAAGGCGGGGCTTGCGAAGAAAATACTTCGTATTGCGAAGCCTTACGCAGCAGCCAAATTCTTCGCAACGCTGCGAAGAATTTTCTTAGTAAGAATTTAACAGTGCGATATAATGCCTTTCAAAGGTACCACCGCAATAGCGACTTTAGAAAGGGACTGCTAAAACAGCCGAAAATAGCACCTTAAGAGGCCAGCGTAGCGCCTTTTGTAAAGGTACTGTTTCATTAACGCCTCTAAATACGCATTAGATAGCACCTTTGTATTTCCAGTGTCGAAAGACTTTTATTTTTTGGCACAGCGTATAAGAAGCGGCGAAAGGTTAGGATCGTCGCTGATGTTGTGTGCGCGTCTCCGCAGATGGCTGTGGGGATGTTGCGGTGGCGCAGGCACCGGCGAGGAGGTGGAGCTGGTAAATTAATTATGCCTTCTGCCAGACGGAGAGGTGCGGTGCGCGCGGCGGCGGCCGACGGGCCTGCCCCGGTGGACCCCGGGCCGGGCCGGGAGCCGGGACCCGGCCGCATGGCAAGCCGCCCCGCGAATAATTTACGAACGCGCAGGCAGGCGGGGCCGCGATACTGCGGGGCGGGAGAGAGCGATGGGCGAAGGAGATGGAGAGGAAACAGGGAGAAACAGAAGAGAGAGAGAGAGAGAGAGAGAGAGAGAGAGAGAGAGAGAGAGAGAGAGAGAGAGAGAAGTGTTGTGACCCGTCAGGCAGCAGCTAGCAAAGTCGGCAGAATGTCACAACTGCCAGCGCAACATTTAAATAAAGTGAGCCGCGGCGGCGGCGCGGCGTATCAGCAGAAACAGAGTCCGCGGAGCAGGAGCGCCCGCAGAGCGGAGGATAGGCCGCCCGGCGGGCGCGGGCGCGCTCCGTGCAGCGCGCGGCCTACCCGACGGGGGCTGGAGGGCGGGGCGGGGCGGGGCGGGACGGGGAAGGGCGGGGCGGGGCGTGATGGGGCGGGGCGGCCAATCATTTGGTCCGCGGCTGGCTGCTGATGATCGCTGACGGCCCGGGATTATTTCAAAACGCCAGTCGCGCAAATGACGGAAGCGGATATAGACGCGAAAAACAATCGAAAAAGTTTTCGCAAGCGGGGAGGGAGAGTGGCGCGGCGAGAGCGACCGGAGCACGCCGCGCAGTCGCCATCTTGTTCTCTTTTCCGTTCACCTCTCTCTCTCTCTCTCTCTCTCTCTCTCTCTCTCTCTCTCTCTCTCTCTCTCTCTCTCTCTCTCTCTCTCTCTCTCTCTATCTCACCCTCTCTTTTCCTCTATCTTGTTTACTCCTCTTTGTATTCTCTATTTCTGCTTCGTTCCTTTCATCTCCAAGATCATAAAATAACTTTTCCTCTTTGAGTTGGTCCGTTTATTTCGGTAGGCAACTACCAACTACCCACGGCAGCAGTGTTCGCAGCCGGCCACAGCAAGCTGCCAGAGCGGAAAGCTGCGTTTGGTCGAGAGGTATACAAGGGAATCATTAAGACATGCTGCAAACCGATTGAACACGAGACACACAAAACCCGTACAAGCATTAGGCAGAGAGTGTAATCAGTCATCAAAGATATACCCACAACGATCGCACCGCTCCACTCAATACGATCTTAATTACAGGCCCGCACTGATAGAGTATTGACCGGCGGTAGTGGGTCGGCCCCAAACCGGCTCCGCACTGCTGCAGCGGCCGTTAGAACGCGATTACACGGGAGTCTCCGGGGGCCGAGCCGTGGGCCCGGGCGCAGAGCTGCGTCTTATAGGGGGCTCACCTGCGGTAGGGGTAACACAAGGGCCGCACCGGACCACAACGGCCGGCCGAAGTAAAACAACACGGCAAATAAATTCACCTTCCCGAAATGAACGAGGTCACCCGATATTATCAGAGGACGAAAGGAGCCGGGCCCCACCACACGCTCTCCTCTTCCTGTAAAGCAGCCGGTAGCTTTCTCCTCTCTCTCTCTGGAACAAACTTGTTGTAAGAACCGCAGGGCTGCGCAGACGGCGAAGAAGGACCGCACTGATAAACGAAGTGTTCAAATACCATTTACTTAAACACTTAAAAGTGTTAAACTCAATATTTTTGCACTTAAAAGTGTCCAACTCCCCAGTTCGTGACTTCCCCGGTACAGCGCGCCCAAGCTAAGAAAGTGTGCAACTGCGGAGTTGAACACTTTTAAGTGCACAACTATCGAAGTGAACACTTTTAAGAGCACAACAACTCTGTTAAACACTTTTAAGTGTTTAAATGGTATTCGAACACTTTAAAGCGTTGAAGAGTTGAAAACTTTGTTTAACTGTGCGATTTTCACGAACTAGTTTTGTCCCACAATAAAATTTCCCATTTTCACTACACACAAAACCCATACAGGGATGATTTTCTCATCGTTATGCACAATTTTGTTCAACCATATATGCACAAAATTATATGCATAACTATGTATACATTGTGCATCATTCGTCACAAATTTGTGCATAAGGAACAGAATAAGGAATAGTCAAGCAGACAAAAAACCATAATCATGGCTGCATAAAATCCTGCAAGGCTTCTGCACAGCAAAAAGTATAAGGGTTTAAAGTGTATTTTGTAATTGGACCACGAAGATAATTATAAGAATGCAGGAGCGAACACAGAGAAGGAAGGGGGAGAGAGAGAGAGAGAGAGAGAGAGAGAGAGAGAGAGAGAGAGAGAGAGAGAGAGAAGAGAGAGAAGACCAAGGGAGAAGGTAGGGGGGAAGGGATTTGAGGCGAAAACAAGCACGGGTTCGTGGTGGCCAGGTGCACCTCCGGCGAGTGCGGTAGCGCCCGGAGCGCCCGCCCGGAGCAGGGCGGGAGGCAGCCGGAGGCGATGGGCGGGAGAAATAGGGCAAGGGGGAGGGGGGGGGGTAACGCGGCCGTCGAACAATGACCCGATAAGGGAGGAGATAGGGGAGGGACCCGCACCAACACAACACAACACCCCACGTCCCTTCTACCTATTAAGAGGACGAACAACCTGTCGGGGCTCGCAAGGCTCCTGGCAAAAAAAAAAAAAAGAATTAAAACAATGCTATAGAGAATTTTGATTTAACAGAACGGGACATACGGATTATTATTTTAAAAAAAATGCGGATCCGCTGACGGAACTTTAAGGATACTTTTTGCCTTGAAAAGACACTGCTCCTCGATGTCCATGGATCATTAGAATCTTGTAAGACGGTCACATGTGGTTTTTCTGTTGTGGTGCCTGGATTGTTCCGACAGTCATTGGATATCAAGGAACTGATCATGCCGTATATTATTCGGTTCATGGCTATATACGGCTCAGTGGGTCGCCACAATCTTGCCCTTCAGTTCGTCAAAAGGGCGCCGTCACTACAATAAAAAAATTGACATCGTGTTTTCTGTAATTCTCAAACACGAAGAACTCATCAGTAAATTCCGGGGAAGGGGAGGGGGGAAAATCGGTTATACCTGCCGAACTGAAGTAATGCCCTGTTCGTGTTCGGCATTATGCTTATCGGTGCAGCGACGCACGGAAAAGAGCGGAGGGAGAGAGAGAGAGAGAGAGAGAGAGAGAGAGAGAGACAGAGACAGAGAGAGAGAGAGAGAGAGAGAGAGAGAGAGAGAGAGAGAGAGAGAGAGAAAGGGATAGAGAGAGAAGGGCGGAAGGGCAGTAGATCCTAAAAAGGAAGAGTCGCAAGGAGAATCCAATTGCTCGCTTGACGGACAGGTATAATGGGGGAAGGAAAAAGATTTTGGTCCCCGCTAACGCTAAGTAAGAGGGACGGGGGTAGGTGAACGAGGCACGAGGGTGAGGTCAGGGGAAGGGGGGGGGGAGCTGGCAGGGGGCGCAGTGAAAGCTCTAACTCACGCCAAGATCCGCGCGGTTCGATCCCCCCGTGGCTTCCCGCATATTGGTCGGCGGTACCCCGCAATAAGTAACAGGGACACCCCGTCCCAGGGCGCCCGCGCGGCCGCCCCCGCATAGCCTCGCGCCGGGCCCCGGGCGCCCCTCCTCGCCGCGCGCATAATTCGGCAGATAATCCCCGCGAGATTCTAATTCAGTGCGGGGCATAAGACGGATGTGGGTGGTGGGGTGGGTGGCGGACAAGAACGAGTTATACATGTAAGGAGATATATATGGGGGACAGGGCCGTAAGGGCGGGGTGCGTGCGGGGGCCCGCCCCAGAAGAAAATAGGTCCACCGGTGGCAGGGAAGAAAAGGGCTGGGGAGCTGTGTGGCTGCGCGGCTGTGCGCGGGCTTAAGGGGTTAAGCTCGGAATCTGATTGAGGCGAGGCGGGTGGGCCTCGCCGGCACCAGATGGTCCGGGCCAGGTGGAGTGAGAGAAACAGGTTCGTTATATATAATAGGAGCACCTGTTGATTTTAATTTATGATGATCATTTTGGAACCAGTTGCAAAAATTGTCAAGATAGAGGGAAAAGTAGGACTTCACGGGTGGGGGGGGGGGGAATACGTATAGGCTAGTAAAGTGACAAGCAGCTTAACTAATAATAATAATAATAATAATAATAATAATAATAATAATAATAATAATAAGGGTGGGCATTTTCTGTCCCACCTAAAACTGTCCCACCTATATTTTTTTTACTAAAAAATATAATAAAAAAAAAAATTCGAGTAAAAAAAATATACTAAAAAAAATATTCGAGTAAAAAAAATATACTAAAAAATATATTCGAATAAAAAAAATATAATAAAAAAAATATTCGAGTAAAAAAAATATAATAAAAAAAATATTCGAATAAAAAAAAATATAATAAAAAAATATTCGAGTAAAAAAAATATAATAAAAAAAATATTCCAGTAAAAAAAAATACATTACAATACAATGCCCTTCCCCGATGCCCCGAGGGGTTATGGCGCCGTACGGGCGAGCGGGTAGGCAATCCCGCGACTCTTGTGTGTACAGGACATGACACACGGTATAACATACCCAGAAGCGGGTGAAGACTGATGCTATAGAAGGGCAGGGCACTCCTTTTTGCCTATATTTACGTGCCAGGCCGCGGCCCGCTCTCTTCTCCACAATTGATTCGATCCCTCTCACTTTTACCCTCCGAGACTCTCTGTAAAGCACTTTCCATACCCTCTGTGCTTGCGTGGCAATATATTTTACCCATGGAAAAGGTAACGCCGGGTGCAGCCCGCCTCACGCGAAACCAGGTCCTATAGGACTCTAATGACGCACATCACCGAGCAAAGTAGACTATGTGTATGGTAAGTGCTGGGTATGCCGACCCGTCGTCACACGGCCGGCCCGGAACACCGCGCCAGAAGGGCGTACGTGCAATCGTTGTCAAGTCAACTTCAACCGCTTCGCTCATGTCGGTATTGGCGCCCCCACAATGGCTTTTACCGGGGCGGAGCGCCTGCGACAAATTGGATACGCCAACCCGCCAGGCACTCGTGTGGAGGTATCGGCCTACCCGGAGAGCACAAGCGCAGGAGCGCAGTGGGGAGCAGAAATTAAATTCCTAGTACCCAAAATTTCGTACCGTCACCTCCCGCTGAGTTCGTTGTGGGGGCACCGTATGAAGCTCTTGTGGTTGCGGAGGTGATGAGAGATTGTTATAATGGGCACCTTTGGATACGCTCAGCGATAGGTCGCAAAAGAATTGGGTATGCGACTGTGTGATTAGATTAGTGAAATGTGAAGCGATTGTAACCGGTGGTAGGCAGCCCCACAATACATTGTTGCGTGCCGAAGTGGTGGCCTAACGGCACGGCGGATCTAGCGGGCGCGA
This sequence comes from Frankliniella fusca, assembly GCA_029379305.1. NCBI lineage: Eukaryota > Metazoa > Arthropoda > Insecta > Thysanoptera > Thripidae > Frankliniella > Frankliniella fusca. The sequence goes on along the minus strand of JAHWGI010001278.1, from coordinate 1,156,116 downwards.
CAGCAGGAGGCTGTCAAAATAAGAGGCGAGTCGCTCACACCCACACAGCCGACATCGCTTGCGAAAGCGTAAAATCGCTCTAGATTGCATGAACCTGTGTATTTTCACAACAATGTATTGTGGGGCTGCCTACCACCGGTTACAATCGCTTCACATTTCACTAATCTAATCACACAGTCGCATACCCAATTCTTTTGCGACCTATCGCTGAGCGTATCCAAAGGTGCCCATTATAACAATCTCTCATCACCTCCGCAACCACAAGAGCTTCATACGGTGCCCCCACAACGAACTCAGCGGGAGGTGACGGTACGAAATTTTGGGTACTAGGAATTTAATTTCTGCTCCCCACTGCGCTCCTGCGCTTGTGCTCTCCGGGTAGGCCGATACCTCCACACGAGTGCCTGGCGGGTTGGCGTATCCAATTTGTCGCAGGCGCTCCGCCCCGGTAAAAGCCATTGTGGGGGCGCCAATACCGACATGAGCGAAGCGGTTGAAGTTGACTTGACAACGATTGCACGTACGCCCTTCTGGCGCGGTGTTCCGGGCCGGCCGTGTGACGACGGGTCGGCATACCCAGCACTTACCATACACATAGTCTACTTTGCTCGGTGATGTGCGTCATTAGAGTCCTATAGGACCTGGTTTCGCGTGAGGCGGGCTGCACCCGGCGTTACCTTTTCCATGGGTAAAATATATTGCCACGCAAGCACAGAGGGTATGGAAAGTGCTTTACAGAGAGTCTCGGAGGGTAAAAGTGAGAGGGATCGAATCAATTGTGGAGAAGAGAGCGGGCCGCGGCCTGGCACGTAAATATAGGCAAAAAGGAGTGCCCTGCCCTTCTATAGCATCAGTCTTCACCCGCTTCTGGGTATGTTATACCGTGTGTCATGTCCTGTACACACAAGAGTCGCGGGATTGCCTACCCGCTCGCCCGTACGGCGCCATAACCCCTCGGGGCATCGGGGAAGGGCATTGTATTGTAATGTATTTTTTTTTACTGGAATATTTTTTTTATTATATTTTTTTTACTCGAATATTTTTTTATTATATTTTTTTTATTCGAATATTTTTTTTATTATATTTTTTTTACTCGAATATTTTTTTTATTATATTTTTTTTATTCGAATATATTTTTTAGTATATTTTTTTTACTCGAATATATTTTTTATTATATTTTTTTTTATTCGAATATATTTTTTAGTATATTTTTTTTTACTCGAATATTTTTTTTAGTATATTTTTTTTACTCGAATATTTTTTTTTATTATATTTTTTAGTAAAAAAAATATAGGTGGGACAGTTTTAGGTGGGACAGAAAACATACATCCAATAATAATAATAATAATAATAATAATAATAATAAAGGCTTACGTGTCCAAGTACGTATTTAAGACAGCAGCTGATGCTCAGCTGGACATATTGTCAAATTCGTTTGTTGGGAAAGAAGCTCTGTGGTCAGTAGTCAAATACCTCGATTTTCACGGTATCAATTCTTTTTTCCGTGTACCGTGCGCTGTGCAGGCCATTGCGGAACGACTCAGGTCAACACTCTTTAAAGCTTACGGTGAATTTCACTGTAAGCTACGGTGAACTTGGCATCACTGTAACTTACGGTGAATTTTCACCGTAAGCTACGGTGAATGTCACCGTAGATTACGGTCATACCCCCTGGTTCACCGTAAGCTACAGTGACATTCACCGTAGCTTACGGTGAATGTCACCGTAGCTTACGGTGAAATCCACTGTAAGTTACGGTGATGCCAAGTTCACCGTAGCTTACAGTGAAATTCACCGTAAGCTTTTTAGAGTGAAAGCGAGTGCGACGCCAGAGACGCGGCGGGAAATGGAAGATTTGACGCCACTTCCGTTTGGGAGTAAGGGACGGGTGAGGCTGTTGCGGAGCTCCTGATAAGGCACAAGGAGAAGACGGGAGAGGGGAAAAGGGGAGGGGGGTATGTCCCATCCCAACCGGCGCGAGGCAGGCAGTACACGGCAGAAAATACATTTTTATTCCTCCGAAACATTTCGCCCTGTCAGAAGATCCTCTCTCTATGTCTCCCTCTCCCTTTTTAGGCTGCCTCTTTCCTTCCTCTATCTTTCTCCTTTTGCCATCGCCATCAGAGCAGCAGGGCCGAGAGCGCGACAAAGAATAAAGCAAATTCTTTCCAATTTGTGCCGCATGCGAGTCCAACCCGCCCCACCCCGTCCCAACCCACCCCGCCCCACCCCGCCCAGCCCCACCCGCTCGGCTACCAGCTCCTCCACTCACAAACAACACGTATTTCATTTCCATTCCGTGCCTACTCTCTTTCGAGATGAAACGCTTTACGAATCAGACCGGCGGCCTCGCCCCACCCGACCACGACCGCCACTACGCCGCACCCCGCCCCGCCTCACCCCACCCGCTCGCTGTGATATGGTTTATAGCCAGCCCAGCTGCCATGGCCCCTCACGAATATTGAACGGCGACAACTCTCGCGATGAAAACGACCAACGCGACGCAGCAGGGTGCAGGCAGGACCGACTGGGTACACTGCAAACGACAGAGTGTTGCCAGAAAAAAAAAGCGACATGTGGCCGTGACAGAGCTCAGGAAAGCGGACTGCACTCGGGACTGCGTCTGCGCCTGCCGATTAGATAACACACACTTAATAAGGCGAGGGGGAAACAAATCTGAATTTTGGTGTCCGGATTTCACGTATTTTTCTGATTTTTCCTGAACATTTTGTAAGTTTTTCGTATTTTTCGTTAATTTTTTGTTCAATTTTTCCTTTACTTTATTTTTGTGAATGTCTGTGAATTTTTCTAGAGTTACGAGGCGTACATGTACCAAAATTTCAAAGTTGTTTCCCCCTCGTATGAAAGTGTATTAAGGAAGCAAGTTCGAAAGTCAAGGGTAATTTTAAAAACCTGCATGCCTGTCACAAAGGGCACCAGAGGACTGATGTGAGCAGCATTCATTCCTCTTGATTCATATTTAACGTTTACAATCGCGCGCGCCCGGCGCCCGGCCGGCTGCAGCTGCCGCGCCCCGGCCTCATCCACCACCAGGCGTACGCGCGCTGCCCTCACAGGCCGCTGGGTCCGTATCAAATAATTTCGCCATTACGACGGCGGCAGCACCAGCAGACACGGCGCCGCCGCGCGGCCCACCTAATGCGCTGCCGTAGAATTACTCACGCCCTTCTGGCGCTGCCAGTCAGACGATCAAAGCACCATTGGAGCGGCGACACGAGGGGCACAGCAGCGATCGGCTACTGCTGCTGCAAAGCTTCACTCGAACACCAAAAGCGCGCGTCAATGTCGCACACTTCTTGTAGGCGAGCGTGAATTTTCATTAAAACGTGTAGTGAAATGAGAGGGGTTCGAGCAGACACGCGCGGCAAAAGGCGCTCTGTCTTCTTCCCTCCGCGACGCTCTATTCTCAGATCGGAGTTCAACGAAAAAGCGCGAGAAAGAACGGGACAAGCGAGCGCCGGCGAGTGGAGAGTGAAAGGTGGGTGTGGAGAGGGGAGTGGGCGGGTGACAGGGTGGGGTGGACAACGGCCTACGAAGACAAAGACGCAGAAGAAAGAGGGGGTGACTTGAAGAAGGAGGCATAAGTGGAGGATTATACGGGGAGACAAAGGGGCGGGGTGGGGGTGGGGGTGGGGGTGGGGGAAATAGATTCACGGGCTGGGCTGCGGTAGGATAAGGAGAGAGAAAGAGAGAAGGGGAGGGTGGCAGGACGGTTATGTGCTCCATAAAGGCAATCGTGGAGAGAGAGAGAGAGAGAGAGAGAGAGAGAGAGAGAGAGAGAGAGAGAGAGGAGGAGGTTGGACGGAGCGGATCGGAACCGAGCGCGAGATAGAGGTGTAGGGGACAGCTGAGGTGCAGGGGCTGGGGGAGAGAGAAAGGGAAGGACGAGGGAGGGAGCGAGAGATATGGAGGAAGACAGAAGCGAGAGAGAGAGAGAGAGAGAGAGAGAGAGAGAGAGAGAGAGAGAGAGAGAGAGAGAGAGAGAGAGAGAGAGGACCGTCCGGTGGTGCAGGGCGTTGACGGGGTTGGCCCCTCCTCAGATAACGCCCCATACCGCTGCTGCCCGCCCCTATGCCAGTATAAGGGGCTCGGCGGCTCGGCCCCAGCCGGCTGTGCTGCTGGGCCCGGTGGTGGTCGCCAGCTCTGCCAGCCCGGCCCGGCCCGGCCCGTCCCAGCCAAGCCCATAGGCCGGGAGTGGTGGCTGCCAGCCCTGCCAGCCCTGCCAGCCCGGCCGGGGCTGGGGGAGAGGAGGGGTGGGTGTCCCTTCCGCCGGACCGACGGCATGTACTGTACTGACTGACAGAGAAACACCATCGGAGTGTGCCTTAACTCTGTAGGCAATATCGCGCCATCTCGTCCTTCAGTCAGAAAGCGGCGGGGCGAGGCGGGGCGGGGCTGGCGGTCCCGAGGAGGAGAAAGACGCAGATCCTTCGGGTAAAGTGGGGCAAAATAGGCGGCTACAGGACCGCCTAGCCTCAACAGGGACACGCGCCGCCATCCACCACCACACGGCGGGCTGACTCCGAGGGGGAAACAACTCGGAATTTTGCTGTGCAGATTTAGTGATTCTTTAGTGATTTTTAGGCAACGGAGTTGCCTTCTAAAATCGCTGGAAAACGTGCGTGTTTTGTTTCATATGGCCCCTTACGACAGAAAAAAATCTGCTGAAGGGAATTCGATGATATTAAGCATACATTTAGAATGTAATCTAGTACATTCGCTTCTGAAGTCTAGTTGAAATCTGTATTGCAGAAATTTTGTAAATTTGAATTGAAATTCGAGTTTCTATGGTAATGCTCGACTCGTCAGGCAAAATGAACAGGGGAAGGGGATATTTTTTCGTGGAGGGGGTAGGCCGAGACGAGCCAACACGGAGCGAAAGAGAAACCTCTAAAGTCTGCGTTCAAACAAAGCCAGCCTTTAGTTTCGAGCGCAAGAATGAGATAACACCACTGAAATTCGCACGTGACCACCGTACTGCCTTCTTTAAAACTACTTCAGTTTTACTGAAACTTGCCCCGGTTCTGCCAACTAAATGTGTGCCTCAAAGAATGAGTTCCAATCGGAACGTTATGAGAGCAGTGATTTTTTTCATTTTATTTGTTTGGCATGTTGTGTCAACAACGCGAAAGCAGGCCAAGCATGTCCGCCATTGCCGGTGGCTGATGTGCCCACCTCGCGACTTTAAATCATTTTTTAAAGTTATCGAAACGTTGACAAAGCGAACTGAATGCGTAAATAGTAGTTTTATACCTGCGGAAAACGGTTTGGTAAGTTTGACTTCGATCTGGTGAGCAGGATTCTTGAAATGATGTACATTTACGTGTACCATTTTGTGTAAACAACGCCTTAACTCCGCGTTTTCCCAATAGAGCGCACCCCCTGTCGCGGCCGCGGCGCGCTTGCCCGCTGGTCCTTCGCGTACCAGCGGTATTAGGTAGGGCCCCGGTTCGCCCCTTCCGTGCGCCCGGTGGAGGGGAGGTAATTGTTAACGTTCACCTCCCGCCGTGTCCTCGCGGCCCAATTTTTGCCGTCAGAAGGAGAGCTTTCTTGTCTCCTGCTCCTGTCGATTTAATGGCGGCCGAACTGTCGGAGATTATTCATTACTTGAAACTCGCCTTATCAATTCAAACTTATAATTATTTAGCCACTATCTTGACTATCGTAAACTAAACAAAACCAGTTGGTCTTCTTACAGTCTTATTCAACACTCACAATATTTTATTTTAGTTATAGAAACTCCGTTGTCTACCAGGATTTCGTGAAATCGTATTTTTTTTCCAACTCTTGTTTTTATTTTCCCTAAATTTGAATGTATTACCCTGCCTTTTCCGCTGTTTGTTTTTAAATTACGAGGTGCAACACCTTGAAGTACCCGTGACTTGAACCCCCTTTTCAATACGTGATTATGTATGCCGCTCAAAAGAAGGTAAGAGATTTTTCCCCTCTTTCTCATGCTTGGGTTGGCTGGAATAAGCATCCACCAGCACGAATACTATTCTGAACTTTCACCACGAAAATTGTTACTCACAACGGTTATTCGTTCTGCACACGATACATTCTTCCGTCCCAAGGGCCATACCTTGATTTTTTCTCCCATCCTTGGTTGCCTATCGTTCCAATTTAGCTAACGAATAACTTCACAAATTAGTTGTCAATTGGACGTGACACCCCGAGTGTGAAAGCCCGCCTGTTTCCAACGTGGTTACTTTTTAAAAAATTAAAATATAAGGTAAAAAGGAAGAGGATCCTAAGAATGTAACTTAATTATATTAATCTAAAGCATACCAGTCCTCACACGCAGGGGACAAATTGTGAGGGGACGAATTACCGTGGATCCTTTCGCCACCAGCAGACCCATATGAACAGCCGGGGCCTCAGCTGCTGTACTGGAATCTCGTCGGCATGCAGCGCCCGCCACCCATAAACCACTTGGACGGGGCGTGGCGGGGCGCGGCGGGGCGGACACTTCTCCCGCAGCCGCCCTCCGCCGGACCCACTCGGCCCGGCCCGGCCTAGGGCCTAGGAATGCGAGGAAGCCTCCTCGGCACTCAACTTGAGACAATAACTGAAACACGCACAATGAGCGTATTCGCTTTTGGTTTTAAACTGTTCGCGGGACGGTAGCAGACACACTAGACACCCGGATGTGTGTGAGGTGTGAACATCTCTTCAAGATATAAATTTCCCTAATAATCTGCTCACAAATTTACTGTATGGAACCAGTGAATACTATCGTTACACATCTACAAATGCAGAAATACACTGTTAAAAGCGTACGGTGGATTTCACCGTAAGTTACGGTGAAACCTGCACCACTGTAGCTTACGGCGAATTTCACCGTAGGCTACGGTGAATTTCACCGTAAGCTACGGTGAATTTCACCGTATGCTACGGCGGCTGGCACCGTAAGGTACGGTGGATCAGTGGAAGTCACTGTAACTAGCAGCGATATTCACCGCAGCTTACGGTGCCATTCACCGTAGCTTACAGTGAAATTCACCGTACGCTACAGTGCTGCAGGATTCGCTGTAACTTACGGTGAAATTCACCGTAAGCTTTTTACAGTGTAAGGCCACAAGACACCACGTGACCGCGCTGAAGCCTCCAGCCATATAGTCACGACAGTCGCCCCAGCCGACTCAACATTATGTAGCGACCAGGGCGCGTTATTACTCCGGGGCGGACGAGGGGAGGGTGGGGTGGGGTGCGGCGGGTCGAGGTGCGGTGGGGCGGGGCGGGGCGGGGCGGGGCGGGGCGGGGCGGGGCGGGGCGGGGCGGGGCGGGGCGGGGCGGGGCGGGGCGGGGCGGGGCGGGGCGGGGCGGGGCGGGGCGGGACGGGGCGGGGGGCGCACCAGGGGGATGGACGGACAGGGTCCCGGACAATTTCGGAATTCCTTGACCGTGATTCCTCCCTTCGTCTTTATTAGAACCACGCGACCACGCCCTCCCCACCTCCGTATCCACCCGGACGACGACTCGGGCATTTCCCAGCACCACTCGACCGAGGCGAATGAGGGAAGAGGAGGAAGGGATGAAAAGAGAGAGAGGAAATAAATAACGGATGGGTAAGGGGGAGCCGTGGAGTAGAACGGTGCTTATATTATAGCAGCGTTCTAAAACTGAGGCGGCAGAGCAGACACAAAATGTTGCGAACAAATAGAGAAAAACGAAAATGAGCCCATAGCGATGGAAAGAGATGAAAGAGGGGGAGGGAGGAGAGAAGGAGAGAAAGAATGAAGGAGGCAGAGAGCGAGGAAGAGGACGGTCGAGGGCGGGAAATCCAGCCGGGACGCCGTAAAATGTATTCCGACGGCGAATTACATAAATTAGGCGGATGTGTTTACATCCGCCACAGTAAAAGTGCGGCGATAAAAGACTCGGGGTAGATCAGGGCGGCGTCAGCAGGGGCGCAAACAACAACAAGCAGGCCGTGCAGCGGTCAGACGCGCACCAGTCAATAATAATTCCTCTTCTTCCCCCCGTTTTTTTTATTTTTATTTACCGCTTTCATTGACCAATAACGGCATTTTCTTAATGAAATTAGGGGGTCGAAGTAAGCAGCCGAGTTTGCCCCTCGTATTAATATTTTAAGAATTCTCCTTTTCTTTTCTATCTGGCTGTCAGCAGCGTGCGACTCAGCCTATCCGGCCCAACGCATGAATTGTTGATGGCAGCCCGATATCGGCTGGCGAAGGATTTTCACCGCCATCTTGAAAAGTGCTCCAGTAAGGCGTAGGCGACCTACGGGACCGACCGGACAAGGATTTGAGGAGAGTGGGGGCACGACGAAAAAAATGCGTGGGGGGGAGAGAGAGAGAGAGAGAGAGAGAGAGAGAGAGAGAGAGAGAGAGAGAGAGAGAGAAGCTTGAGAAAAACAAACAGACAAACGCTTTGAGAGCAGAAAAAAATCGTTTAGGGCAGGAGAAAGCGAAAGCTATGGGAGTGCGAGCGAGCGAGAGGAAGATAGAATGATACAGGGGAAGAAGGGGGGGGGGCGGTAGGATGCGGAGAGGCAGAGACAGGAGTGGCGGCGGAGTTGGAGAACAAAGTTTGCATGACGGTGCAGTGCAGGCCTGGCCCCAGCTCCGGCAGGCTCCACCGGCTCGGTCCAGGCAGGCGGCCCGGCCCGGGCCCAGCGATAACTACTCGAGGTAGTTTGGATGGGGGCAGAGGGGCCCTTGCTGTCGGGCGTGGCGGGGCGTGGCGGGGCGTGGCGGGGCGTGGCGGGGCGTGGCGGGGCGTGGCGTCACACACCAAAACAAAGGCCCTATTAGCGTCGGACACAGAGCTCTGGCCGCGCCGAGTGAAAAAGGTACACGCCCCGCCCGCAGCCGCTCGTGCTCTGCTACAACGCGCCCCATCACCAGCACTTCTCTCTCTCTCACTCTCTCTCGCCCCACCTCCCGCCTCATTCTCTCGACCACTCTCGCTCTCAATTAGTTTTCACTTAAATCTCTGGCGAAAATTTGAATTTTGTATACCAATTTTCTACAGTACATCAATAAAGGGGTAAAGGGCAGCTACATCGATGTAGCTGCCAAAAGAACCACCTTCAATTCTCTTCATATTCTTGAATTATGGCTTTAAAAAAAATGGTGACATCCCATAGAGTGCATCAAACCGCAGTGGGCCTTTCCAACAATATTGCAGACCACAAGTTACGCGACAAGTGGTTCCACCGCCCCCCCCCCTCTAATTTGTTTTTGTTGGTTCGAGGGCGCAAATGCTTCCCCCTACCTCTTTTACACGTTTCCCTCCACCCCTTCCCCGCCGACATTTCCGCCGAACTCACACCTGAGTTCATCCTCGGCGCGCACCCCTCGGGACGCCCCACCCCACCCCGCCCTGCCCCGCAACGCCCCGCCCCGCCCCGCCCCGCCCCGCCCCGCCCCGCCCCGCCCCGCCCCGCCCCGCCCCGCCCCGCCCCCGCCCCACCCCACCCAACCCCGCAACTGAGACTGTTTCGTTTGACTTCCCACCGCTAAATACGCGCATTCGCACCGCTGCCACCCCACCCCACCCAGTCCCCTCCCCCACAGCACCTGCACCCCTTCGAGAGCACGACCCGCACCATTTTTTTTCTGAAAGGGAGTTGGGGAGTCGCGCATGCTCTAACCCCCCTCCCTCCCCCCCCCCCCCCCTCTTTTCCACCAGGCAACGGCGACGCAAACCTGCTCCACAAACAGTAGGAACCGTCGTGTGGGGCAGAAGGGGGCAGTAGGGGGCAAGAGGGCAGAGGGAGGGGGCAGGGGAGAGATAAAGGGGGCCAGGGGGAGAGGGGGGGGCAAGTAACGACGCACAATCTCCATTGCAAATAAACGCGACACCGGATTAAGAAGGCCGACAACGGCAACAAGTAGAGGATATCACGATGCGAAAGGGGCGCCAAGTGAAATAATAAACATGTTAGTAAGCAAGTTTCTACACAAGTCTGCATTTCTGATTTCAATAATGTTACATTAAATTTACGACAAGTGGCTGCGAAGCCAACTAATTACGCAGAATGGGCATTTTTGGAGGGGAAAAAATAAAACATTTATATAATTATGGACGTCAACCTTTCCCAGCGATCTCATCGACGGAACCGTGTAAACGCGATTTACAGGGAATGGCGAGTAACGGGTAACAATTAACTCAAGATCGGGAACAAAAGAAATCCCACATGTTGTTGTACGGAAAAATCTTGACGCGTTACATCGTGACAGGTACCCGATCAATTTTGCAACGATGGTTCAGTGATGGCGAACGGTTGACAAACAAGAAGGAGCTTGATAAATGGAGAGAGTGAATAGGAAAAAGGGAGAGAGAGAGAGAGGGGGGAGGGAGAGAGAGAGAGAGAGAGAGAGAGAGAGAGAGAGAGAGAGAGAGAGAGAGAGAGAGAGAGAGAGAGAGAGAGAGAGAGAGAGAAGATGTTCGTCACGACTTGCAAGAAGCCATCAACGCCATTCTCGTCTGCGTCAATTTTCTCCCAACCCTCCTTTCCCTACCCCTCCACTTCCCCCCGTCACCGCGTCAACCACGTCACCCGGAGAAGCAGCACCTCGTCATGTGTCGGCGTGTCTCGGGAAGACCAGAACAAAAACACGAGCCATCCTCCACTGTGGTCTGTGGTGCAAAGTGTCCAACTGACACATTAACAGGTGTTGTACATTTTGTTGAACACATGACACTGATGATTAGTAGAAATCCAGCTGGTATTTCGCTGGTAAACCAATGGCCACCGCCTACGGAACGCCAATTTGCAGCCACTTTTAATGCCGAGAATTGGCATTCACACTGGACAAGGCCAATTTTTGTCATTAAAAGTGGCCAGAAAACTGTCATTCGAAAAAGATTGCCAAGCCTGAGGCATTAAAAATGACCACTGCGTATACAGTGTTCAGAGGGGAAAAAAATGTCAGCCATTTCAATAGGACTCACCGAAATGGCCAGCATATCGGTCTAACACTTGACGCTCCGATTATACGGTTTTCCAAGAAGCATCTAAAAGTGTTCAACACCGTGTCTCAACTGAGAGCCAGCTGAACGCTTTGGATTAGAGTGTTGCCCGCTCTGAGCCCTACACACACACACACGACACGCCGCTGACAGGCTGAGGGAAGTGCGCCGGGTGTGGGTTTAATACCGCAGCGGGCATTTCCTATAAAGTGATAAGAAAAAAAATCGCTTCATTTCATTCGTTTCATTTATAAAAATGTTTCATGTCCACATGGATATGAGAGGGACGACAATTGTGAAAAGGCATATGACAGAGAGCCAAACGAGTGTATGGCTTCAGGAGAACGAGCAGGGGCCTTGCCTCTGTGTTTGTGTGTGTGTGGGGGGGGGGGGGGGCGGAGGGGTGGATCGCTGGTATTAGGACGGGTACGGGCGTTAAGCCCCCCCTGACACCCCTACAGGTGCCCTACTGCAGCAGCCCGTATATATATTCACGGCCAGCACGCAGCAGCAGTCTTATTGCCGCTCGCCAACAAAATGTTTATTTCACAATATAATTAAGCACGTACCCGGGCGCGCCGGCTCCACTGTGAAAAATAGTTACAGGTTCACTAAAACTAAAGCGTAGTTGCACGCCTTTCTTGGCGCTTACGAGTGCGTACGCCCGTATTCAAGCGTACAAGAGCTCATGCGCTCCTTTTCTCCCATCTAAATGCACAGGGGGCATTGCCTCGGAGCGTAGCTGCGCGCCTCAAGAAGGGCGTACGGTGTGGTACGCTTGAAAAAGGTGTACAACTACGCGTCAGTCTTATTAGCGTTTAAGGGACTATTTTCCACGGGGTGGAGTTGTAAAATTACGATGACAAATCGTGAAAGTACGAAGCACTACGTATCGACTTTGAATTTGATTACGAGCAAAAACAAACAAAAATAAACAACACAAAACAGTACAAAACAAAACAAAAAAGATGTCGTAAATTCACAACATGTTTCGTAAATCATAATTAACAAAATAAATCGAAAATGGACAAAGATATTTTTCGCAGTGATCAAAGTAGCCTTTAGGAGAGAGGAAGTGCCATCAGCCCCTATGGAAATTATTGTACTTACCGTTTGAAAAAAAAAAAAGGGAGGGGAGGAGGAAGAAAACCAAGCAACTTGGGAACGTAAGCTAAAGGGGAACTTATCCGCCTGCTTCTCGAACGCCGCACATAACTTAACATCCACGTCGTCTTGCGGGGGGAGGAGCGGGTCGTGATCGGGACACTCGAGGCAGGGAAACAAGGAAAGGGCGGCCGGGAGTGCACCGCACCCGCCCCGCACCCCGCACAGCCGCCCCTCTTGTACCTCCGTCCTTGTCGCACCTATGGCGGCGTGCCCTATGTGGGGGATGGCAGAGCCCCATGAGTGCGACACGAACGGAGGTACGAAAGCGATCTTCGGAACCAGGCGGCAGAGGGAAAAGAAAACAAAATGGATTCTCTTCTGCCTCATCCCCGCCCCCGCCTCTTTTGTACGAAAACTTGGCGTAGCCCTGCCGCTTTCATCGCAGATGCAAGCCGCCTGTATTATCGCCCCCCCCCCCCCCCTGGATTAGCGCTGTAAAGCATTTCGTTACCGGGGACCGGGCCACGGCCGGGCCCTCGTCTGGGATCAATAATGGACGAGAGGGGATAGAGAGAGACGGAGGGAAAGGGTGAGGGTAGTGTGAAAGGGAGCGAGCGAGAGGGAGAGAGAGGGTGATGAGAAACTGGGGAGGGAGGACTTGTTGATGGTGTGTTCCACTGTTTCACCAGCCACGTACTTCTTGCGGCTGCAGCCTATTAAAAATTCACTTGTTTCCAAACACTTTTTTTTTCCTCGTCCGATCCGATCGGGGCGGAGGATAGAGAACGTGTTAGGGCGTGAATGGTTTCATTCCCCCGCAACTCGCTGAGAGAGAGAGAGAGAGAGAGAGAGAGAGAGAGAGAGAGAGAGAGAGAGAGAGAGAGAGAGAGAGAGAGAGAGAGAGAGAGAGAGAGAGAGAGAGAGAGAGAGAGAGAGAGAGAGAGAGAGAGAGAAGTTGAAACTGAAATTGATTTATTAAAGATTATATACAATAGGCTAAAAGCCCCTTACGTATACAACCTGCTCTCATTTCTCTTGTTTGACCATTAGACAGCAAAAATTTTACAAATAACTAATTATTGATAAGTCTATACATACTGTACATGAAGATGTTTCTTAGATAAATTATGTGTTATAAATATTTGAGAATAACTCATAAAGTTACAATTTTGCATATCGCAGAGATTTATCACAGTATTGATACAATTTGAGATCATTCCACAATTGAGAACCATAAACAGAGAAAGAAAATTTGTATATTTCAGTTCTGTGTTGAGGGACCTGTAAACTGAGTCTATTTTGCCTTGAAGATCTAGAATGAATAGCTGACATAAATGTTAAGTTACTGAATAGATAAGTAGGTTTCTGAGTTTTCACTACATTTAAAATAAGAAGAGCCAACTGAAGCTTACGTACGCCTTTCCTCCAGCTTTAACCAGCCAGCATTAACATAGTATGATGTCACATGATCATTTTTTCTTACACCATAGACAAACCTGACACAAGTCGAGAGAGAGAGAGAGAGAGAGAGAGAGAGAGAGAGAGAGAGAGAGAGAGAGAGCCTTGGGGGGGAGGGGGCACAGTGGGCGATTGGACCCCTTTCCGTGCGAAAAAATCGTCTTATGGTTGGTTTTGTGTCAGGACCATCTAAAATGTAGGAAAATATGTTCAAAACGTAAAGAGAGTGAGACCCGATGTATTTAAAGCGAAATCTCGCATTTTTAGAGCAAATTTAAGTACTTTAAAGGCAAATTTTGCCATAGACTTTACGATTTGATCACTATTTGATGTTTCTATCTCTATAGAAATAAAAAGTTGAAAAAGCAGAAAAATAAGCCTTTTTAATGAATTTTGGAACTCAAGTTAATATGCGGTAATAATAATTTTTTTGATTAACATATATAAATTCATTAAGAGAATTAAGAATGAGTTTATTATTTCATCAGTTCATTAGTCAAATGAAATATACGAAATCAAAATGCACAACCGCTGCACAAAAGGAGGAGGCCGATAGGTACTGGCGCAACTTTCATTATATCGGCGCCATGAATAAGGATCTAAACGGGGAAGAAACGTTACATTGTCTGTTAAGCATAAGTGTTAATTTTGTCCCTTAACGTCCCTATATTTACACACTAGCTAGAGTCATGACTCCCAGGCTGAGCTAACGCTTTAATATTCATGTAAATAAAAAATATACCTATGCTTCCATATATCTTACTGGCAAATTTTCATAATCTGCCTACCGCAACTTTCACCCAAAACAAGATTCTGCGAAGAGTCAAAGTTATCCTTAGTCAACTAAAACTATTACCAACATATGAACATAAAATATTTCTTGTTTTTACCTTTTTCTTCCCTCCTATGTCGACCAATATTATTTTACCCGGTCAATTCTTTTAAGTGTCGTATTTTCTTTCATTGAAAACCCACCCATTATTTTTTTTAACAACGTTTATCTACATTCTTACATAGTGCGTGTCACGTTGTCGAACTGGAAAGACACAACTTGAAGTTGCCAGATGCGCGAAGTGGGATGTAGGGGCTTTGGAACTTGAATGTTGGCTTCGCAGATACTGTCTGTAATATATTGTAATTTTATTTTATCTGGCTCAGCCAACTACGCACCTTGTGCATGGCTATTAAACATAGATAGTAGCGGCGGTGGGTAGGGGGAGGGGAAGGGGGTGACAAAGCCACCGCATTGTCGCCCGGCGCGCCCCGCCCCGCCGCCCAGCGCAGCGCGCAGCGCCCGCCCGCCCCCCATAGTCCTATGCAGTCCTATGGCTATTTTAACGTACTTATTATTTTTAATCACCTGTAGCTCGGTTTTGCGGACGAACGCGGACGAGGGGCGAATGAGAGCAGTTAGAGGACACTCATAAGTGTTCAAGGACACTCATAAGTGTTCATTTATGCCATGATGTCCGTTTAATGTCGATTTATTCGAAACTATTTTGACACTTTTCGGTAATTTTTTGTATATTTTCCGTTGTAAAAGACCGTTGCGCAGGTTACGGATATCCTCACCCACTACCCTCGACGGAGGTGCCTTTTAGGCCTTGAAAACCGCTGGCAGATCACCTAGTTGATACATACTATATCCCGATAACGGCGGACGAAGAATGTTTTTTTATGTCGTTTTTTTGCCGTTTTTTGACATAAAACCGGCCCTAGGTCCTAAACGCGGATGAGTTGGATCAAAACTATTATCGCACATTATGCGTCGATCATGCACCTATGAAAGCCCATCACCCGTTTCAGCTGATCGGCACATCGACTTGGCTGAATTTTTCGCACGGAAAGGGGTCCAATCGCCCACTGTGGGGGGGGGGGCGTTAGAGTGGATATGGGGCAGGACGAATAGTTTACACTGTTTATAACCGTGCTACGAAAAAGTTCATATTTAACACACTCAGTAGTTCGTAAGTTGTGAGGGATTTCGGAGCCTGTCAATGGCAAATTAAGTATTTTCTCGAAACATACTATTTAGCTCGTAAGGCGGCGTGAAAAAAATTCGGAAGCATCCGAACCGTTGTGAGTTAGATATTTTGTTGTCATTCGAACACGGTAAAAACAATGTCTGATATTTTTTAGGAAAACTGAAGAACTCTTACTCTATGGTTTTGAGAAGACTAATATCAGATTCTTAAAAGTTTTCCTCAAAGCCATACGAATTGTCTCAAACTTTCTCCCTTTTTCTCAATAATGCAGACTTTGATTTTACCGTGATCGTCGCGGTTTCGCAATTGTGAAGCTTCCAATTTATTCGCATTTTCTTTTTCGCTTGCAAAAGTTTTGACCAAGCAGAGAAAGAAAGCGCCCGGCGCACCTGCCAGGGGGGGCGGGGGACATACAGTCTAGGGCGGGGGGGATCGCTCGCACAACGGCGAGTGGGTGAGGGTACCTTTCTCATATTATCTAAACGGGATGAAAGGATATATGTTTTTTTTGTGGTTGAGAGAAGGGTGAAGGGGGGTGACAGGGAGGGGGGATGTGAGAAGGGGGAGAGAATGGTAGGGAGGGAATGCTGTGTGGGAGAGAGATATATATGGGATATTGTAAAGATGAGAGAGTGCGTGTGATGATGATTATTGATATATATGAGGTGGAAAGGAAGAGAAAGTGAGGAAGGGGGGGGGATGTTATATGTAGTTTTGATTTTAGAGGTTTTTTTTTTTTTTTTTGTGGTGTGGGGTTTTTGGTAATATTAGGACAAGGGGGGGGGGGGGGAGAGGGTGAAAAAAGAGAGAAGGGGATTTAAAAAATAAAATAGAAAAAGAAAAAAGAGGTTTGTTTGGTTGGAGTAGGATAGAGTAGTGGGAAGAAAGAAAATGGAGAAGAAAATTATTTGTTTTGATGTATTTGTATTTAAGTTTGAGGAGGGATATAAGAGGTTAGGGAGATTAGGAGGAGCGCGCCGAGAGTTTCTAAAAAGCAAACCATTATGGAAAAAAATGTGTGTGCGGGGGGGGGGGGGGGGGGGGGGGGGGGGGGGGGGGGGCAGTGGAGATCGAGGGGAAAGGTGTGACACTGCACCACAGGAAACAACTTTGAATTTTCGGAAAATTTTGCAAATTTTGGTAAATTTTGGTAAAATTTTGAGATTGTTTATGAATATCTTCGAGGTTCGCTAAAATTTGAACTGGTTATATGTTTTTCTTTTTTTTGCGATATTTACTTGAATTTTCCTATTTTTTTTTCCCTGTTTTTCTACATTTTTTAAAAAATCACGGGATGAACAAAACCCTTCGACTGCACTGCGAAATTCCTACGGCAAAAGTTTCCACCGTCCCCTACGGCGAAATTTTTCCGTAAGCTATAAAGATGAGCAGAGTCCACTACAGCCTTCCCGTGAAATTCACCGCAATCTTTGCAGATCGGGAGGAAAGTCTATGTGGCCATGACGATAGGACGGCGGCCCGCGTCGGTGAAAACGTTTCTCTTCACTACTTCATCTGTACAGGGGGCGCGCGCGTGAGTAGGAGAAGGAAAGGGGAGTGGGAGAAAGTGCGAGAGAGGGAAAGGGATAGTGCCGGGCGAGCACAGTGGCGGAGGACTCTTAGGAGCCGGCGGAATTAGATTCCGCAAGACATTCTGCTCGTCTGTATTTGCTCAAGTACTGTTCATCCCTGCCACCCCCGACCCCACGGCCGCCGCGCCGCCGGCTCCATCGCCGCCCCTCCCCCTCCCTTTCACCTACGCGCATCCCGAGAATAAATATCGTCGGCGAACCTTCAGGCACTGACATATATAGCATGCAGAAAAAGACGGTTGTGATGAGCAAAATGCGATTCAAATATAAAACAAAACAACACCAACCCCCCTCCTGAATATAGAAAAAACAAAAAATCACATGCATTTGCATAGTTCTCTCTCTCTCTCTCTCTCTCTCTCTCTCTCTCTCTCTCTCTCTCTCTCTCTCTCTCTCTCTCTCTCTCTCTCTCTCTCTCTCCCCTCCCTTCCTCTATCACATACTCACGCGCGCGTGCACACACACAACACACAAGGAAGAAGTGAATGTCATACACTTGCACGTTGGCGAATCATTCGCACACTGCGGTCCTAGGCTGAGATTTAGAACAAAAAACCGCACGCATCCGCTATTCTCCTGTATGTATGATACAGGTGAAAATGCGGTCGTACACACGCACACACGTGAACACACACACACCTACAAGTGTGCGACATTCACACACTTGGGTTCCTCAGAGGCCCGCTGGAGCGCGCTGGAGGCAGTCCGCTCACGACCGCCTCGGCATGCCGCACACGCGCCTTTTCATTCCGCGTGTTTTTATTTCGTTGACAACACCACCGCAAGCGTGGGGAAGGGGGGGGGGGAGATGGAGCGAGAAAGCACAGCGCGCGCGTGGGTTGAGAGAGTGAGAGGGGGGAGAGGGGTCGGAGAGAGAAAGAGAGAGGGAGGATGGGGGGTGGACAGAGAAAAAAAAGGTCGATAGAATAGAAAAGTAAGGGGTGGGACTGGGACCGGGGACTGAAAATCCGCAGGCTTGGGGAATTGGTACACTGCAAAGTGCGCTCTGAATTTAAATCGGCGTGCGGAAGCGGAAGCAGTATACGAGTGAGAGGGCGTGTGAAAGGAGGGAAGCCATGTGGGCGCGCCGGGGGAGTCCGTGCTTGAGAAAGATTTGGGACGCGAGCGGCGGGAGAGAGAGGGAGGGAGAGAGAGAGAGAGAGAGAGAGAGAGAGAGAGAGAGAGAGAGAGAGAGAGAGAGAGAGAGAGAGAGAGAGAGAGAGAGAGAGAGAGAGAGATAGGAGAGAGAGAGAGAGAGAGGGAGAGAGAGAGACAGAGATAGGAGAGAGAGAGAGAGAGAGAGGCAGGAGAGGCGAGGACAGGAAAGGAACGGGCGGGGAGGGGGGCCGAGATGGCGTCACGGACACGAGTCCAAACTGTACGGCGCTACTCATTTCCATAACAATTGAATTAGAGAGAGGAAAGATAACTCGGTCACTGCCAACAACAACAACAAGTAGCAGGAGCATGTAGTGTACCGCCAGCCCGCCGCACTGCCGTGTGGACCCGCGCCGCCTACGGTCCGCAGGGCATAAACAGTTTAGCACGCGTGAAATCGCTCGATTAAAGCAGCCTGTGCGAGGGGGCCGGCCGCTGGGCGCGCCTCCGCCTCGCCTCCTCACTGGCAGGAGGGAGAGGGAGCGAGAGAGAGAGTGAGAGAAGGCATCCCCTGGTTACTCCCAAGCTTCATTCCCCCCCCCCCCCCCTCCTGGTCACCTGCCACCCCAAACCGTCTCCACGCGCTGCTTGGCTTCCTGACCGGTTTCGACCAAACCGAGCCACAAATGGCATGCCAGACACGCGGGACAAGCACCGGCAGGGATAGGCAGTGATGTATTGCGAGCGGGCAGACCAGACCAGCAGGGCAGACCTAGCGACAGACCCACCCCGGCAGCCCAGCTCCCATGAGATCGAGATTGAGGCAGGTTCGGTCGGTTCGGTGGCGGGGATTTGCCCGAGCCTGTATAAGCAACTTCCATACACTGGTTTGAGAAGAGCTCAAGTAAAAGCGATTGCAAGGGTTTAAAATTGAGTGCCATTTAACACGAAATTTAAATATTTCAAATAATTCTGTTTTGAAAAATATCTTTGTATGGGTTTACGATTTATTTTTTACATTACGATTTACGAAATATTTTTGTAAATCTATGGCAGCCTTTTCTTGCACGAGATTAAATTTCAAGTGGGTAAGTTCTTGTAATTTGACGATTTGCCTTTGTAATTTTACTAAACTCCACTTTGAGGCAAATTTTCCCGTATATAAATGACAGTGTGCGGGGCGAAGGCGGGGAGAGCAAAGAAGTTGCGGAAATCACAGCGCAGCGCCAGGTCTCTTCCCCTCGTCGAGTACCAGCAGTCAGTCAGACACACACATATGCGTATCACAATGGCTTGACTATTCAACATACCCGCCCTCTCTCTCTCTCTCTCTCTCTCTCTCTCTCTCTCTCATTCTCTCATTTTCTCTCTATCTCACTCTTCCTCACTCTCTCTCACTCTCACTCACTCTCTCTCTCTCTCTCTCTCTCTCTCTCTCTCTCTTTCTCTCTCACACACACACACACACACCGCAGTGCGGGCCTGCACACGTGGACAAGGCGGATAATGTATCCCGCGTTGCCCGCTGGAGTCCGCTGCGGAGTCAGGTCGAGCCGAGGGGGTGAAAGACGCTTTAATGAATTGGGCAGCAGTTAGAGGTGCTGCTGCGGTGGGGAGCGGCCATTAGAGGATGGGGGGCTAATGGGGCGGGGGCGGGGCACACACACATCAGAATAATATTCCTACAGCGCCTTTACAACTTATTATTCCACAGGATAAGCGATATAACCACGAGACAGAGACCCGGCGCAACCTGTGGAAAAAGGATCACAAACATTGCCATCGAGTGGGAAACAAGTCTGAATTGTTGTGTACATGAATTTTTCTGACTTTTTTATATTTTTTTAATCTGTGATTGTTTGTTGCATTGTCTTGTTGAAATTTCCGGAAATTTTTGTGAATTTCTGAGAATTTGTCCAAAATTTTCTGAGAGTGTGCGACTTTCGTACACTACTTTTCTTTGGTGTTCCGAGAACAGGTGTAGAGCTGATACTCCAGCAGTAAGAGAGACGGAAGACGGTGAGTGTGACTGGTGGGATTAGACGCCAGATAAATAGAAAGAGAGAGAGAGAGAGAGAAAGAAACCGTGTCTGGGAGGAAAGGACCACGCCTGATCCTTGTACACCGTCTGAGGGTTTGTGAAAAAAAGCTGTCGGTTTGCGGAAAAATGTTCCACGAAGAGTTGTAAAGGTACAATTACAGTAAAAGTACAAGCACTACGTATCGACTTGAAATTCAATCACGAGCAAAAAAGGGATGTTGTATATTTACAACATATTTCGTAAATCGTAATTTACAAAATAAATCGTGAATCCACATACAAACAAACTTTTTAACAGTGCATTTCCCTCCTCTCTTTCCAATCCGCACAGCGCAGCGAGCGCCAGCGTTGCCGGAAAAGTGGGCAATATAAGCAGCCCGAACACAGTGGAGCTAAGCGAGGTGCATCTGCGACCAGCGGGAAGTAAGTCTTGACCGCACCCCCACAGTTAACATCCTGTTTGCAGCGTGTGCTGCGCGCGCCCGAGGGGACGGGCCTTGCGGTCACAGGCGGAGAGCGCGAAACTTATCAAAACAAAATTTCCCGCCAAATGTTAAACGGATGGCGCACGGCGCAGCACCAGTGTGATTTTTCGGGGTAGACCGTAGAAGAGAAGGCGGAAGGGGAATGAAAGGGCGAGTCGGCCAGGTTTAGCTGGCCCCCGCGGGGGTCTATGAGGTGGTCAGACCCCTGGGGGGAGAGACCAGTTGTGCTCATGCAACGGACTTTATGCAAGATGCATGGGCGGCGCCGATAGGCTGGGCTGGGCGGTCCGGAGGTCACGCGCATGATCAGCGGCTTTCTCATTCAAGCCTAAGGTCTTCTTCTCATGAAATGAAACACTCTTGCGGCTATTTCATAACATTATCCGGGAATCATCTTCTCTCTCTCTCTCTCTCTCTCTCTCTCTCTACTGACCACTGTTAAGAAAAATATGTCGTAAAACTTTTTCGATAAATTCCGATGACGACATGGAGTCATAAATTTATGACAGCAGTCGTAAATCTACGAGAGCAAGATTCTTTTGACGGTTGAAGAAAACTATGTCGACACTTGGTGTCAAAATATACTCGTAACTTGACAACTTGAAGCCTAACGACATATTGCCATGGAATATTTCTCCTTACGCCCCACAACTTTTTTCCAGTGGACTGACCATCCTCATAGCGGCGCTAGGGGTTCACCGCTCTGGTAATTTTGTGTTCACTTTGCCCGATAGCTACTGATAATCACATGCCAAAAATTACTCGTTGTTTTTCAAGCTGGTTTGGCCTTTACCCCGTTAAAATATGCTAAATATTACATAAATTTCAAAGTTTCTTCCAAAATTTCACCGAAAATAGCTCGTAATCACTGGGAATCGTTAATCGTGTGCACGCTCCTGAGTGATGGACCCCTCGCAGTCAGTGGCGGCTCTCTCTCTCTTCCTCTCAATCAAGACTTGATTGAAAATACCAAGCTCCATATCGAGGGCTGAAACGCAACTATCAGCAGGCGAATGGCCGAACGGCAACGGTTTGATCTACAGAAACTTTGACCGAAAGCAGCAGCAATTTCATTAGTCGCAAGTTAACCGCTTCCGGGAAACAGAGGTATACGGACGCGCTCACGCACACAGGCCTCGTCAGCTTAATTTGGGCTCACCTTGCTACGGATCGGAACGCTGGTTTGAGCCCTCTGTTAAAAAACTGACACCGGATTCCACCCCGAACTGCAGAGAAATCTCGCACGAACGCAAATAGATTACATGGTTTTCACCCCGGCCTGAACTGTTATTGCAAGTTTTACAGCTTGACATAACGATTCAATTTCTCCTGTCAAATTTTCCTGCATTCTATGTAGTTACTTTTCACCAAGCGTCCGTCAACTCATTTTCACAGAGTGAGGAGGAATGTTAAGTATCATCTCAATATTGGAAAGTTTGAAGCAAATTGCATGGATTGACAGAGTACATCAAGATAGATCAGTAATATTAATATTCATCAATGTAATATCGTGTAATATCAGCAGTAAATTTCTGCTTCAGCACCAGTAATACGTAATATTAAGGTAACGTCAGCCTGAGCTGATATGGGGGCTTACGACCCCTTTGTTTTTCACAGTGTCATTGCTTACCCAGGCCGCTCGCTGCTCCACAAAACACGCGCAGCACAGGGGTGAGATAGCCTCGCGCCTGCAGGCATACCCGGGTAGAACTGAACTCGGTAAAATTGTCGTAGATTTGTCGTTTTCTGGACGACAATTTTACTACTAAAGTACGACAAATTTTACGTCAAAAGTACGACAAATTTATCGCGCGAGCTATGGTTGTAAAATTGTTGTAGATTTGTCGTTTTTATGTACGTAAAAGTGTACATATTAACGACAAGAAAACGACCAATGTACGACAAACCTGTGGATAGCTCGAGTAAAACTCGGCAGCCATCCTCAGCGAAGCAGCGGGGATCGAACCGCTGCCTCGTCGGATGACTGTCAGGCACCGTACCACTCGGCCAAAGTGAATACTTAGGTAAGCGGCGTCTGCCTGCTCTCTAGTGCTAGGCGTGTAGCCAGCCATAGATTTGTCGTATTCTCGTCGTCCTGTCTCGTGCTTGTTGCGTTGTCATACTTCGGTCAGCGGCGTCTGTTTGCCCTCTAGTGCAACGCGACAAGCACGAGACAGGACGACGAGAATACGACAAATCTATGGCTGGCTATGCGCCCAGCACTAGAGAGCAGGCAGACGCCGCTTACCTAAGTATTCACTTTGGCCGAGTGGTACGGTGCTTGACAGTCATCCGACGAGGCAGCGGTTCGATCCCCGCTGCTTCGCTGAGGATGGCTGCCGAGTTTTACTCGAGCTATCCACAGGTTTGTCGTACATTGGTCGTTTTCTTGTCGTTAATATGTACACTTTTACGTACATAAAAACGACAAATCTACAACAATTTTACAACCATAGCTCACGCGATAAATTTGTCGTACTTTTGACGTAAAATTTGTCGTACTTTAGTAGTAAAATTGTCGTCCAGAAAACGACAACTCTACGACAAATTTACCGAGTTCAGTTCTACCCGGGTATCCGCGCGCCTCGCTCCCTCACCTGAAACAAGGTTAACGCGTCGTTAACAAACGACAGCAGCGATCCAATAACACCACACCACCACACAGCCAGTGCGCCGCGCGCGCGCGCGGGGCTCGTCGATCGATCGATAGATCGATACCAAATATATATATAAATGGAGGGAAAAGGCAATCATCGTCATCATCATCGTGAAACGGTTCAAACTAATCCCGCCAGGCAGGGCCGCCGCCCCGCC
The DNA here is from genome assembly GCA_029379305.1 of Frankliniella fusca. NCBI lineage: Eukaryota > Metazoa > Arthropoda > Insecta > Thysanoptera > Thripidae > Frankliniella > Frankliniella fusca. The sequence goes on along the minus strand of JAHWGI010001278.1, from coordinate 1,132,574 downwards.
CGGGCGCGCTGGTGTTGTTGTTCCCAGATTGAGAGGGATCCGTAATCCCAGTCCATCCATCAGTGCGCTGGCTGGAATAACGCGCTCCCCGCTCCCCCCCCCTCCCCACCTCTTCACCCGACTGCGCTGCTGGACTTGTCTTATCTTTCCACGGCGACCAATCCCTCACCGAAACAGCAAGCGCCGCGCGCGCAGCAGCAGCCAGCCGGGGGACCAGCGAGGGTCGCCCGATCGAGAGAAAGGGAGGAGGTGAGGGGGCGGGAGAATGGGGGGGAATCGAGATATCGGCCTCCTGCCCCTTCGATTCACCGGCACGCTCTGCCCCGGCGGCCACGGCACAAGGAGGGGGGCTTTACGCAGGGAATTGCATGCGTAAATATAGACGAAGAGGAGGAGAAATGCAGGGGGAGGGGGAAGAGGAGAAGGGGCCTTGGGGGAAGGGGGGAAGGGGTGAAGGGAAGGGGTTTGCGGGGGAGGCATTACAAATCAGACGCTTATCAGACAACAGAGAGAGAGAGAGAGAGAGAGAGAGAGAGAGAGAGAGAGAGAGAGAGAGAGAGAGAGAGAGAGAGAAGGGGAGAGAGAGGGAGCGGGCAGGGGCACACTTTCAAGTGGCAGCAGCTGTCCGGTGCCCCCACCTCGCCCTGGCCCAGTGTCACTACTCACAGGGGGGAGGGGGAGGGGGATAAAGGAGCGGGGGAAGGCGGGGGAGGGGGGGGGGGTTCTGGCTGTGCCTAGACTGGCGCAGACCTCTTCCTTCAACCTGCACCTGCACATAAGACGCGAAAAAGACTGGAATTTGCAGATGCGTGTTTAGGGGGGAAAATATCGGTTTATTGCGTGCGAATCAATGACGACCAATTCAACTACCATGACCAAAACTGTCTGCGGGCAGAAAAACTAGAAGATGAGAAAAAAGCGATTCAGCGATCAGCTAAAGCCTGAGCAAAAGAAAAATGTACCGATGCTATAAACGAAGAATCCCAGCCTCCAGTCACGCACAAAAAAAAAGCTAGCAAGGTAACTGCGAGTTGGTTTCTTAACTTTTTTGGCGTGTGTTTGTATTCGTCAGCCTGTGTGAGTGTACGTGAGCTGCGAGCTGGGCGCATCTTGCATTCCGCAGTGTTTTGCGCTAACCTGACGCGGGCCGGGCTCTCGCAGTTCGCCCGCAGGCCGCGTCGTCGCGGTGAGCTCGAGCATAATTACAACCCTCCGTACAGCGTGTTCGCATGCTCGCGCGAACACGTGGGCACGGTGGGGAGGAGACGGAGACGGGCTCGCCTCAGTCGGTTAAGGGATTGCCTTCATTTATCTAAAAAGGCGTGTGCGCCCGCCCGCGCGCCCGCGCCCTCCTCCCACCGCCCGGACCCGGAGGCAGCGGGGCCCGGAGCCCGGAACCACCGGGGCCCTTGGAAATAAGGGCGGGATAGTTATGTGGTGAAACAAAAGCAATTACTTGACGCCAAGGTGTGATGAGATGTAACCCCCCCCCCCCCCTCCGCTCCCCTCCAACCCCCCCACCCACTAACCCCCGGACGGCCGAGTCTTGAGCGGAAGGCTACACGTAATTTACAAGTCCTGCTTGCGGCCTGGTGGCCCCATCCGCTATCTTGTTTTTCATTTTTATTATATTTTTGCCCGCTTCTCCCGTTCTCTCTGCCTCTCTCTCTCTCTCTCTCTCTCTCTCTCTCTCTCTCTCTCTCTCTCTCTCTCTCTCTCTCTCTCCCTTTATCGCACCCCTTCTCTCACTTTCTCTCACTCTCTCTCTCTCTCTTGCTGTTCCGCTCTCCTCGCTGAGTGGAAGTATTACGGGAAATTGCGCGACGCAGGGAGGCGGGGGGCGGCCGGGACGGAGGAGCGTCGCCAAACTCCGGCGCGGTGAAATGTTAGTGGCCATGAGGGGGGAGGGCCACGAGTGCGCTGCACTACCGCATGTTATAAACAAGTGGAAATGCCCCTAAATGAAAGCAATAGGAGCGGCGGCGAAATCAAAGACAGCAGGAAACACTGTTCGTTTTTTCGAGTGCACACTCTTAAATTCTTACAAAAGAAGATTCTTGTATTACAAAGAATTTTGTTCAACTGTAATACAAAGCCAATTTTTTTTTGTGATACAAATACATTTTTTTTTGTAATAAAAGGAAATTTCCTGTATATTACGGTTGCACAGAATTCTTTGTATTTTACGAAAAAAAACGTGACCAAAAAGTTCCGGAGCGCCGGAACTTGAAAGCAGATGATACGTATGGTAGATGTCCCTACGCGTCGCAGGCTGCAGGGAAGCGGAGCGCTGTCGCGCTGGGCTAGGAGGGGGGAGGCGCGGGGCAGGAGGGGGCACCGGCCCGGCGGCCCGGCAGCACAGCGTCCCGAGAGGTGGCGTGGAGTAGTGAGGGGCGCGCGCCGCGCGCGCGCCGTGCGCCGCGCGAAATTTCCCCCCCTGTATAATATTATGCCACACTGGCTGCTCGCTCTGCCGGTTGCTCTCTGCTGGCTGCGCTGCTCTCTGCATACTGCTCGCTTTATGACAGTACAAGCAGGCTGATACCTTCGTATCATCTGCTAAAAAACATGTATTTGTAGATGATTGAGAGTACAAAAGGAGAATGACATAGTGGCAGTTGCGCACTATTGGTTTCACAGTGTGCTTGTGTGCACTTTGAGCGTCCTCCTCGATGTGTTGCGGTCACACACGCGCACCACCGCACATCGTCTGTTCCGAAGGGACTCAGGGAGGGGCCAAGGCGGGCCAAGGCGGGCCAAGGCGGGCCAAGGCGGGCCAAGGCGGGCCAAGGTGGGCCAAGGCGGGCCAAGGCGGGCCAAGGCGGGCCAAGGCGGGCGGGCCGAGGAGACTTCCGGGTCCAGGGGCACGGGGGGCTGCTGTCTGCTCCAAGCCCAACGGAGGCGAGTACGGGCCGCACGGGCCTTCTGACTGAGGCAGGGGGAGAATGAGAGAGAGAGAGAGAGAGAGAGAGAGAGAGAGAGAGAGAGAGAGAGAGAGAGAGAGAGAGAGAGAGAGTGAGCAAGAGAGCGAGAGAGAAAGGGACGCCTTGCCTTAGGCCTTGTCGCCCTGCCGGCAGGGGGCAGCCGAGGCCCCCCTCTCCCCCTGGGCCCCGACCTCCGTTTACCGCCGGGGTCGGGGTGGGCCAAGGGGAGGATTACACATGGGGAAGTGGGGGGACGATCCCTTCGATCCAACCATACGGCAAAGTTTGCTACACTAATTCTCAGGCTCGCGCGCGCTGAGTATCCCTAGCCTGGCCCACCACGCCTCCGCTAGCCCTTTCTGCATCCCCGCCCACTCACCCCTACCCTGCTCTACCCCGGGCCACGCTGCCCACGTCCTTGTTTTGCTCAAATAGGACCGCTCCCTCTCCCTTGACCCACCGGGCGACCCACCCCCTTCGCACTGTTTTTTCACGGAACGCTCCCCCACCACCACCCGGCATCCTCGACTACAGGCGCGGGTCGGGTCGGATCGGTAAGCATTCGCTGCCGATTTTCCAACAATAAGACGAGGTTTCCTTTGAAAACACGACAAAACTTAACGGAAACCGAACCCAGAGGACGAGGGGTAATGCCGCGCAACACCTCGCAGTGTGTCCCCTAACACCAGCGTAAGGCCTTGGAAATCTCGTCGTAACACCACTCTGATACCGCGTAATATATAGTACCACGTGGTTCCGTGTAAGCACAGTAAAGAACAGTGCCGAAAGTCACATGCGCGTAAAACCGTTGGAAAGAAGACACCGAGTGGCCCCCCTCTTAGGAGCGTTATTGCCTTACATATTCCGAAACGAATAAATTTTTCGGACTAATTGAAGGTTTTCACAACCATATCACTATTATCACAACCATATTACTACGCTGAAACCTTCGGGGACTTATTTCTAACTTCTAAACGAAAAGTACACTATGCTTACTTTACAGACTCGCAGATAAATTATATTAACTTTCTCTAAAACAAAATATGAGACGAGCCAGTTGTATGCCGCCCGAGGGAGAAACAACTCTGAAATTTGTGTACAACTCGTACGTAATTTATAAAAATCAGTGAAATTCAGGAAAAATTCAGAAAGTTTCAGAAAGCTTCACAAATATTCAGAAAAATTTGAAAACATCCTAAAAATCAGGAAAATTCATTAAGATTTACAGAGATTTGGAAGAAGCTGATGCCAAGATTCATGAAACTTCACAAAATTTAAACTCTAAAATTCAGAGTTGTTTTCTATAGATGCTGCATGACTGTGGAACGGACTCCGCGACTTTGTTTTGATATTTCCGCGGACAGAGTGGCGCGGCCAGTTTCCACCCCGCTTGCCACGCGCCAAGCCCCGCCCCGCCGCCCCACCCCGCTCAATCAATCGCTGACCACGCGCGGCCGGACCGGCCGGCCTGATCGCACCTAATGCGTTATGGCCCATTCAATGGGCCGCCATTAATTACCATCAGGTGTCCTGTCCTTGTCCCACCATAGTGCAGAGAGAAAGAGAGGGGAAGAGTGAGAAGGGAGCGAGCGAGCGAGCGAGCGAGAGAGAGAGAGAGAGAGGGAGGGAGAGAGAGAGAGAGAGAGAGAGAGAGAGAGAGAGAGAGAGAGAGAGAGAGAGAGAGAGAGACGGCAGGGGACACCCGCTTGGTTTAATGGCCCAGGTGGGCATCGCGATGATAGCATCAAGTTTCGGGGACTTGGAACGACCTGGGCCGCTTGCTAGTCACGAGTTGGGGGAACTTGTTAGGAATTTCCTCTTCAATTAAAAACAACTGTACCTAAGTCAAAATTTAAAAATTAAAAAAAAAAAAAAAAAAAAAAAAGTGAGGGAGGACATGGAATGGAGGATAGCTGTTTCACAGTGCAGTGCACCAGGCAATTAGACCTCTCGCAGCGGGCTGGCTGGAGCGAGAGAGGGATATAGGCAGACAGAAGGGGGAGAGGGAGACGGAGAGGGTAGGGGTGGATGTGGGAAGTTCTGATTGCAGCAGGAACGGCCGGGTGACGTCACGAGGGCCAACTAGTGGATCGTCACTCAGGTCAGCAACAGAGGGCGACCCGGGCCAGCAGACAGTTATGTGCGTCCGTGTCTGTGCGGCGTGTCTATTACCGAGAGGCGGCGCGTCGATGCCGCCGACCCGAGCGCCCGCCGCGGCGCGGAAGCAGCTCGAAACAACGTGAATACAGCGCATCAAACGAATCGGAGGGGCAAATAGCGACACATGTTCTCCACAAGAATGAACATGGTAATAATGTAATAATGCATTGAAATAGCACGGCGTCTACACTCTTTTAAAAACCTTTCACAGAAAATTCTTGTATTATACAAAGAATACTTAGCAGTCTTAATACAAAGCCAACTTATCTTTATAATACAAAGAAAAATCTTTGTATTCAAAAAAAAAAAAAAAAAAAACGATTTCACGAAATCCTGGTAGACAACGGAGTTTCTATAACTAAAATAAAATATTGTGAGTGTTGAATAAGACTGTAAGAAGACCGACTGGTTTTGTTTAGTTTACGATAGTCAAGATAGTGGCTAAATAATTCTAAGTTTGAATTGATAAGGCGGGTTTCAAGTACTGAATACTCTCCGACAGTTCGGCCGACATTTAATCGACAGGAGCAGGAGAATAGAATGCTCTCCTTCTGACGGCAAAAATTGGGCGGCGAGGTCACGGCCGGAGGAGAACGTCAACAATAACCTCCCCTCCACCGGGCGCACGGAAGGGGCGAACCGGGGCCCTACCTAATACCGCTGGTACGCGAAGGACCAGCGGGCAAGCGCGCCGCGGCCGCGACGGGGGTGCGCTCTATTGGGAAAACGCGGAGTTAAGGCGTTGTTTACACAAAATGGTACACGTAAATGTACATCATTTCAAGAATTCTGCTCACCAGATCGAAGTCAAACTTACCAAACCGTTTTCCGCAGGTATAAAACTACTATCTACGCATTCAGTTCGCCTTGTCAACGTTTCGATAACTTTAAAAAATGATTTAAAGTCGCGAGGTGGGCACATCAGCCACCGGCAATGGCGGACATGCTTGGCCTGCTTTCGCGTTGTTGACACAACATGCCAACCAAATAAAATGAAAAAAATCACTGCTCTCATAACGTTACGATTGGAACTCATTCTTTGAGGCACACATTTAGTTGGCAGAACCGGGGCAAGTTTCAGTAAAACTGAAGTAGTTTTAAAGAAGGCAGTACGGTGGTCACGTGCGAATTTCAGTGGTGTTATCTCATTCTTGCGCTCGAAACTAAAGGCTGGCTTTGTTTGAACGCAGACTTTAGAGGTTTCTCTTTCGCTCCGTGTTGGCTCGTCTCGGCCTACCCCCTCCACGAAAAAATATCCCCTTCCCCTGTTCATTTTGCCTGACGAGTCGAGCATTACCATAGAAACTCGAATTTCAATTCAAATTTACAAAATTTCTGCAATACAGATTTCAACTAGACTTCAGAATCGAATGTACTAGATTACATTCTAAATGTATGCTTAATATCATCGAATTCCCTTCAGCAGATTTTTTTCTGTCGTAAGGGGCCATATGAAACAAAACACGCACGTTTTCCAGCGATTTTAGAAGTCAACTCCGTTGCCTAAAAAAAAAAAAAAATCTTTTGTAATACATGGAAAATATTTGCAATACAAGGAAATTTCCTGTAAAATACGATTGCACAGATTCTTTATATCACACGAAAAAGTAATATCTTTATACAATAGAATTTGAATTTAAAATAAGATATATAAGAAAATTATATAAGATACAGGAAATACAAGCGAAACACTTTCCACCTGTCTTAGCCTATTTTTTGGAGGTTGACATGGTGACGGGAACACACACACACACACACACACACACACACACACACACACACACACACACACACACACGTGCGCACACGCCCACAGAGGAGGGAAAAAAAGGGTTGGAGAGAAGGGGAGTTGTCGTCCCTAGAGGAAAAAGAAAGACGAAGAGAACCCAATAACGGAACGCTTTGGCGCTTAGAGGTCGGGCGCTGCCGGCCTGCCGGCCCGGCGCAGCCGGTGGTGGCCGGTGGGTCCGGAGCAGTCTCCCGAAATTGAGTAACCCATCAATTAGAAATAAATTAGAGTCCGCTTCTTTCGCGAGCCCGGGACGGCACGGGGCGCAGCGGCGGCGGCGGCAGGGGACGGAGGGCGAATAAGAACTCGTGGCGGAGGTCTGCAAGGGCGCCTGGAGGACGCTGCGATGTCGGCGCCTCACAGTCTCGAAGCAAAACGCACCATTTTTGCGACGGATGAGAAGAAAATCACGAAGAGATTCACGTGTCTTGTGCGCGATGACGACGCTGCTCTGCTCCGCACGACACCTAGACGCCCCCACATCGCACGCTCTATTTCTCCCCCCTCCCCCTCAAAATCCCACCCTCCGTGTGGGCGTGTCCGGCCACCACTACTAAAGGGACCGTAACTTTGCGCCCGCTTGCGTCCGACACTTAACTATCAATTACGGGGACTTCCCTCTCAGACACACCAGGCAGGCCCAAAGTCCTTCAGGCACCCTGAGGCGAGGCCGGCTGCAGCCCCCCTCCCCTTTGCCCCCTCCCCTCTCCCCCCACAGCTCTGCCACGCCCAGCGGTCCAGCTGGTCACCGCAGAATCGCCTTTCGCACCAAAAGATAAAGTACAGATCGTTTTCAGCCACCCTTGTCCCCATCTACTTACTAATAAAATAAAACATTACCACTATACTGCCTTTAGTAATATGTTCCAGAGACACATTCACTAAATACGCTCTACAAACCTTAAGGCAACTTAAACTGTGAGTTGAGCAGCCCTGCAGCACTGTAACTAACGGAGAATTTTCATCGCAGCACGCTATTAAACGCTATTAAATTCTTACAAAGAAAAATCTTGTATTACAAAAAATTTTGTGCAACCGTAATAGAAAGTAATTTTATTTTACTACTACAAACAAAAATCTTTTGAGATGCAAGAAATTTTTTGTGTACTACGAAGAAATTTCCTGAATATTACGGTTGCGCAGAGTTCTTTGCATTATATGAAGAAACTCTTTGTAGACGATTAAGAGTGCAAGACACGGTGTCACTGCAGGCGATGGTGGTGAACCACTGTAGCCTGCAGTGATAACATTACAGAAAAAGTCACCGTCAGGTTGTATTAATGTAGAATACCGGCATGTTGCCATGCACCACACCAAGGCCACAGAGTTTATAGAGCGCTCGCTACCGAGTACCGAGGACCTGAGCCAACAGTAGTGCACGTAAAATCATACTCCGCAGCCGTGACCTGAGCTAGCTCCTAGCCGGCTGCACTCAGTCCTCATTCTTTCGCGGGAAACATGGTTATGCGTTCTAGACGGCATGGCGGAGTGGAGGATGCGAGACCTGCTTACACTATTCCTCGAGACTGTAACTCATTACAGCAGGTGGCCAACTGGTCAAAATTAAAAACGCAAAATGCAAATGAAACGTTCAAATGCGAAATCCTGTCAGGGTTAACTTTGGAATTCCTGAACTTTCTTCAAGGCACTTTAGAGAGAACAAAGTATGCAGAAAAAAAGCAGACCACGCGACCGTGACCAAAAAGTTCCGGAGGGCCGGAACTTGAAAGCAGATGATACGTATGGTAGATGTCCGTACGCGTTGCAGGGCGCAAGGAAGCGGAGCGCCGTCGCGCTGGGCTAGGAGGGGGCAGGCGCGGGGCGGGAGGGGGCACCGGCCCGGCCGCCCGGCAGCCTGAGAGGTGGCGTGGAGTAGTCGCGTGGTCGGGGCGCGCGCGGAGCGCGCCGCGCGCACTCTAAAAAGCTTACGGTGAATTTCACTGTAAGCTACGGTGAACTTGGCATCACCGTAACTTACGGTGAAATTTAACCGTAAGCTACGGTGAATGTCACCGTACCTTACGGTCATGCCCCCTGATTCACCGTAAGCTACAGTGACATTCACCGTAGCTTACGGTGAATGTCACTGTAGCTTACGGTGAAATTCACTGTAAGTTACGGTGATGCCAAGTTCACCGTAGCTTACAGTGAAATTCACCGTAAGCTTTAAAGAGTGCGCCGCCGCCGCGCGACATTTTCCCCCCTGTATAATATTATGCCACTCTCGCTCTGCCGTTTGCTGTCTGTTAGCTGCGCTGCTCTCTGCAGGCTGCTCGCTGTATGACAGTACAAGCAGGCTGATACATTCGTATCATCTGCTAAAAAGAACTTTTCCTGCATTTAGACGGATACGAAGCTTATTTCACAGCGCAAACATTTTGTTTTGCATTTTTAGTCGGGAAAAATACCCCAGAGGGCACAGTGTCCGTGGAGTTCCGCAGAACTCAATAACACAACATGGTATTGTTCGACTGCTGAATGAGATGATACATTGCTTCTACCGGACACCGGCACAGAGACACACACACTCACAGACATACCCTCTCTCTCTCTCTCTCTCTCTCACACACACACACACACACACACACACACACACACACACACACACACACCTCTTTTGCGCTACTTTTGCCTTTGATCGGCGCGGCCCGAGGGGCATCCTGTAATGCAGGAAGGAAAGCGGTTTGTGCTGCTTGGCCTCCAGTGATTTATCAACTTGTAAATAGCGGAGGGAATATAAATCAGGGTATAGTGAGCGGTCTGGGCCCGCCCCGCCCCGCCCCGCCCCGCCCCGCCCCACCCCACCACACCACACCACGCCCCGCCCCACCCCACCCCCCGAGGGCCCAAGGTACACCAGCCACCCCGACGCCAGCAGCGTCATTACTCATTTCAGAAATAGCTAAATAAAAGCTAATTTGAGGCGGGAAAAACACGGGAGCAGCGTGTCTGGGGGGAGGGGAAGGGGGGGAGGGCTATTATTGCAATTAGCGACTCGCGCGCGCGCGTGAGAGAGATAGAGAGAGAGAGATTTTTCTCATATTATGGTCGGGCGGCGGGGACCCTGCCCCCCCCCCGCCCTTTCTGCTCACAGAGAGACAGACATATCAAACCCGATTAGGAATATCTCGTGGAGTCAGAGGGCTCAAGGCTCAGCAGGCCACAGCGAGCAGCACTCTTCTCGAGACTAAGTAACTCCATCAAGCAGCAGAGCTCTTCCCTTCCCCCTCTTTACACCCTGTCATCCCCGCCCCCGCAGTGGCGCGGGGGGTCGACCGCGCTGAGGCTGGGGCTCCGGGCTCCACCGGCCCGCGCGGGGCGGGACCGGCAGCCCGGGGCCGCACTATGCAAAGGATGAGCCTTATCTTATTCATGGACAAGTCAGGTGCTGATACCTGCGCGACCTGGGGGTGGAGGGGGTCACGAGCTGTGGTTAAGCAGGCCCTTTACAGGGTGGGGTGGAAGGGCGCGCGGGTCGACAACATCCCCCCGCGAGCTTTGCTTTATTCATTTTCGCCCTCGTGGACACGTAAACACGCCCCCCCCCCCCAACCCCCGCCTCCCATGCGTCAAGGACAGAGCCAGGGTGGTAACAGGAAGTTTGCGTCTTTATTGCGTGGTCGCAAAGGTTAAATTACACTGTTAAAAAAGTTTGTCACCTGATGACATTCTGTGTGATGAGACTCTTGAGTGAGGACAAAATCATTGTTTTCGTGAAAATCCTCAAACAACCTTTTCTTGGATTGCCTAGTTTGGTCCTGACTAGCAACGACTAAGTACCGCTGTGTTTGTAACTGAACAAAGAAAATCTTGTCAATTTTGATAAGCAAAACATTTCGTTTTGGATCAAGCCCTTTGGAACACTACAACTCTTTTCAAAAAGCGTCATAAATAAGTAATATATTTTGAAACAGGAAAGAAATTTTTAAAAACTTATTTTTTTTCTTTTGTGCCGAAACAAAAAAAAAAAAATTACGTTACAAGAAACTTGTTTCAAAACGAAAGGTTTGCTCTGAACATCAACATGATTTTTCTTGTAAATCTAAAACTTGTTTTTTACAGACAGGTAAGATATCCTACAGGACCACAACCCTTTACCCGCACAGCCATGGCAACGGAGAGAGGCGAATACCAAACTTTCAGTGTGAGCTGAGCGGTTCAATGATGAATGAAGTGCGCCATTATAAAGGAAATAAAATTGGTAGGGAAACAAAAGGGGGTTGCGCGGATACCGGAAGAGGGATGATTTATCACCATCAGGCCGCAGCTTTTATTCAAAACGACAGATATCATCATACTTCATTTAAAAGGACAGCAGCAGCGCGGGCAGACCGCACATCAATTCCGCCGAAGGTTTGTGTGCGGGCGACGAGCAAAGATGTTAGAAGGGCTGACGCCGCCGGACTGAGGGGAGGAGAGGGGGAGAGGAGTGGCGAGCGATAAGCCAAGAGAGACGTCCAAGAGCGTTATTGGAAATAAAACGGCCCGCTGCACTGACGTATAAAGCGTTCAACTGCAGTTGAGCCACGGCTAGCACCGGCATGTGCCTTACATTGTGATGCCTCATACTTGCTGCAAACAACTTGCATATGTTAACACGACATTGAACATATGCCAGAGTGTTCAAGAGTCGAATATTCGTGTTATTTTCAACTCCAGCATTGAACACGAAAGAGTGTGCAAAGTAATAGTTGAACACTTTGAAATGTTCAAAAGTCTGTTTAAACATATGCAAGCAGTACGGTACAGAGTATAAAACACTTGCATATGCCAGTTGAGCACAGCACTTTATATATCAGTGTGGTCTCGTGGCCAAATACGTGGCACATAGCGAGCATTTTCAGCGTCGGTTGCGTTCGGGGCAGTTTGGGGTTTCACGCGCCGGGAGCGTGCAGAGGGTCTGTCATCTCCCATTGGAGAGAGTTACGCCCACATCAGGGTCGGCTGGGCGCGCGCGGCGCCGTGCCGAGCACTTAAAAAGTTTTCCCCTTCCTTATACCACGGCAACTTTTGAAATGTAGGTTAGAATGGTGCGTTTGGAGGACACAGTTCCAACTGTAATGTGCTCGGAGAGATATGGCGGGCGGGAGCTGGAGCTGGAGAAGGCACTCTCCAGTGTCAGGCTGCTGGGACGTGGCGGTACAGTACCGATCGTCACCGGGCGGGAGCTGGAGCTGGAGAAGGCACTCTCCAGTGTCAGGCTGCTGGGACGTCGCGGTACAGTACCGATCGTCACCGGGTGGGAGCTGGAGCTGGAGAAGGCACTCTCCAGTGTCAGGCTGCTGGGACGTCACGGTACAGTACCGATCGTCACCGGGTGGGAGCTGGAGCTGGAGAAGGCACTCTCCAGTGTCAGGCTGCTGGGACGTCACGGTACAGTACCGATCGTCACCGGGCGGGAGCTGGAGCTGGAGAAGGCACTCTCCAGTGTCAGGCTGCTGGGACGTCACGGTACAGTACCGATCGTCACCGGGCGGGAGCTGGAGCTGGAGAAGGCACTCTCCAGTCTCAGGCTGCTGGGACGTGGCGGTACAGTACCGATCGTCACCAGCCTAGACCTCAAGAAACGCTTCCCCCACAAAAAGAACTTACAGATAATCAGTTTTTGGATCAAGCAACATGTTCTAGACGTTTACAAAATTAATATTTATTACTGGACTTCTAAGGCCATGTTACTTCTTGATTAAAAGCTTAAGAAACATTGAAGTAGATTAAATTGTTTTCAGCACAGGATTCAAGGACATTTTACAGCATGAAGGAAAAAGTTCTCAAGTAGACTTTACAGAATCAAGAAAAAGTTCTCTGGACGTGGCTAAGCGTCTTTACCCCCACCTTCACTGCATTAAAAGCGTTCAACTGACACACAATTTTATATGCTGAACATGGACATAGTTTTGAACACTTTTACATTCGAAGTTAAAAAGTCAAACTATTTCATCGGGGACAACGGGGACTTGATGCCTGATTACCTAGCATCTAAAAAAGTTTAAAACTGCATAGAACACTTTCAAGTGCGTGTCACGTGAACACTTTCACTTTCCATGCTCACGCTGCTACCACCGCGACGGACAGCTCTCGTATCTAGTGTCGTCGCTTTCCGTCAATATGATGCAGAACGTTCTACTCATTTGGGCCCGTCATCACACACACACACACACACACACACAGCCAACCCCTTTTCAACCACCCCCTCTCGCCTCCTTCGCCCTCCCCCCTCTCCGCAGCACCGAGGCTTCCACAGCTTTGTGCATAGTCACTCCAATAAAACGACGAACGTATCGTCCAGTAAATTGCGCCGTTGGCCGGGGCATTGTCACGCGCGTGAATGTGTGCGCGTGTGTGTGCGCGTGTGTGTGTGCGTGTGTGCGCGTGTGTGTGCGTGTGTGTGTGCGTGCGCGCGGCGCCGAGACTGAGTTGAGTTACGTGTTGCTCAACTGTCATGACGACCACTTCCGCTCACATCTCCCAGCCTCTCACAGTGCTCTTGTCCCTGCGCACCAAGAAAAAAAAATCTGCCTGGCTCTAAACAGTTGTGTAATGCTACCAACATGATCCCGGCACTAATTGATTTCGTTCTCACTTTTAAGATTTCCTTAGCAAGTCATTAAAATATTTTTGCCCAGCTAAGAATGTTTAGTTCTTGGAGTAAAAAAGGCAGCAAAGCTTTGGCCTGAGGACGAAGCGTTTTAGTGCCCGGCGATATTTTTAGCAGATGATACGTTTCATCAGTCTGTCCGGTGGTCCTACGGACAGAACATGTCCTCATCCTCCTCGCGTAGCGCGTCGCACACTGCTCACCCAAGCCGCCGCTTGCGCCTCGCCAACCAAAGATTTCACTTGATCTTTTTAAAAGCAAATAAAAAAAATACGATTTCAGGAAATCCTGGTAGGCACGAAGTTAATTAATGTTTTTGTTTCACTAAATTCTTCGGTTGAAGATGGTTTATATAGAAATTTACTTTAAAAATTCTAGCCTTACGGTCATGTTCATGAATTTCTTTTATCTTAAGGTCACTAGCTCAGCGGATCACATGCCAAATTTCAGCTTTCTAGCTGAAACGATTTAGAAGTTAGTCTCTCAGTAAAAATCGTCCGATCAGTTTGATTTTTGAACTGTAGGCTCGTTGTGCAATGGGCATTCGAACACTGCTTTTACAATTTTATTCTAACATGTCGTTCGAAATTTTATTTTTTGAACTACTGTGCATGAGTAGAATCAACAAGTCCCCGGCCCCGCCGGTCCTCCTCCCCTGCGCGCCGCGCCGAGGGGTCGAGCAGCCGCGACAATGGCGACTCGGCTCGGCTCCCCTTTCCACGCTGTTTTCCCGAGACAAGTCGAGTATTACCATAGAAACAGAGATTTTAGATCGAAATTTCTCAAAATTGGCCACCAACTTTGGTCTGTCATTTCAGCAGTGAACTAAGGAGATCGAGTTCTACTTCTCTGCCAAATCTTATCAAAATCCTATAGAAAAATCAGGATTTAGGTAAGGGGCCGTGCTAATAAAAATCGGATCCTGAGACAAAACCATAAGGCTACTTCGTGCCTAAAAATTAAAGGGCGCAGGTGGGACGAGACGACGCGACGGAAGAGAGAAACAAGGAGAAAGTAAAAACAAAATTGACTTCAGTTAAATTTTTTAACGACTTTCTTTTGCGGGACCAGTGGTAGCAAAGAGGCCAACGAACATCCCTGCTACCTGCATGACATGACCCTGCATCCACTCTCGTGAGTGTGTGAGTCTGTGTGTGAGAGGGGGGAGGGGGCAAACACACACACACGGCACCAGCCGGCCAACACCGCCGCAAAAGTTTTTCACTCTCGCGAATTACAGCCCATAAACAAACTTAATTGCGTTTTTTCTAACAACACATCTCCGCTCCAACCTAACTGCCATTACCACAAGGCGCCCCTTTGCGGGATGCAACCAACAGCTCCGGCTGTGGATGGGGGGCGGGCAGTAGCAGGTGCGGCAAAAGGGAGATATCGTGGCGCAAACACTCTCCACACTATCGAAATAACAATCGACCAACCACCAGCCAGCCACGCCGTCCCAGGAGCAGGCCGCTCCGCCCCACCCCGCCCCACCCCGCCCCACCCCGGCCCACCCCGGCCCACCCCGGCCCACCCCGCCCCAGCCAGCCCCACCCCACCACATCCCACCCCCAACCCGCCAAGCCAAAGCCGGCGGCAGTGGTAGCGGCATTAGGTTTGTGCCGAAGTATTCCATTTCGAGTCGCTACCCCTCCCTCCACCCCCGGCCCTGCCGCCTGCGCACCATAGACTCTCCCCTCTGACGCTCTCCACCCGCCTCCCTCCCCCTGGGGCTGAAAGGCTGAGAAAAGGGGAGGGAGGGGGCGCGCCGGGTTGGAAACCGTAACTTTATATTTCTCTTGGCGCGCTGCTCGTTGCGGGGTGCAGTTGGTCACGTGGCCGCTTTGGCCGTCCCATCCCCGGCGGCTCCGGCTGGCTGGTCCTGGCACAGGGCCCCGCACGCCCCGCCGGGCAGGCCGCGCGGCGCGCCCCGAGCAGGACATGCAGACACCTCCCCGGCCACAGAGGAAATGTCACATACCTCACAGCGCGCTCCCCCAAAACTGATTTTTGGACCTCGTTATTAGTGGTCGCAGCATCCTCTTCGCGAAGAGATTCGACCGCGAGGTGGGAACAACTCTGAATTTTGATGTAAAGATTTTGTAATGTTTTTGTGAATTTTCGTGAATTTTTGCTTGAACTGTAAGTTGTTTTTATTTTTTTAGAATTTTTATGATTTTTCCTGATTTTTCTAAATTACGGGGTGTACAAAAATTTCAGAGTTATTCCCCCTCGGATTCAACACAATTATTTTTCCCTCACGTTTATTTATTATCAAAGATAAAGTAATTTATTGGCATATAAACCTCATGCAGAATTCCTGTATATACACTCTCCACAAATGTTATTTTAAATGATTTAAGATCAACAGCCAGTCCTCGCGTAAATTTATAGATAACTGAGTTGTAGTGCACGCAAATCGATGCGGGGGAGGAGGGGGGGGGGTTCATATAGGTAATGTTAAACAATGATGGACGGGCGTTGAGATATTAGATATTGCAGCAGTCGAGGTAAACACCACAGCTTCCCCCCCTCCCCCTCTTTCTCCCCTCCCGAACCGCAGGCGCGCGGACACACCTATATCGCATTCGGCCATGTATTTTTAGGGTCATGTTCGGAGGAGCGATGAGAATGGAAAGACGGGGAAGAGCGGAAAGGAGAGGGGGACTGAAGGCAGTTTAGTATTCAATTTCTCCCCCCCACTCACCTCCCCGGGGCTGCTCACGGTACAGCCAGCTCGCGGAGAGAAGCCAGCGACAGCCGAACAGCCCAACGCAACGCACGCTATTGAATACCGATTGAAGGGTCAGAGGAAGATTTTTTTTTTTTTTTTGCGCCCCCACTCCCTACACACGCGTGCGTGAAGTGAGCAGACGCGCGCATGTTTTCTTGTTTTCATTCATATTTTTGTCTGCGTGGAGTGTTAAGCAGTAACAAGGTTCTGAACAAACGCACGAAGAAAATGTTCAAAAAGTTAAAGTGAGCTCAATACAAAGTTCGAAATTTAATCCCACACACACACACACACAAAAGTGAGCGCAAACGAGAACTACTATCAGCTGGTTAGTTGTCTGGAATTCCCTCCGCTCACTCCCAGAAAATGATATTTTTTCCCCAATCTGTTTAGTTGGTTTAGTCCGGTTGATGCACGTGCTCACACACGGCCCCCTATCCCACTAGCACACACACACACACACAGCGCTTAGGGGAGCGCACACAAACCCTTCCGGCGAGAGGGTGAGAGGGGGTGGAGGGGGGCCGCAGCGACAAAGCCCCGCCGGCGTTGAGACCTTAATCAGCTCTCGGGGCTGAGCCGCGCCGAGAAGTGTCATACAACGTCGAGATCGCATAACTTGTGCCGTCCTGCCCCTTCTCCTGCGCGTCGCCTCGTCGAGGGCGGGAGACCAGTCAGCAGCGGTGGAAGCACCCGAACAGGTGTGATGATTAGCAGAGAGAGAGAGAGAGAGAGAGAGAGAGAGAGAGAGAGAGAGAGAGAGAGAGAGAGAAGGATGGAGGGTGAGAAAAGTGGAGTGAACTAGCTAGAGGCAGGGATGGGGCGCGGGGAGGACAAAGTTTTCTCACTGCAAACAGAACAAGTTTGACAGCCGGCAGCAGGCAGCAGCATTGAGGACAAGCAGGTCAGGACCGCCGCCAACCATGCCATACCATCCAATCAGCGGTAAGAGGACGCGGCAGTGTGGGGGGCGGTGCCTTCCGCGTGTAAGAGACGCAACCGCTGCACCCGCGAACATCAACATGAGGCCCCTTCCCCTACTCTCTCTCTCTCTCTCTCTCTCTCTCTCTCTCTCTCTCTCTCTCTCTCTCTCTCACACACACACACACACACACACACGCACGCACGCACGCACACACACACACACACACACGCGCGCGCGCGCGCGCGCGCCGTTATAGCGGATGCTTTGGACGCCGCGCATGTCCTGGCAAGTGCGCAAGCTGACACGAACACGCGGGCGGGCAGGCAGGCAGGCAGGCAGGCAGGCAGGCAGGCAGGCAGGCAGGCAGGCAGGCAGACAGGCAGGCAGGCAGGCAGGCAGGCAGGCAGGGAGGCAGGCAGGCAGGCAGGCAGGCAGGCAGGCAGGCAGGCAGGCAGGCAGGCAGGCAGGGAGGCAGGCAGGCAGGCAGGCAGGCAGGCAGGCAGGCAGGCAGGCAGGCAGGCAGGCAGATACACGCGACTCGCTACCTTCGCAAGCCAGGCCAGCCCAGCCGAGTGAAGCGAGGCGGGGTGGGGTGCGGGCGCGGCAAAGTGGCCGCAGACTCGACGTGTGAGCGGTGAGTGGTGGCAGTGGACGTAAAATTATTCACACGGCTGCTCAAAGAACATTCAAGCCGTTATTTTTTTTAAGTTTTTAGATTCCTTGCAGATGCGGCTCCTCGTCGTTTAACCCCCGCTCGCCCGCTGGTACTACGCGTCCCTAACAATGAGAGGGTAGAGTGCCTTAAGTAGAAAGAGGGAGAGAGATAGAGAAAGTGACGGGGGGGGGGGGGGCAGAGGGAGAGGAGTGTATGTGCTGGCGAACAAGAGGGGGAGCAGAGAGTATGGGCAGCGGAGGCGAAGCGGAGGGCACAGGAATGGGAGCGCGGAACTTAACCTCTCAGGGTCCTGACACCCGGGCTCTTAAACTTGCTCAGGTTACGTGTGCAGCCTCTTCTGTGAATCTCTCCTCCCCTCTCTCGCCTCCTCTCCTTCTCTTACACACATGCACATACGTGAACTCTCTCTCTCTCTCTCTCTCTCTCTCTCTCTCTCTCTCTCTCTCTCTCTCTCTCTCTCTCTCTCTCTGTGTGTCTCTCTCTCTCTCTCTCACGTCCGAAGTTACCGTCGTCACACCACTCTCCCGCGCCCGACGCCGGCGCCTTAAAGCTCGGCTCGGGTGAAGTACTTGGAGTCACCACGGCCGCGCGCACCACCGAGCCCTCAAATCACAAGGACTTTATTCCGTTCGGATTTTTGCGCTGCTTCACAGCCGCATTCAATTTGTTTGCTGCGAACCACGGGGGGTTTGAGATTAAGCGTTATCACTAATATCGTGCTACGTGTAAGTCGAAGTCAAACTACCACCTCGGCTCCACTCGAACTGCGGCGCTACCTGGCTGCCGCCTACCTGCGAGGCGGGGGCCGGGAAATAAATGCCGTGCCCGAACTGCGGCGCACCGGGAGGGCGGGGGAGATCTGCTTGAACTGCGGCGCGGACAATAGGGGGCCGGCCCGACCCCTCTTGAACTGCGGCGCAGAGTGCGATGGGTTGCATACCCAGCCCGGGTTAGGTTAGGGTAGGTTGTGTTAGGTTAGGTTAGGCGAGTTTGCTTATTTTCAGGGGTTTCGTGGGACAAATTGTCTACCTTCCTCAGGGGTCGATGTGGGAAGCCTTTCTTCCCCTCCCAGCAGTCCGAACTCTGTGCTGCTCTTCAACCCAGGTGGAAAAGTGAGTCCCGCCCGGGATGCGAACCCACTACCAAGACTCGATGCCGGACCAGCTAACACTTTAGCGCGCTCGGCTGCCAGTGACCATATTAAAATTAGTCTGAACTCTGTGCTGATCTTCACACGCAGGTGGGAAAGCATTGAAAAACATTGAGTCCCGGCCGGGAACGAATCCACGGCCGAAACTCGCAACGACTTGGGGCCCTCGCCTGCGACGTGCTCCTTTATTGCGGGCTGGGTATGCAACCCATCGCACTCTGCACCACAGTTCAAGCGGGGTCGGGCCGGCCCGCCGGCCCCCTCTCTACCGCGCCGCAGTTCAAACAGATCTTCCCCGCCCGCCCGGTGCGCCGCAGTTCGGGCACGGCATTTATTTCCCGGCCCCCGCCTTGCAGGTAGAGGGCAGCCAGGTAGCGCCGCAGTTCGAGTTGAGCCACCACCTCGACGGCTGGCTACGTGTGGCTGTATCTGCTTATGGTACCTTAGTAACCATGATGTAAGATCAAAAACGGGGAAGAAAGAAAGAAGCACACAGAAAATTCGCAGACCTCGGCGACGGCTCGGACGACTCTCGGGTGTCTCCCCCAGAGGTAGGCTCCACGCCGCTGGTCTGGGGGTGTCAGCCGGGTGTCCGGTGAGCGCTTGGCCCCTCGCCACGGAGCATTAGCCCTCCCCTCCAACCTCCCGCCATCAGCATTTACTTCACTTCCAGAGACGCCCATTGTCGTCCAATTTGTAAATGGTGCCTTTCCCCGCACCGCGTTTGCCGGCGTCGCCGATCACATTTATTCTGCTTATGCCTCAGTTTTGCGGTCGCTTTTTTTCCGTCTCCCATCTTTTTCTTTCTTTTGTGACCCGCTTGTTTCCTTCCGCCGTCTGATTTATATTGCTTTTAACACACGGGCGGACCTTTTTTACTTCTTTTTTTTTCTTTCCCCAGATCTAGGTTGCATGCTTTGCATGAGCGTCTTGCCGTGAACTGCGGACCCCTATGCGGGTATATTGAAAACAAAAGCGGAAAGGCGGACAAATCGATATCGAGAGCAGAGAGGTAAAAAGAGTGGACGAAAATCGAAGCACAAACCAAACAAACTTAGAGTTCAAGGCAAACACCCATGTTACATGCTGCACCGCCATTCACCGAGGGGTGAAAAAAAAATCCTCCGAGCAAAGTGTTTAGCTCTTGAGCAAAAAATTTACCTTAATCCTTTTAGCTGTGCTGCTAATTTTTCGTTCCTACAGCCAAGTTCTTAGCTCGGGTGCTAAATTAGCCCTGTTACGTCACTAATACCGAACTGAATGTTATTTTTTTTTGGCGTGTGCACATTTGCACAAATCGCTACACTGGGAGGAATTTCCAAGACATTTCCAGCAGAAGAAAATTCGTGGAGATACTGGGTGATTACTGAGTGAGTACCAGTAACAACCGAGTGATTAGCAGTAGTTACCAGAGATTTCAAAGGATTACCGCGGTTTACCAACACTTGATTATCCCCGTTGGACACTACTTGCCCTTCAGGCTTCCACAGCCCCCCCCCCCCTTCCCCCTTTTCCCCGCGCACACGCACATACCTATTAACGTTCAAAATGGGGAAATGAAAGAATGGCGCAGGAGGTCGGAAGGGGGATGGGCTACGGCCACAGGACTTCTACAGCGTGGTGCTTTACAGAAAAGAGAGAAGAAAAGGAAGGAATAAGTGATAACGAAAAGGGGCGCGCACCGGCTAAAGAGGGGAAAGCCTGGGTGAGTGAGAGAGAGCGAGAGAGGGAGGGGGAAGAAGGATTTAGAGCGAAGAGAGAGAGAGAGAGGGGGGAGGAGGCTAACAACCAAGAGAGTACGTGGATGTTACGGCGGCTGGTGCAGAGCTAGCGCACGTGGGTGGGGCCTGCCTACAGTCCCGCTCCGCCACTCCACGCCCCGCCCCGCCACGCCACGCCACGCCCCACCACGCCTCGCCTTGCTCCGCAATGGCTGCATGGCTGGGAAGGGGTTTTCGAGGTTAGGATCGTTATGATTCGTGAGCGTTATTACGCGGAGAACTCCGGCGCAGCGGGAGAGTGGAGCCGGGGCGGGGCGGGGCGGGGCGGGGCGGGGCGGGGCGGGGCGGGGCGGGGCGGGCCACACTCCACGAGCGACGCATACCACTCCCACTCGCTCCGCACACCTCTGGGCCACTCCGCGCGCTGCTCTCATTTTGCCAATCAGGATCACTCCGTGAAGCCGTAATAACGCTCTTGTTCGTCATTGTTCACTGAAAATGGAGGAGTCGCCTTTTTCGATCTTTGGAGAGCGACTTTTCTGTACCAAATTTGGATTCTCTTGGGAGAGTGACATGGATGTACATCACTCTATTAGAGTCACTTTGATGACTCTTTTTGAGTCAAATCATCAAATGTCACTCTTTTGGAGCGATTTAAAAAATTCCAGAAAAGACTCGATTTGAGTCGTTTTAGCGAAAGTCACTTTTACTGAGCGATGAAAAAATACTCCGCTCATTACGGGCGAGAAATGTGACTAGTACATTTCCAGTGTTAGCTTCCCTCCTCCGCCCCGCAATACCCTCCTCGTGCACATTTGATTTCTGAAAAGGTGTGATGTCATACCTTTTAGGATTTAGACTGATGAAGGAAAAACATTAAACTTGGCGGAAATCTTCCAATGGTTAGCTCAGCGCGAACACCATAAACTCGTGGTCGAATCAAACCTATAATGACCAGAATTCTTAAAATATTAAGAGCAGGGTCCCTCGCCCTGCACTCTTAATCTTCTACAAAGAATTTTTTCGTGTCATACAAAGAATTCTTTGCAAACATAAAGGAAGTCTCATTGTATTACCAACAACATTTTCTTTGTATCACAAACACTAGAAAGGTACTAGACACATTAATTTCTCGCCCGAAATGAGCTGAGTATTTTTTCATCGCTCTGTAAAAGTGACTTTCGCTAAAACGACTGAAATCGAGTATTTTCTGGAATTCTAAAAATCGCTCCGGAAGAGTGACATTTGATGATTTGACTCAAAAAGAGTCATCAAAGTGACTCTAATAGAACGATGTTCAGGCATGTCGCTCTCCCAGGAGCATGAAAATTTGGTACAGAAAAGTCGCTCTACTTCCAAGATCGAAAAAGGCGACTCCTCCATTTTCAGTGAAGATCTTTCCTTTGAATTACAAAGAAAATTTGGCTTTGTATTACGGTTGAACAGAATTCTTTGTAATTCAAGAACTTTCTTCGTAAGAAATTAAGAGCGCGAAACATATGTAGAATTTTTTTTTCTTTTGCCCTCCCCCCCCCCCCCCGGTCCTGGGTGAAGCGCTCCACTTTTCTGTTGCACACGCCACAGCGGGCGCCACCACACGACGCGTGGGGAGGAGGTAGGCCCGGGGCAAAGTCCGCGACCCCACTACAATAGACTACGCTTGAGCGAGTTGGCCCTTTTGTATGGGCGGAGGGGGAGGGGGGGGCGGCCACGATGGCTGCTGCTGCTGGTCGGGCGGGCTGCGACACGGAGGCGATCCGGACACACCACCGCCTCGAGGAACACACTCGGAGGCACTAAGAGTACAGCAGAACCGCTTGCTGCCCTCTGACGCGCCGTTCTCTGTCGGAAAATAAGAAAAAGGGAGTATCCCCTCTCTTACTCCGCGACGGAAAACCGAAAAGAGCGCACAGTGTGTGGACTTTCATAAACACCCTCGTACGGGTAGCACACATTCCACACTCCACAGGAAAGCCTCATACGGTCGATACAGCACAAACACGACTAGATCACGGGGAAGGAAGGGGAAACTACTCTACACCTCGTAATTCAGAAAAAAAAATTCGAAGAAACTTTTTAAAAATTAGCAAACATTTAGGTAATTTCAGAAAATTTCAAAAACCAACAGAAAAAATAGAAGAAAAAAAGGAAAATTCACGAAAATAAATTTCCAGAATTCCAGGAAAAACATAAGCAAAAATTCACTAAAAGTCGCGAAAAACTTCAAAAACTTCATAAAAATTTGTACTCCAAAATTCAGAGTTGTTCTTTCATCGACGCGGAGTCTTACAGCATCGAGAGGGACGAAAATCTAAATAATAAAGCGGAGAATGGGGGTGAAAACGATACTGGAACAGGGAAACGGCTCGCGGAGCGCGGCGCTGCCCGGCGCCCGATACCCGCCGCGGGGCGTTTACTGCTTCTATTACGACTTGACCAGGCAGGCGCTCTCCCGCGGCCGCTGCCATGGCGACCGGACGTCGCGCGCCACCCATCGGATACCGGAGATACCCTGTACTTGCTGCTGCCATGGGGGAAAAACAATCTGAATTTTGTTAGTATACAAAGTTTGTAAAGTTTCAAAAAATTTTGTGAATTTTCGTTGAATTTTTCACGAATTTCTTCTGGACTTTACCCAAACTTTTACTTTCTTCAGAATTTTTCAGAATTTTTCCGTTTTTCATTATTAAATGCATTTTTCTGGTTTTTTTTCTTAATTTTGAGGAGTACAAAAATTTCAGAGTCGTTTCCTCCTCGGCCCCTGCTCAAGTATATAGCACACAACCCTCGCAGCAGGCGCGAATACGTAATACGTGGCCGTTATTATAAGCGGCGGGAGGACTGCTTCGAAATAAGGTCACTAACGTTTATTTTTGGCAGTAGACTCTCGACCGCCGATTTCCCGCGCGATATGAAACGAGTGAGCGCCCAGGCCGGATCGGGCCTGGCTGGGCCGCTGGGCTGGGCCTCCTCTCCCTCTACTGGTCCTCTAATAATCCCCAAATCCCCGCCCCTCACACAGACACCAACACACCGACACAAAGCTCTCCACGCCGCCACTGTTATTAAAAATAAATACATAAAAAAAAAAAAAAAAAAAAAAAAAAAAAGAAAAACCACGGTATAAACGCGTACGTTCCTCTCCGTAAATTTGTTACCTAGTCCGGAGTGCAATTCTTTGCTATACGGAACGCACACCTTACAGGAAACAACGTCTGAATATATGTTGATAAAGGCTCGATGCAGCAAGCAATAAATAAGGACGCAGTTCGTACCTCAACGGTCGGACCGTCGCACGGACCGTAAGGCAAACCACAACTGCCGACGGCATTTCTTACAGTGGCCCTCGCACCAGGTGCAACACTAACACTCGGAAACGGAAAACAATCACATCAGCAGACCTCTCGCTACTCCTTTCCGCTTTCTGCTTATACTTATTCCTCGTCCAAATTCACCCCTGCCGCGGAAAATGCATAACTAGGTATTTGTCGCGGTATTTGTTTTGCAGATCAAAACACGCTGCAGCGAAAACAAGCTCGAGGCATAAGCTTCAGGGAGTCTAGAGAGGGCGACACCCACCCCACCTCGCCCCGCCCCACCCCACCCCTCAAGGGCCCGCCACGCCCCGCCACACACCTTCACTGATGGCGCCATCCTCCGCGAAGGGCTAACACAAAAAGGGGTGAGAGAACCAGAGAGAGAGAGAGAGAGAGAGAGAGAGAGAGAGAGAGAGAGAGAGAGAGAGAGAGAGAGAGAGAGAGAGAGAGAGAGAGATTTATGTAGCGCGGCCAGGAAATATTGAGACAAAGACAGCAGGCCCGGCTTGGGTCGGAGATATAGCTCCCGCAACCAAAAAAGGGATTCGACAGCTCGGCGCTCTCAGACACACATACACACGCATACTCTCTTACATACACATACATATACGCACACACACTCACAGGGGTGCGCTCGCACGATTCGGGTGCGGTAAGGCAAATAGAGCAAGCCCCAGGAAGGCCTCTCTCGTTGTTGTCGCTTTTTGAAACGGTCGGGGGGAGAAATGTATGGCCGGCGACCACTCCACTTTATTCGGACACTCTCGCACCCTTTTCCTGGTCATCGCTCTCTATCTATTTGCTCACTCTTTTTCTCTTCTATATCACTTTTTGTAAGACTGCGAAGCGGGACCTATAGGATCCGGATATTCGCCTTGCAAAACAACCTTGCCCTTTTTCCAACACATAGTGTAACGTGCTATTTTCAAGGGTTACGCGAGTGACCTGCCTGAGTAGCCGACTAGCATTTTGACTCGTCGATGGTAGAGTGGCGTGGCGGGCGTTTGGTTAATACTTAATGGGCGCTAGAGGATAAACCTCACCAAATAAACACACAATAACCAAGGAATCAAAGGCACACTCAAAATTTTGACTAATAAAAGCACACAAACAAGCTAAACTACCGAAGTAGAGGAAATATTATACGAGAATAGTTGCTGCTGTTGGTCAGGGAGACAAATTGATCAATAAATAATTACAGTATACGAGTAATTGATTTTGACGCCTCCTAGATAGGCAACCCATCTCACCTACGCCGGGAGGGCAGGCAACCCGGTCTTCACAATAGTTTGGAATAGCGCTACAAATCCTTCATTGTGTCGATATGCAACACATTTATGCTGATGCGATACTCGAGGGATGATTCTCCCGAGAATCTACACTCATTCGCGGCAAACGTCTCACCCACTCATTCACTCACTCACTCACTCACTCACTCACTCACTCACTCACTCACTCACTCACTCTCTCACTCTCTCACTCACTCACTCACTCACTCACTCACTCACTCACTCACTCACTCACTCACTCACTCACTCTCACTCCCACTCTCACTCCCACTCTCACTCCCACTCTCACTCCCACTCTCACTCCCACTCTCACTCCCACTCTGAATCTCACGCTCACGCTCACTCATATACTCATATACTCACATACTCTCTCTCTCTCACTCTCTCTCTCTCTCTCTCTCTCTCTCTCTCTCTCTCTCTCTCCCCCTCTCTCTCTCTCTCTCTCTCTCTCTCTCTCTGTTTTCTTTTGTTTTTAAATTTGTTGAGTCTCATTCCAACAGGCACAGCAGCAGCGGCGGCGGCGGGAACAGTGATTGAAGAAGCGTCCGCCTCCAGATGAATTGGAGCGGAGGAGGGGGAGGGCTGGGCTGGGCCGCGTGATGGACGACACCCGGGGAAAATTATGCGGCGGGGTCGGAGAGATCGGCGACCAGTGTGCTGACCGGTGTCATGTAACTGCGCCCACCGAGCCGCGCTGTTACGCTGGTCTTAACGAGGCTGGCATAGGCCGGGGCGTGGCGGGGCGTGGCGGGGCGTGGCGGGGCGTGGCGGGGCGTGGCGGGGCGGGGCGGGGCGTGGCTGCGCCTGCTCCTGGGAGGGGAGCGGCAGCAGCCGACATAAAAGTGTCGTTCCAGTCGACTGTTATGGCTCTTGTGGCCTCACTTCACTTCCCGGGGGCGTGGCGGCGCGGCCGGGGGTGGGGTGGGTTTAGGTGGGATGGGGTGGGGCGGGGCGGGGCGGGGCAGACTGGACAACATGCTGCTTCTTGGGGCTGCTCCTGCCCACCGTGAGGTAGGAGAGTGCGTGTGTGTGTGTGAGTGTGTGTGTGCGTAGAGTGAACGAGGGAAAAGAAAGATGGTGGTGATGGTGGGGGGGGGGGGGGGGAATGCGCGCGCGCAGTGCTGCGCGGGAGGGGTGGGGGTGGGGTCGGCGGTGGCGGCGGGTCTTTTCAGCTTACTTAAGCAGCTTTTCGCGCAGAGCGCGCCACCGTGGTGCTGTGCTGTGGGGGGGAGGACCGTAGGCGATGGGAATGGGACTATACACGCTGCTCTCTCTCTCTCTCTCTCTCTCTCTCTCTCTCTCTCTCTCTCTCTCTCTCCCTCCCTCCCTCCCCCGACGTGTGACTTATGCCATAAGTGAGGCCCGCCGCTGTTACCGAGCCGTCGGCAACACACGAAGTGTCTAATTAAAGTTAGGAGAAACGCAAGCCAAAACAAGCTCTGAGCCCAAAAACAAAATGCAATTATTTTTCCCCCATTATTTTTGTTGCTTATCTGAAGGGGCATCTTTTAATCCTGGAATTTTTGAAGTTTTTCGAAACCTCAGACGTACGCGCTTTCGACCAACAGCGGGCAAAAACGGCCTAAAGAGGTAGGCGTCGATGGGCGGGGGAAAAAAAAAGAACATATGCGAGAAAGTGTAAATTCTGACGCGTAACACACACACACATATGGCAGGGAGGGTACTATTGACGTCGAGTGTCACGCCACGCCCCGCCACGCCCCGCCACGTCAGCCAGCTGACATCCATATGAATTGATGCACGTGCGTGTCTCTTCCTTTTCCCTTTGCAATAAAAAAAGAATAGGAGCAGGGAATTCCCGGGTGAAGGGCCGCTCGGGGGTGGGGGGATGCACCTTCCTCTCCTCTCGGGGTCCGTCTGTGTACCCGGCTGTAGACCCATCCCATCCCGGGAGTGCGCCCGCTGCAACGGACGGGCTGGGCTGCTCCCCGCCCTCCACCACCACCACCAGCGCCGCCTCGTGTCTCAGGCGCGCAGTGAGATATTGAAGCTGCACCATCTGCAGCTGCACCATCTGCAGCGGCGACAGCTGCAGTGGAGAGGGAGAGGCGGGCGCAGGTCGAGTCCACGAGAGAGCTGCTCTCACCGTCCATCAAAAGTCAATGTCTGCGCGTGCGTTATTATATGTGTAAGCTCCCGAAAGCAAAAATGATATTACAAGCACTTCTTGAAAAAGGCTTGACATAAATATGACTCTCTGATCTCTTGAAATTTGCGTTGCGGCTCATCGGAGATCTGCGAAACTCTTGGCTCGCGTGTTTCAAAGGTCTCAAGTACCAGGGGCCAACGAAAAAAAAAATCTACCTTCAACACACACACACACAAAAAAAAAAATACGATTTTACGAAATCCTAATAGGCACGAAGTACGTTAATGTTTTAGTTTCATAAAATACTTAGGCGTATGGTTTATGCGTGGAAGCATTGACGTCAAAATTTCCAGACTTTTGGATTATATTATTGAATTTATTTTATCTCACGGTTTGATCAGCGTCACTAGTATAGCGGATCCAATGCAAAAGTTGAGCTCTCTAGCTCAAACGATTTAGAAGTTAGTCTCTCAGTAAAAATTGTCCGATCAGCTTGATTTTTGAAGTAAGGGCGCGTAGTGCAACGAATATTAGAACACTGCTTTCACATTTTTTTGTTTATTCTTCCAAAAGATATTTTAGAACTACTGTACATGAGTTGAATCAACAGCCCCCCCCCCCCCTTCCCCAGTCACGGTCCTCCGGTCCTCCTCCCCTGCGCGCCGCGCAGAGGGGCAGCGAGGGGCCGAGCGGGCGAGTACCTGCGACAATGCCGATTCGGC
This sequence comes from Frankliniella fusca, assembly GCA_029379305.1. NCBI lineage: Eukaryota > Metazoa > Arthropoda > Insecta > Thysanoptera > Thripidae > Frankliniella > Frankliniella fusca. Next base: position 1,104,462 of record JAHWGI010001278.1, on the reverse strand, counting down.
TTGGCTCGCCTTCGGAACTGGCACTATTCGCAGTCAGCTGGAGGAGGAGGCGCCGCCGCCTTATAAACAGAACCGAGCGCGTTCGAGGTGGGAGTGCGCAGTCCTCCCTTCTATGGTTCTAGGCTGGGACCTCCACTCAACAGAAGAAGGCTGAGGGAGAGGCGCCGCCCCCTTCGACAAAACGGAGCGCGTTTGAGGTGGGAGTGCCCAGTCCTACCCCTGTCGTGGTTCTAGGCTGGCTGGGACCTGCACTCAACAAAACAAGGCCGATGGATCTGCGGCTCACGCGTCCACCTCGAGACTTAACTCGCGTCAAGGCTCCCTTAACGCACCAAGCGAATTAAACTATTCAGTTTCGCTGAATGAAATGTTACACAGCCGAAATGAATGAGAAAATAGCAGTTGTAGACCTGCAGAAATCGTTTTGTTAAGTTTCACGGAGGACGGAGGTTCAATACGAAGGAACAAAAGTTATTTACGCAAAAGATACTCGTAAATGTAAACCATTTCAAGAATTCTGCTCACCAGATTGAAGTCAAACTTACCAAAACGTTATCTGCAGGTATACAACAACTATTAACGCATTCAATTCGCCTTGTAAACGTTTATCGCTTGGGCAAGATCGGCTGCGGCCAGGAGCGGGCCATCGTCAAGAAATAAAAATATAAAATTCTAACGCTAACGCGACAAACGTCCCCCTTGGTTTGAACACTTACCTCAAAGTCAAAAAGAATTTAATAATATAAAGCCAGAACTATTGGTGATAGCCAAATCATGAATTTTATTCGCCAGACATCGGGCGCACATAATGTCGCCCAGCGGGCCAGCTGTCAACAACGCGCCTTGACAACCACTGAATCGAACCACCAGCCAAGAATTAAAGGGTTCTAGTTTCACATTTGCCACACACTTACCATTAAATGAAATAGAAATTAAAAATATTAGGTCAAAACTCTCTGTGAGAGCCCAAATCGTGAATTTTATCCGCCTCACATTTCCAGCACAAACATGGCGCCGAGCGGGCCAGCTATAAACAATGCCGCCTTGGTGTCCACTCAAACCAACCCAAAATATATTTTGCTAGTTTTATATTTACTAACGACGTAAAATGATGTTGCAGGCCTTTACCAAACAATTATGGGAGCCTCTACGCATTGACAGGAAACACAGAGGCAGACTAATTTTTATCTGTGACTGAAAACATGAATTGAGGACTGACTCTGAGGTTGGCGATCTGTTATTTTTTCGGTAAAAATGAAGTAGGTTTCGAAAGGGCGGTACGGTGGTCACGTGCGAATTTCAGTGGTGTCATCTCTTTCTGGCGCAGTTAACTGAAGCAGAGCTTTGTTTGAACGCAGACTTTGGAGGTTTCTCTTTCGCTCCGCTGACGAGTCGAGCAACCAGAACTTCAAATCAAATTTCCAAAATTTCTGTAAGAGCGATTTTGATAAAACTTCGAAATTGAAATAAGAATATACAATTCTATAACTGCTGTAAATTTTATCAAAATCCCTTGGGCCAGATTCATTTGTCCCATAGGGGTAATGTAAAACAACTGACTAACGTTTCGACTGATTTTAAAAGGCAACTTCGTTGCCTAAAAAAAGGGGGGGGGGGGGGAGGAAAGAAAAACTGTTAAACTTATTTGTTGCAATACGAGTTACGGCACGATGGTAATCTAATTACACGTACCAAAAACTGAAATTAGAATAAAGAAATAGATAAAAAAATAAAAATGATGAAAAGGAGGCTGAACGTGTAATCCCGTCAAAGAGTGCCACCGCCCGCGCCGCCGCGTCCGATATAATCGCGGCCCAAGGTCGCCGTCGCGCTGCCTAAGGCGATGAGGAGTCGGAAAGGGGAGGAGGGGGGGGGGGGGGGGTGAACAGCCCACCAAAGACGGCCGCCGTCTGTGCGGTAGGAGGCGCGGGAGACGCCCTGGCAGCTTTGACACATCGGGGCGGGGCGGTCAGAGGCTAACAGCGACACCGCCCGTGCCCGACTGCGCCATGCGGCCGTGGTTTCAGCCGCTATGAGCTATAGCGGGGCACACACACATCTTCTTCTGCCGCCACCTCCTCCTCCTCTCCTCGTTGCGTAGAGGAGGCGGTGGCGGCGCGGCCGCGTCGCCCGGCGGCCTTGTGGTTGTCACGTCCAAATGGGACTCGGGAAAAGGGGTCACTACCACTTCCACCACACCACACTGCGGGGCCGGGAGCAGGCTAGCACACACAGAATAGTCGGGACGCGCGCGCGAGTGGTAGAGTTGTAGGCGGAGGGGTGAGCGGAGAGGGGGGGGGACGGGAGGGGAACCTCCAAAACTGCTGGAGCAGGGCCATACAGCGCAGCATCCAAATCACTTACGCGACCCCGCCGCCTCGCCCCGCCCTTGCCCCGCCTCGCGATGGTCGTTGCTCGCTCGCTCACTCGCTCGCTCACTCGCTCGCTCGCCCTGCCCGCGCGCTGTCTCTCTCGCTCTGCTTGCTCCCGCGTGCACCGCAAGAGAGAAAGGTTATATACGGCGCCCCTCGCCACGAGAGCGCGACACAAGCAGCGCGCAAACAAGACGGAGCGACCCCGCGGCACCGCCCGGTTCTCACGCAGCCGCACAACAAAACTCACGGACCTCTCGAAAATTTAGAAGCAATAAACGGCTCATAGAGATATCAGTGCTGCAGGACAGAGAGAAAAATCAACTCTGGATTTTGCGCGGAATTTTGGTATCCAGGTCTTGTGAATTTTCGTGAACTTTTAAGAATTTTTGGACGAATTTTATGAAATTTTTGCAGGAAGTTCTCCAAAACATTTATGAATTATTCAGAACATTTCTAAATTTCTTTGAATTTTTATAATTAATTCTGAATACCTCTTAATTTTTTTCCGAATTTTTCTCCATTTTCCTGAATTACGAGGTGTACAAAAATATCAGAGAGTTGTTATCCCCCCTTGACTACAAAGTGCACGCGTCCCTGCGATGTGAAAAATATTAACGTTGCTATGACGCACATAATAGCAGAGAACTCCTTGCACTTCTGATGGGGAGGAAAATCCATATCTCTTTGACGTGCGGAACAGAGAGGTCCATGTTCCTTTTACTCTGGGTGCTAGACCGGGCAGCATCGCCAGCTCGTATTCCTTACTTTGTTTCCAGTGTCCGCCGGCCTCTATGGCCCCGCGGCGGCTCCGTGCCCAGAGGTCGAGGAAGCGTAGAATTCCCGTTCACTTGCCAAGTTTTTTCTATTATTTTTTACAGCTTGCAGCGCAGCCTGCATGGTGCGGCCAGTGGCATCCACGGACAATGTAGCAGAAAACGGCGCGGCGCGCGGACCAGACATACCTGCAACAGAACACCCACACACACAAACATGAGCTCACCATAGAGTGGCGGTGGGAAGGGGTTGGAGCGAAACAAGCGAGTGAGGGATGGCAGGGTGAGGCTGTTTGACTTTGTGAACAGGGCAATTGTCGCGCCTGCAGCACCAAATTGCAGTCATGCGCACACTGTTAAAGGCTTGCGAACGTACGTTGCGAAGATTTTTCAAAGCTGCGCAATTGCCAAGTTCACTATATGAAAAAAATACTCATAAATTTACGACTTTTTTCGTAATCTGTGACTAAGATCCAGAGCTGTAAATTTACGACAGCAAATTCTCACTCGTCAAAGAAAACTAAGTCGACACACATGGTGTAAAAAAAATTACCGTAACAATACAACTGGATGTTGTATAACTTTACGACATTTATCGTGAAAATTTTCCCGTATAATCGCTTAGCGAATATTTTTCACAGTGTTTGCAAAGGACCATCTTCGTCAAAACTAGATCACAAACGCTCACTCGTTCACTATAACACTCACAGTCCGTGAAACTACCGCATCCGGCACTGGAAACCCCAATCGTGTGAGTTTTCACTCGCACATTCCAACCAGTTAAACCGCGTGACTTTTCTCGGGAATTTCACGCGCGTGAAGCAGCAGCAGCAGGGCTCGGTGCAAGCATGGAGGTGCGAGTAGGGTGCGACAATTACACGCTCGTGTCCCCAGCGCCGCGCTCATGGTCGCAATAAGCAGCAGCACGGCGTTCTTTACAGCTGCCGTGCAGAGCAGCACAACGTATTTCGTTACCGTCAGTCGACACCCCTACCCTCCTCCTCCCCGGAGCGTTAGTTACGTGTCGTTAGGCCCCGAGCCGTTGTCTCCCCCCTCCCCTGCCGTCCTCCTAACACTTTTACCTGTCCTCACCACCCGACCGCCCCCCCCCCTCCAACCCCCGCACCATCGCGGCCACCAGGAGGCTAAGGAGTTGCGACTAGTAGCAAGCGTGCATAACACTCTCCTCTCTGCTTGAGTTCCGTGCTCATGTAAGATAGGGGGGAAGGAGAGAGAGAGGGGGAGAGAGAAGGGGAGAGAGAGAGATAGAGAGAGGGAGAGAGAGAGGGGGAGAGAGAGAGAGAGAGAGAGAGAGAGAGAGAGAGAGAGAGAGAGAGAGAGAGAGAGAGAGAGAGAGAGAGAGAGACCGGGAGGCAGGGTGGAGCAGCGGCTTTGAGTAGGCTCGTGCGTGCGTTAGGGGTGCTGCGCGCGCAGGGCACGACGTCTGTTCACGTGTATACGTCCCACCGGCATTTACAGGACTGGTATATAAACTGTCGTCGTGGAGCTGAGCGACGCCCACCTCACCTCCCCCGGCCGCCAAGAAGGAGGAGGCAAAGTACGGGGCAGGATGGAGTCTTTCTCTCGCAACAGCTGCGCTGCCAACGCTGCTTAGCATCGGCGGTGTAGGGGTCGTCCGTAAACTACGTGCAATGGAGTAGGGGAGGGGTGCAAATGTCATGGGAGCTCGTCAGCCGCGAAAGGTTTGAATGCACCGTCATATGTGTGTCCAAGCTATATCCAAGTAATAAATGCGAATTCCCGTAAAAGGGGGGATTCATATATCATTGAACGGCCCCCGAAAACTCATTATCAAACTCAGAGAAAATAAAGACCTAAGATATAAGGAAAGAAAGAAAGAAAGAAAGAAAGAAAGAAAGAAAGAAAGAAAGAAAGAAAGAAAGAAAGAAAGAAAGAAAGTGAAAATTCGAAAATAAGAGAACTAATAAACAAAAAACCCGAGAAAAAACCTAAAGAGAAATGAAAAGTGTTAGCAATAATGAGAAAAAAAATAAAAATTTGTTGAAAAGCGACAGCAATTTTCATTATTCTCTTGATAAATCAAAACTAAAATCAAACAAAAAAAAAAAAAACAATCAAAATATATTCAGAAGTCAAAACAATTATTGTGTATCGTTCCCGTGCCACTGTCTATCGTGTCGTCACTTGCAGCCTTCTCTCTCTCACACACACATTATTCTCAGCCCTAAAAGCGCAATGCGAAACCATTCACCTCTCCGGGCCGGAGGCAGCGTCGCGGTGCCAAGACTTGGGACCGACCGTAAAATTTGATTACACAACTGTCAGCGCCCAGACACACTGCTGCCGCTGACACGCGTCCAGACGTCCCGCGCCGCCCCGCCAAGCTCCACTGTCTCTTCACTACTTTGCAAATTTCGGAATCCATTTGCCGCGCGAGTCTTGGGCAAACGCAGTGCTGCGAAACAGTGCGAGAGACACTAAGTGAGTTTCACTACAGGTAGCTGGAGCCAAGCTATAAGGCCCGCAGCAGCGTTTCATCGCTTGCGTTCTGTTTCTATCACTTCTACTTCTTCTTCTTCTTTTTTTTTGACCAGCTGGCGTAGCAAGGCGGGACTTGGCAAAGGCGGGTGAGGCGGCGGGGCGGGGTGGGGCGGGGCAGGGGGCAGGAGCGGGCAGGAGCGGCCGGCTACAGCCAACGTCCCCATTCAACATCAGCTTCCTGCGAACCAGCACGGACTGGACTCGCTTAACGGGGCCCTCTTTTACAGCTGGTACGTGAGCGCCCCCACCACGCCCACCCCTTCCTCTGCCCTGGCCTTATCCCCGCGCCTGCCGTCTTCCTCAGACCTCCCCCGATCCCTCCCCTCCCATTTCAGCAGGTCTGCAACCAGGTCGTACACTGTACTAACCCCGCGTCGACTGGAGCGATCGACCGAGAGAGAGAGAAGGAAAGAGAGGGCGAGAGCGATTTAGGTCGGGTGAGAGAGCGGCCGCGGGGTGGTAGGAGGTGCGGCTAACGCCTGAGAGAGCGAGGGAGAGAGATTTGGCGTGTGTTTAAGGTTGAACATCTTGATGCACTCGATGGAGTTCGAGTGCTCGCTGCAAACAATGCCGCGCTCCCTGCGGGTCCTGCGCTGGTCCTGCGGGCTGCTGCTGCTTATCTGCACCGGAGATGATAAGAGGGCTTTGTCGAGGTCCACTGCTGAATTTCCGACAATGACATATTCATTGCCGTGAGAGAGAGAGAGAGAGAGAGAGAGAGAGAGAGAGAGAGAGAGAGAGAGAGAGAGAGAGAGAGAGAGAGAGAGAGAGAGAGAGAGAAGGTCATTTTATTTTTTATCCGTGTATACAGTAGACCACAGAATCGCAGGGCAAACAGAGGCAAGCAGCAGGTCAGCCGTCCCGCAGCCCGTCCCGCCTGAAACGCGGCCTGAAAGCCTGCACGGAAAAACAAGATTCGCGTCTGAGCAAAAAGATGAAAAAATAAAAGAATGTATATATATGAAAAAGGTGTGCCGAGTGTTTCTTTGAATGCGTAACAGTGTTGCGTGTTGCGGGTTTGCCTACCCCATTCGCCCGTAAGGCGCCATGGCCACTACAGCGCTGGCGGGTGTATGCAATCCCGCAACACTAAGCATTCAAAGATACACCCGATAGCTTATTTTAGATGTATAGGCACAGTTAGTTTTTAAGCTACGGTGCTTATTTTCTAGCTACCCTACTATTTATTTTTTCATTGTTTTAAGTGTTTAACCGTGATGGTAATTTTTCACATCTAATTTCAGCTGCGCGATCAATTTTTTCCGTGTGTAGGCGACCGATAGACAGTGAGAAAATGCGTCAACGTGAAAAGGAACCACTCAACTTTTTGAAAAGCGTCTGGTTTATTATTCGTGTGAGTGACGTAGACAAAACAAAAGCAAAGTACGCTCTGAAAAGAAAATACGAGGAACACGTCGGTTTCGTACCGTACTCCGACCTTCGCTGTTATCGCACGCACGCACTCGCATGCGCGCGCGCGCGCACACACACACAGAGCTGTTCAATTCCTGCGAAATCGCATTCTATCCAATATAAAATCCAAATACGCAGTTTGTTTGGATGCAACTGTTTCTCTTTTGAATGAGCCTGCAGCGCGAGTTTACATCGCGCTTCAAGTTCCAACCAATGTGATATCATACGTTCACTAATGCGGCGGCTTTGAATTGCAGAATACGTCAGGCACATAAGCGGACACATTCTAGGTTAGTTTGACTTAGTAGAACTTTCAGTATAATCTCAACTTGCAGCAATCTTCTTGTGTACCAACACCAACGACGTGCATCTCCCCCCGAGCGTACTCAAACTCTCCCTCCCGTCTCTCTGTCTTCCTCTGTCTCCCTCTTGAACATTAATCAGGGTTAAGAGCGCAGCCCTCTCTCTCTTGATCACGGCCTCCTGGACGGGACCGGAAGCACCTCTCTGAACACGGCATGTTGCAGGGGAGCATATAAGGCGGCGGTGATCTTTATCCGCAAAGTTTCGCTCCGGCCGGCGATGACCCCGCCTTGCCCGGCCCCCCTGGCAAAAGTTTGGCCCCGCACGGTTTTGTGCGCGCGACATCCGAACTGGCAGGCGAAAGAATCGAAAGGAGCGAAAGCGAATATAAGAAAAGAGCTACATAAAAGTGAGGCAGAAAGGGGGAAAGGGTAAGTAAAGGAAGGGAGGTGGGGAGAAGGAGAGAGAGAGGAGGAGGGGAAGGGCCAGACAGACGCGAGTCTGAAAGCATGCAGGAGATACAGCAGCAGCAACTGCCACCTCAAATGCGGCGGCTGCGGTGGCAGGGGGCGTCGAAGGGGCGGGTCAGGGGGTGCGGCTGTAGAGTCGTAGGGGAGATTCTAGTGTTCACCCCGGCAGAAACTTTAGAGAGCATAAGCCGCGGGCCAGACCGGCTGCACGAAGGGGGGCCAGATTAAAAGAGACGAACACGGGCTGCAGACTTTTCTTTTATGAACGGAAAACAAAAGCGCAAAGAAATGGCGGTCCGCGGGCACGGTATAACACTGTTAAAGATATTTGCGGAGAGGAAACCTGTCCACTCCCAGAGTAAACGTTTGTGCGGCTACCCGTTCAACACGTTGCGAACTCAAGGTTAAAGTAAAACAAATTTCAATATTTTTTCTATTTTTTTTTTATATGTAATAAAAACTGTTTGTGAACAGATCGACGGTATATGTCAAAAGTCACATTATTGACTAATGCAAATGCACTCTGGTGTACAATTTAAGTGCCAAATTTCTCACTGGGTAGGATGCGACGAAACCACAGGGGATGTCACTAGGAGAGACAAAGTCCATAGGATAATATGTATATGTGTGTGTGGGGGGGACAAAACGAAAACAACGACGCAAACATCCCGGCTCGGCCCGTCGAGAAGCCAAACCAAATAATAATACAAACTCACTATGGTGGGGAAAAAAAATATGCGACGCAGACCAGCCAAAACAGAAATGCAATATTTACAAAAAAGACATGAATGAAATGATTTAAACTCACTTTGCAAAGGCATAATAATCATAGAAAATGATCTAAATTAAAGTGATTAGTCACACTAGATATGTCTGTTATGCGCTTTTCGGCCGTTGGCAGTTGGCAGCCCAGCCGCTGGGCCGGCACGGCCGTTTCTAATTGACCAGGGGAGACTATCGACAGAGTCCATCCATGACCGCAGTCTTCCCTCCGGTCTCACTGACCACCCCGCCACGCCACGCCACGCCACGCCACGCCACGCCACGCCACGCCACGCCACGCCACGCCCCACCCCGCCCTGGTCCTCCGGGAGACGACCGGCGTCCGGTCAGCGAGGCCGTGAGGGTCCCCGCGGGTGAGCTGCCGGGGACGGGACCGGCAGCACTCACAAAAGCGTTTTCTTGCCCCAAGGAAAGTAGACTTAGACACTATTATTTGCTGCGGCCGATGAAAAAATATTTACTTGGACCAATATAAAATACCTACAAATAAAAGAAATAATCTTACTTTTACTATTTTTTTTATTGTTGTGTAGTGTTGTCCTTACCTTTCGCCTTCTACTCTTGAAAAGAGCGTCCCACACCGCTCCACACAGCTAAGAAGACCTTACGAACAAGCGTTATTGTAAAGACTTGGTAAGCTTCGTAATTTGCGAAGCGTTTGTTCGTATTACAAACAAAATAGATTTTACCTTTCTCAGCGACTCACAAAGTAATTATTTTGTCAGTTGGATGAAACATCTCGCAATGGCGGCGAAGCTACCAAATACTTCGCAATTTCCAGGCTCTTTGATTCGCAATGAGATTTTTTTTGTTCCTTTTCTCACAGTTTTGACAGAGCGCACCTCTAGGGTAATACGATCAGTGCGCTGTCGCTACTTTGGCGTCCAATTACTGAGCACCCAAAACTTAACAGAGTAGCCCGCCCACGGCCATGCTGGGAAGTCACTTTCAACACAAAGCCGCCCGGCAAAAAAAAAAAGAGAGAAAAAAAGAAAAAAGTTAATAAAAAAAAAAACATAGGGCAGCCCCGCCGACATAGCACGCGGGCGGGCGGGTGCGGCGGCAGCGCGCTGCGCAGTCCGACCGCCAAACAGACAGACAGAGAGACAGACAAACTCTCCGTGTCGCGGCCGGACAAGAATTTCATTAACACACACCTGTGCCGAGGCCGTGCTGAGGCCGTGCCGAGGCCGTGGCGCCTCGCGAGCTGAGCCCAGCCAGCCGGCGCCTGATGAAGCTCGCGGGCCGGGGCGGGGCGGCGCGGGTTACGAAAAGGATTTGGTCGCTTGTTGCACGACACAGCAGTAGCAGCACTGCTCGCCTGATTCGGCTCGGCTCAGCTCGACATAAGGCTCGGCTCGGCAGCGGGTTCTGCTCGGCTCGGCTCGGCACGGCTCGTGCCAGGAATGTAATACACCCGAGGAGACACTGCACCACGCGACGCCGCTGTCGCCAAAAAGCCCAAGTCAGCAGCACCTCTCTCTCTCTCTCTCTCTCTCTCTCTCTCTCTCTCTCTCTCTCTCTCTCTCTCTCTCTCTCTCTCTCTCTCTCTCTCTCTCTCTCTCTCGCACCCAATCTCCCTTGTCCTTCTCCAGGATGTTCCTCCACATCGCGCCTGCTGCATTCTGCTCCGTGCGGCGGCGGCGGCTTCTGCTCGGAGCGCCCGTCGAGGCCGGGTTAGACTCGCCCGCCACACACTCGTGTCTCGCGGTTGCCTAACCATCAGGCGCCTCGGCGCGAAGAGCAGAGGAAAAGGATGGAAGTGTTTTCGCCGAAATGCTTTTATACTTAACTTATATACTGGTGCAAACGAAGCGAGCTCGGGGATGTGAGCGGGGCGCTGGGTCGGACATACATCAGAGCTGCAGAGTTGCAGATGACGGGTGGGTGGGTGGGTGGGTTGCGAGACTTGACGAGCCGAGTTCCTTCCTGGGCCATGCTGAGCTGAGCTGCTGTACTCAGCGAGGGTATCGTCGAAACTTCCCCGTCTCTTTTCCCAACGGCAAATATCATACCACCGTCCCGCAGACAGAACATGAATATGTCTCTCATCCCCACAGCTTCGTCGCGGAGCATCTTGCGCACTCTTAAAACAGTTCCATGGCAAAGGACTCGAATTCTCGTCCGAGGAGTGGATCACCTCAAAAAAATCACTTAGTGGCCCCCAAAAAATCATTTTAAAAATCACCCCCACAAAAAAAAGGCTGAAAAACCGAGAACAAGGCGAAAAAACTGATGACCAATGAAAAAAGTGAGGAATTATGTGAGGGAAAAAAAATCAAAATTTTGCAAAAAGTGGCGGAAAATTTGCATTATTCTTTTGAAAAGTCAAAAGAAAAATCAAAACTAGATATCAAATACATTTTTTAAAAAATCAAAAGCCCGATAAAAACATTGACACATCGTTCACGTATCTTGCTGTGTATTTCGGTCTCGACAAGAGTTCACGATGAGGTCTAACCAGCACAACGCAAGGCATTTTAAATCAGAAGGATCAGAGAGTTGCAAGCGGCTCTGACATCCGAAACCATGTGAAAGTGGACGTCAGCCAATAAGTTTAAAGGGTGGGCTGGCGGAGGGTCGAAGGTCGCGCCGCCCGCAGCATACGACTCCTCTGGGGCCCGGGCGGGGACCCTATAGGCGGAGGGAGGGACCGGCCCAGTCGGGCGGGATTACAGACTGCATGTCCGCCTCGCGGGCGTCCCCCGGGGACTCCGGGGCTCGGCCGCAGTTGTAGAGGGGCGTGCTCGTCCCCTCCTTACGCCCCTAAAGGCCCTCCCCGGGGAGGGGGTGTCGGTCTCCTCGACCCAGGCAGGCAGTGCACGCAGGCGGCAGCAGCTTATGGAAACGCACTTGTGAATGCGACAAAATATAATCGCATGTCACCGGATACAAAATATACTTTCATTGAAAATTTCATTGATGACAATAATCATCACATGAGCCACAACTCGAGGGGGGGGGGGTGGGGGGAAATCACCTCGAAAAATTATTGAACGGCCCCCAAAAATCATATAAGCTATTGAAAAAAAAATTTAAAAAAAACACGAGAAATGGGGGTAAAAGATCAAAATTTATCAAAGAGTGACAGAAATTTTTCTTGAAGAATAAAACAAAGAAAGATACAATAAAAAATTTGAAGTGAAAAAAATCATCGTACGCATTTTGTATGAGTTATCTCCCCTCGCCACAATTCGAGATCGCCTCGGATCGCCCGAATGTCTCGTTTGAAAAAGATTAAGCCTGATTTTCATACATAAATTCTTACGTAGATATTACATCTGCATGTGCGGCGAACTGTATGGACAAGTACATTCCCAATTATTGTTTGTACTGTAGGTACGGGGCAAAAAGGTAGAGCGAGGAAGAGGGACGAGAGGTAGGAGAGAACGAGAAACGCGGAGGACAAGGAAGAGGGGGTGGGAGAGGGAGAGCAGGAGCGAACGCAAACCGTGTGAAGCCGCGGGCCGCCCCGCCCCGCCGGGTCCCTCTTCTCGTTTCCTCCCCGTAATGCGACGCGTTTCCTGTTGCGTTGGCCTCGCGCCCCGCCCCGCCCCGCCCCACCCCACCCCACCCCGTCCTCTCACCGCCTGCTTAATGCTTCCGGCACTCAATACCTTAGCAGGCAGCAAAGTCGGCGGTGCGCGGCCCATTACACTCGACAGCCAGCCCGCCAGGCTGCGCCACGCCACGCCACGCCACGCCAACGCCCCGCCTTGCACTTGCGGTTTGAAAAGAACAAAAAGTAAAAGGGGCGCGCGTACCATGTTTTCTGTGGTGCGGGACGGGTTATGGGTGGCGTATGGGGTGGGATGGGGTGAGGTGGGGTGGGGCGTGATGGGGTGGGGTGGGGTGGGGTGGGGTGGGGTGGATTGGGCGGGGTGGGATGGGATGGGGTGGGGTGGGGTGGGGTGGGGTGGGGTGGGGTGGGGTGGGGTGGGGTGGGGTGGGGTGGATTGGGTGGGATGGGGTGGGGTGGGGTGGGGTGGGATGGGGTGGGGTGGGATGGGGTGGGGTGGGGTGGGTTGCGGTGGGGTGGGTTGCGGTGGGGTGGGGTGGGTTGCGGTGGGGTGGGGTCGGGTGGGGTGGGGTGGGGTGTGGCCGACCGGTCCGCTATGGTGCCGCTCCCGCGGAGACTCCGCTGGGCGGGGCGAGCAGTGTAATGGCGGTCCCGAGGGGCATAAAGCGAAAACTGAGGAGAAGAGATTTTTAAATGGGTGAATGAATGGGGAGGGAAGGAAGCCGAGTGAGGAGGCCCGGGGGGGGGGGGTCAGAAGTATAGCGGGGGCGGTGTAGGGGAGCCGCGGCAGGGAGCGTAAAATATGGACAGCGCCAAGAGGAGCGGCCCAGAGGGCGGCGCGGCGCGGAGCAGAGCGGGGCTGGAGTGGAGTGGAGGCGAGGCGTCCATCGGGATAATGCTTTTAGTTTGCGCATCCTCCCAGCCCGTGCTGGTGACCACCATGCCTCTGCTGCACTCCTGCAGCCACTCCTGCTGCATTACTCTCATGTCGCAGCCCTGCCGATGCTCTGCCGATTCTCTGCTCACTCTCCTGCTGCATTCCTCCTCTCCCTACAGCTCCTCCTCCCCTGCAGTGTTCTTCCCCCCTCCCCCTGCTACTCCCGCTGCCTTACTCTCATGTCGCAGCCCTGCCGATGCTCTGCCGATTCTCTGCTCACTCTCCTTCCGAATTTCCCCGCTCCTCTCCCCCTGCATTCCTCCTCTCCCTACAGCTACTGCTCCTCCCGTGCAGTACTCTTCCCGCCCAGCTACTTCCGCTGCATTACTCTCATGTCGCAGCCGTGTCGCACTGCTCTCCACCGCTGCCGGCGCGCGGCGTCTAGTTCACAGCCTTTGCTACGCTATGAAGCTCCAGGTCGGACAGGTGCCGTGTAGGTCGCGGTGTCCTGCTCTCCTCTCTCTAAACCTCCTCCCTCCCCCCCCCCCCCACTCCCCCACTCACCCGCCTCCCTCGCCCTCACACCCTCTGCGCTCGCACTTCTCGTCTAACATACTGTAATTCGACTAGTCGAGGCGGCGTCTCGTTACGGCTGTCCCTCTGTCCCCTCCTAGACGACGCCATAGCGTTCCTCTCTCTCTCTCTCTCTCTCTCTCTCTCTCTCTCTCTCTCTCTCTCTCTCTCTCTCTCTCTCTCTCCCTCCCTCCCTCCGCTTTCGGGTTTGTTTCAGAACGTGTCGCGCGGGAGGGGTTCGGATGTGGACCCGGGGGGTAGTCGAGGGGGAGGAGAGGACAGGGCGGTTGTCAAGCGCCGTTGCTTGGCGCTGCTGCGGCCTTCAAAAGCCACTGCTGTTCGGAACGCAGCTGAATTGGCAGTTTCCAAAGTAATTGAAACGCCCTTCTCCTCCCCCTCTCCCTTCCCACGCTGTTCCTTCTCCCAGCGGGCGGCACCAGCCTCAGCCTCTGACCCTTTTGCTTTTCTACCCCGGCGGGGCCCCCGAGGGGCCCGGGGGCGGCGGGGGGGCGGGCGGGGGGGCGGCGGGGGGGGCGGCGGGGGGGCGGCGGGGGGGCGGGGGGCGGGGGGGCGGCGGGGGGGCGCCAGGGGATGCCGGCCGGCAGTCCAGTCCAGGCGCCGCCAGCTGCGCTCAGCAGCTCGGCACCCTGGAACCTGCGGGGCGCGGCGGGCAAAGCCGTGACAGCCAACACACAGCGCGCCCCGCCCCGCCCCGCCTCGCCCCGCCCCGCCCCGCCCCGCCACGCCACTCGAGCTGCTGTTATTCAACGTCCTCTCGCTATATGGACAGCGGTCAGAACCCCAAGAGCAGAAAAAAAAAAAGAGAAGAAAAGTATATGTTGTGCGTTCCTGCTGCCCGTATATGTTTTCCACTTTATTTTAGACAGCATGAGAAAGCATAGTAAAAAATATAACTTTCTTTTTTTTACTGACTTGCATGAGACAATACAAGCAGACACAATTTTGCTTGACTGATAAAATAAAAAAATAAAATAAAAATCGGAAAAAACTTAAGAAAGCAGAGTGATCTATTATTTTTTTTTTACATTAATGATGTTTTATACAATTACTGCTGATAAGCTTACACGACTCGAAAAAAATAATCTGAGATAGAAATCCTGCCAACCTCAGAGGATCCGCGGGAGCGCGTCCACGGATTAGGCACTCCACTCCACTCCATCTACCGCCTGTTCTCTCTCTCGGGGAGCGGCGGCAGGCCCCCTCTTTCTTTCGTTTTTCTTGCTCCCTCTACGCCGATGCTCGGCTGCTGTTGATGACTCCGTCGCCCCATCACCATGATTGGACCTCGACCACGCGGTCCGGGGCGGGGTGCAGGGTGGAAAAGGGGAGGGGGGGTGGGGAGGGGGGAGGGGCGTTGCCTGTCAGCCCTGGACCACCACACCACCACCACCTCCCCCCTCCCCCCCCCCAATCCCCTCTCACCCCCAGCATAATAGACATCCGTCTCTATCCACAATCTTGCTGATTTGATGACAAAGTTTGAGTCCCGTCCCCCTGCTACGGCTCTAGCCCGGCCGTGGCGTGGCGCGGCGTGGCCGTCTGCTGCCCCTATCGGCCCACATCCGCTGCCGTCTCCGAGGTGTCGTCACGCTACTCGGACGCGCCCCTCCAACTCTCCGACGGCGGCGCCAGATCGTGCCAAAAGTCGGCGCGGGGGGAGGGGAGGGGGCAGAGCGAAGGGACGATAGGGCAAAAACATTCAGAGTATCGAGGAGGGGGGGGAGGGGGAGGGCGAGCAGAAACAAAAATCCTTTAGACGCGTGAGGGTGGGGAGGAAGGGGGGGGGGGGGGGGGGGGGTTGCGTACGTGTCTGTGAAAAACTACTGCTCGAGTCCCCGCACTCCACAGCAATGGGACAGTCGCGTCGACTGTCCCTCCAGCCAAAGGGGGAAACAACTGTGAGTTGTAATGTACAAATTTTGTGAATTTTCGAGAATTTTTGTGATTTTTTTTTTCAGAATCTTTGCTTGATTTTTCCAGAAAATTTTCTGTTTTTTTTTCTTTTTCTGAATTTTCATTTTTTCCCCCTGAATTTTACTTTTCGAGTTGTTTCCCCCTCGGACCGTCCTAACGACGAGCGGGACACGCTCGGAGTCTAAAGCCCGGAGTCGAAAGCCCGGAAAACCAGAGCCCGGTGTCCAGAGTCCAGAGCCCGAAATCCAGAGCCCAGAGTCCAGACAGACTACTCCAGAGCCCGGAACCCGAGGTGCAGAGCACGGAACGACGGGGCATTCACCGAGGCATTCACTCTTAAAATCTGTGACCCGAGTACTACGTCTATTACGCTGTATTACGATCCGAAAACTTACAGATTTGGCCAAAGTCAGGCAAAAACTGGCAAAAATAGCCTAAAACGACCCCAAAATGAGTGCAATGTGAAGAATTTTGCCCATTACGCTTCTATCACGCACACTATTACGCCTTTAATACGGATAGAGTGACCCGACTCCCCGACTAATACGCGAGTGCATGCCCCCTCGGCATGGAACGCGGACCGCGGAGCCCAAAGCCCGCCCCGGAGCTCAGAGCCCGGAGCCCTGAGTCCGGGCCCATAATCCCTGAATAGGACCGACATCCGCCAGACTGGCCGCACCCGCGTGACAAAGAAGGTCGCCAGCTTAAACAGTCACCACCTCTCACCCCCCCCCTCCAACTTCACGCCCCCCCCCCCCGCCCCCCTGACCTCTGCCGCTGTTCGTAATTAGAACGTGGCGCTCGGAAATAATTCGTTCCAGTGAATAGGTTGGCAGCGCAGCGTTCATATCCAGGGTAAAAAGTTTTCAAAGCGTTATTCGCGCGCGTCAAGAACCACACCGCTACGCTACAGGATAAGACCGCCGACCGATGACGGTTGAAGCAAGGGAGAGGGGGGATGAGGGGGTCACTTCGAAAAATCATTGTACAGCCCCCCTCCCCCTTAAAAAAAATCAATTAAAAAATCCAGACCACTGGAAAAAAAGTCAAAATAAAATCAAGAAGTTATAGAAAAATACGAAAAATAAAGAACAAACGAACAAAACCGAAAAATAAGGGAAATTAGTCAGAAAAATGTGAAAAGGACAAAAAAAAAAATTCTAATAGTTACAGAAGTTTTCATTCTTCTCTTAAAACTTCTAAACAATGATGAATAAAAATCAAAAGTCACAAAAATCATTGTGCACATTTTGAATGAGTGATGACCCCCCCCCCCCCCCCTCAATTTTCTCATCCTCCCCGAGGAGGGATTCAAGGGAGGCGAGAAAGCGCAAGAGGGTATTAGGGCACAGGAGAGAAACCGTAAGGAGAAGAGGGGGAGTGGCGGGTAGCAGCGGCGGCAGGTATAATAATTGACTTTTCGGGTCCCGCGGCCATATACACAGTCGCTAAGTTGCTACAATTTCCTCTGCCGGGGCGGCCCTGGCGGGCGCCAGGACCCCACCATAGGCAGGCAGGCAGGCCGGCCGGCCGCGCGCGCCGCCCAATATGCCACCCGGCCCGGGAGAGCCCCGCCCATAAGTCAGCAAACAAAGCCCTTTATTTCAGTGATCCAGTTTCCCGCCGCCCACCTTGCGCGGGTGGGTGTGGGTGGGTGGCGCAGATAGGGCTGCGGAGCGCGAAGGGGGGAGAAAAGGGGTGAAGATGTCCTCGTCCTCTGGAGTGCAGAGGGTATATAAGGGGGTGGGGGGGGAGGGTGAAGAGGACCGCTGGGAAGAGGTGTGCCTTCCCCGGAGCAGGCCCCCGGCCCGGAGCCAACCCCGCCGGAGCCGCGCCGCAGCGTCGTTGCCGGAGCCACCACGACGCCTCGGGCCTCGGGGCGGCGACCTTTCCATAAATTAGGGCAATTTCCGATGGTCAGCGGGGCGCGTCGCTCCACCCCTTCTGACCAGGGGGACGCTGCGGACCCGCCCCGCCCCGCTCCGCCCCGCTCCGCCCCGCCGAGCCGGGCTCCCCAGGGTCCTGCAGCACAGGCTTCCTGGTACAGGATGGCCCGCCCTGCACGACGCGCTAAAGACTTTCTCCCCGTTGCCGCGTTATCGAGGAGTTGCCCTGAACTAGAACGGACTTTCGTGAGTGCCAGTTCCCGCATTTACGTCGTGTGAAAACTTAAAAATAGAATAAAAATAAGAACAGAGAAGAAGGGAGTGCAGTCTGCGCGCCCCATATAATGTCACACAGTGCGAGACCAGGCGGGGAGGGGCGGCGCGGCGGCTGGTCTATGCAAGTGTTGCAGTATATAAGGCGCCCTTTGGCAGCGACCCTCGGGACCCCCGGGGGCCTCCCGGGGCCTCGCCTCCCATTTGAATATGCATTGGCCGCCTGGAGTGGGGCCAGCTTGTCACAAGTTCTTGGCCGCAAGCACTCGTGCGCGCGGGGGTCGGGCCCGGCCGGGTCCCCGGCCGCGCCGCCTAGAAGAAGTATATCCTCATTTACAGTGGGCGAAACTCGCGCGCGGGAGGCGGCGGCGTCGACGGCGGCGGGTGTTAGCACGATGGAGGGAAGAGAGGCAGGGGAGGTGGGAGAGTGCTGCTGCTGCTGCTGCTGCTGCTGCTGCTGCTGCTGCTGCTGCTGCTGCTGCTGCTGCTGCTGCCGATATCGGCTGTCCAGCGTATACAGTTTCAAAACAGGCCGTGAAACAACGGCGCAGCGTTCCATAATCCCTTCCTGCCCTCAACTCTCTCTCTCTCTCTCTCTCTCTCTCTCTCTCTCTCTCTCTCTCTCTCTCTCTCTCTCTCTCTCTCCCTCCCTCCCTCCCTCCTGTTTTCCTCCTAACGAACGTTTCGCCGCGCGAGTACAGGCGTGAGAGGCCGGCTGCTCCGGCTCTGATACACTCGACAGAGAGAGAGAGAGAGAGAGAGAGAGAGAGAGAGAGAGAGAGAGAGAGAAAGAGAGAAAGAGAGAAAGAGAGAGAGAATTTGAATTTGAATTTGAATTTATTGAGGGCTCATAAAAAGAGGCTGAAAAGCCCCGCTGCAATACAAGCCCGCTCTCAAATATATAACAATATAAATGATTTCAAAAAAACATTATAAGGCAAGAACACATAACAAGTTTAACACAGCAAACAATAAAAAAGACAATTTAGACTAGGTATCACATCTTAACTCTAATCAGTCTTTCCATAGAATTCCTAAAAGATGCTTCAGATTTATTCAAATGGTTATACAACTCAAAATCGTTCCAAATTTTGCATGATTGTATGAGGAATGATCGATGATATTTTTCAGTACGGTGAAGAGGTATCGACAGACACAAACTGCTGGATCTAGTATTTCTAGAGCTATGACTGGAGGCAAAAATATAATTACTATACAAGTACACTGGACTACGATACTTAATTATTTTACGGATGAGTACAGCAACTGCGACTATACGCCTTTTTTCCAAATTAAGGATGTTTAAACTTGTATAAAATGGAGTAATGTGATCAAAGCGCGATGAGCCGCAAATAAACCTTACAGCCGCATTTTGGAGTCTTTGTAACCTTTGATGATTTGTATCCGAAATGTCGGTAAAAAGCACAGAGGCATAATCAAGATGAGGCATCACAAGAGCTGAAACAATTAACTTTCTGACATTTGGAGGAATGAACGAGCAGCTGCGTCTGACTTGAGCCAATGTTGCTAATATCTTCTTGCTTATCAACATACAATGTTGAAACCAGCTTAGAGTGCAGTCAAAGGTTACACCCAGGTTATTAACAGTTTCAGAAAGAGGTATTACACATCCTTTGATTACTAATGGTGGTACAGGAGCAGCATTAAACATAGTAATGTAACGTTGGGAACCTATAACGATAGCTTGAGTTTTTGCGATATTTAACACTAAATTATGACCATTGCAGTAGTTTATGACATTGTTAACATTCATAGAAATTACATTAAGCTGTGAAGAAAAGTCATTAATAGGAAAGTGTACATACAGTTGTATGTCGTCAGCATACATATGGTAGGAACATTGGCTTAAAACATCGGGTAGGTCAAAGAGGTATATTAGGAATAGCAAGGGACCAAGAACACTTCCCTGCGGAACACCGGTTGTAATATTGGCCCATTCCGACACTTCTGTGTTGTTAATGAAGACTCTGTGCATTCGATTAGATAGGTAGGACCGAAACCATGCTATTGACGACTCATGAAAACCAAGATAATGTAGCTTGCTTAACAATAAATCATGGTGTACACAATCGAATGCTTTGGAAAGGTCAAGTAAAATTAACAGAGTTAAAAGACGTTGATCAATGCTGGATCTGATGTCATCCGTCACCTTGAGAAGAGCAGTCAGGGTACTATGTTTAGGCCGGAATCCAGATTGACAAGGGGTGAATAAGTTCTTTTGTACCAAGAGAGAGAGAGAGAGAGAGAGAGAGAGAGAGAGAGAGAGAGAGAGAGAGAGAGAGAGAGAGAGAGAGAGAGAGAGTGAGAGAGAGAGAGTGTCCGGTGTCCGTATAGCGCGCAAACGACCTACATTTGCTGTTGTTGTGTTTCGGCCGTCGGGTCGGGTCCACCCTGGTCGGCTCAAGAGTGCTTTCATTCCAAAGTGGGGGCGCGGCGAGGGCCTTTTAACCCTCCACGCCGCTGCGCCCTGCTGGCCCGAACCGATCCATTTATATCTATACCCGTCGGAGCGGCGCGCCGGCCCCCCGAGCGACACCGGCGCCCCGCCCCGCCCCGCCCCGCCCCGCCCCGCCCCGCCCCGCCCCGCCCTGGTCACCAGCGTGAAACATACATACATCCTGTCGCACTGCGCGCGGTGCGGCAGGCGCTGTACTGTGTTTCCGCCAGCGTGGCTACAAACTTTTTCACCCTTCTTTTTTAATGGCAAAGTTTTTTTTTTAATTTTAAGTTTCTTTCTCTGCGTTTTCCACACACGCTGTTTTTTTTTTTTTTTTCTCTCTTTCTCGCCTTGACCAGTGAAATGCGCAAGGCCGAACGGAAGCCACCACGCAACGATACACACAATGAGAAGTGACAGAGAGAGAGAGAGGGGAGAGAGACAGGAAAATAGGAGGGAGAAGGAAAGGAGTCAGAGGTATATATGGCAAAAAGGGAGCGCGATGTGGGCGGGGAGGGGTGACTTTCCCCCCAGCCCGTGAGCCCGCGCAGTAGTGGTGCAGGGGCACGGCGGCTGCTGCGCTGCTCTCGCGTGGAAGAACGCGATGGCGAATGAGCGGAAAGATAGCGCGCGCACGACGCGTCAAAAAGGGCTGAAATTGATGTTTAGGGCCCGTTATTGTTATTGCTATTATTATTTTATATTTATTTTCCTCCGCCTGCTGTGAGGATGGACGGCAAAGTGCGCGCCAAACAACAGTGACGACGCCCCCGTAAAAAAAAGGAGGAAAGAGCTAAAGCGAAGATAAGAAAAGCAACAAAATAACCTATATTTCCTCTTTGCCAGCATCAGCCGTAAGCACGCGCGCGCCTCACCCAAAATCATAACGGTAAAGGTAGGGCATAAATACGACACAAGCTGTTCCGTGTAATCCGCAAGGAGGAGAGTTCCAACGCAAGCAGACAGTAATTGAATTGTGTTCCATGAAACAATTATTTCACGAGACATATTATAAGCAAACCTCCGGCGATGAATTTCGTCGTCAGGAAACCTTTTCTTCCTTTTCCCTCGTACCTCCGCGGGGGAAAGAATGGGGGGCGTCTGTGAAGCCTCAGAGAGTAGCAGCTGGCAGGGCGAGGAGCCTCGCAGAAGACGTGAGAATAGCGGCGGCGCGCAAACAACGCGGCCCCGCGGCCCCACCCCGCGCCCCTACCCGCCCCGCCCCGCCCTACCCCGCCCCGCCCCGCCCCACCCCGCCCTGCCCCGCAGAGGTGTAGCAGCGGCAGCACCCATCCCCCGGGAGGCAAACACACAAAACACTTGTAGGGTGCGCGCACCACCGGCCCCATACGCACGGCCTACATGGCTTGTTCGTTGAAGGTGAGGCGGGAGGGCGGCGGCTTTAGACTTTGCAGGGGGGAAAATAAGTTCGATGATCACACGAAACTTCGCGTAATAGTCACCGCGACTAACTCAACTCAACGCGCGCCACCTCCCGCTGCCCGGCGACCTCTTCTAGGCATGCCATCAGTTCGAGGGATAGGGGGAAATAACTCTGAAATTTTCGTGCATCTAGAACTTCAGAAAAACTGAAGAGAAATGAAAAAAAAATCGGAGAAATTAAGAGAAATTCGGAAAAATTCAGAAAAATTTAGGAATATTCACAAAAATTTAGAAAAAATTGGGGGGAAAATTAAGCAAACATTGCCAAATATTCAACAAAAGTTCAGAAAAATCACCAAAAAATCACAAAATCTGTACGCCAAAATTCTTAGTTGTTTACCCCTCGCATCCGATACAAGCACACACATAAACACACACAGATGAAGCTCAGCCCCACCCCGATGTATCAACACGCGGAGCCCCTCGGCATATCTACCGCCTCCGCCACGCTATCACACCCCTCTCCCTCACTCAACCCCCGACCCGATTCCCGCAACACTCCATACCCTTCCCCAACGGCTCTACACTGACATATAAAGTGTCAGACGGGCAAACAACTGCAAGTGGCTACACATTTACTTGCATGTGTTTATATGAAGGCATTTGTAAAGTACACAGAGTTCAGCTGGCGGATGGAACAGTTTTTGTATATGAAACTTCAGCGTTGAGCCGCCAGTATGAAAGCGAAACTGCGCAATTCGCTAGTTCGACACTCTAAATTTCCTAATGTCGTGTTAAACACGTCCAAATACGCCTCACAGAACTAACCATTTTTCACCGCGTAGGCTTTTAGTTGTGAACAATTGCGAATGGCTCCCAGCCGAGGGGGAAACAATTGTGCAATTTTTATACACCGCATAATATAATAATGATAAAAATCATACTTTTTTGAAAAAAATCAGAATAACTTGGGAAAATTCAGAGAAATTAACGAATAGTCGAGAAAATTCTAAAAGAAAAATAATGGAAAATTTCAAGCAAAACCATCAGATAAAAATAGACACCAAAAAAGTACACCAAAATTCGGAATTGTTTCCCCCTCGTAGACAGCGTAACAGTAAGGGATGCGAGTGGAACCTAGCAGCTCATTTTCTTTTTGTTCTCTCCCTCTCTCCCTCTCCCTCTGGTGTCTCGGGGGGAGCAGCCGTGCGTGCGCGGATGTTTCTTTTCCTCTTCCGGCCGCCTCGACCGGACAGGTGTCCCGGGAGTGTTGTTGTTTGGGGCCTAACCGCCGCACCGGCCCCGCCGCCCCGCCGCCTCTCCCCGAAACCTATCGCAACCTTCATCAGAAGCCACAATGGCGTCGGGGCTGTGCGGGAGACGCACACACAAAAGCTACACGCAGGCCATCACACACACATACACACGCGTGCGCGCGCGCAATCCGACCGCACTCTTTCTCCCTCTCTCTAAATCGAGCTCTCTTTTCCCACTCGCACTAAGTCGCGCGCGGCGTTCTCTTCCTCGCTCTCACGAAATCGCTCTCCCTTTCTCGTTCTCAACCCCCCCCCCCCTAAATCTCTCTCTCTCACTCGCTCACTCTTAATCGCGCTCTCTTTCCCCCTCTTTGCTCTCCTCTTTAGTAGGGCACAGTGCGCCCCCTGAATAACATCCCACGAGAGACCCACTGTGTGCGTGTGTGTGTGTATCCGCTGCAGTCGTTGCGGGTATGCCTGTGCCACGGCGTGTATCATACTCATTCCATCTTACCCTCTCCCTCCCTTTTCCCTAGAGATGTCTGCTTATACTCCCAAACATCACGCGGATCACAATGAATCCGTTATTGAACAGATCCGCGCAGTTTATTTTCGAAGCGCGACGTGATGCTACACTGCCGCAGGCGGTGCTTCACTGTAGCTGAAAGTGAAATTCCTCCTCGTCAGCTTTTATTAGCGAGGGACTTGGAGGAGGGAGAGGGAGAGACAGAGCGAATGGGGAGAGAGGCGACGGAGGAGTAGAGAGGCTTTTGCATGGTGATGACGAACGATTCTCACTGCCAACTGGAAACCATTCCAGACGCCCGTCTGTAACGACGAAAGTTGCTGCTGCTCGACTGGCCAGCATTTCATATTGGCCGAACACGGCGTTCAGCTGGGGCCCCCCGCTTAGAGAGAGAGAGAGAGAGAGAGAGAGAGAGAGAGAGAGAGAGAGAGAGAGAGAGAGAGAGAGAGAGAGAGAGAGAGCGAGAGAGAGAGAGAGAGAAGGGAGGGGTGAGGGAGGGAAGGAGAGAGAGAGAGGGAGGGAGAGGCGCAGAGAAGGCTATAGTGAGGCCTCTGCACTGGAAATGTACTAGTCACATTTCTCGCCCGTAATGAGCGGAGTATTTTTTCATCGCTCAGTAAAAGTGACTTTCGCTAAAACGACTCAAATCGCGTCTTTTCTGGAATTTTTTAAATCGCTCCAAAAGATTGACATTTGATGATTTGACTCAAAAAGAGTCATCATAGTGACTCTAATAGAGTGATGTTCATCCATGTCACTCTCCCAGGAGAATCCAAATTTGGTACAGAAAAGTCGCTCTCCAAAGATCGAAAAAGGCGACTCTTCCATTTTCAGTGTGCTCGCCTCGCGCCTTTACGAGCGGCGCTTTCCTCGCTCGCATATGCCCCCCGCCCCCGCGCGCTGCTACGTTTGGAGATGGTTCAGATGATGACTACACTCTCGCACCCAGACCCCGGACGTGTCACCCCACCTCCTTGCGCTACCCCTCCCCTTCGTCCACCCGCACCTCCGGACATAAGAACGCACTTCCAACTCTCAAGTGAATCGGCTGGTTCCGACTGGACCAAAGAGGCTGAGCGGGGTGGGTTGGGGCGGAGTATGGGGCATGGTGGGTCGGAGCAGGGCGTCGCCGCCACGGCACACGACTGACACGCGAGTCAAGAGACCTTTCTATAGCGGCAAAAATAAAATAAGTTCAGAGAGAGAGAGAGAGAGAGAGAGAGAGAGAGAGAGAGAGAGAGAGAGAGAGAGAGAGAGAGAGAGAAAGAGAGAGAGAGAGAGAGAGAGAGAAAGAGGTAAGATAAAAAAGGGGCTTTTACATACTGTGATGTACGCAGTGTACACTGTTGAGTGTGTGCCTGCAAGCACCTATAGGTGTGCACTTGGTTCACATTTGAGTGTACAGCATACAGTGATTTGTGTCCCAGGCACGCAGGTGCCACCGGTGGATTTTTTATATACATATTTTTTTTACGTTCTCTCTTTATTTATTTTTTTAAAATATTTTTTGCCCTCCCGGGCGCCGCTTAGAGCAGCACCGAACCAGCAGCAGGCCTGAGGTTCATTAAAAAAGACGCGTATGCGACAAATAAAAGTATCGTAATTACATTTCAATAGCAGCGAACGCTACTGCGTTATAACGTTACTGCGGCGACCAACGCAGAGAGAGTTAGGGAGGGTGAGCAGCAAGACGAAGCGAAACGCTCACTAACAAATGAAAAACTTTCAAGATTTCTCGATTTTCTTTTTCTAGTTCGTGATTTAAAGATAAAAGAGTTAAAAATTTACGACAGCCGATTTGCACCACTTTAAGATGGACAAGCCGATGCCTGCCTCAAATCCTTTCTGAAAATTTCACAATAAAATATCGAAAATTAACGTTTACATTTCTCGTAAAACATTTTCTGGAAGGTTGTTTGGAATAAGGAGCAGTGTCGGTTTTAGGGGAGGGGAGAGGGGGGAGCCACCCCCCACCTCCGTCACATCCTTCACACTGTTAAAAATATATGTTGGAAAACAGCACTTGCAGTGACAACAGTGTTGTTGACACACAGTGATGCTGTTCGAGAACAACATAAGTTGTCAAGGAACAGGCATGTTTGTTTTCAATTCAAAACAGAAAATTTACTGTTCCTGAACAGCTTTTGCTGTTTGTTTGTGTACAACTTTTGCTGTTTCTGCAGAGCTATTTTGCTGTTCCTCTACAACTTTTACTGTTATACCGGACAGCTTGCGCTGTTGATAGACGCAACAATACTTGTTTATTGCGCATGGCTATGTTGTTGAACAACAACACTAGTCATTTAAAAACTTAACAGGGACTTTGCTGTTAATTTACAGGATTATTTTTTTTTACAAAGAAGGCCGCCTGAAAGGTAGGCAATATAAGGTGCAAAACCCATGTATGTAGGCAACCCACAGCACATCGCCCCTCCCATCATCCGGACTTAAAACCAAACCTATAAGGAGAGAAAAAATTGAACATGGTAATGTGGTCCGTGAACGGTAGCTCCAGGGAAGGAGTGGTAGGAGAGTGAGGGGGGGGGGGGGGGGCTGCAGCAGCGGACAGGAGGAGGTAGGAGGGTCGTGGAGGAGGAGGGAAGGGACAGGGAGGGGGGGAAGAGACATGCCCGTCGTTCGCACGTCCAACCCGCGGTCACTCACCTCTAATGCCACCCATACCAATCCACTAGCCCCTCCCTCCTTTTTTCTTCCCCTCTCCGCCGTCTCTCTCTCTCTCTCTCTCTCTCTCTCTCTCTCTCTCTCTCTCTCTCTCTCTCTCTCTCTCGTCTCCTCTGCCCTGTTCGTCGTACTCATCATTTTACGGGCGCGCGCGGGAGGAAATGAGCGTCATCCAACACGGCGGACCGCAACGCGCGAGCAAAGGGCGGGGCTGGGTAGCGGTGAAAGGCCCCCGCCCCACCCTGCCCCATCCCCGCCCCGCCAGCGCCCCGCCCCCCACCCCGCCCCGCCCCGCCCCGAACGGGCCCCTTTGCCTACTGCACGAGTGCCGCGGGGAGGACGAAAGGGACCCGGAGGCACTGTTAGTGAGCGCACAATGCGGGGAGGCCAAAGGAATGTGGAATCACTTCCGGTGCGGGCGACCAAGGGGGACCGTCCCCACCCGCACCCCTCTCCCGCCCCGCCCCGGCCGGAGTTCATTAGAAAAGGGTGGAGGTTGTCATTACTCTAACGGGATCCATGGCTATATGGCATATCCCTTCCCCCCCTCCCCCGCTCCCTCGCTCTCTCCCTCTCTCACTCGCACACACACACACACACATAGGGGCAGAAGGGTCACTCTCGGACGTGGATGGACGAGCTCTCTAACTACCGGCGTCTGACCCTCCCAATAGCCTTCATTTCCCCCCACAAAGTCGCCAGCAGCGCGGCGGATCGCCGCCGCGTCCACCCTCACTCCTCCCCGGATCCGGGAGGGATCCGGGGGGACCGGAGGAGCCGGGAGGACCGGTGCCGGAGCCGGTGCCCGCGCCACCGCGGCGCGCCGCACCCCCGCCGCACCCTCTCGGCCGCGCACATCCTGCCCGGGCTGTAATATACATTCCTATATATATATACGTACTTCTTTTGGAGGGGATCTCTTACACTGACGGCTGGGGATGCGCGTCAGTGTGCGCGCTCGCGTGTGTGTGAGACCGAGAGAGAAGGGAGAGAGGGAGGCAGAGAGAGAGAGATTTTCCGAGGTGTGGAGTATATGTCACTTTTCTGACGCAGGCACTTTTTACGAGGAAAACTACAACTGCCGGGTGCGCCGTGATATTGCAGAGAGGTGCGCTCCTGTACCCCGCCGCGCCCTGCGCGCACGGCCGCTGCTGGTTATATGCGAGAGCTGCTACTCTACTCGCCTACCCTTTTTGGTCGCGCTGCGAGGCACAACTACCTAATTTAGGACCCCGCGCGACGGGAGAAGGAGAGGTAGGTAGAGTAACGGATAGGCTGCGAGGGGCCGGCGAGCCGGGCGTGTGCAATCACCAGTGCTCTACAAGAGACTAGGACTTTCTGAATTTTGGTGTTCGCATTCTGTGAATCTTTCTGTAATTTTCTGAATTTTCTTTTATAAATTTGTGTAGGTTTTGTTAAAATAAATAATATTTGCTTGATTTTTTTCTAGGTCTTTGTGGGTTTTTCCATTTTTTTTTTTTTTCAGAATTTCGTTTGCATTTCTCATGATTTTTGTTTTTGTTATTACTTGATTACGGGGTGTACAAAATTTTCAGAGTTGTTTCTACCTCGAGCAGCACTGAGGTTAGAAAAAAAGTGAATACTTTTCTCCTCTGAGAGCATGACAATAATTTAGGACACAAAACTCAATATCCCGAGAGAAAGAAATTAGACTCCTTATTACAGTATCAGTGGGGGGAGGTTGGGAGGGGCGGCCGCGGCCGCGGGTTCGCATTCTGTCCACGGTTACCTCACAGTAAATTATTGTTTACGGGCAAACTCATTGAAACTACTTCTGGTAGACGACTCCCGGGTCGATCCAAGTAAACAGTCGGAAGCGCGGGGAGGAATGGGGTGCGGGGGCCTTCGCACCAGAATATCTTATCGCTTGGCAGGACGAGCTCCTAACAGATATGCAATAAGGAGAGAGGCGGTATAGGAGGACACAATCAAAAACTAATATTTTCATTCTGTTCACAAGAAGGCAGGGGACTGCTGCGCCTCGAGAGGGTAATCACTTCGAAAAGTACAGGAACAAAACACCATTAAAAAAATATATATATATTTGAAAAAATCAATTTGAAAAATCAAAATAAAATTAAGAATAAAATAGAAAGTTACAGAAGAATCCAAAAAATTGAGAAAAAATGAACAAAAACTGAAAACAATTGAAGAGGCCAAAAAAAATGAGAATAAGAAAATCAATCTTTATAACAAAGTAACAATTTTTAAATTATTTTCCTACAGAAAAAAAAATAAAACAAAAAACAATCAAAACTAAAAAACATCATTGAACACATTTTGACTGAGTGATACCACTCCTGACTGCGCCCCTACTGTCCCTGTGGCTGTGGTCGGTTTGTGGTCACTCCCGTAGCAAAATAGATGACGGCAACTGATCGACACAGACAAAACTTCCAATTTCTAAACAGAGGGAGAGACAGGGAGGGTGGGGGGCGTGGGCCGAGGAATAGCCGAGGGCAGAGGGAGAGGGAGTGAGGGAGAGAGGGAGGGAGAGAGAGAGAGAGAGAGAGAGAGAGAGAGAGAGAGAGAGAGAGAGAGATAAAGCCAGCGGGTGGGTCTGGGCGCACCCAAACTCCGTGCCGGACCGCCAGCGCGCACGCTGTCCAGCCCGGCCCGTCGGCCCGGGCCCAACCCGCCGCGGGCGCCCTGAGGCAGGCCCAGCGGGTGGAGGGGAGGGGAGGGGATGCTGCTTGAGGGATGTCACGCCAAAGTAGATCAATTAGATTCGGACACGGGCCGAACATCGCGCGACCGCGGGCGGGGCCATGGGCGCGGCGCCCGCTGGACAAATGGCGCGGCGGCACGACCAGCGGCGCGTATTTAAAGTTGGACGTTGCTGTGGGCAGAGCAGCGTCGCTCTGCCAACCCTGTCTCCAGACAGAGAGAGAGAGAGAGAGAGAGAGAGAGAGAGAGAGAGAGAGAGAGAGAGAGAGAGAGAGAGAGAGAGAGAGAGAGAGAGAGAGAGAGGGAGAGATGTGGGTGGGAGTGAGGGAGAGAGAAAGACCTTTAATCCGGCTACTGCTGCCGCGCTGCTGCTGAGTCGCGGTTTTCCGAAGAACAACCATAATGGTCAAGTGTCCCCGGTCGGACCCCATCGAGAGGGTTGTCGCCTGCGGTCTAGTTATACGCCGCCTCCACCAGCTCTTTTCCTCTTCCCCTCCGGAAGGGGCGGGGTGGGGCGGGGTGGGGTGGGGCGGGGTGGGGCGTGCCGGGGCGGGTTACAAAGATTGACAGGTGAATCGGCCCCGGCCCGACCCCCACCCGCGTTGGCCTGCTCGCTCGGATAAATGCCCGCCTCTATCCCATAAAGTCGATACACTTGGATGGGCTGACGCGGCGGCGTGGCGAGGCGTGGCGCGGCGATACATCATCTACAGGTCTATGAATAACGTCAACAAAAGGTGCTGTGTGTGTGTGTGTGTGTGTGTGTGTGTGTGTGTGTGTGTGTGTGTGTGTGTGTGTGTGTGTGTGTGTGTGCGCGCGCGTGTGTGTGTGCGTGCGTGTGGGTGCGTGCGTGTGTGTGCGCGCGCACGGGCCCCTCGCACCTTATAGAGGCAGGAGTCTTCTTCTTGGTTGCAGCAATCAATCCATACCATTTGAGTACTCCCTGGAGAGCGATTACCCCACGCGCGGGAGGTGCATTTATAGAGAGAAAAAAAAGGTCCCGTGCGGAACCCCGCAGATTGTCCATAGAAAATTAGTTTTTAATTTTATCAAGGGAAACTTTTCGAATGAGTCGAGGAAAATTTCACGACTACTCAGAAAAGTCAGTCCAGTTAATGAAAAAAATGCGGGTTATACGGTGGCAATTTGTTTGAATCTCTCGGGAAATGATTGCTTTTGATACAACCAAAATTCAATGGGAAAAGGGATGATTCAACAAGAGAACAAGTAAGGGAAAATTGATGACACGTAGCAGGATCTGGTTAAAAAGCTAAAGGCAGAGAAAACTAAATGCGTAAAAAACACGGCAAATGGGCTAAGGTGAGCTCCTCGTTCCTCAGAAATCCGGAGCAAAACAGAGTTCAGAAATTGAAGGAAAGACGGTCGGCATAAAGACCAAAAGGTGAGGGGAAAAAAGAAAACTAGTCATGTCGTCAACATAAGGCCGGCGCTGGCGGCGCTGCATGCACCTACAGCGCAGCGGGCCGTTAGCTTTTAATGCCGTTCCGTCTGTGAGCGCTCGGTGCGGTGTAGTGTGCCAGCGTGTTCAAGCACCCGCCTTTCGAAACATCAAACAAGAGCACGGTACCTGCGCGCCCCGCACCCTACAGTAACCTGCCGGCCCCGCCGGGCGGTCGGGTATCCGCAGAGAGTAATTACGTTAAGCGCGTTTCACTGCGCTAATGAGACACGCCCGACATTTCGACGAATAGTCCCTCCTGTCGGCAGCAGGGCGGAGGAGAGGGGGGGGGGGGGGGGGGGGGGGTCACCTGCACGGCCACACGCCCTAAGGGTGATTACACACGAAAACACACCTCTCCAGACACTAGCTGGGATAAAAAAAAAAAAAAAGTAGAGCGGGGAGGGGGGGAAATCACTCATACAGAAAGAGTGCAATAATTTTCTTGACTTTGGATTTTTTTTCTGATTGTTTTTATGTTTTTCTTTAAATTTGATTATTCAAGAGAATAATGAAAATTTATGTCACTTATTAATAAATGACAGTAGTAGTAGAGTTTATTATTATTTATGACTGTTTCATTTGTTTTCAGTTTTTTGGTCAGTTGTTCTTGTTGTTGTTGGTGGTGATTTTTATTTGGGGGAGGGGGAAGAGGGAGGGGGGCGTACAATCATTTTTCAAAAAGATCACCCCTCGAAAAAAGTTTAAACGAAAATAAAAATCCAAAGACGATAAGTATGATGCCATATCATAGAATACTGATAGGAATAGTTGTTCAAACTGTAGAAGCAACAAGTTTTTAGTTTCGCTGTCACAACTAAAAACTTTGCAGAGTGCGAGGAAATACCCAAAGCGCAAAGAGGCATGAGGGGCAGGGGGGTGGGTTGGGGCAGTCCGGGCCGGGATGGGATCCTCACGATAAAATGTCCGATTTCAGTTCCTGGACTTCCTCAGCCCCACAACAGCGGTCCACCGGGCTGCCTGGCTGTTCGCCACAAACACACCAACACGATTCCCCCCCCCCCCGGGGGTCACACACACACACACACACACACACACACACACACACACTCGCGCGCGCGCGCGCGCGCGCGATGCCACAGAGGGTGTTTTGTCGCACTCCTGTCGTGTTTCGGGGCAGCGGGGAATGCATCGACCCCTCCTCCTCCCCCCCTCCCCCAGCTACCATATCCCCCACGGAGCCCAATCTTTGCACACAACCCCACTCGATCCCTCCCGTCGCCTGCTCGGACCGTTTGCTCTTGCCTTACTGCAGCACCCCCTCCCTCCTTTCTTTAAAGCAGAAATGTACCGGCATCGTCGGCAAAAAGAAAATTCAATAGAAATTTAAAAAAACTTAAAGAAAGGAGAGAAATATCTCTATAACTCCAGAGAGACGGATATGGGGTTAAGGCATGCGCGCGCATTGCGAATCTAAGAGTGTAAATTTTACACATTTGTGGATAAGTAAATTTTCACTTTCACAGCAGATTAAGTTTGTGGATTTCCACGAGACATTTGAGCACTTGCCAGGGCTGCACAGGTGCGCGAGAGGAAATTCACTCATCGGCAAGTGTGCGCCATTCGCACACTTTGAGATTGCAGTCGCGCAATGTGGAACCGTCCACCACACTGCATCCCATCATAAAAGATTATAACGAGGGGTGCCGTGACGGTAAAGTGCACAGCACTGTGGGCGAAAATCTGACGCCCGCGAAAATTTAATCAACATGTTTGAGGAGAGCAAAGAGTTGAAGGGTCTGGCAGTCCAGTCAGGGTCAGCGGCGCGGCCGCGCCGGGCCGTTCAGCGGCGGGCGCCCCACTTGCCCTAGATAGCCTGCCCCGGCCACTGGTCGCGATGTCAATCTCGATGATTGGGAAACTACCAGAAATGATAGGCGCACATCCCTATCCCCGCCCCCTACTATTTACAGTCAGCCGCAAAACAAACATCACACAAAATAAGCAATAATCTGATGGTTTTGGCCTCAAGTCCGTGTGGGGAAGGCAGTAAATGATAAACAGGAAATATAAGGCAAACGCGCAAGCGAAGGAAAATAAATATTGCGTGAACTCTATTTTGTCGTCGGATTGGCCCTATCACGTCATAAGTTGCTCGCCCGCGCCCTTGGTACATCCACAACCACGGTTGTCGTAGCGTTAGCGACATCATGTCTTAATGTTGTAGCCGATCGTAAAAACGGTATGTACATCTGTTTTCGTGTATAATTAAACCGCGTACTTATACACGATGCACAAATTTTATACGGCAGACCGTCACCACAGTGACGTACCACGATTGATTACTTCCCCCCTCCCCCCTTCCATCCTGCCCATCTTTACCCTCCCACAACGTAAAGCCCCAGACCCCCCTCTCAAACCCCTTACGATCATTCCCCGAGGCTTCCATTACCCCTCCCCCCCGCACCCCCGGCGGTACTCCACCGCGCATCCCTCCCGAAGGGTCGACGCTCCCTTTCCGCCTCCGACCAGCCAGCCGCCACACAGCCTTTGGCATGTCATCGCCGCCATCAAAGCAGCAGCAGCAGCAGCAACGCGAGCAGGGATGAAGGCGCGGTGGGACCACCCCACCACACCCCACCCCGCCCCGCCCCGCCCCGCCTCGCCCCGCCTCGCCACGCCACGCCCCGCCACGCCCCGCACTGCTACCCCGCCCTAGGTGGATGTAATTGACATCCGATGTGTGTCAAACCAGTCATTTCCCGCCCCGCCCCGCCCCGCCCCGCCCCGCCCCAGCCCCATCCCAGCAGACATCCCTCCTGTCCTAGCACTGCTGCTGCTGCTGGGCAGATTGCCGCGCCACGTGCGCCGTCACCCGTCACCTCCGTGTCACCCCCACCGCGTCACCCGCACCCTCCGCCCGCGCGCGCGTCCAACACGCTCGCTGTCACACAGCGCGGCAGCAAGGGCGGGTCAGGTCACCTCCGCACCGGCAGGGGCGGGGCGGGGCGGCAGCAGAGGGGCAGCAGGAAACCGCAGAGATTGACTGACGCCCGCCCCGCCCCGCCCCGCCCCGCCACACCCTGTCCGGTACCCTATGCTTACTGCCCGCCGCGGTCCTCTCCCAAAGCGGAGATGGAGCATTACAGGGGCGGCTCTGGGAAGCACACCACAACACAACACGGGGTATATATGTACGTACACATCAAAATTTTGCAGGTGGCCCGTACAAGTTAATAATGTATACGCAAGAAAAAAAAATTCGCGTCTGAATAAAAAAGTTAGCAGTGGTCTAGTTTTTTAGCTGTATTGGCGCAGCTATTTTTTAAGCTACGGTGCTTATTTTCTAGCTACCCTGCTATTTATTTTTTCAGCTTTTGTAAGGTTTTAACCGTAATGATAATTTTTCCCATCTAATTTCAGCTGAGCGATTTTTCTTTTTTTTCCTCTCTTTTGTATATATGATTAAGTGAACAGCGTGAAGTGCAAATATTCATCCTGAGTTATGTAAGTGAGGTACCATTAGGTATGACGGGCAGAGAGTCTGTAGGAGCTAGTACTAGTGTGTGGCAAAAGCTTTAGTCTGCAAACAGGGCCAAAAGTAAAGCTAATCAGTGCTAAGCTAGTCGGACATCACTGAAATCCGACATAAGCCCAACGTTAGTCACGCATCAAAGCCAGCATCATAGTTTAAAAACAATGGTAAATTTACAGAAAAAAAAACTAAAACAGAAATATTATAATTTTACAGGCAATAGCAAATTCTCCATGGTTCCTGAAAAATTACAGTTTTGTGGCGTTAAATAATAATGCAGTAAAATGACAAGAAAACTGGCACTTATCCCATGTGGCGTGATGTTATTTACGTCGGTAATATTTTAATAACATTCCAACCGATTTATTAAAAAACCCTTGGAAAATCAACCAAGTTCCACTGCTACTAATTTTCTGTTAAAATCGCACTCTACCATTTTCCAGGACAACAATAGTATATTTTTAAAACACTTTCCGGACCATGAACACAGCGCGCTGTCCATCACACCATGAGAGAAGGGCGTACTTCTCTCATGATCACACGGAGAAAAGGATTTTGTTCTCACAACAAACAATTTATTAATATAGCCTAAACAATATTTCTTTGTTCCAGCAACTTAAAATCTGTTGGCAGAGCAAAACGTCTGTTTACGACAACAGTACTCCAACAAAATTTCTGTTGTAGTAATAGATGCCTTGCTCAGCCAACAGATTTTTAGTTGCTGGAACAAAAAATATTGTTAAGGCTATATTAACAAAACCTTTTTTTTTCCGTGCACGGAGAAACTCTCCGAGGCGCTGAGCGCGTGCGCCTCACAGGCGGTGGTGGGGCCCAGCCAGCCAGCCAGGAAGCCAGCCAGCCAGGCAGCCAGCCGGTGCCAGCCAGCGGTACCGCCCGGGTACACACAATAAAGATAATAACAAGCAAGGATGCGGCACACGGCGGTCCAGCCCGCAATCTGACCCACAGAGGTCCCAGGCCGTTCCGGGCGGGGCGGGGCAGGGCGGGGCAAGGCAGGGTGGGGCAAGGCGGGGCGGGGCGGGGCGGGGCGGGGTGGGGCGGGGCGGGGCGGGGCAAGGCAGGGTGGGGCAAGGCAGGGCGGGGCGGGGCAGGGTGGGGCAAGGCAGGGCGGGGCGGGGCAGGGTGGGGCAGGACACGGCCGGACGGGGGACAGGGAACCGGTGGACCGGTGGACTGGTGCGGTGCGACGGCGCGGCGTCCAGCCAATCAGCAGATTTAATAAGGGGCGCTAGTTAACGGGCGTCGGGCGGGTATGGGGAGGAGGGAGGGGAGGGTCTCGGACAGGAACGCGACCGCACGGGAGGGGAGGGGGAAGGGAGGGGGGGGACCCGAGGAGCGCTATACATACCGGCGCGCAACCCCGAATAGTCAGCAAAGCGGCGGGGCGGGGGACCGGGGGGCGGGCCGGGCCGGTCACTAACCTTAACCCAAAGTTCTACCAAAGTCCGCCGCGCTCTCTCAGAACCATTATACACCAACCTGTCAGCGAACGGTTTTACGGCATCCGGATGCGGGTGGGTGTGCGCGTTTGCGGTTTTGGTGCCACTGCAGAGAGGAGGCTATTATTGCTATTGCCTCAGCGAAAAATAGAGATCTGCCGGCAATTACTCGTTATTAACCGTTAAAGCTTTTATTACTATTCCTCAGTATTTTGGAATCAAAGGTGTCATCTGCTGCAAATATATATAGAAACGTCAGTATGGCCGTAAAGTTAGGCAAAAAGCCGCGCGATGCACCTGAGCGTAACGGCGCAGTATCTCCGCCTGCCTACTAGGCAACGTCTGGGCACGTTTTGGAGGTTGGGACATTTTTTCAAATCGGGATATTAGCATGATGACACTTTCAATTTGTGTCAAAACATATTTCAAGGTACTCAGAGAAACCAATAATGGCATAGATTGATTTTTTTTAAATGGGTTCATTAACGGTTTGGCTGTGTGAACGTACTTTTGCCGATCCGAATTAGGTTCAAAAGTCCTAATTCGGATCAAATATGCCTTTTGTTTTGCTGACATATCCTCAAAAGGGGGTGCAGCTACATTTCGCCAAAAAATTGCTACTTGTAAGAGAAGGGGTGGTCTACCTTTACCTCCACACTGTTAAAAGCTTACGGTGAATTTGACTGTAAGTTACAGTGAAACCTGCACCACTGTAAGTTACGGTGCATATTCGCCGTAACTTACAGTGAATATGCACCGTAAGCTACGGTGAGCAGCCTGCACCACTGTAAGTTACGGTGCATTTTCACCGTAAGCTACGGCGAATAGCCTGCACCACTGTAAGTTACGGTGTATATTCACTGTAAGTTACGGTGAATATGCACCGTAACTTACAGTGGTGCAGGTTTCACCGTAAGCTTTTAACAGTGCAGCCGGGGTTGTTCTAGGACTCGCATGCTAGACCACAAGGAGAAAAAATCAAAATCTGATCCGAAATAGGTTTAGTAACTCCACACGAGGAAAAACACCCACTAGCCACTGGCGTGCGGTCGCGAAAATCAAAAACTTTCTCGCGAATACTCTTAAATATTCGTGAAACATCTGCTTCACCTGAAGAGTAAACACAGCAGGACTAACATACGCGGAATCACCTGTTTCATTCCAATACATGAATAGAAAGAGGAAAACGCGGTACAAACGAGGTTGTCGTGAGGCACCAGCAGATCGGAGAGAAAGTGATGGCGAAAGAGAGAGGAAGTAAGAAGAAGAACCCAGAGAGAGGGAGAGCGAGGGAGAAAGGACCTCTTTTGTCCCCCAAACACAGGCGATAAATAAACCCCCCCGGCAGGCCGGAGCGCCGAAGGGAAATGGATTTCCCCGTCCTCATTGCACGTGGCCTACGGGCCTATGGCTGCCTAATTTGCCTGCGAGCTAAACGACGAGGTGATAAAGAGGCCCCATTAACATTTCTTGGGGTCCCCGGCGACGAGTGTAGCAATGCGATCCCAGGCCATAAATAAAAGCCATCGTTGCATCGCCCCGCCGCCGAGCCGCACGCCGCCGCCGAGACCTGCTGACGAGGGGTAAAACCACCTCCGCAGGGAAGGAAAATAATAAAAGTATCGGGCTGTATATATATCAGCGCACATTAGCACTTGCTATCGAGAAAAAGTTCATAACACGCATGAGCGGTGAGATCCTGGTTCACTTGTATTTAATGGCAAATTCCACTGGTATTATTTTATACGAGTTCACGGCGCAAAACCTAATTTTCTGAGAAAAGGGGGGACGCTTCGTCAAGCTCCCTGATATTGTGAAAAACGTTCGTCATTTCCTACACTTTAAAAAGAAACCTCCTCAAACTCATAGAGGGAGTTTTCCGTAATCTAAGCGAGTTCCTCGAAGTTTCCCACGTTCCCTAAAAAATGCTGGTATGGTTTTTACCGCATGTGCCGAGAGAAATATACGGTATTTGAAAATCGCGCTGGGGGAGGCAAGAAGCCATGCGAAAGTGTGGTGCGGGCACACATAAGGAGAGCGAGAAGGAGAGCATCTAAGAGAGAGAGACAAGCGAGGGCGGCCGGGGGAGAGAGAGGGAGAGAGATGAGAGGGGTTGGCTCCCCAGCGGCGCATACCTCCGCATTCCACCGCCATTCTATCACTCGCCGTCTGTTTCACTGTCACGGGCAGTTTATTTACAGAAGCCCTCCCTCCCCTTCCCTCTCCCTGTTTCTTTCTTTCTTTCGTTCCGCGCACCTCTTTCCTTTCCTCGACTTTCCTCCACCAACCCCTCCTCCGCCCGAGGCATACATCGCACTTTTATTCCAGCCCCCTTCACTTAACCCCCTGCTGAAATGTCGACCGCACGACGACACATCTCTCCCTCTCACTCCTCAGCCTCTCTCTCTCTCTCTCTCTCTTTCTCTTTCTCTCTCTCTCTCTCTCTCTCTCTCTCTCTCTCTCTCTCTCTGCCCTCCTGATCTGTGAGTGCCGCCACTGGTAAGCGGGTTGGGTCGCCGTGCTGGGCCTCGTTGCTGCTGGTGGCCGGGGGTTGGCACTTCCGCTGTGAGGCGCAGTCCTCTTTTCCCGTCCAACCCTCCTGATTGCATTGTCGCCTCTCAACAAAGAGTTATCCTAGAGCCAGATTATCCCCCCCCCCTCTCTCTCTCTCTCTCTCTCTCTCTCTCTCTCTCTCTCTCTCTCTCTCTCTCTCTCTCTCTCTCTCTCTCTCCACCCCTCTCCCTCTGCCACCCGACCCTGAAACGCCACTCTGGCGCTGCATTACGACCCGCTGGCTCCGAAGTGCATTTCTGGCGGCGCCAGACCACCACCAGCGCTCGCGAGCGGTGCCTCGCGCCCCGCCCCGCCCCGCCCCGCCCCGCCCCGCCCCGCCCCGCCCCACCCCACCAGCAGACCCGACACTTTGCCCCCTCCATCGGCTATTCATCTCCAATCTCGCATTGTGAGGGACGCGAGCCGTGTCAGGCGCGCATCAGCCTCAGCCGGCTGATTCCGAAGATCGCTCACGCGGGAGCGGACCGTTCCACCTACATGATTTCGTTATAATTCAAATTAGAAGAGTTTCCACAAAAAGTAAAAACTTGTTCTACAACGCGTAGGTGTGTTTTTTCACCTACTGAAAGTTCTCCTACACGTAGAACAGTTTTTACTGCTACGTAAATTTCATCTAAAAAAAATTAGATGAACTTTTGGAAAATGTAAAAAACTGCTCTACATCGTGTAGAGCAAATTTCACATTTTGCGATAGTTCATCTACAGTTCGTTTCCATCATGTAGATGAGATGCAACATTCTGCAAAATTTCACCTACGCATTTCCTTCAAGTTACAAGGTCATACGCTTGGTTCACTGTTAGTAATAGTTCGATTGAACGCAACTTTCAGCGAAATTTGTCATATATTTGTGACAGTGTACGATTTCTGGCTGGATTAAAGTTCGCTCTGGGTCCACTTGCAGCCCGTGGGTCGCCAATGTGACACCCCTGGCTTCCACAGATTCTTTGTAGGACAGATTTTCAGAAATGCGCCGTGTAGGTGCATTTCACGGAATTTCACCTACACTTTTAATTAAATGCCCCAAGCAGAGGAAATGAGCCGCTGAGGTGTTGTAGGACAAATTTTCAGAAATGCGTTGTGTCCGAGCGTACCTCCCGTCAGCCGCCCCGCAGAGGCAGATCTAGCTTACAGCTGAGGAGGCAAAATACGTTCGGGTTGCCTACTTTCAGGGGACCCTCAATGAATCGACTGGAAATGTAATGCTTTAGAATTTTGGGTTTTCAAATAGAATTAAAACTCTAAGTATCAACCTAAAGGTGGCCGTACACTCAGCGTGTCCGCCGTGTCCGCCTATGTCCGTTTTCTTTTTTCGGTCGATGTTTCGGCCAGAAATGCATTGACATGTATGACTACAAACTTTGGACACACTTTGTGACCCCAAGTGACAAAAACCACGACTGAAAACGGTAAACGGACATAGGCGGACACGGCGGACACGGCGGACACGCTGAGTGTGCGGCCACCTTAAAATTACACTGGAAAGACAAAGGTGCTATCTAATGCCTTTTTAGAGGTGCTATTGCAGTCGAGGGGCCCACCACTTCGCTACTCGCGTGTTACTCGCGCCCAACTCAATATTACTCGGCATTATTCGCCAATTCTCTGAGTCTTTTTTGCCAATTACTCGCGTAATACTCGCCAATACTCGCTCAAACTCACCGACCTCGCACATTACTCGCCAAAATTCGCCAATACTCCACGAATACTCTTCAGTACTCACTAATACTCGACTTTACTCAAAATACTCATGTGTACACTACTTGAGGTAGTGGGGGACCCCTCGCTCCAGACCCAGCTTTCACTGCAGAATCACGGCGTCGAAAATCAAACATATCCGTGTAAGCTGCAGTTCAATGCGGTTGCTTTGACTGTGTCTGGTTGTCGACTTAGTGATGAAGAACCTCATGCTGCCTGGCTTGGCAAACATGACAAACCCAATTCCCAATTGATTTTTTTTTTTGTTTTTTTTTGTTTTTACCTGTTAACAAAATTATGTAGATTTTTTTTTAAAAGAAAAAAAGTTATCCCCCCCTCCCTCCTTTTTACCATCCTCTCCACTGGGTTTTCTCTCCCTCCTCCCCTCCTCACTAGCCAAAACCACTTCCGACGGACCTGTGCCTTCGACTCGCAATCTAGCGGGTATCGGGCGCAGTTATCTTACATTGTTGAACGGAATCGTCATGTGACGACAAATATTGCTACGAATATTTTATCACACGAGCTAAGATGAAATAATCGCCACATCATAAGCATCTCGTCTCATCACACGCAACATTCGTCAAACTGTGACGAACATTCAACTCACCCCTTGTGATGAACCTTTCAAGAGTAAAATGTAGCACTGGCTATGTCGTAATGTGACACGACTTATAATATTACAGTGTAGGTCTATCTTTAACCGACCAGGCATGAGAAGGCACCGTACGCCCCCCCCCACCCCCCCCACCCCCCCTGTGGCCTCTAGACAGCCGCCTGAAAGGTAGGCAAATTGTGCTACAAAACCCCTGTATACCAGGTGGCTGACGGACGCCGGGCACTTTTTGTACTATGCAACCCGCCCGCACCGCTCCATCCGGGACTGCATACCCATCAGGCGCTGGGGACCGGCTTCAAGCGCGGACGCTCCGCTCCGTCACTGTTGTTGCCCCGAAAGGGCCCTCTCGCGGTTCGCGCGGTCTACGGTAGGGCGTTACAGGGGGGAGGTTCGCGGTTTCGCGGGCGTAACCCGCGAGTCCGCCGGGAAAGCTCGCGGTCCGCGCGTCCTGCCGCGCAGGAATCTCGCGTACCGCGGATCCTCTGTGGGTCCTTCGCGGACTGCGAGCAACCCACGAGAAGGATCCGCGGACCTCGACCTTCCCCCGCGGAGGATCCGCGGTTCGCGACATACCCCCACGGAGCGACCGCGAGCTTTCCCGGTGGACTCGCGGGTTACTCCCGAGAAACCGTAAACCTCCGGTAACGCCGCGCCGTAGACCGCGCGAACCGCGAGAGGGCCCTTTCGGGACGATGGCCCGACACATCGCGGAGATGGCGGCGAAATGCGCATGCGACCGCCGGATTAATTGTATGCGCTCGCTGGCGGGCGCTACCTGGGGATGCCACCCGGGGATGCTTCTTCGCCTCTATCAGACCACGGTGAGGCCGATGCTCGAGTACGGGTCCGGCCTCGTTAGCCCTCGCACAGCCTATCACTGGAATAAGCTCCAGCAGATCGCCTCGGCCGCCCTGCGGGTCGCACTCGGTGCCCTCCCCTCCACCTCCATCCCCGCCCTTCTTGTTGAGGCTGGCGAGTGGCCTATTCGGACGCAGCTGGAGTACCTAGCCGATCGCCTCCTCATCCGAGGCTGGTGAGGCCCTGCTAGTGCTCTACGACGGGAGCCCAGCACAGAGCTTGCATTGTGAGGCTGGTGAGGCGCTGCTCGTTAAGGTACAGTGAAAGACCACTATTTTAGAAATTGATGTTGGCTCACCTTGGAAAATGTTCTACTAGTAGGGGTGGTTAACGGTGCCAAAGCGATTTTTTGTGCGACTTCATTTTCAGGGTCCAATATTGCCTTGAAGTTTAACATGGTGTTCTTATGGGGTAAAAGCTCAAAATATGATATTTATTTCTTGTGGCGACCTCGTAATTTTTTCCTTTTTTTTCTTTTTGAGAAGTGCATTCTACAAATGAA
Source organism: Frankliniella fusca (assembly GCA_029379305.1). Taxonomy (NCBI): domain Eukaryota; kingdom Metazoa; phylum Arthropoda; class Insecta; order Thysanoptera; family Thripidae; genus Frankliniella; species Frankliniella fusca. The sequence goes on along the minus strand of JAHWGI010001278.1, from coordinate 1,063,101 downwards.
AACGCTTCCGGAAACATGTCGCAAGTTACATTTATTAGCTGTGTTAAAAATCTGCAGGGTTAAAATTTGGCCTAAAACTGTTTTTTTGACGATCTTTGCTACCGTATATCTCGAGAACAAAAGACACAGATAAAACATACGACAAGTTTCTGAATGCCTTTTCACTCGTCTTTTCGATTACATTTCTTAAACTTCAATAATTTTTCAACAGGACGACTCAAGAAATAAATATCATATTTTGAGCTTTTATCCCATAAGAACGCCATGTTAAACTTAAAGGCAATATTGGACCCTGAAGATGAAGTCGCACAAAAAATCGCTTTGGCACCGTTAATCACCCCTACTAGTAGAACATTTTCCAAGGTGAGCCAACATCAATTTCTAAAATAGTGGTCTTTCACTGTACCTTAACGAGCAGCGCCTCACCAGCCTCACAATGCAAGCTCTGTGCTGGGCTCCCGTCGTAGAGCACTAGCAGGGCCTCACCAGCCTCGGATGAGGAGGCGATCGGCTAGGTACTCCAGCTGCGTCCGAATAGGCCACTCGCCAGCCTCAACAAGAAGGGCGGGGATGGAGGTGGAGGGGAGGGCACCGAGTGCGACCCGCAGGGCGGCCGAGGCGATCTGCTGGAGCTTATTCCAGTGATAGGCTGTGCGAGGGCTAACGAGGCCGGACCCGTACTCGAGCATCGGCCTCACCGTGGTCTGATAGAGGCGAAGAAGCATCCCCGGGTGGCATCCCCAGGTAGCGCCCGCCAGCGAGCGCATACAATTAATCCGGCGGTCGCATGCGCATTTCGCCGCCATCTCCGCGATGTGTCGGGCCATCGTCCCGAAAGGGCCCTCTCGCGGTTCGCGCGGTCTACGGCGCGGCGTTACCGGGGAGGTTTACGGTTTCTCGGGAGTAACCCGCGAGTCCACCGGGAAAGCTCGCGGTCGCTCCGTGGGGGTATGTCGCGAACCGCGGATCCTCCGCGGGGGAAGGTCGAGGTCCGCGGATCCTTCTCGTGGGTTGCTCGCAGTCCGCGAAGGACCCACAGAGGATCCGCGGTACGCGAGATTCCTGCGCGGCAGGACGCGCGGACCGCGAGCTTTCCCGGCGGACTCGCGGGTTACGCCCGCGAAACCGCGAACCTCCCCCCTGTAACGCCCTACCGTAGACCGCGCGAACCGCGAGAGGGCCCTTTCGGGGCAACAACAGTGACGGAGCGGAGCGTCCGCGCTTGAAGCCGGTCCCCAGCGCCTGATGGGTATGCAGTCCCGGATGGAGCGGTGCGGGCGGGTTGCATAGTACAAAAAGTGCCCGGCGTCCGTCAGCCACCTGGTATACAGGGGTTTTGTAGCACAATTTGCCTACCTTTCAGGCGGCTGTCTAGAGGCCACAGGGGGGGGTGGGGGGGGGTGGGGGGGGGGCGTACGGTGCCTTCTCATGCCTGGTCGGTTAAAGATAGACCTACACTGTAATATTATAAGTCGTGTCACATTACGACATAGCCAGTGCTACATTTTACTCTTGAAAGGTTCATCACAAGGGGTGAGTTGAATGTTCGTCACAGTTTGACGAATGTTGCGTGTGATGAGACGAGATGCTTATGATGTGGCGATTATTTCATCTTAGCTCGTGTGATAAAATATTCGTAGCAATATTTGTCGTCACATGACGATTCCGTTCAACAATGTAAGATAACTGCGCCCGATACCCGCTAGATTGCGAGTCGAAGGCACAGGTCCGTCGGAAGTGGTTTTGGCTAGTGAGGAGGGGAGGAGGGAGAGAAAACCCAGTGGAGAGGATGGTAAAAAGGAGGGAGGGGGGGATAACTTTTTTTCTTTTAAAAAAAAATCTACATAATTTTGTTAACAGGTAAAAACAAAAAAAAAAAACAAAAAAAAATCAATTGGGAATTGGGTTTGTCATGTTTGCCAAGCCAGGCAGCATGAGGTTCTTCATCACTAAGTCGACAACCAGACACAGTCAAAGCAACCGCATTGAACTGCAGCTTACACGGATATGTTTGATTTTCGACGCCGTGATTCTGCAGTGAAAGCTGGGTCTGGAGCGAGGGGTCCCCCACTACCTCAAGTAGTGTACACATGAGTATTTTGAGTAAAGTCGAGTATTAGTGAGTACTGAAGAGTATTCGTGGAGTATTGGCGAATTTTGGCGAGTAATGTGCGAGGTCGGTGAGTTTGAGCGAGTATTGGCGAGTATTACGCGAGTAATTGGCAAAAAAGACTCAGAGAATTGGCGAATAATGCCGAGTAATATTGAGTTGGGCGCGAGTAACACGCGAGTAGCGAAGTGGTGGGCCCCTCGACTGCAATAGCACCTCTAAAAAGGCATTAGATAGCACCTTTGTCTTTCCAGTGTAATTTTAAGGTGGCCGCACACTCAGCGTGTCCGCCGTGTCCGCCGTGTCCGCCTATGTCCGTTTACCGTTTTCAGTCGTGGTTTTTGTCACTTGGGGTCACAAAGTGTGTCCAAAGTTTGTAGTCATACATGTCAATGCATTTCTGGCCGAAACATCGACCGAAAAAAGAAAACGGACATAGGCGGACACGGCGGACACGCTGAGTGTACGGCCACCTTTAGGTTGATACTTAGAGTTTTAATTCTATTTGAAAACCCAAAATTCTAAAGCATTACATTTCCAGTCGATTCATTGAGGGTCCCCTGAAAGTAGGCAACCCGAACGTATTTTGCCTCCTCAGCTGTAAGCTAGATCTGCCTCTGCGGGGCGGCTGACGGGAGGTACGCTCGGACACAACGCATTTCTGAAAATTTGTCCTACAACACCTCAGCGGCTCATTTCCTCTGCTTGGGGCATTTAATTAAAAGTGTAGGTGAAATTCCGTGAAATGCACCTACACGGCGCATTTCTGAAAATTTGTCCTACAACTCCTCAGCGGCTCATTTCCTCTGCTTGGGGCATTTACTTAAAAGTGTAGGTGAAATTCCGTGAAATGCACCTACACGGCGCATTTCTGAAAATCTGTCCTACAAAGAATCTGTGGAAGCCAGGGGTGTCACATTGGCGACCCACGGGCTGCAAGTGGACCCAGAGCGAACTTTAATCCAGCCAGAAATCGTACACTGTCACAAATATATGACAAATTTCGCTGAAAGTTGCGTTCAATCGAACTATTACTAACAGTGAACCAAGCGTATGACCTTGTAACTTGAAGGAAATGCGTAGGTGAAATTTTGCAGAATGTTGCATCTCATCTACATGATGGAAACGAACTGTAGATGAACTATCGCAAAATGTGAAATTTGCTCTACACGATGTAGAGCAGTTTTTTACATTTTCCAAAAGTTCATCTAATTTTTTTTAGATGAAATTTACGTAGCAGTAAAAACTGTTCTACGTGTAGGAGAACTTTCAGTAGGTGAAAAAACACACCTACGCGTTGTAGAACAAGTTTTTACTTTTTGTGGAAACTCTTCTAATTTGAATTATAGCGAAATCATGTAGGTGGAACGGTTACTACCCGCTCACGCACCTCCGTCCTCGTTGCACCTACAGTGGCTGCCCCATGCTCGCCATGGTACTTCCCCATGCGTGCGACGGGGACAGATGAATGGGAGCGATCTTCGGAATCGGTCGGCAGTGGCTCTGCAAGTGCGCTGCGGACCCGGGCCAGGGGTGACACACACTAACACACACACACGCGCGCGCGCGCACACAGGGCATCCACGTGACTGATGGGCGCACACCTACACTGCAAACCGAAGTGTGTGCTTGCCATAGTACACACGTATAGGTGTGTAGTAAGGACACATACGTATACGTTTAGGTGTGTACTATGGCAAGTACACATCAAATAAGTGTGTACTATGACAAGTACACACCTATACGTGTGTGCTTGTAAGTACACACTTCGGTTTGCAGTGTAAAGGTGTGCAAATATCTACACATGTACTTGGCCCTGTCAAGATTATTACTCGTTAAAACTAATAGAAAATTATTTTGAAACTTTCCAAGAAATATTTGGCAATTTTGTTAAATGCCTGACAAAAATCAAGTGGCCTTGTTCTTAGGCAAAGTTTGTGTGTTAATTCACTTGCTTTTTGCACAGAGCATTCTGTGACTCAAACTTTTTCTGTTGTCACGCGACCTTTCCTGAATTTCAAAACAGAGCCATGGCCAAGTGTAAAAGTGCTTCGTGTGCGCCATTCACGTGGCGTTTGACTCGCCCCTTTCCTCACACGATGATAAATCCGGCTCCCGGCCCCGCCTCCTCCCCGCACAGCATCCACTCGACTCGCACACAGCTTTTATTATTGTTGTTCTTGTCGCCGACCACTTTGCCGGAGCGCTTCTCCGCTGCACAGAGCAGCCCAGCGCTCAACCAGACAGAGAGCAAACAAAAGGCGATGCGCACCATATGCACAAGAGAGAGGGCACCCCCGCCCCCCGCCTCGCCCCGCCCCGCCCCGCCCCGCCCCGCCCCGCCCCGCCCCGCCCCGCCCCGCCCCGCCCCGCCCCGCCTCCCGCCTCGCCCCAAGCGACCGTGTGCCGCCCCACACCTCGCACCCCTCCCGCAAAAACCAGTCGTCACAATCATGACCACCGCGCTAACCGAACTAACCAAGAGGGGTAGGAGGGTGGGAGAGGGAGGGAGGGAGAGAGAGAGGGAGAGAGAGAGGGAGAGAGAGAGAGTGGTGGGGATGGAAATGGAGAAGAGAGGGGGGGGGGGAGAGAAGCAGGGCGGTGGCGCGGGGCGCTCGACCTATATTTCGTTTGGCGCACCGCAAGCGAGGTGGCACTTGGTATGATTCTGGACATGGGAGACCGCACTCCGCCCAGACCCAGCCAACCGCCCGCCCGCCCGCACCGACCCACCCAACGCGCGCACACTCACACACGCTTTCGGCTTGTCCACGGTCCTCACCCCCCTCCCCCCCTCCCTTTCACTAGGCCTATTGTCTGTTTTGAATTATGTGCAGAGAAAGGGAGTGAGGCGAGAGGAGGCGAGTGAACAGCGCTGCAGGGTGCCAGAGGGCTCCCCGCTAGCATCGAAGACCCACCCACTACCGCCCCCTCCCCCTCCCCCGCCCAGAGTGCCGGTGCCGAGCGGCCCAGCTCGTACCCGCTACCAACCAGCCCGAGCGGGAAACAAATCAATTTTAATGTACAAATTTTGTGAGTCTTTGTAAATTTTGTGAATTTTGCCATTGCAATTTTTTTGTGATCTTTAAAAGAATATTTGTAAAAAAAAATTTGCTTGACTTTTCCCCCAATTTTATGTGAATTTTTGTAATTTTACATAAATTGCTCAAACTTTTACAAGTTTTTTTTTTTTTTTTAATTTTCTTCATTTACCTGAATCTTCTAAATATGAAGTCCACACATATTTACAGCGACACTCAGCATATGCAGCCTTTTCTCCTTGGTGCAGGACAGGGATTGAACCGAGCGCGAGGAGCACCCCCCCGCCCCGCCCCGCCCCGCCTCGCCTCGCCTCGCCCCAGTGCGCATGCAATAATGCAAAACCACAGAGCAGTCGCTTAAAATTCATATCGAGCCGCCTCCGGAGCTGTTTACCCACAGCAGCCCAGCCCAGCCCAGCCTCCAGGGTGCAGGGGGATCTCCAGCCCGTAGCCGCTCAGCCCCGCTCAACCTCAACGCATCCTCGCTGGGGGGCGCAATATTATTCGATCAGAGACGCGGCTGCGAAACCCCCTGCGGCGCGCGGCGCCTCCCCCCGCCCCCCTACCCCCACCGGGGAGCCACGGCGGCGCGACCCGCCCGCGTCCCGCGCAGCACTGGCCTCTCGCGTGGCGCAGCCGCACAAGCGCTCCGTGCCGCGCCAGCAGGCTGTCGCCCTGTCTCTCTCGCACTCATGGGGCGCGCCGTATAGGTGCGAGAGAGACAGAGCGAGGAGAGCGCCCCTCTGGCTCACGCGCGGGGAGAGGCCGCCGCGCTGGGTAGGCAGTACCGCCCGTCACAGGAGCCGCGCGGGTTTGCCTACCCTGCAGTACGCAGGCGCTCGACCGCGCGAGCACCGGCGCGAAAGGGGAGGATCACTTCGAAAAATCATATGAAAAATTTTAAAACAAAATCAAAAAATCAACATAACAACTGAACAAAAAGGACGAAATAAACTTGGTAAAAATCAGAAATTCGGGGTTAAAAGATCAAAATTTATCAAAAAAAGACAGAAATTTACCTTGAAAAATCCAAAGAAAATTCAAAACAAAAAAATAATATGATAACAAAAGTCAGAATAATCAATGTACACATTTTGTTTGAGTGAAACCCCCTCGGCGCGGGCCACACCGTTCCGCTTATTTCGCTCTCTTACGTAATAATCTTGTTTTGGTGGAGCCGATTTCATGCGGCCGCGGCCGCCGCACCAATCCGATTCCAGGAACCTTTCAGCTTCTCACCTTATTTCAGTCGTATCCTGAGGCCGCTCCATCGGCGACCTTGGCATGCACAGCCTTCAGCTCCACGGCACTCCTGTAAAAATTAACAAAAAATAAAACTTAGTAAGTTGGACAGAACGAATCAAGGTCTGGATAGGAACTAGTACATATCTATGCTCTGGAAACGCAAGTGTGTACTTGAATGCAGTATTTCCCCAGTCCAAAAATCCCATGGACACCATGGAATTCCATGATCTCTTTTCCATGGAGAGAGGTCTGTTTTCCATGTAAGATGCATCATATTCCATGTGGTGTCTGTTTCCATGGGCGTTTTACCATGGAAAAGTGTTTTCCTTGGAACAAGATTCCATGGAATATCGCTTTCCATGTGAGGACTCCAAGGAAAATTTCTTACCATGGGTAAAGGCTCCATGGAAAAATGATTGCCATGCGAGAGGACTTCATGGAACGGTTGTCTTTCCATGGGGTGACCTATCCCATTGGGCACTTGCCTATCTTTACCATGGAAACAATTTCCCATGAAAATTAAAAGGGCTGTAAAATCTATAATTATTGGAATTTCGATCTGAAATTTGGTATGTAGCATCTACGATGAATTTTAGTAGGGCCATTTAAATTTCATTCAAATCTGAGAACTTTTTTCTGGCAACTCGAAAACGGCTTGAGCTAGGCAAAAACGGCCACCAGATTTGGCTCCGCCTCGTTTCCGACACCCTATATCCGTGTTTCACTTATTTCGATCAGTCTTCTCTTTGTCGTTTTGTGGACTTAAACATTTTGTTATTACTCCATGGAGTTAGTGCTCTATTCCATAGAGACGGTAAGCTGCCAAGGAACCTTATTTCCATGGAAAGTACCTCACATGGAAGTGGGCAAAAACTACATGGAAAGTTATCCTCCATGGGGAAATGTCTCCCATGACATTCCTTGATGTCCCATGGCTCATGGGAACGATCATGGGATTTCTGGACTGGGTCCTGCATACCTACATGTATTCAGGAAATAATGTGTACTTAGCCAAGTATGCAGGAAATAATGTGTACCTGGTCAGGTATGCAGGAAATCCTGTGTACTTGACCAGGTACACACGAAAACCTCCATATATTTATGTGGGAGATTTAGTGTGTACCTGGTCAAGTACACAGGATTTCCTGCATACCTGACCAGGTACACATTATTTCCTGCATACTTTGCTACGTACACATTATTTCCTGAATACATGTAGGTATGCAGGAAATACTGCATTCAAGTACACACTTGCGTTTCCTGAGTGGGTACACGGGGGGACTGGACGCCTAGCTAGTTCATACCCCAAGGGGCAGGTCACCCAAGTTCTCTCTCACTCCCTCTCTCACTCGCAGCGACCTGTCCTCTCCGCATCCTTATCATTTGACACGATACGCACTCGCAGAGGGATGAGGGACAAGGAGCTCACGGCGGCAGCACGGCGCTGAAGAGCACTGGAGAGTGCTGAAGAGCGCTGAAGAGCGAAACCCCGTCAAGGGAAAGAGCAAAGCAGCACCGTGACGTCACCCGCGCACACGGTATTGGCAATAACCTCAGAGCGGGTAGCCAGGAGGAGAGAGGGAGAAAGGGAGAGGAGCGAGAGTGGTACAGAATGAAACATGTATATCTTTTCATACATCTTTGTCGTATCGGGAGCCCCCGGGAGCCGCTGTGCGCGTCGAGGACGGCGTTGAGGTAGGATTTGGCTTTCCTATCTCGCCTCCAATAGCGCAGAGGGGCTGCCTCCGGGGTGCACGGAAGAAAGAAGGAGGGAGGAAAAGAGATAGAGGGGGGGGGGGGGAGGCGATCCTACGACCTGCGCATGCTGCAAATCAGCCGCGCACCACATACCGCCTCGCCACTTGTGACGCATTGAATCCCGGGTAAGTTGGTTCAAAGGACTCGGCGCGGGCAGAGATCGGCAGGCGAAAAAGGCGCGGCAGCGTCACAACCCGACAAACAGCTCTCTCTCTCTCTCTCTCTCTCTCTCTCTCTCTCTCTCTCTCTCTCTCTCTCTCTCTCAGCTGTTGCAGGGGAGAGCGCGCGAGGCGGGGCGAATGCCCTAGGGAGGCATCGGGCTGCGGTTCCTCTTCCCCCTCCTCCGCTCCCCCGGAACACCATTGCGGCTCCCTAACCGAACCGGGTCACCTCCTTTTATTTTCCAATCCCTTTCTTTTCCGGCCCGCGCCGCAAGAAATGAATGCAGCGCTAGCCCGCAGTGCCGCGCCGGGCACCGGGCTGGGGCCGGCCACCACATCAGTTTCACGAATTTTTGTTGAATATTATGCTATTTTTGATTGAATTGCTGTCAAAAGTTTGCTTAATTTTCCCAAATTTTCCTTTGTTTCTGTTCTTTTTTTTAAATTTTTTTTCTTTGATTTTTTTTCCCCGAGATTTTGGGTCCGGCAAGAGACCCCACCAGCCTCTCTATGGCTGCGCACTACGGCTGCCCCTTTTCGATTTAAACCAACCGCTCCGTCGCCCCTAACCTCCTTCTTTTTTCCAGCACTGCTTCTCACGCGTCCCTCAGCTGAGCTCTCTCTCTTTCTACGCCCCTCCCTCCCTCCCTCCCTCTCCGTCATCTTCTCTCTCACTTTCTCTAGCTCTCCCTCTCTCGCCTCTCAGTCCCGAATGTGAGTGTGCTTCGTGCAGCTAAGCCCCTGTAGTCGGCGGGCAATAGGGATCACTTTTATTCTCTGCACTGTACAAACAGGAAAGAGAGAGCCATGGGGGCAGGCCGGGTTAGTGGCCGTGGAAGAGAGAGAGAGAGAGAGAGAGAGAGAGAGAGAGAGAGAGAGAGAGAGAGAGAGAGAGAGAGAGAGAGAGAGATGCAGGCAGGCAGGGATGGACAATGCGAGAGAAAGAGAGATGAGTGGAATGCTCGTCCTGGATACGATACGGTAAGGATGGACTTTGTTCGAGAAGTGCGTGCGTGTGTAACGTGGTAGGCGCAGAGCGGGTGGGGTGCGGCGGACCAAACAGAGGCCAGTGGCGCCGAATCAAAGCAAATTCAACTGGCGGGCGCGCCGGAGGGGAGGGGGGTGCAGAGAGAGGGGCTCCGCTGCCGTGTAGGACCGCGCTGGGCCGCACCCGCTCGTCCGCACTTTGCAACGCGTCGACGGCGCGGCCACGGATCCCCCGGCCCGGGCCCGGCAGTGCAGGCCCACCGCTAGGATGGCATAGTGGCATAGACGAGAGTGGGGAATCACCTCGAAAAATCCTTGTGCGGCTTCAAAAAACCATCGTTTTAAAAACCAAAAGCAATTTTTTTTTTTTAAGAAAAAACCTAATTGAATTCAAAAAGACTTGAGTCACAGAAAAATTTCAAAAATTCGAGAAAAATTTTTAAAAATAAAAACAAAATAAAAAAAAACCTTATGTAAAAAAAGTCAGAGGAAATAACGAGAAAAATATCAAAATTTATCGAAAAGTGTTTACTTTGTTGAAAGATGAAAAGAAAAATGAAAAGAAAAATGAAAACAAACAGAACAGTTGAAAAAAGGAAGCGAACAGGGGACGAAGAGTGGAGAAGCGTAAGAGGAGTGGAGGAATGAAGCCGAAGAGTGTAGGAGTGGAGGAAGACAGGAGACATATGTACACTGTTAAGCCAACTGTGCAACTGTTCAAGACTTGTGAGAGTGCATAAGTCCCTATGCTCAACGCAACAGCAGTGCTGGGCACTTGCAAGTATTCACCTTGTTGGTTTAGCGAGTACACCCCTTTGCAATTGCTCACACTTATACAGGTGTTCAACAGAGAGTTTATGCATCGCACTCACAAGTGTTTACACTGTGAAAAATATATTCGTAAGTTTACGACTTTTTCCGTAATTTGTGATTAAGACACAGAGTTGTAAACTTACGAGCGCAGTCGTAAATTTACGACAGGTAAATTCTTACTCGTCAAGGAAAACTAGGTCAACACATGGTGTGAAAAAGTTATCGTAACAACACAACTGGAAGTTGTAACTATACGACATTTATCATGGAAAATTTTCCCGTAAATCCTTACGAATATTTTCCACAGTGTATCAGTTGCACACTTTTAGGTTTCACAGTGTAGACACGTGTTATAGAGGGTGTGTGGGCGAGAGGGACTCCCGCGCACCACGCATGGAGGGAAAGCTAAAGGAAGCACGGGGGTGGAACAGGGCAGCGGCGCCAGGCCTAGCAGGGAGCCGAGCGGGGCGTTAGGAAGGAAGAGAGAGAGAGAGAGAGAGAGAGAGAGAGAGAGAGAGAGAGAGAGAGAGAGAGAGAGTGGGGGGGGGGAAGATTCCGCCGAGGGTTCTGCTTTAAAACTTAATCTACGTTTGATGGCAGCCTCCGGCGTGTCAGCGCCGAGCCCTCTCTCTCTACCCCACAACACCGCCCCAGGCGGAAGTGATGAAGCTTATTCGCATCCGTAATGGGCGTCCATCAGCCCCCCCGCGTCTTGCATGGCCAAGTCGGTGGTCGGAATGCCCGGTCGTAGCGCCTCAAGCGGGGCGCGGCGGGGCGCGGCGGGGCGCGGCGGGGCGCGGCGGGGCGCGGCGGGGCGCGGCGGGGCGCGGCGGGGCGCGGCGGGGCGCGGCGGGGCGCGGCGGGGCGCGGCGGGGCGCGGCGGGGCGCGGCGGGGCGCGGCGGGGCGCGGCGGGGCGCGGCGGTGACGGTAGGGGAAGGGAAAGTGTTAAAATTTGTTTTGAACGGAACCGCAGCTTAAACGCGACTGGGCTGGACCGCGCCCGCGACATTAGCTCACCAAGGACAGGTTTGCAATGGACAGTACACGGCGGGGAAAACCAACTGTGAATTTTGGTCGACAGATTTTGTGAATTTCAGAATTTTTTTGTGTGTGAATTTTCATGAGGATTCACAAAAAATATATTTTGCTATATTTACTAGAATTTTGACTAAATTTTTAGTGAATTTTCCCATTATTTTCTTAATTTCTTAGCTATTTTCTGATTTTTTTTCCGAATTTTTTCCGAATTTCTTCGTAATACCCTTCTTGAAAGTAAACACTTTACAGTTGGCGTCACAGAGTGGTTGTGGTTAAACCGGATATGAGTGCCTCTCCAGTACACGAAGCACCCTCCTATCCACCCTCGGGCCACCCCTGGGGGTTCAACTAGCAGCCTAGGGCTGCGACCGACCTCCCCCCCCCCCCCCCGGGTTGGATGATCCCTAGGATAAATTATTTGATCCCCCGCGGCCGACCTCGAGCCCCGGGGGTAATCCCTTACCAGGGTGACACGACGAGGACGTGGCATGCGCCGTGCGCCGCAGGGTGGACCCCGAGGAGGCTGGTCCTGGAGGCCACGAGCACAACTCTGGAGCGGATTTCTACAGATCCAGAGGGGTCGAAGCCGGGCGGGGTGGGGTGGGGTGGGGTGGGGTGGGGTGGGGTGGGGTGGGGTGGGGTGGGGTGGGGTGGGGTGGGGGGCGGGGCGGGCTGGGGGGCGGGGCTGGGCTGGGCGGGCCGCCGCGCGATCAACTGTATTGTATTGCCGTGCGCGGCGGCGTGCGACCGCCGCCAATCCCCCTCGAACAACGTATCGCCGCGCACAGGACAACGCCCTTGGGGGGTAAAGGAGAGGAGCTTGCACCCCCCCCTCCCCGACACACACACACCGACCCGCGGCTCAGCCGCCCTCTAAATATGTATGCACAGGGCTGTGCTGCCGGCCCGTGGGGGTGGGGGGTGGGGGGTGGCAGGCTCCGGCACCAGGGTCACACGCGTGGTGGGGTAGCGGCAGGCGGGGCGGGGCGGGGCGGGGCGGGGCGGGCCCGGTAGCAGCCAAGGGTATGTAGGGTGGGCTGTGCAGAGTGGAAATGGGCGGGGTGGGGCGGGGGTGGGGCGGGGTGGGGCGGGGTGGGGCGGGGTGGGGCGGGGTGGGGCGGGATGGGGCGGGGTGGGGCGCAGGTGCGAGCAGAGGAGCGCGATGAGGACGCGTTACGGTCGCAAGGCGCGGCGGCGGGGCGGGGCGGGGCGGGGCGAGGCAGAGTGCGGTCGAGTCGTTTCCCCCACCATTTAGGTCAGCGGATCACCCCGTGATCACACCCCAGGCGGTGCGCATTATGCATAATGTTTCCATCGCGCGACCCGAGTCTGTGTGCTGTGGGGTCCTGCGCGCCCCGCCCCGCCCCGCCCTCTACTAGTTCAGGACCGCACGACACATTCCTCCCTAATCCCAACCAAAATTAAACTCGCGGGCTAAGAGCTCTTCCCTGGACCCGTGGCAGACACAAGGCCAGAGCTATAGGGTTTATCTATTGAATACGGCACTATATGGGAGATTCTCTCCATGGCCATGAAACTCATCAAAACAAAAACAAAAATATTATGTGAACAATTGATATAACGGAAAAAGAGAGAAAATAAGTAGAACGGAATCATTTACAGAGCACGTGTATTCTATTGCCAATAATTATTGTGTCGCATGTTTAGCTCACTTATTGAAATAGAACTTATTGCATAGACCAGCGAAGATCCACCTACTCGATCGGTCTGTAAACATGTCTGCAAAGCACTGCGGCGCACGTAAACTCACAACTTTTGTGAATCGCAAAATATTTTAAAACTACGCACTCACAGTGGATCGGGAAAGGAGAAACGAAAGGTCGAGTAGACAGAGCCCGAGGCGCGCACTGCTCTGAGCCGGTGCGGGTCCAGGTCCGGGCCTGGTGGCGGCTTAACGAGTGTGTTTTATCCCTGGCGCCGGGGCGGGGCGAGGCGGGCCGCGGGGCGCGGGGCGCGCTCAGCATGTAAACGCCGCCGCGACTCCCACCTGCAGTGCACGTTTCACTTTATACGTTTATACGGAGCTCGGTGCGCTGGCGTACAGCGTGTAGCCCCGGGCTGGGCTGGGGCCCGGGCTCGGCCCGGCCGCGCCGCACATAGCAAGCACCGCCACTGCCGCCCATCTGCATTCGGCTTGCCTCGCGCGCGCCGTGCACTCGGAGGCCACCGCCCTCCCTTTGAAAAAAATAATAAAAGTGTTTCTATGCTGTGAAGTCAACAGTCGGCTCACCACGCACTTCAGCGAGCGTGCCCCGGTGTGCATGCAGGTGAGTTTGTGGCGAGGACGGGTGACAGACATAAGTACATATTCAAATGTAAAACCTCTATCACGGTATAAACAATATCTGATTTTTTTTTATTACGAATAAGGGAAAACTTTAAGGCTCTCCCTGATTTTGAAGAAAACTCTTGAGATTTTGCGGAAGTTTCCTTAAAAATTAAGTTAAATTTCCTTCCTCGAAATCTATGGAGTTTTCCACAAAATTACGGAGTGCATCAAAGTTTTCCCTTTTTCCTCAAATATTCAGACATGTTTTTACAGTGTACGCATCAGCAAAATGCTTGGCGGCTAGAAGCGGTTTCGTCTCGAGAGAAACGCATTTTCTAAAATTTTATGTCCGTCCTTTTTTATATTTTATTAGTTTTAATTTTTATTTTGGAAAGAGTGACCATCGAGGCCGCTACGGACGAGTTGGGAGTGGGGTGCGTCCGCGCGGGGGCGGGTGGGAACCGCAAAGAATTATAAATGCAAATGCGAAATACGCGCTTAATTAATGCAAAGTAATTTTTTTTTCCTTTCGCGTGGGGAAGTGAAAAGGAGGATGAGGAGAGTGCAGTTTTGAAGGCCGCTGAGAGCGCCTGGGCGCGGTGCGCTTCCTCCAGCTCATCTTGTTAGAGCGAAACGCGCCCCGCAAGACTATGCGAGCCATTTATTAATTTATTTTCGTGCAAACAATAAACCTCCGCGTGTGCCTCAAAGAAATAATATTCACTTTACAAAGAGCTGATGAGGAAATTACATTTCGCTTTAAGAAGCCGTGGGGGAAAACAATTCAGAAATTTTTGAACGCCTCGTCATTCAGAAAAATTCAGATGAATGCAGAGAGATGAGGGGGAAGAGCGGAAAAATTAAGAAAAAATGTTGGGAAATTCAGGAAAACTCAGAAAAGTTACAATTGTGCACCACTTTAGAGCTAATTCCTCCTCGATATAAGCACAGCAGGGCAGTGGCCAACCGCAGCAGGTCCCTCCCCCCCCCCCCCAACACACACAAACGGTGGGGCGTGGACTGGACGGTCGGCTCTGAGCTGTATGCCGCAGGATAGCAGCCTATTCTGCCTCGGTTACGGGAATCAAACCAAATTCCGCTCCCAACCCCTTCTCCACCTCCAACCCCTCACAACCCGGGCACTCCCGTGGCACGGCCAGGCGACATGCGCTTAGTCCACGCGGTGGTCTGCCGGCTCTGATCCAGAAGTTCGCTCTCGGGGACCGCCACAGGTGCGACAAGGACGGATGTACGACAGCGATCTTCGGAATGAGGCGGCAGGGATCGACGGGCTCCACGTGTGGTCTAACGCGTGGCACAGAGGGGGGACGACGATTCCCGTTATAGACATGTAGAGCAGCACGGTGACAGAGCCGTCGAACATGCTAATTGAAACACAGCAAGCAGCAGCGCTCTTTTCCGAGAAAGACGGGAGGACTGGGAAAGCTTTCCGTGTTGAACTGACGTGAGCAGAGCTCATGACACTCTCCCTCTCTTTTCCTCTCCCTACCTCTTTCTTTCTTTCTTTCTTTCTTTCTTTCTTTCTTTCTTTCTCTCTCTCTCTCTCTCTCTCTCTCTCTCTCTCTCTCTCTCTCTCTCTCTCTCTCTCTCTCTCTCTGAAACCTGTTTAAAAGCTACACCTATTAAAACATCTCCTCCCCCCCTCCCCTGCCGTCCGACCACCGACCCCTGCTCTTGCTCTCTCCCTCTCCCCCGTACTTCTATGGCGGCACTCTGCATCGTTGAGACCCCGTCGCCGCGGCTGTCAAACGGTCAAACTCGTGAACCACACTTCTAGCAGGCAGCCGACAGAGCGCTCGCTCTCTGATACCTTTCAGCACCTTTTATTAGCTACACAGTGGTGGTTATATTAAATTTCTTTCGACGCACGCACGCACAGACACTCTCTCTCTCTCTCTCTCTCTCTCTCACTCTCTCTCTCTCTCTCTCTCTCTAACACACACGCGTATGTACACGCATGAAAAAGCACGAGGCACGTGCGCCCGCGCGCGCCCAGGTCCACACACACACTGTAAAATTCTTACGAAGAAAATTCTTCGCAGCGTTGCGAAGAATTTGGCTGCTTCGTAAGGCTTCGCAATACGAAGTATTTTCTTCGCAAGCCCCACCTTGCGAAGAAATTTCTTCGCACACTACGAAGAAAATGCTTCGCAATACAAAGCAGCCAAATGCTTCGCAGCTTACGAACAATTTTCTTCGTAATGCGAAGCATTTCTTCGCAAGGTTTTTATAGTGCAGCGGAGCCACCCGATAAAATTAGGAGCGCAGGCAGAAAGCAAAAAAGTAATGTAATCCCCACGTCCGGGAACACCCTGCTCGGGGGGGAGGGGGTGGCGTATGGAGAGAGAGAAAGGAGGAGAGAGAGAGCGAGAGAGGGGGGAGAGGGGGGAGAGAGAGAGAGAGAGAGAGAGAGAGAGAGAGAGAGAGAGAGAGATAGTGCTGCGCGTGGTCCCATGACGCACATGAATGCGACGTCCCTTGCGGCGATCGCTGGCCGGGTCGCTAACTTGCACTTCTCCTTTAGGTGAGGGTGTGGAGGGGCGGGTCCAGGGCGCTGAGGTGAATGAGCTGATTGGGGAGAGAGGGGCGGTAGTGCAGCTCCCGCACCCGCAGCCACACCGCCCCCGCCCCGCCACCGTGCGCCCCAGTTGTTCCACTCGGAAGCCCTCCGCCTCCGATGCATGCTCGGAAAATTTGTTGCCTCGTAATTTTAATTTAAAATAATAAAGCCCCGTAATTTTATTTTGCTTGCGCACTGTGTTAGAAAAGAAAATAAATTGCAAATTCGCGAGGTATTTGTCGTGAAAATAGTCGCAATACTGTCAAAGTTAATTTTTTTTTTTAATGACGAAGAAGAATTGTGATTTCCCGGATTTCCCGCAAACGAAAGTTGTGACTTTCGGAAAAAAATTACAGAGAGTTCAGGACACTTTTTTCACGACAAATACTTCGTGAATTTTCGATTTTTTCTTTCCGTTTCTAACAGAGTGCAAGCAAAATAAAACTTTCCGTCCGGACGAGGCAACAAATTTTTCCGAGCGGGTCATAGGCATTTGTAGGTGGGGGCGTGTTCTCCCATTCAAATCAGATCAATTTGTCAAACTTTTTCTCCGTATGGACAGTAAATGCCATACTGAAGCATATTGACTTTGAATTCAACGATGCTACGCCAATCGGAAACGCCAAGGATATCATATGGTGAAATATTCTAAACGAAACGTCACTTGTGCTTGTTAGCCCGTTGCTCTATGTTGGATATGATGGAACTAATAATGCAAATAAATCTATTTTTTTAGATATTGACTTGAAGCGTCTGTCCGCTTTCGTTATACGCTACGTCATGCATGACACCACGGCGGGCGTGGCTGGATGGCCGCCAGGTGGCGCCCCGTGCAGCACCGTAGTCGTTGGCGGAGCGCGGCTGCAGACCGACCAACAATATTTGTTCCGTGGGTCCCATACACAGGGAGCGGGGTGGGGCGGGGTGGGGCGGGGTGGGGCGGGGTGGGGCGGGGCGAGGCGGGGCGGGGCGAGGAGCCACACGTGGGCCAAACGAGATCGCGTTCCCATTACACGCCCACCCGCCCCGCCCCGCCTCGCCTCACCCTACATGATGATGCCAAATGCATTCGTGTGAAAATGACCACGCCAGGAACGAGAATGGACTGGCAGATGAGAGGTGAATCAGGAGTTGTCATTCGTGGTGCGCGCGTTACTTCAAAACAGAGCAGAAATCACAAACAGGTTTCTTGCGCACAGGTGTGCGATTAATCGCGGGCCGAGCGATACGAGTGTCGACAGTAAAATGCGTAGAAATTTACCCGAAATAATTAGCCACCTCGTCTTTAACACTGCAACTCTTCTCCAGTCCGATCTTACGTGGAAACTACAGGCTAGTCGAAACTGCCCACAGCAGGGTCCGTTTGGCTTTTGCTCTGCATTGGGATGCGCACGCGCAATATGTTGTTGTGTTTCTACACAGGAGAAAAAGAGGAGGGAGAGCGAGAGAAGGGTTAAAGTAGACCGGAAATGTGGAAGAGGCGGGGAAAGGGGTCAGGGCTGAGAAAGATGGGATCGAGAGGCGCCAGGCGTGACGTAAGCAGCGCGTAATCCGCGCTGTAAGAGCGCACCAGAGGGGGATCACTCATACAAATACTGTACGATGTTTTCTTCTTACTTTAATATTTTTTCTATTTTCTTCCTCTTTTGATTTTTCGAGATTTTTTCCCCTCAATACTTCATTAGTGTGTTTTTTTTTTTTTTTAAGTTTTGCTCCGGCAATAACATTGGAGCTTCCAGCCTGGAGAGCCGGTGGGTGACAACGTGCCAGTGGGTTAGGCAGCCAGCACGACGTACATGTACAAGGTGCTGCTTACGTCCCGGTGGTCCCGGGCGCCGCCGCCGCCTCCTCCTCCTCACGGTTCCTACATCTGGGTCCCATCCCGGGCGACCCGGTTCTTCCCTGGTTCCTGCCCCCGCGGTCCGCCGGTTTGAGTAAAGAGCCCACCACACACGAAGGGGAAACGACTCGAAAATTGTTGTACAGCCCGTATTCAGAAAAATTCGGAAAAAAAATAATAGAGAAATTACGAACAACTCAAGAAAGTACATAATTATTTTTTTTAAGTGCAATTAAAAAATCTACCAAATTTTACAAAATTTGTACAGCGATATTCTGACTCGTTTCCGCCTCGCCACCACATGACTATGTAGTCCTTGGCAGCCACAGGCCGCGCGGCCGGGCCACGTCTCGTCTCGACAGGCACTTTCTTTCCTTTTATTCAGCCTCTTCTAAGACGGAGACGGAAAGGCGCGGAGCGGAGCGGCGGATGGGGGCTTCGGGTCTGGCGGGCAGACGACAAAGTGCAAAGCGAAGGGGAGGACGGCACGAGGGAATATAATTCACTTTATCTTTTGCGTGAGGACATTGTGAAAGCGTAGTGAATCATCGGCGCGCGCCGGCGCGGTTAAGGCCGGCCGCCAGCCCATGTCAAAACAAACGTCACTGATTTTTGGAAAAGGTATGTTGAATTGACAGAGCGACTAAGTGGTTATACAAATACATTTTCAATGGTGGCTAAACTCGGTGATTTTCCGCAATTCGTATTTCTTTTAAAAGAAATATTATAACGATTTCCCCCCCCCCCCTCCAAATTTCAAACCATAGTACCCGTAGGAAAAAAGTCAATCCATCCGCAAATTATATTTTTCCTTTCGTTGAATGTTTTCTTTTGGGGTGGTTGCGCGTTTTACCACGAGATGGAAATTACTTTCATGCCAAAGGAAATAGAGGACTTTGGATACCAGCTGACGGCGTTATTTGTCGACCTCATACGCGGCCCGCGGCCCCTCTACTCGCTTACCTGATCTCAACACTTGACGCTGCTGTATCCTCAAAGCGTCGCCGCACGAGCCACGACAAATCCACTGCAATAACGTAATCACACACTCACACACTTATCATCGTGCGAACAATCCTGTTCAAGGTGCAGCGGACCGGCGCGGGTGCGACCCGGTCACAGTCGGACACAGTCGCGACGGCGGGACGGGCGCACCACTAGCGACGACACGCGGACACACGCTGGGGACGCCGACGAGGACGCCGACGAGGACGCCGACGAGGACGCCGACGAGGACGCGCGGGGCGGGCGATGGCGACGCCCCTCCTAGCGCGATGCCGGGGCGCGCGGACGGACCGGTCGGCGGCGCGGCGGACGCGAGGAGGAGTGAGGGAGAGAGGAAGAGCGCGCGAGCGGGGGCGGAGGCAGCGCGCGCCGAGCTGGACTCGACGACAACCCGAACCTCACTGACGGCGCGCTGCGGCCCGGCCGGGGGAGCAACCCCACCCCACCCCATCCCACCCCCTGCGAGCTTCCACCGGCCGCCGCGAGGGGCGCACCGCGTCGGACACACGTGGGTCCCGCGCCGCGCCACGCCCCGCCACGCCCCGCCACGCCCCACGACTGTGACTGCCGTACGTCATTGTCACGACCCGGACAGGTTCAAATCCACGTCGTTCTTCGTGCTGCTGCGGTGGTCTAGCCGCGACCCCGCACCACCCCGCACCCAAACAACCCCTAGCCGCTCCGACAAAAACGAGAGTTAGCGATGCCAGGGGGGCTGACATGGTGGCTACACCCCCCCCCCCTCCCCCACACCGCTGCTAACTCTCTCTCTCTCTCGCGAAACAAAACACAGGCTGCACCAGGCCGCCCGCAACGCCCCGCCCCACGCCCCATCCGGCACTCTGCATGATGTACACTGACCGCCACAAAGGCATTCCCGTCCCTTTCCAGGTAATCGCTCCGCTCGGCTCGGCTCGGCTCGGCTCGGCTCGGCTCAGCTCGGCTCGGCTCGGCTCGGCTCGGTCCGGCTCGACTCGCACTTCGCGAATGCCGAATGACGCCCTTTGTGACAAACCGCATTACGCCATGTGTGGCCTGGTGTGCGTGAGCATGTGCGTCCGCGTGCGTAAGAGTACGAATGCATGCGAGGCGTGCGTGTGGGGCGGGGGCACGCAACACGCACCAAGGCCACGGAACCAGAAGCACTCGCCGGCAGTCCCCGGTCGCGTCCTAAAGGCAGCCTGAAATCTAGGCAATATGAGATACAAAACCCCTGTATGTAGGCAACCCACAGCACATCGCCCCTCCCGTCATCTGGACTTAAAGCCGCCCCTGGTTTGCTTAACCAAATCGAGCGTTTTCCAGTGCAGAAAAAAAATGGCATCTGACATTTCACCTACTACAGCAAAAGTTTTGTTTGTTTTTTTTTAACTTTCGCCCGGTGCCGCAACAAGCTACGTGCTAGACCCCTTCCACAGTACTCCTGCTGCTTCAAAACGTTGACAGCAAACACGCTAACCGGAAAATTGGGAAAGAAAAAAAAGAAAATTTGATTGGATTTCAAAGCGGATGGCGTTGCAAGCGACGACAAGTTATATCTGTAGTGCGATTTCTGTGACAAAACAGGTATAGGTCGTTTAGTCCATCTTCATTACGTTCATATCGTTTGCCCTTGTTCTGACTTTCACTGCGAATCTAAGTGTGGAACATTCATACGCAAGGTTGCGTGGAACAAAATGTTCCACGCAAGGAAGCGTGGAACAATGATGTTCCCACGCATAGAAGCGTGGAACACCCAAGTTCCACGGATGAAAGAATGGAACACAAAATGTTCCACGTTTACATGCGTAGAATTAACATTAAGTGGTCCGCACGCCTCATTGCATGGAACATTTTGTGTTCCACGCTTCCTTGCGTGGAACTTGGGCATTCCACGCTTCCTTGCGTGGAACATTTTGTTCCACACAAACTTGCGTATGAATGTTCCACACTTGGATTTGCAGTGTTTTTGCATCCAATCTGCAAACCACGGGCACGGAAAAAAATATCATTTGTTGATCAAATTTGTTGATCACTGTTAAAAATAGTCGTAGGTTTACGGGAAAATGTTCGAAGAAGTGGAGTTGGAAAATTACAATCTCGTATCGTAAAATTACAATAAGCACTACCTATAGACTTGATATTTAATTACGAGCAAGAATGGTCTGCCGCAAATTTACAACATTTTATATAAGTCGTTATTTACAAAATAAATCGTAAACTCCTGTTGTGTTGTGAGAACGAAAGATTCGTTGTCACAACAAGAGTTTCGTTGATGCTACGCAAAATGCGTTGTAGCAACGGACAATTTGCTGAAAGGGCGAAGGCGATCATTTAATCAACCTAGACGGCTTCCGTTCCAGCATGAGCATTCGCTCCCTGCAACGGTCTATTCCCTAATACAACGAAGAATTTTTGAACAGCAAACTCTACATTAAAACAAAAAATATATAGTCCCCACAACGAACTATTTTAATTGGCTCCTTATCAACTCAAAAATTTGTTGGAGCAACGAATACTTTTTTTTCCGTAGGCTCGCGGCACATCCACTGGTAAAACAAATGTTTAGTTCTATACATTATTGGTGTTTCGTTCCAAAATGTTCAAAAAACTTTACACCTGCTTGTGTATAGTTGGATCAACTGCATCAATTAACGTTTAATAATTTCAACTATACACCAGCTGGTGCGTAGTTTTTGAACATTTAGGAACTAAACACCAATGATGTATATAGAACTAATCATTTGTTTTACCGCAGTGCCACAATAGGGTAGTCACAGTCAACAATGTGGTAGCGTACTTCTTAACAACACCGATAGGGGCAGGGCGCCGTTCACATAATCCACCTGTAGTAAATTCTGAAAGCACTGCTACTGCTGCCTCGTCCTCAGTTCTTTCAGAGAGCACAAGCAACTGGCATAATCAAAAAGAAGAAAACTAGTTTAAAGTTTACAAAAAAATCGCATCCTGACACAAAACCAAAAGGCTCCTTTGTGCATCGATTTCATGAAATCGTGGTAGGCGCGAAGTTCGTTAATGTTTTTGTTTCACTAAATATACTTCGGTAGATGATGGTTTAAGTAGAAGTTTACTTTAAAAATTCTAGCCTTATGGGCAAGCTTATGGGTCATGTTGTTGAATTTCTTTTATTTCAGGGTCACTTGTTCAGCGGGTCACATGCCAAATTGTAGCTATCTAGCTCAATCGATTTAGAAGTTAGTCTCTCAGTAAAAATTGTCCGATCAGCTTGACTTTTGAACTGTACGCTCGTTGTTCAATGGGCATTCGAACACCGCTTTTACATTTTTATTCTCACGAGTCGTTCCAAATTTTATTTTTTGAACTACTGTGCATGAGTTGAATCAACAAGTCCCCGGCCCCAGTCCTCCTCCCCTGCGCGCCGCGCCGAGGGGTCGAGCAGACGCAACAATGGCGACTCGGCTCGGCTCCCCTTACCACGCTGTTTTCCCGAGACAAGTCGAGTATTACCATAGAAACAGAGATTTTAGATCGAAATTTCTCAATATTGGCCGCTAACTTTGGGCTGGCACTTCAGCAGTGAACTAAGGAGATCGAGTTCTACCTCTCTGCCAAGTCTTATGAAAATCCTATAGAGAATTTAGGATTTAGGTAAGGGGCCGTGCTAATAATAAAAATACGATTTCAGGAAATCCTGGTAGGCACGAATTTCGTGAATGTTTTTGTTTCACTAAATACTTCGTTGGATGATGGTTTATGTAGAAATTTAATTGAAAATTTCTAGCCTAATGAATAATGTTATTAAATTTGTCTTATCTCAGAGTCACAAGTACAGATAGGGTCACATGCCAAATCGTATAGAAAAATCTGGAATTAGGTAAGGGGCCACACTGATAAAAAAAAATAATGGGATTCGCCGACAAAACCATAAGGCTACTTCGTGCCTAAAAAAATCGGATCCGCCGACAAAACCATAAGGCTACTTCGTGCCTACAAACACGGGGCTTTATTTCTCACAAGTCTTCCTATGACACCAAAAAGCACTCAGGGCGCATCGGCTTCACCTGTACGTGCCTAATGGTTTACCAGATCGCGAGCGAAGCGAGCGAAACAAATTTAGTGGCAGGTCGGAGTTCCCCTGCATTTTTTTCTCTGTTATTTTGCGTGGTTTTCCTTTTATTTTTATGATTTTCCTGTAAGGTATGAACTCTGCCAGTATGTTCCGGAGCAGAAAGAGAAACCACCTGTGCATCATAGGGTCAGACATAATAGTCTCAGGCAGGTTTTCCGGAATTTCTCTGACCACCCGGAATTTTGAGTGGCGAACAGGCGATCAATGCAAAATTTAGTCCCCTTCGGGTACCCGAAGGGGAAAGCACAGTGGGCGGAAACAACAAAAACACGAGATTTTATAGTTAATGGTTACCAGTGTTAACGGATCTATCGGAACATTTATTTTTCACCTTTTCTACGAGTATTCAATTTAGATGAGACCAGACTTCAATTATACAAGTACAAAATCTTTGAAATATTTGACAGAATTTTCAAAAATTTTGTCAAAAAATTGTGAAAATATTACTATAAGGGAGAAAAAATTAAAAGGTTACGAAAACATTTAATGACTTTTTCTCGTAGAAGTACCAGAAAACAGTAGTACCCAATATTTCGTTTTCTGCTGTGCCTCCCCGGATGATGGGCAACCCTAACCTCTAAATGTTATGAAAGACATTCTAGTTCTAAAGTTCCTCAAAAAAAAGGGTCTTATACACTTCGTACTGCAAATAAACTTTATAAGCATGTATTTTACACCCAATAACAGCAGCTGGAAGCGAAAAACTAGCGAAACAAACAGTTCTGCCCAACTGTCATGGCTGCCGACTGCCGACGAAAAGACCGTAAAGTTCGTCAGTACATTGATCCGCATTCGCAGAATCGGACGTTTTCGGACAGGATCTCTTTTCCCACCGATAACATAAAAATAAAGGAATTTTTCAAACGTGAGTGTCGGTTTCGTAACTTTTCTCAAATATACTGAAGCATATTTTGCATTCTGCAGCAACTCGTATTAATCTTCGTTTCAATTTTACTGTGACATCTAGAAGCATGTACCAGCAAGGAAATAAAAGTCAAAAGTCTAAAGAAGCTATAAGATTCATGAGATTTTGTTGAGACGGTGTCTTTTTGAGCCTTTTTACTAAATCAAAATACCCCCTTGATCGCTCATTTTCACACACATCCCGCATTCCGTACCTCGACTTTAAATTATTCATGCTCTTCTCCTAGGATGAATATTGACATTCGGACTTTAGAACCTAATGCTTTGATCCTTTATCTTTTGAAAGACAATGCTTGAAAGTCCGAAAAAACAATTTGGAAAATCGGAATTAATCCCGTGTTTTTGCAGTTTCAACCCACTGTGGGGGGGGGCGATCGCCCCCATCAGCTCCCCTAATTACGCGCCTGAGATTACAACAAGTTGGAAAAACAGTTGGAAAGGACTCAAGCAAAAGATGCAGGGCTGCACCGGTTTCACCCATCGGGGACTCAAGATAAGCCAGCGCCAGCACCAGCCCGCCCCACCCCCTCACCCAAAGATAGCTAAAAAGAAAAAGGACGCAGACCAACAACCAGGCGGATTCGGCTGCACATTGAGATCACGATTACCGGAAAAAGGAGAAAAAATATCAAAACAACAGAACTCAAGAGGAGACACAAGAGTACGTATTTTTTCTGCATTATTTAATCCACACCAAACTAGCAAGCACAGAAGCACGATAAGCATCACGACAATTATTAACGTGTAGGTCTTGATACTAGCTATATTCAGTTTAGCCACGCTTTGGGGAGCGCGAGAGCGTTTGAGGGTGAGGGGCAGGGTGGGACAGCGCGAGAGCGTCACGCTCTCGCGCTGTCGCGCTGTCCCACCCTGCCCCTCACCCCCAAACTCTCTCGCGCTCCCCAAAGCGTGGCTCAACTGAATATAGCTACTGATGACTACAAGCAACGGAACACATCAAAGAGTCTTCAATATCATACGATTAAAAAGTTGTGTGGGACTAAAAGTGTCACCGGAACCAAGAGTCGTAGGAAACATCTTATGACGCAAGTAACAGAACAAAGTGGTTGTCTCCAGCGTAGGTACGGAGGTAGGTGCGCAAAATATAGGTACAAAAAAATTAACACAATAAGCACTAAAACGTTTTGTCTGCGGTGTGGGTACGGAAATGGGTGCGAAGAACTCCTGATCTAGAAAACATCTTGTGGCACACGGAACACTCAAACGGTTTCTCTCCAGTATGGGAACGGGTGTGTATGCGCAGATGGCCGGATTCAGAAAACACCTTGTGGCACACGGAACACTCAAACGGTTTCTCTCCAGTGTGGGTACGGAGGTGGGTGCGCAGATTTCCTGATCTAGAAAACATCTTGTGGCAAACGGAACACTCAAACGGTTTCTCTCCCGTGTGGGTACGGAGGTGTCTGCGCAGATGTCCTGATGTAGAAAACATCTTGTGGCACAAGGAACACTCAAACGGTTTCTCTCCCGTGTGGGTACGGAGGTGACTGCGCAGATGTCCTGATGTAGAAAACATCTTGTGGCACACGGAACACCCAAACGGTTTCTCTCCAGTGTGGGTACGGAGGTGGGTGTGCAGATGTTCTGATCTAGAAAACATCTTGTGGCAAACGGAACACTCAAACGGTTTCCCTCCCGTGTGGGTACGGAGGTGGGTGCGCAGATGTTCTGATCTAGAAAACATCTTGTGGCAAACGGAACACTCAAACGGTTTCTCTCCAGTGTGGGAACGGGTGTGTATGCGTAGATGGCCTGATTGAGAAAACGTCTTGTGGCACACAGAACAC
This sequence comes from Frankliniella fusca, assembly GCA_029379305.1. NCBI lineage: Eukaryota > Metazoa > Arthropoda > Insecta > Thysanoptera > Thripidae > Frankliniella > Frankliniella fusca. The sequence goes on along the minus strand of JAHWGI010001278.1, from coordinate 1,037,409 downwards.
TCAAACGGTTTCTCTCCAGTGTGGGTACGGAGGTGGGTGCGCAGATTTCCTGATCTAGAAAACATCTTGTGGCAAACGGAACACTCAAACGGTTTCTCTCCCGTGTGGGTACGGAGGTGGATGCGCAGATGTCCTGATACAGAAAACATCTTGTGGCACACGGAACACTCAAACGGTTTCTCTCCCGTGTGTGTACGGAGGTGGGTGCGCAGATCTTCTGATGTAGAAAACATCTTGTGGCAAACGGAACACTCAAACGGTTTCTCTCCCGTGTGGGTACGGAGGTGGATGCGCAGATTGCTTGATACAGAAAACGTCTTGTGGCACACGGAACGCTCAAACGGTTTCTCTCCCGTGTGGGTACGGAGGTGGTTGCGCAGATGTTCTGATCTAGAAAACATCTTGTGGCAAACGGAACACTCAAACCTTTTGTCTTCAGTGTGGGCACGGAGCATTCCTGATTCAGCAAACATATTGTTGATGTTTAGGTTGTGGGTACGCAGGTGAATGCGAAGGTTAGATGGAGTAGATAACCTCTTCAGATGCTCAGAACTCTTAAATTCTCCGAAGTTAGTGCGGCGAAGAACTTTGGTGAGAAGATGTCTTCCTTCAGCAAATCACTTTGCATCAAACGGAACGGGATCTGAAATTTGAGAGTAGATAGACTGTGGTCAGTTTACATGTTTACAGAACACCTTAGAGCTCTAACAAAGTTCTACATCTTCGTTGTAGCACTTTGCACAGGTTGCTGTATTTCATGGTCTCTCTTGCAGATAAAAGCTCGTAGAACTTTTTGAGTAAAGACTCCTATCCTTAAAATCGATAATCACACCAATAAATTTACGACGTATAGTCATACTCGATCACATGGTTGGAAACTCAGACATCTTGAACAGGTACAACTTTTTGAGAAAATCGTAAAAACCGTAAAATGTAGAATAAGCAAACGAATTTATTTTGAGGTTTGCCAACAGCTCATGGTATGGCAGGTACCCTGAACCCCCGGGGGGCCTCCGGGTGCCCCATGTAGGGTCACCACTAAACATTGCCACCAACTCGATATGCTAAGGTGACCATGATGGCGAAAGAACGGCGGTGGGTGCTACGTGCACTGTAAAAAATTGTTGGGATTTTGACTATACAACTGTATGGGAAAAATCCTATACGCGTATAGGACGCAAATTTTCCCACACTTTTGTCCGATTTTTCCTATACAAGCCAACCGTGTATCGGAAAATCACGAAACGTATGTGAAAAATCCCATACTTGTGTGGTAATTTACCTAGAATTGTATAGGTAGCAGAGTTCCCCATACCGTATGGGAAATTTACTATTTTTTTTCTTGTACTTTGCCTTCACAACAATAGAAAATTTACATTTTAAGGACACATACCCGGTGATTAGGTGGACCCGTTTCAATAGTCAGTCTTGTTCTGTTGTGATTTTACCGGATTTTACACAAACCATGGTGCTTGGGGCTTTGTGACGAGGGGTTGAGGTAATATTTGAATAAGGATACGATCCTTTGATATAAAACACCCAGCACTTAAACACTTGGTCGGAAATTCCACATGCAGTAAAGCAGGTGGCCTCTAAGCGGGCAGCGCTGCCCTCCGTCCTCAGGTACGGGGAAGGGAGAAGGGGCCCAGCCGGCGGGGCGGAGCGCGCGGCTGTGGCATGACCTGGGGACGCTGCGGCTCGGCACCCATCACGTCCCCGTGGTCCAGTGGTCAACGTGATGGTGTCGCAGCCCAGAAGTCCGAGGTTCAACTCCCCATCAAGTAAGGTATTTCATCGCTAATACATTGTGTACTAATATGTAACTGACTACAGGTAAGAGGAAACAACAGCTATAACAGGCTTGGCAAGCAGGAAATATCTTTTTCTGTTTTGAAATATATATGGGAAAAATCCCATACCTGTCTAGCAAATATGCCACACGCGTATGGTATTTTTACTAGTGTCAGGTGCTGGAAAAGTCCCATACATGCATAGGAAAATGGCTACACCAGTATGGGATTTTTCCCACACGAGTGTATGGTAAAAATCCCACACACTGTATATGTAAATTGCTGCATATACATTTATAGGATTTTTACTATACATTTTTTTTACAGTGTGCAGTCGTTCAGAAGATGCGGTATGGCAGGTATCCCGACCCCCCGGGGGGCCTCCGGGCCTCCGGTCGCCCCCTGTACCTCGGCGGAGGCTAGCACTGGCACGAATGTTACGCTCGTCTGCCTGGGGGGTAGAAGTAACGCCGAACAGAAGCGAATTTGCAGCAAATGTGCACGATTCATTGTGAATTTGCCCCTTTTGGGGCCTCTGCGGGGCGCCGGTGGGTGCTCGGGGAGTATTTTGGAGGACTTTTTTCGATTCAAGTCGGGAATTACGCACAAAATGAAAAAACAAGCAACTCTCTAGGTCAATTAGTTGAGAAGTTAAGTTTCCGGAAGGAAAAGTGAAAGGGAAAGAGCGGTGACAGGTGAAGGGAGGTGGTGCCCGCTTGGCACCGCCCCCAGTTTTGATCGGTAGGTCAAGAAGTACCTCCAAACCAAATTTCAGCCTTCTAGCTCAATGTGCAATAAGTTGTGGACGCTAACCTCCCCACTATTGTAAGGATGGGGTATCTGCGTTGACATATAACAATAGGTAGTTCTTGTAAAACAAATGTTAGACCGTTGAACACCTAATACTGGGTTCACACCGGATCCTAATTTTCATTTTCCCTGACTTTTCCCTGACTTCCAGACGGAAAAATCGCGTTTTTCCATGACTATTGGGGGCGCACGTGAAACCATAGAGCAAGTAGAAGGTGAATAATTAGGACAAAAATTGCAAATGAAAATAAAAAAATAAAAAAAACGATTTCAGGAAATCCTGGTAGGCACGAAGTTAATTAATGTTTTTCTTTCACTAAATTCTTCGGTAGAAGATGGTTTATTTAGAAATTTACTTTAAAAATTCTAGCCTTATGGGTCATGTTACTGAATTTCTTTTATCTCAGGGTCACTAGTTCAGCGGGTCACATGCCAAATTTTAGATTTCTAGCTCAAACGATTTTGAAGTTAGTCTCTCAGTAAAGATTGTCCGATCAGCTTGATTTTTGAACTGTAGGCTCGTTGTGCAATGGGCATTCGAACTCTGCTTTTACATTTTTATTCTAAGGTGTCGTTCGAAATTTTATTTTTTGAACTACTGTGCATGAGTAGAATCAACAAGTCCCCGGCCCCGCCGGTCCTCCTCCCCTGCGCGCCGCGCCGAGGGGTCGAGCAGACGCAACAATGGCGACTCGGCTCGGCTCCCCTTTCCACCCTGTTTTCCCGTGACAAGTCGCGTATAACCATAGAAACAGAGATTTTAGATCGAAATTTCTCAAAATTGGCCACTAAGTTTGGGCTGGCATTTCAGCAGTGAACTAAGGAGATTGAGTTCTACCTCTCTGCCAAGTCTTATGAAAATCGTATAGAAAAATCAGGATTTAGGTAAGGGGCCACACTGATAAAAAAAATAATCGGATCCTCCGACAAAACCATAAGGCTACTTCGTGCCTAAAAAATCGCATCCTGACACAAAACCATAAGGCTACTTCGTGCCTAAAAATCGGATCCTGAGACGAAACCATAAGGCTACTTCGTGCCTAAAAAAAAAAAAATACGATTTCAGGAAATCCTGGTAGGCACGAAGTTAATTAATGTTTCTGTTTCACTAAATTCTTCGGTAGAAGATGGTTTATATAGAAATTTTCTTTGAAAATTCTAGCCTTATGGGTCATGTTGCTAAATTTCTCTTATCTCAAGGTCACTATAGTTCAGTGGGTCACATGCCAAATTTTAGCTTTCTAGCTGAAACGTTTTACAAGTAAGTCTCTCAGTAAAAATCGTGCTATCAGCTTGATTTTTGAACTGTAGGCTCGTTGTGCAATTGGCATTCGAACACTGCTTGTACATTTTTATTCTAACATGTCGTTCGAAATTTTATTTTTTGAACTACTGTGCATGAGTAGAATCAACAAGTCCCCGGCCCCGCCGGTCCTCCTCCCCTGCGCGCCGCGCCGAGGGGTCGAGCAGCCTCAACAATGGCGACTCGGCTCGGCTCCCCTTTCCACGTTGTTTTCCCGAGACAAGTCGAGTATTACCATAGAAACGAAGATTTTAGATCGAAATTTCTCAAAATTGGCCACCAACTTTGGGCTGGCATTTCAGCAGTGAACTAAGGAGATTGAGTTCTACCTCTCTGCAAAGTCTTATCAAAATCCTATAGAAAAATCAGGATTTAGGCAAGGGGCCGTGCTAATAAAAAAAATCGGATCCTGAGACAAAACCAAAAGGCTACTTCGTGCCTAAAAAAAAAAAATATTTCTCCCAATCTTCGGATTTTTCCCTGACCTCGATCGAATTTCCCTGACTTTTCCCTGATTTCCAGTACGTTTTCATTTTCCCTGACTTCCCTGATTTCCCTGACCGGTGTGAACCCTGTAATAAGTAAGGAGCATTGCCTGACGACAGAGGGTACGGGTACGTGGATGATCTCCGGCCCGCGGGTCAGCGGGCTCCCCTATTAATATCTTAGCATACGTCCCAGCGATGACGTCATGCTTCTACTGCAACCACTACTGCTGTCGCTGGGCTGGCTGCCCCGGGCTGGCTTGCTAGCTGTGTTTGCTACTGCCCTACGGGTATAGCCAGTCCTATTTGGACTGTCTAAAATATAAAAAAAAACGGTATTTAAGTTTTCGGACGGCTCTCTCTCTCGACGGGGGCGGAGAGGGCGGCGGGTGCGGAGGGGGCAGTGGGGGAGGTCTGATCGTTTTGTTTCGAGGCAAACTGACAGCTCCCGCACCGCACGCCCGCACGGCCCGCACGCAGAACTGTCGTATATGGAAAAGACAAAAGCGTCACATTTATTAAACCGTGAAAAATGAATCCCTACGGGAGCTAATGCTTTTCGCGGAGAGTAAGGGGCGCAGCAGGAAGTGGTGGAAAGGGGGTGGGGGTCAGAAATATACTGGCTCAGCGAGCAATGATAGACCATACAGCTCATGACAAGGAAAAGGGAAAAGAAATCAACAAACCGTGGAAACAGCTGGCCGGGATGGTCACGATTACAGTGAAACGTGTACTGTAGCTCTAAAAAGAAAAACAGCATAACCAGGGTAGGAACTAGAAACCTGGTGCGGGATACCCGTGTTCCCGCGGGCGAAACACGGGAAGACTGAGTGCGGGAAAGCGCCAAGAGGATAGGCAGCACAACGTACGGCTACGATATATTGCCTACGTCCCAAGCGTCTTCCCCCAAGTTCCTCCACGATTTAGTCGTGCGTACTGTCCTACAGGGTGACGGAGGGACTGACCGGTCCGAGGCAAGGCTTTCGCGGGCTACCCTTCGACTCCCCGAGTACACTGTGAAATATAGCAGCAGGTTTCAGGAAAAATTTTCCGCGAAGCGGAGCTGGAAAATTACAATTACAGATCGTAAAATTAAAAGCACTTCCTATCAACTTGAAATTGAAAAACGAGCGAGAATAGGTTGACGAAAATTTACAACATTTTTTGAAAGTCGCCTATTACTAATTGTATCGTAAATCTACAAAGATATTTTCCAAAGTGTAAGTTGAGAGACATTCAGAGTTCGACAAGTTAATCAGACTGGCAGCCCGCGCGCCACAGAGGTCTGACAGAGTGGGCGGGGCAAATCACTCATGGGAAACGTGTGCAAAGATATTTAGCAGGTAATACCTTATTAAAACACAACACCTAAACTAAAACTAACCTGTCACTTAAAAATTTTAAGTGTCCGCTAGCTTTTCCTCTCCGAGCCCAAAAACCAAGCGCCTAACCTGAATATATTGTGCCGGGGCGAGAAAGGTGGCTGGCTGGCGTGGAACTTTTATCATCCGCTTCAAATATTAATCTGCATTGATACTTTACTGTTATTGTTTCGATTTTTGTTTTGATTTTGTAATGATTTTTCAAGATAATATTGAAAATTTTATTTAACTTTTTGATAACTCAATTTTTTCTCTCAATGTTTCAGACTATCTTCTTCATTGGTTTTCAGTTATTTGTTTATTTGGCCTCGATTTATATGATTTTTCTGTGCCTTTTTTCGTGATTTTATTTTGATTTTTTCAAATTGTTTCTGATTATTTTAAAAATGTTTTTTTTTATGGGGCGTACACTGATTTTTCTAAGTGATTCCCCCCTCGGGTCTGACCCCGTGCAGGCCGCGCGTCATCTTTTGACCGAGACCCTTGACCTAACAGGAAGACGTTCAGCAAGAGAAGCAGCACAGCAGCAACCCCACACCCTCCTCTTCCTCTACGCCCTGCTGCTGCAGGCTGTTCAGGGGCCGGCGGCACGCGCGGCACCCCGCCGCGCAGCCCTTGACCGCCTTGTCGCACTCATGGGGCCCTGCCATCCCCGACATGGAGCACCACCATAGGTGCGACAAGAACGAGAGCGATCTTCTGAATCATCAGGCGGCAGGGCGGCGATGGGCCACGCGCTGCCCGACCGACTACCCACGCGCGGCAGCATACACATCTTGGAGTGGAGGTGAGGGAGAAACAACTCTCATGTTTTTCTACAACTCGTCAGGAAACTTCAGAAAAATTCTATCTTTATTTTAGAAAAATTAACAAAAACTCAAAAAAAAATCAGGGAAAAGGCAGGAAAATTCTCAATTTTTTTTTTTCAAAATTCGAGTGAATGCACAAACATCCTTCAAAAATTCACCAAAAGAAAACTCACAAAAATTCACAAAAATGTGTACACCGAAATTCAGAGATGTTTCATCTCGAGTGGTAGGGTACCGGCCATATTTCTCCGCGGCCATTATGGCGATGAGCCCAGACGACAATCCTGATTGATAACGCCCTGCCCTTATCATTACGATCCTCGGCCCGCCCTCCCGGGGGACGTTACACACAACGGCCTCGGGCGCTCCGCCGAGCCACCGCCGCCACCCGCCAGGCAGGCAACGCGGCGGGCGACCAGGAGGGGGGGAGGGGCGAGGGGGGAGGGGCGAGGGGGTGGCAAGGGCAGTGGTGGGTTGGTGTTGGAGCGTCGTGGGACTCCGACGGGCGCGGCCGAAAAGGGTGCGGGCGCCGCCATAAAAGCAGTTTGCTGTTTTTATTCGGCGGGGGCAGCAGTGATACCGGCGGAGTGAGCGAGGGTATAGGAGGGGGCGGAGGGATGGGAGGGCAGCGAGGGAGAGGAGATATGGGAGGAGAGGGAGGCACGGGAGGGAGGAGAGGGGAAGCATATGGAAGGAGAGGGAGGGGAGGGGAGGGGGAGGGGAGGGAAGGGGAGGGAAGGGGAGGGGGAGGGGGAGGGGAGGATGTTGGAGGTGGCAGGGCCTCTGCTTGCGACAAGGACGGAGGCGCGAGAGCGATCTTCGGAATCAGACGGCAGATTCAGAAGAGCACTTTCATATCTCCGTCCTTGTCACACGCATAGGTTTCGTCCACTGGGAGTGAGTGAGAGGGCGCACTACAAAACGATCTTCGGTTACTGTGGCGAACATGACCACCGCGTCGCCGGAAGCAGGAGGCACCTGCCGAGCGATTCCGAAGATCGTTTTCATACCTCTGTCCTCGTCGCACTCATGGAGCACTACCATGGCCAGCATAGGGCACCACTGTAGGTGCAACAAGGACAAAGAGATGAGAGCGATCTTCTGAATCAGTCGGCAGGTCCCCGCCCCGTCCCCGGCAATAGCGCGACGCGTCGGGGCGGGGCAGGGGCGGGGCGGGGCGGGGCGGGGGCGAGGGCGGGGGCGGGGGCGGGGGCGGGGGCGGGGGCGGGGCGGGGCGGGGCGGGGCGGGGGCGGGGGCGGGGCGGGGCGGGACGGGGCGGGGCGGGGGCGGGGGCGAGACCGAGGCCGGGGCAGACAGGGGGGTCGCGGTTCGAAATCACTTCCGGAGTGCGCTTCAGCCCCGATTTGGCCCCGGGTTCCCGTTCCCTCACCCTCTACACCCCGACCCGAGCCCCGACCCGTAGGCGCTACTCCTTCATTATGAGACTGGGAAGCTGAAAATTGTTCTACTGCGGGCGCTTATTCATTCGTCTTACGGACGAGAAGACAGAGGCCCCGCTCAAGCATGAACGGCGACTCGTCCTTCACTCCTCCCGTCGGAATCTCTCTTAATTTTGAGCAGATGTCTTTGATACCAACAACATACTAAGACTAACTAGGAGTCAGCGACAGACACGAAGTAGTTGCGCATAGTACACTGGAAAAACAAAGGCACTAAACAACACCTTTCCTGGGGCACTAAAGTCAAGGGCACGGTTTAGTGCCTTTCCTGGGGCACTAAAGTTTAGTGCCTTTCCAAAGGCACCAAACTTGTACGGAACTCATATGAAGCCAGCAAGCCAAAGGTGTGAAAGGTCTCATTTAGTGCCTTTCCAAAGGCACTAAGCTTTAGTGCCTTTCCAAAGGCACTAAACTTTATTAGTGCCTTTTAAAGGTAGGTACCTTTGTTTTTCCTGTGTAGGTGTCTCTCCACCTCTCACCTCTTACTTATTTCTGAATTAAGTTTGCCCTCATACCAACTCACAAGTATCAATAATAAGCCAGACAATGGGTCACTTAAAATTTGATTGAAAAAGACATTGCAAGAAACATTGTTACAGAAGGCCACTAGCTTTAAATATGCTCAATGCTCAATGGTTGTATGGGTATATATTAAAATAATAAGCATACACTACACATCAATGTTTCATAAAGATTGATTTAGTGTGAACACTCTCAGAGTAACTAATATATTAAAAGTATTGTCTCTCACCTAAAACCCATCCATAGTAATGCCCCTGAATGTTTTTAAGACAAATTCTTTCTCTATCAATAACTTCAAAGAGCACCCCTTCTCCGATCAAAATTCAAAGGCATAACGGATCGAGGAGAATTTTTGGGATAGCACATGATACACCTCAGTCAGAGATCTATCACTGGGAAGTACGGAGTAGGCTAGGAACCAAATGCTACAAAATTTTCTGGAGTAATATCCAAACTACTTTCTTTTTCTCGTTCGGTTTAAGATTCATAAGAATTAATAATGAAATCACACTTCCATATTGTTTTTCTTTAGTCAAATGTGACATAAAATCTACAATTCAAGATTCAAAAACTTGTAATTCTTTTTAATTACAAATACTTCTTTCCGCATGTCTAAGAGGAGCACACTTCAACTAATATAGTTCAGCATCCACGCAGCATTTAAGAAATTGTTTGGCTGGGATTAACTTGTGGCAGTTCAATCACACATCACAACACTGGGAAACCAAGCAAAAATTCATAACAAAATTAAACAAAATATTATGAAATAATGTTACTATTGGTAATTCTCATTTGTCAAGCCATGGGAATACCTGATTTTAATACTCAAATCATGCTCTACTGTTTCCCGGACAGTATCACAGCTTCATTCTACAGAACATTGACTATATTATTCAGTTATGTCCCTCACCCACATAAGAAGTGTGCAAGTAGAGTGCATCGATACAGGCTGTCATTTCAGTAGTCCGTGATGTTCATTTCAAGAATCAAACTCATTTATAAGAATTTTGAGGCAATGCCGTTCTCACTGCTCCCCAACCTACAAATCACTTGTGCCCACACTTCTGTGCAATGACACACTTGAAACTTCGTGCAGTGACGTCCACAGCCTTGAAACCAACTTCGACTTCATATTACGTGAAATAGACTATCAATAATTTAATTTCAATAATACTGCCTCCGAGATGGCTTGGCTGAGCCTACGCTCAGCTCACAGCTCACAGTGGTAATTAATCAAGATGGCGGCATACAATTTAAAAACTCATGATATGTGACAAAATTTTAAAACACAAATCCAGTGACAACCATTGTTTTCGAAAGTACTCTGGTTTCTGTGTTCATAACCAACACACATAACCTAACCTCAGCCATGCTTAGATAACAGAGTGGCGTTCTAACTAGTTCTAGGAGACGTTAGGTACAGAACTGATCCTTTTGTCTGTACTTACATTATCAATAGTCCTTCACCGTCTTGAAAAGACGACACGACAAATTACAATATTAGAAATATACAAAAAAGATGCCACAACCATTTGTTTCCGACGGGTCTGGGTCTGGACCGGACCGGAAGTCGGATTTGGCAGGATTTGGTGGAGTTCGTCTTTTTGTTTTTAACCGTGTCCGGTATGAGAAATCACTGCGTCGACCTGTTTCCGCAGCCGTGATTTCGCATTAAAACGGCGAGTCTGGCTGGAAGGGCTGGCTGGACTCTCTGGACTGGACACAGACCTGACAACACGGCAGTTTGTTTCTGTCTTTCCTCCCGCATTAGGCGAAGGAGGATTATACAGCATGGCGATGCAAGAAAGAATAAAGAGAGGGAAAGCGACACATTGATGCGCGAGGAAAGAGAAACAAACTGCCGTGTTGTCAGGTCTGTGTCCAGTCCAGAGCAGAGAGTCCAGCCAGCCAGACTCGCTGTTTTAATAGGCTATTTCAGAGCTGGACGGGAAGAAGTAAACTGGAAGAACAAAAGCGCTCTGCACATGCCCGGGCAGGGTAGGGTAGGGGGCGCCAGAGGTCCCCACTCTGGCCCCGCGAGCCCCGCACCACGCCGCCTGGGCATGCGCAGAGCGCTTTTGTTCTTCCATTTTACTTCTTCCCGTCCAGCTCTGAAATAGCCTATTGAAGGTTTATTTGGCTCCAAGGTTTCTTCTTCCTGCCGATTTCGTATCGGCTAAATGCCCCATACGTTGGGCCGGCAAAGCTAAAGACGCGGTTGACGCAGTACGCCGACGCGTTTCAAAGAGAAGTCGCGCAACCCCTTTCTCTGTCATTCCCCCCCCCCCCCCCCGTGCTAAACCCCACCAAAAAAAACTTGCTGACAGGGCAGGATAGGCACGTCTGTTGTGGCCGGGGCGCCTTTTCGCACCCGACTCGACTCCAGCCTGCTCCAGCCTCGGGAGGCGAGGCGAGCACCACTACCACGACCACCACGGTCTCCACCACTACCGCAGCGGTCCCGGCCTGCTCGCCCCGGGAATTCATCCAATCCCAAACTCCATCCAATCACGGGGAAAAACGACGGATTCAATCATTTCCAGGCGAATAATTGAACGAGAGAGGCGTGGCGCGAGAAATAGCGAAAAATGGAAAGGAATAACGGAGAGAGAGAGAGAGATAGGAGAGAGAAGTGGGGGCGAGAGAGGGGAAGAAGTGCGGTGGCAAAAACGCGCTGCTGCCAGTGAGGAGGGGCGGGGCGGGGCGCAATGGCGCACGCGTGCTATAAATTGACGAGGTGCGAGTGGTCGCGGTGGCGCCGCACCCCGCAGGGAGTCGCAAACGGGGCGGGGTGGGGCGGGGTGGGGCGGGGTCACGGGGAGCTGCTGGCGGACCTACGTCACGATTTATGACGATTGACGAGACAGGCTCGTGTGCGGCCCATGGCTCATGCCACGCTCATGCCTCAGCTCACGGCGCTGGCATGGGCCGCGCGGGGCGGGGCGGGGCGGGGCGGGGCGGGGCGGGGCGGGGCGGGGCGAGGCGGGGCGGGGCGGGGCGGGGCAGGGCGGTGGGGTGAGAGCTGCTATCCGTTACGTCGCGGACGGTCGACGGGGCGGGCGGACGGAGAAGCGTCCCTGCAAAATCCCTAAAACGTGCAAGGCGGAGTGGGCGAGGTGTGGAGGGCGGCAGGGGCAGGCATGGCGGCGGATAGAGCCAGGAAGGCGCGCTGTGGGGGAGAGGGGTGTCACGTGGTACAGGGGGGGAGGGGGGCGAAGGGCGCGAATAAGTCGAGGTGGCTCCGCTGGCTCGGTCCGGCCGACCCGTTCCTCCACCGGTGGTGCTGAGCCGAGGGGGAAACACACCACGCAATTGCAATTCTTAAAAACTCACTCAAATTTTTTTAGGTCAGAAAATTTTAGGAAAATTCAGGAAAAATTAGAAAAAATTAGAAAAATTTCACAAAAGTTTTGGTCAAATTCTAGTGAAAGCTCCCAAAAATTCTATTAAAAAGTTCACAAAAATTCACAAAACTACAGAAAAGTGTGTACACCTAAATAGGGCATTTCACTTCATTTCAACCAAAGAAGAAAAGTATTGCTTGCTGATTTGTTTCCTCCTTGACGCTGATTGGCTGATGCCGTCGCCGTCGAAGTTCTCAGACCGACCACCAGGACACCAGGTCTGCGACCGCCCTAGTGCGGCGTGCCCGAGAACTTCGTTGGCGTAAGCCAATCGGCCTCAAGGAGGAAACAGTTCAGGAGGCAATACTTTTCTTCTTTGGATCCGGTCTAAACGGAGTGAAATACCCTAGTGAGAGTGGTCTCCCCCACGTGCTGAGCGCGGGTCTTGAGCTCCGCGCCGCCGCGGTCCCCGGAGGGTATCGTCTACACTGCAGCTACGGGATCCCATGGGAGGGGCGACACATCGGGGAACAAGGCGGGCGGGAATGTTGTATAGCTTTAAGCAGATGACACAATATACTAAACTTATCATTTAGGGGCTAAATCAGGTGATAACGACGTGTCGGGCTCAGCCGCCAAGCACTAGGGGTGAACTAGAGGGTGGACTTAGGACCCGACAGTGCGACCCGATTGCCACCCTCCTGATTACCGACTGCATTCCGATCCACCGGGACGACTTTCCAATACTGAGTAATCGACCGTCTGAGAATGCGCCGCACCTCTGACTACTTGGAGGATGCGGCGGCGCGGGGTGGGGTGGGGTAGAGTGGGGTGGGGTAGAGTGGGGTGGGGCTGGGGTGGCCTGGCCCGGCTGGCCCGGGGGTCAGAGCGCTCTCGCGCTCCTAAAACCGATTCGATTGTTCCCTAACTAATGAGATTTACGGCACGGCACGGCTCGCCAGCGCGTTGCGGCGCGGCCGCGCTGCAGGAAGGGGGGGGGCCTCGAAGCCTGCGTATCAAAACTCCAGGGGGAGCAGCTTTAGTGCTTTAGACTGCAGCAGCCGCGCGGCCCACGCCCGCCCTGAGGAGCAATTTACCCGTGTAAACAAGGTATAGGACAAAATACAGGTCGCGGACAGCGCTTCTTCGGATTTCGTGGAAATCACCAGGCTGCGGACGAAAATTGGTCTCGAACAATCTCGCTGCACCGACCGCAGTTGAAGCAGAAGGGCCGCGGGGCTGCGGGGCGTCGGCAGTGCGGACGGACCTGGTGCATTGCGGCCACCTGGCGCCTGGCCCCCCGGGCGCCTTACTTTTGCTCCTCCAGAATTCTCGAGGAGTGCCTCCGCTAGAGCCCTTGGGCTGAACAGCGCGGGGCCATGGCCCGGGACGGGTACCTCAGCGGCTGCGTTGGGGGTGGGCAGCAACCCGTCCCCAGTCTGGCCAATTAGAGCTCTCCGCGTACTCCTGCCCCCCCCCCTCCCCCCGGGCCCCGGCCCAGCCCACCCTCGGCCGGCGAGACTGGCAAAGACGCTGTGATGGGAATGAATAATCCCGGACTTGGAGCACCACCGCCTCTGGCCGTGCGCTGCTCCGGTACTGACAACTCGTGACGTGACCTGACGAGCGAGCGGAAGTCACGACATTGGGACGGAAGTATCATTTTCAGCGAGAGGAGCTCTAGAGAGCGATATGGCGGGCTGGACTATTTCCCTTTCCGACCCGCCTCAATCAGAAAACCATATACAATCGGCGGGCGGGTAGTCCACACCGCATCACCTTCCTGGAACCTCCCCTATATGCTCAGACCCCGACCACATTTCCTGGTACCAACCGCAGCCCGCTACAGAGCTTCCTGGACGCGCTCAGCTGGCTCAGCACCACCGGTCGCTCTCTGACGCACTGGGCCGAACCTTCCTGCCGTACCGAGCCCCCGCCCAGCCCCGTCCAACCCCGCCCCACCCCGCCCCGCCCCGCCCCAGCCCACCCCCGCGGCGGCAACAGATCTATACAGTGTCCTGGGCCAAACGGGTGCGCCTCCGAAACAAAATGGCTATCGTTGCGAAGGCGTGCACTCGCCCCGCCCCGCCCCGCCCCGCCCCGCCCCGCCCCGCCCCGCCCCACCACGCCCGCGCGACACCCACCCACCACCCCGATCATCGCATCCCGCCCGCAGCAACGACCCGGCCTCGGGCGCCTCTCTGCCTCGCAACTTTGGCGTCGGCAAATGCGGATGGAATTCACACACAGAGTCATGGCAGTACAGTATCACGCAGTACACACGATACCGCCGCGTATTCCGCGTATTGGAGGGGAATGCGCGGCGGGCGGCGGGTATTCGAAGCGCTGACTGCCCTGGTCCCCCGCGCAGCGCGCAGCGCGCAGCGCGCAGCTCTCCACCACCCAATCCTGCCTGGAGGGTATCAGAGCGATTCCGGCGCGCCGTAGCGAGCGACGTGGAGTAGCGCAGCGTGACGGTGGGGCGACGGTGGCCAGGCTGCGCCCCGGCCCGCGGCTGCGGCGTGACCATGTGGTCGTCATGTTGGCCGCCCTGTTGGGACCCGCCCCACCCCGCCACAGCTTTTCATAAGTTGGCCAGCTCGGCTGTGTGCTGCTCCCGCGCCGCGCGCGCTCCAGTGGTAGGCCTGGTGGTAGAGGTTTGTGCTGCCTGCTGCTGCCTCTCTACCTTGTCCGCCTCCTCCTGCTGCTGCTGCTGCTGCTGCTGCTGCTGCTGCTGCTGCTGCTGCTGCTGCTGCTGCTGCTGCTGCTGCTGCTGGTGCGATGCCACGCCACCGGCCGCCGTGGCGAGCGACTCGGCATAAATTTCATTTCGCGCCTTTTACCGTCGCACACGCCCGTTTTTATGAATTCCACGGATGGACTGTAAAGTGGGTCTCGCGCAATATACAGACGTCGTATAGCGTCGTATACACGAGTTGAGTCAGTTGCGTGCGAGAAAAGTCGGGTGGGGCGGGGTTGGGTGGGGCGGGGTGGGGTGGGGCGGGGCGGGGCAGAGTGCGGTGACTCCATGTAGGAACGTCCTACGGCGCACCACACTGCTGCCGCTGGGCCTCTGCTATGCTGTGGGCAAGGACGACATTGCCTCCCCCGCCCCGCCCGCCCCGCCCTGCCCCGCCCCGCCGCGCCTGTTGCAGCACAGCACCCACTCGGTATACACAATTCAAACAGCGGGTAGGAGGGTATGACACTGTTGCGCGACCCATTTGTGAGGAGAGGCGCGCGGGGCGGGGCGGGCGGGGCCGAGGAGAGCATAAAGGAAAATTCGAGACGGAGCGCGCGCAATTTCCTGAGGGGACGCCTGGATATAGCCAGTGGCTGAAGAGGAGGGGGTAGGGGTGCTTCGGCTCGGCTTGGGTGGCTGGCGGGGGCGATCACTAGTCGCCCCAGCACACGATAAATGAGTTTCTGAGAGCCGCCACTCCTCCCCTCCTCACCTCCATACCCCTCTCCCGTGCGCCAACCCAGAGATTGCCGGGTCGGGAGAGAGAAAGAAAGAGAGAGAGAGAAGCGCGTCGAAATTCGAGCGCGCGCGGGCGCGCATGCAGTCAAAGAAGGAGAAAGTGCTTCCTCCCGCGCAGGCAAGGCGTTTCCTCATTCCTGATGAACTTTTGGCCTCTTCCCTTTTCCGCAGATACGTGCACAATGGTGATGGCACGATTTTCTCCACATAAAACTCTCCACAAGCTTTCTCAACACAGTCGTCTTTGTGAGCCCGTGGCTGAGACTCCCCCGCTGCTCTCTTCTCCCCCTCCCTTGGGGGGGGGGGTCCTGGCCCTGCCCCCCCCCCCCCCCTCTTCTGCTGAACCCAGCCGTCCGTCCAGTTTCTGTCTTCTTGTCTTTTGTGCGCGGTCGCGGCACGAGCGGGGGAAGAAAGCAAAAGGACTGTAAGTGCACGAAAAGTTGAGCCAGCCAGCGGAAGGGGGACAAGGATATCCTCTCTGTGCAGTCCCGGCCCGGCCCGGTCCAGCCCGGATTCCCTGACCAGTAGACTGATTCAGAAGAGCAGCGCCCTGCCCGCTCTATGTCTCTCTCGCACCTATACGGCGCGCCCCATGAGTGCAAGAGAGACAGAGCGAGGAAAGCGCTGTTCTGAATCAGTCTGCAGCGGCAGCGCGACGGCCCTCCGCCAGCCCCGGCTCCAGAGCCGCACCGGCGCAAAACACTCCCAGACTTGTACTGATTTTTTGATCCCTTTTGCAATTGCTTTACCTGCTTCTTGGAAGCCGTAAGTGAAACACCGTGAAAACGGAACTATTTCCTAATAAAACAGGTCACCACAAGCTTTTACTTTCTCAGAATTTCTCGGCGATCCATTTTATTATTTATGGAAACAGGAGGAATGCGAGTGTTTTCGCCGGCAGGCACGGCACGACTTTCACTCGGCGGCGCGATCAGCGATCATATCGTATGGCCGTGGTGATCTCCGATCTCCGAGAACGCGCTGACTCCATCAGTGACACCGGAAGGGGCAGCCGGCTGGACCGGAAGTGGCCGCGTTCACTCTATTAGTGCGCGGGGAGAGGAAGCGGCAGAGCCGAGCGGGCGCACAGCGGAAGCCGTCTTCAACAACACACACACTCACACAAAGTCACACACGGCAATAAATCAGACCGCCAACAAAACCAGCGGACCAGCCGGGTTATTATTATTTTCTGGACTTTTGTGTGACGCGGAGCTTGACGGGGGCGTGGTGTGGCTAGGGGGTGGCAGGGCGTGTTGAGGCGGGGCGGGGCGGGGCCGGGTTTGGCGGGGCGTGGCGAGGTCAGGATGGACAGCGTAGCAACAAACATCCACAAAGAGGAGTCCGGCCCGGTCCAGACGGCACAGGGTCACGTGACGTCGGCAGAACCTCATGGCCAGTAGTGTCACCCCGCATATTTTCCAATCTTTTCCATTAAAGAACTTGTAATTTATTTTGGAATATTTAGAATATTTGGGATTTTCTCTATACATTGAAAAAATATATTAATTAAAAGAACATCGTCAAAAAATCATATCGTGGTGGACTGAGGTCGTCGTGACCTGATGTTGTATGACTCGACCCGCCGCTGTTTGGAATTACGCGGACAGGGCGGTCGCCCTGTACAGCTTGCACCGGCGTGTTTCTTTGAATGCGTCATAGTGTTGCGGTATTGCAAACTCGCCAGCACTGCAGGGGCCATGGCGGCTTAAACGGGCGTTTGAGATAGGCAAGCCCGCAACACTGTTTCGCATTCAAAGAAACAGACGGTACAGCGGGGAAACACCGAATCCCATCCGATCTCCGAGGTTAAGCCCACACACTGTAAAAAATATGTCTTAATCTGAAGTCTGGGATTCCCAGGTACTTTTTGCCGTTTCCAGGTTCGAGTCTGGAAACGGCAAATTATTTCCAGACTTCTCCTGGGCGCGCGGCCCTTGTCCCAGGCAACGCCTCGGAAGTGCCTCGGCGCGGCTCTTTTCCAGACTTTACCTGGGAAAGAATTACCGTTTCCAGCCCCTCGCCTGGGAAGCCGTGGGCCGCTTTTTCTCCCATTTCCTTTTTTTTATTAATTTTACATTACACAGAATTATCCCAAGTGTTGGCTCGGATATTTTGGAATATTTTGAGTATTTGGAATAGGTGGAACTTATTTTGTTAGATGGAATATTATTGGTATAGATGGAATATTATTGGTATAGATGGAATATTTAAAATATTTGAAATTTCCGATATGTTCATGTCCACCCCTCCGTGTAAACTTTTCATGCTTTTTCAAAAGGCATGTAAACTCGTGTAAACTGTTGCTGTCTTGCCTTCGTTTCACCAGTACAAATCTCGCGAGAAGTCTCAAGCATGCGTGGTCCGTGACGCGTCGATCTCCGGTTCTTGACAGGACTTTGGGAGGCGGCTGGGCGCGGCTGGGCGCGGGCGGGCGTTCTTATTCTTTCCCCGACTCGACCTCCACGCCTAGCTCCCTTTCTTTTCTCGCTGGGTCGCGGCGGGGTCGTGCGGGGCGTGGCGGGGCGGATAGGGCGGGGTGGGTGGGGCGGGGCGGGGCGGGGCGGGGTGATGTGGGGTGGGGCGGCAGCCCCACAGCGTCGCCCAACCGTAAAATGATTGGGTGAAATGAGGAAGAGAAGCCGACCCTGATTGAGAAACGTAAAAGACGAGTATACTCGGCGGCAGAGCAGACAGGCAGGCTGGCAGCGTGTTTAAAGGGGCGGGGGTGGCGAGCTAGCAAGCGGGTAAGGAACACACCAATGCAAAATCGTGGAATGTTTCTTTTGTATTTTTTTTTTTTTTCATTTTTTTTCCTTTTTTTTTTTTAGTTCCGCTGACGGTAGCGGTAAATAGTCCTCCAGTATAATATCAGCGCCCTTGTCTGTGCTCTAGAAACTTAAGTCCATAGTAGATGACTGCTGCAGTCGTAAAAAGAGTTGAGACTAATGACCCTATCACTGTGAAAAATAGCTGCAGATTTACCGAGATTTACGGGAAAAGAAATTCACAAAAATTTAGGAAAAATTCAGATAAATTCTCAAAATCTAAAAAAACAAAAAATTCTGGAAAGAACTAAAAAAAAAAAAAAACAAGAAAATTCAAAAAATTCACAGGATTTCACTGGAAAAACAAAGGTAGGACTTAATGCCTTTCTAGGGGTGTGAAATTTTACTACCTTTGCAAAGGCACGAAATTGTCCAAAGGCATTAAAATTTAACACCTTTTTGCAGTTTTACTGCCTTTGCAGGGGTGCTAACTTCTAATGCCTTGGTAAAGGCATTAAAACCCTTCTCGTCCTACCTTTCTTTTTCCAGTGTTGTACCCCATAATTAAGATTCCCCCTCGAGTAAAAAACGACAGCACATCAAAAACCGAGGTGTGTGCCCTCGTATTCCAAGTTTGTCGTTAATACCGTGCAGTCCACGCAAACAGAGCAGAGGAGGCTTCGCGTTGCTCACAGACGACCCCTTTCCTCTTTCCTAGCCAGGGCCGACCGACCAGGGTCGTGACAAATGGACACGCCCCGGCTCGGCAGCACAGCTGCAGCGGCAGTGGCGGTGACAACGGGCCGTGCAGGGCGGGCGCAGGGCGGGCGCAGGGTGGGCGCAGGGCGGGCGCAGGGCGGGCCAGGGCCGCCACCGTCTCACACAGACTCGATCTTTTCCCACTTCGTGTCCAGCTAGCCGGCTGATACGGCGGCGGCGCACCAGGCCATCAATCTCTGTGGGGCGGGGCGGGGCGCGGCGGGGTGCGGCGGGGCGGGGTGGGGCGGGGCGGGGTGCGGCGGGGTGCGGCGGGGTGACGCGCGGTCACTCGCAGGACGACCACCACCACCACTAGCGGCAGCAGTGGGGCGGCCCGACACAAACAAGGAAACGGCGCGACGCGACGACCAGCCGTCTGATTCCGAATAAGAACGCTCTCTCGCACGCTCCCTCCTCGTCGCACTCGCGGAGCCGTGGCCACCCCAACACAGGGCACCGCCATAGGTGCGACAAGGACGGAGGGACGTGAGCGATCTTCGGAATCAGACGGCACGGCGAGGGGCGAGGCGGAATCACCCGCCGTTCATCATGAGCCACACTAAACGGCGCCGTGGCGCCATTACTCGGCGCATGCCGCAAAAAGAGAAAGAGAGAGAGAGAGAGAGAGAGAGAGAGAGAGAGAGAGAGAGAGAGAGAGAGAGAGAGAGAGAGAGAGAGAGAGAGGGGGGGGGGAGAGAGAGAGAACATAGCTGACGCACGAAAACAATCTCAAGTCGATGTATGAAAGTAAGAAGCCGAAGAAATTTCCTGCGAACTGACTCACGGGAAAACCAAGCCCTGTGAGGCTCCCGGGTACTTGAAAATCAGGAGATGCCCTGGCATTGATTTCTACGGAATCCCCTGGAGAACCCATAAGGTTTACCTGTGAATCCCAAGGGATTCCCTAGAAATAATTTCCAGGGCCTCTCCTGGTTTTTAATTACCCCAGAACTCCGAGGGCTTGGTTTCACCATTAGCAATGTGGGAAGAAGGAAAAGAATAAAAAAGTAAATTGGACGTTTGTGGAATATTTGACGAGACTAGACCTTCCTAAGCAGGCGTTTCCTGACGTGGCCCTCCAGTTCGGCCCACCAGGTTTGCCCACAAACGGCCCTGGCAGTGGACATCGACGCTAAAGCAACTCGCCTAAACCCACAGGTCAACGGGGTGGGTTACTGCCGCCGGCCCTTGTCCTTTAATACCAACACACTACCCACATACTGCCCCCCCTCCCCCCGCCCCGGCCCTGCCGACACCCAGATGGGGAATGGCTAGGGCTTTGCAGAGGACAAGGCACTCGCTGGGCGGGTTCACAGCCACTGCGTGAGATTAGCCGTCTAGTTTCGGTGTGAGGCGGGTCGGGTTGGCTGACGAGAAGAGAGACTTGACAATCTTTATGGCATTTTATTTGCACGTTTCGTCCGGGGCGCCCTCCACAGCTTGGCGCTCAGCAAAAAGCGTCCAGTTCTCCGTCAAGGAAGGCGATTCCGCGAACATGTATGATGGCGGCGCGGTGTGGCTCGCGCAGAAGGGTGGCGTTCCCAAGGCAAGAGAAGGTTCACTCCAAAGGAGAGCGTTTGGTGAGAGATATCAAAGTGGGCGGAGGGGGGGTGTCTGCAGAGTTCTTCTCCAGGGTGACGCGACAGCCCTTCTTGTACGTCCATGGAAACCGGCGTCGTGAGGCACTTGGAGTGTCCCCGAGGGCGGAGAACATCTCTGAAATCTTTTGTACACCGCATGATTCAGAGAAAAATCAATAAAATTTAGAAATTTTTTAGAAAAATCTAGAAAAGTGCGGGAAAATTCACAAAAATGTGGGTAAAATTTAAGTAAAAATTCCCAAAAATTCACAAGAATTTTAAGAAGAATATAAAAATTCTAAACAAAATTCACAACATGTATGTACACCAAAATTCAGAGTTGTTTCCCAATCGAGTGTCGAGTGTCTCTCTCGCGCTCGCTGCTCGAGCATCGCGCCAGTGACACAACTCCAGCAGCATTTCTCCGATACTCCTCCTCGCGGGAGCTACTACTGCAGCACCCGGTCCACAGCGTGCCTGCAGCACCGCTCCATCATGACTCCCGTGCCGCGCTGCCGCGCCACTGGAGCCACTACTTGAAAACTTGATCAGCAGAGTTACGGTGGCGACGCTCTCCCGTTACTCTCTGGCTTCGTCCTGCCTGCTCCATCCAGTCGCATCGCGCCGAAGACCAAGACAGATGACACGATGGATCCGATCACACGCCTGAAGTAGTCGCGCTGGACCAGACGAGGAGAGGGAAGGGGAAGAAAAAAAGAGGCACGTCGTTTGCTCCCCGATCCGTTGGCGTCTCCTGCAAACAAGCAAATGGATGCGAACGGTCAGCCGCCCGGACACACACACACACACGCGCACACATGCCACACAGCCGGTATATACCGTGTTGACGTTGTGCGGGATCTTTTGATTCATCCTCGGTCAATAACTTTGCTGATTTTAATAAATTGCCCCCCTCTCCCCGCCCCCCAGAGAAAAGAAAACCATAAATCGTAAAATTAACAGGAAAGATCTGTGAATTTTGTTAAACGACCTAGCAGTAAATTCACTTTTCATTCGTGTTCATTCACTACAGATTTCTCGAACTGTGCAAAAGAATTCCGCAAATTTACAAACTTATCTGTTTTTTGTTGGTTTTTTTTTCGGGGAGGGATTTTTCCTGTTAATCTAGTAATATTTTCACCACACTACAGGAAAAATCTGTTTACCGATTTAACAGCGAAACATGTAAATTTGTTGCTCGTTTTCCCACAAATTTTTCAACAAATTTTTACAGTGTAAAACAGAAGGGTCAGGTCGGGTCAGGTATAAATAGAATCGGGGAATTCCGAGGGGAATTCCCACAGGAGGGACCAGAATACGGAGTCAACTCCTCTTACGCAGTCGTATAGAATCATAGGATTTACGGGGGAGAAGGAGGGACAAAAGAATGTGTGAGAAGGAAACGACAAGGAAAAACAAAACAAGAGGCAAGAGAGATGCACTGTAAAGAAAAAAAAAGAGGAGTGCAGACGGATCCTTCTCATCTGCAGATAAACATCTGTCTCGCCCTCTTTCTTCCAGCCGTGCGCCCCTCTCCGCTCTCCTGCCCCCCCCCCCCCCTCTTTTCTCCTCTCCTACCGGCTCCTTACCCTCCGGCCTTTTAGTCTCGCTGCGAAAGAAGGGGGCGCCTCTGACCCCTTATCTATCAGCGTGGCGGGGCGTGGTGGTGGTGGTGGTGGTGGGGGGGGGGGAGGCTGGTGTGTGATTAATTCTAACGTGTCTGTACCGCGCAGGAAGAGAACCACGTCGCTGCGCGGCTAACTTTTCCCACCCGAAAACTCTCTCTCACTCTCTCTCTCTCTCTCTCTCTCTCTCTCTCTCTCTCTCTCTCTCTCTCTCTCCCTCTCTCTCTCCCGTTTACTCTCACTGTCTCCCTTTCACTTTCTTCATGACGCGGTGTATAACAGTTCAAGAACCGCGAGTGGGTTCACAAGTTTTTAAAAAAGTTTGCCTCTTCTTACACACACAAGTAGAAAGTAGGAAAGAAAAAAGAAAGATTTATGGATGGCACACAGCACAACATGCCCTCGTCATCAATATTAACGCTTATTCTGCACTCTGGGAGCGTGGAATGCGGGATGACTTTGAGGCTTGCAAAACAGTTAACAAGTAGAACGAGCTTTCCTCCTTCTGCGGTGTTTCTCGCGGAGCTGTTCGCAAAACTCCCGCCACGCAGCACCCGCGAGGGTCCTGGCACTGACAACGGCACCTCGGTTTTATGCGACAGGTAGGTAGCACACTACTTCAGCAACAACAACGCTTCGATTTTGTTCACTTCAATCATAGAGGGAAAGACTTCGAATTTTATTTTTATTTGATTAGTCAAAAATCTACGTTTTTCTAAGCGAACTAGCCCCTCAGCACTCCAGTCATATGAGGGAGTTAGAGGGTCAAAACTTTTTAACAGTTGTAACTCAAATTTGGAGTAACTTTCTGAAAGTTTAATTTTTATCTTTTAAAAAAATTCTTGAATATATAATATTTTTTTACAGACCGGTATGATGCACTGTAAAAACTTGTTGTAAAAAAAAAGAGAGAAACAAATTTACAGGTTTCGCTGTTATATCGGGAGATAGATTTTTCCTGTAGTGTGATAAAAAGTTTAGTAGATCAACAAAAAATCGTGAAACAACAGATTAAGTTTGTAAAGTGACGGAATACGTTTGGAAAGGAACAAAACGATTTTGTAATTGAACACGAATAAAAAGTTAATTCACAGACATGTCCTTAACAAAATTCACAGATATTACCTGTTCATTTACGATTTTATTTTTTTGCAGGGTATTTGCCACCCAGCCTGCGCCAAAGCTACAGTACCCAGCGCGTGTCTTACCGTCACGGCTGTACTGAAAACCTATTATTGCGACTCGGTTATTGTTTGGAGAGCACGCACCTTGACAAATCTCCCTTCGCTGAGCACCCGGGCGTGCTTGCGAGTCTGCAGCGAGTCAGCTCAGCCCTCAGGTCAGCTTTGTCAGCTGCTGTCAGCTCTGTCAGCTGCTGTCAGCTCTATCAGCTGCTGTCAGCTCTGTCAGCTGCTGTCAGCTCACCGCCCCTGCCTGGCGTCTGTTGCACCTCGTTACGTAGCGCAAGGTGCGGACGCAAGACCGCATCTTGTGTATAACCTCCTCCTGGAACAAGAGAAAGAGAGATAGTTGAGAACGAGGGAGAAACAACTCTGGATTTCGGTGCGCGAATTTTGTGTATTTTCTGAATTCATGCCATTTTTTTGGAAGTTTTTGTTTGAGTTTTCCCAAATTTTTTAACGAATGTTTGAGAATTTTCCTGATTTTTCTCTGAAACTTTCTGAAATACGAGGTGTACAAAAATTTCAGAGTTGTATCCCCCTCGGCCGAGAATCACGGCGGAGAGGTGTCCGGCGGGAGAGAGGTGACGCGAGCGTGAAAAAGAGAGGTGTACAGCATCAGAGGAGGTCATGCAGGAGATGGGTGAGAAAGAGGGAGAGAGAGAGAGAAAGAGTATGTGGGATAAGGTCGTGCAATGGTGTCATGTTGACCATGCCGGCTTCCGTCGCCCACAAGCTCGGGTAATTGGAATGAACTCCCAGTGTGGAAATACATGCGAATTTTTTCACCGCACGCCCCCATTTAAGCCCCCTCCCCCCTCCTTCCCCTTTTCCATCTCCCCCCCCCCCCCCTGTGGTTCGTTTTATTTTCACCGGGATGCTGGTGGTGTGACTGCCACAAACAATGAGGAATGAGATGAGCCTTTGTCCCCCACCACCTAGATTGGGCGATACCGGCCTCTAGAGTCACAGCTGGTGGGTGAAATTAATTAACATTGGGACCCGACCAGAACAGAACAAGGGAGATGGAGAGAGAGAGATGAGGGGGGGGGGGGGGGGGGGGGGGAGGGTTAGGCCGGGAAGGAAGAGGAAAGCGGCGAAGAGGCTGCGGTATGGCAGGCCGGGCAGGCCAGCCAGCCGGCCCGGCGGCCCAGCGACCTCGCCGTGTGATCAGGTAGGTTGGTATTCGATGTTAACACAGCTGCCTTACTGTTATTATTATATCTTTTTTTGAAAAATTCTGTGATGAATGAACTTAGCACAGGCAAAACGCGCAGAGCATGCAACGTATGGTTGTGCCTGGGAGAAAATAGTCACGTATAAGCTGTAAAGAAACTTCTTAGCTACCATAGTAAAAATCTAGTTTTTGAAGTCAAATATTAGTTATGACAACTAATGCCTGGCCAGCTCGATTTGTCGAAGGTGTTTGCTGTCACATTAGCTCCTGCAGCGTCGCATCAGCTCTCTCAGCTGATGTATGACTGCTGGAACAAACTTTTCGCCACAGAATAGAGCTTATTCTGCTTGTCACGGTATCAGAATCAGCTGACACGTCAGCTACCTTAGGTTGTCATGACTAACCTATTTTTTAAGGGAGGGAGGAAGGAAACGAATAAATTAGACAGGGAGCGCGATAAGGGAAGAGAGACGTGAATAAGAGATACTGGAAAATGAGAAGGAAAGAGAATCGGACAAGAAGGGAGACAGAATAAATGGGAAGAGGTGCAAGGGCATGCGCGGAGCGGAGGGGAAGAAACCGAGAAGAAAAGAAAGGGAGGAGGATGCAGAAGTAGAATAAGAGGAGGAGGAGGAGGAGGAGGAGGAGGAGGAGGAGGAGGAGGAGGAGGAGGAGGGGGAGAAGGAGGAGGAGAAGGAGGAGGAGGAGGAGGAGGAGGAGGAGGAGGAGGAGGAGGAGGAGGAGGAGGAGGAGGAGGAGGAGGAGTCAACGTCACCCACACGCCGCGGCGCGGGGCGGGGCGTCTCGCCGCCGAGCGATGTACAGAATACAACATCCATCATCGCTACACCACACACCTCTCAATGTCAGTCGAGCTGGCTGTATTGGAAGAAAGCAGCAAAGGGGAGGGGAAGAGAGAGAGAGAGAGAGAGAGAGAGAGAGAGAGAGAGAGAGAGAGAGAGAGAGAGAGAGAGAGAGAGAGAGAGAGAGAGAGAGAGAGAGAGAGAGAGAGAGAGAGAGACAGACAGACAGACAGACAGACAGACAGACAGACAGACAGAGACAGAGAGAATGAAGCGATTGGCGGCGGGGGCGGGGAGCGCGTGAGAACGCTTCCCTTTTCGCGCGCGTTTTCTCGCTCAAACCCCCTCTGCTGCCTGCCGTACTTGCCCGCTCTTCCCCTCCGCCCCTTTCCCTTTCCTCACCGCAAAGGCAAGGTCGTTGCGTAGTCAATTTTTCGCTTGGAAAGTAGCGTTGCCCCCGCCTCCGACCCCGTTCCCCCGCCCCCCTTCGAGCCCCGGCGAGGGGCGACAAACATGGCCTGGATACAGACTCTTGGTGATTGATGTGGGCTTGGTATCGGTCTTGGCGTGCAGCCGAGCCGCCCCGTGCCACCCCGGCCCAAGTGACAGGCGCTCCCTGACCTCCGTTAACCTCCCCCCCCCCTCCTCCCCCGCAGCCGCTCTGCCCATCCTCGGCGCCTCCTAAAGCGCGCCAGAATGGGGCAACTTTCTCCTCCGCCCGCAGCACGCCGGCCCCCGCGGAGGCACTTAAGGACGGCGGCGGCGACCGCGAGGTCAGGGGTCAGGCCATCCTCGTGGCGCCGCGGAGCTTCGGAAGGCACGGCAGGTCTGGGAGGGTCCTCGTCGAGGTCCTCACCGAGGTCCTCACCGAGGTCCTCACCGAGGTCCTCACCGAGGTCCTCACCGAGGTCCTCACCGAGGTCCTCACCGAGGTCCTCACCGAGGTCTTCACCGAGGTCCTCACCTGGGTCCTTAAGGGAGGGTCCACCCTCCCCGACCGCGAGAAACAACTCAGAATTTTTGTGCACAAATTTTGTGGATTTTTTCTATTTTCGTGAATATTTGTGAGTTTTGTGTGAATTTTTATTATTTTTTTTAAAAAATTTTGCTTATTGAATTCAACAATTTAACTATTTTTTTGTGATTTTTTTTTGTATTTTTCTGATTTTTTTCTGTATTTTTCTGATATTTTTTCGAATTGCTTTGAATTTTTTCTGAATTACGAAGTGTACAAAACTTTCAGAGATATTTCCCCCTCACAAACCCTCGCTCTCCCCTCCTTCCCCGCCCCGTCGCCTGTGGCACACCCGGGCCCACCGAGTGGTCCCCGGCGACTCCCGGGGTGCCCGTCAGCTGGCTCACCTGCATGAGGTTGAAGCACATGGCGATGAGCGCCATGCCCAGCATGAGGTACATGGAGCAGAAGATGAACGACATCTCGACCTTCTCCGAGTAGACGGTGCCGCCGGGGACGATGTCGCCGAAGCCGATGGTCGACAGCGAGATGAAGCAGAAGTAGGAGCCATCCAGCAGGTTCCAGCTCTCCCACTGCGCGAAGAGCAGGGCGCCCCCGCACACGTAGCTGCAACACGTCGGAGAGAGGCATGAACGAGGCGCGAGGGGGAAACAGCTCGGAATTTTGGTTCACAGATTTCGTAAACACTGGTAAAACTAATGCTAATCTACGCCCATTTTTCAAGCGTACTGCGATTACGCTTGTAATCAAGCGTAACAGGTCCGTCCGCTCCTATTTGTCCTATATCTAAATGCATGGGAGAATTTCTTTCCTGCTTGATTTCAAGCGTAAACTCCCCGCATGGAAAAAAGTACCATGGAAATGACACTTCGAAAGTCAAAGTAAATGACAGTTTAAAGTGACTTTTGAGCAGAAAATGTGTACTTGAAAGTGTCCTGTTGAGTATACATTATGTATATCTAAAGTAATTAGGTATACATAAAGTATGCTTAAAGTATACTCTAACTCTAGCAGATTGGGAATAATATACTTTTGGAATACTTTGGCCGTCGAAATGTGAGTTCGAAAGTGTAACTAAAGTATTGGCAAAAGTGTCATTAAGGTGTTGAAAAAGTGTACCCAACACTGTGTTTGCAAAAGTTATTTTCAGCCCCACCCTCTTAAAATTTTTCCTCTTTTTTTTTTCTTTTACCTACGACCTAAGTTTCTTCGCCAGTAACGAAACTCAACATCGAAGGACCTGGGAATTAAGTTGCGACCACTGGGGGTTGAACCTCGGACCTGCGATCTGTAAACACACACGTTAGACCACGCGGCCAATCTGCCGTTATGCTCGTGCCGCGTTGCCCCGCAGTCACATGGTAGATGCTCTGAGCTCCATGCACTGTTGCGATAGTGTCGCTAAAGTATACTTAAAGAATACTTGAAGTATACTTAAGTATACTTAAGTATACTTGGGAGTAAACGTCCACTGTAGCACTGTTCCCATCTATGTTTTAGGAACTTTTATTATTCAGAGCCATTATCGTGCACAGCCGATGAGTTAAATTAAGAAGAAAGTGAAGAAAATGTAAACACGAATGTATTTTATCCCTGAATCTGTGGGTGCACGTCGTATTTCAAGGCGTGGAAAGAGTTTACTGAACAAGCGGAACTCCCAATCAGAGCAAATATTTGCTTTGGAATATAATATTTTTTTTTTTTCCCACTTCTAGTAGCTTCCCCTGCCGACCTATGCGATGTGTCCTAACAACAAAGTCCTATGTTGCGCGCTACCCGAATACAAAGTCTTAACTGCTGCGCTCCCCGAATACAAAGTGCTAAGTGCTGCGTTCCCCGAATACAAAGTTCTAACTCACATGTACCGCGAGCCGAGATAAAGTGATTTGAAGGTTTAACTGCCAATCACAATTCGTAGAGTGTACCTAGAACGCTAATTCTAGGTTTATGTGAAAGGTCTAGCCGTAGCGAACACAGAGAGCCAAAAAAAAAATTGTATTTAATTAATTATTGAATCATATCCGCAAGAGTCTTCACTGGTGTATACAAGCACCAGCACCATTTTGAGAAAAATGTTCCGAATCAAGCAAAAACGTATTTTCTTAACATAATAACAGGCGCCTGTCAGTCTACCGATCAGGCAACCGCAATAACACGATAGTTTGGTGGCCTACCTCACAGGCACCTCCTCTAAGACAAATAGTTTAGGCCAGCGGTTCTCAACCTTTTTAGGCTCACGACCCAACATAAGAATTTTCGCGACTCCACGCGACCCCATGTCAACCCCCCAACCCCATCTCCTCTCAAAAAAAAATAAAAATTAAAGTTTTGTTTCTAAGAAGTTTTTTTTTCTTTTTTTTTATTTATTTTATTTTTAAATGAATAAATGTCAATGGCTTCCTTGGTGGTTTTTCCGAATTTTCGCACAGAAAATGACGTATCGGGGGCCGGCTGGCGGCCAAACCGCGACCCTAGGCGACACAAGGAACCTCGACGTGACCCCACAAAAAATTTCCCGACCCGGCGTCTCGTCTTCGTCCCCTCTCGTCCGTCTCTCTTCGTCGCGAACGCTATTCCCCTCCCGGGCCGGTCGACCTCCCCACTCCGCCGCAGCGCCGCCAGCCCCGCGCCGCGCCGCGCCGCCGTGCGACATAGGACTATGTTGCTCGGAGTGCGGCTTGCAGTGGCGAGATCGGACGTTTCGTTTTTCAAAGAAATAAGGCATTTCTGGTCAAAATACCAATATTTGATCCGAGACAAAAAAGAAGCAGCGTATTTTATTGAATAAATTGGTGTAAGAAACATAATTCAACCAGAAATGCGAGTTAGGACTTTGTATTCGGGGAACGCAGCACTTAGCACTTTGTATTCGGGGAGCGTAGCAGTTAAGACTTTGTATTCGGGTAGCGCGCAACATAGGACTTTGTTGTTAGGACACATCGTATGCATGTGTGCTAGGTTGCATACTTCGACAGCGACCGTGCAGCGTTTCACATGCGCATTTACAACACAAAGACAATATTTGGTGTTTTTTATCTTCTCCTTGACTCACACTTCTTAAAATATAAAGTAGTGTCTTGAAATATTCACTCAGCATGACAAAACTACGCCACTATTAAAAGTGTTCCTCGGGGCGTCTTGAGTTGTATTTCGCAATATGCACATTTTTGAGACTTACTGACACAAATTATTTGTGTCTAGTAATGTGCACATTAGATGACGAGAAAATAACAGAATATTTACACATCCGAAGTGCTCTCCCGAAGTGTCATTGAAAGCACACGTTAAAAGTATACTAAAAGTATACTTTCGAAGTGTACTTTTCGTGGAAGTACACTTTTAAGTGTCTTTTAGGTGTACTTTTTTCCATGCGGGTCTTCATTCGCTGGAAAAACTAATGTGACATGTATCACGTTTCTTCAGCGGGTGGAAACGGCCGGGCTGCGGCGGGGGCTATGCGCGAGCCCTCGGGAGCGCGCCAAGCCAGCGTTCAAATCGGGTGCGCAACCCAAGTTGGATCAGGATTTTAAAGTAAATGACGACTGAGCAGAGTACAACCATGATATTTGTGTAGAGCGAAGAAAGGAAATAGACTGGGGAGCACGTTAGTACCGATGCATTGAACTTGGTTTCGATTTTGGTCAGTTATTCTAAAAATGTGTAGTCTACGGACCGGGTCCCGGGAGGGTATCGGTTCAGAATACAAGTGAAAAGACCTATAATTCTTTGTCGTAGGTGTATACATCATTCGGCACGAACTTTTGTAGTAAACCAGGCTAATGCATAGCGTGCTTGGTTTTTCATTATGTGCCCTCTGGTAAGAATGCCGATAAAACAAAGTCAACGGGCTAGAACCGTCCAGGTTAGGTTATGTGCACTCTACTCGATATTTTTACAACTTGACGGCCAAGTTTACAAAATCGGGCGACGCTATGCAGAGGTAAAATTTTCGCTCTATCGCCCTGTCGATAGGGTTTTGCAGTGTACTGATCCGATTTCTTAATCTCGACTTTACAAGTAAGCTATCCCGAAAACCACCCGCTTCACGTCTCCAACTGTACACAGTTTTGTAAAAGAAGTCGGGCACGTATCACTAAATGACGCACAGAAAAAGAAAGAGCGAATCTTTTACCGTGCATTAGTCACTTACCTGGAACCGTAGGCCACATCTGCAATTTACACAAATTAAATATCCTGCCGATGTCAAGAATCCCGGTGCACCGGCCGCGTCGTCTGCCGAGCTACTTCCGACTGTTTAATTTAATTTGTGTTAACTATGTATTTGGCGGACGGTTACAGGTAAAGTGACTAATGCACGGTGAAAAAACCGCTCTTTCTATTTCTGTGCGTAATTTTGTGATCGGTGTCCGACTTCTTTTACAAAACTGTGTACAGTTTGAGACGTGAAGCGGGTGGTTTTCGGGATAGCTTACTTGTAAAGTCGAGATTAAGAAATCGGATCAGTACACTGCAAAACCCTATCGACAGGGCGATAGAGCGAAAATTTTACCTCTGCATAGCGTCGCCCGATTTTGTAAACTTGGCCGT
The DNA here is from genome assembly GCA_029379305.1 of Frankliniella fusca. NCBI lineage: Eukaryota > Metazoa > Arthropoda > Insecta > Thysanoptera > Thripidae > Frankliniella > Frankliniella fusca. The sequence goes on along the minus strand of JAHWGI010001278.1, from coordinate 1,006,605 downwards.
CAAGTTGTAAAAATATCGAGTAGAGTGCACATAACCTAACCTGGACGGTTCTAGCCCGTTGACTTTGTTTTATCGGCATTCTTACCAGAGGGCACATAATGAAAAACCAAGCACGCTATGCATTAGCCTGGTTTACTACAAAAGTTCGTGCCGAATGATGTATACACCTACGACAAAGAATTATAGGTCTTTTCACTTGTATTCTGAACCGATACCCTCCCGGGACCCGGTCCGTAGACTACACATTTTTAGAATAACTGACCAAAATCGAAACCAAGTTCAATGCATCGGTACTAACGTGCTCCCCAGTCTATTTCCTTTCTTCGCTATCCACAAATATCATGTTGTACTCTGCTCAGTCGTCATTTACTTCAAAATCCTGATCCAACTTGGGTTGCGCACCCGATTTGAACGCTGGCTTGGCGCGCTCCCGAGGGCTCGCGCATAGCCCCCGCCGCAGCCCGGCCGTTTCCACCCGCTGGTTTCTTGCTGCACTCTCCGGAGAAAACGTTTCTTGCTGCACTCTCTCTGTGATGCCCCTATCCTTTTACATGGAGAGGAGTGCATCAAGAACGTTTTCTCCAAATAATGCATGATAACATGTGACACATGTCACATTTGTTTTTCCAGCGTACAGTTACGCCCTAGTTTTACCAATGAAATTTTTGTGAATTATAATAGTCCTGAAATTTTCTAAATTTGTTTTTGTTGATTGTTATGCAATTTTTGCATAAATTCCCCCCCCCCAAAAAAAGTGAACTTTCCTGAGTTTTTCTAAATTCCTATGTGTTTTTCCCAGATTTTTTTAAATCACGAGGTGCACAAAAATTTCAGAGCTGTCTCCTCCTCAACGAGGCGCCTGTCGGGTAGGCAACACGCGATCTGCAGTACACCTCTGTTGCACTGGTGGCCTACCCGTAATTCGACAGGCGTCTTGTCTGAGTTTAGGAGGTTACGTCACACGTCAGCGTTAAGAGAAAGATCCACAGAGAGAAAGAGAGAGTGTGTGAGAGAGAGAGAGAGGGAGAGAGGCCGCGCCGTCAGGGTTGACAAGGAGGCGGGACAGTAAGGAGAGGGGAAAGGGGTATCGACCCCCACCCCCCTCCCCAACCTCCCCTCTGCCTTATCACGTTCCAGGACTGCCAACTCCTCACTTCCGGTGCCGCGAGCTTCGCCCGGACCCCGCCCGCTCCGTGTAAAAATATAGGCAATCTTTGCGGCTCCACTCTGCTACCTCTTTTCCTGCCCCTCCCCCCTCCCTCTCTCCCAGACGCTGTTCGCACCGGGAAATCTATTATGTCAGCAGAGAGAGTAGGGGGGCTCGTTTGCTGTCTCTTTTCCTTCCCTTGCTCTTTCTCTAACTCCCTTGCCCCACCTTGCTCGCCCTCGCTTGCCCCCCAACCCCCCTCCCCCTCCTCTCTTTCTCTCTCGCTCGCTCTGGGGGCAAGAGCGGTTCTGAGTCTGCAAACAAGCAGCCTCCCCGATTCAGAAGATCGTTTCGTAGTGGCCTCTCACTCACTCCTTGTGGCGGAGACCCATGCGTGTGACAGAGACGGAGATACGAGAGCGCTCTTCTGAATCTGACGGCAGACTATTTCGTCTTCCTCACCTTCTCTAAGCCGCGCGAATTGAAACAGGCAGCGCGGGGAGGCCGCGACTTGTGCGTCCGGTTCGAAGAGGAGAAGGGGGGTGGGAGAGGGTGGGAGGGAGGGAGGGGAGGGAAAGAGGGGGAAGGGAAAGAGAGGGAAGGGAGGGAGGGAGGGGAGGGAGGGATGGAGAGAGAGAGAGGGAAGGGGGCGACGGAGGGATTAGAGGGAAAGAGCCGCGGGTGCGGGAGTGCAGTGAGAGGGAGAGTAGAGTGATTCCGCGCAGCAGCCGCAGTGGTCTCGCCTCTCCGTCCTTGTCACACCCCTGGGAACACGGCCGTGAGGAGGGAGAGAGAGGGCACTACTAAACGCTGTTCAGAAGCAAACCTGACCCTGTAGGGGATCAAAGGGAAGGAGCGAGAGCGGACGACAGCAGTAACAGATAGTCTGCGAGGTACCCGGAGAGGAGAGGCCCGCCCGCGTCGCCTCTCTCCCTCTATCCAAGCGATGCCTCGCGGAGACAGAAAACTAAAGAGCAGGGACAATGAGCATAAAGAAAAAGCTGAAGGCAAAAATAAAATGGAAGCGAACGACGCGGAGGTTAGTTAGTGGGGGAGGAGCGGCGGCGCAGCCGACAGGAAACTGTTGACGCGACACCTTTGCTCTGGGAGGGGGAGCGGAGGGCCTGGGCCGGGTTTGATTTGACGACTGCGGGAAATATTTGCATAATACGTCCGCGGGCGAAGGAGCGGGAGGAACGCGGGGAAGAAGTAGGAGTGGGGATGGACAAGGGGGCCGAGGTGGTGGTGGCGGTGGCGGTGCTGGCTCGTGGTGAACTACCTGCCGACGCGCGGGCCCTCTCCTGCTGCCCCACCCGACCTCAGCTCGCACACCTCGCCACCATGCAGCCCCGCCCTGCCGCCCCGCCCTGCCGCCCCGCCCTGCCGCCCCGCCCTGCCGCCCCGCCCCGCCCCGCCCCGCCCCGCCCCGCCCCGCCCCGCCCCGCCCCGCCCCGCCCCGCCCCGCCCCGCCCCGCCCCGCCCCGCCCCGCCCCGCCCCGCCCCGCCCCGCCGGCAAAACCTTTTCGGAGGGACTCGAAGGGCGCCCGGGCGGCCTGCGGCCCCGAGCTGAAGAATTTCTCACCCTCCTCCTCCGCCGCTTCGCGCCGCGCCCCGCCCCGCCCTACGCTGCCCGCCCCAGCCACACCGCACCCGCCTTTCTTTATCGTGCGCGGATAAGTGCATCGAGGGATACCCCGTATCCGACCCCACCCCTGCCCCGCTTCCCCAATCCCCTACCCCCCCCTTTTCCCTCCACACATACACTGCTCCTCTCCCCCACCCCCCTCTGCATATTGATGGCCGCAATCGGATTTGAATATTTCACGGCGACGTGTGAAAGGTGAAACTGTCTGGTCCTGGCCAGGCGAGCCGGGGTGGGGCCCCTTCCGAAATTTGTGGCGGCATCCCGCGGCAGCAGTAGCAGCAGTAGCAGCAGTAGCAGCACCCCGGCACGGCAGCGCGCCAGTCTCCGTCGGGTCGGGGCGGGCACGGGGAGAACGCGGGCCGGACGCTCTGGTCTAAGGCTGCAGGGGGCTGTGCTGTGCTAAAGCCTTCACTGGAAAAACAAAGGTGCTATATAGCACCCTTTTTGGGGTTCTATTGCATTTTTTGGAGTGTTACTGCACTAATGCCTTTGTAAAGGCACGATTAGGGCCAAAAATAGCACCTTTGGGAGGCGATAGCGCCTTTCTAAAGGCACTATTTCACTAACGCCTTTAAAAGGCATTATATAGCACCTTTGTTTTTCCAGTGTTGGCTAAAGCGTACAGCCTTACTGCGGACTAGCTCCAAAACAATTTGAAAATGTCACAGAAACTTGTACATTTTTTTGACATTATCTTTTTTTTTTTTTTACTCTTTTTATGTTTAGAATTGATGATTTATGTCAAAGGAAGTATACTGCGTATGCTTTCTGCGGAATACAGTTAATGGAGGAAATTTTTCGCGAGCGAGCTGTAAAGATATGGCGCAAGTGCAGGGCTGTTAAATACGAAGGCGAAAATCCCCACGAATATACACCGGTGCCGAGGCAGAAATGTAGCCCCCCCCCCTCCCCCCCCACTCTCTCTCTCTCTCTCTCTCTCTCTCTCTCTCTCTCTCTCTCTCTCTCTCTCTCTCTCTCTCTCTCTCTCAGCCAAGAGCGCGTGGCACACGAGTGAAGGAGAGCGGGGCGAGGTGGGGGAGGGGTGTCGAGAGGCGTTCCGCCGGGAATAATGAGAAACTGTAATGAGTGCCGCACTGGCACTACCAAACTTTGCCTTGCAGCGTGTCGGTAAACGAATTCCCATCATTACATGTTGTTGAGCCGAGCCGTGCTAAGCCCCGGCTGAAATTGGAAACTGGCCGACGCGGAGCGGCGTGGCGGGGCGTGGCGGGGCGTGGCGGGGCGTGGCGGGGCGTGGCGGGGCGTGGCGAGGCGCGGCGGCAGGGAAGGGTTGGTTGGCCTGGAGTACAAGGCAATGGCTGCGATTTGGCAGCACGAGGGAGGGGTAAGGGATGTGGCGTTCTCAGCGCTCAGTCTTCAGCCCCGTCTTCTCTTCTGCCATGAAAGGGCATTAAATCGGGATAATGCATGTGTCAGTCGGTCTGTCACCCTTTTAGACAGGAAGGGCCTGAGCTCGAGACTTGTAAAATTTTCAGGGACTGTTAGCGGTGAGGACCTACCTGACCATGATGGCGAGGCAGAGGGTGACGGGCACGGTGACGGTCTGCGGGTCGTAGGACTCGCTGCTGGCCGTCGAGCTCTCGCCGTCCGTGTCCTCGTCGGCCACCTCGCCCTCGTCCACGTCGTCATCCTCGTGCTCCTCCTCTTCCTCCTCCTCCTCCTCTTCAAGCTCCTCCTCGAGATCCTCCTCGGTGGACAGCGACTCGTCCTCGTCCTCCTCCTCGTCCTCCTCGGTGTCCTCGGTGACGTCCCCGTCCTCAGCGTGGCGACGCCCACGGCGCCGCGGGTGCCCCGGGGAGCGACCGCCGCCGGCCGCACCACGAGCGACGGGCGCGCCGTAGGCCAGCTCGACGCCCGCGTCCTGCAAATGCAAAACCCACCGCGAGCACCCCGCCAGTCAGATCAAATCTTTTTCGCGAGGAAAAGGGCGCAAAAGTCAAAGCGGTTTTCTGCGGCTCCAGGCAGGCCGTCACCACCCCCAGCCCCGCCCCCCGCCGAGCTCCGAGGAGGACCCTCCCCCGCACGGCACGGTCCGAGAGGGTTGGGATGGGGCATCGGCGCCACCGGGCACCAGCCGCAGCTCACATTGCCGCTCGGCGGAGGCACAGGTGTCCTCCCGAGCTCGCACTCGGGCTGAAATGAAAAAGCCAAACCAAGTTTGTCTTTTTAACCCCCACCCCCCTACCTTGTTTCCTCTGCCTACATTATACACCAAGCTCGAGTTGAATAGAACAAAAAAAAATCGTGGTGGTATAAGGAAAGGTCTCCCGCTTCGATTCAAAAGTAAACTTTGCTCGAAATTTCCATGACCTGCGTTGACGTGACAGCGCTGGCGTCGCCTGAGCCACCGCAAGAGAAACAAAACTCCCCGATGAGTGGAGGCGGACGACAAATTTTCCGATTTCTGAAAAATACAAATCGCATAGGAGGGGGAGGAGGAGGGTCTCGTGGGTGGACGGCTAGCACGAATCCTGCAGGCGCCACGCCGCGGTATACGGGACAGAGCAGCGCGTCGTCCTGGGTAGGGTTTTAAGTCCGGTAATTTTACATGTAAAATTGTAAGTAAAATATGTAAAATTACAAGGTAATTTATTATTTTTTACTTACTTACTTTTTTTTACTTAAAATTGAGAATATTATGTGGCAATGACAAGGTGTAGAAATGATAGAAGGCAAGGCAACTTCTTTCAATGAAACAAATTATCACTGACAACAACAAACCGAAAGTCATGGCGCTGCCTTATGCAAGAGCGGTGACGCGATCCGAACTCGTCTAGCGCGAAATTTAAAATTTACGTGCACTCGTCTTCTTGCTAGGTATCAAATATAGTGTTAGTTTCAGGCACTAATGAGAATAACGACGCGATAGAAGTGATTTACATAAAAACCCGATCAGGGAGAAGGAATAATGCGAAAAGAGACTAAACTAACCATGAATAGTTCAATAAACTTTAATTTTACCAATTTTACCTAATTTTACCATATTTTACCTATATTTTACCAATCTTACGTAAAAAAAATAAATTTCTTACATTTTTTAAACCCTAGTCCTGGGTCCTTCACTCCAACAAAAAAATCAGTTCACATCCTAAAATAAAATCAGAAATAAATAAGAAAAAGAAAAAAACAGTCAAAAATCAAGAAAAAAGATCAGTAAAAATCAAGAAAAATCACGAAAGATTAGAAAAATCGAAAAAATTTGGGGTATGCTTGAATTTATACTGAAGGACCACTCGGTTTCCTCCTAATAATACGCCCGGTAGGGCCCGTGCTCAGCCCCAAATCTCCGATTTCTACTAGTATAAACCTGCACGACCCAAGAAAATGACTACCAGGAGAAAATTTTCGCCATAATTTTATAGCTTTTTCCAAAAATGTGCATAATAATACAAACAAACTATATTCACCATATAATGCTTGCGCACATAGGTCTCTGCTTATATATAAAAAAAAGAGGTTCTTATTAGAAAAATATTTATCACAGTCTGAATCACAGTGTGAATCTCCTCCCATTCCTGCAGTAATGCATGCACCTAAACGCCCGTCGGCCAGGTCCCCTTCCAGGTCTTTTGCGCCTCGACTCACCTGCCTGTCGGCTCTGAACGCCGACCTGCTCCTGCTCCTGCTGCGGGCAGAGGTGTCGTCCCACTCCTCGCCGTCGTACTCCTCGTCCTCGTCGTCCTCGTCCTGGCCGCGGCCGTAGTCCACAGCGACCTTGCGCGCGCGGCTCGGCCGCTCCCACCCGGTCACGTCGTCCACCTCCTCGTCGCCGTCCTCGCGGCGTCCGCGCGACCTGCCGCGGCCGCGCCGCCTCCGGTGACGACCCCCGGGGCCGGCGGGCGGGGGCGGCGCGGCCGCGGCCCCCAGGTAGCCGTCGTACGGCACGTGGACCCCCGGCGGCGCTGCCCCGAGCCGCCTGCGGCCGGGCAGCGCGGCGGCGTTGGCCCCGGGGGTCCACGAGTGGTTGTCACCGAAGTCCAGGAGAGCGGGCGGCGCAGGAGCGCCCGCTTTTACACTGCACAAAAATTCAGGTAAAGAGCAAAAACAGATAAATTACCATGACGGTTTCACACACTGGGATCGTTCACTCACAAAAATATTTTCTAGCCCAAAGAAAAGGATTCTAAAAATATGTCTGATACTACTTTATACTGCGGCAAAACAAAAAGAAGATGGAAATGCTTATACCAATAATAAAATACTTGAAAATAAGAGGAAAAACAATTCTGGGTTTCTTCAAACCAGAAATTGCTTTTCTCATTTTAAGTTTGCCTCAATGTTCAAGCATTATTTTAAAGTACACTTTTCTTCGGGCTCAAATTTTTTGTTTTTGGGTGGCGTACTTGTACTTGAGCTGCTGCTGCTGGTGCTGCAGGGCGCGCGCGAGGCGACGCCGCCGCGCCCCGGGGCAGCCCTTGCAGAGCCACAGCTTGGCGTACGTCCACTTGAACGACTTGGCCAGGATGTCGCCGATGTTGGAGAGGTAGAGGAGGAACAGCGGCATGCCGATGATGGCGTACAGCACCGTCGTGATCTTGCCCCACTCGGAGCGCGGCGTCACGTTGCCGTAACCTGGCGGGCGAGTTAAACAGAAGCGCGTGAGAGGAGGAAATAACATCACTGGGCGGAGTGGGGATGCGGGCAGCAGCAGGCCACTGTTCGGCTCCGCCCAGCCTTATACGCTACACGCCCTCCATTTTTCGGGTGGGACGGTTGGAAATGGGACAGCGCAGCGGGCAGGGCAAAGGTAAAAACACCGTATAGGGTGCGGCTAGAGGGCCCTGCTCTGCCCTGCCCTGCCCTGCCCTGCCCTGCCCTGCCGTGCCCTGCCCTGCCCTGCCCTGCCCTGCCGTGCCCTGCCCTGCCTTCCCCTGCCCTGCCTTCCCCTGCCCTGCCCTGCCCTGCCCTGCCCTGCCCTGCCCTGCCCTGCCCTGCCCTGCCCGGCCCGGCCCGGCCCGGCCCGGCCCGGCCCGGCCCGGCCCGGCCCGGCCCACAGAGCTTTTTGTCCGATTGCACACCCGGTTGGACACCGCTGTCGCGTTGCTGACGCGTTTGGTAGCCGTGGGGCCCGACCTCCCCATAGCCTTCGGGCGAACTGCGTGCGCTCAACACTGCCCGATGGTTCCGTCGAAAAATAAAGGAGAATCGAAGTAGTATACACACAACAACCAGGCATTGTACCGACAGAAGAATATAGCTTTAAGAAGATGAGTTTCGAACACTCTCAAATGAGCAATAAGCTACACACAAGGCATAAACCCGATCTGTGTTAAAGAACACGCAGAGGGGACCAATATATAAGGTAAATAAAAACATCGAGTGAGTCATGAGAGCTCATGAATGTGTTTAGTTCTGTGAACTAGTTTTGAACCGATTAAAAAAAAATTGCCTAGTTTTTTTATTCGTTCGACAAAATTTAGTTAAAAACGCGGCTACAAAAGTTAGATGGTTTTAGGGGCAAACTTTTATTCCCAATCCCTATTTGGTTTGGTTTTATCAACGAACAGGCTCTCCAGGTGCAGTATTGTCGCATTGTGTTTGCGCATGTATGGGTGTGGGTTAGTGTGAGGCAAGAAACGGCGTACGTGTTTTTAGCCTGTGGGAAACCAATATTCATTTCATCAATGGTACACGGTTCTCCACGCTATTCAAACTGTCTCGCTGCAACATCAATGCAACATCAAAGTGGCGCGCCAAAAAGGGAAAGCCTCTTACGTAATGTATGGCAGAATAAAAGGGTCCGGGGGCAGGCCAGGTACAGAGGAGGTAGAGCGAATAAGAGACAAAAAAGTGTGTGTGAGAGAGAGTGAGAGAGAGAGAGAGAGAGAGAGAGAGAGAGAGAAAGAGAGAGAGAGAGAGAGAGAGAGAGAGAGAGAGAGAGAGAGGGAGAGAGAGAACAGGGTGAGAAAGAACGAGATAAAAGGGTGAGAGAGAGACAGAGATATGGAGAGGGTGGAGAAACGCTGAGGTGTATGACACGGGGGCGCGCGGTCGCACCAAAAACGTAAAAATGGGAATCGCGCTGATTCAGGCCTGAATCGTGAGAGTCGGAAGGCGTGGCAAAATGATATCGAGGCAAAACGAGGGCACGTGGCTCGGGGCGGGGCGGGGCGGGGGCGGGGCGGGGCGGGGCAGTGCGGGGCAGTGCGGGGTGTCGAGGGCGAGGAAGTGGCCCTCGGGCAGGGTCGCCTCCAGTTGGTTTCGAAAGAGCCGCGTCCGCGTGGCGCCCGCGGTATTTTATTTGGCTTTGATGTCCCCACGGCACATGTGAAGAGCGTAACTTGTTTCTCGGTACCAATATTTTTTTTAAAAAGCGAAGCTTTTGCTGCAAAATCTATCAGCTCTGCTGCCTTGGAATAACTCGTTCAAATGGAATTTGAATGCTGCAGAATTTAACAAAAACAAAACAAAAAGAAAAGATGGTTCATTATTTCACGCAGAGGCGCGCGACACGCGACAAGGAGGGAAAAAAAGCATGGAGCAGCGTTTGTTGGGTTTGGAGGGGAGACATTTCGTGTGCGACTGTAGGGCAGAGAGCAGCAGAATGGAGAGCACGGCGGAGAGAGAGGGAGAGCTGGCACAAAACATTCGGCCGTGAAGTCAGCGCGGCGATCGAGTTGTCATGAATATTTCACTGTCTGACGGAGAAAGCGGATGCGATGGGGGCGGGGGTGAGCGGGAGACGGAGAGAGAGAGGGAGAGAGGGAGAGAGCGAGAGAGCGAGAGAGAGAGAGAGGGAGAGAGAGAGAGAGCGAGAGAGAGAGAGAGAGAGAGAGAGAGAGAGAGAGAGAGAGAGAGAGAGAGAGAGAGAGGGGGGGAGGAGAGACAGAGAGACAGATAGACAGACAGACGGAGACAGAGATTGGAGAGGAGGCGTGGATTGATTGCTGTCGGCATTGCACGGAGCATGTTGCAGCCAGCTCCCCGGCCTGGGCCTGGGGCCGATGAAGATATCTGGCATTGTCTTGTGTGCTGCACGGCACACGGTCCCGCCCCGCGCCCCACCACTCTCCCACTCTCCGCCCGAAATGAAACAAAGCTGGTCCGGTTGTGTGCGCATTGTGAGCGATATTACTCACGACGGCGAGGGATTTGTTTGGGGGAAGGAGGGTGGGGTGGGGTGGGGTGGGGTGGGGTGGGGTGGGGTGGGGTGAGGCGGGGCGGGGCGGCAGCTGTATATGGGTGCGTCGAGTAGGGGCCAGGCCACGCCACGGAGTTTTGTCGGAGCAGTTTGCTCCCCGGGAAATGATCAACGGAACGACGACGAGCCTTTCAGCAGGAAAACCAGACGTGCGTGATCAGCACGTTCTGTGTTCCCATTTCACCGCGTTTCACACAGATGGGAGGAAAGAAAAGGAAGGGAAAAAACATCATAATTACGTCGCAGGTGAAAATGTTGTGCAGAAACAGAACTTTTCCACAACGTAAAGGATAATAGTCGTGTTAGTCTGGCTCTAACCAAGTAGGCCTACTGCAAACCCTCGAATCCAATTTCCCACGCAAAATGGGTGAGGAAACTTATTCCATGCTTAAAAGGAGTGAGAATTTTTAGCCTCACCCTCTTCGAGCAATATATTTTTTAGCCTCACTCTATTTGGGTGAGGACTTTTTAGCCTCACTTTATTTGAGCACGAATCCTCACTTTATTAGGACGAGGTTACAAAATTCTATCTCAAAATAGAGCGAGGAAAAAATTGCTCACTCTCCAGAGAGTAATAAAAAATTGCCCTCAAATTCTCACTCGTATTGGGAGCGAGAATTAGGACTCGTACATTTTCAGTGAGGCCTTCCTTTCATCCCGCGTTCGGAGGCCAGTTACGTTACAAATGCGCACGCTCTGTTGCGGTGTGCCGTGCCGCGGTCGGGTCGGCGTGCACGGAGCACCAACAATTTGCCCTGGTGGCGATCATCGACGGTGAAACGAATGCCTCTCTCTTTTCCGCGCGATTTCCCTGCTGCTGCCCGCTTGCCATTCCCAAATTATGTCTGAAATGGAACTCCGATTTCTCCCTCTGTCCCCTACCTCCCCCCTCCCCCCATGCTCCACCCCCATTCCCACCCCCCACCCCCTTTTGGCGTGGCTGGCCTTGCCACGTCACCCCTCGCCTCTATAGGCAGTCGTCTGATTCCGAAGATCGCTCTCTAACCCCCGTCCTTGTCGCACCTATGGCGGTGACCTACGTTGGGGACGGCAGGGCCACATGAGTGCGACAAGGACGGAGGCGCGGGAGCGATCTTCGGAATCCGACGGCTGGAGGACCAAGATCTGCTGGCTGCAACCGTAGGCGGATAGGGGCGTGGGGCGGGGCGGGGCGGGGCGGGGAGAAAGCGACCGAGTCGTCGCCAGCAGCAGACCCCCCAATCCTTCTGTCATTTCCCCATCGAGAGTGAGCCATTCCGCTACAAACGCGCTCGGGAGGGGGGAGGGGGAATGAGGCGGAGAGAGTTCCTTCCGCTGCAGGCGGTGGCAGTTATTCCCCAATTTCACCTCACATGGCCTTCTTTCAGAGATCATATTCAATGAGTCAGTCACAAATCAACGCCACACCATATGTTTGTAATTACGTGAATTTTTTGGGAAAAAATTAAGAGTAATTCGGAAAAATTTGGAAAAATTACGAAAATTCAGAAATTTTTTGAAATAAAAAGCAAAAATCCAACACCGGATTTTAGAGTTGTTTCCGTGGTTTTGCCTACGAATCTGGCGGACACGGTGGTCGAGCCAACACTGCTTGCCATCCGCGGCTCAGCTCCGGTGCAGCACCTTTGCAGTGGATGACCTCGCACCGCGCCCTGCCCTGCCACGCCACCCGGTTATTCATTTCCGCGGATCCGTCGCACCACGCGATTTTTTTTTTCTTTTTTTTTCCCTTCCTCCCTCTCATTTTTCTCGGCACCGCGAGCTTGGCGGTGACACCCACCACGCCGCGCCACGCCGCACGTTCCCGCGGCCACACCTCCGCGATAAGTCATTTCGCTGATTTACCTAAACGTCAGCACCGGGCGCGCAGTTCGTGCTGAAAAATTCTAATGATTGTTTATCTTGCTTTGCTGTTCAGCTCACAGTCCATTCCCCACCGGTGGAAACTTAGCTTAGACGCTCCAAGCTTGAACGAATAAGGTCGCTATAAAACTCCCTGCCGCACTGTGAAAAATATCTTCGTAGATTTACGATAAATTTTGTAAATCGTGATTTATGAAATATGTTGTAAATTTACGACGGACCTTTTTTGCTCGTGAATGAATTTTATGCCGATTTGTAATGCTTGTAATTTTACGATTTGCAATTGTAATTTTACAACTGCACTTCGAGGAAAATTTTCCCGTTAACTTACGACTATTTTTCACAGTGCGTCAGCTTCTGATTTAAAAAAAAAAAAATTGTTTTTATCTCTATGACAAAGCAGAGGTAATGAAAGTTGCAGACCGCAAAATAACGCCGTAACGCACCAAAAGAAAAGAAAATGCTAATAAGGATTGTCATGTGTTGTTGTAGCCCGGTCAATGGTTCAACCAGAAAAAAACGTTTCTTGATCCAAGTAAAATTTTAAGTAATTTGACACAAGCTCAATTTTGCTCTTGAAACAATGCAGAATTGCTATTATTCGAACGAGAATTTCTTGTTATGAATACAATATTTTCCTGTAATCAAGCGCAAACAGTGGTCTTGTGCAAATATTCTTGGAATAAGAAACGATTTTCCTGGGTGTTCAAAGAGAGGGTTTTACCAGTTTTACAGAGCACAAGACACTACAGAACTAGAGTTGTGGTTCAAGGCAAACTGGCCACCCAACCCAAAACGTAACATCTCCAGCTTCAAGGAGTCGTTTACCCGGTGCGCCCCCTGCTGCACGCGCTCCGGCACCACAGGCCTCTGTCCCGACGCCAACACTTTGTAGCTCTTCCACGATGCTCCCTCCCCCCTCCCCCCTCCGAGGTCCCGCCTGCTCCAAACGCGTTTCGCCCGATTTGCAGACATGATTAATGCCGTAAAGAGGCTATTAAGCTACCCTGCTTGGAACCCGGAGCGCCCGCGGCGCCCGCCGTGCGCGTGGGCGCTGGCGGCGTGGAGACGAAAGGTATACACCCCCCGAGCCGCCCCGGAGCCGTGCGACCCTGGCCTACCCCGCCCCGCCACGCGCCGCCCCGCATCCGCAAGCGGCATTACGCAATGCACGCTAAAACGCACGCAGCCATCACTGTGAAAAATATATTCCTGAGAGTTACGGGAAAATTTTCCCTGATAAAAGTTACAACATCCAGTGGTATTGTTACGATAATTTTTTCACAACTCGTGTTGACTTTGTTTTCTTTGACGAGTGAGAATTGGCTGTCGTAAATTTACGACTGCGCTCGTAAATCTTCAGCTGTGTCGTAATTATTACGAATCACGAACAAAGTAGTGAACTTACGAGCTGTTCAAGCAATGCTACAATAATGGTATACAAGCCGCAGACAGACAGTCCTCCAGCCCATGTACTAAGTTTCCCGTCCCCACTGAAAAAAATAAAACGTCTCACTCGTTTACACCGGTTTTAAGCACGTAAAGAAAGATTTCACTGCAAAATTATAGTATAGGAATTTTGTTCAGCGAATTCGCAAACACTCCACCACAGAGTTGCCCCACAGCCACAATTCCTGTAGCCATCCCAGCCACATAGAGCACCTACCGCGCCCGGCGGCGCCCCACGCCCACGCCCCTTCCGGCGGTGCCGGGCGCTCGTGTGCACAAACGGGGCGGGGCGGGGCTGTTTAGGTATCTCTTCTCCAGGTGCGCGGGCCATGTTTTATGCATGGATGCGACGTGTCACCGCCCCCCTCCCCCCCCCCTTCCACCCTGCCCGCGTCGACAGGGGCTCGCCTGAGATGCGAGCTCCAATTCACCTGCTCAAATGATACGGAGGACCACAGCTGCGGGCAGAAGGAGGAAAAAGGGGGGGGGGGGGAGCGGGGCGCGGCGCGGCGCTCCAAACGACGGCGACCCTGCGGGCCAGCGAAGTCCACTGCTCCGGCCCGCCCCGCCCGCCTCACCCCGCCCCGCCCCGCCCCGCCCCGCCCCGCCCCGCCCCGCCCCGCCCCGCCCCGCCCCGCCCCGCCCCGCCCTTCAGATTGTGCCGCCGCGCGCGCCATCCTCCACTCATGTATCTTCTATAGCGACGACGTGTGCGTACGAGTGCGAAGGACAAGGGCCCCAGTCATGTGTGCTTACGAATCAGCCCGCGAGGCAGTGCGATGTGGGGGACGGCGCTGACAGACACCCACGGCCCGGGCACTGCGCCCCGCCCCGCCCCGCCACGCCCCGGCGCGCCCTGCTCGGACGGCGCACCCGAGTGAAATATGGATCGTATGACTGATTACCCACGTTCGGCCGACAGCGCTTCTAGTCGGGGCGGGGCGGGGTAGGGCGGGGTGGTGCGGGGGCGGGGCGGAGGGGAGGGGCGAAGGGCTCGTGCGTGTGTTTTGTCTTTGCACACTACATGTTGAACCAGACACGCACGGCTGGGCAGAAATCGCGCGGAAATGTCGTCTCCGGAGAATCCGATTCCCGGCACCGCCTTCTTGGGAGAAAGGGAGGGGGTGAGGGGGGAGGGGGTGAGGGGGGTGAGGGGGGGGGGGTGGAGCCTGCGGGCGAGATGAATCGGGCAGACGGAGCAAGAGATGCGATGCGGCAAGAGAAGACCTCCCCGGCTCCCTGTCCCGCCTCCCACGCACATCTTCCTTGCTCTTCCGCTGCTGCTGCTGCTGCTGCCGCTGCTCACCTATAGTGGTGATGACGGTGAGCGAGTACAAGAAGGCGCCCGAGAAGGACCAGTTGTTGGTGGACTTGGCGCTCCCCGAGCCGGCCGACTTGTACGCCTGGACGAGGTTCTCCTGGTACTCCTTGACAATCTTCGTCACCTGAGCGAGAAAAGCGAGAGTGTAACAGCAGGTGACAGACGCAGATATGCAAAGAGAATGCATACGGATATTAGTACATTTTCGGTCCTGACGCCGCCAATGGGGAAACTTATCTCGAATCTGACTTGGCAACTTAATTTTGCAGTGGAATGACGAGAATTTTTCAGCAATCGATGACTATGATATTTTTTTTAAAGTTGCCCAATCTATGAAAATCATGGAACTCTGCAGAGTGTCAACACCCCCGGAAACAGCCAAGGGAGAAACAATTCTAAAGATTTTTTGCACCCCGTAATTCATTATAAAATCGAAAAAAAAATAGAGCACTTTTGAGACATTCAGAAAAATTTAGAAGAAAAAACATTCGAAAAATTTAGTAAAATTCACAGAAATTTAAAAAAATTAGGAAAATAACATCACGAACTCTTCCCTCCCCTAGGCTCAACACAGCAAGGCGTTCACGTTACCTCCTCCCTCCAGACGGCCTCCTCCAGGGGCACGACCCCGCAGCACGTCACGTTCCACAGCAGGTCGGCCGTCAGGTTGAGCAGGATGGCCGCGTCCTGCTCGCGGTGCGTCTGCAGCGGCGGCAGCGAGCCCTCGATCTTCTGGAAGATGAGCGCGCCCACGATGGTGTAGCCCACGACCAGCCCGATGATGCCCACGTTGCTGAACATGAAGGCGACGAACTGGCGCAGGAAGTCCTTGATCTTCTCGCCGAGGGGCTTGCGCGGGCGGCGCCAGCCCCGGCGCACCGAGCGCTTGCGCTCCATGGCGAGCGCGGCGAGCGCGGCGAGCGCGGCAGGACCCGCAGGAATCGGCTGCTGGCGGGCGCGCGCGCGGGGTCATGCCGTCCGGGACCGCCTGCTGCAGCTGCAGCTGCGCCTCCAGCTCTGCCCCCAGCTGCACCTGCAGATGCAGATGCTTGTAGCTTCCCTCCGGGGCCGGCACGTCCTGTTGCACGCCCTGCTCCAGCTGCTCCAGCTGCGGCCTCCGCCTCCGCCTCCTGAGCGCCTCACGCATGGGCCGGCCGCGGGCTTCGTCGCCCCTGCTCGCTGGCCCCGGAGGCACGCGGTGCACGCGGTGCTGCAGGGCCCGCGCCGACATGGCGCCGGGGCGACATCACACGGGAGGGGCTCACCCTCCTAGGCGCATCTGCAACAGAAATAACAGCAGCGTCGTGAGTCAGCAGGCCAGCCGTCCTCAGGAGATCGCTCTCGTGTCTCCGTCCTCGTCGCACTCACAGGGTCCTGCCATCACCAACATAGGGCGCCCCCATAAGTGCGACAAGGAAGAGGGCACGAGAGCGATCTTCTGAATCAGACGGCAGTCGGACAACAAGGAGGAGGACGACGACGACGACGAAAAGGACGACAATAGGACTAGGAAGACGAGGGCCAGGAGGACGAGGACCGTGCGAAAAACAACTCTAAAATTTCTGAGCAGCTAACAATTCAGAAAAATTCACAGAAATTTAGAGAAGATAAAAAAAATCTAAAGATTCAAAAAAAAAAAAAAAAGTAAAATATAAAAATTCACGAAAAATTAAAGCTAAAATTGCCAACAATGCGAAAAAAATTCAGAAAAATTCATCAAATTTGTCCACCGCATAATTCATGGTTGTTTCTTCCTTGATGAGGACGAGGAGGACTAGGACTAGGGTGAGCAGAAGCAGGAGGATGAGAAGGAGAAGGGAGGACGATGGGCGCGCAAGTCTGCGAGGAATAAGCAAGTGGGAGTGTGCGAGGAAAAGGAAAGCGGTTTTCTGGGGGAGAGTATAGTCCGTGGAGGAGGAGGACGGGCGTGCCGGCGACGAAGATTGAAGAGAGGAGGGCGAGGGGGAAGAGGTAGCTGGGGGACGAATGGCGGCCGGCAGCGGGGCGGGGCGGGGCGGGGAAGGACGGGGCACCGAGCGTCCGCGGTCGCTAAGATGGAGCGCACCAAGGCGAGCGCAGCTGGCGGTGCCCCGCCACGACCCGCCACGACCCGCCACGCCACGCCACGCCCCGCAACACCACGCCAGGCCCCCCGGCCGTCGTGTCCGCTGCTTTGCGGTTTCGGCACAAAATAGTTGTGTCCGGTCGGGTCGGCTTGCCGCCGGGGACGCAGACCCGGGTCGGGTCGGGTCGGGTCGGATAGGGTCGTTCGGACCCCGCGCCGGGCCGCGGACGGAGATCCAAGACGGGGGCGAGCCTGTGGTCGAGGCCAAGGGCAGCGACGGGGCGGGGGCGGGGCGGGGAAGGAACCTCTTCAGCCAAACCGACTCAACCGACCGCCTGGGCACGCCCCGCCCCGCCCCGCCCCGCCCCGGGCCTCGGGGCTGCTGCTGTCGAGACGTTAATCACAGTCCGGAGGAGCCGGAGCCGAGATGGCTGACTCGGATGACCCGTACCCGCAGCCCCTGCAGCGCGGCTGCAGCCTATGTAGTACCTGCAGCCGCCGGCCCTGCCCCGCCCTGCCCTGCCCTGCCCTGCCCTGCCCTGCCCTGCCCTGCCCTGCCCTGCCCTGCCCCGCCCTGCCCTGCCCTGCCCTGCCCTGCCCTGCCCTGCCCTGCCCTGCCCCGCCCTGCCCTGCCCCGCACGGCCCTGGCGCGTGGACCGCCACGATTTGTCAGGCGCGTAAGTGACTCAAGCACGGCCGCACGCACGCACGGCAGGACGGCGCCGTGGCGCCCCGGAGGAGAGTTAGGGGGGAGAGAGGGAGCCGCGCTTGAGCGATGCCGCACATCTGCCGGCGACACACGAGCTGCGGCTCGCCACCGCCACAAGTTCCTGCGCGATCCCCGCGGGCCGGGGCCGGGGACGGGGCCGGGGGCGTTTGGAGGTCGGACCAGGAGCAGAAGAAGCTGGAGGAGGAGGAGGAAGAGCAAGAAGGAAAATACGAGGGGATAACATCTCATAAATTTTGGTACAGTCCGTAATTCAGAGAAAAAAATAATCAAAAAATGCAGAAAAATATTTGGAAAAATTAAACAAAAAATAGAAACATTTGGGAAAGTTTACAGAATTTCGCGACGTTTTAGGAAAAAAAAACTTCATCCAAAAAGTCTCCTTTCCCTCGCAAAAATTCAGAAAAATTAACAAAATGCATACACAAAAATTCAGATCTATTTCCCTCTCGGAAGAGCAGGGTGGGAAAGGGGAAGAGGGGCGGGGGGAGGAGGAGGAGCGCGAGGATGAGCAATGAGGGAAGACAGGAGGTCCAGCCCGACGCGATGCTGCTGCACAAAAGTCTGCGCGTTCTAGGTGTTGTAAGTCTCGCGAGGCCTCGCCCCTCTACACATACCGGGTGGTCCTCCGACCCCTTCCTCGTTCGTAGGTATGCAGTCCCGCAACAACACGGGGCCGGTACCGGAGCGGGCTGGCTAGCTCTCTCTCACTCGCTCGCTGTCTGCATCTCTTTCTACCGCTCAGGCAGGCGGGCTCCCCTCCACTCCCAACTGCTCGGCTCGGCTCGCCTGGGCTCGCCTCGCCTAGCCCCCCTCCTCCCACCTCACCGCTCGCCTGTGACGTCAGCCACCGCTGTCAGCTCAGAGCGATTTGGGACTCAACGCGGCCGGGTCGGGCGGGTAAACGGGTCCTCCGCGGTTACCCCCGCGACGAGGCGGGCGTGAGCGTCGCGTCGCGGACACTGACCAGGACCCTTGCGACCCCAGCGGGGTGCGCAGGGTCTCCGCGGCTACCCCTGTGGCACCGGCGAAATGCGTGACATTCGCGTTCGCCCCGTCGAGGCCGCGGGGTCGGCCGCAGAGGATCCGCGCACCCCGCCGGGACCACGAGGGTAGCAGCGGAGGACCCGTTTACCCCAACCCAGCCGCGTTGCCCCCAACATCGCCGTTGCGCTCACCCCCGCGGGGTGCGGCAGTGGCTCTCGCGACTCCGCGCTCACCCCCGCGGGACGCGGCAATGTCTGGCGGCTACCCCCGCGGAGCGCGGCAGTGACTCTGGCGGCTTCGCGGTTGACCCCCGTGAAATTGCGACTAACGCCCGCGCACGCATTGTGACTGCCCCGCGACTTCAAGGGCTCGCGTCCAGTGAGTGCCCCTCTACCCCCCGCCCTCCTTCCCCTTCACTGTGACGTTGCTCAGTCCGTTTGCTGTGTTTTCAGTCCCCCCCCCTCTTCCCTCTTCCAGCTCCATCACGTTTTCCTCCTACCCATTCCACCTTCGGTCTTCTTTCTTCTCCCCCCTCAGCGGCCCTATCCGAGCGAGCCAAGCGAGAACAGGAGAGGGGGGGAGTTGGGGAGGAGGGAGAGTGCCCGGTGAGTCGGCTGCGCAGTAGGCAGTGGTGGTGGCGGGGAGGGGGGGCTCTCTCCACCACGCCAACGTAGCCCAGCCCGCCCAGCCTCACCGTAGAAAGAGATGCAGACAGCGAGCGAGTGAGAGAGAGCTAGCCAGCCCGCTCCGGTACCGGCCCCGTGTTGTTGCGGGACTGCATACTTACGAACGAGGAAGGGGTCGGAGGACCACCCGGTATAACCCCCTCGCCATCGCGTCAAGCCCACCTGTTTTCCAGCATTATCGAATACCCATTCTTCTCTCGCGCCATTCCCCGCCGGACCCCAACCCACTTCACCCCTCTCGCTACCTCTCTCTCAGAAAAACAAGACCACGCCGAGAAAGTGGTTAGGTTGAGGTGGTGGAGGAGTGTTTAGCAGTCCGATGGCTCCGGGGCGAGAGGCCTGGGAACTGACCCAGCGTGCGGGGCGCTGCTGGTGGCAGCTGGCAGCACGCTGTAGCAGCAGATTTGTACCCGTGCACCCATCACTGGAAATCTACGAGTCATAATAATTCTCGCCCCCATATGAGATCGTGGTTTGTTTTTTAGGCAACGGAGTTGCCTTCTAAAATCGCTTTGAAACGTCTGTCAATTGTTTTATATGGCCCCTTACGGGAGGAAAAAATCCGCTCCAGCGATTTTTAAAATATTACCTACAGTTATAGTATGTAAACTTGTATACTCACTCTGAAAGTTTAATAGAAATTTAAACTACAGATTTTCTGTAAATTTGAATTGAAATTTCAGTTGCTATGGTAATGCTCGACTTGTCAGCTGAAATCACCAGGAGAAGGGGATAGTTTTTCGTGGTGGGGCTAGGCGGAGTCGAGCCAACACGGAGCGAAAGAGAAACCTCTAAAGTCTGCGTTCAAACAAAGCTCTGCTTCAGTGAAACGCTCAAGAAAGAGATGACACCACTGAAATTCGCACGTGACCGCCATACCGCCCTTTCGAAACCTACTTCATTTTTACCGAACGAACAGTCGACTGCGGCGCACTTCTGCCAACCTAAGATAATAATTTTAAATCGTAACGTAGGGGGATTAGTGATCCTTTTCATGTTTTCTAGGTTGGCACGTTGTGTAAACAAGGTTTGTTTGAGGTGGACGCGCGTGCGCTGTGTCGCCGGCCGTCTTTCAACCATGGCCGCCTCGGCCGGGAGCTGAGGCTCCCACCTCGCGACTTTAAATCATCGTATAAAGTTATCGAAACGTTGACAAGGCGAACTGAATGCGTAAATAGTACTTTTTTACCTGCAGAAAACGGTTTGGTAAGTTTGACTTCAATCTGGTGAGCAGAATTCATCGCGCGCTTGCCCGCGATGTCCTGGGCGTATCAGCCGTATTAGTTAGGGCCCCGGTTCGCCCCTTCAGTGCGCCCGGTGGAGGGGACGGTATTGTTGACGTTCCGCTCCGGCCGTGACCTCGCCGCCCATTTTTTGCCGTCAGAAGGAGAGCTTCTTTTCTCTCTTTTTCCTGGCGTTTAGATGACGGCCTAACTGCCGGAGAGTATTCATTGCCTGAAACCCGCCTGCTCATCAAATCGAACTTATAATTATTTAGTCACTATCTTGACTATTGTAAACTAAACAAAACTACTGCGTTTTCTTACAGTCTTATTATACACTCACAATAATTTTACCATAGTTATAGAAACTCCGTTGTCTACCAGGATTTCGTGAAATCGTATTTTTTTTTTACAGTAAACTCAAATTTTCATGATTATTTTTTTTTAAATTATTATTAATATTTTTAAGGTGTGCCGCGGCGTAAGTGAAAATTCGTGCTCAAATTAAGTGAGGTTAAAAAATCCTTACTCAAATAGAGCGAGGCTAAAAAAATATATCGCTCAAAAAGAGTGAGGTTAAAAATTCTCACCCCAATTTAGCATGGAAAAGTGTCCTCTCCCATTTTGGGTGAGAAATTGGATTCCAGGGTTTGCAGTGATGGTTTAAAACCCCGCGGCAGGCATCTGCGCACCCCCATTGCCAAAGGGGGTTGCAAATCGTCTCATCTTGAATTTTTCACATGATTGTTTTGGGGAACATACCATGATTTTTCGAAGTGACTTCCCCCTCGCCCGGCACAGACAGGTGTCAACGGGATAAAGTACCCCCGGGCCAGGAGACCCCGTGGAGTACACAGTCCCTAGGGACATTGTACTCCCCCCTTCCAGGGAGTACACCATCCCTAAGGGATAATGTACTCCCCCTCCTCGAGGGGTGGGAGTACAATATCCCTAAGAGATTTTGTACTCCCCGGGGAGTACAAATTCCCTAGTGATAATGTACTCCCACCTCTTCAGGGGGGGGGGAGTACATGGTCCCTAAGGGATTTTGTACTCCCCGGGGAGTACAAATTCCCTAGTGATAATGTACTCCCACCTCTCGAGGGGGGGAGTACATGGTCCCTAAGGGATTTTGTACTTCCCGGGGAGTACAAATTCCCTAAGGGATAATGTACTCCCCCCTCTCGAGGGGGGGAGTACAAAGTCCGTAGGGAATTTGTACTCCCCTATATATATGGGGAGTACAAAATCCCTAGGGAAATTGTACTCCCCTGGGGGAGTACAATATCCCTAGGGATTTTGTACTCCCCTGAATATGCAAAAAGGGCACCGCACGTGAATTTTCAGCGTTGCCCGTGATAAAATGGATCTGTGCGCACCGTGTGCGCGACCTGTGCGCATGCGCCACTAGTGCGCGTGCGCAGACTGTGCGACACACGGGCACGGCTGGAGCGAGAGGCGTGCACACTGAAAACGATCTGCATCTGGACTGTGGTCGCTTGCATAGCTACATCACCTCTCGGCTGTGCACACAAGCTTCGTGCTCAGAAACCTTGCGCACGCAGCACGCGCGTGTTGTTCACTCCTTTATCATGCGGTGTGCACGCGTTTCGCACTCGTCATGCATGCGACAAGCACATGCATACTCCGATAATAAAAGAGTGTACGTGTACAATGTACTCCAAATAATCAGTGTACATGGATGCTTGCTGATTTATCAGTGTACATTGGAATGCTTGCTGATTAATCACAAGGTAACAACAATGTCTGATGTTTTGAGGAAAAATGGAAAACTTTGAGGACCTTGGATACTTTGAGGAAAACGCCTTAGATTTTGAGGAAGGCTCCTCAAATAATAAGGGAAATCTCCACAAATTTTGAGGAAACTTCCTCAAAATCTAAGGCGTTTTCCTCAAAGTATCCAAGGCCCTGAAAGTTTTCCCTTTTTCCTCAAAAAATCAGACATAGTTTTTACCGTGCAGTGTACATGCCATATACACTGATTAATCAGTGTACATGCCATGTACGTGATATATCAGTGTACATTGAGGTACACGTTTTGGCCTTTTGCTTCCCATTATTCCTCAACACCAGATTCATTCACAATTTTTTACCTTTCCATAATTCTTGTTAAAAGAGCTTTAAAACGAGCTACCACATCATAGGGTTCATTTCATATAACAACGGTCTAATGAATGGGTTTTGATGGATGCTCACGTGAGCACGTGCTCACGTTTTGGTTTATTTCTACTTCAACCCATCTGTACAGAATTCCTTTGCTACGAACCCCATCACATGGTAGCTCGTTTCAAAGCTCTTTTAACGCGGAATTTGGATATGTACCCCATTTTGAATCAATTTTGTGCTGGGGAATAATGAGAAGCGAAAGGCCAAAACGTGTACATCAATGTACAATGATATATCAGTGTATATGGCATGTACACTGATTAATCAGCAAGCATTCCAATGTACACTGATAAATCATCAAGCATCGATGTACACTGATTAATCAGTGTACATTGTACACTCTGTTATTATCAGAGTATGCATGTGCTTGTCGCGTGCATGATGAGTGCGAAACGCGTGCACACCGCATGACAAAGGAGTGCACAACACGCGCACTGTTAAAAGCTAACGGTGGATTTCACCGTAAGTTACAGTGAAACCTGCACCACTGTAGCTTACGGCGAATATCACCGTAAGCTACGGTGAATTTCGCCGTAAGCTACGGCGGCTGGCACCGTAAGCTACGGTGAATCAGGGAAGTCACTGTAACTTGCAGCGATATTCACCGCAGCTTAAGGTGCCATTCACCATAGCTTACGGTGAAATTCATTGTAAGCTACAGTGCTGCAGGATTCGCTGTAACTTACGGTGAAATTCACCGTAAGCTATTTACAGTGCGCGTGCTGCGTGCGCAAGGTTTCTGAGCACGAAGCTTGTGTGCACAGCCGAGAGGTGATGTAGCTGTATGCAAGCGACCACGCTCTGCAAATCTAAGTGTGATACTACAAGTCAGTTTAAACTGCGAAACTTTAGTTTCGCAGTTTAAACTGCAAAACTCATGAGTTCGTCAGTTTAAAGTGCAGAACAGTTTCACGGTTTAAACTGACGAACTCGTGAGTTTTGCAGTTGTAACTGCGAAACTAAAGTTTCGCAGTTTAAACTGACATGTACTAGTACTAGTATCACACTTAGATTTGCAGAGCGCTCCAGAAGCAGATCGTGTTCAGTGTGCACGCCTTTCGCTCCAGCCGTGCCCGTGTGTCGCACAGTCTGCGCACGCGCGCGAGCGGTGCACAGGTCGCGCACACGGTGCGCACAGATCCATTTTATCACGGGCAACGCTGAAAATTCACGTGCGGTGCCCTTTTTGCATATTCAGGGGAGTACAAAATCCCTAGGGATATTGTACTCCCCCAGGGGAGTACAAATTCCCTAGGGATTTTGTACTCCCCATATATAGGGGAGTACAAATTCCCTAGGGATTTTGTACCCCCCATATATAGGGGAGTACAAATTCCGTAGGGAATTTGTACTCTCCCCCCTCGAGAGGGGGGAGTACATTATCCCTTAGGGAATTTGTACTCCCCGTGGAGTGCAAAATCCCTTAGGGACCATGTACTCCCCCCTCTGGAGAGGGGGGAGTACATTATCCCTAGGGAATTTGTACTCCCCGGGGAGTACAAAATCCCTTAGGGATATTGTACTCCCACTTCTCGAGGGGGGGGAGTACATTATCCCTTAGGGATATTGTACTCCCTGGAAGGGGGGAGTACAATGTCCCTAGGGAATTTGTACTCCCCGGGGAGTACAAAATCCCTTAGGGATATTGTACTCCCACTTCTCGAGGGGGGGGGGAGTACATTATCCCTTAGGGATATTGTACTCCCTGGAAAGGGGGAGTACAATGTCCCTAGGGAATTTGTACTCAGGGGGCACGTATCCCTGGGAGTAAGGATTCCCTGTTACACCGGCACAGGCCGGAACGGCACAGGCCGGAACAACAGCCCGTGCTCGCTTTCTTCCCTCAATTAAACGGAACGCCAGCCACCAACCGGCCTTCTTGCTGCCACTATACGCCTCCTACCCTTCTCCTTTTCTCCCTGCCTCTCTTCTCCTCTATCTGTCTCTCTCTATTTATTTTCCTCTCTCGCACACGCACCACAACCTCAACCTCTGCCTTTGACCCGGGCGGCACATGTGTGCCGTGCCGTGGCGTGGTATGGCGTGGCAGACCGCGGCCCAGGACCGTTAGGGACAAGCGCGCTGCAATCTAATCAACCGCTGGAGCGAGACGGGGCGTGGAGATGCGAGGCGGGGCGAGGCGGGGCGGGGCGGGGCGGGGCGAGTCACAACGAGTTAGGAGTCTTAAGGAGCGAAAGCGTCGCCTTCCTGCTGCCGCGTCACACATCCTTTTTGCTTCCTTTCTATGTTCTTGGCGGTGTTTTTCCATATGTGAGATCGTTGAAATTTTTTTTAGCAGATGATACCTTTACTTTCTTTACTTTCAGAGCAGTACAAGACACTAAGGTGTCAGCTAGCTTGTACTCTCGAGTCCAGAAACCAATCGCAAATATACAATAATATAGGGTGGCGCTGGTAGGGGGGGGCCCATGGCTGCCTGACGCGCAGTCTGCGCGGAACAATGGCACCTCCTCCTCGCGCGCAGCGAGTAACACTAACAGCTCCTCCCTGCCAGCGACCGCTTCGGTCCGCCACGCCGCCGGCGGACCCCTCCCGCCCCTTTCCCTCCCAACCCCGCAGGCACGCGGCGCGGCGCTGCTGGCGTCGTTCGTCGTTTACATCGTGTGCGTCCACACACAAATTGTCGCACCCCATAGCAATTTCTCTTGCGGTGCGGTATCATCTGCTATCAATACCAATCTTGATTGATATTTTTTTTTTACAGTAAACTCAAATTTTTATTATTATTTTTATTATTTTTTAATTATTATTAATATTTTCAAGGTGTGCCGCGGCGTAAGAACGCAGTTTTCCTTTTCATTTCGTAGATGACGTCATTACAGCAATCAGCGGCGGTCCAGATCTAGCCGGATCGCCACGTGTAAGTGTACACACATTGGCTATTCTAACGATGACCGCCGGGCCGGGGGCTGGGTCAGTAGCGCCGGCCGGACGCCCAGCCCCGCTGATCTCTACCCCGCGCATCGACGATGAAAAACATGAAACTCTCATCCCAAAGCCATTTTCTGGCTGATGGCGTAAAAACGCAAAACCCAACAAAACGGTGCTGCGCCGAGAAGCAGAGGCAACAAAAAGGAAGAATAAAATTGAACAATAAAGCAGGGCACAGAGTGCGGCCCGGGGGCCCCGGGGGGCGCGCAACAAATGGCGCCCTGCGCGACGAGTCACTCCGAGGAACAATGGATTCATATCAGCGCAAACGATCAATTCAAATTGGCCCAAATGCGAGGCCATTTGTTTATTTCCATGAGGAGCCCATGAGCCCGGGCGAGGCCGGCGGCCATGAGGCAGACTGCTTGAGCGATTTCCATCAGTATCAGCACATCCATCGGATGGCCGAGCCATTCCTCAGGG
The DNA here is from genome assembly GCA_029379305.1 of Frankliniella fusca. NCBI lineage: Eukaryota > Metazoa > Arthropoda > Insecta > Thysanoptera > Thripidae > Frankliniella > Frankliniella fusca. The sequence continues at coordinate 980,768 of JAHWGI010001278.1, read as the reverse complement.
CCTCGGGCCCGGGCCTGCTGCTAGGATCGACCACGCCTCCCAACTTAAAAACAAGCACGATCGCCCAGGGCAGGGGTGCCTCACTGTGACCGCGCAGTGCACGAGCCTCGCTGACCAGTCAGTTTTCTAGTCGTATCCATGGTCAAGGGAAAATAGCGCGAACCACACGCCAAACTTCCGGTAATGCTCAAAATTACTGCGTGCGTACGAAAATAATCAAAATAAACTTACGAATTTCTAAACTGAAATAGAAAATGTTCAAGAGAAGTTCCAGCGCGTTCATTTTATTATCTCTGAAAAAAAGAAAAAAGAAACAAGCGGTAACAAAAGGTTACGCTAAGAATAACATTTTGTATAGCTCCAACATGGTTGGCTGCCGCGGAAAGCAGAAGCTGCGCGAGATGGTTGTAAATCATTTTTGCTATTTTTTCGGAATGGAACTGCGGATTGGAACTGTACATGGCGGGGGAGGGTCGTGCGATCTTGGCCGAGAATTCGATTTCGAAGAACAACCTGAGTGCGGCTGTGCTAGGCTGTGCCGGGCTGTGTCTACCCTAGCGCACGCACACGGGCTGAATCCATATTTGTTGTGAGCTTATATGGTGTCCGACCCGACCGTATCCACTCCTTCAACTCGTCTTCTCCAACTCATCTCTCTCCCTCTCTTTCTCTCTCTCTGTCTCTCTCTCTCTCTCTCTCTCTCTCTCTCTCTCTGTCTCTCTCTCTCTCTCTCTCTCTCTCTCTCTCTCTCTCTCTCTCTCTCTCTCTCTCTCTCTCTCTGTCTCTCTCTCTCTCTTTCTATCTATCTATCTATCTATCTATCTATCTATCTCTCTCTCTCTCTCTCTCTCTCTCTCTCTCTCTCTCTCTCTCTCTCTCTCTCTCTCTCTCTCTCTCTCTCGATCGCCGCGTCGCCACAATCTACCTTCTCTCCTCGCCCGTGACCTGTTTCGCTTCAGCACCGGGCGTCGCCGTCGTGTTGACAGGCATCTTCAAGAACATTTTCGAGACAGGGGTCAATCATAAATATTTGCACTCTGTGACCGTCATGGCGAGATGGAAGGCGCTACCTATCACTTAAGTTGTTGTTTTCTTTTCCTTTCGCTAAGACACATCGGGCGTAAGAGGCAGAAGTGACAGAGAGATGGACAGATGCGGAAAGAGAGGGAGAGAAAGAGTGCGAGTCCGGAAAAGAAAAAAAAAACTCTTCTCCTTTTCCTGCTGGGACCGAGTGGGATTCGAACCGGCTGCTGTGGCTGCTGGTCTGGTTGAGGTCGGTCTCCACAATGACCAGACCGGAGCTCGCTTCATTGGTCCGGCAGAAAGTTGTTTAGCACAATGGGAGACTGCCCCTTCCCCCACACACAGCCCCCTGGGCAGCCCGGACGCCGCAAAAGCAGCTCGCTCGTCGTGTATCGCAGCGGCGAGATGCTGCAATTCAAACTTATAATAGGGAGCGAGAATGCGACCCGAAAAAGAAGCCGACGGATGAAGACGAGAGAGAAGAACACGGAGAACAAACAGCGGGGTTTGGACGATTGTGTGGAGCGAAAACAGAGAACAACGCGTGGGAGAAACACCTATGAATTTTGTTGTACACATTTTGTGAATTCTTTTGAAATTTTTAAATAGAATTGTTTGGAGGTTTTTCGCTTGAACTTTACCTAATTTAGGTGAATTTTCCTGAATTTTGATGAATTTTGTTATTTTTTCTGAACTCTGAGTGTTTCTTAATTTTTCTGAATTTTCCTGAGCTACAAGGTACAAAAATTTCAGATTTGTTTCCCCATTGTAGAAACGTAAGGAATGAAAGGCGATGTGGAAACGGTGATAAAAAGGGGAGGGAGTAAAAGATTTGGGATGAAGCTGGGGTGGAAGAGCACGGCAAAACAGAGGACGGAGGTGAACAACATGGAGGAATGCAATAACAAACTATTTTCTTCCATCATCCCGGGTGAGCGACTCGCGTGTCTGACATCTTCACCGGGCTACTCGGCGCCACGCCACGCCACGCCTACACGCAGCCCCGATCGAGCTGCTGCTCGACGAGATAGCTCTGTTATTGGCTCCCGTGCCTCCAAGGAATTCCACAAGTATTTCCCGCTCCGCAATAATTCTCACCTGCACCTGCGAGGGTTTCCACGCGCCCGCGCGCGCTTCGCCACGTCCCGCCACGCCCCGCCACGCCCGGTTCGCTCACAGGCGCTACCGACCGCCAGCTTCGCCACCAGCGTTAGTCTGGCGATGACAGGGGCTCAGGGGCTGCGGCGGGGCGCCACCCAAAAATCAATTTGAAAAGTTCCGACAGTCACGACATATGTGTTTTCGTTACACCACGCGGCCGCGCCGGTCCGGCCACCTATAATGTTTTCGATCTCGCCGCGCAGAATGCCCCGTCTCTCTCCATCCCGTCTGCGTCAGATGAGAGGAAGGGAGGCAAACGATCCAGCGGGTGAGAAGCTAGCCTACCAGATAGAAAACACTACCGGCCACCGGCGCGAGGGTGTGATCACTCAAACACACCAAGTATAATGATATATTTTTTTTCCCCTTTAACTTTTTTAATTAAAAATATTTGTATTTTTGGTTGTGATCTTTCTTTCGATTGTTCAGGAGAAAAATAAAATCTTCTGTGATTTTCTAGTAAATTTACTATTAAATCATTATTATTACTTACTGTTTTTTATTTGTTTTCAGGTTTTTGTTCATTTGCTCTCGTTTTTTTTCCGGATTTTTCTGTGTAAACTTTCTTCTTGCTTTAAAAAAAAAAAAGGTTTTCTAATTTCAAAATGATTTTCCGAAGTGCCCCCTCCAACCTCCTCCCACATCGGGCCACCACTTCATGTCGCAAGACGACCTCCGGTCTCCGGTCGTGGTCCCGCGCGCAGGAATTTAACACTAAAAAATGGCGTTGAGCACAAATTTCTATCGGCATTGGGCGGTGCTAGCTTCACGGAGGTCTAGCAGCGGCGCGGGCCGAGCGCCTGACGGGTAGGCAGGCACGCCGGACAGGCGACTCGTGCGGGCCTGCCTATCCCCCCGACCGCAGGCGCTACCGCTGCGAAATGAGTATCGCTCACGGTGGTGGAGCCGTCTGATTTCGACGATGACACTCGGACCTGCGTTCCAGTCGCACCTACTGCGGTGCCCTATGTTGGGCATGGCAGGGCCCGCCATGAGTGCGACAAGGACGGAGGCGCGAGAGCGATCCTCGGAGTCAGACGGCAGGCCGGGCGCGCCCTGTGAGAGTGTGGGGTGGACGGCGACCGTAAAACCGCTGGTTATTGCCATTCGACGACCTTTACCTTTGAATGTTACGGCCGTAAGAGCACAGACGTAAGTAGGGGTGGGGAAGAGAAGGTGGAGAGAGAGAGAGAGGGGGGGAGGGGGTTTAGAGGGAGAGAGGGTTGAGATTCACCACGCCTGCCTGCCTGGGCCGCCCCCGCCCCGCCCTGCTCCACTGAGCCCCAGCCAAAGTCACCTTGGGACATGAGCATGGCTCTTATTAAAGGACCAACAGAACTAGAGCCCGCCCCGCCTACCCGCACCCCCGCTCCTTGGGCCCTCCCTCTGCCTCCCCCTCCTCCCCCCCCCCTCTCTCAGATCAAATCCGCGGAATGATTCAGCCACCTGAAGCAGGAGCGCAGGTGTATGTCCCCTACTCGCGGGCACGCGCCGCGCGCGACTGCTGCGTTACATATACACAGCCAAAAAGGGAAAAAAAAAAAGCTACGAAAAAAAAAGATGTGAAAATGAATCTGAGCCTACCGCATCCGACTCCCTGAGAGCAGCTGGTGCCTGGTGCCCCACATCAGCCCCCTCCCCCTTCCCCGCTGCCCCCTCCCCGTCGCGGTTGCACCCGGCAGTTGCTCTTCGGATCGCGTCCTCTATTTGAAAGACGAACGGCACCCTGGAGGCCCAGTGCTGCCGCTGCCGCCGCACCCCGCCCCCACCGCACCCCTTGCGGAGGCCTCATGCTCCTCGGGGCGTTCCCTTCCCGGTCCCTCACCCCACCCCGCCCCGCCCCGCCCCGCCCCACCCCGCCCCGCCACAGCCAGCGCGCTCCAACGCAGCGCTGCGCGTCCCGCTCCGACGCCAGCCGACCCGTGTAGTAGCCCAGGATCACCTTCTGTCTTGCACACGGAGCCCCTGGGATCAGCAGCCAGCCACCTAGCACCCCACCAACTCCTCTCTCTCTCTCTCTCTCTCTCTCTCTCTCTCTCTCTCTCTCTCTCTCTCTCTCTCTCTCTCTCTCTCTCTCCCGCCCCTCCATTCTGTTCTCAGCACGGGCAGCGTTCAGATTCCCTCGGGTTCCGCAGAGAGAGAGAGAGAGAGAGAGAGAGAGAGAGAGAGAGAGAGAGAGAGAGAGAGGTCTACCGACGACGTCCCAGCCCACCCGGCGTCACCACGCCCCGCCCCACCCCGCCCCGCCCCGCCCCGCCCCGCCACGCCCAACCGCACACCACACCGCGCAACCACACCAGACCTTAAGCCCCATTACCAGCGGATGCCCCCGAGTGAGACGCGTCCAAATTCCACTCATCCGCGCCTGTCCCAGAGTCACAACTGCAGGAGTCAGGGTCAGGAGTAGTACGTTATCGTTATAGGGGCTCCCGCAGCCACCGAGCGCAGGTAGAAGGGATAACGAGATTTCCCTTTTCCAGGACATCTCAAGGAACTGGATCATATATTCCAAAGCGGGGCGGGCGAACATAAGTCACGTTAATCAGTGTCGTGCCCTGTCCCGGTAGGCTTGATTTCGGTCAATGGAAGGCGGTCCTCTCTCTCTCTCTCTCTCTCTCTCTCTCTCTCTCTCTCTCTCTCTCTCTCTCTCTCTCCCACCCCACCCAACGCAGTGCCTCCTGAGAGCGACAAGGACAGAATCAGTCTACTGCGCGGGGAGCACCGCCGCTGCTCGTCTTTAGCCGAACGAGTTAATCATGCCCCGCGCTATTACAGCGGCATTAAACTTGCACACGGGCGAGGAGTAGGAGCCGAAGAGGAGGTGGCAGCCGGTGGCAGCCGGGGCGAGGTGCACTTGAGAGCCGAGTCCCATCCGTGGATGCCGTCACCCGCCGCGCCCTTCAGCTCCAACTGTCAAATTTCCGTCTGATTGTTGAGATAAACTGGAGCCTGAGCCTGAGAGAGGGCGCGGCGTCGCGGCGCGCTCTCTGGCTGCTGCCACTCCCCCTGGCGCTGCTCTAAGGGCGGAGGAAGGGGAACAAGAGGAGGGCGAAGGGGGGAGTCACTTCGAAAACTCAATGTAAGGTCCCCCCAAAAAATCATTTAAAAATAATAATTTTAAAAAAAAATCAAAATAAATTCAAAAAGAAAGAGCAAATGCACAAGAAATTGGAAAAAAAGAGAAAAAGTCAGAAATACACTGATAATGAAAGTGTTAAACTGGCGTGCACATTGAAGTGTTTAATACTACGTTGCAAACTTTCATGCGTTGACTGGAAACTTGCATCCTTAAAAGTGTTGAGCAGTATATTTGAACACTTCGATACCTACAAGGAAGACACACGTAGTTTTGGCACCCAAGGCAAGACTAACGTAGTTCTGAGACCCGAGGCAAAACTCACGTACTTCTGGACCCCTCGGAAAGACTCACGTACTTTCTTCGTTATAAGATAGGAACTACGTGAGTCTTTCCGAGGGGTCCAGAAGTACGTGAGTATTGCCTCGGGTCCCAGAACTACGTTAGTCTTGCCTCGGGCCCCAGAACTACGTGTGTCTTCCTTGTAGGTATCGACTTTATGGTGTCCAAACCTGCGCGTCTAACCCTCAAGTTAAACACTTTTGAGAGTTGAAATATACTGTGAAACACTTTTTAGTATGATGGAAATTTCCCTCGTCAAACACCCAAAAGCCCAAAAGTGTGCAACGTAGTGTTCAACACTTATATGTGCACGCCAGTTGACCACTTTTGTTATCAGTGAATGGATCAAAATTTTATTACAAAGTGACCAAATTTTTCCTGGAAAAATAAAAATAAAAAAATAATAAAAATCAAAATCAAAAGTAAAACAAAAGATATTATACACATTTTGTATGACTGATTCCCCTCCCCCCCCCCTCCCCCGGAGGAGGAGGCGGAGGCGGAGAAGAAGGAAAGGGAGGAGAGAGAAGAGGAGGGGAGAGAAGAGGAGCAGTAAGAGAGGCAGGAAGAGGAGGAGCAGGGAGGCGAGCAGGGCAGCCCCTGCCCGGCCCTGCGCGGCCCCGCGCCGCCCCATTGCCACCGAGGTCCGGTCCGAGTAGCAAGTGTCCAGTGCCCGGCGGCCCGGCCAACAACCGCGCAGTTTAAGTTTCGTGTTGTTCAAGGAAACTTTTTTCTCCCCGCGGCTCGGCTCGTCTCGCTCGCTCCGTCTCGCCACCCCGTTCTGTCTCGCTCTGGCGCGTCTAAAAACTTGCAGCGAGTTTGTGGCGGATCAGGGAGGGGACCAACAGCAGGCCTGCGCCGAGCCGGGTCGGGCTGGAGAGGGCCGCGGACGGCGAAGGACCACGGCCCTAAAAACAAAATAATTTGGAGTAGAGCGCGCGGGCGCGCGCGCGTGGTGTGCGGTTTTGTTTGAAACACGGCGCGAGAAACAAACGTTGTACGATTTCTCCGTCTTCCCTCTCTACTGCTGGTGCTGCTGCTGGTGCCGCCCTGCTGACGTCGTATTCGCGCGGCGGCAAGATGCAAAGGGAAGGAGAGAGAGAGAGAGAGAGAGAGAGAGAGAGAGAGAGAGAGAGAGAGAGAGAGAGAGAGAGAGAGAGAGAGAGAGAGAGGCCTAAGCTAACAGCAGGGTGGGCCAGGCCAGGCCAGTCGGTTGTGTGTCGGTGTCCCGCTCCTCTCCGCATACTTTCATCTCACACTTGCCCCCACGCCCCGCCACGCCCCGCCACGCCCCGCCACGCCCCGCCACGCCCCGCCACGCCACGCCACGCCCTTGCCACTTCCGCGTTTGAAGGAGTGCTTTACGGACGCGGTTTACACAGTTGCTGCGGCGGCGCCTGGGTACGCTCAGCGCCGCTGAGTGCCCGCCCCACCCCCGCCCCCGCCCCGCCCCCACCCCGCCCCGCGTCGCGAGCCCCACCACCCCGCTCCACACAGCCCCGTCGTCCCACCCCGCAACCTACCCCGCCCTACACCCCTCTTTACACACATCAGTGCACGCAATGTCCTGCAAGTCCTGAAATTCCATTGTCTAGTCATGAATCGTGCGACCACAGTGTCCCTACGGGTACTGTCATCGCATGGGTAACGTTATAATTTTCATCCGTTTCCACCAGTCATGAGGTTGGGTCCCATAGAAATACTGTACCAACGGGGCTGGCCGCGCTATTGCGGTTTTCACTGTTATTCAGTATTGCGGTTTAAACTGCGAAAACTTTTTGAAACCGCAAGTTTCGCCGTTTCAACCGCCATGTAGTACAACAGTTAGATTTGCAGAGCAGAAAAAAACTTGACATACTCACACGCGTAGCCGTGTCAGACTTGAGTAGTTATTGACGGTGTCGAACGCAAATAACAAAACTTCAAGTATGCGCACTTCCACGGCGCACAAGCGCATCGCCTTTCTATCTCGGCGACTTCCCTCCCTGGCTTCAGCAGCTCAGCGCCCAGCCTATTGCTTCTCCTTCCGCACGAGTGGCGGGGCGGGGCGGGGCGGGGCGGGCCGGGGCGGGCCGGGCCGGGCCGGGCGGGGCTGAGGGCGCAGCCGGCCGTGGTACGTGGCCCGTTTTAATGGCCAGACCATCGGACAAGGGGACTGGACCGGACTGCACCAGCAGGCTAGGTGGAACCTCCTCCCTCTCTCTCCCCCCTCCCTCACCTTCTCTCGCGCTCCTTCATCCTATACACCCTCCCTTCTCTCTTGAGGTCTCTTATACTGGTCTGACCAGCTGGATTAGGGTTAGGCCAATGGACCTCCTGCCTGCTGCCGTCGCAGCTGGAATGGTCGCCCGGAGGATACCTCGCCACGCCACGCCTTGCTGTACCTCGCGCGAAACGCACCGACGTGCCACCCCCAACTTACTCCAATTCATCGAATCTTACGTAACATTCGTTCACTGCGAAAAACATCTTTGACGATATACGATTTATTTTGTAAATTACGATTTACGAAATATGTTGTAAATTTACTTGCTCGTAATTAAATTTCAAGTCGATACGTACTGCTTGTAATTTTACGATTTGTGATTGTAATTTTACAGCTCCACTTCGTGGAAAATTTTCCCGTAAACCTACAACTATTTTTCTCAGTGTTTGAATGCGAACCGTATCACATGTTCTTGGTAATATTATATTACATTCGATTGAATCGTGTCACATTCATTCAAGTATTGTTTCACCTTCATTTTTACGTGAAGCGGCTACACCGAAAAAAAGAAGGGGGGAGAAAGGTGATAAGGTTTAGTGCTTTTAAAGGCAAATATATGTATTATTATTGTCACAGTGGTTACAACGAGATGGAAACAAGTCTGAATTTATGTGAACAATTTTTTTTGAAGTTTTCGGAATTTTTGTTGAAATTTTTGGCAGTTTTTGCTGGAATTTTTCTTAATTTTTTGTGATTTTAAAAAAAAATATTCTGAATGTTTTATTTTTAATTCCTCAGAATTTCTCTGCATTTTTCCAGAGTGTTCTGCGTTTCTCTGAATTTTTCTGCATTACGAGGTCACAAGCGGCTACAATCATCGTCTCGCAAGGTTTATGTTAACAGCGGTGAACTAAGGGAAGCCCCCTGGAACGACAGGCTGGAAGGGTAAGGAGCAAAGAGAGAGGAGCGAGCGAGCAAGAGAAAGAGAGTATCAGCCGGGGGGCTGCTAGGCGAAAGAGAAAGAGAGAAAAGAAAGGGCGTGCGCGGGGCGCGGGGCGCGGGGTTGTTCAGGGCAGGGAGATTAGGAGCGCCATTAGCTTTGCGGGCTGCGGTCCGGTGCGGGGGCGCGAGTGCTCACATGAGAACAACGGCTCTCCGGCCATCACTAAACTGTATCGCAGTCCTAATGGGCGATCGGCCTCAGCAAACGGCCCACCGGATACATCCGCCGCATTATTGTAATAAATCGCGAACCCTTATTACACCTTAATCGCGGTGGAATTTGTTGTTTTCAAGCTGTTGTTTTTTTTGTCTGTTTTGCTATTTTTCGCGAGTGCTATAGGAGCCTTGTTGTAGCGGCCCGCGGGCCACGGTGGAGGGCGGAGCCTGTACCCGCCGCGCCGCCAGCTCTTAAGATGATGAATGAAAAATGTCTTTTGCCGCAGGGAAACAGACACTAATGGATTCCGCGTAACCCGCGCCGGACTTTCCTCTCTCCCTTTTTCTCTCCCTTTTGCTCTCCGTCCTGCTCGCACAACCTTTCAGCCCTCCTTTCAGCACTCTCCTCCCCCGCTGATCCTCTTGCGGAAAACAAGCCGTGTAGCGCGCCGCAGCACAAGTGTTGACAAGGCGGATCAATTACGTACCGCTATGCTTTTACTCACTCACTCACTCACTTCTCTCTCTCTCTCTCTCTCTCTCTCTCTCTCTCTCTCTCTCTCTCTCTCTCTCTCTCTCTCGTTAGAGAACAGTTGAGCGCACCCCGCTATTACTCCACTTACTAATCGATTTTATTAGTGTACAAACTATCGCGAGTGAACCATTTCAGTGAAATTTCACAACAACTAGTTTTGAAGAAACTGTGGCATTAGTAGCAACTCGCGGAAAGGCTGGAAACTATTGAAAATTTCATTTCAAAGTACCGGCCTAGCCATGCTTCCCGTCACTGAATCTCCTAACCTCAACCAAGAAAACTACAATCAACAAACTGCCTCCGAAAATCTACCAGGAACCTCAAGTCAGCGCAAGTCATGTCTTCAAACATCAGAACGTCAAAACACTCCATCAAGAAAACTGGCTATTGTTTTGAACAACATAAAAGACTTTACTCAAGATCAGCTACTCCGCGCCGTGGCTGACCTGGTTGGGAGCCAAAACATCAATTATTGCTCCAAACTCAGTGGAGGTCGATTTTGTGTTTATTTGTCCAACGAAGCCGCCGTAACCAAAATGTGTGACAATCAATGTGTTCTCATAAACTCTACATTCATACCTTGTCGAAGATATGTGTCCGACGCAACTAATTTTAAAATCTCCAACTGCCCACCCGAAATGCCGGACGAAGAACTACTCAAACTTCTCGCACCCTATGGTAAGCCAGTGTCAACACCAAAACGTTTATGTGTCTCCACTGCTCATGAGGACCTAAAGCACATAAAGACCTGGAAGAGGTCTCTTTACATGCAAGTCCCAAACAACGCCCCACCGTGCCCAGAAGTGATGCCTGTCACCAGCACGGAAGGTGTGAAGCATACCCTCTACATTGAGATAAATCACAAGAAACAAGATTTGAACACCGCGTCGCCAGCCTACACACCAGCCCCATCTCTTCGACTTCCCAAAGCAACAGCCATAAAACCCCAAGCAGCTCTAAACCCCTCCAAAACTCCAAGCCAAGAAGAACGCCTCAAGAAGCCAAACCTAACCTCAAACCTAGCCTCAAACCCCGCTTGCTCTCCTCTGTGCGCCCTCCCCATTTCAAGCAGTGAAGAATCCCAAAACAAGTCAACCATAACCTCAAACCTCACTTGCTACCCCGCCCTCCCGCACCCTCCCGCTACCACCGCCTGTCCCCCCGCGGGCCTCCTCACCAGCCCAGCTGTGCCGCCCTCCCACCCCTTCCCCCTTCATATCAAGAAAACAACCCAACCTCAATCAGCTGCTCTCACCCATGACCCCACCAAACAACAATTTTCCACCTCAAAATCCCTCGCAGACCTAGAATCCTCCAGTAGTGCCTCTAAGAAAAGACTCCCCTCCCCTCAATCACCCATGTCACAAACATCCAAACTCCCAAAACAATCCTCACCCCGCTATACTGAAATTTCTAACACTCCCTTTGAAAAAGACTTTTCCAACATTACAGCTAAATGTTCTTTAATTTCATTCAATGAGAGTAAACTATCTGAACAATTATTTTTAGAAATAATTCATCAGTGCAAAAATGACAAAGTTAACATAAGAAGAGTAGTGTACAAGCTCACACATTTTTCCAAATGTAATGTAGACATACCAGAGCTTCTAGACAAACTAAACCAACTCTCTCTTCTATGTGAAAACAATAGTCTCCTTAAAACCATAATCAATAATACCACACATGTATTTGCTACTACGAACTAATGTATAATCTCAATAATTTATTTTTCAATACTTGTATGTAAAAATTCATTTAACCTTAATCCTCACTTAGCTACATCTTTGTAAATTGCTATTTTAATACACTAGTAGACACAAACATGCAGCACCGCATGCTCGCTGTAACGACAGCTATTTATAACAAAATTATACTCCCCCTTTTTAGCCCATTTTGTAAATCTAAATCCCCCCAATAAATCCTTTTTAAAAACTAAAACTCTCTCTCTCTCTCTCTCTCTCTCTCTCTCCCCTAAAAGTTTTTAATGAAGTGAGCGACCTAGACCTTCAAATCTATTTTCATATATGTATACGCTTATGTGGCCACGCTTTAAAACAAAAATCGAGCATTAAGCCTTATCCTTCATTTTAGAAAAAAAATCAAAAACAGATTTTTCCCATTAGAGCGCTGAATAACTTGTCCACCAAGATGGCCGACAACAAATGAAGGCTGCAGGGGTCGTGCATACGAGCTATTCGCAAGGGGGTATCCTCAACCCACGCCGCGCCCGGGCGCGTACCGCGTGCCCCGCTCCGGGGCACTACTATAAGCGCTCCCCATTACAAAGTCTAGGCGATATTATTGGTGGCGGAGGGGGAGAGTACCCTCGTGCGCAGTGGATCAAGAGAAGCGCGCGATGCGGAAAAAGGAAAACGAAACTAGGATGCAATATAGAAATATTTTCTCGGCGATATGAGAAAAAAAAGGACTGTGACACTCTAAAAAAAATCAGTACAAAACTTATTTGTAACACTGATTGGAAGTTTTTTCAGTAACCAGATTACAAAGTTTTGTAACATTATATGATACAAATTTTTGTATCAAAATGTTACAAAAATTTGCTTCCTAGTTACAAAATTTTGTAACATTATATGCTACAAATTTTGGTGTTGATGCCTTACAAAGATTTGTTTCCTGTTTAGAGAAGCTTGGCCCTGTCCAATTGCCGACATCCAACATGAGTACTATTTTCGCATTCTCCTTTCAGAGAGTCATTTGATTTTATTTAGAAGTGATTTGATGAGCCCATAAATCTCTCTCGGAGACACTTCCATCGGAAGTTGACGATAAACTTTACAGTAACCAGCAGTGGTGAGTTATGCTCCAAATTTCAATGAAGACACAACTCCAAAAATTTCCTCGGAGACACGTAGACGCGCAGCTGTCTGTTCTGATCATACTTATTAGGGGGAGGACGTTGCCGTACCCAACCAAGGAGATGGAGCAGGGACCCGGCGCGCGTTCAAGTTGAACCAATTATTTCTGGCGCATGGTTTACGATTTCAACATAAAACCTGCACAGGCACAAAAGGATTTGTCTAATAAAACAAAGCGTAAAATTAAATGTTCGTATTTTGTCAAAATGTGATGTTAATGCGAAAGAATCGGTTTTGCATGTGACGCTCTGACCGTGACGCCACCTAGCGGCAGTTCTTGGCGACACGCACGCAATTCAGAATCTCCCATGTGACAGAGTTTTGCCATCGTTGGGTAGCAAAAGCAGTTCTTCCCTGCCCTTCCACTAAGTTGACCAGAAAAATGCTAGTTTGTCTTGTGCTTTGGATTTCGGTAACCGCACTTTACAGAACCAAACGTTACAAAATTTTGTAAACAGGATAGCAACATTTGCAATGCGAGAATCAAAAAATTTGTAACATTTTAGATTGCAAATTTTTATATCAAGTTTACGAAAAATAATGTGTAGATTACGACGAAGTAGAACCAGTTTACGAATATTTGTAACATTTACAAAAACTTGTAACAGTTACAAAAATTTGCGTCAGTGTTCTAAAATTTTAAACATTGATTATAGTTTTTTGTAACAATTACAAAGTTTTGTTTCAAGATTACAAATTTTTGAATTCTTATCCTAGGTTACAAAATTTTGTTTCAAAATTGATACTAGAACTTGTATTTTTTTTTAGAGTGGATAATAAAAAGAAATATGTCTGAGTCCGAGACGACGACCTGGAGAAGTAGGATAGGGGGTGGGGGGAGAATCTTTAATGGACGACTCGGTATTATTTGTCCATCTGCCGCTTTGCCGAAGGAGGTGCCCCCTCCCCTCCCCCCCTCCTCCTCCCTTTAACTCGACAGGCGCCGCGCTACAAGTCATCCGCGACGACCTGAAATCGTTTCATGAAATTCAGAGCAGCAGCAGCGGCGGCGGCGGGCCCGTGTCCCGACGCGACGAGGCGCGACTCGCGCTCTGCTCTTGAGCGGCCTAAGAGAATTTTCAATCTCCAGCGCCCTAAGCGCTAAGGGCCGGCGAGAGGAGGGGAGGAGGCAGGGAGTGTGCGGGGCTCTGGTGCCGCACTTCAAGATGCAGCGAGCAGACTCGCTTATTTCTTTTTTTATTATTTTTTATTTTACATGACGCAGAGGGAAAGGTCGATTTCCGGGAGGATTCTGTTGCGGCAGGAAGCGTAGCAGGAAACACGATCCCGCGACTCACCTACCCTGCCAAACTCAAAAGTGTACTACGAACGCGCTTTACCCGCAAAACCAAGCGGGTGCAAGAGTTCATCGTTCACTGCATTGCATACTTTGTTACATTATTGCGCAAATAGTGTTTTCTTGGACAAGTATGCTCTTCCCTGGCCAGGTGGATACAATGCGAATCTGGAAAGGGAGAGAAGCGTGGTTCGATTCCCCATACAGGCGTTGCGTTGTTTTTCGTGTCACTCGAACTTTTGTCGAGAAGATGTAATTTCGTAATTAATCATCAGACTGAGCACTTTTATGCCAAAAAAATATATATTTAAAAAATGATAAAAGCACGCACCCAGGACCAATTCGTTTTCGAGTGAGGGTCTGGTGCTTGTCATTATTTCGACTTGTTTTTGTCATATTTTTGTAAGTTGAGTGGCCTAGCACAAACGAATGACACACCAATGAAACACAAATCAGTTTGTCATGTCCTCAGAATTGTTGTTTTGTCATTAATTTTGTAATTTTTTATTTAATTTGTCGTTTTTTGAGCTATTTTTAGTGAAATTACAGTCATGGCTAAGATAACAAAAATATGAAATACTAATGCTCAGGCCATACGGGGTACCCACTATCAGAAAAAAACCAGTGTTTGGTACGGTAAAGTATGGTCAAAAATTTGCCTAATCAGCCTGTACCTAATCGAGTAGGGTCTTTGAGGTACGGTTCATGGCTATTTTTCACATGGTGTCTTACGGGGGCCACAATGAATGAGGTACGGTGATGCTGTACCTTGCCCACCACAGTTTTCCGTACACAGTCCTGTACTTTAGTACAGCAGTTTTTGCAGGTAGAAAGTGATAGGGGCACATCAGCCGATGGCTGCTTTGGGTGAGAAGATAGGAAGGGCGGGGCGAGGCGTTTGGCAGTGTGTGTCAGGGCAGGGTGCCCGGGTGCCCGGCGACTCGAGTGCGTTCATCTAGAGACAAGACGGGGACAGGTCCGCCCCTGCCCGCCCGTCCCAACCCGCTCGGACACGATACGGACAAAGGACAGCGACACCTCGCGCCCCGCCCCGCCCCGCCCCGCCGCCCTAACCCGTGCCCGGCCAGCCACGAGCCACGCCACGGTAGCGAGTTCCGAGATATCTCTGAGGGATTAAAGCGATCACAGAGCACACTGCGGGAAAAAAAAAAGATGTAACTTTACAGCATTTTTCGTAATTTGTGATTTACAAAAATGATGTTGTAAATTTACGATCGGTATCATTAACTTCCGAGAGCTAATGTGTGTTCGTTTAAGAATGAAAATTCGATAGAAAGTGTCATGGTGCAATGTTGTAAGTTTACGATTTGATATCGTAATAGCTTCACGACATATCTCAAGGAAAAGTTTTCCGTAACCCCTTGGGATTATTGGGGGTTGGAGCTCCAAACATCTTTCACTCGGTTTTAGAAAGTCTGGGTCCGACCCCTCAAAACTCCGAACTGCTTCATCTCTCTACCAAACAGACGGGAACCGAAAAGACGTACCGGTGAAAGAATACAGAAAACGTTCCAGTAGACAAAGTTGAGAAAACCAGTCACTGAAACTTTACAGTGGGGATAGTGTGAACACGTGAGAACGTGAGATAGAGTGAGCATGGGATGCACGCATAAGCAAGTGTGACCATCGGCAAGCGAGCTCAAGTAAGAGTGATGATCGAGATGTTCAAAGCGTTCAATTCTCACTGTAGAGTTTCCAGTGTATTTAGGTCTGCGTTAAAAAAAATAATAAAAAAAAATAATAAAAAAAATAATAATAAAAATAATTAAAAAAACTGGTCAACAATTTTGTTGTTGTTGTTGTTGAAAAGGCGCAGCCAATTTTTAGGCTACCGTACTTATTTTCTAGCTACCCTGCTATAAATTTTTTCCTCTGTTTTAAGGTTTTAGACGAAGTGCTCATTTTTCACAAATCTAAATTCAGCTGAGCGATTTTATTTTTTTCCCGAGCGCAAAAACTTTTCAATGGTGGATTGCACGTAGTAAACCATGCATGATGACGTGTTTAGGGTCCTGCCCAGCTCCTTGCAGGGGGCCGCGCCCCGCCCCGCTCACCGCTCGCTTACGGCAGACGCGTCGTGAGGTTAGGTCACCCACCATTTGGATAGCAAAGGGTGCAACTACGCAAAAAGTAATTGTCCTCGTAATTAAACGCAAAAATATTCCATCTTACTCCGCCCTGGCCAGCGACCAAACCGAGGCGACGGCGGCGAGCCCTGCCTGCAGCCAGACCGCACACCAAATTTAATCATCTGAGGCAACAAGAGGCGGGGCGGGGTGGGGCGAGGCGGGGCGGGGTGGGGCGGGGTGGGGCGAGGCGGGGCGGGGCGGGGCGGGGCGGGGCGAGGTGGGCTGAGGCGGGGCGCGTCCCACACCTACACCTGCCACTGCGAACATAACTGCGGCCCCTCCCCCTAACTCTGAATAATGCTGTGTTAGGGGAGAAAAATTTCAACAAAGAGTAAGTCTTAGGGAGTATCTAAAAAAAGTTTCCTTTCGTTTGTGATAATCTCACTCATTTGTTAAGTTCTACGACAGCTAGATTAAAAGCAGCTTGGAAGCAACCGCAGCCACCTCCAACAGTTCAGTTATCTCAAATCGGCGACATTACCAAACGGAGTGGCTGCCCGAGGATGCATACTGTTGACGCGGGGTCATTGCACTCGCGGCCAACATCCCGCGACACCCCGAGAGCATCAGCAGCAACAACAAGAACAACATCAACATCGCGGCGACGAGGGGAGCGCATTGCCGGCCCAGCAGGTCAGCACGATAAATGGAGAGTGGCGACAGGTGCGCTTTGACGTGCCCCCCGTAGTGTGATGCTGCCGTGCTTGCCGCCCCGCCCCACCCCGCCCCGCCCCGCCACCACGCGGCCGTGGCACCGCGCCAGCGTCATTCAGCTTCACGGCAATAATTGAGCAGACTGTGCGCCGCTGAGCGCGGCGTCTCCCATAGCGCTCCCAGCGGGGAGACCTGCGGGAGTATCGGGCGCGCGGAGCGCCTAGCGGGGCTCAACAGCCTCGATAAACTTACACACAAACTACACGTGTCGACTCCTGGCGTGTCCCACAAGCAAAACAGCAGAAAGAGATTGTGCGGACATTCACTCTTAAATTCTTACAACGGATATTCTCGGGTATTACGAAGAATTCTGCAACCGTATAATACAAAGCCAAATTTTCTTTGTAATACAACGAAAAGTTTTTTGTAATTCAAGGAAATTTCCTGTATATTTCGGGTGCACAGGATTTTGTATCACACGAAAGAATTCTTGGTAGAATATTTAGATTTTTTTCTTATCTCATATCTTCAAACGCTTAAGATTTCCCCATGCTCAGAACACTGTAAAAAACATTTCGCAAATTAACAGGAAATATCTCTGAATTTTGTTAGAAGACCTGACTGTGAATTCACTTTTTATTCTAACAAACTACAGGAAAAATTTGTTTACTGACACCGACGAAACCTGTCAATTTGTTTCTTGCTTTTTACAACAAATTTTACAGTGAAAAAATATCTACAGTGCTTGTCGATATCCTGAGTTGCCAGGTTCGCTATGCCCTCAGGAAGACTGCTTCCCTTGTCACGCTTTTCCCCGCCGCACACCGCCCCAAGTTTAGTTGTCCGCGTCCTCGCAGGTGTCGCGGCGGGCCTGGCCAGGCTGAGTAAAGTCCGGGCCACGGTGGAGGGAGAAACGGTGGCGGCACTAGGGGTCTGAGCGTGTCGGCAGTTTTGTCGCTACTTAGGGGATTAACTCCGAGCCTGGGCTATCTAACGTGCCGGTCCGGAGTAACTGAGGTCGGGAAGGCCCGCGCAGGTATGCGGCCGACCCAGCTTAGCTTGCGCGCGACCGACCGTCGCCCGGGCCTGTCTGTGCGAGAGAGAAAGGTCACTGTGCGAGAGAGACAGAGGGTTTTTTGGTGCGGCTCGGCAGGGCCCGGTCGCTCGGGCGCTGCGCTGCAGGCTGCAAGCCGATCGGGCGGGAACCTACGAACGTTTCAAAGTCACGCCTTGCGTATGCCTGCCCACGATGCCCGAGCGCACAGGGCTTTTGCTATGGTTTCCCTAGTAGCGGGTCTGGATCGAGTGGTCTGCAGCATTTTTTGAAAGGAGTGTGAGAGGTCACCCTTCACTTGAAATTAGTTGCGAAACCGGTCATGGCCCGGCTGAACTAACCTGTACCAAATAAAATACATAGTGAAATAAGTTAAAGTACACGACACACAGCTAACCTGCAAATGTTAATAAATATTTCCTTACAATTCTTTCCCAATCATTGACACTGACACTAGTTGATTCTTCGTGTTCACACGTTTCATAACATGCCTCGACTCGGCCCTCGGCCGGCAAAACACAATCGTAGTGCAGCGCAGGTTCCCGGTTCCCGCCCGATCGGCTTGCAGCCTGCAGCGCAGCGCCCGAGCGACCAGACCCTGCCGCGCCGCACCAAAAAACCCTCTGTCTCTCTTGCACAGTGACCTTTCTCTCTCGCACAGACAGGCCCGGGCGACGGTCGGTCGCGCGCAAGCTAAGCTGGGTCGGCCGCATACCTGCGCGGGCCTTCCCGACCTCAGTTACTCCGGACCGGCACGTTAGATAGCCCAGGCTCGGAGTTAATCCCCTAAGTAGCGACAAAACTGCCGACACGGATTCCTATGCTGAGAGGCCCGGAGTGCCGCCACCGTTCCTCCCTCCACCGTGGTCCGGGCGGACAACAGCTGGGTCCCTCCCTTCCCTGCTGCCTGCGGGGCCCGAGCCCTCACCGCCCCGCCCCCGCCCCGCCCCGCACTACATGGCCACACTGGCGCTGGCGGCCGCGGCTAAAGAGAGCTCAGGTTCGATGACAAGGAGAGTATACACGGCAATAAGGCAAGTGCAAGGGAGAGCGCTGCAACGCGCGCGGGGTGGGTGGCCAAAGCGTCGCCACCTGAGGCCGTCTCTGTCGCGCGCACTCGCTCGCCCATGCCATCGCCGTGGTGGTGGTGTGCACCCCGCCCCACCGCACCCCGCCCCACCCCGCCCCACCCCGCCATGCCAACACAGCCGGCGCGAGCTGACCGGGCCCGGCCGGGCCGAGGCGAGCAGGGGCCATGGAAATGTATGCGATGCCGCACCAACGGCTCGCAATGCGTTCAGAACAAGGCGTTCCACCGCACCCCGCCACACCCCGCCACACCCCGCCCCGCCACACCCTGCCGGACGGCTGCTGTGTCGCAGCGGGATGTTTATGCATGCCGCCATAACAGGGTCGGGCTGGGCGGGCGTGGCAAAGCAGCGCGAGGCCGGGCTGCTGCTTCAACGGGGGAAGCCTCTGGCCCCGCCCCGCCCCGCCCCGCCCCGCCCCGCCCCGCCCCGCCCCACCCCAACCAAGCTGCCTCACCACCACGAGGCACTCCGTGGCAGGCTAGTGTCCTTCATCGGGCCGTAAATCCAACTCGAGTCACTGCGCCCCGCCAATATCGCAGACACGGGGTGTCCGTGTCGGGGCGTGGCGTGGCGTCGAGTCGCGCGGGGGTGGCGGGGCGTGGTGGGGCGCGGGCGGAGCGGCGGGGGTGCAAGTTTGTGGAGCGGGCATATTGGCTTGTTCGGTGGGACGAGCGGGACAGGGCGTGGCGGGGCGGGGCGGGGCGGGGCGGAGGCTAGGCCGCGCCGCCACCGCCGCGCCACTGCCGTCCTAGAGGTTCACAGTGTCAATAAGCGTCGTCGGCGAGCGGTGCCCGCCCCACCAAATCCTGATGCGCGCCGTACCCCGCCCCGCCCCGCCCCGCCCGTCCCCGCCCCGCCCCGCCCCGCCCCGCCCCGCCACACCTCACCTCGCCTACTACTCCAACATACAGCCTCCAGCCACGGAGCATCCAGAAAGCCGCTATGCGCCCCCGACCTCCAGGCGCCTTCATTAGCCTCTGAAGGTATTCGTGGTGTGTGTATGTGTGTGTGAGTGCGTTTCTGTACCAAGTACTCCAAGTCAAGACGCGGCCGCTCTCTCTCTCTCTCTCTCTCTCTCTCTCTCTCTCTCTCTCTCTCTCTCTCTCTCTCTCTCTCTCTCTCTCTCTCTCTCCCCCTCCCTCCCCCTCACACACACACTCACAGGTGCACGCACGCGCAAGCATTCCAATCCCGAGTTAAGTCCCCTCTCTTCCTACATTGTGGTCTCACAGCCAGCGCGCAGGGGTGCGCGACCTTCCTCCTAGTACCGCAGGCACGCACACACACGTACACACGCACACAAACACACACACACACGCACACACGCCAGCCCGCGAGCGCACCTGCTGAGTCGCGTCGCCAACTTACTGCGCCTCGGGCCTGGCATGCGGAGTGCAGTAGAGGAGTAGAGGCGCGGGGAGGGGAGGGGCCGGGAGGGGAGGAGTCGGGAGGGGAGGAGTCGGGAGGGGAGGGGAGGGGAGGGGAGGGTTGGGGAGGGGTCGGGAGGGTGCCCAGCTGAAGCAGCTGAAGCGAGCTCAAGTGATTAGAGGCTCACGCTCACAGAGCAGGCAATCGCTGGCCATCCCTGGTGAAAACCTGCTAATACGTGAGAACCCCGGTCAATTACTCGATAATGGTAAACACTCACTCGATAACGCTCGAGCGGGAAATAAGTCGCGAAAATGGTGTACTCTTCGTACGATGATGGACCGGAAATGGGTCGGTAATGGCTGTTTATGTTGAAAATAGGGAAAATGGGTGAAAATGCGCGAAAATGATAATGTGGTGTACACTTTTCTCTAAAGTTCTTCCCCCCTCGCTCGGTAATCACTCTGGTAATCTCTCCGTGCCTTCCCCAGCACTGAGATATAACGTCAGATCAAGGTAATCTCTTGGAAATTATTGGTACTCTTTGCGGTGATCTCTGGTAGAGTTTGGTAATCTCTGATTATAACTCATCAACTTCAGGTAATGGTCCGGAACAATTTCTAGTAATCTGTTGGTTATAATCTTTGGTAATCAATCTCTCGATAATGCTTAGCAGTATTCTCCTGTTATCCCCTGAAATCCCAGGTAGTCATCATTGTTTCAATTTATGATTTAGCGACGAGGTATGGACATCCCTCGGCCACAGACAAGGTGAAGCCACCCCGCGTGGCTCCAGGAGGGTAAGGCAGTGTATCTGCTGCGGTACACTAGGGCTGATGAACAAGGTAGTGGGTACTGGTGGCCGGGGGGTACAACCAATCTGCGCTACCCCTTGGAGGTCAGGACGCATCCCCCGGAGTGTCCTGCAGCCCGCCCCCGCCCCCCACCCAACGTCACAACGGCGCACGGGGCTCCGCTCGACAAATTATTGCGATGGTGGATCGGCCTATTGTGTCGGGCGCGCGGCGGGGCGGCCGCCATAGGCGTCAGAGCAGCGTCGCGAAAATAAGCCGGTGTCAGGAGGCGTGGGAGAGGGGAGGGGGAGGGGGGCCTTGCGGGGCCCCCCGGGGCGGGGTCCGCTGCCGCTGGACCGCCTGGTGGTGGTCTGCTTGTTCTTGTCCACGTCCGCACCGCCCTTCCCAACATTATCCACTGCTCGTCTCGGCGTTATCCAAAGCCCCAGTCACGCAGGCCTGCACTGCTCACTTGCTGGGAGAAGTGCCCGAGCCTCATTTCGACCAGACAGTTTTCGCGGGTCTATTTATGGCCAGCGAATGGCCAGTCATTTTTGTTTCATCAAGATATTGCCCGTCACTTTCTCCTCACTTTCGCAGTTCGGGAGAAAGAACGCAAACCAGTCGCGAAATTCCCCGAATCGCAGGAAAATTCGTGCCCTTATGAGTATTTTTTTTTCTCTACATTTTACCGCGGCATCCACTTTCTGATTACATTCAATCAAGTCATGTCATTTTTGAGTCGCGTCAAGGCATATCCCGCAGTCACCTTTTGACAACATTTTGACTTCCAATCAGTGTACACCGGTGTACACCCATCCATCTCTGAGGTGAGGCGTGAGGCGCCTGTCTGCCCGCTCCGCAGCCCCCGAGCCGCGGGGGGAGGAGGGGGGGTGGGGCTCTAATGGAGCGGAGTCGGACGCTGTGCGAGTGAGAGAGGTATACCCCACTCGATCCTGTAGTGCCAACCTCTGACAACTAAAACGCGCTCGCTCACACCTCCCAGCTGCGCGACAAGAGCGTGCTGGTCCAGCGCCTCCTCACATCACGGCGGTAGCCGAGTGGGCTAAGGGTGCGGTTGTCGCAGGAGGTTCCACATGCGAAAACCTCGGATTCCGAGAGCGCATACCTCGGTTTTGGATGCGCTGTCCTTTTCTGTCACATAGTGATAGAAAACGAAAGCGCACCCAAAACCGAGGCGCGTTCTCGTATTCCGAGGTTTTCGTGTACCGTGCATACCGCCCGGAGTATTTTGGATGTTCCAGCCAGCTCCGCAAATGCAGAGGTTGGCACAACAGGATCGTGTGGGATCTATCTGTTTCTCTCACCTAAGCGTCCCACTTCTATACCACTGAGTTCCCCACGCGCTGCGAGCGCTTAGACCGAGGGGGAATCACTCATACAAAATGTGTACAATGACTTTCTTGACTTATTTTAATTTTAATCGTTTAATTTGCTGTCTCGATTTTTCCTTTGATATTTCAAGGAAAATTTCTATTACTATTTGATAAAATTTGATCTTCCATCCCCATTTCTCTCCTAGTTTTTTCAATTTTCTACCGTTTTATCCTCATTTTTTCTCGATTTTTTGGATTTTTCGGGATAACTTTATTCTTGATTTTTTTTTTTTTAGTTTTTTTTAGTTTTTAAAATGATTTTTGACGGCTGTACAATGATTTTCCGAAGTGATTTCCGCCCCCCACTCCGACCCAGCTCAGCCTGAGCTGCTGGACCAGGAGATGTTGTAGGGCGCGGGGGCGGGGCGGGGCGGGGCGCAGTGCAGGCCAGGCCCCGCTCTGTACCCGACGCACGTCCAGGTCCGGCCTGCCGAGTCCGGAGGAGACCATGTTCGCGGCGCAGAAGTGCAGCAAAGGTGGGCTCGCCTCGCCTCGGCCCAGCAGCCAGCCTTCTGCTACACCCGGGGGCCAGTCACAGGCGCAGTCGCTAGGGCTGGGAATAACTCAGGCGATCACAAGCGGTGGCTCGCCGACCTGCCTCCCCAGCCCAGCTCCTGCCCGCCCCGCCCGGCCCCGCCCGGCCCTGCCCCCGCGCGGCGCCACGGTCGCCTGCCGTGCCGGTAGGCGAGGCGCCCCCAAACTTCCACTCTCTTGTTATATATATATTCAGTTGTTTTCTCGCTCTCGCTCCCCTCTCTTTTTCCCTCACGCTTAAGCGTTATATATGCCTTTCAATTCAAATCACCGTCCTCTACTATAGTGCAGGCAATTTCTTTTGTATATCACACATCCTGCCGTACACACTCCAAAATAAAGTAAAAAAGATGAGCATCAACCTAAATCAAGAAGAAAGTTACAGAAAAATCCTAATTCTAAAAGTCGAAGGACAAATGAACCAAAAAACTGAAACTTTAAAAGAAACATTAAACAACTCAAACTTTGTCAAAAACATACAGAAATTTTCATTATTCTCTTCTTGAAATATTAAAAGATATTTTTTTCACAAAAACCTTAAGTCGAAAAAAACACCATTTGGCATGAGTGATCCCCCCCTTAAACCATTATGCGGGCGCACTCGAATACAAAAGTGTGCGATTATGGGACATACGCACCTACGGGTTTTGAAATCCCAAACAACTCCCCCATTTAAAAAAATATATATATAAAACACTGAATTTTGTCCTATAAGCGTGTTCAGTTCAGAGAGCGCGGTGCAGAGATAGCGGAGACGGAGCGGCGCCCATCACGTCAGGAGGAGTGGTACGCGGATCCACTGACGAGGAGGGGAGGGCCGAGCTTGTGGTGCGGCAGGAGCGGCGCGCGCGGCCGAGCCGAGCGGTGCGGTGGCACATACACAGGGATGATAAGAGGGTGTTGTAGGCGGCTGGCAGTGCGGCCGATACTGCCACCACCATCAACTCTCTTTCTCTCTTTGCCTCTCTCTCTCTCTCTCTCTCTCTCTCTCTCTCTCTCTCTCTCTCTCTCTCTCTCTCTCTCTCTCTCTCTCTGTCACGGTGCATGCCTGCCCCGCGAGGCGGAGCAGCGGAGCGCGCCTCTCCGCTGAGGAGGGGTTGAGCGCGCGAACGGCCGGCCATCTGTTGTGCGAGGCGCGGAGTATCGTCGCTGTCATTTTCCATGTGCAGAAAAGAGTTACCGCCCGCCATAACCATCGCTCACTGACAGCACTGTGTTGCCATCTTAGCGCCAGGCGCCCCGCCCCGCCCCGCCCCACCCCACCTCGCCCCGCCCCGCCTCGCCCCGCCCCGCCCCACCGCCCCACCCCGCCTCGTCCCGCCCTGCACCGCGCCCCGAGTCGCCCGCTCCGTCTTGTAGCTGCTAACTCCGTCGCCTGTCTTTTCCCTCCCCGGATCACTCGGATAATCAGTGTACGCCACTGTTAAAAGTCCCGTGGCATATTATGGAAATGACCACAAAACGACGCACACTGTGAAAACCAAGTGTGCAACTGGTAAATACTTGTACGTGTGCAACTTCCAGTTTTACATATACAAGTGTTCAACCCAGAGTTAAGCAATTGCGAGTGTTCAACTCGCTAATTTTACACTTGGAAGTGTTCAGCTCAAGAGTTGTACACTTGGCAGTGTTCAACAAGAAAAGTGTTTTCCAGCGCAGTTGAACACTTGCAAGTGCACAACTGCCGTAACACTAACAAATGCACACCTGTTGAGTTGAGCAGTTGAAATCGCACGGCTATTGAATTGAACACTTTCACGTGATAAACATGGAGTTGCACACTTACAAGTGTTGAATAGTTGCACACTTAACTTTACAGTGCAGTATTTTTTATTTATTTATTTTTTTAACGGAGTTGTTCGTACCTCTTAAATACGGGATAAACCTGTCGTAGTAGACAAATACGGGTGTTTCCATACTTACTTTGATGCAAAGGATCCAAAAAGCAGCAAAACTACGGGATTTTGGTGTGCGGGACGGGGAGTAATTTGAATGTACGGAAAGGTCCGTATTTTTCTGGTACGATCATCCCGTAAATTTAAAAACGGTTCAGTAGTCCGGCTAAAAGATTACCGGTCCATCCTGTCTAAATTCCCGTTGTAATATTTGAAAGTGATGGTCGTCCGTAATCGTTGATTGAGAACACCAGCCACATTCGGGCACCCCTCGGATTTTCGTAAAAAAATTATTGCCGGAGATAATTGTCCTCCGTCGTTTTCGTTTTATTCACACTTTGGCCAAGCTACTTGCAAAGTGAAAATATATACAACAGAAAAGCAGAACAAAGCGAGAAAGATACTCGGAATGCCGTCGGAATTACGCGCGTAACGACGGGGCGTGGCTTGGCGGGGCGAGGTGTGGCGGGGCGGGGCGGGGCGGGGCGCGGCGGGGTGCGGCGGGGCGCGGCGGGGCTTTGTCGTGATGAGAAACAAACATTTGCATTATTCTCCTGCACGAGGTACTTCCAGGTGCGGCGCGGCGCGGGGCGGGGCCGGGCGGCTTTAACCGGCAGAGCAGGGTGGTGCACCTCGTGTTACCATGCGATTCTTCTGGCTCGCTGCACGCTGCACCGCCAAACCGCCCCACCCCACCCCTACCCGAGCCGCACACACTGCACGCTGCCCAGCCACAGCACTGTGAGAAATAAAAACCTCACGGTAAACGCCTCCGTAAATATTGTTTTGCCTGGTCCGGGTCCTGGCGGTAATGTTTGCTTACGGGGGATACGACGTAATTTTCCAAACATGTTGGAGACGCTCAATAATTTAGCAATAAGTCTACACTGTAAAGTAGAGATCGCGCACCGTTACGGCCTGAACATACAAGGCGCATAAACTGGCATATCCTAGTCTATCCGTAACGTCTGAAAATATTTTGGAAAAACCATGACGCCATTAACCGTGTAAAGGTAAACCGCCAACATGTATAGTAATTTAACTGAAAAATAAGTGTTGTAAATTTACCATAGTCTGTAAAATTACCACACACCTCCTGTAACAAATTTACAAAAACATCTGTAAAATAACTAATATTTTTAACAGTGAAATAAAATTTACAGAGCGCTCCCCTCCACCATCAGTGTGCTTGTGAGCAGTGACGGGCCGAGCAGGCTGACGCGGATCCGAGTGGAAACACGAAGGACAATCACGGCGCGAGCGGGACGCTCGTTAGCAGCACACTGAAAAATATATGTCAACTCCACTAAAGCACTGCTACACCTGAACATCACCACAACAAGAAGCAAAGACATCAGCCTAAATATAACGTGTTTGGAAATATCAATTTTGCACTTTGCAAAATTGATATAAAGTGAAGGAACTCGTTCTTTACAAACAGAATGTGTATCAAAACTGGTTTTGTTAAGTGTGGAATTATGTTGAAACATAAACTTGCCGAAATTTCATGATCCCAATGACACTACACTTAGGAAGAAGTGCAGCAGGTTTTTGATTGTTGGCTATTGTTGGAGTTCAGCGCCGTTTCGAAATTACCGAAATATCGATTTGAATGCGTCAGCACCCACTTTCCCGATACCAGAGTTGCAGGGTCTGAAAGAACTTTCATTTACAGGAAAAGTATAAATTTTATCTCATTACATCAGAGGAAAAGAAATGTTTACCAAAGCTGGAAGATAGGTTTTCAAGTGTAAATATGTTGAAGATTGAAATGTTTTTCGTGGGATATTTAAGTTACAAATATATGTTCCAACGCCGTTAAAACGGATATTTTCAAACGTGATTTACTCAATAATTTGCATTGGAACGAAAAAAATACTTCGTTTACGGATGAAAGAACGTCTTTCAAGCTTTAAAATAAGTATACAGTTATGTTATTTAGTTATGTGGTTTGTGAGAAAAGGTAGGTCACTAACAAAACCAAGTTTTGAACACAATACTCGTTCTCTTCACATTTACCTAAGATGTAGATACTGTTGTAAAGAACGAGTACAAAAAACCAATACGTATTTCTTTTCAATGAGAATCGTTCGAAGTGTGTAAGACGGGTTAAAAGTATGGTCTTCCCTAATATTTCAAGTGGCGTTTTCCTGTTTGTGATGCTGCCACCGCCGCCACTCTTGGCTGCACTCTATCCCACTCCCCCCCCCTCTCTCTCTCTCTCTCTCTCTCTCTCTCTCTCTCTCTCTCCCTCTCCCTTTCTCTCTCTCTCTCTCTCTCTCTCTCTCTCTCTCACTCTCTCTCTCTCAATTCTTCCCTGTCCCCCTGGACCGGACCGTCTCGCCAGGGTTTGGCGCCACGCCAAGCCACAGCGCGCCCCACCCCGCCCTGCCGGGGACGCTCTCCGCCGCTTTGTGCAGCAGCACCAGCGGGGCTGGCAGCGCGCAGCGCGCGCACCTGCATCGGTAAACACATTGAAAGCTCAGCGGGCCTAGTGGGGTCACACACACATGCACACACACACACACACACACACACACACACACACATGAATGCGCGCGCGCAAAGAGAGAGAGAGAGAACGAGTAAAAACAAGAATGGAAGCAGGATGTACTGTCACAGCTTTTAGGACCGCGTCGAGCACGAGATCGACATCGAAATCGGTTGGGGCGGCGGGGTGGGGCGGAGTGGGGCGGGGCGTGGCGGGGCGGGAAGGTTCAGTCTGGCGTGTGTACCAGTATAGAGAGCAGGAGGAGGGGACGGGAGGGTTGCGCCCGCTAGGGACGCAATGAGTGTTCCGCCCGAACCACCACACCACGCCACGCCTATCCCCGCAACCCCATTGCCATCATGTCGCCAACGACCTCTCCAACACGGCTCAAGTGGATTGTATCGTAGTTTTTACGATCCGGACTAGTAACCAGAGAGAGAGAGAGAGAGAGAGAGAGAGAGAGAGAGAGAGAGAGAGAGAGAGAGAGAGAGAGAGAGAGAGAGAGAGAAACGCCACGCACATGTGCACTTATCCCCACTCCGATAAAGAACGCGGCGTTTTGTCGGTGGCTACGTCGACCAGCGCGAGAACATCGGCATCCCCTTGTTTAACGAGGTCCTCACGTAGCGTCGTCAGGGGGCGTCGCCGACACCTCTATCCTGGGAGAGGAGGAGAGGAGGAGGAGGGGGAGGAGGGGGAGGGGGAGGAGGGGGGAGGGGGAGGAGGGGGGAGGGGGAGGAGGAGGAGGAGGGGGGGAGGGGAGGAGAGGGGAGGGGGAGGAGAGGGAGAAGGGAGGGAGAGGAAAGTGGAAAGGGAGAAATGGTATAGATAAAAGGGAAATAAAGGAAAAGTAGATGTGAAAGCGGAGGGAACAGAAAAAAAAGAGGGGGAAAAGGGGGGGGGGGAGAACAACTTGCGTGATCTAGCGGTTGTTCCCCCGCGGCAAAGACGTCACGGACGGCGACGCGAGGCGGACCAAAATTAATTAGCCATGTATCTGAGAAATTGAAATTAAAATGGCGCCGGTTGCGGTCATTAATAACGATAGCAGCCCGCGCCCCGCGCCGGCCCCGCCCGAGCCGCCAGCCGCCTCTCACCTCCGCTAAGGAGCCGCGCGGACGCGTCAAAAGTTTCACGGGCAGCAAGCAGCTTACTTCAGACCAGGAGGAGGGGTTAAATGAAAGGGCCTTAACTGAGAGGGGCTTTCGGAGAGTGAAGAGAATAAGTAGCGAGGAGAAGTGTAAGATGTCGGCCGTCGCGAAGCGGCGATGCATAGGGGAAAGAGCCCTTAAAGTAAGGGACTCTGTGAGGGGAAGACGGGCAAGAACCCGGAGCTACTTGTTCACGGACCGGGTACGAGCTTGTACAGGGTAAGGGTGTTCCATCTGCGGTGTCACAGCACCCCGCCCCGCAGCCACGACGGTATAAGAGGCCTGGGCGTCAGACTGACGCACCTTATCTTAATTAAATAGCGGGCTGAGCTTGCAATTTGCCAGTCAGTCCGAGAGACGGGGGAGGAGAGAGAGAGAGAAGGATAAAATGGGAAGGGAGAGACGGGAAGAGAGGGTTAGAGAGAGTAAGAGAGTGAGTGAGAGAGAGAGAGAGGGAGGGAGGGAGAAAGAAAGACAGAGTCAGTTAGGAGGAGGGAAAGAGAGGGTTATTGGTGGCTCGGAGGGAGAACGAAAGACTTCAGAGAGAGACCGACAGCAGAGTGTGTGTGTGTGGGAAAGAGAGAGACAGGGAAAAGGGCAGGGACCTCCAGCCACTTAGAGGAGGAGAAAGGACGGGACTCAGCGGACCAGCCAAAGCCGTGCGATTCCTTATTCAGCATCTCCGGCAGGGCGTGACACCCCCGGCGGGGTGGCGCCGGCGCCGCACCATAGGTCCGCAGGGCCCCGCGAGCAGCCGCGGCCAGCCGGGCCGGGCCGGGCCCGGCCGGGGCCCAAGGTAGATGGCGCAGTTAGGAGCGGGCGAGGGGTGGGGAGAATAAGGGGAACTGCACGGCATCGCGGTGGGTATCGGGAGTTTGAACACACTGAGGGAAAAATAGCATTAAAGACGAGGGGGAAACGACTCTGAATTTTGGTATACACATTTTGTGAATTTTCGTAAATTTTTGTGAATATTTTGTAGAATTTAGTGAATTTTTACTTGAATTTTAACTATTTTTTTTTTAATTTTCCGGAATTTTCCTGATTTTTTTCTGAATTTTCCTGTATTTTTGTGAAGTTTCGTGAATCTTTCTATTTCTTTTTTTTTTTTTACGAGGTAAACAAAAAGTTTAGAGCCATTTCCCTCGATTTCAACACCTGTTTAGTGCAAGGCCGGATTTTTTTTTTCCAGTTCAAGATTTAAGGGTCACGAGTTGCCGAACGGTTAAGAACTCAGATTTTTTTCGTCGAAGCCACGCGTTAAATCTTCAGTAAAAATCGAGAACTTTTAAAGAAGTTTTGATCGGGGAATAGGGGGACATAGGAATTACAGGAAGATATATATGCGCCATTTTCGCGCACCAAACATTGGGGTTGTTTTCTCTCAGAGGTAGTGGTGAGAGGCACAGGTGGGCGCTAAGGGTTTGGGGTCTAGCAGGGTAGGGGGCCGGGCAGGTTAATGAGCGCTGCAGCAGCCCGCCTCACGCCACGCCTAGCCTCAGCTCGAGCGCGAACAGGTGATCGTGCCCACCGGGTACGAGCCGTCGTTAGGCACGCACGCGCACGCCCGTGACAAGACCACCCTCTCATCCCCCTTCCCCCCCCCCTCTCTCGTTCTCCCTTCCTCTCTCCCTCTCCCTCACTCCAAACCGCGCGCGCGCCGTTACCGAGTACACACGTCCTATAAAACAAGCCGTCGGGTTTTATTAGCTTAAGGCCGTTTGCTTGCGATGCGCCGCTATAAAAACCCTTTCTGCCCCTCGGCTGGCCGTGCCGTGCCGTGCCGTGCCGTGCCGTGCCGCGCCGACCTGCCTGCCGGCTGCCTGCTCCCCATCACCTATCTGCTTTGCGGCTCGAGGGGCGGAGCAGGGTCGGCCCGGCATCGGCCAGGGGTGTTCAGTGACGAGAGAGCACGCCGTGCTCAACGGCTGCTCAACAGGATGTTAAAGTTACGACAATTGGACGTATGATTCCTCATCGCAATCATAAGACATCTTCCTGAATGGCAAGAGAAAAAAACTCTGCACTCGAAATAACAGCTTTTCATTGCCTGCAAGGATAAAAAAATTTACAGAGACAAGTGATGACGTTAAAGGCACCCAACGCTTTAAAAATTTGCTCAAACTATAACGATTCCTTGCGGATAGTCTGAAAACAATCTGAAACCGTCAAAGTGCAGCGCTAGTCTTTTAAAATACCATGAATTCGCTCCGTACCCTCTATGGTCAGCAGCTGTCTAATCTGGGATCGTCCGTTCGAATGTCCGTCTCCTGGCGACCACCACCTACGCCGGCCCGCCCCACCCGCATTGCCTGGCCGCGGCCGCAGCAGTATCCGCGGCCAGGCCCGTTTATGACATCATTGGCCTCGTCGGAGCACTGCAAAAAATAATGACGGTCAAAGTGACGGTATTAACCGCTAATTATTTTCCGGCAGCGCCCGTCCTTTGAAAAGACGGCGCAATGCCGTACCTTTAATGTCACATATCTATGACAGATCGCAATGTACGGGACCACCGTAGAGGAAACAGTGTGCAAAACAGGGTACGGTGGAGCCGTATTCTTAGACTGCAACGTGGAAAACCTGGTCTTCTCGGTGGTACGGTGACGCCGTAGTTCGCTCTCCGTACACGAGGAGCGATGTCTAAGAT
This sequence comes from Frankliniella fusca, assembly GCA_029379305.1. Taxonomy (NCBI): domain Eukaryota; kingdom Metazoa; phylum Arthropoda; class Insecta; order Thysanoptera; family Thripidae; genus Frankliniella; species Frankliniella fusca. The sequence continues at coordinate 949,865 of JAHWGI010001278.1, read as the reverse complement.
TGGCATGTACGGCGACACCGTACATAGACTGTCAGTTGCCTCTACATTTTTACAGTGAGGCACGGCTCGCCCCGCCCCGCCCCGCCCCGCCCCGCCCCGCCCTGCCCCGCCCTGCCCCGCCCTGCCCTGCCCCGACGGTAATGAACTTCCAAGCCGCACCCTGCCCGACGGGACGCGCCGCCCCCGCAGCTGGTCAAAGCGCCTGAAGGGTAGGCAGCGCTGGACCATCGCACGGCAACGTGCCCGGCAGGTCTGCCTACCGCCCAGGCGCCCCAATAAGCCGCCAAAGACGTCGATCACTACGAAAACTTATTGGGGAACTACATCATACCAAGCCAAGGGGTTTAAAAACTCGAAGGGAAGTAAACTTTCACCATCCGGAAAAATTTTTACTCCTCCAGGCCGGGGAATTTTTACGTCCGCTGGTCGGGGTGGAGTTCGTTATCCCCAGCCCGTGAATGATTACTCTATGTAGCCGGGAAGAAATACATTTTTCCCGGCCAAAAAAAAATTATACACCACTCCACCTGGCCAGAGTATAGTACAATATCCCCAGCAAAGAAAATTTTAATCCCCCTGGCCGCAGAGTGTAGAACAATATCTCTTGACAGAAATTATTTACTCCCCCTAGGTGGAGTGGAGTACATTATGCCCAGCCAGGGAATCTTTACTCCTCCAGACCAGAAGGGAGTACAATATCCCCCGTCAGGAAATTTTCACTCACGGGCCGAGAACATTATCCTCAGCGAGGGAATCTTTGCTGCCGCAGGCCAGGCAAGGGAAGTTTTACTAACCTGTGCCGGAGGGGGGGGGGAGTACATTATCCTCAGCCAGGTGAATCTTTACTCCCCCGGGCAGGGGGGAGTAAGTTTTCATCAGCAAGGAAATGTTGACTCCCTCGAGTCCAGCCAGGGGCGTAGGAAGGTCCTGCAAAGTGAAAAAGTGGCACGTGGCGTGGTGTACCTACCTTACAGGGGCTAATCGCACTGTTAACGTTTTGGCTTTGGCGATATATTTGAACACCGAAATTCATCCCCCATTGAGGCCTAGACAATTGTTTCAGGAATGCTAAATTTAGGCCATAATGCACATTTGTTTCCTAAGTGAATTCCCCCCATCCCCATCCCCTTCGGTGGGGGTTGCAGCAGCAGCGATGACAGAGCAATGAGTCTCGTTTGACTCGGCCGGGCCGTTCTTGCCCCGCCGAGTGTACTCACGCCTGCACGGGAGCACTCACCCCCCACCCCCCACCCCCCTCCCCCGGCAGTGCGGGTGGTCATGCGGGTGGGGGGCGCGCGTTATTTCGGTGCGGCCGAGGAGAAGGAGTAGCGGCTGCGAGAGAGAGCGTAGGGGCGTAAGGGGGCGGGGGTGGGGGAGTGATGTCACTACACACCGGCCTGTGTGACGTAACCGAGCGTGTGCCAAGGCCGGCCCGGCCCGGCCCGGCAGGGCAGATGTTCGAGGGGAGAGCGGGCGAGGCTCTGCCACGGGGAGGGGGCGTGACGAGGGGGGAAGCAGGGGGCCAGGAGGGGGGAGGGGGGTGGGGGTGAGAGGTGTGGGTGGGTGGGTGGAGGAGGGTGCAGGCTGCTGGTCGGGGGCGGTGGCCGGGCCGGGCGGGCGGTGGCGCGCGGTCCTGCGGTGCCTCGCTCCACTCCTCACCGTGAGACGGGCGGGGCGGGGCGGGGCGGGGCGGGGGGACACATGTCGCGGGCGAGCCTGACAAGCGTATCCACACGCGACACACCCCCGCTGGCTGTCATCAGTCCGGCCGGACGGGGCGCGGCGAGGTGGGGCAGGGTGGGGCCAGGCGGCCCCCGGGGGCCCACAGCAGCGCCCCGCCCCGCCAGGGGAGCGCCGATACGACAGGCTGATACACCACGCCACGCACCGCCCGGCCCGGCAGGTGCGAGAGAGATAGAGCGAGGAGAGCGCTCTACTGAATCAACCGCCCGGCCCGGCAGGTGCGAGAGAGATAGAGCGAGGAGAGCGCTCTACTGAATCAACCGCCCGGCCCGGCAGGTGCGAGAGAGATAGAGCGAGGAGAGCGCTCTACTGAATCAACCGCCCGGCCCGGTAGGTGCGAGAGAGATAGAGCGAGGAGAGCGCTCTACTGAATCAACCGCCCGGCCCGGCAGGTGCGAGAGAGATAGAGCGAGGAGAGCGCTCTACTGAATCAACCGCCCGGCCCGGCAGGTGCGAGAGAGATAGAGCGAGGAGAGCGCTCTACTGAATCAACCGCCCGGCCCGGTAGGTGCGAGAGAGATAGAGCGAGGAGAGCGCTCTACTGAATCAACCGCCCGGCCCGGCAGGTGCGAGAGAGATAGAGCTAGGAGAGCGCTCTACTGAATCAACCGCCCGGCCCGGTAGGTGCGAGAGAGATAGAGCGAGGAGAGCGCTCTACTGAATCAACCGCCCGGTCCGGCAGGTGCGAGAGAGACAGAGTGAGGAGAGCGCTCTACTGAATCAACCGCCCGGCCCGGCCCGACAGGTGCGAGAGAGATTGAGCGAGGAGAGCGCTCTACTGAATCAACCGCCCGGCCCGGCCCGACAGGTGCGAGAGAGATAGAGCGAGGAGAGCGCTCTACTGAATCAACCGCCCCGCCCGGCAGGTGCGAGAGAGACAGAGCGAGGAGAGCGCTATACTGAATCAACCGCCCGGCCCGGCAGGTGCGAGAGAGACAGAGCGAGGAGAGCGCTCTACTGAATCAACCGCCCGGCCCGGCAGGTGCGAGAGAGACAGAGCGAGGAGAGCGCTCTACTGAATCAACCGCCCGGCCCGGCAGGTGCGAGAGAGACAGAGTGAGGAGAGCGCTATACTGAATCAACCGCCCGGCCCGGCAGGTGCGAGAGAGATAGAGCGAGGAGAGCGCTCTACTGAATCAACCGCCCGGCCCGGCAGGTGCGAGAGAGACAGAGCGAGGAGAGCGCTCTACTGAATCAACCGCCCGGCCCGGCAGGTGCGAGAGAAACATAGCGAGGAGAGCGCTCTACTGAATCAACCGCCCGGCCCGGCAGGTGCGAGAGAGATAGAGCGAGGAGAGCGCTCTACTGAATCAACCGCCCGGCCCGGCAGGTGCGAGAGAGACAGAGCGAGGAGAGCGCTCTACTGAATCAACCGCCCGGCCCGACAGGTGCGAGAGAGACAGAGCGAGGAGAGCGCTCTACTGAATCAACCGCCCGGCCCGGCAGGTGCGAGAGAGACAGAGCGAGGAGAGCTTCCAACGTTTCGACTTACGGTTCTGTTAGGTTACAAAAGATCAGTGTTTTGTTTGCAAAAGCTGATAACAATAATCTTGATATTTCGAAGACAGTATCCGAGCCGAGATCAGGACCGGAAGTCAGAAAAGCTGGGAGCTCCCTAATGACCCTCCTGTACTGCCTCGACCGCGGTAGCCTCGAAAGTCGTCGCTCACTCGTGACCGCACGCAAATCGCAAAATGCTATGGTAAATTTACGACGGTATTTTATTCGTACGCGCCGACGATAACGATAGCTAATGTTGATGTTGATACGAGGGGTGCGAAAAATTTCGTAATCTTACTATTTGATACATCTAGGAGAGACAAAAAAGCCATTTTAAAAAAATACCAAGCACATTACAGCTATAGTGCAAACATTGAATACACTGTGAAACCAAGTGTGCAACTGCTAAACACTTGTAACTGTGCAACTCCCAGTTTTACATGTACAACTGTTCAACTCAGAATTGAGCAAATGCAAGTGTTTAACTTGCCAATTTTACACTTGTAAGTGTTCAACTCGGCAGTTGCACACTTGGAAGTGTTCAACAAGGAAAGTATTGTCCGGCGCAGTTAAACACTTGCAAGTGCACAACTGCCGTTTCGAACACTAATAAGTGAACAGCCGAGGAGTTGAGCAGTTGCAATCGCACGGCTTTTGGGTTGAACACTTTCACGCGATAAACATGGAGTTGCACACTTACAAGTGTTGAACAGTTGCACACTTGGTTTTACAGTGTACGTGGGTCAAGCATCCGACCCTTGATGCAAGAACTTCACCATTGCTCCGATCTTAACATGGATGCGCAGATCTCGCATCGGATGCCAGATTCAAATTCACTTTTTTTCCCCCACACAACATGCATTCTTGCGGCCCGCCAGTCCACGCATCAAGTACTGCTAGGATTAGAAATACTTTTTTCTGGGTGTATCGTAAACTTATAGAAGAAATTTCCCCTAACTCTTTCAAATATTTCGTACGTTGCATCACGCGCCGCCACGCCCCACCACGCCCCACCACGCGCGGCTTTGCATGATTAGGTAATTAAAAAAGAAGTCGACTGTGGGCGGGAGCGGGGGCAGGCAGGGCGCCAACACAACACCAGTCGGAGCGTGTCGGCTCGACTCGGCGGCAAGGGTTGCCAACCCTTGTTCTTAATGAGCGCGCCCGGGTCGCCCCGCCCCGCCCCGCCCCGGGACCCCTGGCCGCCTAGGCTCAGGGCCTATCTCCGTGTCAATCACACCCTTTGATCTATTCTGAGCGCACGACCAGGCCCGGCCCGTCGGGGAGCCTTCGGTATGAAAAAGTTAATAGCATCGACAGATTGGTTGCATGGTGCTGGTCGAGGCGGGGCGGGGTGGGGCGCGGCGGGGCGCGGCGGGGCGCGGCGGGGCGGGGCGGGGCGGGGTGGGGCGAGGCTGGTCCGCCCTGCCTGCGGGGTCTGATGGACAGGTGACAAACACGAGCACAGAGTTATGAGGCGAGGCGCCGGTGAGAGATGGGCGGGCCAGGCCGGGGGCGTCAAGAACAACACTATGTCTCTGTGAGTGCATGTGTGTGTAAGAGAGGAAGAGAGGTGGCGAGAGAGAAAGAGGGGGATAGAGAGAGAGAGAGCGCGCGCGCGTGTGTGTGGGTTTGAAAGAGTGTGAGTGCCCGCTCGGTGCACGCACGCTCGCCTCGAACCTGCCAAGAGTAGCTTACCAGGGGAGTCTACTGGTTGGGGGGCCGGCGCCGGGGTGGGGCGGGGCAGGGTGGGGGTGGGGCCGCGGGTCTCCCCTGAGGTCTACCTCCTAGGTCTGGGTCTACCCAGACGGGGCGCGACGCTGCACGCTGTGGCGTCAGCGACATGCCACTGCGACCAATAACTCCACCTGCGCTGCGTCTCTGGTCAGCTCGGCTACGGTGGTAAGTGCGATGATGTATCGGTATAGTGGCAGGAAAAAGATCTTTTTGGGCAACGCGGCGAAGTTGTGGCAAGCACGCGGGGGGAAGGTTGTGGCGGGGCGAGGGCGAGGCTGGGTGCGGCAGGGCGTGGCTTGTCGCTCGGAGAGAAAACAGAGCCGCCAGTAAGCAAGCTGTCTCGTCCGATCCACCACGAGGGCGGCCGCGGGCTGCTGCGGGGGAGGAGGGAAGCAAACGCCTCGCCGTCAACGGAGCAAGCCGCGTGGTGCGGGGAGCGGAGAGCGGAGGGTATAGTGACGTCAGGCCGGTGCCGGGGCCGCGGGGCGCTCTCCCCAAACCTCAGCACTCTCCCATTATGTACCGGGGCGGGGCCGGCGGGGGCCCCGCCTCGAGCTATCGTCACGGCCTGAGCTGCCATGAGGACTACTTACACGCTCAAGACAGGCGCTCCTCCGTCCGTTCGCGCTGAGCCGGGCCGGGCCGGGCCGGGCCGGGCCGGGCCGGGCAGGCCTGTGGAGCCGAGTTCAAGGCTCCCTGGCGGTGGCCTGCCGTGCACGCGGACAGCTCCAGACGAGAGATATGAGCCTTGGAGGCAGCTTGCACCGCCGCGAGCCAGGCACGACAGCGAGACCCCCACTCCACCACCAGGTGAGGGCCACAGGAGGGAGAGCTTCTAGGGGAGCCTCTTGTAGGCGAGCAAGACAGCGGCGGGACACACGACGCGGGATAGGTCGAGCATGGAGACGTCACGACGCTGTCCAGAGGCGGAAGACCGGCGCCACGACACCGGACGACAGGTGAAGGCAGGCCGGTAGCAGGCCGATAAACGGCCGGTAGCACGCCGCGAGCACGCCGGTACCACCAGGCCGACGGCTGTCTGCCGCGGCGAGAGAGACGCTGGGCCGGCACGCGGTGGCCGCGAGGTGAGCGCTGCGGGGCGCGCTGCGGGTGCACGACGCGGCGGGCCCGAGCGCGCTGCCGCACTAGACGCACGGCGGCGACCTGGCAGGGCAGCCGACGCGCCGCACCGCAGCACCGCAGCCCACCAGCCGGCCAGCGGGCCAGCGCCACCTCTCAACTTAGGACTGCGGTCTAAAAATATTTCCGGGGCGTGCGACTCGGCGCTGCTGGGCGCGGCGGCGTGCCCAGGGACCAGGAGCCCCGCCCCTCCCTCCCCCCCTGCTCCACTTACGCTCCAACGCAACGGGCGCAGGGGCCTGACGGCGCCCCGGTGCAGTCCCGCGGGTCCTGGTGCACCGGCGGCGACCCTCCACAGCTCTGAGCCCCCCTCCCCCCGGCGCGGCAGACTGAGTCCGGAGTGAGGCGGCCGGCGCCCCCCGGGTGCCCCGGGTACCAATACCACCGCACCGAGAGTGCGCACGAGTCAAATGGGTTGCCTACTCTGCAAGGGGCGCTCGCGCGGACAGCACCGGGCTCCGCGATGGGGTGTCGCGAAACAGGAACGAGTTTGGAAGGATTTAAAACAAGAGGAGCGCGGCTCGAGACTCAGCGAGAGGTGCGACCCGCACCCAGCACCAGTGGCCTCCTGTGGCGCCAAGCGGAGGTGTGTGGCGGGGCGGGGCCGAGTGAACCACTGCACTGCATTGCGGCGGGCGTCGTATAAATAGCGGCAGGCGGGAGAGAGAATTATAATTGAGATGCGATGCTGAGCGCACCGTATGGTGCAGGAGGAGGAAGAGGTTCGGGAGGAGGGGGGGGGGGGAAGGGACAGGATGGGGTTCGGTCCACCGCCATGCTGCCCCGTCCCCTGATCACCATTGCCGCCGAGCCCGCACTTGCGCCACACCTGCGCCCCGCAGCGGGGCGGGGGGCGCGGCGGGGCCCACGCTCGCGAGCAGGGCGGGGTGTAGCTTTATTTACTAGACCAGGGTCCGGCCCGCGCCCCGCGCCGCACTGGGTCAGTCTAGTGCTAAGTTGGGAAGGTGGCGAATGATCGCCATCAGTCCAAGGATTGGGAGGTCCGTCTTACTATCCCATCTATCGGCGCCTCCGCCCCGCCCCGCCACACTCCCAAACCCCATCCTCTTCGTGCTCTCCTCCTCCCTTCTCCTGCTCTAGTCCACCCTCATCCCGGCCCATCCTTCTATCGCGCAGCAGCAGTCAGTGAACCTGGAAGTTCTCAGCTGACAGTGGACACGGTTGCAATTATCAAAGAGAGCTTTTGTGTTTTTGCTTTCAGATAGATGGTAAGAGGAAATAAGAAAAAAAAAGAATAGAAAAAAACCTTAAAAACCACGGTTGAGAGGTGAAACACAAATAGAGCACCACACCCTTCCTTCATGACCACACTAATCGTCCAGCATTATTCAAAATTTTGAATGAACTGTCACAGCATGGGCTTGCTATTGTAACCTAGGTTGCTCAGCAATACAATAGATTTACTTTTATTCAATCTAAAGATGATTTGGTGTCCCTAAAGGAATGTTCTGAAAAGTTACGGCTATCAGGTCCCTGATAGAGGCTCCTAACCATCTTTAGAAGGACTAAAATTAATTTTTTGTATTGCTTCACTACCCAGATAACATCTACAAAAGTGTGAGCTAATCTAATAACACTCTGGAATGATGGGGCTTTGCATTTCATTTGAGTTTCACTACCATAAAACTATGAGGAACAAACCTATTCACTAAGTCCCTTTCCCGTTATTTTTCAGTTTTCAAAGCAGTTTTTTAAAACTAAATGAAATCTCTAGACGAATACATTTAGAAACCACATCATGGCACTCTGTAGATATTATTACAGAATAGAAAGGTTTCAAACTCACCTGTCTTGAGGCCTAGACTTAATTGCAGCAAGACCCTACAATCTGCCATACATTTCTGAACTTCAATTTATCTCAATGTCCTCTGATGCTTTGGCAGACCGCCTGTGAGGAAATTTGAATGGGTAGAAATAGAATAAGAAGTTGTGTAAGTATTTAAGACAATCAGAATTTTATATCACTACTTACTTATTTATATACTTACATTCAATCTTTGTTTCAAATGCTTTGATTTACTTAAAATTAAAATTCTTGAAGACCAGTCAAATTTCAGACAATATTGTGTTGAATAAGTCCAGTTTGTTTGGGCAGCACGTTTTTATGAATCTGCTAATTATGCCAATAAGTACTCGGTCCACTCCATGTCAATTTTCAGTCACTCGGGCTGTAAAAATTGAGATGAGCTAATAAGGCACAAGGGCTGGATACCACATGAACATTAACTGAAGCGTCACTTATATTTTAAATAAGCAGGTAAAGAAAATTTGCAGGTTTTAATACTTAGTTTGTCAAGTTCTAGCACTGATAACTTTTTAATTTACTTTATCAATTTTTTTCTTTGAACTACAAATAGTATTGACTCACATCTGTTGCTGTCTTCTCTGCAGCTTATTTGGAGAAGTTTCACAGGGTGAATAAAAATTAGCTCCAATAGTGGAGTCCTTGAAAAAAAAAAAAACTCTGAATATTTTTTCTAATCAAATGTGTTCTTACTCCTGATAATCTTGTTCTATATAGCATATTTATGGACACCTGTAAAATATATGTTTTTGAACGTAATGTATTATATGTCCATAAAACAAATGAGAAATATGTGATACCGTACCAAATTGTGTTTTCCGAGATATGCAGTTTTCTACATGTATTGTATTAGAGCAGTTGGTACATTGTATTTTCTAAGTATTTCTTTTCACCTTCATAGCGTTTCAGAACAACCTAAGGTTCTCAGGTAGTTACCATAAATTTAAAGTTAGTTACCATAAATAAAAATGCAGCTGGTGCCACATCAAAGCTGTAAAAGAGGAAATTCGTTTAAAATTGTGTTTTGTTTTTCAATGATTTATGCCTTTGGAAAACATATTGAAATGTTGTTGACAAACACAAGTATTCAAAACAGTCTGTCTTTCACCTCAATATTTCTGCTCGTAATGGCTTGGCAGACCCTCAGCGCACTCCTTTGGTTATGGTTTCTTTTCCTTGCATGGATTCTTTGGATACTTTTTCCATTTTTTTCTCTGAAAAAAAAAATGCATTGCATTTTAGAGTTTTGTTGCAACAAAAGTGGAGCGACATTGTGAGTCAGACAACGATTCAAACTTCCGAAACCTTGCAGGTGTGTAAATATCACACCAACATACTTCTCTGTTGAAGTATTTTGGAAATGCAATTGAACGTTAAACTAAATGCACTAAAATTACCGCGGTACTTTAACAAAACTAAATTTCCCAGAAGATGCAGTCTGATTGTTTTAAAAAATCACATTTATTTCTAATGTGAGGTTAATGTCAGGCAGTAGAACATGTCACGAATGTGATATCTAATATGACAGGACGTCCCACTCACAAGATAACTGTAGAAAAATATAGCCAAAAATTTAATGTTGCTCTCGCACAATTCATCAGTGCAAATCATTTTGATTTTTGTCCAAATTAGCTGCTGCCGCTGTTGAGCGACAGAAGAAATAAAGAGCAAAGAGAGCATCCGAGCGTCAGCTGTTAGCCCACCACTTTAATCAACATAGCCATAGGAAGTGTTACACCGAAAGGAAACTCCGGTGGTGAAAAATCAGGTAAAAATTTTTTTGAAATTATATTGACCCTGTGATGATGAAAAATGGCACTTTTTGAAAGAGTCAAAGTGAACTGGTACTAGTGACAAAACTAATTTTAGAGCGTGTGTGGTGGCCAGACTGTAAAGAGCGCATGCGCAGGGGAGGTCGAGAGGGGGACCCCCTTCGAAAAAAAAAAAGGAAAGGGAATAACCCTTGTTTGAATGTTCGCTTTGCCTTCAGCTGGCTCCATTTGACTGAGACGTCTCTAGCCGTAGGTCATAGCAACGCTTTGTGACACGAAGTCGACATTAAGTTGCATCAGCCCCCAGTGAAAGTTTTGTTTCAGCGCGGTAATCTGTGATTAGTGAAGTGTGCTGATACTTATTTGGATTGGTGACCAAACCCTCGTACTTTGAGTGAACAGCAAACCTGACGAAATAATGTTAGAAATGGAGATGCTGATCCGAGCATTCTTATTGTGGTGTGGCCAGATTCTCGCCGCGTTTTTGGTGTTCTGGCAGAATCTGGAGAAAAAGTTCAAGCGAAGGTCACTGGGCGATGCACCCTCTCCACCGATAGTGCCGCTGAGTGTCAACTACCACTTCACTAGGAAATGCAACTACAAATGCGGCTTCTGCTTCCACACAGCACTGACGTCCTTCTACATGCCCTTGGAGGAGGCAAAGTGTGGCCTCCGCCTGCTCAAGGATAAAGGTGAGTACACTCCTACTTTTTGTCGATAAATTGCCATTGTTTCAATTTAGTACTGTGACACCTATCCAAATAACAGAGATTAGTCATGTACACTTCAATGTGATTTCAAATTCTAGTCACAAATTTTGAAATCCCCATGATGTGTTTCACCTTTCCAAAAATGTTTTTTTTTTTTTTTTTTTTTTTTTTTAATGTCAAAATTACGTCATAATGATGGTACAGAAATTTTAAAAAATAATATTCCTAGCCTCAAGGCAGAGTCTGTCGTATCATTCTTGTTGGTCTCCAATTTCTCCCTCTTCATATCACTAGTTCAAAGTCGACAATATTTATGTATTCCAAAGGTTAATTTTCTAGCCCCTTAGCCTGATGCCCAACTTAAGCAGATTTGCTTCTGTGCCACTTGCCTTTCTTTCAGATTTTCATCATTTGATTTCGTATTGACATAAGGATCACAATTTCTATGAGTATACAAGTCAGTCACAAAAATGTCACTTTTAAGTATTGGTCTCTAAGTTTTCAGCATTAAGCCTTTGTTTAGAAACTGAGACGAGTTTGGCGAAAATTTGGTCAATATTTCATGAGTTTGATGAATTGCTGACTAATCTATGTTACTTGGGTACTTTAGGGCTGTTGTAATGAGTACCGACGGGGGTGAATCACCTGACGACTAATGCGCAATAGTGTTACTAATTTAATGCTGTCGTGAGCGCCTCGGATCTGCAATATGAATCTTTCAAAAAGAAACTATGGCATTTCAAAAATATTTTAATAATGTAAAATAACGCCATTTCAATGAAACAACCGAGAAATAGTTTCTCTCTTTGTCTCGCTGTGGTATGTCCCGGGTAATCAGTCCGTTGGATGGGCAGCGCAGGGCAGGGTCGCCTAACAGGATGGGTGTTGGGTGTCCTATCAGCGCAGTCCAGTCTAGAGCATTCATATCATGGGCAGAGCCCTCTCCCCCAACCCCCACCACCCCGCCCCGCGGGGCTCGGCCAAGGTCACGTGATAGAGCACGCGCGAGACGCACGGCTACGCTCGCAGATTCCAGTCAGGTCTTACCAACCGTGTAAGCAGCTCTCGTATCGCTAGAGCGAAACAATTTTAAAAATTTTGCCCCCATCGTAATTTAGAAAAATTCAGGAACATTGAAAAAAAAATAAACAGTAATTTACAAAAAATCAGAAAAATTGCAGGGAATTCAAAAGCGTGAGAAAAATTAAGAGGATTCAAAACTCACAATTTGTAGGAAAATTTCAAGATATTCACGGAAGTTCAGGAAAATTCAGAAAATTTGCTACATGTTTTCTATCCATTTACTGCTAGTTGAAGATTGCATTGCTGTTGATTGCACCAATTGAATTGCACTTCTCATGACTCAGATCAGTGACTTGATCGAGATGGTTCGAGCGAACAGAGCAGTTCAGCCCCCCCACCCTACCGCTTTCGTAGTCTCGGAATGCACCCTTTGTGGTTGGTACACGTAAGTTTTGCGAGTCTTCAGGGACGGATCGATATTGAGGTAGGATGTGTTCGCAGCTTGCTGCGCGGGTGGGCACAACAGCTGTGTAGGGAGGGGGGGGGGCAAGGCGGGAGCGCCCCCCCCCCACCCCCTCTTCCGCGAGCTGCGTCGGCGTCGGCAGCCGCCGGTGAAGTTGGGAGATGCCCCGTAGCGCCCGGGTGGTAGGCAGCCAAGCTTTCACCCGTGTCCCGCTGGCTGCCTGGGCTGCCTGCCGTCTGATTCCGAAGGTCGCTCTCGCTCCTCCGTCTTTGTCGCACTCATGCGGGCTCCAGCCACCCCCAACACGGGGCTCTCCGCCCTAGGTGCGACAAGGATGGGGCTACGAGAGCCGCTGACCCCTTCCCCTCTCTGTCGCGCGGCGCCTCGGGGTTCCGCGCCGCCGCGGTCTCGTAGACCTGATAGCCGCCCCGTGACCGATGACTTGCTGCACGGGTTCCGTTCCGAAATGACGGGGGAATACTGTTCTCCGCAGATAGCAAGATATCGAGCCAACACGCACCCGTTCCCGTTCCATCCGGCCCGGTGTCGCTGATTAAGACTGCAGCAGATTTGACTTCTTATGTGTCACTGCTGGGCCTGTCGCTGCCTCTTTTTACGTCGTGACCACATGGTGGGTGCGGCGGTCGGCAGGAAAACGCCGCACCACCCCACGAAAGCACGAAAACGCCACCTGACCTACCTCCTCAATCTGTCTGCTCCAACAGGGATGAAGAAGGTGAACTTCTCCGGCGGCGAGCCTTTCATCCACGGTGGAGACCACATCGGCGAGCTCGTCCGCTTCTGCAAGCAGGACCTGCGCCTGGACAGCGTGAGCATCGTCAGCAACGGCAGCCTCATCCGCAAGTCCTGGTTCCGCAAGTACGGCGACCACCTGGACATCCTGGCCGTGTCCTGCGACAGCTTCGTGGACGAGACCAACGAACGCATCGGCCGGTGCGGCGAGACCAACCGCGCCGGCGCCCACAACAAGCACGTCGATAAGCTCCACCAGATCCACGCCTGGTGCAGGGAGTACCGCGTCAGCTTCAAGATCAACACGGTCGTCAACACCTTCAACAAGGACGAGGACATGAGCGAGCACATCACGCGCCTCAACCCCATGAGGTGGAAGGTAAGGCGACATAGGCGCGTCCCCAGAGGGAAACGGCTCGGAATTTGTTGCGCACCTCATAGTTCAGAAAAAATCAGAAAGATGCAGAAAAATTCGGAAAATTTATGAGAAATTAGAAAATTAGGAACGTTCTCAAAAATTCAGAAATTACTTGGAAAAAAGATTGAATCGTAAAGTGCAAAACATTATATGAAAATTCACAAAATTTAAAAAAAAATCTTAAAAAAAAATCTTTTTAAAAAATCAACAAAAAAAAAATTCTCAAAATCTGCACACTGAAATTCGGAGTGTTGTTTCCCCCTCCGCGGATCCGCACTAGAAATCCAAGTCTGCGAAAGTCGTAAAGTGTAGTAGTGCAAATTTCCATTTGAACACATTTGGTCTGTTTATGTGTGCGAATGGGGATTCACACACCCAGTCGTGTTTGAGATTCACACACCTGGGTTGACAGTCCCACACAGACTGGGCCCGCCACTGAACGTGGTCTCCTGATGTGATCTTTCTCCAGGTGTTCCAGTGCCTGCTGCTGGAGGGCGAGAACTGCGGTGAGAACGCCCTGCGCGATGCGGAGCCCTTCTACATCTCGGACGAGGACTTCCAGAAGTTCCTGGACCGCCACAAGTCGGTCCCCGTGCTGGTGCCGGAGAGTAACAAGTCGGTAGGTGTTATGCTCTCGAATCGTTTTGGTTCACGTGGCGCGGCGTGGTGACAGTTGTTGTTGTTGCACCACTGTATGGGCCGCTAGAGCTCGAACAAAACTTCATAGTCAGAATGTACCGCAGCGCACCTTTCAGCAGACCGCAGGCCAGGCGTGCGAGTGCAGTGCATGCCCGCCGAGCTGTCACATCCACTACCGACCACAAAGCACAAACTATTACAATCGTATTTTTAATACACTTTTTTAAAATTCAATTTTTAAAAATCTGTTTCAGATGCAGAACAGCTACCTGCTTTTGGACGAATACGTAAGTGTTGCCTTGGGCGGTAGGTTATAATTTGAGTCCACTGGCCTCATAGGGCCTATGGACTGTCCATATTTATTTTCACATTTGGAACTCTGTTGGCAGATGCGCTTCCTCAACTGCGTCGACGGCGGCAAGAAGCCCTCCAAGTCCATCCTGGACGTCGGTGTGGACAACGCCATCAATGACGCCGGCTTCGACGAGGCCATGTTCTTCAAGCGTGGCGGAGTGTACGAGTGGTCAAACGAGGACAAGAAGAAGAGTTTGGATTGGTAGTTACGTTTTTTTTAATCTCGTTTTTACAGTTTACTCAATTGTTGACAGTCAACAAGTCTGATTATCTGTTATCTTTCAAACTTCCCATACTCTACTTGAAAAGAGCAGAAACGCATTTTTTTATGTAATTATAAGTAAGTACCTATTGATTAGTGGAAGCCAGATCTCTTCCAATGTAACTGAAATGTGGTCTCAGTATTACACAGCTTTAATAACTTTAAACTTGATGTTAAGTTGAGATTCTCTATAGTGATTGTGTAGTTCCTAGATTTTCAATTATGTTGTCAAGTGAGGATGGGTACTTAATAGTGTCTGACAATATCTTTAATATGTTGTTTTTAATCAAATAACATTTAAAAATAAATAAGTTCTAAAAAAAAAAAAAAACATGCACAGCTATTACGAAATATTTTTGCACTCTCTCCCCCAGCTTGATTGTCTGAAGCATGGACTGGACACAAGGTCAAGTCCAAAGAGCCACATCTTCAAAATTTTACCGTTTTCATTCAGACCGTTAAGGAACAGTATACGTTTACTTTTTCTGAACAATCTTATCAATAACATAATCTCCTGAAAGGAAAATATTGATATTTTATTTAGGGAATGACAATAGGAAAGGAAGAAGAACTACTTTACAGGTACTGAAATTATTCGGTCATCCACTTAAAAGTGTCATCTTATAAATCACACTGATTTATTTCATTGTCGTAGTAATACGGGCAACACGTTTTGCTATAGCAAAATAGGCATTGGCCCAACCTTCACGCTACGGTGGAGGCACAGGTGGATACACCACGGCCGCTCTCACGGGCTCGTCGCTGCGAATCGCGATTTGGCCCAACACTCATAATTTCGTTTCGCCGATTGTCGCCGAACAAAAACGACCAATCCACATGACGTACTCAACGACCCACCTCCGCCAGTCAATGAGGGAGGTGTGGCAGGCCCTCCCGTAGCCCTACACCCGCTTCTATTGGAGCTTATTTGGTGCGAATCCCTCTCTGGATTACTTTTGCAATACACGGTATTGAAGGTATTTCTCTGAGAGCAGCGCAGTATCAGGAAACCGCCCCGCCTCCTCCTCGCATACTCGTCGAGATCACAAACAGAAACCCAGTCAGCCTCCAGACTGACGAAGGGTGTAAATTAACAGTTGTCAATAAAAGTAGGCAATAAGAAGCCCTAGCAAGCACAGTGGAGTGACGAGGACTGCTTCCGCACCTATACTTAATATAGGCAACACATTGACACTGGTGCGCGCTTATTGCCTAGTAGGCAGGCAAAGATGCTGTCCGCTTTCCTCCACCGTGTTTCGGCTGGTTATTGCCTACTTATCTAGCAACACTACGGGGCTACTCGTACCCGCTCCGGCCCAGGAGTGTCACGGGCCCTGGAGGAGATAATATAGACCCTCAACACGCTGAGCGTGGCGCGCGCCTGAGCGATCGCAGGCAATTCACGCGCCGTAGCCTATTGCCTCCTCCTGCAGCCGGCCTAACCGAAGCGCACCGACCCGAAGGGAAAGACGACCACCCCGGTCCTGCGCTGGCCGGGCTCCTTGGGGTCCAGCTTGACGTAGCCGCCGGGGAAGGCGACGTCCACGTTGTTGCCGTTGTTGCCGACGTTGACGGAGCCGCCCGGGTACTTGACGTCCACCTGCTTGCGGCCGTCGACCGCCTTCCTCACGTTGACCAGGCCGCCGGGGTAGTTGACGTTGACGTCCTTGGAGCCGGCGGGGGCGGCGGCCCGCTGCTGTTGGGCCGGCGCGGACAGGTTGTTCAGGATGGATCGGAGCACGGCGAGCAGGTCCGGCGCGGGGACGCTGCCGCTGTTGCCGGAGGTCGCGGAGCTGCCCGAGGACGACGACGACGACGACGCGCCCGCCTTGTCGCCGCCGACGTGCACGCGGCCGGCGGGGTGCTGGACGTCCACGACCGTGCCGCCGGCGCCGCCCTTGTTGACGTTGACGGTGCCGGCCGGGTGCGTCACGTCAACTTTGGCCGCGGCGCCCGGGGCCTTGTCGACGTGGACGCGGCCCGCCGGGTGCTGCACGTCGACCGTCGTGCCCGACGGGGTCTTGTTGACGTTGACGCGGCCGAAGGGGAACTGCACGTCCACCTGGGCGACGGCCGACGCGAGCAGCAGCGCGAGCAGCAGCAGCGCGCACGGCACGCCTCTCTGTCGAGCAGAAGCGCAAAGTGACACGGTTAATGATTGAAAGCCTCTCATTCTAAACGAGGTGCGTGTGCGAGCGCAGTCCAATGCCGGACACTCAGCGCACGCTCGGCTTTTCAATCCCGAAACAAACTTCCGCTGAAAATAGCGGCAAAAAGGAGGCCAATACTGCAGTTCTTATTTTCCCACGGAGAGGCGGAGTCTGCCTCTCAGCCACAGCAGCAGCCAAGCCTCGAGGCTGTTTGTTGTTTGGGGGCTCTACAGCATAATGCAATGACCCCGTCCTACCACCTAATACCCCCTTCCCCTCCCCTCTTCCCCATCAGCCGTGCATGACCATGAATTACCTTCAGACTGCCGACTCTTTAAGGATAAGAGCGCCCTCCGTCGTATGAGTATGTGGGTGTGCGTGCGTGACACAGAGAGAGAGAGAGAGAGAGAGAGAGAGAGAGAGAGAGAGAGAGAGAGAGAGAGAGAGAGAGAGAGAGAGAGAGAGAGAGAGAGAGAGAGAGAGAGAGAGAGAGAGAGAGAGACGCATTAAGGAGCACATCTGCTTCCGGTCCAACCTCTTTCTTAAATTAACTTTTTTTTCCCTCCTCCTGCCGTTCGTATGCACCGATGTTCATGAATGAGCAATAAGGCACCCCTCCATTGTGATGTATTGTGATTCGGAAATCATTCCGCGAGCGCTCACGTGATTCACCGGCGGCAGGTCGCAGGGGAAACATCCCGCGAGGAGATGACGCCGCCACTCTGCCACTCTCAGAACAAATATCCTTAGCAACTCCAGTGGAAATAAGTGACTCATTTCGCCCACGGCGGCGCTTCCTATACCAAAGCTCTTTTTCCCGGATGTGCGCGGCGGTAGCACCCCGGCCGGCAAGCGCCGCAAAATGGCTCCAACTTAGTAATTATATGGATCATGAAAATTTTCCTATGGTATGAGGTGCGGGTTTGCGAATGGGGTGGGGGGAATCGGGAGGAGCTCGAAACGGATTGAAGTCCTGTGCTGTGAAGAGGAAGCGGCCGGCGACGGGGGTATCACTCATACACAATGTGTACATTTTTTCTGTTTTACTTTTATTTTTATTTTTTAAAAATTCTTTTTTATTGTTTTGTTATTTTTGTTTCCATTCTTCTTTAAATTTTTCAAGAGAATAATCGAAATTTCAGTCATTTTTAAATATGTTTTGATTTATTTTCCTCATTATTTCTGACTTATTTTTTCATTTGTTTTCGGGTTTTTTTGTTCATTTGCTCCCGATTTTGGGGATTTTTCTGTAATTTTCTCCTTGATTTTATTTCGATTCCTTGTATTGTTTTTGATTTTTAAAATGTTTTTTTGGGGGCCGTTCAATGATTTTCCGAAGTGATTTCCCCCCCCGGTCGGGAGCAGGTGGAAATGGATTGGAGTCCTTAGCAGAGGAAGCGGCCCGGCTGGGCCGAATGTCAGGGGCGAAGCTGTCGCCTGGAATCTGGAATGCAGGATCACAGGGCTCCAGCTCCGCTCCAGCTCCGCTCCAGCTCCAGGCCCGCAGGACTGGATCGGCCGGCAACTGATGAGGGGGATTTTCCAGATCCAGGGCGGCGGACGCGACGCGGCTCAACAACAACAGAGTAGCGACAGCGACGCGGTGTATAAAAAGATATCGGCTGAGTAACTGTCGGACCGGTCGGCAGGTGCCGGGTGCCAGGCCAGGGGGTATCCCCCGCAAACAGGATCATGTCTCAGAAACACCCGGGGAAAAAAGTGATCAGCCCTCGCAGAGCGAAGAGAGATTAGCTATTGTCGTGGCAGGTCATTGAATTGGCCCGCGGTTGAGGAGAGAGAGGGGGGGGGGGGGTCGACTTCTCGTGTATATGACTTTGTACGCGGTGGCTGTATATACCTGTATATTACCATATATTACTTCCATTTTATCACAATTTTGCCTGTATATTACGATAAATTGCTTTATATTTTGTTATATTTCTATACGTATACTCCTACGTACACGGCTGAGGGGAGTTGGCGATCCGTCGGATAGAGGACATGCTAGTAGCCGTAGCCAATAATAAACAGCTGGCGACGAATATTCACCATATCACTATCGGAGCTAAAACGTTGGCTTTTACACCAAACCAAACTGCGAAGACAACCAATGAAACCTGGCAATTGGCTGCTGCAGGAGTGAAAACGGATTGGATCAAGCCGCGAATTCTTAGCTTGTTCCAGGTTATCGGCTATATTTTAGAAAACGGGTAAAGAGTAACAAAAGGCCTCTGATTGGTCGTGAGGTCCTTGGCGCCTGGCTGGCACGCCACTGCATTGAATATGAATGACAGCGTCCATGGCGGCGCCGCGGAGCTGCGCGGGGCGGAGCAGTATGTGGAGCTTACACCGGAGCGAGGTCGGGCCGCACCGGGCGGGCTGGCAGCGCAAAGGCTGGCGTTAGCGTCGCTACCGCCCCGCCCCGCCCCGCACCGCCCCGCACCGCCCCGCACCGCCCCGCACCGCCCCGCACCGCCCCGCACCGCCCCGCACCGCCCCGGCCAGCTGCAGCGTGCGCTCGCATGGCGGCCAGCCAGTTTATGACTTATTCCAGCAGTCTGATAACCTGATAACTCGAGCTCTCGCGCGCCTCAGTCGTCCTTGTCGCACGCACGCGGGGCCCTGGCCCTGCCATCCCCACCAGAGGGCACCGCCACCACCGTACGTGCGACAGGGACGGCAGGACGGCCCTGCCCGCGGGTGATCGCGCAGCATCTCTCTCTCTCTCTCTCTCTCTCTCTCTCTCTCTCTGTCCGTTAGTGTGATAAAGAGAGGAGAAGAGAAACATCCCCCGTAGACAACCCCCGCACCCCGCAGGCGTGCGCTGCCGGATCAGCTTGCCGCCGCGCCGGTGACTGTGCTTTACGTACCGGTCGGGTGGCAACGCTTTGACGCAGGCGCGTGCGTGTTGCCTAGTAGGCAGGCGTGGACGCAGCCGAGCGATTCCGAAGCTCGCTTTCATACTAGGGATGGAAAAACACCGGTTTTTTTAAAATTCGGAGGAAAGAAACGTTTTTTACCAGGAAAAAAACGGATAAAAACCCAAAATTTGGGAAAAAACGATTTTTTTCGTTATTTTACTCTAAAAACCATTACAACTGTTAAAAGCTTATTTTTCATTCAAATAGTAGGCATTTTACTGGCATTTCGTCCGTTCGCGCCGGCTCGATATGCTCGATATTTTCATTCGATCGCATGAAATGAGCTGTGTTGCCTTTAATTTAATCCTTTAATTAGAAAAGACTAAACTCCTTTTTAAATTATAATTGTTCTTTTGTTGTTTACTATGTCTTGTTTCTTTGCAAATATATGCATTATTAAAATGATAATGTACATGTGGGTGTGTTTTTCCCCCTCAGTTTCTGTTGTTTGCGAAACTAATAATATAAAGATTGAGAACATCATTGCTTTACCCATTTTCCAAGGAAAGGGTTTGGATAACATTAGAAAGACAGAACACACTTTATAGCTGGAAATATCTTTGATTTATAACGAAAACAATTTTTTTTAATTAAATCTAAAACATATAACCTGCTGCGGGTGGAATTTATTTATCAAAGTAAAGCATTTTCCTTTCCCTTATTTGCCCTGAGGGCAGAGTGGACTAGCACTTCCGCTTTAGATACTGGTCATCTACGCAATTTTCCAGTGATACACCACGCGTTCGAGGCACCGCAAGTGCTCGTAGTAGGTGAAGGGCTGGGATATATTGGTAGGCAGGTACGTCGTCGAAACTCACCAAAAAATATCTTTTTTGTGATATTTTGCTATTTATGCTCATTGCGGCTTCAAAAATCGTTTTTTCCCGTTTTTTCGTTTTTTCCCGAGGGCTTCGGAAAAAAACGAAAAAAACCGGTTTTTTTCCTGGTTTTTTTCCGAGGTTTTTTTCCATGGGCCATCCCTATTTCATACCTCTGTCCGCCTCTGTCTGCTCTGTCCTCGTCGCACTCATGGAGCACTACCATGGCCAGCATAGGGCACCGCTGTTGGTGCAACAAGGACGGAGGGATGAGAGCGATCTTCTGAACTGAATCAGTCGACTGGCCGCCTCACCCCGCTATTGCCTACCTCTCCGGACACACAATTGCCTGCCTGCCTGGCAGTGTTGCCAGAAAAGAAGGCAAAACCCGCCCAACACACAGCTGTGTGGAGCGGGCGGTATCCGCGCCTGACTACTAGGCCATTCCTCTGCACTCGTACGTAGATGTTGCCTAGTAGGCAGGCGCGAATACCGCCCGCTAAACACAGCTGTGTTGGGCGGGTTTTGCCTACTTTTCTGGCAATACTGCTGCCTGGCGTGACGGACGACAGTCCAGTAGTGTAGTTCTTGGACGCAGCAGCGCGCTGCAATGCTGGGTCCTTCGCATTCTGTGCCGCCTATCGCCTGACCTCACCTCACGCAGCGCCGAGTATAGCTTTAGAGAAATACAATGAGAGCAGCATCAGCAGCTTCGAGCTAGCAGCCAATCATGAGAGGCAAGTCGGTCAGGACAAGAATGAGTGGCGCGCGTTCGCATCGTATCGCGTGGGTGTAAAAGAGCCACAGCGCGGAACGCAATAAGGGAACGCAAGTGCGCGTGAGTGTCTCTTTACTTGTCGCGATAGTCGTGTGAATTTATATTATTCGCGCACTTGTCAGTGACATACCTAGCCGAGGGAGGATAAATCTCTCTGAAATTTTTGTAGACCTCGTGATTCAAAAAAGATTCAGAAAAATGCCCCCAAAATCAGAAAATTCTGAAAAAAAAAATTGGAAAAATTTATAGAAATTCACTAAAATGTAGGAAAATCAAGCGAAACCTGAAAAGAATTCTATAAAAAATTCATTTTTACAAGTAAAAAGACAAAAATTTATTCGCCAAAATTCAGAGTCGTTTCCATCTCTCATCCCTCAACGCGAATGGGCATTCATTCACACACCCACATGTGTGTGTCATATTCACATACCTGGATTTCCTGTGAAGGTAATACACACACGCACAGACCGTGCAGACACGCACATATGCTCTGCTGGGCGATTCCCATGGTGGCGGGGACATGTGAGGTCTCCCCAGATAGTGCCAGCGCCAGCGGCGGCGTGTGCGCGCACGCCAAGTTGCCATCGCGTTGGTTCCACCACCAATATATATATATTTTTTTGTTATATTGTTTCGTGTCTATTTTTGTGCTCCCGCATGCCTGTTTATCACGAGCTGCTGCAGGTGGGCGGGCGGGGCGCAATGAGCTCAGGGATGCCCGCGGCGGGGCGCGCGGGGCGGGGCGGGCTGTTCTCCTCTTTCCAATAACGGCGTCGTCGCCGTAATATCGTTCCGCAGGTGCATGCGGGCCCACCGGCACCGGGGCCCACGCCGTGGAGTGTTTGTTTTGTGAGAGCTTATCGGGGCGTGCGGCGTTCACTCCAGCGGCCGCGCGCTGTCGCCGTACCGGGGGAGACAAATCTCTGAGTGTTGGTGTATACAGATTGTGTAAATTTTTGTGGATGTCTGTGAATTTTCGTGAAGTATTACCAAATTTTCACTTGAATTTTTGGTAATTTTTTTTTGTTAATTATTTTGAAACTTTTATGAATTTTCCCAAATTTCTCTGAATTTTTCCGAATTACGAGTTGTACAAAAATTTCAGAGTTGTTTCCTCCTCACACCGTACACACCGAAAAACGAAAAAGTAGTACGTAGCAGCCGTCGTATGGCGTTGGTTCATAGAGAAAATATCCATGAAATCACGATTGAGGCAGCAATACATCAAGGCCGCGACTTTGTTCTCAACAGATGATACACAGTCAAACAGAAACGATTATTATCCTTTTTTTTTCACTCGCAGCAAGCGAGAGCGACATTCATTGTCGTGGACTTGCGGTCCAGGATCTCTGAAAAAAAAAAATCTCCAAGAGAGAAGAATAACAGAAAAAGGACCGCAAAGTTTCCGGGTAGCGGGGGAAGGGGAGAGGGGTAAGGAAGGACCAAGGCATGTGACGCGCGGGTGCAGCTCCGGCGCGGGCCGGCGCGGCGGCTGCTGGGGCTGCATGGACCAGACTCGTCAGACCTAACCGCAGACATCACAATCAGCGGCGGCCCGCCCTGGGCCCGCCACACCGGCCACCGGCCACTGCACCGGAGCCGGGCTGGGTGGGGCCAAGCGAGGGGGGTCGAGTCGAGTGAGCACCGCTCGCAAGTCAGAATTCTGCAGAATTCCCCTCTCTGGCTCATAAACGTACAGAGTCCACACTGCAAAAAATCAGAGGCACAGTGGTTCTATCGATATCGCGCGCGTGGTTGGCGCGGCGCGGTCGCGTGGTGCGTAGCAGTGCTATAGGCGTGGCGTGCCAGCGTGCCCCGGGGGCTGCCCAGGCCCGGGCCCGCTGTGGTGCAGAGACGGTGTTTCATTATTCATGGCCACCTCGGCTCGGCTCGGCTCGGCCAGCAGATCGCGGAGGTGGAGGTGGAGACCACGTACGTTTACGTCCCGACACGGCCCGGCCCGGACTATAGGAGGATGCTGCGCGCGCCAAGGCAGCCAAGGCTGCGTGCGGGGCCGGGCCGGTCGGGTCGGGCCCCGCGGGTCGAGCATCGCCGCGCACGAGCACGAGCACGGCCTGGGCTGCTGCTCCCATGAAAAAAAGGAGGCAGTCTTGGAGGCAGTATATTCTTTCGGAGCAGAGGCTCTCCTCCCCGACCCACCCCGGCCCACCCCCACCCCTCCGCCATAGTGCAGAGCCGTCGTCATCTGCTCCTGGGGTAACACGAACCGTCCGCCGAAAAGCTATAAGTGGTGAAACCGAATGGTATACCGAAGGTTACTCCCGCGGGAGAACAGCGGATAGAACCGGGAAACAAGGGGGCGGGGTACACGTTTTAAGTTTGGTGTAAACGTAATTATTTTCTTCATTTTAAAAAAATGGAAAAATAAAACTTTAAGTGCAATGCGACACACAGGTGGCGTACAGCATCTCGTCCCGCAGGCCCCTATGATAATTACTCAGCCGTGTGTCACAGATATTTTCGATTTTTTTTTTCGCGCTGGTCTTCCACGAAGTGCTGAGCCAGCCGACAAGTCTAATCATTTCGAAACTCATCTAGCGTTGTCACATAGCGTCAGCGTCACTGACACTTAAAACTGTCAAACGTGACAAACCATGTGGCACAAAATCCTCGGCCTATGGAATGGGGCGTCCGTCTTGTTTTGATTTGGCGCCAAACTCAACGTGTAATTATTTTTTAGGATGTTCCATATCTAGGACTGACCCCGGCCCGTACCGCGGCCTGGCGCTCCCCGCCACGGCCGTCCCGCCCCGTCACACACGACTTATAAGTGGCGTTTAGTTGCTTCACGACACAACTAACGCGTTTCTTTCGTGTAATTGCAGACGCTGCAGCAACGGCCGCGTGCTCCGGCCGCGAGTACCCAACCCCCCCGCCCCGCCTCACCACACACGCATGCAAGGATAACAACAGCGATGATAGCCGCTTATTGAGGGTCGCCGGATCCACAAATTTCCCAGACCGAATGCCGCAGTGACACACGTTTGTGCAAATCATTGGCTGTGAGCTAAATTATCATTAAAATTTAAATGCTCAGCCCTGTCAGAATGCGCCAGAGGAGACGGACGGGAGGCTGGCGTGAGACGTGTGGCGTGAGAGTTGGGAATGTGGCCACATCAAGCCAACTTAACGAAACCGGATGAATGACACAGCGCGTATTTCAGATTGGGTAGATGAAGAGCCCTAAAGATTTAGGACTCCAGGTAAAGACGCACCTTTCTATACCTTGTTTCAAACGAACGAAATCGCCGAAGCGCTTTTCTGTAGTAACTTTAACAGCGTTTTGATTTGTGGGGTTTTAGCAGATGATACGAATGTATCAGCCTGCTTGTACAGTCATACAGCGAGCAACCTGCAGAGAGCAGCGCAGCCAGAAGCGATCAGTCAGTGTGGCATAATATTATTTTTCTTAAACAATGAGACCTTTTTATTTTGAAATTGATACGGCCGTTGCTGTGCTGGCGTCCTGACTGGGCTTGGAACTGTGTCCCCTGACCTAGACCACCTAGCGAGCCTGCGCCAAGGTCGGCTCGGTCTGCCATCCATGCCGTTTTTAGCACAAAAATTCGTTTTAAAAATAAAACGCCAGATACTCCCACCCGTGTAACACAAATTGTTTGGTAGCGTAGTGTGGCCTGTTGCGGGCGGCACGAGAACCACTGCGTGCCGCGGCCGCCGGGGCGTGCTCCGTGCTGGCTGCCACCATGACTCACCGGCGATTGAAGTTCCGCCATGTTCCTCGGTAGCACTGCAAGATCCTCTCTCCAGACCAGGGGGAAGACCACACCTGCTTCAAGTCTGACGGTAAACTGAGGCTGGCAGGCAGGGCCAGAGGCCGGCTCCGTTGGTACGCCGCACTCCCGGAGCTGGCTGGCGGGGCGGGGCGGGGCGTGGCTGGGCGCCGGGCCCGGGCGGGCGCGGGGCTCCCGGGGCAGCACAGGGGCACCGCTCAAGTGGAATCGTGGGGACGCCAGGGGCCATCCCGGCCCGGACCGGCCCGGCCGGCGAGGGGGCAAACGCAGTGGAGGGGGAGCCACCGGGTACCGGCCGGGTACCCGACGGCCGGAGCCTTATTCGCCCCCGTCGACTTAGAACAGCTAAACTTTACTGGTCAGGTAAAACCGTGATTGGTTTTGGTGGGACGAGAGGCCCGTTACGAGTGCGACAGAGAGGGAAGAAGTCACAGTGAACTGTCGCACTATGTAACAGGAATGCGTTGTCTCCCCCCTTGCTTGCACGCTCTGCGGAATTATTCCGTATGGGCGGTGGGCGTGCCCGCGTGCCCGTTTGAAAAGCGCGCCCAGCCCAGTCCATCCCCGCCCGGCCTCTCAGCCTCCTCTTCGGCCGCCATGTCAAATGGGTTGCCTACCCTTCACCTTCACGGCGCCCTGTCACTCTGCAGCCGCACCATGTTGTTGCGAGTCGCGACCAAGTAGAAGAAACGTCACGGGAACCTATTCAGACTCAATCTGACTACCTATATGATAAATTATATTTTAACTGTCCACATAGGCAGGCAATCATTTTAACATTATTTTTTCAAAGCGTGCTCTGCCTTGGTGAGAGCCGAGATAACTACCCACCTATACAGAGATGGGGTATCTCTGGGTGAGAGCCATCGTCATCGTCGTAGGGTGAAGCAACAGCTAATCGCACTTGAAATGAAACTTACTTCTCGTACCCATTGTTATACTCAGCAAAACACAATTTTAGAGAGGAACTCTGTTTCGTCATTCATATCGTTCATATTTCCCCGCGATAGGGAAGAGCAAGTTTACAGTGGTCAGAAAGTGTGACCATTCTGCGGCCAGTCGCCTCGGCACAGGGTACGTTCCCTGGTTCAGCTTGGAGTTTTCCTTGCAAATGAGAAGTCATCTACATCCATTCAATAATTGAAATGACTATTACTCATCCTTAGTACATAGAATTGTCTATAGAAATGGCCGAAAATCGGGAGGTGATATTGGCGAATTTCCAGGTAAATGAGTGGGTTCAATCTAGAGAAAATAACTATTAGATACATAATAAATAACTTAGGAGTGATGTTGATGTTGTGACAATAGGTTAGGCTACTTCTTATTTTCATTGTTTATGATCTTACTATTTCGTTCTTTCGTATGGTGACAGTCGTTTAACTGTTTCCTTGATCCCCCATGCTGCTTCAGATTATAGTCTGATTTTCTTATAGTATTTCCTTTGTTAATATGATGCCTTTTTTAACATATAACAGTAAAGAACTGTTGTGAATTTTGATCCATCATCCTTGTGGGGGTCAAAACTTGCTCATTTCTTGAAGAGGTTTATCTGCTTCATTTTTCTTTCCCCTTTTATCCTTTGATTGTCCTTCAAAAGACTTTGTGTCAAATGATTCTCTGCTTTTTCGGTTTGTTGTTTTGACATCTACTATAATTTCCTTTGTCTTGTTTTTATTTTTTTCAAAGGCCTGCACTGGACTTGATGATGTTGGAGAAGCAATATTCCATTTGGAAGAAGCTCAGTGGGACCTTGTGGTAAGTACCCTCACTTTATTACTTTAAAAAACCTATTATTATTATTCATGAAATCCATCAGTCTTCTTTGTTTCATATTCTTTGCTACTCAGACAAAACTCTGATGTAACTGCAGTTTTTGTTTTCAATTACTTTCAGTATTAACTTGTCAAATTATGCAATTATATTACTTTTTTGTGACAACTGACAAAACTTATTCAATGTTTGTAGACTGCTGTAAACCGGGTAATGCCCCAGGACTCCCAAGAAGTTTTGCCAGATGCAGTGCCTCTTGCAAACCACATTCCTCCCAACTTTGTCTCTGAGCCAATGGATGAATCTGTACCACTCGTTCATCCAAATCATGCATATGTACCTCAGTATGATCCTGTCTATGCACCACCGTCTCCTCCTTTACCATTGCTTCCTCTTGAACCAGAGGCATTGGGAATGCTCCCATCAAGAAATTTAGATATGAATATGCCTGACCTAATGCCATCAACATCTAGGGGCAATCCTATGATGTATACTTTTAAAGTGCGGTATGGTAATACTGAAGATACATATGAAATCCCTGAACATAATACCATCGGTAGTGTACTGGAAGTTATGATCTCAGAACATCCCTTGTTATTTAAGTACAAAGTTAATATGTTGTTGTTTTGTCATAGGTCATCTGAAAAACCTAATATATCAGAGAACCAATGTTGCCCCTGCATGCCAACTTCTGACAGGCTGGGACTTAAATGTATCTGACAATGTTCTCCTCAAAAACTTGGGAATACCAAGGGAGATGAAATTACTGCTTGCATCTTTGGCAGTAGAAAATGAGTATGATGATATAATAATTTATTCTAAAAGTGTGCTAAAGTTTCCTGTACTTTCAGCTTCTTGAATGTCTTTGTTTTGAATTTCAGCTCTTTAGACATTGAAGATGCTGCACCTGATCCTAAGCTAAAAACATATGTTTTAAATGTTACTCATGAGAAGAAGAATTCTAAGAAGACCTACAGATTGTCCTTCCCAGGATCTCATACTATTTTACAAATCAAGAATGATGTGTACACATGTACTGATATACCAGCAAGGTATGAAACTAAAGCTGCCAGTATCATGCCACCTGAGACCAGGCATCTGAACCCAAATTTAAATGCAATCACCAAATGTTTTAAATATGTAATATTTCATGTTTGTTTTTGCAGACATCAAATGTGGATTGGTTGGCCAATAGGCACTACTGATCGATCTATGCTACACGAAATTGGTGTCAACTCCGAGCATTGTCTTACTGTGACTAGTACAACAGAGTTAAACAGCCAAAATTCAGCTTCTAGTTCAAAGGTACAGCCCTCCTCGTGCCTCTTATATTATGCCATCTTTGTTTATGTAATATTTTATCTAATTGTACTCTGGTTCAGGCTTCAAGGTATGCTGTAGACCAAACAAATCATGATGATAGTGATGCATCCTCAGAGGAATTCGAAGATGCATCAGCATCACTGGAAGGGGATATTGATCATGAAATATTTATAGATGACATGCCCTCTAACAAGTTGCGATCTTTAGGTATATTTTTGTAGATGGTACGTAACCTTCTCTTCCTTTGCTTGTATTCTTGCTAAACTGTCCACTCTTCAAATGTTTAAATAGTTCCTGCTGATGCAAGTGATGAAATGGCCGGAGCAATCAACTTTGGCGAGGAATTTAATAATAGGTATGGCAGTGGTTATCCATCATTCTATCCAGGATCCCTAGAAGATGCGATTAAGGATTCATGTCTTAAACCTGCAAGGGATGTAAGTACTTTGGGAATCTCGAGCAGAGAGAGAGAGAACTTCTTTTTTTCTTTGCATGTGATCAAGGAATTCAGTCAGACATTCCGTAACCTTTTGACACACCATCAAAAGAGATGAATTAACTCATGTTTATTTTTACAGAGAAAACTTCTGGCAATGTACATTCACAATGATAAAAGTGTTTTGTCAAATGTGTTCTGTACTCAATTACTGGGTGCAGAATCTGTCCGTGGCTGCCTATCTGACAGTTTTGTTGTCTGGGGCTGGGACACAACTCATCCATCAAATAAAATAATGTAAGTTCTTGTTTTGTGGCATTCTTACTGATTTTCTATGTGTTTCATTCTATGTGTACAACATTCTCACTAATACTTGCAAATTTTCTTCAGGTTTCTAAATTCTGTGAATCGTAGTCTAGGCAATGTGGCAGGGCAAACCATAGGCTGTATTCCAGAAGACAAGTATCCTATCCTAGTGATTCTTATGCGCAACAGAAATAATACTGAAATTTTTAGAATTGTACATGGTAAGTGCTTTTTGTTAGTGTTAAAATTCTTAGGTGATTCAAATAAAAACCAGATGTACTGATAAAACTAAAACTTTGATGCAGGTAATATTGGTGTTAGTGAACTCTTGACTTGTTTACTTGAGGCAATAGAAGTATTCCAACACCAGCAATCTCTTGATCTTAAAGATGAAGAAGAGAGGGCTGCTAGAGAACTCATCAAAGTAGAACAAGATCGAGCTTACCAAGCGTCACTAGCAGTAGACAGGTATTTTTTTAAATGTTGCTTAAATCTTGTTCACTTTTCCTTGCACTATTATTCTTACTACTTATCACAGACAGTATTCATTCAGTTAGTTGCACCCAAATTTTTGTTTGTTTTCCAGGGCCAAAGAAGAATCAAAGAAACAACAAGAAATGTTGGAAGAACAAGAAAGAGAGCGTAGTCAACGTGAAAAAGAAGAAATGGAGAATTTGAGAGAGGTGAGATAGTTCCAGGTTCAGGCAACCTCTTTTGGGCTAAGGAGTAAATAAGAGTGTCTCAAACAGAATGTTTTTCCATGTAGGCCCAACGTCAACAACTGGAGAGTCAGCTACCTCCTGAGCCTCAGGAGGGTGCAAAGGACATTATTAAGATACGTTACAAACTTCCAGATGGTGGACTTATCGAAAGACGTTTTCTATCAAAAGAAAAGCTAAAAGTAAGGTTCCTTTTCTTTCCTGTTTTTTACGTACTTAAACTGAAACTTTTAAGAATATTATTAACTAATCATTTTCTTTTCTCAGTACCTTTTGGACTTCTTGACTGTAAAAGGTTACCCCATCGAAAACTACAAAGTTATTACTTATCCTAGACGTGATGTAAGTCCACTACCCTCTATGTTTTTCCTTTCAGTCTAAAAATTGTCAAACAATAATTGTTGCAATTCTTTTGCATTTGCAGGTTACCTCTCTTGATCAACAACTATCCCTGGCAGAACTCAAGCTTTGTCCACAAGAAACTATGATGGTTGAAGAACGATAGTGATTTTCCAAGATCTGTAAATAAATAGTTGACATGTTTTCACAAATTGCTCTTTTTCTTTCTTTCAAAGAAAAAAAGAAGAAAAAAAAAGAAATTGAAAAGTTAAATATGGAACATTCTCAGCTTAAGTCTTAAAATTTTGCCCCTTGCAAAATTGTTCTCATGCAAAGCATGGTCTATTGTGATGCGGTCCATATGGATCTATAGTTGTTAACCATTGTGTCTCTCTGAATGTAAAGAAAGCTGCACAATATGTTTTAAATAGTAGTTTTCTGAAGTGGATGGTAAAATTGGGAGACTCATTTGCTAATTGGAATAAGTGGCTTGAGTCTGTTCATTCCTCAAAATTTTTATGAACATTCAGGTAAATGCTTTGGGTCCACCCTCTTACATGTGCTGAATGACATGTGTGTTTGTTGACTTTACTTTCAGAGTGAACTTCTGATTTTGTTAATTCTCTTTTTATTATTTACTGGGCACAAAGTCATGTCATTTATCTGGTTGAAAGCACTTTTATTAATGTAAAAAAGTTACTCAAGAAAAGGTATTTTATGAAATCAATGGGTGTTACCTCTTGTTCATATTTTGTGCTTTTGTAGTAGACCTTCATATGAATGTAAAGTCAGCCCAAGGTTGTTCTTTTTTTTTCCCCTTTTTTTAAAAAAATTTAACAAATTTTACAATTTATGTACCTTGCAGTCTTTGCAAATCTGTTTAAGGCAAAAACTAAAAATTTATGTATGATGCCCCAAAAGTGGTAGAGATAGGTTTATAACTTTATATCAATTTGATTGAAGTCTTTAACTTATATGCTAAATAGATTGTGTAAGGAAAAAATATATTAAAAAAAAAAAAGAATAATTAAAAACTTGATTGAAAAGCATATTTCAATTTGGTATTGGAATTATATTTTGTTTGTGCTAAGCGCGTTTTTCCTAACTTGTCAAGTCTTAGGCACCGGTCTATCAGAGATGCGTATCCACTTATTCAAGAAGATAACGCTGAAAATGTCTCCTTTGACACATTTAACTAATCAAATGTTCTTGGAATTTCAGTTGGGTGGGGTGGATGAATGTTGCATTATAATCTTTAATTCAGCTTATCACAGCTGCATTACAAAGAAAATCTGAAGTCTTGTTCAGTTGTTTGCAGAATGAACTTTGGTGAAAGCTGTTTGGATGTGTGCAAAATGCGAGGAAGTAAGTGAAAAGAGTATTACAGAACTATCTGAAGTTTATTGGGAAATGATGACATGACAAACGCACAACGTTGGCAGTTGAAGTGACATCTTAAAACTAAATACAAACTAAGTAGAAAATGAAAATGGTAAAAAATTAAACAGTCTTCCAAAAATTCAAGTAGCTGAGATCTTACAGGTCCTCTCCAATAAATAATTAAATAAGCTTAAGTAAGTCACATTAGAAAACAAATGCTTCAGGCACCGACAACCTTTGATTTTTTACTAACGTTGGACTGCGGCTTGTCCTTGCCGGCGGCAACTGCCTCCTCCTTCTTCTTGTCCTTGTCCCCGACAGACTCGTCGGCTGCATCCTGGATGGCCGGCTGGTCGGTTTGGGTGATGGTGACGTGCCTCACGTTCTCCTTGGGGGCGGGCAGAGCCTCCTTTCTAGGCGCAGACACCTGCAGGACGCCGTCCGGCGTGAGCTTGGAGGTGATGGTCTCGGGGTCCACGTAGTCGGGGAGCTTGTAGCGGCGCGTGAACTGGCGCTGGACGTAGCCGTGCTCGTCGGCGCGCTCCTCGTGCTTGCCCTCCACGACGACGCAGCGCTCGTCCTTGAGGACCTGCACGGAGAGCTCCTCGGGCCGGAACTGCTGCACGTCCACGTTGATGAGCAGGCCGTCGTCCTTCTTGGTCACCTCCTTGGCCTCCTTGGCGTGTCGCTGCAGGGCGCGGCGGTACGGGGCGGACAGGTGTCGCCGCAGCAGGTGGCGGGGGCGGATGACGAGCTGGTGGTGCTCGGGCTCGTCGTCCACGTCCAGGAGGCGGAGCAGGGGGCGGGCCGGGCGCAGGGCGTCGCGGTAGGCGACCAGGTCGTCGAGCAGGCCCAGGCCGAGGTCACCGCGCTCCCAGCGCGGTGCTGCCACGGGAACGGGGCGTCGGTCGTCCAGGGCCGCCGCCAGGTCGTGGAGCTCGCTCAGCACGTAAGGCAACAGAGACATCTAGACACACACAGAGAGCACGACATGGTCAAACCTGTGAACGGGCTCAAAGTACACGGTCGCGGTGGAGCTGACCTAAGAGCAGTCAGCTGAGCGAGATTAGTTATTGAGTCGAATCCTTACCTTTTTGACAGCAGATGAAACGCAATGACTCAGAGACGACAAAGTGAGCGACGAAATTCGGCTCGTGAAACGATAAACCACTTGGTAAACAGAACAAACCACTGAACTCGATGGGCTCGCTGAGAACGCTCTCTACTTGCGCTCGCAATAGCAGAGAATGCCGGAGATCAACTGACAGCTGAGAACCGGCTCGGGTGGTTTTATGAGCCGGCCCCGGGCCGCACGCAGTGGAGTGGGGGAAGGCCGAGCGAGGAGCGAACCATCTCGGCAGTTCGGGAAGCTTCGGGAGACGACCCAACGGCCCGAGAGGCTTCGGGTCGCATCGGGAACAGACGCGAGCCAGCCAGCCCAGAGGCGCGAACAGTCGAGAGTCGACAGAGCGCGACCCAGTGCGAGCAGGACGAAGGATCCAGAAGGGGTGGAGTTGGGGAAGGGAGGGGCAAACAGCTGATTCGCCTGACGCGCACGGCGCGCACGGCGCGCACGGCCCGTACTGTGTTTGGGGTCGCGCTCCTCGGCTGATGAAAATGTTTCGGTTGTGTGGCTAAAATTGTACGTCATGACATCCGGCGGCGTGATGCACAAAAATAAATTTAGAAAACTGTGCGATGTGCTGCCTGCTACCTTCCATTTTTAACTATTAGATCATGGCTAGTTGACCTGACCATGAATTCAAACAACTCCCTCTATTCACTAAAATTTAAAACAATGTTGCAGATGCTATCAGGTTTTAATAAGTGTTCGCTGCAATATCGGAAATTTTTCCTAAACCAACCCTGCCTACTAGGCACCTTGCCACACAGCAGTGTCCGAATGCTGTCCAGTATGCAGGGTTTGTTTAGGAAAAATTTCCGATGGTACGCTAGAAAGAGGGATTTCATGGGTGGCCTGGGGCCTGGGCCTTGGGGAAAGTACATTCCGGACACCGGGGCAACTTGAGCCCTTGACTGCCTTGCCTAAAAGGGTGCTCTTCCCAGCGGCGCAGGGAATGTTCCATGAGCGGGTGCGGTCAGACGCCCCCCTTCGCCCTGCTGGTAAGCATTGCAATTTTTGCGTCGCGACAACTATTAATTTCGACAATTAATTCAAATTCAATCGATTCACGGAAATCGCTGTTGTTCAAAGGCGTAGCAGCGTGCGTCGTGGCCGGGGCTTGCGGGGCTGCTGGGGTCAGAGACAGGCCGAGGTGGGAGTCACTTCGAAAAATCAATGTACGGAACCTATGAAATAATTTTAAAAATTAAAAAAAAATCAAATTAAAATTAAGAAAAAAGTTACAGAAAATCAAAACAATTGAGATTAAATGAACAAAAAAAATGAATAGCAGATGAAAAAGATACAGAAATAATCAGGAAAAATAATTGTCAAATAGTGACAAAACATTTCATTTAAATCATACACATTTCAAAAAAAATCTAAAGTCAACAATTCCATATTGTACACATTTTGAATTTGAATTAGTGTTCCGACCCGCCCCCCCCCCCCCCCCCTAATCCCCCTCAAGGCAGGCAGGCAACTGTGCGCTGCACACGATGTTAAATATCGATGTGATCGTCTCAAGTAACTGAGCGAGGCTGAGCGTGAACTAATAACGCTTTTAAAACTCCTCAAAACGGGGTGCGAGGTGTGCGGCTTGCAGCACATGTATGCTGCGCCATGGCTGCGCTCAGAGTGGCGGACACGTCCCACGCCACGAACGGCCTACCCTCGATTACTGGAGGCACATATACATTATGACTGCATGTCACCCGAGATGTCACCCGAGGTACCTCACCTTCTCCAATCAGTGTACACCCTGAGTTCCAATCATTTTCCAATCACTATCCAGTCACATAATTTATTGACAAAAATCGATTTTAATCACCTTACAATTTCAAATATCGAATTGCAACGCCCAAAATTTTTAAACCACCCCTTGCCCACCAGACAAAAGCGGCAATCGGGTTGACGCCTCCCGGAGGGTTCAGCCACTTTACGATTGCGGCCAGGATATAATTCCTGTGTGATCACATAGTGGCCATAGCAAAAAGTTGACAGAAAAAAAATAGCGAATGACGACGAGGTACTTTAGTTTCTAATTCCTGGCATTGCCGCAACAAGCGCGGATCCGCAAAGGGTCAATTGCCCTCTCGGGCTCAGCCGCCCTGTCAAAAATTGGGGAAAAAAAGGAGAAAAGGGAAAAGGAGAGAGGGAAAAGGGGGAAGGGGAAAGGAAAATTATGTCATGTATACGCATTTCCTAATACGCATCGGTCGAATTTATAAACAAAAACAATTTTTAGATCGAATTCCCCTGAGAGCAGGCAACCCGCTACATTTGCCCCCTCCTCCGGGCCGTGATGGATCGTCCACTGTGCCGAAAGTAACCGATAATGGACTCACGGATGCTTTTTTTTGGAGAGGGGGGGAGCGCGTCCAAACAAATGTCCACACATTATCAAACTGAGCCTGCTGAGTCGTTCGACAAAGATCGGACTTTCAGTTTACTTCATTTAGTCTAGAGGGACTTCGGTCGGTGAACAACCTTCGGTCGTTTGTGGTCTGGTTCTCTCAAATCAAGTCCTTAGGGGCCGACGACCCCCACCGCCCCGCTGCGCATCGTGCGCATACGCATCATAGCGGCGTATTTTTCGTCAGCAGGGATAACGGCCAGTCTCCTCTGGAAGCACGCAGAAAGTTCCAGCAGCATCCCCTAGGAGGCCCTCGAACTTCTAGGCGGTGCGAGGCGGGAGGGTGGGAGCGACGGAGCGAGCGGGGAGGGTCGCACCCCCACCCGGCTGCCGGCGGCCAATCGCGGCGCGGCTCTAGAAGCTTCGGGAGCGCCCAGAAAGCGCGCGCCGGTTCGAAGGCAGCGCGCCGCTGCGCCGCTCCCCCCACCACTCGCGCGCCGGGCGGCCGCCAGACTATAAAACCGTTTCGGCCGGCCAGCTGAGGCAGTTTCTGAAAAGCGATCTCAGCGTTTACTCGCAAGTGACCGAAGCTATCCGAGCGATTTTCTCTCGCTGTGTGCAAGAGTTTGCATCAGTGCTAAGCCAAGTGCAGTTTTGTGAAGTGTTTCATCCGAGTGCGAATCAGTGTCTGAACACAGCATCAAGATGCCAGCCGTAGGAATCGACTTGGGCACCACCTACTCCTGCGTGGGAGTGTGGCAGCAGGGCAAGGTGGAGATCATCGCCAACGACCAGGGCAACCGCACCACCCCCAGCTATGTGGCCTTCACCGACACCGAGAGGCTCATCGGCGACGCGGCCAAGAACCAGGTGGCCATGAACCCCAAGGACACGGTGTTTGACGCCAAGCGACTCATCGGGCGGCGCTACGACGACCCCAAGATCCAGGCGGACATCAAGCACTGGCCCTTCACCGTCATCAGCGACGGCGGCAAGCCCAAGATCCAGGTGACCTTCAAGGGCGAGCGCAAAGTGTTTTCTCCGGAAGAAATCAGCTCCATGGTTCTGACCAAGATGAAGGAGACGGCCGAGGCGTACCTGGGCTCGACGGTCCGCGACGCGGTGGTCACCGTGCCCGCCTACTTCAACGACAGCCAGCGCCAGGCCACGAAGGACGCCGGTGTGATCGCGGGCCTCAACGTCATGAGGATCATCAACGAACCCACGGCCGCGGCGCTGGCCTACGGCCTGGACAAGAACCTGAAGGGCGAGCGGAACGTGCTGATCTTCGACCTGGGCGGCGGCACCTTCGACGTGTCGGTGCTGTCCATCGACGAGGGCTCCCTGTTCGAGGTCAAGTCGACGGCCGGAGACACGCACCTGGGCGGCGAGGACTTCGACAGCCGCCTCGTCAGCCACCTGTCGGAGGAGTTCAAGCGCAAGTACAAGAAGGACCTGACCGGTAACCCCCGAGCCCTGCGACGCCTGCGCACCGCGGCGGAGCGCGCCAAGCGCACGCTGTCGTCCAGCACCGAGGCCAACATCGAGATCGACGCGCTCTACGAGGGCATCGACTTCTACACCAAGGTGTCCAGGGCCCGCTTCGAGGAGCTGTGCGCCGACCTGTTCCGCGCCACGCTCACCCCCGTGGAGCGCGCTCTGCAGGACGCCAAGATGAGCAAGGGGGACATCCACGACGTGGTCCTGGTGGGCGGCTCGACGCGCATCCCCAAGGTCCAGAGCCTGCTGCAAAACTTCTTCTGCGGCAAGTCCTTGAACCTGTCCATCAACCCGGACGAGGCCGTGGCTTACGGCGCGGCCGTGCAGGCGGCCATCCTGTCGGGCGACCAGAGCGAGGCCATCCAGGACGTGCTGCTGGTGGACGTGGCGCCGCTGTCGCTGGGCATCGAGACGGCGGGCGGCGTCATGACCAAGATCATCGAGCGCAACAGCCGCATCCCCTGCAAGCAGACCCAGACCTTCTCGACGTACGCGGACAACCAGCCGGCCGTCACCATTCAGGTGTTCGAGGGCGAGCGCGC
The DNA here is from genome assembly GCA_029379305.1 of Frankliniella fusca. Classification (NCBI taxonomy): domain Eukaryota; kingdom Metazoa; phylum Arthropoda; class Insecta; order Thysanoptera; family Thripidae; genus Frankliniella; species Frankliniella fusca. The sequence goes on along the minus strand of JAHWGI010001278.1, from coordinate 913,289 downwards.
CATGACCAAGGACAACAACCGCCTGGGCACCTTCGACCTGACCGGCATCCCGCCCGCGCCGCGCGGCGTCCCCAAGATCGAGGTCACCTTCGACCTGGACGCCAACGGTATCCTCAACGTCACCGCCAAGGACACGAGCTCGGGCCGCTCCCAGAACATCACCATCAAGAACGACAAGGGCCGCCTGTCGGCGGACGAGATCCAGCGCATGGTGGACGAGGCGGAGAGGTACAAGGCCGAGGACGATCAGCAGCGTGAGCGCGTCGCGGCCCGCAACCAGCTGGAGGGCTACGTGTTCAGCATCAAGCAGGCCCTGGACGAGGCCGGCGACAAGCTCCCGGAGCAGGACAAGACCAGGGCGCGCGAGGAGTGCGAGGCCACCCTGCGATGGCTCGACAACAACACCCTGGCCGACAAGGAGGAGTACGAGCACCGCCTCAAGGAGCTGCAGCAGAAGGTGCAGGAGACCATGGTGCGTCTGCACCAGGGCGGCGCCGGCGCCTCTCATCCCCAGGGACCCCAGGGCTGCGGCCAGCAGGCCGGCAGGCACACCGGCCCCACCGTGGAGGAGGTCGACTAGAGCAGTGCAGTGCCATCGGGACGAGTTACCCTTTCCATGTGTGACACAGACTTTTGTGAAAATGTGACTCTAGTGTGAATGTGACTCTAGTGTGAATGTGATTCTTGTGTGAATGTGACTTGTGTGATGCTTGAGTGTGTGTAGGATTTTCCTTCATTCCAAAGACTTTTAAATGATTGTACATTTTTCCAGATAGATTTTGTACATTACATAGACTGATAATTTATTGTTTTGTGTATTCTGAGTTAGGAGTCTTGTAAAGTCTGCATTGCAATGTAGAAAAGCTCATTAGGATCGTAGGGCTCTATGTAATTTATGACAATTTTTTTTTTTACTTCTATTGAAATTAATAAATTTAAAATAGTTAAACTTAATTTTGTTGCGTTTTTCTTTCTCCTCATCCCAAATACATATGCTGCACAACTGCTGACATAAAGGGTAATTGAACAGCTGCACTTTTTTGACTCACATTTAACACCCTGCACAAAACTTTATAGTTTCAAAACCAAAAAATCATTTTTTTCCCCCAAAAAATGTTTTTTAACTTTACTTCAGGGAATCATGTTAATACCTTTAAAATTAAGACAGTCTATTTTTACACATTTTTGGCGCGTCACCTTGCGCCCTTTGGTCCTTTGCTGTTGGTGTCATTTGGTGTAATGGATATGCATTTTCAGAAAGGAAAACTCATTGTTTTTTTCAAGATAGGAAGACGTTTCGAATTTCAGATTTCCAGTAAGGGTTATCTTTCACATCACAACCTTAACTTGTAATGCCTACGCCTTCACAGGGGGAAATTGAAGAATTTTTCTTATCACATACAAACATGAAATATCCATAAAATTCTTAAAGTCAACTTAATTTTTTTAAAAATTAAGAACGACTGCACTGTTGTGCAATCAATCTTATGATTTTTCATATTCTGACAGAACATAGGGTTTTATTTTCCAGAAGCAGTTATGTATATGAAATGAAACTTTAAATCAGGCACTCACAAACAAACCTAAAATTTTCCTACCTTTTTTGAACTTGATTGATTAGTCTCATTTACATTGCTGAAATCTTTCTCCCTATATCAAATACTCATGCAGGCACATGCATGTTCATGTATATGTCTGCTAGTGAGATCATTTACTCTGTGGTTTCTGCACGACTGGGAGAAAAAAGTAGCAAAATTTATCGTCATACAACTGGTTTAATTAAAAACTGGCCCCAGAGCTACACTGCTGAAAACGGTTTCCTGAAGTAGCCCCTATTCAGAGCTGTTTGAGTGGAATATTCTGTTCATAAGTCATTTACCGTCTGGTATCTGCAACTCAAGAACAAAAAAATCAGTCACAGTTTTATGATATGACATAGGTATTTTTTTAGACCCTTGTAGTGATTTTCAAAAATGTTGAAAACTGTCAAACTAAATTTGTATGGATATTTCTTCACAAGATTCTGATTTTCCTTTTTGAGATGTCATGAAATAGGTCTCAGCAACATTACATGTGCTTTTAACGTCATCACTACTGGGTTCCTGGATATCAACCCCTCAAATGACCAAAAGACGCCTTTGTTTCCCCACCCACCCTTTTTTTCTGTGTGGAATATAATTCAGTAGTAAGAAGTGTTTCGGGACATAGCCCCACACAAATCTGTTCTGAATGGATAAAAATTAATGTTTGTTTTACTAAAACAAAAATTGCTAGAATTAAACTAATTTTAACCAGGTAGTTTGCGGTCACAAAAAATTATTTAAGTGGGTTTGAAGGTGCTCAAATTAATTTTTGTCAAATATTTGGATTTTTGGGAGTGGGGGTGTCTTCCTTTAGATGAAGAAGGGAGTGAATTTTTGGCACCCTCATGTTATTGACCGAAGACAGACCCAGGTCACCATGCTAGTACCAAGCACTAATGCAGAGATACAGCTTGATTGTTTTGCTTAAGATTCTCAACATATGATTTTTGCAGCATATTTCAACTAACGAATCACAGGTAAGTATGCTTTGAATCTGAATCAAAAGGGCTCTGACTGAAAGGTTTCTCTACTGAATGTAAAAAAACAGATTTTTTAAAATAAAACCTCACCTCCGGTATTTCGAAATTTTTTAAAAAATAAATTCAATTATATTCATTTACATGTTTTCAAAAAGAGCTTAGGGCTCCATGAATTGTTACTTTCCCCGACAGGTAGAGGTGTTTCCAGCAGTTTCCACGTTCTTTGCGAAAGCAGTGTGTGGATCTGGGGCAGAGAGAGGCCGAGCCGAGCCGGTGCTTTCTTTCGGGGACGCTCCGCTCCGCTCCGCCATTCATTTACGATATTGAGACGGTCGAAGATGCTCGCGCCCCCCGCACACCAGTGGTGCATATGTGTCACCATCCACTCCGCGAGCCGTTAGAAAGGTCCAGTAGCATCCCCGCGCTTCCCCGGGTCCCAGGAAGCAACGGAAGCACCAGGCAGGCCCTCGAACTTCTGGGCGCTACGAGTCAGTAGTGGGGAGGGTAAAGGAGGGGGTAGGAGAGGGGGAGGGGGCAAGAGTGCGCGGGGCGGGCGGGGTGAAAGCGGGGCGAGAGCGGGGAGGCGGGGAGGGTCGCGCCCCCACCCGGCTCCCGGCAGCCAATCGCGGCGCGGCTCTAGAAGCTTCGGGAGCGCCCAGAAAGCGCGCGCCGGTTCGAAGGCAGCGCGCCGCTGCGCCCCTCCCCCCACCACTCGCGCGCCGGGCGGCCGCCAGACTATAAAACCGTTTCGGCCGGCCAGCTGAGGCAGTTTCTGAAAAGCGATCTCAGCGTTTACTCGCAAGTGACCGAAGCTATCCGAGCGATTTTCTCTCGCTGTGTGCAAGAGTTTGCATCAGTGCTAAGCCAAGTGCAGTTTTGTGAAGTGTTTCATCCGAGTGCGAATCAGTGTCTGAATACAGCATCAAGATGCCAGCCGTTGGAATCGACTTGGGCACCACCTACTCCTGCGTGGGCGTGTGGCAGCAGGGCAAGGTGGAGATCATCGCCAACGACCAGGGCAATCGCACCACCCCCAGCTATGTGGCCTTCACCGACACCGAGAGGCTCATCGGCGACGCGGCCAAGAACCAGGTGGCCATGAACCCCAAGGACACGGTGTTTGACGCCAAGCGACTCATCGGGCGGCGCTACGACGACCCCAAGATCCAGGCGGACATCAAGCACTGGCCCTTCACCGTCATCAGCGACGGCGGCAAGCCCAAGATCCAGGTGACCTTCAAGGGCGAGCGCAAAGTGTTTTCTCCGGAAGAAATCAGCTCCATGGTTCTGACCAAGATGAAGGAGACGGCCGAGGCGTACCTGGGCTCGACGGTCCGCGACGCGGTGGTCACCGTGCCCGCCTACTTCAACGACAGCCAGCGCCAGGCCACGAAGGACGCCGGTGTGATCGCGGGCCTCAACGTCATGAGGATCATCAACGAACCCACGGCCGCGGCGCTGGCCTACGGCCTGGACAAGAACCTGAAGGGCGAGCGGAACGTGCTGATCTTCGACCTGGGCGGCGGCACCTTCGACGTGTCGGTGCTGTCCATCGACGAGGGCTCTCTGTTCGAGGTCAAGTCGACGGCCGGAGACACGCACCTGGGTGGCGAGGACTTCGACAGCCGCCTCGTCAGCCACCTGTCGGAAGAGTTCAAGCGCAAGTACAAGAAGGACCTGACCGGTAACCCCCGAGCCCTGCGACGCCTGCGCACCGCGGCGGAGCGCGCCAAGCGCACGCTGTCGTCCAGCACCGAGGCCAACATCGAGATCGACGCGCTCTACGAGGGCATCGACTTCTACACCAAGGTGTCCAGGGCCCGCTTCGAGGAGCTGTGCGCCGACCTGTTCCGCGCCACGCTCACCCCCGTGGAGCGCGCTCTGCAGGACGCCAAGATGAGCAAGGGGGACATCCACGACGTGGTCCTGGTGGGCGGCTCGACGCGCATCCCCAAGGTCCAGAGCCTGCTGCAAAACTTCTTCTGCGGCAAGTCCCTGAACCTGTCCATCAACCCGGACGAGGCCGTGGCTTACGGCGCGGCCGTGCAGGCGGCCATCCTGTCGGGCGACCAGAGCGAGGCCATCCAGGACGTGCTGCTGGTGGACGTGGCGCCGCTGTCGCTGGGCATCGAGACGGCGGGCGGCGTCATGACCAAGATCATCGAGCGCAACAGCCGCATCCCCTGCAAGCAGACCCAGACCTTCTCGACGTACGCGGACAACCAGCCGGCCGTCACCATTCAGGTGTTCGAGGGCGAGCGCGCCATGACCAAGGACAACAACCGCCTGGGCACCTTCGACCTGACCGGCATCCCGCCCGCGCCGCGCGGCGTCCCCAAGATCGAGGTCACCTTCGACCTGGACGCCAACGGTATCCTCAACGTCACCGCCAAGGACACGAGCTCGGGCCGCTCCCAGAACATCACCATCAAGAACGACAAGGGCCGCCTGTCGGCGGACGAGATCCAGCGCATGGTGGACGAGGCGGAGAGGTACAAGGCCGAGGACGATCAGCAGCGTGAGCGCGTCGCGGCCCGCAACCAGCTGGAGGGCTACGTGTTCAGCATCAAGCAGGCCCTGGACGAGGCCGGCGACAAGCTCCCGGAGCAGGACAAGACCAGGGCGCGCGAGGAGTGCGAGGCCACCCTGCGATGGCTCGACAACAACACCCTGGCCGACAAGGAGGAGTACGAGCACCGCCTCAAGGAGCTGCAGCAGAAGGTGCAGGAGACCATGGTGCGTCTGCACCAGGGCGGCGCCGGCGCCTCTCATCCCCAGGGACCCCAGGGCTGCGGCCAGCAGGCCGGCAGGCACACCGGCCCCACCGTGGAGGAGGTCGACTAGAGCAGTGCAGTGCCATCGGGACGAGTTACCCTTTCCATGTGTGATACAGATTTTTGTGGAAATGTGACTCGAGTGTTAAACCTGAATGAAAGTATTTCCGTGATTCCAAAGATCTTTAAATGTCATTCTCATTTTTTACAGACTGATTAATTATTACTTCCTTTAGTTTAGTTAGAAGCATTGTAAATACTGCATTGCAATGTAGAATTGCTCTAGAGGATATAAGGGCTTAAAATTACTTGTGTCACAAATTGCATCTAGCAGGTAATAAAGACAAAATAGTTATTCTTACTCTTGTGTTATGCTTTCTCCTTATCCCAAAAACTAATGCATGTTTATGCTGAAACCATGGTAATATCAGACACTTTCACTAACTACTAGTGTGACACACATCTATCTTTTTTTCAAGCCATGTGAGTTCTGGTATAAAGATTTTGAAATCTGGACACATTAAGCTTGAGGGGAATAAGTTAATATTCTGAAACACAGAACAAAAAGAATGCTTTAAGTACATCGCTCTTTTAATTATTTGTACTAAGATAATTATTGTTTTCAACTAGATTGAACTATTCCTACTTTTTACAAATTACATCAACACACACACATGCACACATACGCATATTCTCAAACACACAAATTCAGGTCATCCTTTCCAAAGCCAAAATAAAATTACACACCTCTCAAACTACTAACACAAATTACTTTAAGAAAAAAGCAGCAGCCTCTTTACTTCTTTTCTTTTATCAGTACAAGAAAATAAAGTATACCCTATCATACAGTCTAACTAGGACTTGGGACGCTCTTAAAGTGACGATCTGATCATCAGATAAGTTACACATCAAGGTACACATTACATATGAGAAAAAACAGCCATCAGGAAAAACTTGAAAAGTTGCAGAAACTGCAGAACTAACTTTCGACTCTGAACAATGTACATGGTGATGAATGAGCAGAAGATTTAAATCGCTAAATACTTTCTATGTGAAAACCCGCAGAAGTGCACAAACTGGCTCTTTTACACCTGATCACTGAACTCAATCAAGAAAGTTTACGAAAAAGTTTCATGAAAACTAAGAACTGGGATGATGAATCCCTTGTTTTCTTCTTTTAAAAGGAAAAGTACAAAAAGAAAATCATCTTGCTAATTGATAAAGTTAAATAAAAAAGTAGAATACAAAATCATTAGTATCACAATGAGCTATAAAGAATTATGGATGTAGAGATACAGAAAATATATAAACAGGTTCTCTGAGTACTTTGAATACAATGCTAAACCTAGGGCAGTTACAAATTTGACAACAAAAAAAATTGCTTCAAACATCATTCACGGTCCAAAAGCTTTCTGTTTATCTTTAGTATGCCCAAAAATCAGGAAGAAATTACTTGTAGTAAAGTTTGGGTAAAATTTGTAATGTTTGAGTTGAAAGTCTTTAAATCTTTAGTAACATTTCAGTCCTATTACTCAGATAACATCATAACAGTTTGAGGACTAGACAAAAAAGTAATTTGAAGTATTAGTATTCAGGAGAAACGTTCCGGTGGCGTGGTGAGCTGTACAGTATCCGAGGATCACCGTAGACTGGAGTGTCATTTAAATTACTTGAGCGTAGGAAAGAAACATCATTCGGTGAAAAATTTGATTTGGGAGACACAAATGTTTGGAAAGCAGGGCTGGGACTGTAGCCTGGGCCTAAAAATAACAGATGATCAATAAACATTTTAACATGACACTTCATATGTTCATGATTGAAACTGCAATCGAAATTTGATCTTACTTAATTGGTACATTGGCTGTTGAGTTGGGCCTAAGAAGGGCTTGATGAAAGCCACATAAATATACAGAGTTCCAAGGGATATGACAAGGATTGAAGCTACCATAATAAGTAAATGTCGGTTAGAATAGGCAATATCAACAAGAGAGCTGACAGGGGCAACCATACAAGGAGCACCCCACTGATCAGGATCCATCCGAAGTTTAATGGCCACCTGTTGATAAGAAACAACAAACGGTTCATATAAAGTAAAAGCAAAACACTGATAATGCCATAATTTCTCAAGGCTGTTTTACCTTAACATTCTGGTTGGTTAATGAGCAAAGAACATTAATGTATTTCAATTCATTTATAGCAGCACTGCTCCAAAATTTACTCGTGAGACTTATTTGATAAACGACACTTTGTTCACCAATGTATTGGGGATTGGATATATAGACCATTCCATCATCTGAAGGCACAACCTACACATACGTACACAAACACACAAAAAAACAAAACATGAATAATTTTGTTTAAAGAAAAAGAGATACTGTATAATGGAGAGGGAATACAACTTTGAGAGAAATAGTATGTACCTGAATATGGGCCAGAACTTCAGGTACCGCTTTGATTTCCAGCTTCCCAGGAGTCCCACCTGGGAGGGTAACTTCTGTACTGTCCATATGGAAGGCTGGCAAAAACGGCAATACTAAAGGCGCCGACGCAGCCTCTCCTGCCCAAGCCGCAGCGCGCGCCCGCAAAGTCACATTAGTCCTGAGTTGACTGACTTCAGACGACAACTTACCAATGGGCTTCAGTTCACACGCGTAACGTCCTGCACACGAATTAAATTTTAAAGACTCATAGCGAAAGCCTTTTAAAAGAACAAAGAATTGAATGACTACCTGAAGCAACATCAAATACAGGTTGGATTTTGAAAACATCTGATATTTGCATAGGAATGCCTGGACTGTTGAATCTAGCTTCACAAGAGAATGGAAAAGCCGATAATGGCCCTAGTCCAGATTTTAAGCAGCTTGCCTCTTCTTGTTTCATTATGAGGTTGCTGGATTTACTTTCTTCACTTTCACCATTTAATATTAATCCAACCCGGTATACTTCTTCAGGGTCAGTATTTTTGCTGAATAGGGGATTCCCTAAGCTATTCACAAAAGCCATCTAAAATTTTCAAAGAAAAAAAAATTAATGCAAATAAGAAAAATAACAAAGAAAAAGGAGAGAAAAAAAATAGAAATGAGAAAAATAGCACAGAAGAAGGACGGAATCTTTAAATTACCGATGTGATTGGAACAACTTCAATTTCAGTGCTAGAGACCACATGATCATTGAGATGGTACTTGACAAACACAGGTCCTCCAGGTATACGAGCTCGGCCAAGACCAGAGTCATGGTCAAGTGTTATGATTTGTGAATTGTCTGAGGACCAATGACCCATTTCACCAGACGGCAAAGCCAAAGGCATTGAAAAACAAATGAGATCACCAACAGCAACCCTTGACTGCAAATAAATTTTGTCAGTAAAAGAATTATGTCTTTAAAAATAGAAAGTGTTCGAACAGCATTTACCTTGGAGGGAAATATGAAATCTTCTATTGGAAGCTTGATATAATCTGTTGCTTGAGATGGAGTCAAGTTGTCAGAAATTTTCAAAACAGTATCTCCTGAATGAACCAGGCTAGAGAAGAAAGTTGAATTTGTCGCAATTAGATCTGAATCAGACGGGCGCCGCATTTGAATGATATCAGCTCTGCTTGCTCGGACACTTATGTCAGTTCGAGTTGCGGCAAACACTGATCCTGTGTTGTCATGGTAAGTGATTTCCAGCTGTAATTCAAGCCCTTTCGGCAAAGCTTTAGCAGATGTTCCAGGGGAAATATGAAGAGCAGACGTCACAGTTCCCATTATATAGTGGACTGGTTTCACCTATAAGGCAGAGTCATTAAAAAGAAATATTTGAGTAAAAATTGAACCATTAGAGGAAAGGAGGAAGAAAGGGAGTCTATAGAGTAATAAATACCTCCACACTGAGTCCAAGAGTTTGCCTGATGTTTGACTCATCAATTGATGAGACTACTACTGCTGCTCTTCCAATAGATGAGTGAGTTGTTAATAGCCCATTGTTAGTCAGAGTTAGAAGCGAGTTTTGTTGATTCAAGACTGTGCTCGGATCACGAATATTACTGTCTGCGTTGCCAACTGATGGATGTCCCTGCAAACTTCAATGGAAGGAAAAACTTATTAAAAACTGAGAGGATTCACCCTTATTGTAATCAGTTTCCAGAACTCAAACTGGAACAATAGGATTACAAACATTATACAGGAACTTACCTATAATATACTCTCGAAAGTCCATCACGGTTGGAATGAAGTTGAACCTGTGTTTGAGGAGCAACAAGAAGCCCTGAGAAATCTTTCCCAGCGATTGATTGGGGCTGTGTGAGGCGAAGTGCTTCGTAAACTTCAAGCTGAAGTGATTCTTCATACAGTTCACCCTACAGCAAATTTTTCCATTAACAATCATTCCAAAATACTGTAATATTTAACACTGCTCCAATGAGGTTACCTTTGCAGTGCCAGTCATTGAAGGAGGAGCAAACACTGATAGAGATAGGGTTGTTCGGCCAGGTGACAATGCTTTCACACGAATAGAGATTCTATGCTCATCTGCGACTTCCATACCAGTTTCAACCAGCACATCTGTTATTTCTGCAACCTAAGACATCCAACATGAATTTGTTGATTTGACACGAAAACTGATGCATACAGTGCTTTTCTTTACAAATTATGTAAATTAATGAGTTCTTTATCCTACCTCTCTGGAAGATAAATCCCACGTAAAGGCAAGAGCAGGCCTTGTTGTTCCAAGTACAAGAGGACTGATGGAGTCTGGAAGACCACTGGCCCAAACAGGCATTACAGCATCAACTTTCAGGCGAGTCAAGGGGGAGTCTATACGGATACCCGTAATTGGTACAACAAATACATCAATGCTATCCTGAAACATGAAAATTGTGGTAAGAACTCAAACTTCTAGAGCACCAATTTTATTTTCACAAGCTAAAATGTCTATGCTGAAATAAAAGTGACTTACTTCAGAAAAAATTATCTTGTTTCCAGTAACTTTGCTAACACCAACAGCTTTGCCTGTCAACTGAGTATAGCCAACTTTTTCGCCTTCAACAATACCAAGGTCAGACACTTGTACATAGCCTGATCGAGAGACCGAAAATTCAAGTTGTAATCCCTGGCTGGGACCTCCAGAAACACCCACAGACATTTGGCTGCCCACCAACAGTGTCATATTCCGAGGATACAAACGGAGAGGATCAAACACCTGTAAAATTTATTTAATAAAAAGTGTGATTTTTAAAAAACATAATTTCAAGAAGTGCAATAAAAAATTTAAAAAAATAAAAATAATTACCTGAATTGTTACAGTAGGGCTGTGAACTTCATACGTTCCATATCCTGTGGTGAAGTGCAAGGTTGCATCTCCCAAGGCAAGACCTTGAACCACAAATCGAAATTCTCCAGGAGATGCAGGTCCCGTGATTCCAAGAAGCTTATCCATTTCTGGGTTAGACTCATACTCCTTGACACTAATTATAGTAGAAGAACTTTTTTCCAGCTGCGGGCGCAGTTCCAATAAACTCAAATCTGACAACTGCAACAAACAATTAGTTCACTAAGTCTACATTAGAAAGGAGATGATACTTAAAAATCGCCACCACAATTACTGTCAAATAATATAGGACAAATATGGAGCAAGAGCTGCTTATAGCGTTCTGGCACTTCCACTGAAATCACAAGGATATAAACCGAAAACACTGAGAATGGACATTTTAATGTGTATCAAGTCTTGTAGGTGAACAGAAAATGCCACACTATAAGCAGCTTTTACTATATTACACATACTTCAAGTGGGTTGCCCATCGTGTCAATAATGTGTACTGAGCACAATGTTTGCTTTCCTCTCTGTAAGTAGTCAGCAACATCCACCACTAAACTGTGTACACCAACTATAGTGATGGACACAATTGCTGGACGGGATGGTAAACACAAGTCCACTAAACCAAAGCGTGCAATGCCAGTTGAAATTGGTTTGATTTCCAATGTCTGAGAATGTTCTAAGTACCGGACATTTGCCACATCTTGGCTCTCCAGTTGTGGCTCAAAGAATCCTGAACCCTGACTCACCTACACAATGCAAAGAAAAACACAAATTAAAATTCTGTATATTATACAACTTGGCACCAACAAGCCTGTTTCCCAATACATACTTTTAGAGTTAATTTACTGCTAGGATGATTGAACAGTGTGGTTTGGTTTGGGGTCACAAAAGTATCACTGACAAAAAGTAAACTTAGTGTTGCTCTAATATCTGGTGTTACAGGCCCTTTTTCACTTTTGATAGCAAATGGGGGCCACTCTGGAGTGATCTGTTTTGGCCGAAGAACAGCAGACCTGTAGCCAGTCAATCGAACTGTGATGTCTACTGCACCAGTTTCACCATAAGGCTGGACAACCTTTAAAATATCAGACATAAGAGGAATAAACCTTAACTGAAATTGTATGTTGCAAAATATTTCCGTGTGATTTCTTTACCTGGTAGTTCCGTAAAGGAAGAGTTAAACCACTATCATGAGTGTGCTCCGAAAATGTGCCATCTTTGCTAGCAAATAGACTGAGGGAATTTGGGCTTGCAGACCATTCCATGTGTACTGATGTTACATTATCAAATATTCTGCCATGAACATCAGTGACTTGAAGTTCTAGTTCTAAGTCCTTTGAGCTCTGAACAGCAAATCGTTCTGCATTAACATTCATAGGACACAAGGAATGTCCATCAGTTTTCAGGAGAGGTTTGAGGAGAGCAAACCTTGGCTTAGAACAAAATACATTTACCTGGAAAAAATTTTATTATAGTTAGAAAAAAATATACTTGCAGCAAAAGAAATTTTCACTTTAAAATAGAAAGCTTACAGATGCAGAAGATTCAATGCGCTGACCAGATCGACTTTCACTAAAAACTGTGAGAGTAACCTTGGTTTCACCCAAAACGCGACACAGGACAGTATACACATATCTATCTCGGACTTCAACTGATAAATGTGGCAATTCACCAATCTAAAAATTACAATAGAATTATTGATTTTGTAGACACAACATTTAATTCACTACTATTGTATGATAGGTATTATTGATTAACCTCCAACATATCCTTTTTGGATTTAGAATTTTCGCCTTGCACCATGACTTTTCCATGCTCTGAACCCCTTCCAGGCCAAGGTCTTGGCCCACCGACAAAAACTAACTGTCTAGAAGTTCCAAGTGCAAGGACAGTTTCCCCAGAAGGCGGATGTAAAACAGTAAGAGGACGGAAAGCAGCAACCATAACTGTGTCTTCCAGAAAAATATCGCCCTCACGGTACGACACTGTCACCTTCACAATAAGAAAATAAAAATCCTAGAGAGATCTACCTTGTGATAGTTGCAAATGACATAAAGCCACCATATTAATTAATATTACCTTAGATGTTCCTAAAGACTTTCCAGTAATTGTAACTATTGTACAAGCGCCATCAATGAGAGTTCCTTCCACTACCTCACTCTGAATGAAATTTTCATCAGAAATTGTAACAGTAAGGGGTAAATCATGACACATGGTAAATGGAAGGTGATCTGAGCCAGAGTCTGTCTTCGCAAATATGGCAATTTGCAGATGAATTGGAGAGTCAATTTCAGCCTCCAAACCATTGTCTAAAGCGTGAATCGTTTAAATTTTAGAAAGAGAATGTAGCAAAATGAATATGAAAGCTAAACACAGGAGAAAAATTAAAATTTAACAGAAAGTACATACCCATTATCTTAAGTCTACTTGGTGGAAGAACAGTGACTGAAGCTGTTGCCTGATTGTATGGGTTGTTTACCATAACTGCAGTAATCGTTGATTCACCAAGAGTGTTTGTCCGGACTAAACCCGACGCTGACACCGTAGCAACTGAGATATTTGAACTACTCCAAATAAACGCTCCGTCTCCCCCTTTGCAATGCAGAGGAACTTCATATCTAAAGTAATAAAAATAAGTGTTGTAAATGTTAATTGCCAAAAATACCACCACAAAGATGCAAAAAATAAACAATGCATATTTTCTCTTTTTTTCTCTTTTTGATTTCAAACCTTGAACGAATGCGAGGGTCCCAAGGAAGCACAACAGTTTTTGGGTGTATTTCCATTCTAGAATAGATAAGCATGTCTTCCTCTGTTGAGACCTTGTCTCTGAGTGGATATTCTGTACCTCTTGATGTGACAACTCCTTTCAACACAGCTTGAACCCTTGCTGTACCTGGCTTTACTGCCCAGCCAGTATTGTAGGTTCCATTCATAGAAGTAGAGTCAACATGGAAAAGCTCACTGGGAACAGTCACATCTACTCTTCCATCATTGATATGGAACTTATGGTTTGACCTAAAAATGTCATTTATGAGAAAAACATTCCAGAACTTTAAAAGCAGAATAACCAAGAGTAAGAAACCCCAAACCACTCACCTATCAAAGACCTCCACTGTTATGACATGGTTGTCTTCAACAAGGACTGACCAGTGACGATGAGGTAGTAATACTAGATGAATGAAGGCAGGTATAGCAACATTAATTGTCGCTTGAGGGACCCGAAGACCAGAAACATCTGGATCTACATTCCTATCTCTAAGTGAAATCTTTGTACGGCCCACTTGGAGAGCCTGAGCCATAGAGGAATAGGAATCAATAGAAGCAATTTCTGTGTCCTCCATTTCAAGGTAGTATTGATTTGAAGGCAATTCTATTTCATGCAGTCTACCATGGCGGATCTGAAAATTAAATCAGGAAATAAATGACACAAACTTTAATTATTTCAAATAGAGATAAAATCAGGACGATCTCATGGTGAAATTATACCTGCAGAATGCGATATTTAATGGAATCACCAGGTAGTAAATAAACATCTGCTGGATCAATAAGTAAATTGGCAACCACCATCAACTGAACTTCTACAGGGCTAATGTGTCTATACTCTTTCTGAGGCAATTTAACTGAAACCTGAAGACAAAATAATGGACACATTTAAAACAGGAAATTTTCAATAAGCTTACAAATTTGTGTAATAGCTCTAACCTTGGCTGTGCCGGTTTTAATTCCTTCAAGCAGAATAATATGTCCTCTAACTCCAATCTGATCAAAATGAGCAACACTGGGAGGAGTATCATATGGCGACTCTTTAAATGACATAAAACTAATAATGCCACTAGTACCCACAGAAGAAACAGCCCACTCCATTTCAACACCAAGGAGAGTTGTAAACTGATTTCCTATTTGATAGAACATTATTGAAAAAGAGAAAATTATCAAATAACACTGACAATGAGATTGAAGAGAAAATATTGCAACACAGATGTTTACCTTGGTCATCATATGCACTAACTTCAAACCTCTGAGGAGCTTCCTCGACATAGAGCTCGCGGGTGCGAGTAACTATTTGTAATGAGTGAATAACATCTACATCAACATCACATGGGATAATTTGTCTAGAGCGGACTTCTTCCGCAAAGACAACCACTGTATTTCTTTTTTTGTCCTTGGTGATTGGTGACAACACAACTTGTGTTGAACATTGAGTACCGAACTGAACATTCAGTGGGGTAAGTTGAATGACATCTTCCCGGGAAAGAGTCCTGAAAGCGATAAAGACAAGGAATGAATGGGACACCAGGAAGAAGTGGACCTTGACTAAATGGGCAATGGGAGGTTATGTTGCTTCTAGGGACGATCCGAGTAACTTCTCTAACAGCGCTCAAAGTTATGAAAGAAAAAAATTGAAAATAGATTGGTCAAATCAACGCCATACGTACCATTTGTAACAACCTCCATCCGTCACTTCAAGAGTAAAATTTGTGGCAACATCATTGAACAGGGGGAGCAGCACCCTCGGTACATTCAGTTTAGAACAATTCACAGTAATAGCAAACAGTGCTATGATCAAACACGGCAGAAATTTTAATCGGGCCATGGTAAAATTCATGGCATAGCGTTAAAGATAAGAGACAACAAAACAATTCTAAAAAGCACAATAAGATTGGCGCGAACACGCTTCAAACATTTACATTTTCAGTTGTGACCGCGCCGGCTAATGCTTTTTGTTCTTCTTCAAAAGTTTCGATTCCAATCGTACCAACCGAAATAAGAAACACCGCATTCTCCTTCTCCTCCGCAGTTGGCACTCCTGAGACCTTGAATGGGAAAGGGGAAGGCGTGGAAGGGGGGAGTAAAGTCAAAAAAAGAGAGAAGGAAAGGACAATTTAGGAGGCGTGCTGCTTTGTGTTGTGGTGACCAGAAGAAACGAGATCAGCTGATGGCTCATTTGACAGTATGAGCACAGATGAGGATGTGCTGGTGAACACGCTACCTTCCCGCGATACTTGGTCAGGTAAGGAGAGAGCAAAGATGTTGCATGAACGTTGATAGTGCACGTGTAATTCCGTAAACGCGCCAACCTTGCCTTATCTACGCAGCGTCGCTCCTGCCTCACTGGGCCAGTCTCGGCAACAGCTGTAGTGCATGACGTTTCTAGTTATCTAGTTCACGCTCGAATCGTGAAAAATGCCCTAGGTCTAACCTGGATACGAGGCCAAAAATGTGCCATTCTCTTGGTCCGCTCTTGCCATTGTGTGTTCATGGGTGCGGCAGAGGTATGATGTAGGTTAGGGAATGTGACAATGTCACAAATTATTATTTTTCTAATGCTGTAAGCCGCCATATAAGTCGTGCTTTGGAATGTTAAGTTGCCTATTATATGATAACCACTAGACTGTTATTGTAATTGATAAATTATTCCCTTTAACATTTCCTTGGTTTTGTTTCTTTTGAACTAATCTACTTTCACATTTCAGGTGCATTGGACAACGAAGAAGAAATGGAAGCTTTGGTGATGAATCCTGAGACTCAGGGAGCCAAGGCTTCTGAAATGACCCCTCGGTATGGTACAGCAAACTCCAAGGAATTGTCTGACCCTGGATATGGTACCACTCAGGGCGGTTCACCAAGCTCTAGTGGTGCTCCCATCCCGGAAATCTGTCAAGATCAAGAAATTGAGAGAATGCAGCGAAGACTTCGGTTTTTCTTCATGAACCCTATTGAGAAATGGCAAGCTAAGCAACGGTTTCCATACAAGTTTCTCATTCAACTCATCAAAATTGTGTTGGTGTCAACTCAATTGTGTATCTTTGCTCATAGTAGGTACAAGCATGTGAATTATGCTTGGGACAACAGAGTCACATTCTCACACCTCTTCTTGAGAGGATGGGATACTACGAGAGAAGTGAATTCATATCCGCCAGCTGTGGGTCCTCTAGCCCTGTATGTGAAAGAGGACTTTTTCCTTACTGTAGATTATGCAGTAATGGGTTACAAAAACTTGTCAGATGCCATTGGTCCGTATTCCTATGATACGGATGATAACAGTGTCGGTTTCCCTTTACTTTGTCTGGATGAGTATAAGGAGGGTGTCATATTTGGCTTCAATGAAAGCTATCAGTTTAATGCTGAAATTGACCGACATTGTGTCAACCTTAGCATTCCTCTGAATGCCTCTTTCTCCAGCAAGGACTACTTAATTTCTAAGCACATGGCTGTGAATTTTTCTGCTTTAGTGAGAGCTTCTCTGGAATTTTCTGTCAAAACTGTTAATTTTAAAGCTGCTGGTGCCATTACTCCTCCTGATTGTTACCGGTTTGATGTCAAGATAGACATGGACAATGGTGATCAAGATGGACAGATGTTATTGTCATTGGAAGCTGAACCCATGAGGCTTGTTTGTCAGGGTGATACAGAATATATATCGGACAATCGCCTGGACTACATTCTTGGAAGCATCTTGAACTGTTTTGTCATACTGGTTTGCTTATGCTCCCTCATACTTTGTGGAAGAGCAATTTATAGAGCCCAACAGCTGAAAAATGAAACTGTCAGATTCTTCCAGAATGTTTATGGCACGGTAAGTTTCACTTCACCTTTGTTTTCCTAGTGGAAACTCTACCAAAAATTCTTTAATTAAGTCCATGTTTCTCTCTTTTCAGGTTCTTAGCCGGGAGGGGAGATTGGAGTTCTTGAACCTGTGGTACGTGATGATCATTGCCAATGATATATTGATCATTTTTGGTTCAGCAATTAAGGAACAGATTGATCGCAAGCAACTAGCTGGAGACCAGTGGAATATCTGCAGTGTTTTCCTTGGTACAGGAAATCTGCTGGTATGGTTTGGTGTTTTACGGTACTTAGGGTTTTTCAAAACGTATAATGTTGTCATTCTGACCCTAAGGAATGCTGCACCCAAGGTTGCTCGATTTTCACTCTGTGCTTTACTAATCTATGCTGGTTTCACATTCTGTGGATGGTTAGTTCTTGGGCCATACCATATTAAGTTCCGTTCCTTGGCCAGTACCTCTGAATGTTTATTTGCTCTCATCAATGGTGATGACATGTTTGCCACATTCTCAATTATGCCCCTCAAGTCTCCCATGCTTTGGTGGTACTGCCGATTTTACCTCTACTCATTCATTAGTTTGTACATATATGTTGTCCTGTCCCTCTTCATTTCCATCATCATGGATGCCTATGAGACTATCAAGCTATACTACAAAGAGGGTTTCCCTAAAAGTGATGTACAAGCTTTCATGGCCTCCTGCACCGACGAAGCTTCAAGTGGTGTGTTCCGAAGTGGGTCATTTTCCACATCAGATTCTATCCGGTCCTGGTTTGATAAATTATGCTGTCGAATACCTCTCCGAAAGCCTTTTGGTAGCTCAGCAGGTAGTCGTTTTATGTAAGGAAATGAATGATTTTTATGGAGTTGCCAACAATTGTGATATTCCATTTCAAAGTCATGCATCTTAAAGTGCATTTAAGGGCTCTTGTGTTCTATTCAGTCTTTCTGAAATATTGCCACAACTAGCAAGTTTTAATTTAATTTAGTTGTAAGTTATATAAGTATAAATGAAATGATCTCGTTGTGTGTATGTTACCAATTTGAATATTTGAGCTTGCTGCCTGCTCAAAATATCCTATTTTTCAGCACAGATGTCTGTGTCTATGTACCCTGTAGAGTTGTACAAATGTATTTAACAATATATGTGTTTGTTTCCTGTAGAGTTTAAAAAAATGAATTTTAACTATGTCTATGTAGAGTTTAACTAATGCATTAAACATAAAGACAATTTTGTGATGTGAAGTTGATTGTTTTGCTGTTATACAGTGGGTTTGTACATTTTAAAGATTCTTATCAAGTTATTAAAATATTTTTAATTACTACTCCTTATCTCTTGGCCTACACAGCTCCCGCTCCCCGCAGCCCCCTCAGGCAGACTGCCCCTCGGGTTGGGTGGGCTGAGCTCTACGCAGCTTAACACACACCACGACCGCCGCGCCGCGCAGCGCACTCAACTGTTATTTTTAAAAAGCGGGAGTCATTTGGATCCGCCGGCCGTGCGGCGTGGCGCGGCGGTATGGCTGCGGTCGCTCAGCGTGGGGTGGGCTCTGGCGGACCCAGGCAGGGTTTCTGAACATGCCCTTCAACACATCAAACGTGATCACATATCAGTACTTAAGAGTTTTTTAACCTCTTAAGAAAGTACCAGACAAACGTTAAGATTCATAAAATTGCTCTTGGCAAATTTCGGAGTCTGTGACATGCGACCGAGGGGAAGCAGCTCGGAATTTTAGAGTGCTCATTTTGTAAATTTTTGTAGAATGTTTTGAATTTTAAGCAAAAATTCGACCAATTTTTAATTTTTTTCCTGAAATTTTCCTGATTTTCTCTTAATTTTTCTGAATTTTCCTGAATGTTTTGAATCTTTTTGATTTTTTTTTTTAATTCTCTGAGTTGTTTCTCCCTCGCATGTGACATGAAATTGTAACTTCTAATAGTTTGGTAGTTGCAAGTACAAGTTTTCACTTTTACTGTAACTGCTCTCCAAGAATTCTTGATAAGTTTCGGACCTCTGTGCGGGGCGCGGGGCACGATCTAGCTGCCACCCCCTACCCCTACCCCCTCGCGGCCGCGGCTGACTTTGGCAAGCGCGAGCCGCAGAGCCGCGCAGAGCTATCGGTTCTCTCTTCCTCACCCCCTCCCCCTCCCGCCCCCGGCCCGGCCGACTGAATCCGAGGATGGTTTTCGTGTATACCCGCTGTCCTTGCCCGGCCATGACCACAGCGTGGGCCATCGCTATGGGTGCGACAAGGAAGGAGCGGGGGACGTACGGGGGCCATCCGCTGAATCGGGCGTCGCCGTCACCACCCCTTTCCTAGCGGGAGAGAGCCAGGGGGAGGGGGAGGGGGAGGGGGGCGTTGATTTGAGAAATGACTCGTGGCGCTGCCGAGCGATTCCGAGGATCGCTCTCGTATCTCTGTCCTCGTCGCACTCATGGAGCACCCAGGGGGCGGACTACCATGGCCAGCATAGGGCACCGCTGTAGGTGCAACAAGGACGGAGGGATGAGAGCGATCTTCTGAATCAGTCGGCTGGTGGCTGATTGAGGGACGGGTAAGAGAGCAGGGAGGGGGTGAGGCAGCGGAGAGAGAGGCGAGGAAGCTTTTTAAAGGTGGGGAGGTCACGACACTGCCGCCGTTAATGCCACGACGCGACTAGACGCGGCCAAGTCATGGGAGCGGAGCGGCGGCACAGGCAGGGCGCAGGGCGGGGAGCGGGGGAGGAACTTGTCGATTCCCACTACCACCCCCCGCCCCGGTAGCGCAACGTGCCCCTGCCCCACCCACCTGACTGGAAGCGAGGGGCCCGTCACCATAAATTGAAGCGTGCACCAATTTTTCTAATTTTTATAGTTTTTCTATTTTTTCTGTGAATTTTTCTTATTTTTTCAGATTTTTTCTTGATTATTCCGAATTTCTCCCTGATTTTTTAATGAATTTTGTTTTCTGATTTCATGTTAGGGCGAACTCTGATTTTGTTTTATTTGAGAGTGAATGACCCCGCGTGCCCCGCGGCTGGAAGTTTGCTATACGGACTTGAGAGGGCTAACAGTACCCTACGTCCCCTGGATCAGCCAGCAGCACCTGTTGCGAATTTTCAAACGGGTAAAAAAAAGGGGGGGGGGCAAAATCGTGGATGTGTGGGAGTGAGTGAGTGTGTAGGCGAGAAGGAGCAGCAGTGGCCTCATTCTGAAGGGACGGTGCTAAGTGGCCTAATTAGAAGCCGTGCTCTGGCGTTAGTGCGGTGTAGTGGAAGGGGTGGGGGGGTAGCTGATAAGAACTCTTTGGCGAGCGCCAACGCGCGGGCGGCGCGCACTACTGTACCGATGAGGGCCGAGCCGCCCGCGTACCTGAGCCGCCGCCGCGACCAGCGACACGGAACCAGAACCAGTCGTAGTAAAGGCGAACGAGAAAGGAGAAGAGGGAAGGACCAAGGACCGCACCGCCGCGCACCGCGTGGGGAGAAACGCGCTGTCTTCCGCCTGCTATGCCCCAAGGGACGGGGCGGGCGGCAGACGCCAGCCGCCAGGCAGCACCGCGTCCACCCTGTCGACGCGAGTGTCTCCGAAACAGTGGCGGGCGGGGCGGGGTGGGGCCCGGCGCGGGGAGGGGAGGGGTGGCGTGGTGGGGCGGGGCGGGGCGGGGCGGGGCGGGGCGGGGCGGGGCAGGCGGTCTGGCGATGCTCGCAGCACACAGCACACCGCCGCGCGTTGGTTAGTCGTTGCCAGCCTGCGCCCCAACCGTGCGTCTTGTCGGGCCGCCGGGCGGGGGGGTTGGTGAGCACCACACACACACCCGCGCGCGTGCGTGACAGAGCGTGACGCGTGACGGAGCGCGCGCACGCCGCGCCGTCGTCGGGATGCGTTCGTGCGGGAGCGTGACCTGATGTGACGTAACGTGACGTGTGGAGCGTGGGAGTTGTTGTTGTTGGCCTTGCCGAGGCTGAGGCGCTCCCGGACCACCGGACCGGATGTGTGTGGCGCCGCGCCCCGCACTGCCCGAGGGAGCCCGCGCCCGCGCCTCCAAGGGCTCCGTCCTCGTGGTGCCGCCGCAGCCGCAGCCGAGGCCGCCGCAGCCGAGGCCGGACACCACGGCGCCCTCGGCCTCGGCGAGCAGCCCCCGGCCGGGTCCTCGGCCGCGCCAGCCGCGGGTCAGGACGGGCTCGGGGCCGCCAGGGCCGCCCGCGACAGAGGCCATGGGGGTGCGCCGCCGGAGCAGCTCGGAGACGGCACCCAGATACTCAGGTGAGCAAGGAGCCGCGGGACATACTACCACTTGCGGGCGCGGGCTGATTCCGAACAGTGTTCAGTTGTTTTTTCTCTCTTGCTTCCCATGGCCGTACTCCATGAGTGCGACAAAGACTTCAGAGAGACGAAACCTACACTACGCAGCGCTACCCCCGCTGCACCGCTGTCCGTTGAGAACGACGGACAGCTCTGCGCAATGAGGTACAGGGACGGATAAGGTTCGCAAAGAGCAGCTGTCATTTTCGGACGCAACGTGGGTTGTCCGCGCGGGCCGCCGGTCCGCCGGTACCCGGTGGATGTGGCCAGGGCTCTGCTGCTCTGCTCTGCGCTGCGAGACACCCTCACACGTGGTGGTGGGTGTCCCGGCACAGCCCGCGGCAGGGCGGGGCGGCGCGGGGCTGTGATGTGACCGGGAGCGATACGGTGCGGTGCTGCGAGATGGCCGGGGGCTGCGCCGGGCTGCGCTGCCGTCAGATTCAGCAGGAGCCCTTTCGTATCTCCGTCCTTGTCAGACGCGTGGGTCTCGGCCACCAGGAGTGAGTGAGAGAGCGCTACAAAACGATCTTCTGAATCTGGGGGGCTGTGGAACGGCTCGGCGCGGCGTGGTGTCGAGTCGAGTCGACTCGCTGGCACCCTGCCCGACCATGCGCGCCCCTGCCCGGCCCAGCCCGGCCAGGGCAGAGCATAGCAGGGCAGAGCCAGCAGCACGTGAGCTAAAGACATGTCGGGTGCAAAGGTGGTGGACGCCACGCCGCCACTGCGCCTGCCGGGCCGGGCCGGGCCGCACCCGGCACCCGGCACATCCCCGTTGAATGCACCCCATTGTCATCCGAGCGCAGCGCGCGGCGAGGACTCTAGGCAAAGCGAGGGGGAAACAACTCTGAATTTACGTGTGCAAATGTTATGAATTTTTGCTAAAATCTTTCCTAAATTTTTAAATTCCTGAATTTTCTTTGAATTTTTTCTGAATTTTCCGTGATGTTTTCATTGTTTCTAAATTTTTATGATTTTTTTTTGAATTTACTTGAATTTTTTTGAATCATAAGGTTTACAAACATTTCTGAGTTGTTTCCTCCCCGAGGCAATAAAGCCAGCCGCCTTCTTGTACCCGTACCCTTGCGAGGATGGATATCAGTGCCACGCTGGTTTGGGCCCGGCTCTCAGAGGAACGGAGAGGGCAGAGTCGTACATTGGTTCATCGTCCCTATTTACTACTCTGGGGGAGGGCTTTGCTTCCGCAAGCCGGAAAACGTGGAGAGTTACTTGTGTTAGTTGTAAAAGTGACGCAGTAAAAACCAAGTCGTAATTGTACGACTAAATTAAATGTACAATTACCCTTGGAGATATTTCGCTAATCAAAATGCAGTAAAGGAAAAAAAATGTCCCGCAGATTTAGACAGGACGAAGAGTAACGGATACACGCAAGAAAATAATTCGTGTCGGAGCAAAAAAATCAGTGGATGTACACCCACTAGTACACCTAGTACTTACTAGTACGTGGACAAATTTTTTAGCTGTGTAGGTGCAGCTAGTTTTTAAGTTACGGTACTTATTTTCTAATTGCCCTGCTATTTCAGCCGTGGTACTAATTTTTCACATCTAATTTCAGCTGGGCGATCTTTTATTGCGTGTAGACCTGTTACGCACGAAAAAAAAATAGCTCAGCTGAAATTAGATGTAAAAAAAAAAAAATTGCACTACGGTTAAAAACTCAAAACAGCAGAAAAATAAATAAAAGCAGGGTAGCTAGAAAATAAGCTTAGAAATTAGCTGGGCCTATACAGCTTAAAAATTAGTACACCTACTATGTTTTTTCTTGCTCAGATGTGCATTAATTTTGTGAGTGCGCTACATTTCAAGCGTAATCTCAGAATGAATGAAAACGGGCGTAAGGTTACGCCGTAGTTTTACCAGTTCGATCATCACCATCATATTATTCACTTGAACATGATGTGATGGTCATCTCCGAGCTCTCAAACGACGCGATGGCCGCATGATGGCCGCTTGAACTTTTAATCTATTATTTTCCCCCACGATAGTGCGCTTTCCACTGGTATATTTGCATGGTGCCCAAGTGCCCATCCCATACCAGATTTGCAACTTAGTAGGCATTATTATACCGTAGCAAAACAGTGACGTGCTGTATGGGTTGGGGGAGTACGGCGGCCAGCAGTGCTACTCGGGTGCAAGGTGTGTATGTGTGTGTTGGGGGGCCGGGAAGGCGCAAGGAAAAGGGAGGGCATTAGTCTTCTCGGCGGGGCGGGGCAGCGGGGTACGGTGGGGCGGGGGCTGGGCGGGGTGCCCTGTAATCACGTGACATCAACACTGTCCCCCGCTTCCGCGCCGGTGTGGCCCTGCCGCCGCCCTGCCGCCCTGCCGTCACGCGGTATCTGTAGCGTTACATCACGGATGTAACCTACGCGGCGGCGCGGCGGTGAGGTGAGGTGTCAGCTCCTTTGGACGACCCGAACGAAGGGGCCGAGAGGCGTGATCACTCTTGAAAAATCATTGTCATTGTGCGGCCCCCAAAAAATCATTATAAGAATCGAAAAAAAAAATATCTATATAAAATCAAGAGGAAGAATATAGAAATATCCGAAAAATCTGGAACAAATGAACAAAAAACTGAGAAAAATTGAAAAAAAAAAATCAGAAATAGGAGGGTGAGGATAAAATCTTATCAAAAAGCGACGGAAATTTTCAGAAATTTTCTTTGAAAAATCAAAAGAAAATTCAAAACAAAAATATTTTTTTTTCTTAAAAGTCACATTTTGTATGAGTGATAACCCCTCGCGAAGGGCACCAGGGAGCAGGCGGTGAAATCGCGGTGAGAGAGAGAGAGAGAGAGAGAGAGAGAGAGAGAGAGAGAGAGAGAGAGAGAGAGAGAGAGAGAGAGAGAGAGAGAGAGAGAGAGGGAGATAGAGAGAGAGAGAGTCAGACAGAGACAGACAGAGACAGACAGAGACAGAGAGAGAGAGAGAGAGGCAGAGACAGAGAGAGATCGAAAGGCTACGCTCCGGGCTGCTTGGCCGGCAGGTAGGTGCCCGGGGTGCCGCGCCCCTCCCTCCGCGGCCCGGACTGACATTCAGGCGAGGCGCGGCCCCCCCGCGGGACGGGGCGGGGCGGGGCGGGGCGGGGCGGGAGGGGGTCCGCCCGCGACGCTGTGTGACATTTTGACATTTTGACAGTCCGTGGCGCTGCGCGGCGGGGCGCGCGGGGCGGCTGGGATCCATCCCTGATTAATGGCGGCTCGGCCAGCAGCAGGCGTGAGGAATGGGTGTAAAAATACGCTGGCGAAGCCGCACGGGACGCTGATAACGCTCGCGCCGTCAGATATAGACGGGCATCACACCTAGGTGTGAGTGTGGTGGAGTGTGGTGGAGTCGCGGGGCGAGGCGGGGCGGGGCGGGGCGCGCCGGGGCACCTGTTCTCACGTCAGGCACCTATGCCTTCGCAGCTTGCGCTGATAACTGAGGAAAGAGGCCCAGCCCACTTCCTTCAGTCGCACAGGCACAGGCTATCTCTCCTTTATGGCTTTGCACAGAAATGTGTATGACTTGAAAGGCGAGCTCCCGATGCTGCTACTCGAGTGTGCGACGCTCTTTACACCGTGAAAAATATCTTTGTAGATTTACGATAAATTTTGTAAATCGTGATTTACGAAATATGTTGTAAATTTACGACGGACCGTTTTTGCTCGTGAATGAATTTCAAGCCGAAATGTAGTGCTTGTAATTTTACGATTTGCAATTGTAATTTTACAACTGCACTTCGTGGAAAATTTTCCCGTAAACTTACGACTATTTTTCACAGTGTACGCCAGCTGCGTGCTGCTGCTTCCTGCTGCATCCTGCTGCATCCTGCTGCTTCCTGCTGCTTCCTGCAGCTTCCTGCTGCTTCCTGCAGCTTCCTGATGCTTCCTGCAGCTTCCTGCTGCTTCCTGCAGCTTCCTGCTGCTTCCTGCAGCTTCCTGCTGCTTCCTGCAGCTTCCTGCTGCTTCCTGCAGCTTCCTGCTGCTTCCTGCAGCTTCCTGCTGCTTCCTGCAGCTTCCTGCTGCTGCTTCGTGCTGCATTCTTCTGCATCCCGCTGCATTCTTCTGCATCCAGCTGCTTCCTGCTGCATCCTGATGCTTCCTGCTGCATCCTGCTGTACCCTGCTGCTTCCTGCTGCTCTCTGTTGCTTCCTGCTGCATCCTGCTGTACCCTGCTGCTTCCTGCTGCATCCTGCTGCATCCTGCTGCACCCTGCTGCATCCTGCTGCCTCCTGCTGCCTCCTGCTCACACTGCCCGCGGATGCAGGCTGCTTTCAGCAGAAGGCGTGCTGCCGTCTGATTCTCTACCTCCGTCCTTGTCCTTGTCGCACCAATGACCAGGGCTCGGCCTGGGCCGGGGCCCCATGAGTGCGACAAGGACGCTGAGCGCTGCGCGCTGGCGGGCCGCCCGGCAGGCATGCAGTCCCGCCGCACACCTGTGTCTGCCGGGCCGGCCGACCCTGCAGGCGCTCCCACGCCGGCTCCAGTGGCGGTGGGCCCGGCCCGACGCGACCAGCGACCAGACCAGCGGACTGATTCAGAAGAGCTGGAAGAGCGCTTTCCTCGCTCTGCCTCTCTTCCATTTATTGGCTGTGCCGGAGAGAGAGAGAGAGAGAGAGAGAGAGAGAGAGAGAGAGAGAGAGAGAGAGAGAGAGAGAGAGAGAGAGAGAGCTCTACTGGTCCTCAATAGCGTTTTCGCCGCAGCTTTCGATATGTTGTGAGCCAGGCTTCTAAAAGAAATTGTATCTTTCGTTAAAAAAAAAAAAATTGCATTGAAACTTTGACAAAATAGACTACTTGTGGCATCGACTTTTTCGAAGCCCTGCCCTGCCTTACCCTGTGATGCAGGCCCACGGCCCATGTAGTCCTGCTAGCCATCTTAGGAGGTGACTCTTCTCGTTAAAATGAATCGCGATATAATTTATTGTGACGAGAAAGAGCTAAAATGTAAAGATTGGCGTAAGTCCAAGCGGATACGTCTAAATGTGTCCCGCATCTCGTGGTGTTCGTTTGTTGATGAGGATGTGTGTGTTCGCGTGTGATGCGTGAGGATGCATGTTCGGACAGTTCTGTCTACGCACGAGACTAAGGGTCTGCGTATACGTTTAGACTGTCATATCACGAGGGACGGGGGCGAAGCTTGATCGGTTGCAGACGAACGTTGTTCCAGTTCCCGCAAAGCTTCAGAACGCCATGACGTCATATTGGTCGCGTGGAAAATTGCACGGTCAATTTTGCACGCTGCTTTCGTATTACGACTTAGCACGGCGGCGTCCTTATTCTCGATGTGAACAGATAGGCCTGCAATAATGTTTGAAACGTGCATGGGGGCGCGGGGCGGGGCGGGGCGGGGCGGGGCGGGGCGGGGCGGGGCGGGGCGGGGCGGGGCGGGGCGGGGCGGGGCGGGGCGGGGCGGGGCGGGGCGGGGCGGGGTGGGGCGGGGCGGGGTGGGACTACCGGGCCAGCTGCGCCAGCCTCAGTGGCTCCCACCTTGGCAGTGGCCGTAGCTTCCGACAGTCACTAGATATCGCTGACAGACGCCTGTCTGAGGCGGGGCGGGGCGGGGCGGGGCGGGGCGGGGCGGGGCGGGGCGGGGCGGTCAACTCAACGATCTCGCGCCCCTACAGGCCGAAGGCCCGCCCCGCCCCGCGCAAGGGGTCGCGTCAACTTCGATACTCTCCCGTACACAGGATGCTAATAGCTTAAATATTACCTGAATATTACAGATACACTCTCAGACCTCTATTTAATTTTTTTCTACAAAAACGTCTTTTCTTAAAAGCTAGCGACTTATTACTTTTAACGCCTTTTTGTCCTATGGTTCTCTTAAAATTTTCTGTTACAGCATACGTGCTCTGTAATGATCCAATTACTGATGCCATCACAAAGAATGCGTCCATGCTCAGTGGGTCAACTTTTTGTAGCATCTAAATACTGTTTGAAATGGATGAAATAGCCACTGTCCCAATGTACCCCATGTCCCAATAAGCCCCACCTTCTCCGAATACAGCTGTCATATCGTGTAATACCGCGTAGTCTGTACAAGATTTTCCGATGTAAAGTACCGTCGTATAGGTCACATATTTACCAAATTTGAGCTCTCTATAGCTCAAACAATTTAGACGTGAGGTTTTCAGTAAGGAATCGTCCGATCAGCTTGAATTTTGACCTGTAGGCTCGTTTTGCAGTGACCTTTCGAACACTGAATTGTCATTTTTATTCTGACGTGTTCTGTCATAGAGCATAGAGAGCATAGAGAATTCCGGTTTAGCGAAATGGACCGTGCTGATAAAAAAAAAGTCGCATCCGCTGACGAAACATTAAGGTTACTTCGTGCCTAAGAAACCTGCCGGTCCCGTGTCCAAGAGGTCCGACTAACCGGAGAGGGAGGGAGACGCGAGGTGCCGACTCGAGTGCCCTCTAGCGGCCGAATGACAAGGCGGAGCGGAGTCCGCAAAGGGTTCCCCCCCCCCCTCCTTTGCACTGCCCAAGTCCGCGAAGTCACTCTCAATTACAGAAGGCATCCCGCGCGTCCCTGAGCGGAGCAGAGCGCACGGGAGCGCTGCAGCAGCGCAGCGAGCTCAGCCGTCAGATTCAGAAGAGCGCTTTCGTATCTCTGTCCTTGTCACACGCATGGGTCTCGGCAGCTAGGAGTGAGTGAGAGGGCACTACAAAACGATTTTCTGAATCTGGGGGCAGGTCCCCGGCATGCGGGGCGGGGCGGCGGGGCCGACCCCAGCGTGTCACATGGAAGTCGCGCCGGCACGCCTCGCCCCACCCCACCCCGCCCCACCCCGCCCCGCCCCGCCCCGCCCCGCCCCGCCCCATCCCGCCATGCCACGCCTCTCCCGTTCCCACACAAACCCTTTCTCCATTATTTTCCTCTTTATTTTAGACTTTCAAAAAGGACCAAGGCCTGCTCCTCCCAGAGCCCCCTCTTCCTCCTCCCCACTGTCAGGGTCGCGGCAGCCACGTCGCAGGACCACATCCCCCGCCCCACCCCACCCCGTCCCACCCCACCCCGCTCACCCCACCCCACCCCGCCTCGCCTCGCCTCGCCTCGCTCCCACCTCGCTATGATTTTGTCTTACTGGTCCAACTCCACGTGTTTCTTCGCTATGGTCTTGCAAGGGAATACCAAGAGTTGGACATGTCACGCCCTCGCTGCCGTATTCCCGCATTCGTACACTTGAATCGTGAACGGCAGCCGCCCGAAAAATGAACAACTACTCGAGTTATCCCATTGCCTCTATTACACGACACTTATATACCTATACTTTTTCAATAAGAATTTTACGGACAATTTGCAGCCGTAGCATGACTTTTACAGCCAACAGTATACAACTAGCATCTGTTGTGCGATGAATGCAGTCCCGCCTCTTCCGACCTTGCACACTGTTAAAAAATACTACGGTAAACTCCTACAGCACGCGCTGTCAATTTGTTGACTGGTTCCAGACCGTACTTTTTGACTACGGTCTGAATCTTCCAGTACACTCCGCTATTTCACGAGTAGATGCCCCGACGAGGGATGGGTTATCCTTGGCATTTCACACACTCCTCGGGAAGACAGGTGTGTACTGCGTAGAAGTTCGTACAACGGCAATTATTGTGTGATTCATCAGGATAACTCGACCCGCGGGCGACTAGCGCAGCGGTAAGAGCAGTGAACGTGTCTTTGAGTAATTTAAAGTGTGTGTGTATGTATGTCTGAGGACAGCATCGAAGACACTGATGGGTATAAATAGTGCTGTGTCTGTCTTGCTCACGCACGCTGCAGCCCGCCACGCCCCGCCACGCCCCGCTACGCAGTCGGCACCCGTTCTGCACTCGCGGGCGGCCGTTTAAAACCACCACGGCTGCGTGACGGGGGCGGGGCGGGGCGCTCGGGGCGCAAGTGTGCGTTTGACGTCACTACAGCACTCACGACGGCCCACCGCGTCCTCGCCCGCAGCCCCGCCCCGCCCCGCCCCGCCCCGCCCCGCCCCGCCCCGCCCCGCCTAGCTCCTCCAACGCGAGCAATGAAGCGGTAATTTATTGGCTGAGGAGCGGCACGGTGCCGCCGCCGGCCGGGCCGCCGCTCAGGAGATTGGAAGATTGAGTTTTGTGAGAAGCGGTGTAAATGTGGGGGTGATGCAGATACAGGGAGGTGGGGCCAGGGAGGGAGGGGGGGAGGGAGGGGGAGGGAGGGAGGGGGAGGGAGGGGGAGAGAGGGAGAGAGAGAGAGAGTGAGAGAGAGAGAGTGAGTGAGAGAGAGAGAGAGAGAGAGAGAGAGAGAGAGAGAGAGAGAGAGAGAGAGAGAGAGAGAGAGAGAGAGAGAGAGAGAGAACTCGAAACTTGCAGAGTTGTATCAAGGATTGTCGACGGGTCCTATTAACGTTGTCCGATCTCCCAGCGACGCTTCAACGTTGTCCGATCTCCCAGCGACGCTTCAACGTTGTGCGATCTCCCCGCGACGCTTCAACGTTGTCCGATCTCCTTTTCGGCGCGCGGCGTAAACACGAAGTTTAACATCATACCACGTCGCGGTGTTTCAAGTTTAGTAAAATATAAACTGATATCCTTATTCCTTGGTCTCTGACAAATCAAAAGCTACCAAAGCACGTCAAATTTGATCAAGATTTGACTTCCAAAATGAGCTTTTAGTAAACCAATGCACGCTCAGACCGAAAAGGAGATCGGACAACGTTGAAGCGTCGCTGGGAGATCGCACAACGTTGAAGCGTCGCTGGGAGATCGGACAACGTTGAAGCGTCCCTGGGAGATCGGACAACGTTAATAGGACCCGTCGTTGTGTGGTCCCCTATGCAGATTAATGATAAAATCATGCATGAGAAAACATTAGAACGGTATTAGTACGGATCGCTCTCGTACCTTCGTCTTTGTCGCACCTATGGCCGGTAACCTATGTTGGGGATGGCAGGGTCCCATGAGTGCGACAAGGACGGCGCTGGCAGAGTCAAGTGGGACGGCAACTCTATGGCGCACATGACGTACATTTTTTAAGCAACTCTGTGGCGCGGTGGTGCGGGGCGGGGCGTGCAGGCCTGCAGTGCAGCAGCACCTCCCAGGAAGTAAGTTAACTTGTCACACAGGAGGAGCGGGGGGAAGTCCCGCTCACCCGGCTCACCCGGCCCGGACCTTCCCCGCACGCCGCGCCGGGGGTGTGTGTCGTGTGTTGGCCGCTCCCACCATCTCCTCCTCCCCCGCCACCCCTCTCCTCTCCTCCCCTCTCCCTCTCCCTCTCTCTCTGCATGGCCATACACCTCTCGCCTATATACTTGCAGCCGCGTCAATGTTTTATAAGCTCATCATACACCCCCCCTTCCTCAATCCACATAAAAAATTACTTATCCCCACATTACCTTCCAATAGCACTCCCCTCCCTCCCATCCCTCCCCTCCCCTCCCTCCTCAACTTATGATTAACCTAACCGCCTTCTCATCCTACTCTACTACCAATATCCTCCACGTCTTCTTCTTTCTTTTTATCTCACGAACTCTTATCTATAAAACAATTCCCACCATCTATCATAATTCAGATCTTCACTTAACTCCTTTCCTTTCATCTTTTCACCTCTTTCCTTTCCTCTTTATTCTCCTCACTCCAATATCATATTACTATCTTTTTCTTTTCTTTTATTTTTTTCCCTCATAACTATTTTCTATATTATATTCATATCTTCCTTACACTCAACCTACTTTCTTCTTTTCCTTTACCTCTACCCTTCCCTAACCAACTATACAATCTTTCCCCCTCTAACCTTCCCCCCCAATATAACTATATTACTCAACATATAAATATCTTATCCATAACAATAAACTATAATTGTGTGTGTTTTTTAGATGTTTATTGATTTTTTTTATTGATATATATTATATATTATGCTATTAATTAAATAAAATCAGATATATGAATCTAGAGTGAGTGTGTGTGTGTGCAACCCAAAAAAAAAAAAACATCCTCTAATAAAACCCCACTCATAACAACCATTTACTATTTATGAAACACTTTCAACTCCTCTCCCCATTTATCCTTTACAATCACTAAACCTCAAAAAATACAAACAATTACGAAATAATCCCTTCTCTAATCTCCCATACATTCTCCAAAAATACCAAACCTCATTTACACTTTCACTACAAACCTACTCTACCCATTCCCCCCCCCAACCTCAACATCACAGCAATCCAACCACAATAAACTCCCATCCTACATTCCAACCAAAAAAACACTACAATCCCCTCGCTACCTCCAAAAGCCCTCGCCAACATCTCTCTCATTCACGACAGAGTTCACAGGCACTCAGTCTTTCACCAGTCACGACATTCCACCCCCCCCCCCCCTGCGCCTTCCCCGCAGCAATCCCCATTTCCTACGCTCATAACCCAGTCACGACCCATACACCAGTCCACCCGAAATTATCCAGTCCCACATGAACGGACCTCCGAACAGAGATAAGAAGAGAGAATATGAGATTGTAATAAGCCGTGTGTGGTGCACTCCTTCACAGTCACGACATTCACCATCCACATTCACGACATTCACAGTCACGACATTCACAGTTACGACATTCACAGTCACGACATTCACAGTCACGACATTCACAGTCACGACATTCACAGTCACGACATTCAAAGTCACGACATTCACAGTCACGACATTCACAGTCACGACATTCACAGTCCCGACATTCACAGTCACGACATTCACAGTCACGACATTCACAGTCACGACATTTACAGTCACGACATTCACCATCCACATTCACGACATTCACAGTCACGACATTCACAGTTACGACATTCACAGTCACGACATTCACAGTCACGACATTCACAGTCACGACATTCACAGTCACGACATTCACAGTCACGACATTCACAGTCACGACATTCACAGTCACGACATTCACAGTCACGACATTCACAGTCACGACATTCACAGTCACGACATTCACAGTCACGACATTCACCATCCACATTCACGACATTCACAGTCACGACATTCACAGTTACGACATTCACAGTCACGACATTCACAGTCACGACATTCAGAGTGACGACATTCACAGTCACGACATTCACAGTCACGACATTCACAGTCACGACATTCACAGTCACGACATTCACAGTCACGACATTCACAGTCACGACATTCACAGTCACGACATTCACAGTCACGACATTCACCATCCTCATTCACGACATTCACAGTCACGACATTCACAGTCACGACATTCACAGTCACGACATTCACAGTCACGAC
This sequence comes from Frankliniella fusca, assembly GCA_029379305.1. Classification (NCBI taxonomy): domain Eukaryota; kingdom Metazoa; phylum Arthropoda; class Insecta; order Thysanoptera; family Thripidae; genus Frankliniella; species Frankliniella fusca. Next base: position 880,540 of record JAHWGI010001278.1, on the reverse strand, counting down.
ATTCACCATCCTCATTCACGACATTCACAGTCACGACATTCACAGTCACGACATTCACAGTCACGACATTCACCATCCACATTCACGACATTCACAGTCACGACATTCACAGTCACGACATTCACAGTCACGACATTCACAGTCACGACATTCACAGTCACGACATTCACAGTCACGACATTCACAGTCACGACATTCACAGTCACGACATTCACAGTCACGACATTCACCATCCTCATTCACGACATTCACAGTCACATTCACCACCATTCACAGTCACGGCATTCACAATTACATTCACCATACAGCAGTCACGACATCCATAGTCACATTCGCCATCTACAGTCACGACATTCACAGTCACTCACCATCTGTGAATGTCGTGAGTGTCGTGAATGTCGTGACTGTGAATGTGTCTGTTAATGTCGTGACCGTGAATGTCGTGGAAATATTTCCAAGGCTTCCGAGAGTATTGCAGTATTGAAATATAGTCGGAAAACAAAACTGACGTTAAAATGGCTGGAAATAGTGTTGGAATGGTTTTGAAATTGTTGAAAAGCCCTCAAGTTATTGATATGTACATCATATCGTTATACAATGGAAATGGAGATGGATCTAAAATAGTTTGAAATGGTTTAAATTACCTGAAATAGTGTTGAAATGTCCTGATATAATTTTGACATACAGTTGAAATAGTCTTGAAATAGCTGAAATAGTTTTGAAATATCTGAAATACTTTTAAAATATCTGAAATAGTTTAGAAATATTTAAAATAGTTTTGAAATAGTTGAAATAGTTGAGATAGTTTTGAAATAATTGAAATACAGTAGTTTGAAATGATTGAAATATTTGAAATACAAAATAGAGGTGTACAAATTTTTTTAGAGTTGTTCATCCCTGGGAAACATCTTCCCTCCAGCTCCAGCAGGGCCCGAGAGAGACTTTAACGGTCGTACACCCAACGCCCCAATTTGTTTTCAAGTCGCATGCAAGTGCATATATAGGTCCCACAAGGCCGCAAGCCAAAATTGAGAGAAATCTGACGTCGAGGAACCCCCGGTGCGCCTCCTCGCGTTCAAATTCAAAGACTCGGAAGAGCCGCGCCGGGCGCCGCGCCGGAAGCTCTCCCGCCTCTTGTGTCCCTGCTCGTGCTTCTCGGACACCCACGAGGAGCTGAGAGAGAAAGAGAGAGAGAGAGAGAGAGAGCGAGAGAGAGAGAGAGAGAGAGCGAGAGAGAGAGAGAGGGGGGGGGGGAGGGAGAGCGGGGGAGAGGGAGAGAGAGAGAAAGAGTGAGAGGCAGTGAGTGTGAGGGGGGTAGCCAGAGCGGCGTGAATCTGGACTCTCCTCGACGAGCAGAGCCGAGCAGAGCCACGCTGTTATTTTTCATTGTGCGTGTCCTTTGTTTTGGCGGAGAGGGCCCTGCCCGGGGCGGCCCGGGGCGCCGCGGGGCTCTGCAGGAACGGGAGCCGCGGCGCGGACGCGGTCGCCGTCGTTAGCCCGGGGTCCCGGGTCCCGGGGTGGGCTTGCAGTCCGCTGTCAAGGTGTACCGATGACCTGTCCGAGCGAGTGTAAATAATGGCCAGGCGGCAGAGGGAGGCGGGGCGGGGTGGGGCGGGCAGAGGCAGGCGATGAACATCCCGGCGACGCAGTGGTTTGAGGAGGAGGCGAGTCGTATTTTGGGACGACTCTCTAACACACGCACATGAAAGAGCGCGCACACACACTCACTCACTCTCTCACAGAGAAACTTTCCCTTTCTCCCTGTCTTGCTCTTCTCTCCTTGTCCTCACATTTTTTTTTATGACGATGGCAATAAAAATTTCGTCCGCCTTTATGTTTATGAATGTTCCAACGTCACTCGGCCTCTCGCGCGACAGAGCTGCGGAGACAGGCGGGCGGGGCGGGGCGGGCCAGCGCAGGGGAGTCTGGCGCTGCGAGCCACCCCTGCGCCTCCGTGGAGAAGGAGGACAAGCACCCCTTACACTACTCCTCACCGGCTGCGAACTGCGAAATATCCGCGGGTCGGAGGGCTGATTCTGCACATCACATTCAATGGGCGGAAGAGAGACGCGGTCCTGTCTCTCCCATCCAATGGCAGTGCCTCGAGAGTGCGACAAGGACGGGGAATACGAAAGTTCCACATGCGGAATCAGTCTACTGGACGGGCGGGACGGCAGCGCAAGGTGAAGGGCATCAGCTCGGCGTAGCGTCGCGCCCGCCCCGGCGGGTGCGGGGGCGGGGGCGGGGGCGCCTGTGCGGTGTGTGCGGACTGCGACTCTCCTCCCTCCCCTCCCCTCTCCTCCTTCCCCTCCGCTCTCCACTCCTCTCTCCCCTGCTCCCTCCCCTCCCCTCTCCTCCCCTCCCATTCCCTCCCCTCTCCTCCCCTCTCCTCCGCTGAACGCACTGTGCTCTCTCTCTCTCTCTCTCTCTCTCGCACTCAGGGAGTCCGCTGCTTACGAAGATCGCTGTCGCGCCTCCTCCGTCCTCGTCGCACTCATAGAGCTTCACCATTCCCAACCACAGGGCAACGCTGCAGGTGCGACAAGGACGAAGGTACGACAGAGCGATCCTCGGAATGAGACGGCAGCTGCCGGTGCTCCCCGCCGCGGCCGGCAGGCGGCGCTGCCTGTCCCTCTGGCAGCGCACTGTGCTCTGCTCCCACGCCCCGGGCCCCGGGCCCCGGGCCCCGGGCCGCGGGCCAGGGACCGCCACACCCTCCCCGCCCCGCCCCGCCCCGCCCCGCCCCGCCGTGCGGCGTGGACGAGGACCGGCTCCGCCCGCGAGCTGGTGGATCCCGATCCCGCGGGCACATCACGGCGATACCCCGTCCCTCTGGCGGCCGCCGTGGAGATACGCCCCGCTCAGCCCCGCTCAGCCCCGCTCAGCCCCGCTCAGCCCCGCTCAGCCCCGCTCAGCCCCGCTCAGCCCCGCTCAGCCCCGCTCAGCCCCGCTCAGCCCCGCTCAGCCCCGCTCAGCCCCGCACCGAGACCGGGGTGCTGTGCTGGTTGTGTGGTGCGGTGAGCAGCGAGGGGGAGTCAACTCTGAAAATTTTTGCACCCCTCTTAATTCCAGAAAATTAAGAAAAAATCAGGGAAAAAAATCAGGAAAATTCAAGTTCAAAATTCGCGAAAATTCTATAACAAGAGACGACAATTCGCAAACATTCACAAAATGAGCACTCCAAAATTCATAGTTTGTGTCCCCCTCCCCTCGGTGTACGGTCACCAGCCACTCCGTCGTGGGGGCACCGGCTACCGGCACCGGCCGACCAAGCCGGCCGACGTGGGAAAGAGATTGCGAACGGCTCGCCGAGGGGAGGCCGAGCCCCGCGGTCGGCGCCGTTATGGGAGGTATCTAGCCGCCCAGCAGAGGGATGACCAGCAGGCTGGGTGTTGGGCTGGGGCAGGGGAGGTGGTCTCCAGCACGGTGCCTTTGGGGTGTTCATCCTGGTGTCCAGCAAAGTCAGGCCGGTGTGTTAAGCGCGATGCGTATAGTAGGGTGACTCGCACACAGCGGCTAGCAGGTTGCCCTCCAGTCCTGCACTCTCCTGCAAGGAGGTTTGCGCACCTCATCACCGGCCCGCCCCACGCCGCCCCACGCCGCCCCACGCCGCCCCGTCCCACCCCGCTGTTTACAGTCATCGTGTTTGCTGCAGCCTCCCCCCTCTCTCCGGCCCAGCACCGCTTATTAATGCGAGCCGAGAATAGAGGCTAGGCCCCACGTTAATCGGTCGCCCGCGGGCCCTCCCCCCCCCCCCCCCCCCCCCCCCCACTTCCCTCTCTCCTTCTCTCTCCCTCCCCGTTCTCTTCATCTCCCCCTCCTCCTCTCTCCCTCCACTTCCCTCGGTTGATCGCATAAACACCCTCTTCTCCGCGTCTCTATCCCGTATGCTCTCACGGCAGCGCTTCCCTCAGCCTGGCGCCACATCTAAACAAAACAACTGGTTTTGAAGGAACATATCTCGCAAATTGTGAACTGCTAATTGCTAATGTCCCGGGGGTTTAAATAAAAGCATAATACTTTGCACTTTTGAGTCAGTCGACTTCTCCTGGGGGTATTCGATATTCGCACAAGTCGGGCTGAGCTAAGAATGCACTTCTCTAATCCTGCGGCGCCTCCAGAATGAAATGAGCAAAATTTAAATTTCAGAAAGTTTTCTTTTTTTTTGGGGGGGGGGGGGGGCTGGCAAGATACACTGTTAAACCAAGTGTGCAACTGCTCAACACTTGTACGTGTGCAACTTCCAGTCTAATGCTGTCTAATACCTCGACAGTTGTGCACTTGCAAGTGTTGAATTGCCGCGTGCCACACGAGGTGCTACACTAACACTGTTCCCTTGTTGAACACCTGCAAACGTACAACTGAAGAGTTCGGACACTTACAAGTAAGAGTACAACTTGCGAGTTTGACACTTGCAATGGACAGCCACCGAGTTACCTACCTGCACGTGCAGCCTGGAAGTTGCACACTTACAAGTGTTGAGCAGTTGCACAGTTGGTCAGTGTAGCCGGGTCGTTTCCAATCTTAACCCACAACGATGGATAGAGGTCCACCCAGCGGTGAAATGGAGGCTGAGCTATTTAGATATTTGTTTTAAAGAAATTTCGAACAGATTGAGAATTAGCGCAGCAATATTAAACACTGTTTATAGGGATCGAAATTGGGAAGCTCAACGCAGACGCAGGAGGTCATCGACAATGTGACGAGTCGTTGGTCTTCCGCGTCAGTACGGTTGTTGCCAGCAGAGGCGACACTAACCGCCCCGCCCCGCCCCGCCCCGCCCCGCCCCGCCCCGCCCCGCCCCGCCCCGCCCCGCCCCGCCACTCTGCCGGGCCCACAACTATATTGTGCGATGTTTGGATTGGTTGAGCGCCCCCCGGGGACCGTCCCCGTCCCCTCCTGGCCCCCTCCCGCGGGGAGCAGCACCACGCCGCACCGCCAAAGCTGTTCCGTTTTCTTTCATGTGGATGACGAGGCGCACTGTTAAAACCTTGCGAAGAAAAAGTTCGTATTACAAACAAAATAGTTTGTAAGCTGCGAAGTATTTGGCTGCTTTCGCAATTACGAAGTATTTCTTCACAACTTTACAAACTATTTAGTTTGTAAGGCGTAAAAAGTTCGTAAGCTTGTGAAGCGTTGCGAACTATTTTGTTTGTATTGCGAACCTTTCCTTCGCAATGCGAAGCATCCAATTTCTTTGTGAAGATTGTTCGCAAGGTTTAAACAGTGCGAGGCGAGGCGAGGCCAAGGCGGCCAGCGGGTGGAAACGCAGTGTGGGATTGTCCGAGACCCGCGGTAATGCCGCCTCATACACACAGCTTTGATAGGGGTGGGGGTGGGGGGGTCGCTCATGTGAGGGAAGTACACGGTACACGTCGTTCAAAAGGAAGAAAAAAGAGAGACTTTTAGCCTTTCACTTGGTTCTATAACGAAAGTAGGGGTTGTTGTCGAAGTGAGGTAATAAACGGGCGAAAAACCTCTTCTTTGGTCAGTTTTAGGCAACGGCGTTGCAGAATCGCTAGGTTTTCCCTCAGTTGGAATGTGATGATTTTGAGCCCCATCAAAGTTTATTTCTTTTTTACCCGAGCTTTTCGAATCTCTCCTTGTTCTTCACCGAAGGTGTTTCATGTTTTACACGACCTTCTCCCTTCGCACCTGATTTCACCGGTATCGAGCTCCGTCCGGGTCTTTTGGGTTTCCTCCGTTACCACTCCCTGGCGAGACGCCTGGGGAAGCGGCGGGGGAAAAATGAGGTGGTCGTGTCGTCGTCAGCGACTGGGTGTCTGCCGTCAGAATCAGAGGAGCGCTTTCGTATCTCCGTCCTTGTCAGACGCGTGGGTCTCGACCACTATGAGTGAGTGAGAGGGCATTACAAAACGATCTTCTGAATCTGCTGGGGGCTGCGGCGCACCACTGCGGTGGCGGGAGGTTCTGAGGTAAACGGAAGGGGCCTGGGGAAAGGAGTGTGTGTGTGTGTGTGTGTGTGTGTGTGTGTGTGTGTGTGTGTGTGTGTGTGTGTGTGCACACGGTGATGATAGAGATGGCAGGGCAGAAAACTGGCGACTCGCGGTCTGCTCCCGGCCGAATCCCCTGCGGCCCAGCCCGACCCGGCAGGGCTGGCAATCTGCTAGCGAGAGAAAAAGTGAGAGAGAGAGAGAGAGAGAGAGAGAGAGAGAGAGAGAGAGAGAGAGAGAGAGAGAGAGAGAGAGAGAGAGAGAGAGAGAGAGAGAGAGAGAGAGAGATCGGGGAGGGGGGGGGGTACCACCCACTGCCCCTAACCGTCGAGGGAAAAACCTCTCTGGACACCGGAAACGACCCGTGTGTGTGTCGTGTGTGTGTGTGTGTGTGTATCGCTCAGTGAAACCAGTGAAACCGAGTGAAACAAGTATCAAGCGAGTCGAGTAGTTGTTTTTTTTTTTTTTAAATGGAGATCTTTGACACTTTTGCGCCCGGAACCTCTCGCGGTGTACGAAGTCGTGACTGCAACGTCGTAGGGGGGACAGGGCGGGGTGGGGTGAAGTAGTCAGCTGTGAGGAGTGCCGCCGTGTGCACGTGTGTGTCTGTCTGTCTGCTTCTGTGTGTGTGTGTGTGTGTGTGTGTGTGTGTGTGGCAGTGTGCGGCGCTGCGGCAAAGTACGTCCGTAAAGATTCACGCGCGCCTATACAATGTTGTGGCAAAGCCGAGCGGGGTGGGGCGGGGTGGGGCGTGGTGGGGCAGCAGGGCGGCGGCGGCGCCAGTCTTGACGAGATCATAATGGAGAGGAGTGCGGAGCAGTTTGTGAAAATGGCTGTTCTGGCAGCAAGGCGATGGTGGTGTGGTCCCCTAAGGGCCGTGTTTCCCATACCACGCCCCGCCCCGCCCCGCCCCGCCCCGCCCCGCCCCGCCTCGCCCCGCCCCGCCCCGCCTCGCCCCGCCTCGCCCGCCGCCGCGCCGCCCCGCGTCTTGGAGGAGGGAGCGCGCAAACAACACCTGCAACCCCTCATATACGACGCGATGGCCTGCGGTTTATGAAGGAATGCTCTCTCCGGCCGAGGCCCAGCCGAGAGGGGTCCTTCACTCAAAAAACAAAATCAGTGTACACCTAGAACAAAATGAGTAAAAATTCAGAAAATATAAGAAAAAATCAAGGGGAAAAATCATGAAAAATTCTGACAAAAAAAATAAAATCAGAAAACAATTGGAAAACATAAACGAAAATCACAAAAAAAAATAATTATGAAAAATCAGAAAAGTCGGAGTACACGCTTTATTTTATAGTAAACAGAAAAGAAACCCTCGGATGACGGGTGACGGCTCAGCCCAGCTCAGCAGCCTCAGCAGTAGCGAGGACTGTGAGAGGGAGCTGGGTTAGCCTGGGCCTGCTGGCCCAAACAGCGCCAAAGAGGGAAAAAATTGTTATACTGTATGGGATATAAAAAAAAAGAAAGAAAAAAATGGAATCGTAAATGTGAATTAAGTTTCCGACTGAGCAATTTGATATATACATATATGATGCAGGCATAATATTAATGATAAATTACAATTATACTTATATTTATTTGAGTCGAAACTTAGAAATATGCCGGGGCCCGTGTCTTATTTTGTGTATAAGTCCCAAACGCAGTGCACCTCGACTGGTCCTCAAAAAAGTGAACGCCTGGACGTTGACCCACCGACAACACTGGAAATGTACTAGTCACATTTCTCGCCCGTAATGAGCGGAGTATATTTTTCATCGCTCAGTAAAAGTGACTTTCGCTAAAACGACTCAAATCGAGTATTTTCTGGAATTTTTAAATCGCTCCAAAAGAGTGACATTTGATAATTTGACTCAAAAAGAGTCATCAAAGTGACTCTAATAGAGTGATGTTCATCCATGTCACTCTCCCAGGAGAATCCAAATTTGGTACAGAAAAGTCGCTCTCCAAAGATCGAAAAAGGCGACTCCCCCATTTTCAGTGAAGAAGTGTGTGACGTTCTTTCTCTCTCTCTCTCTCTCTCAGGGCGGCGCCTAGGGTACGATGGACTCCGGGGCGCGCCGGGGGCGTGGCACGCCGCGGCCGCTCGCACATAAAGGCGGCGGCCGGCTCCCTCAGCGCGTCGTGCATTTCGGGCCGCAATCTAAAATAAGCAGGCCCGCAGGCTATTGCCAAGAACGAGTAAGGGCTGAAGGGGAGGGAGGGGAGAGAACAATAGTAAGATAAGACCAGGTGGCGCCAGCCCGTCCGGGGCGGGGTGAGGACCGGGCTGCGACGGAACTCGGCCTGAGATAAATAGGTGGCGGGGCGGGAGTCTGCACTACACTTTTTAAATTGTTCAAAGACTCCAAAGCTGTTCCTCAGGGTTGCACACAATCGAGACCTCAGTTCGACAAAGACCGATAAAGACCTAGTCCTCGAAGGTGCTATACGACAAAGACTCACTCTGGAAATCCAAGTGTACGAATGTCGCACACTTGTAGGTGTGCGACGATTCATTCGTACACTTGGCCACTCAAACGTGTGAATATCCTAGGAAAATTCACACTTTTAAGTGTCCAAGTGTACGAATGAATTCTCGCACACCTACAAGTGTGCGACATTCGCACACTTGGGTTTCCAGTGCAGTTGGGACGAGCGCTTGGAGCACAGCTCAGTTGGAGCGCAAGCTTGAACAACCACTCAGTCGGACACGACGTGTCGCACGAATTTTGTGAATCGTGATTCGTGCGAACACTTTCGAACTTTTTTGTAAACACTTTGCGCCGCTCCAAACGTATACTCTGCAAACTCAAGTGTGAGACAGTATCACACTTCTTACTGCAGTACCACTGTGTCTGACACTTTCAAAAACTATTTTCTGTCGTTGAATAGCAAAAACGTTTTAGAGAACAGCATCACCTTCGGTTGAAAATCCCGGATAAAACGAGCTACCATGTCCTGGGGTTTGGAACAACAATACATTTGATAATTGTAAATTAATGGTTTCCAAAATTTATAGGAACGTTGTTGTTTGCGATCAGAACCCCATCACATGGTAGCTCGTTTTAACCGAGATTTTAAACCAAAGCAGATGCTGTTCTCCAAACCGTGATTGCTATTCAACGACAGAAAATAGGTTTTGAAAGTGTGAGACACAGTGGTACTGCAGTAAAAAGTGTGATACTGCCTCACACTTGAGTTTGCAGAGTACCCGCGCGGAAGGATCTGCACTTTGAAGCGCATTTTAGAAATGTGTTTTAACCGCACTTGTGAGTGAAGAACAACAGTAGCCGTACTATACAATGACCACACTGTAAGTGTTGTTGAATTTAGGGTACATTTTGAAGTTTGAACTATGAAGCGAGCATAGTCGAACTGTAAAAAAACCTTTGCAGTCCACTTCCAGTTAAAGTATACTAAAATATTCACAAACTGTATTCAAACTGCAGATTAACTGTCGAAAAAGTGGTAGTTTTTTCGGACCTTTTGCACTTAGACCACAGTCACAGCTACAGTTAGGACTACAGTTGTAAAATTCAATTTGAGTAGGTCAGAACTACAGTTAGAACTACAGTTGTAAAATGCAATTTGAGTAGAGTTTCCAATGGAAGAAAAAATGCTTAAATTTTTTTCTTTCTCTTTTTGACCTTTCCCTCTCTCTCTTCTCCACTTTACCTTTTAAATGTACATAGTAAATTAACTTACGATATGTTGAATTTTACCTGGCGGATGACTGGAGTTGAACCACGGACCTCGGAGTTCGGAGCCCGTGACGCTAACCACTGAGCCACTGCGACACCTTACCTCCAGCTCCTCAGCAACCTAATGTCATGACCAAGATCCTACCCTGACGGCTGACGAGAGTCACCACAGTTTGAATACAGTTCAAATACAGTTCAAATACAGTTTCACATCAATTTCACTATGGATCCCAAAGTTATATAAACTCTTTGCTCTTCCTTGCGTCGTTAGCCACCTATATGTGCAAGCCCTTTGCAAAACACTCAATTTTACGGATTTTAAAAGTGTTTTTACCATAAGTTGGGATATTTATCTTATTTTATAGAGATTTTGTTTCTTCGACAAACAATTGTTTCACGAAGCACACAGGGCTTAAGACTTTCTCTATAGAGCACCGGAGGGATAAGATTCCGCATCAGCTATTTTCTAGAACTCCTTGACAAATTTCGGCAACTGATTCCTGATTCCCAACTTATCAAATGTTTATAGCCCGGAGTATTCGTTACGAGGAAATTAATGCTCAAGATGTTTTTCAGAAATTGTAGTTTCTTTCAAGACTGACCGCAGTTGTGAGTGAAATGTAAACTTTCTCGCATACGAGAGATATTTATGGTAAAGTTCATAGTTTTTCACTAATTTATGTGGAGTGTTTTTGTATTGGGTTCTCGAATGTGAGAACATGCTGGAATAGTGTTTCATGATACACAAAAGGACGCACTTTAAATACAGTAACAGTACAAGAGCAACTCAAGTGGAAATCTAGAAATTTCACTGTAGTATTCGACTGATGTAAAACTCCATCCAAACTAAATCTCTAACTAGAGTGCGAACAGTTCATAAAAAGCACACTTCCAAAGGCATGCAAAATACAGTCCAACTACAGTTTCTATTACAGTCTGTGAGCAGTTACGAATGCACTACGATTTGCTCTTCTAGATTGAAATTATGTTCACTTTAGTTGTATTTTGCGGTGCAGTTCTGAAGTGCAGTTCAACCTTTACAGTTTGAACTGTAGTCAAAGTACAGATCTTTCCGCGCGGGTATAATTTCAGGGAATATTCACGCTTTTTCCAGTGAGTGCCAATTCACCCAACTTACAAGTGTGCAATAGCCACTCACCGAGCGGGAAACAACTCCGAAATTTCTGTACACCACATGATTGAGGAAAAAATCAGGAAATTCAGAGAAATTTAGTAAAATTCAGAAAAAAATCAGAGGGGAAATGCAGAGAAATTCAGGAAAATTCGCCACAGAAAAAAAAAAGAATTAGGTAAAACTGAAGCAAAAAGTTACAACAATTCATTATATATGCCCGAAAAAATCACAAAAATTAACAAAATGTGCACATGAGTTGTTTCTTCCCTCGCACTCCAGTGCACCCTGTTGCACTCCCTACCCTCGCATGCGGCACTAAAGACTTGACAGGGGACGCCCTCCGCGAAATGACGGATGGCGTGGCGTGGTGTGGCGCGGGGTGGCGCGGGGTGGCGCGCCTGCGAGTAAACAGGCGAGGAATGCCGGCCGCGCCGGGACACGGCACGGGCGCGTTCCCCTCAGGTGTGAACCCCCTTCCCCCGCTCCCCCCACCACCACCGCCTCTTCCCTCTACTCCCACCCCCACTCTACTCCCACCCCCACTCTACTCCTCATACCGCCTCCCCTCTGCCCATCCTCCCCCCGGTCACTCTCGCGAGCCATACCCACCGCAACCACACGCTTCTCCGCACACACTCAGCTGTGAGAGGTGTGAGAGTGTAAGGCACGCCGGTCGACCGGTGTCCCTCGCCCTGCGCTGCCCTCCCCACCCCACCCCACCCCACCCCAACCCGCCCCGCCCCAGCTCCCTATTCCCGACCAATGAATCAGACAGACGTGTGTTATATTTTTGTCAGGGCGAATATCTCTCTCGCGCGGGGCGCCCTGCCCTGCTCTGCCCTGCCTCGCTCGCTTTCGTGACGGCTGCCGTTGGATTCGGTTCGGAGCCTTGAGCGGAGGGGCGCTTCACTACGAATTCAAGTGTACACCGATTTATATGATTTTTCTGTTTTTTTTTTCTCCCCGTGATTTCCCTTGAATTTTACTGATTTTTATACGATTTTTCTGATTTTTTTTCTCTTAATATGTTTTGACTTATTCTATTTTTTTTTCTGTGATTTTTTTTGTAGTAAAAGATTCCCGGCCGAGAGCAGCCGCCCGCTCGCGTGGGCTGGGAGGGAACAAGACATTATTTTTTTCCTTTTCGACGGAAATCAAAGCAGATTGATTTATATCTCACGATCATGATCACGATCCGGACCGGCAAGGTGGTTCCGAACACTCTGGAAACGCAAGTGTGTACTTGAATGCAGTATTTTCTGCATACCTATACATGTATTCAGGAAATAATGTGTACTTAGTCAAGTATGCAGGAAATAATGCGTACCTGGTCAGGTATGCAGGAAATCCTGTGTACTTGACCAGGTACACACTAAATCTCCCCCATAAATGTATGGAGGTTTTCGTGTGTACCTGGTCAAGTACACAGGATTTCCTGCATACTTGACCACCAGGTACACATGATTTCCTGCATACTTGACTAAGTACACAGTATTTCCTGAATCCATGGAGGTATGCAGGAAATACTGCATTCAAGTACGCACTTGCGTTTCCAGAGCAGCTCTCAGTCGTGCTCTCTCTCTTTGCTCCTTCCTTATGGCGATGTGCCCCATGAGAGCAGCAAAGAACAGAAAGCAGACGAAACGGCTGTGTGGAATCACCTTATTGCGGCCAACCAACAAATGTACAGGGGACCGTTTAGGACATACATTTTCGAAAGAGAGAGGGGGGGGGGGGGATTGTGGCGCAAAGACCCCCCCAGCCCCGAGCGACGACCCCCCCCCCCCTCCCCCAACTCTCATGAGTTCTTTCCGGACGTCAAGGAGGATGCTCACCTCACCTCTCTTCTCTTCTCTTCGGCCGGGCTAGGGCCAGGGCCCGGGGGCCCACCGAGCCGCGCAGCGTTGGCCCTGGCACGGTACCAGGCCTCTCTCCTCTCCCCCTCACATCTAGAGAGAGCTGTGCCCAGACCCCTTAGTTTTGTACAAACCTTTATTACTTTGTTTCCCACCGAGACCACTCCTCCACATGAGGTGGCCCGGCGCGGCTCATGCCGGCGAGTCGCTGCGCGCGAACTGAAATCAAAAGCAGTGTTCAGCAGGTACTCACAATAAGTTATTATTGAGCACCGTGTACACGCGTGTGTCATGTGTTACAGAGCATAGGAGCGATACTGATGGCGCCACAACTGATACTGTGAAAACTTTACAAGCCACTACAACATTTCTCAAAAAAAAACAAAAAAAAAAAAAAAAAAAAACATCACCTCCCTCTTCCCTTTCCCCTTCTTTCCTAACAGCAAAAAACCTTTCCACCAAATACAGTTCTGTTTGAACTCATTGTGCTGTTTCTCTTTCCAGGTACAGCAGACGTCGAGATGGTCACCACGGTAATATACATAACTCAGCGACCTCGAGAGGTACCCGTCGTCGGCTCCGTGCGTGAGCTGAGTCTCTCGCAGCGCGATTGGGTCTGCTGCTACTGCTGCTGCTGCTGCTACTGCCGTCGCGGATTCCGAGAGTAGCAGTTTCGTCCACGTTTTGTCTATCTATCCTTGTCGCACTCAAGGGGGGAAGCCATAAGGGGCAAGGAAGAGGACACTACTAACCGCTTTCTGGAATCAGACTGCTGCTGCTGCTGCTGCTGCTGCTGCTGCTGCTCGGGCCGCAGCGAGTCGAGCGCCTGGGAGGTAGGCTCCGCCGCCACAGGTGTGAGCTGCGGGTCTGCCTACCCCGCCGGGCGCCTTCCAGCAGCCGGGGCTCCCGGCCCGGCCCGCCAACGGCCACGCCTCGCCACGCCTCGCCACGCCCCACCACGCCCCCGCCCCGCCTCGGCCTGCAATGGCCCTACCTCAACAGCGGGGCGCGGCGGGCCCCGCCCCACCCCACCCCACCAACCAGAGGACTGTCAAGATGTCACCACGCCAGGCGGGCCCGCCCCGACGCGCCACGCCCCACCACGCCCCACCACGCCCCACGAGGGGCCACGCTGCCCCGGGCCGGGAGCCCCTAGCCATATTATTGCATTGGCAGCGCAGGATGCCCCCCCCCCCCCCACTATTCCCTCTTCTCTCACCGGTTCCCACAGCTCTGTGGCAGGCTCCCCCCCCTCCCCCACCGGCAGGCAGCCCTCCCCACCCCGCCCCACCCCTAACCTCCGACAGCGTCCACTCGTATCTCATTTGATGAAGAAAAAGAATAAGAAGATGAAGAAGAAGGAGAGAAAGAGAGAGTGAAGTGGCGCACGCATGGAAAGAGGGGTATAGGACCGAGAGGGGGAGGAAGAGAGGGGGCTGAGGAGAAGGGGGTGGCAGAAGGGAGAGAGAGAGAGAGAGAGAGAGAGAGGTGGGAAGATGGCGAGGAAGAGAGAAGTGGAGGCGACGAGGATGAAAACAAAGCTGGCGGGGAGCGGCAGCGGGCACGGCAGGGCAGCCGCCCGCCGCCCCCTCTGCCCCCGGCGCCGCCCCCGCCCCCACCCCCGCCCCCCGCCGGCCCCAGCACCCCAGCAGCTCCCCCGGTCGGGGGCTGGGCCAGGCTAGGCCGGCAGGTCTCGCAGTGCCGATCCGTGCGGAGCCGGGCCCGTCCGCGGACACGACAGCTAGCAGGGCCGCCCCGCCCCACGCCCGACCCGACCCGACCAGCCCGCCGAGACCCGCCCCGCGCCCGCCGCGCCGGACCATGTCACGCGCGAGTGCACGCCCGTAACACCGCGAGTGACACACACACACGCACGCACGTGAACCGCAAGAAGCAAAGACCGCGGCCGCCGCGCCGCTTCGTGAACCACGAACCTCGTGTGCGCGCGTCTCAAAAGTAGTGCAAAGTGCTCGCAAGACACCCATACAGCGACCCCGTGGGATTATATCGGTGCTCCACGACGTCTGCTGGCGTCTGCCAGCTCTCCAGCCGATCCTCCAGCGTGTCTCCAGCAGCCCGCTCCAGCACACAAGTCTCCGGGGAGCGGCGGCCCGGCCCGGCCCGCCGGCGCCACGACCAGCGATGACTCCCCGGTTCGTCTATACTCGCGCCGCGTCTCGCGTCGGTTCACGAGTGATTCAGGCGCGATCTCTATGGGTTTCAAGCCTGCCACTCGTCATGTTGGACCTCTCACTTTTCCGCAGTGCTTGTGGAAATTATGTGTACGGTGTGCTGGTGCCGGTAAGGGGGTGGGGGGGTCAAGGTTCAAACCCGCGCGAACCTGCTGAGCGGGGACTTTGGGAGACAGTCGACTAGTTTCAATGATTTTTGTTTGTTTAGTTGTGGTCTGTTGTTGAGCCGCTCGTCAGTGTTGCGAACAACTCTTCTTCCTCGGGAGTCTCACCCCGCCAACTTCAACTTGCTCCCCCTCTTTCCCTCCCACCACTTCAAACCCCGGGGCCATACCTTTCCTCCCAGCACCTCCCCACTTCGATACACTTCCGAGAAAATTGTAAACAGTAAACACTACGCGACGCGAGCGCCTGGCCCCTGCAGGGCCTGCAGCCTCCCCGCGGCAGACTGTAATACACGCAAAACAGAAGAAGTTCAGGTACGTTATTTGACCCAGGGGCAAATTACTTGACACACATTTTTTGATTTTGACCATTTTTTTTTTCTTTTCTTAAAGTGATGCCAAACCACCATAAAAAAAAAAATGTCAGACATGTATCTTGAGGGGTGTAGATTTGGCTGCCCACCTCTTTCCTCTTTTTAAGAAAATTAAACATAAAATGCTATCTCAAAAGACGCGTCAATGGATTTTGATATCCTGCTACTATTTCATCCATAAGAGAAGGAAAGGATTCTTCATTAACCCGGTGTACGGTTGGCCAGGTTCATCTTCTTAACCCACCAACTTACCTAAAAACAAAAAAATATTTTGGTCGTAAGTCTTAGTATGTGTGGGATGTCTGGAGCCAAAGCATTAAGTATTGTCCGAAGTAATGCGGAGTCATTAAAAATTTTTAAGTCAACTCTGATAACTTTAATGGGTCCGTAAAAATAAAGTTGAGTCAGAATATTGTTTCTTAACTTTAGTTCAGCTCCACAGATGTTGGACTGCCACTGGATATATGCGGTGAAACACTTTTGGGTCTAATTTCAATATAATTTTTATCTTTATAACCATTAGAGAACAGGGAATGGGACCTTTCTCAGTGGAACCAGTACATTAAATAAGACCTAGGAAAAAATTGCCATCAAAATCCATTGACGCGTCTTTTGAGATAGCATTTTATGTTTAATTTTCTTAAAGAGAGGAAATAGGCGGGCAGCCAAATCTACACCCCTCAAGATACAGGTCTGACATGTTTTTTTATGGTGGTTTGGCATCACTTTAAGAGAAGAAAAAAAAATGGTCAAAATCAAAAAATGTGTGTCAAGTAATTTGCCCCTGGGTCAAATAACGTACCCTCAGCAGCCTGCGGCGCGATGGCAATGCATCGCCACTGTGCGAAGCACCGTAGGCAGTTACGGTTCGTCAACTCGGTGAAAATATCGCAAACCACGCCCTTCGTAACTTGCAGTAAACTGTGCACCCACTATTTCCGAAAAAAAAAAATGCACGCATGCAGCGAAAACAATTGCAATATGTGCACAGCTAACATTTTTATCTTATTTATAACTAACAAGTTATATGTACCACAAAATATTTCGCTAAAGAGCAAAGCGTTTAGCAGTATTGCTGTGTTTTAGCTACATAGCTCCAAATGTTAGCTGTGCATTTACTGCTATTTTTTTTCTCGGTGCACAAATTATTACAATCCCAAGTTTGATTGGTAACGCAATTGGCGCTGGGCGTGATCACGGAGAAAAAAGATTAGCTGTACATGGGCAGCTAACTTTCGGAGCTATGGAGCTAAAGATTAGCTGACATCAGCTAAACGTTTTGCTGTGCAACGAAAAGTTTTTAGTAGCACACTTAAGTTTTAGGTGCATAGCTAAAAACAAAATAGCTGTGTGTGTATTCGGCTACGCAGCTAATTTTCTCTCTGCGTGTAACAAAGAACTGTTATTGCAGTCTCTTCAAAACTGATACGGAACTTTGAATAAGTACCGTAGCGAGGTTATAGGACGCTAGTTGACTGTGAGACTGAGTCCGCCGATAAGCAGCAAGATCAACTACGCTAGAGAACTCCGTCGCCAGCATTTTTAGGCCCCCGTTAGGGAAGCCCATTGCTCACGCCCGTGAGTTTTTTCTTTCTTGTCGATTGCCCCTTAGAGTCGCAGCCACACTGATAATCCAAGTGTTCAACCCTTCAACACTTTAAAGTGTTCAAATACCATTTAAACATATAAATGTGTTCAACAGAGTTGTTGTACACTTACAAGTGTTCAACTCAGAAGTTGTGCAGTTAAAAGTGTCCAACTCCCCAGTTACACACTTCCTTAGCTTGGACGCACTGTATTAGGGAAGTGTGCAGCTGGGAAGTTGATTACTTACAAGTGCACAACTTCTGAGTTGAACACTTGTAAGTGCACAATAACTCTGTTGAACACTTTTATTTGTTTAAATGGTATTTGAACACTTATAAGTGTTATTGAAGGGTTGAACACTTGGTTTATCAGTGCAATTGTGCCGAGCCGATTCGCCCAAGATTACTTGGAAAAATACTTCGAAAAAATATGAAATTTTTGAGATAGGTCTAATGTTCAGCTGTCTTTACGTTTTTGCATAAAATGAATTTGCCTCCTCAGTTTCTATGGTCATTTCGAGCGGAGCAGCCAGGCCGAGCCGAGACGACCAATAAAATTATTTCACGGTTTTTGCCAACCAATGAAAAGGATCGCCTCTTGCTTTGTATCTCGATGTCCAAAAGTTTAATCTCCAAGAGTAGTCACGCGGCTCCACACTGATGGCTCGGACTGTAAATTCCGTACAAATATATTTTTTTCTAATATCGCTGGGAACGAGGGGGAAACGACTAAGGTAATTCGGCTGACAGCCGATAGGTAATCCGGCAGGTTGTAATCCGGGGAAACTCGAAGTAATCCGGTGTAATCCGGGAAAATTTTAGGGTAGTCCGGGGTAATCCGAGGAAAAAAGCACCGTTATCCGGAGAACACTCCAGAGGTAATCCGGGGTAATCCGTAATCCAGCTGACACGAAAATTGACAGTCGTTTCCCCCTCGGCTGGGAAGCTTATGTCAATTGTTTTATATGGACTCCTACGGGAGGAAAATACGTAATATTACCTTTCCGTAAATTCAACAATTTTAAATTTTCATTAAATATATATATATCATTTTTTTAAACGCGTAACCCGCAACTGCGTGAAGGCACGCACGCACAGCGCCCTGCTAGTTTCTCGTATTTGCGAGAATATGGTTTATCGACTCTTTGGTAAACATGAAAGGGCTCTTGACGTGCTATTTGCTCGGGCGGGAGCGCGGCTGCGCGGCGCAGCGGACCTGAGGCTGAGGCGCGCGCGTGCTCGCCTCGCGCCTCGCCTCGCCGACAGATTATGGTGCGCCCATGTGGCCGGGGGCGCCGCGTGTGTTGAGACTGTGGCCGGCCTCTGCCCCCGCCCGCGCCCACCCCCTCCACCCCCACCCCTGTCCGCCCGCCTGGCCGCGGCAGTAAAGTCGCTTGAGGTACCTCAGGAGTACCCGCCGCACCCTGCTCCGCCCTGCTCCCGCCTGCTGCCGTCTGATCGCTCTCGCGCCTCCCTCCTTGTCGCACTGACGGGGCCGTGCCATTCCCAGCATAGGGGACCGCCATAGGTGCGACAAGGACGCGGGTGCGAAAGCGATCTTCGGAATAAGACGGCTGCGCTGGGCCGCCCGTTTGGTGGTGCGGCGCTAAGAGAGAAGGGCATCATTTGTTTGTATCAATCTCCGGCGGGGAGGAGGAAAAGTTAAGGGGGCGGATGGGGAGAGGGAGGGGGCAGGAGAGACGGAGGCAAGAGAGGGAGAGGGAGAGAGAGAGAGAGAGAGAGAGAGAGAGAGAGAGAGAGAGAGGGAGGGAGAGAGACAGAGAGAGAGAGAGAGACAAAGAGACGAGAGGGGAGAGGGGGCCCTGGCGCCAGGCACCTGGTTCCTGTCGGCTGCTACTCAGTCAGCCGCCCCCGCCGCCACGCCCCGCCACGCCCCACCTCGCCCCGCCACGCTCCGCCACGCTCCGCCGCGCCGGCCTCGCGGTTCGGCGCGACAAGTCGAGATGGAAGGGTTGATAAGTTTGTAAGTTTGTGGACCGGCCGGCCGACCGGCCGGCTGGCTATAGCTGGTTGAGACGGCAGGTCGGGCCGGGTTAAAAAGGGAGTTACTGCTCAGGGGGGAGGAGAGCAGGGCCTGAAAATAGGGCCGATGCTGAGACCAGAATTGGTAAAAATTGTTCGTTTCTCGCGGCGATAACTTAGTTAAATTTCCATATGCAGAGACCCACGATAGGAAATGCCTGTAGGTGTTGTGGGAAATGCTGTTCAAGAACAACCAAGTAGTTGAAGTACAACAAGGTTCTTTTCGCGTCAAATCAATTGTTTTGTTGTTTATTGGCAACTATTGCTGTTTTTGGAAAACTTTTCATTGTTACAAGACAAATTTACGTTGTTCTGTTCAGTCCACATTGCTGCCAGACAAGTGTCGTTGATGTTGAACAAGCATATGTTGTTCTACGACAGTGAAAAACTTAACAAATAATTTCGCGTTAATTTACTGTATTTTCCCTTTACTGTGTACTTTCGCAAATTGTAAAATGGCAAAATTATTAAAACACATCTGGTAGGAATACAAACTGTTAAAGTTCAAAATGTTTTTTGTGCCTTTTTGTGCTCAAAACGACACATGTACAATTTTGTAGAAATTTGTGCAAAATTATTAACAAATAGTCCATAATTATTGACAACGTTCCCTACATTACTGAAAACAGAGGAGTCGCCTTTGTCGCTCTTGGGAGAGCGACTTTTCTGAACCAAATTTTCATGCTCCTGCGGAGAGCGAGATTGATTAACATTGCTCTACTGGAGTCACTTTGATGACTCGTTTTGAGTCAAATCGCATCAAACGTCACTCTACTGGAGCGCAGGCACGTAAGAAGGGGGGGGGGGGAGCGATTGCCCCCCTGTCAGCTCATGGATCCGCCTGAAGGTAGGCAATTTGAGCTACAGGCCCCCTAAATGTAGGCAACTTTCGATACCGGTACATCACCCCTCCTCTCCGCTTTATTACGTGCCTGCTGGAGCGATTTCACAATTATTCTAGAAAAGACTCGAGTCGTTTTCGCGAACGTCACTCTTACTGAGCGATGAAAAAATGCTTCGCTCATTACAAGCAAGAAATGTGACTGTTGCATTTCCAGTGATATCGTTTTCGATACAAATTTGCGCATAATAAGGAATACATTAATCTCCACTTTGTACAAATTTGTGCTCAATTGCGCATGTGTAGTTCTGGGCATTATGTGGATGAACAAAAAAGTTAATTAACATTTAGTGTGTAGTTCCCGCCTTTAAAAAAAAAATCGTGTGCGACCATGAAGCAGACTCCGATGACGTTGCGGTTCCTTCCTCCTGCGTCGGGTCGGGTGGTGGGGGCTGCTCGGGGACGGGGGGAGGGGGGAGGAGGCTGGTGGTGGCCCGGGGCCCGGGGCCCGGGGCCAGCCGCGACTGCTAGGCCCAGCAGGCCAAATTCCCCTGAACTTAAAATTCCTTCCCCTTAGACGCTGTTGTTAGGAAAACAGTGTGGCCGAGCTCACGCCCGGCCCGCGGCCCGCGGTGCCCGAGGCACGGGGCTCAGGCAGGCCCGCCACGCCACATACCAGGGCGACGGGGGGCGCCCGCGGCCCAGCCCAGCCGACGCCCCGCGCCCCGCGATCTAAGGAGCATAATCATTTCAGAATCCCAAAATCTTTCAACGAGAGTGGCGTAGGTTAGGTTAGGACGAGTGGGGAGGGGATCATCACTTGGAAAAATCGTCCTTGGGCCCCAAAAAATGATTTAAAATACAAAAAGTTATGAAAGAAGAAAGATGCAGATAAATCCGAAAAATCGAGATGAATGAACAAAAATCCGAAATAAAACCGGAAAAAAATTCAAAAATGGCGGTAAAAGATCAAAATTCATCAAAAAGTGACAGAAACTTTCTTTGAATAAAAATTTTAAAATAAATAAGTTAAATAATCATTGTCTACACCTTTTGAATGAGTGATCCTCCCTTCGGATTGGGGTTAGGTTTTTCTACACTCTATTTTGTTACTGGGATCTGTTACTCGCCTTGACACTTGTCGCCCCGCCCCGCCCGCCAACGCGCTGCGCGTGTCTGCGGGCATGGACGCCGTTGAGCAAGGAGAAGACAGTTTTCGAAAAAAGAAAAAAAAATTGATTAGGACCGACGTGACGGTGTAATTATTTTTATGGTAGGAGACAGTGTGGGTGGGCGCGCTCCGCCACACCCCGAGTACACCTGTGCCGCCCGTCCTGTCGTGCTGCGCCCCACGCGCCGACCCCCCCCCCCCCCTTATATCTCCCCGCAACTCAGGCGCCAGGAGGGCCGCGCGAATCACTTGGCCATTGCGCAAACCTTTTTAACGTTACCTACTACGCGCGGAGAGCTGATGCGAGGGGGAACCAACTCTACATTTTTGTGTACAAATTTTCAGAAAATTTGTGAATTTTCACGAGTTTTCGTGGATTTTTGTGACTTTTGTTGAATTTTTGTGAATCCGATCTTTTCCTAAATTTCTGTGACTTTCTCTTAAGTTTTCTAAATTTTTCTTCCCGTGATGGTTGTACTTAGTACCGTGGCGTTGTAGCCGTGACGGCATAGTGTTCACTCGGAGAGCCCCGGAACCATGTTTCGAATCTTGCCATTAACAAAAAGTTTTCTGGGGACAGCAACTTGGAGTGGAATTCAAATCTCCCATTTCAACAGAGCTCCCTCGTGGAATCGCCGACGGTCTAGTGGTTTAAGTACACTGTTAAACCAAGTCTGCAACTGTTCAACACTTGTTAGTGTGCAACTCCATGTTTATCACGTCAAAGTGTTCAACTTATCAGCCGGGCGATTGCAATTTCTCAACTCCACGGCTGTATACTAGTTATACGCGTAATTTCCGCAAAAACCTTCTCTTTCTGCTCTCCCCCCCCCCCCTCTCCCTATCGTACTCTCCTTGCATTCGGCTCCCACAGACCGGTCATGTGGTCCGGTGGTCCCCAGTCAGTTAAATGCTACCTTCGGCTTCAATGCGCTGTTTAAATAGGGTAGTACGACGGGCCTGACAGGCTTCGGAGAGGACTTCTTCTGTCCTTGGGGTGGCGGTCGCCTGGAAGACACCGATCCTATCATAACTCTGAAGTTAAGCAGGTGGGGCTCGCAGGTTGGATGTTAGGTAGAGGCCTTCCAATTTTTGAAACTTTTTATCCCCATTTCTTTTTTAATCATTATTTTTTTAAAAAAAAAATTGAGGTGTACAATTTTTTTTTAGCGTGCGCTCCGGGCTTGTCCTCTATTATTCTCCAATTTACCCGAGTAAACAAGGTCGGACAAAGTCCAGGTCAGCCAGCGCTTTTTCGGATTTCGGCGAAATCACACCTGGTCGGACAAAATTGGGTCGGACAATTTACGTATACCCGGGCCCACCACTCGCCAAACATTGTGCGCCTCGGGCGGTGCTGCACGGTGATTCCCGTGAGCTTGCTGTATAGTGTCCCCCCCCCCTCTCTCTCTCTCTCTCTCTCTCTCTCTCTCTCTCTCTCTCTCTCTCTCTCTCTCTTCTTGTGGCCTGGCGCCCATAAGTGCGGCAAGGACAGAGACACGAGGAAACCACCGTGCGGAAATCTCGCTCCTGCAGGCGGCGGCGCGGTGGTCTTCCTCCCGACCAAGTGTAAATGGGTATCCTTGTGCGATTTCACTCTTGGCTGGCGGGGCGGGGGCCGCCGCGCAGACCTGAAGGATGACCACCCTCTCCCCCCTCCCCCTCCCCCTCCCCCTCCCCCCGCCACGCCGCGCCACACCTACAGGCATCTTTCGCCACTCAAGACAACTGAGTGGCTACCGAATAAATAAGCCGGTCAGGCAGGCAGGCAGGGCGGGCCGGGCCGGGCACGGGCGCTACAAGACACGGCCGACACGGAGACACGCCGACGGGACACGACGCTTTTAACGGTGAGGGTCTGGTCTGGGACAGGGCAGGGCAGGGCGAGCCTCAAGAGAACGCACCGACACTTTTTCCTCTCTTTCTCTCTCTATGCTTCCTCTCCCACTCACTCACTCACTCACTCAGTCGCTACCGTCTTCTTTTTTCCCCTTTCCTTTCTCTCTCTCTCTCTCTCTCTCTCTCTCTCTCTCTCTCTCTCTCTCTCTCTCTCTCTCTCTCTCTCTCTCTCTCTCTCTCTCTCTCTCTCTCTTACAGTCTGTTTTATCGAACAGATGTACACAGCGGTGCGTGTTGCTGGGAGCGCAAACACGCGGCATAAACGACCAGCGTGTAAGAATTAGAGTTGTAAGTATGTTGCCGCGGGTAAAATGCGCATGTGCATATTATAATGAGAGCCTGCTGTTACGGTATGAAGAACCGCGTCGGTTTTGCAGAGGAGGTTGCTCCGCATTATTTTGTCTAAGGCACCTATGCTGGAGGCGGGGCGGGGTGGGGTGGGGCGCGCCCGGGTGGGCGCGAAGGGTGAGGGCTCGACTCTCCCCGCGCACCGCGCCCCCGGGGCCCCCGCAGGACATGCCACCACATTCCTCCCGGTCTCAAGTCCCACGGCGACGCTCCGCCGACTGCCAGCGTTTGATTTGTGCTTACGGGCCGGGCCGGGCCTGGCCGGGCGGCTGGTAGGGAAGACCAAGACGAAGCAAGGCGGTGCGGGGAGCGCGGGGTGAGAGCTTGGTTTTAGTAATGACCCATCATCCCCTAAATCTCTCGGAACATGAGCAAAGGGAGGCGTATCTATTATCAAAACGGTTTACATACTTGACGGCCGGGGCGGGGCGGCGGTGAGTATCTCGTCTCCGCAGCCACTCACCTCTCGCACACTACTTGTCCTGCCAGTCCTGCCCAACCGTCTGACTGCGAAGATCACCCCGCCGGTGCCTCCCTCCGTGCTTGTCGCACTCGCACGCGCGGGGCTCCGTCATCCTCAACATGGGTAGGGCACCGCTGTAGGTGCGACAAGGATGGAGGTGCGAGAGCGATCTTCGGAATCTGACGGCTGTGCCCGAAGGGTGGGGATGGGGGGAATCGCTTGTACAAAATGTGTACCATGATTTATCTTTTTTTACTTTTAATTTGTTGATTATTTTTTTTTGTATTTTTTTTTGGGGCGGTTGTTTTGTGGTTTCGCAGATTTTTCAAAGAAAATTTCTGTCCCTTTTTGATAAATTATGGTATTTTACCTCCAGTTCTGAATTTTTTCCAATTTTATTTCGGTTTTCTGTTCATTTGTTGTCAATTTTTCGGATTTTTCTGTATTTTTCTTGATTTTATTTTTGCTTATTTATTTATTATTATTATTTTTTTTTGGGGGGGGGTGGGTGGGGGGTGGGGGGAAGGGGCGTACAATGATTTTTCAAAGTGATTTCCCCCCTCCCCCCACTGGTGCAAGGCGGGCGGCAGGCGGTACCGATCCAATGTGATGAGAGGGATGTGAGTCACTCGCCGGCGGCGGCGTCGTCTGCTTTCTTGTCTCCGTCAGAAAGATCGGCGCCTTCTTCTTGGCTCAGGCTGAAAAGAAAAAGAAAGCAAAAAGTGTTCTCTTCCTCGGAGTCGTTGAAGACTGTAGGGCAGGGTGGTGACGATAACAAGTGCCCCAGTGTTCGCCCCAATCCAACCGTAGGGCTAACTGCCCGCTCGCTCCGATCCTCCGCCCCCCTCCTATCTCCCCCCCCCCCCTCTCTCTCTCTGACCCTCTCTCTTCTCCTACCCCATCCCTCTCTCTCCTCTCTGCCCAGCCGTCAAGTCGCGAAACGCTTTTGTTCCCGCCTACTTCAGTCGTCAGGGGGCGAATGCAAAAATAGCGAAGGCGCGCGCGCGGTCCGAATTCCTTACCGGCATCGCTCCTTTCTGCAGCGTGACGCCACGATCAGTAACGTGGTGGCGTCACGTGACGACGCTGCACGTCACGGCGGCCCGGCACAGCCAGCCCAGCCAGCCGGGCCCAGCCGTCTGATTCCGAAAATCTCTCTCGCGCCTCCTTCCTTGTCGCACTCATGGGCCCCTGCCATCCCCAGCATATGGCACCGCCACAGGTGCGACAAGGACGTGAGCAAGAGAGTGATCGGCAAAAAGGGCTAGGCGTCACGCAGTGGAGCGGTGCGATAGCAACTAGCAACACTGAGGCGCAGCAGATTTTTTCCCGCGAGGAAGGTTTTTGGTATCTCTATCCTCGTCGCACTTGTAGGGCACCCTTCCTTAGTAAGAGACGATCGTGCGAGGGAGTGCCACTCAGTGTACAGGCACTTTTGGGACTGGGCAATAAGGTGATGACGTGCACCAGCGCACCGTACACATCCACCAGCATGAGGGCGGGCGGCCAGGGCCGAGCGCTGCTCTCCCCCGCCTGACCGCTCCTCCTGGTCTCCGTGTGTTGGCACAGCGCTGCGGCGGGAGTGGCGGTGCCGAGGCCGGGGCCCGCGGGCGGCCGCCGGAGCCCGTCCGCACCCGCTCACCCGGGGCTGGAGCACCACGACGGCGCCGGGGCCGAGGGCGACGCGGAGCCAAGAGCCGGGGGGGCCCTCCTGGCCCTGCAGCTGCGCCGCCGCTCCGCGCGGCCGTCCCCGCGCCGGGCTCACTGAGCTCGCCGCAGCACCGCCGCGATGGCGGACTCCTCCAGGACGACGTCGAGGACCACCTCGAGTCCCTCGCCTCCGGCGGGCACGGGCCAGGATCAGGCGTGCGGCGGCGGCGGCGGCGGCAACAGCAGCAGCAGCGGCAGCACCGCGGCCGCGAGCAGCGAGGCGGCCACCCGCAGCCGGCGCGGCACCGCCGTCACGCCACCCGCCACCTCGTCGCTGCTCGCCGCCAAGCTCAAGATCTGCTCGGCCGTGAACCGCGCCCACACGCGGGAGCGCGCCCGCGAGCATAGCGCGCGCGCCGCGCAGCGCAGGGAGCGGGAGGCGGCGGCGGCGGCCTACACGACGGGCAAGCCGGTGGCGGTGGTGCCGGGCGGGGCCGGCGGGGGCGGCAGCGGGGGCGGCAGCGGGGGCGGGCCGGCGCGCGGCCGCCGGGACTCGCTCGTCCGCGTCGACTCCAAGCGCGGTGGCAAGAAACCCCGCGAGCGATGGCTGCTCACGCGCAAGACATGGCGCTACATGGCGGACGCGGGCCGCCGCCTGATCCCCGAGGGCGCGCACAACCGCGCCGAGGACGTGCCGCGCATCGAGGCCTACTTCCAGGAGGTCTGCCACCGCGAGCCGCGCTTCCTCCTCTGGCGGAAAAGCTCGTACCCGGGCGCGCTCGGTTTCCGCGGCCGGACGTCCCGCTCGCGCGCCGGCGGCAGGAAGAAGGGCGGCTCGTGCCGCGACAGTCGCGACAGGTCGGGCCCCGCGGCCGCCACGGCCTCGGCCGATGAGGCGGACGAGGTGGCGGCCGCGGCCCGCGGCGGCGGCACCGTGTTCCTCCAGCCCGTGCTCGGCCAGGACGGCTCGGGCCGCTTCGACGTGCAGCGCGCCAAGAGGGAGTTCCTGCAGGCGGGCCCCGCCACCACGCGCCTCGGCGTCGACCCCGCCGGCCCCGGCGCCCCCGGTCCGTGGGACCAGGGCTGGCGGGACTCGTCCGCCTCCGAGGACAGCCTGGACCCGGACGACAAGCTGCTCCTGGACACGCTCGAGATGTACTTGGCCAGGGACGAGGCCGCGCAGCGCGGGGAGGAGCCGCCGCCGGCGCCGCCCCCAGGTGCGGTGCTCGACGAGCAGGAGCTGCTCGACAAGCTGCGGCTGCGGCTAGAGGTCGTCCTGGGCTCCAGCGACCACGGCGGCGCCAACGGCACGGGCGCGGCGGGGGCGTGGGGCGGCGCGCACGGCACCGCGAGGACGACGGACGCCGCCGGGGACCGCGACCCGGCGGCGGCGCACGTAACAAGGCGGCGGCCGGAGGGCGTGCCCTTCAACGGCGACCACCTGCAGAAGCAGCTGCTCGAGACGCTGCGCCGCTACTACGGCAAGTCCACGGCGCGGCAGAAGGTCATCTCGGACCTGCTGACGGAGCGCAAGCTGCTGGAGAGGCTGCTGTTCGACACGCGCCGCGCCAGGGGGTTCGCGTACCGCCGCGGCGGTGGCTCCGGCAGCGGCGGGGGCGGCGCCGACGGCAGCCAGCCGTACGTCAGCTCCATGAGCCGCACGGACCCGCGCTGGCGACAGCAGGCGGCGCTACGCGGCGGCCGCGACCCCTCCGCCTCGGCCGCCGGCGCCGGCGGCTACGACTACCAGACTGCCGGCCTCAGCCGCGCGGCGTCCTTCCGCCGCCTCCGGGGCGCGACCTCCCCGCCGCCGCTCATCGAGGTGCACCCGGAGGGCGAGGCCGGCGACGACGAGGCTGGTGGGGCCCGCGCCGCGGGGTCCCGGGGGGCGGCGCGCGGTCCCTCGCACGTCCAGCGGGGCACGCAGACAGACCCACTGACCACCGCCATCCTGGCCGCCGTGGACGAGGAGCGCAAGCGGCGCGCGCAGGAGGAGGCCGACGAGGAGGACGGAGGTGGGGCCGGGGCAGGGGGCGGCGGCCGCCCCCGCGGTGGTGGGGCCGGGCCCGCCTCCAACCGCCGCCGCTCCAGCGTCGACAACGACGACGTCTCGCCCTCCGTGAGCGACACCATCAAGCGCTACCTGCGCATGGCGCGCAAGAAAAGCATGGACGGCGACAAGGCAGACCGCTTCAAGCGCGTCAACTACGACCGGAACCTGCGCAACATCAAGGCCAAGGGGGAGATCACGCTGCCAGGGGACGACGACGGCCTCAACAAGGGGGCGCAGACGGACGAGTCGTGGGTGAACGCCGTCAAGGAGCTCAAGTACGAGGGCACCGGCGTGGGCTCCAACCCGGACACGGACGAGCTGGCCACCACGAGCAGCAGGCTGACCAGCTCCAGGAGCAGCTTCGACACGACGGCGACGGGCGGTGACGAGCTGGCCTCGCCCTCGCAGGCCTCGCCTGCTACCACCTCCGCCAGCAGCACGCCTCTCCAGTCCCCCAAGGGCCTCTTCTCCTCGGGTCAGTCCTTTCTCTCTCACCTCTTGCATGGGCTGCACCAGCAGCAACAGCTCCAACAGCAGCAGCAGCAGCAGCAGCAGCAGCAACAGCAGCAGCAGCCCCCGCAGCCGGGGGCCGCGCGTCAGGGCTCGGCCAGCCCAAAGGAAGGCTCAGGCTCCTCCACTTCTGTTGCTGTGTCCGCAGGGGCCATGCAGAAGTCCAAGTCGTCCTCCTCCGTGGTGCAGAGCCTGGAAAAGATCTGGAAGACCCGCTCCAAGAGCCACAGCCGGGCGGCCGGCGGCGGCCCCGGGCTGGGCTCCGGGGCTGTGCCGGAGGGAGGCGGCGGCCCGCAACACACCTGCTCGTGGACGCCTCAGGTGAGTGCAACAATTAAAACACAACGATCCAAAGACCCGCGGGGGAGCGGAGTTAAGTAGGATTCTCGCCGTATACCGCTCGTTGTTAATCTCGTTAAAATCCCGAAACGCCTCCGCAAGAGAATATTTTTCAAGTGTTGCCAGAAAGTTAGGCAAAGAACCGCGCAATACACGTGTGCGTAACGGGACGGTATCTCCGTCTGCCTACTAGGCAAAGTCTGGGCAGTAGTGCAGGGGAGTCGCCTAGTAGGCAGGCGGAAATACCGCCACCTGCAAACAGGTGTATTGCGCGTTTTGTTTTGCCTAACTTTTCTGGCAACACTGATATTCTTGACATGGACGTTGCGCGCCGCCCCTGCCCCTGCTGGCCTGTCCCGAGGGGTCCTTCACCATAATATCAAGCTTGCACCGATTTTTCTAGGTTTTCGTGATTTTCGTAGAGTTTTACTGATTTTTTTCTGATTTTTTTTCCTGATTCTTTTTTGATTTTTTTGCAGATTTTGTTTCAGGCTGT
The DNA here is from genome assembly GCA_029379305.1 of Frankliniella fusca. Taxonomy (NCBI): domain Eukaryota; kingdom Metazoa; phylum Arthropoda; class Insecta; order Thysanoptera; family Thripidae; genus Frankliniella; species Frankliniella fusca. Next base: position 851,780 of record JAHWGI010001278.1, on the reverse strand, counting down.
AGACTGATTTTTTTGAGTGAAGGACCCCTCGGCCTGTCCTCGCTGGCCGTAGGCGCGCGGGGCGCTGCCCGGTTTTCGATCAGGATGTAGGCGCGAGGCGAGCAATGCTGTTGCTATAATTACTTGCAGATTGCGAAAGTTGGCAGGCGCGCCGCCGGGGCCCACTCAATACGCGTATAAATACCGTGATAAGTGGCCAGTTATCACGGGCTGCTTTGCTGCTATTGTCGCAAGCAGCTGGGCTCGACTAATAGCGTTCTGCAGCAGTTCGAGGTGTGGCGAAAAGGGGTGGGGTTAGGAGGGGTTGGGTGGAGAGGGGTGGGGTTAGGTGGGGTTAGGTGGGGTTGGGTGGGGTTGGGTGGGGTTGGGTGGGGTTGGGTGGGGTTGGGTGGGGTTGGGTGGAGAGGGGTGGGGCGGCGAGGGGCAGAGGGATGGGATGGGCTGCTCAGGCCGAGTGTCGGCTCGAAAAATTTTGTACACGGTGAGAACGGCTCCTTGGTGTCCAAGGACCATCGGACCGATTCAAGGACGGCCGCATGAAATATTCCTATCCGTGTCCTCGAATCAGTCCGATGGTCCTTGGACACCAAGGAGCCGTTCTCACCCGTTCTCACCGTGTATACAAAGGTTCCTTTTTGAGGCCTTTTATGCCTAGGGAACGACATGTCGGCAGCTAGGTAAAATTTTTATGGACCCAGTCAATGTGCTCTGCCCTTGGAATTTCGACAAAATAGACTACTTGGCGCAGGAAATTTTTCTAAGTTTCGACTCTCGCATCGACTTTAATATTTTTCTGAAGCTTCATCGCTTTGGTTGGGGGTCGCTATTAAACTCGCCGATCACGCAGCGTGTCTCCGTGGCGTAGTGGGCTTTTTACTTCGTCAGCAGGGCTGTCAATAAAAGCACTTCGATGGGGTCGGCATGGGCTCAAATCTTAACTGATGCGAACCTGTTTCTCCTGGCATGGCATGGCATGGTCCGGAGAACTAGTAAGGCCTTGCATCCTGGGTCCGAGAGACACGTGCCCTGGGGACAGGGCAGTACCGAGGGGTCGACAACTCGTGTTCTCCTGTGTTCCAGGCTAGACGTTCTCCGAATAAGGTCCGCTTACTCCGGGTGTACTCCGTGTTCTCCGGGTGTACTCCGAGCGTTCTCTGAGCGTTCTCCGAGTAAAATTTGCCTGTTCTCCGGCTGTTCACTGGTGTTCTCCGAAGAACTCCGACTGTACTCCGACTGTGCTATTTGTTCTCTCGCTGTACTCCGTCTTCTCCGGCTGTACTCCGAGTACTCCGACCAAACTCCTGTGTCCCCCAAAAACCCGAGTTGTCGACCCCTCGGGCAGTACAGGTTAACTACCGCACGACATCTGACTTACCCGCCGTTGTTCTCAGTTATGCGGACAGTCGGTTGCCCTGTGCAGCTTGTAAAGTAGGGAACCACCGGATCGAGACCGATCTCCGAAGTTAGGCCTGCGGGGTCCCTTTGTTAAGGATAGGTAAAGTCCCCCAATTTTATTTTTTTAAGTGAATTAGTTTTCAATTACACGGAAGTTTCACAAGTAGTGTAGGCTCGGATATTTTGGAAAATATGGAGTATTAGAAATGTATTTTGCTAGATGGAATAACTTTGGAATAGTGGAGTATTTGGAATATTTGAAATATTTTCTATGAAATATCCTATGTGTAGATGGAATAGTCAAAGCTGTGCACCCCTCGGTCACAAACTTTCACCAAAAGGACCATCGGTCCCACAACTTAGTCTGCAGTACTGTACCAACACTTGAGTTCGCAGCCGTGGTCACCGAGACAGCTGAAGGGCAGGGGACCATCGGCCACACTGACCGCCCCCTCCCCGTCCCGAGTGCTGACCCCGCGACCCCGTGCCGGTGATTGAAGCCCTCAGTCCGGTTGTGCGCTCATTAGTTGGCCATTGAGGAGCGCGAAGCGGAGCAGAGACGCCCCGCCTCGCTCCGCCCCGCCCCGCCCCGCCCCGCCCCGCCCCGCCCCGCCCCGCCCCGCCCCGCCCCGCCCCACCGTGCAGCTTGCGAGTGGGACGAGGGTTGTTGGTCGTTGTTGAGTGAGGCCCGGCCCCCGGCCCGGCCCGGCCCGAGCCGGGGGGCGGGACAGGGCGCGGCCGGGCGAGGCGAGGCGAGGGGCTCGCGCCGGTACCCCGGCGCCCAGCGCACCACACCGGCCCAAGGAGGGCCTCTGCCCCGGCGTGGCGTGGCGTGGCGTGGCGTGGCGTGGCGTGGCGGGGCGGGGCGGGGTGCGGCGGGGCACGGCAGGGCGAGGAGGCCCAACGCGGCCCGGCAGGACCCATGGCCTGTCTATTCCTGTCTCGGCGGCCAAGTCGCAGCGGTTATATAGCGCGCCAAATATAAGTTGACCCAGTCTGGCCACACTACAGCAAGTCCCACCGCCGGCAGGCCGCTACCCCTGAACGCCTGGCCCCGCCCCGCCCCGCCCCGCCCCGCCCCGCCCCGCCCCGCCCCGCCCCGCCCCGCCCCGCCCCGCCCCGCCCCGCGCCCCACCCCACCCGCACGCACTTCTGCAGGGTGCATGGCCATGTCTTTGAGAGGCTCGGCCCGGCTCGGTCCGTGGCGACCTGTTGAGCATCGGCGGCACAAGTGTGGCGCTCTGACGTCAGCACGGGCCGTGAGGCGTGTGCGTGAGGCGAGGCGAGGCGGGGCGAGGCGGGGCGGGGCGGGGCGGGGTGGGGTGGGGCGGGGCGGGGCAGGGCGGGGCGGGGCGGGGCGGGGTGGGGTGGGGCCCCGGCCGCAGCGGAGAGGAGGGGCGAGTGCACGACCCGATTTCTTCCCCACGCCGCCTCCCCTCCCACCCCGCTCGCCTTCAATGTTAGAACGTCTAAAAATAATGTTAAGATTTTACACGCTTTGGGGCTTGTTTGAAAAGAGGCGAGGCAGCGAGAGAGAGAGGGAGATAGGAGGGATAAGAGTGTAAGGGGGAGGGAAAGTGCGAGGAACGTAATGTCAGAGGAGGACCGCGCAATCCAAGCCTGCATATGTACGCGGTGCCGTGCCGTGCCCTGCCCGGCGCCCGGCGTGTTGCACCTCCGGGCTTGGCTGGCAGGATCTGTAAAGGCTGGTACACCTCCTGCAAGTCTTGCGTGTCCTCCAGGAAGCAGACAGGGTCCGCAGCCTGCTGCGTGCTCCTGCTGGCACCTGCAATCGTACGGCCTGCGGCCAGGGGTCTACCACTTTAAAAAAAAATCGCTTACGAGGATTATAATCAGACACGATTATGGTGATCATCAGTGATTATTCGAGTTAATCTTTAACATATTTACTGGTTACTGGCCAATCATCACGCAACTTTTGGTCAAATTTGATAATATTTCTCCACATTTGTCAAATTTTGTCAATATTTGAAAATTTTACGTGATTGTGATTATGTGATTATCAATAATCATCTAGAGGGGTGTACGAGGATTATGGGAGTGGTAGACCCTTGCTTGCGGCTGCGTTCGGCCTTGAGCCTTCTTCAGGCTGCAGCCCTCGGCTGCCTCGACAGCCCTCACCTCGGCCTCCTCGGGGCGGCCTTCAGGCCGTCTCACTCCCACCTCATTACTCTGCCTGCCAATCGCCCTTCAGCCGCACGCTTCGCTCTGCCCTCGAGAAGCTCATCGAGGCTTACACTCTGGCCGGTCGGGGTGGGTGGAACGGGGCCTTGTCTTGCCTTGTCTCGTACGAGATTTTCCTTTTTCCGAGAGTCCAAGGGTGTCACTGGAGACAGTCGATCGGTAGAAGTGGCGAGCCCGCGTCTTGGTTCAGCGTGGTGAGGTGGTCGTGGCAGCAGGCCGTCGCTGCTCGCCGAGCACCGCGTCCCACCCCGCCCCACCCAGCCCCGCCCCGCCCCGCCCCACCCCGCCTCGCCCCGCACCCGCTGCGGCAGCAAGCCTGGCGCAATGCCAAGGGGATAAGTACAGTCATGTCCGAAATGTTTTCACGCCGAATGCCGGGTCGGGCCGGGGACGGGATCGGGCGCCCGTAAAGGCCGGAGCGGAGTGCAGAGCGAGAGTGTTTGACGCGAAATGAGAGCACAGCGTGGAGCACAGCGATACTCTAATTTCGGCGACTTGTTCTTTTTGTTGGCCATTATTTATGTTTTTATGTAGTTGGATTGCATATGTTTTCCTTGGGCAGTCAACTGACCCTATGCAGGCACACACCTCCCAATACATGCCAGGTCGAACGGTGCTTCAACATCGGCAGAGTGTTGCACTGGGAGCCCAGTAAGCGAGGGGGCCTCAACTCCTGAAATCATGTGTACACAATCGCTGAAATCTTCGAAATCATTGTCAAAAAATGTGGATCTATTGCTGAAAAAATTGACGTGAGTGCGTATTTGGGGTTCTGAAAGCTCAAAATACGCTTGTATTTTCTTTACGAATTATTTCTTTCAATTATAAGAGGTGTAATCATGTGAAATCTTGTGAAATCTTGAAATCATGTGTACAAATTTTGGGTGAGTTGAGGCCCCCTCGCCAGTAAGTGTGTGAATGTCGCGTACTTGTCGGCCTTATGAATACTATCTGTTCGTATTCTTGCCCCTGTAAACGTACTGTATTCCCTTGTTCAAGTGTGCATGGTCAAGGGAATTCCCTCACCTGCTCGACGAAGGTGACACCCGAGGGGTTCATCCACTCGGCACAGGAGCGTACACATACGATTACCGCTCACCATTGATTACCGACAGTGTTCGGTAAAAATTTTCGAAGAAACTTTGAAAGTTATGTTAATTTTTTTGCCTATTGAGGGGAAATCCAAAGCATTGTAAACATTAACGAAAGGATTATTTTGGGAGGATGTGGTTACCTGTAATTATTGGACAAAGTGTACACCAGAGTGGGGGACCCCTTGGTGACGCCCCCACAGCCCTGCCCAGGAAACAGAGCTGCATTCTGACTGCATATGAAATGTTTCAGCTTAAAAGCAAATTTTAGGAGCTTATTGAGGGGCATTTGAAGCGCTTTGTGACAATTTTACGGACGTTCTAGATGGGACTTAAAATGCAGTCGGATTGAAGTTTTGATGGCTTAGCCGAGCGGGAGATCACTCATACAAAATGCGTACAATGATTTTTTTTGACTTTTGATTATTTATGACAAATCTTGATAATCCTTCCATACTTCTGTCTTTTTCCTTACTCTTTTTTCCATTTGTTCTCGATTCTTCGTATTTTTCTGTATCTTTCTTCTTGATTTTTTTAAAAGTTTTATTTTCTTTTTCGCAAATGATTTTTTGGGGGGGGGGCGTACAATGACGAGTGACTCCCCTCTGCTACCTGGGTGGACGGGTTATGTTTCTCTCTCTCTCTCTCTCTCTCTCTCTCTCTCTCTCTCTCTCTCTCTCTCTCTCTCTCTCTCTCTCTCTCTCTCTCTCTCTCTCTCTCTCTCTCTCTCTCTCTCTCTCTCTCTCTCTGACCCCGTCTGTTGTGTCCCGGCAGGGGAGCTGCACCTGGAGCTGCGGCGGCCGGCGCGTGCAGCTGCCCGAGAGCACGCCGCTGCTGCAGCTGAGCGAGGTGGAGCGGCAGGTGCTGCAGAAGGTGGCGCTCGCCAAGCTGCAGGCGCTCAACCTCGGCGTCGCCATCAGGATCCCTTCCGGTCAGAGACAATACGCAATCATTCAGTGCTGCCACCCCGCCCCGCGCGTCAGGGCTGCCAGCCTAACAGACCTGTGCCCCCCGCCGCTGCATGAGAGCACTACTACACTTGCGCCGCGCCGGCCCCGCCGGCCCGCGGGCCGATCTGAGGCGCTAAATGGCGCGCGCCGCGAACTCGTGTAGTGGCGACCATGTACGCGCGGCGCGTATAGGGTTTCAGCGGTTGGCAGCCCTGGGTGCATTTTAACACGTTGTTCCCCTTTGAGCGAGCACCCTACCCGCCGCGCCGGCGGCGACATGGTGTGGCACAAGACCGCTCCTGAAGTCAAAAGTGTTCAACCAGCACACCACACACACTCTCACAAGTGCTCAAGATGGTGTTGTTCTGAGGGCTGTGGAACTGGAAACAGAATTTGTGCGCCGGTATAAACAATTCGAAGTAATATCAGAAAAATACGAGGCTAAACACGCGACAAGGTGACAATTTCGGATAGAATTTTAAAGATAAAGTTTATATTTTAGGAGTTTTTGAAGAAAAAAACAGTGTCGAAAATATTTCCGTAGATGTACAATATATTTTGTAATTCTTTATGTACAACATATCCTTACGACTTTACGCTTTTCGACTTTGTTGCTCACCAATCGATTCTGAGTTGATACGTATAGTTATAAAAGTTAACAATATGAATTGTAATCGTACAAGACCTCTCATGGAAAATTTTTCCGTACCCTGTCTTACAAGAACTTCTCACAGAGAATACGACCTCTGTGAGCCCACACCTGATGTCATCATTTTAATCTTCTGGCTATAAAATATCTTGGTAGCAGGGAACATTTTGTCGAAATCTGCGGCTCGACTGTCTCGTAGTGTCTTGTATCGTCTTTATTGTCAAGAGACAATGCGTACACTCTTTGGGCCTGTTCCACCGGTTCCACACCCCTGCCCTCGTGTTGTTCAGATGCTGGTTGAGCGCTTTGGATTGCAGGGCGGCCCTGCTCGGATGCTCCTTGGATTCTCTGTTTTGTGTGTGTGCGCAAGCGCGCGTGGCGTGTTGTTTGACTTGCGTGTGCATGTGTGTGTGCAGAGAAGGTGGTGGCGGAAGTGGCGGCAAAACCAAAGCGGCGCGCTTACCTGCTCAAGAGGAAGGCGCTCACCACGGGCGTGGTGGACGGCGGCGGCCGGAAGGACTCCGACAAGGACAGCCGTGAGTACAGCGACTCGCCGGCGCGGCGCGGTGCGGACCCGGGATAATTGTGCGCCATCGGACACCCATAGTCACATTGCACACCTAGCGAGGGGGGAAAAACTCTGACTCAATTGTGGTGTACACATTTTGTAAATTTTCGAGATTTTTTTTTGTGAATTTTCGAGAATTTCTGAGAACTTTTAAAGAAATTTTGTGAATTTTCACTTGAATTTTTCTGATTTTTTTCTGAATTTTCCTGAATTTTTGTGAATTTTACTAGCTTTTTTTGATTTATTCTAAATTACTGGGTGTACACTGGTAAAACAAATTTATAGTTCTATGCATCACCTGATGCATAGCTTCTAATGTATAATACTAATACACGATGTCATGCATAGTTCTAACTTAGCATTAGCTGATGTAAAATTTTTAGGCATTTTGCTAATGGATAGCTGACTATACATTCAGGTTAGCATCGTTTCCCAATGTTTTGACATGCGAAGCCTCATCCAAATGCATCCTACTATACCGGGTGTTTCACGTCTTACCGGACAGTCTAATGGGTTGCCTATCCCCTGGTCTGCAGGCGCTCCGCCGCCAGCACGCTGCGGCGGCAGGGCAGGCGAGGTGGTGGGGGCAGTCCCCTTTACTCGGCTGCATTCGGTGCTCAGGAGAGGCGGGGGCGTGGTGGCGGAGAGCCGTCTAGCCCATGCCCCGCGAACGGCGCGACCCCGCGAACATATCCCGCGACCCCGCGGACATCCTCCGCGAATCCGCGGCGTCCTTCGCGCATCCCCCGCGAGTCCGCGGCGTCCTTCGCGCATCCCCCGCGAGTCCGCGGCGTCCTTCGCGCATCCCCCGTGAGTCCGCGGCGTCCTTCGCGCATCCCCCGCGAGTCCACGGCGTCCTTCGCGCATCCCCCGCGAGTCCGCGGCGTCCTTCGCGCACCCCCCGCGAGTCCGCGGCGTCCTTCGCGCATCCCCCGGGACTTCGCGGCGTCCTTCGCGCATGCCCCGCGAGTCCGCAGTTATAAAGAAATCGTGTTGTTAACACACACCGCTGTGTTGTCATTCGCCTGGTGAGGTGCGCCACGCTCCGCCACGCGACCTCTCCCTCCCTGCGGCACCGTCCCGAGCGTTGCCATTGGCGGCATCCCCCCTCTCCCAGCCGCCCGGCCGCCGCTACCGTCTGACTTCGGCGGCCAGGCGGCCGGCGTCCCCTTCTACCGCCTAGCCGCTGCGCTCAACGCCAGAGCGCCTGCAGGCCAGGGGATAGGCAACCCATTAGACTGTCCGGTAAGACGTGAAACACCCGGTACACCAAGAAATGTTTAACTTCTATACATTTACGAAATTCACAGATAGACATGTTGTCATGTTTAGTTCCTACTATACACCACACCATGCATTGAAGTGCAAACTAAACACCATGATGTATAAAAACTATAAATTTGTGTTACCAGTGTCCGAAAATTTCAGAGTTGTTTCTCCTCGACCCCGACCCTCGAGGTAGGGGGTTACATTGATGGTGTTCCGGAGAGGTTCTCTGGAGACGGGGGTACAATCGGACGGCGACACCTCTGTAAGGCGCCGAAACACTCAGGAAACTATTTTTGTTCTTTTCTCTCTCCTCCAGCGGCCTCCGGTCTCGTGTTCGGCCTGCCGCTCTCGCAGTGCATCGAGCACGAGCGCGGGGTGCGCGTGCCCGGCAACACCCCACTGCCGGCGCGCGGGGGTGCGGGGGGCCCCGGGGGCGCCGCGCCCGGCCGGGGGTCGGTCCCGGGCGCGGGCTCCGGCGCGCAGCGGGCGGGGCTGGCGGGGCTGGCGGGGCTCGTGGGCCGCGGGGGCGCCTCCCGGAGCTCGGCCGGCGCCGCGGAGGACGCCAGCAGCGGGAGCGGAAGTGTCGAGCTCCGCCGGAAGTCGCACCACGGCTCGCGCGCCAGCTTCAGTTCGCTCGTCGAGGCACCCAGGCTCGACGACGTGAGTATCCTGCAGCTATGACAACTAACCACAACCACAGCCACCACACGACTACAGCGCGTGTACCTGTACCTCTCCCCCGCCGCAGGCCGGGTCCGTGGAGGACCTCCTGGGCGGCGCCATGGCGGGCAGCGTGCCGGGGCAGCTCAACTCGCTGTCGTCGGCCACGTCCTGCTCGGCCACCGACTTCCTCGACGACGAGATGAGCGAGCTGGTGGCCGAGCCGTCCCGCGCGCCCTGGGTGCCGCACGTGGTCACCACGTGCCTCCGGCACCTCACCACCAACGGTCTGCACACGCTCGGCATCTTCAGGGTGTCCAGTTCGAAAAAGAGAGTGCGCCAGGTGAGACCAGAACCGGAACGGAAGCGTGACACTCACGGTAAAAACGATGTCTGTTTTTTTTTAAGGGAAAAAGGAAAATTTTGTGGGGGACCCGTACTTTAAGGAAAATTCCTCAGATTTTGAGGAAGTCTCCTCAAAAAATGAGGGATTTTCCCTTAAATTTTGAGGAGACTTCCTCAAAATCTGGGGACTTTTCCTCCTAGTGCGGGTGCTCCTCAAAATTTTCCCTTTTCCCTCAAAATTCAGACATCGTTTTTACCGTGAGGGGCTTCTCGGTGGAACGCGCGTAGTCGCTCGGGCCGCGCGCCCGGCAGGTAGGCCCCCACCAGCCTTGAGTGCCGGGCGGGCCGGCCTACCCTGGACCCTGCAGGCGCGGCGCCGACACTGTAAATGGAGGAGTCGCCTTTGTCGCTCTGGGGACAACGACATTTCTCTACCAAATTTTCAAGCTCCTGAGGGAGTGAGACGGATTAACATCGCTTTATTAGAGTCACTTTGATTACTCATTTTGCGTCAAGTCAACAAACGTCACTCTACTGGAGCGATTTCAAAATACCAGAAAAGACTCGAAATGAGTCGTTTTAGCGATGCCACTTTTACTGAGCGATGAAAACATGCTTCGCTCATTACGGGTGAGAAATGCGACTTTTACGTTTCCAGTGGAGGGGGAAACAACTCCTAAACTTTGGTGTAAAAATTTTGTTAGTTTTTCGTGAATTTTTGTGAATTTTTGATGAATTTTTGGTTTTTTTGGTTGAGATTTTATAGAATTCTAAATTTTGTTGTGAATTTTCGTGAGTTTGTATGATTTTTTGAGATGTCCTAAAATTTTCGGACTTTTTTTAATGATTTTTTTTAAAAAAATCTTATGATTGTTTCTGAAATACGGAGGTGTGAGGTGTACAAAATTTTTTAGAGTTGCTTCCCCTTCGCGCTCACCACTCCCCGCCGTTACCGTCACCCTTTTATCTGCCGCAGTTACGAGAGGAGTTTGACGGCGGCCAGGAGGCGTCGCTGGACGACGACCTGTGTCCGCACGACGTGGCCACCCTGCTCAAGGAGTACTTCAGGGACCTTCCAGACCCTCTGCTGTGCAGGGATCTGTACCAAGCCTTTGTACAAACACAGAGTGGGTACCACCTCGACTGAAAACGGGGCGCATGCTTGTCGATTAAGAGAGGATAACGCGCGTTCTTACACTTTGAAAATAGTATTCGTGAATTTACGAATTTATTTTCGTAATGTGTGATTACGACATACACTGATAAACCAAGTGTTCAACCCTTCAACACTTTTAAGTGTTTGAATACCATTTAAACAAATAAAAGTGTTCAACAGAGTTGTTGTGCACTTACAAGTGTTCAACCCAGAAGTTGTGTACTTGTACGTGTTCAACTCCCCAGCAGCACACAGTGCCTCCTAGCTAAGGAAGTGTGTAACTGGGGAGTTGAACACGTACAAGTGCACAACTTCTGAGTTGAACACTTGTAAGTGCACAACAACTCTGTTGAACACTTTTATTTGTTTAAATGGTATTTCAACACTTTAAAGAGTTGAAGGGTTGAACACTTGGATTATCAGTGCAGATCTGTAAATTTTATGAGCGCAGTCGTGAATTTACGACAATTAATTCTTACTTGTCAAAGAAAACTATGTCGATGTCAGAAAAAATAATCGTAACAAAACCAGCAGAAGTTGTAATTTTATGATTTCTATCATGGAAAAGTTTCCTGCAACCCTTCCGAATGTACGCAGTTTTTGTAAAATAATATCTAAGCAGGCTTCTGGATGACACCATCAGATCCCTCGTAAAATTTCCGTTCGAAAGATCATTCATGTACTGGGGCTTTGAGACCGAAGAAAAAGAATCATGAAAAATGACTATTATAGTAACGTGCCAGGAAATTATTGGCTGAAACCCCATGACATATGTATGCTCTGCAAACTCAAGTGTGAGACAGTATCACACTTTTTACTGCAGTACCACTGTGTCCCACACTTTCAAAAACTATTATCTATCGTTGAATAGCAATCACGTTTTAGAGAAAAGCATCAGCTTTGGTTGAAAATCCTGGTTAAAACGAGCTACCACGTGATGGGGTTCTGATCGCAAACAACAGCGTTCCTATAAATTTTCGAAACCATTAATTTACGATTATTTAATGTATTGTTGTTCCAAACCCCATCACATGGTAGCTCGTTTTAACCGGGATTTTCAACCAAAGCTGATGCTTTTCTCTAAAACGTGATAGCTATTCAACGATAGATAATAGTTTTTGAAAGTGTGGGACACAGTGGTACTGCAGTAAAAAGTGTGATACTGTCTCACACCTGAGTTTGCAGAGTGATCGTTCAATCGGAAATTTTTCGAGGAGTCTGATGACATCATCGGAAATGAAGTCCAGAAGCTTTCTTGGGCATTACTTCACAAAATGAGAATGCGCGTTATCCTCTCATGATTGACATGCATCACTCCTGCGTATCCAATTGCCCGTGCTTTTACAAAAGCCAGAACAGAATGATTTTTTTTTTTTTAATTTGTTCTCCTTGTTTAGGAATCCGCAACCGGCGGCTGCAGGCGGAGGCATTGCAGCACCTGGTGCAGCTGCTGCCCCCGGCGCACCGCGACACGCTGCACTCGCTGCTCGTGTTCCTCGGGGAGGTGGCGCGCAACGCGGCGGACCGGCGCGGCGAGACTGGCGAGTGGCTCGTGGGCAACCGCATGGACAGCAGCAACCTGGCCACGCTGTTCGCGCCCAACATCCTGCACTGCGTGCCGCCGGGCACCGGCGCCGCCCAGGGCGACGAGCTGAGCGCCGAGCGCGCCGAGGAGCGCGCCGACACCATCAACGTCGTACGCTCCATGATCGACAACTCGGACTTCCTGTTCCAGGTGCGCGAGACGTGCCTCGTTTTGTCCGATGCGAACAACTTTGAATTTTGGTGTACAAATTTTGCGAATTTTTGCGAGCTTTGTGAATTTCCAGAAATTTTGTAAAATTCTGCACATTTTCCCGATTTTTTTGAATTTTTCGGAAATTTTCTGTTTTACTTTTTTTTTCTAAATGTTTTTAAATTACGAGTTATTCAAAAATATCAGAGTCGTTTCCCTCTCGTGCGAAACGCTGTCCTGAACTCCCGACCCTCAAGGGGAGGGTAATCAATCGGAGGAGCGCTTTTCTCGAACGGGCAACTTCCGGGTCCGGTTCGACTCTCAACGGTTCCCTCATAGTTTTTAATGAGTCCACAACTTGAACCGTTGAGAGTGGGCCTGGAATCTTCCCGTTCGAAACTATCGTGGGGATCTCCCCTATTAGCCTCCAGACTAACCTGAGCACGGATCGTCCGCAAACTTGATGGTTTTCCGACTCAAAACAATTGCAGTGATTCCTAGCTGATGGGGTGTATGTGGTGGTGGGCGCGTTGCAGGTGTCGGCGGAGCTGCTGGACGAGGTCTACATGCACATGATGGACTCCCACCCGCAGGCGCTGGACCAGCTGCTGAGAAGAAGAGCCGCCGAGTGAGTGCAACAATGGTCTCCTCCCTGCCCGGTGCCTCGCGGTCGCAGTGAAAAATATCTTTGTAGAATTACGACATATTTTGTACAACACGACTTACGAAAAATGTTGTAAATTTACAACAAACCATTCTTGCTCGTATTTAAAAGTCGTAATTGAAGTGCTTCTAATTTTACGATTTGTAATTGCAATGTTTACGACTGTGCTTTGTGGAAAATTTTCGCGCGTAAATCTAGCGTGCGGTGCCTCACGGTGAGTTTAACCGCTCCCGCTTCCACAGGTCCGGCGAGGACGTGGAGACTGAGGTGGACGAGCACGCGGCCCACATGGCGGAGAGGCGGGTGTGGAGCAGGGAGGAGTTCCTGCACGAGCGGTGCGCCACCCCGGCGGACGAGGAGCCAGTCAGGTGAGGGTGAGGGGCACGCAGTGTATATCGAGGAGGTAAACAAAGAAAATAATGTGGGAAAAATTTGGACAAATTCAGTGAAATTCAGGGGAAAATAACAAAAAAAAATCACGAAAATTCACAAAGATTTCAAACGGGGGAAAATCAATCAAAAAGTTAAAAAAACACAAAGAAATTCACAAAAAATAAATAATTGCAAAATCACAACCCATGATAGAGAAGACCCAAATGACTTTTGGGTTCGAACCCAAATATTTTGGCTCCGGGCCCAAAAATACGGGTGCCGGTCCCAAAAATTAGGGTCCGAACCCAAATTTTCAGATCTCCACTTGGGTCCCTTGTACGTTAGCAAGAATCGTCTAAGATAAACCCTATGTTTAGTTCAGGACCCAAACATTTGGGTCCGTGTCCTCATTAGGGTTCGTACCCAAACATTTGGGTCCGTACCCAAAATTTTTTGTCTGCACTGGAAATGTACTAGTCACATTTCTCGCCCGTAATGAGCGGAATATTTTTTCATCGCTCAGTAAAAGTGACTTTCGCTAAAACGACTCAAATCGAGTCTTTTCTGGAATTTTTTAAATCGCTCCAAAAGAGTGACATTTGATGGTTTGACTCAAAAAGAGTCATCAAAGTGACTCTAATAGAGTGATGTTCATCCATGTCACTCTCCCAGGAGAATCCAAATTTGGTACAGAAAAGTCGCTCTCCAAAGATCGAAAAAGGCGACTCCTCCATTTTCAGTGTGAACCCATATTTTTGGGTGCGTGAAAAGGACCCAAATTTTGGGGTCTTCTCTACCATGGGAAAATTACACATGTTTCCTCTCCGTATAAACACGTTGAAGAGTGTACCAATCTATCACTTTAGGCTACAGTGTGACCTTCTTGGCCAACAGGGGCTCACAGACACAGTGCCGGACGTGCCGTGTGTAACCCGTGGATCGCGTCAGGCTACAGTGCGACCTTCTTGTCCAGCAGGGGCAGCCGGCGCAGCGCGGGTGGCGGCAGACGGCGGTCCCGAGTGGACTCGGCGGGGGACTCAGCGGACAGCGGCACGGGGTCCGGGTCGGGCCAGGGCCAGGGCGTCATCACCGCCTCCCTCAAGATCCCCGTGCCGGGCGTGGGCGGCGCGGCCTTCGCCCTCAGCGTGGACGACGCGGACATCCCCTTCATCGAGGACGGCGTGCAAGACAGCGGCGGCGGCCGGCACCAGGTCACCGTCGGTCAGTAGTACGGCAGTCGCATTTGTGAGCGAGCAGAAGCAGGTGGCGGGGGGCTTCCCGAAACGATGTATCTTACATCGAGTCCTCATTATTGAAAAGCTCTAACGGTCGATTTATTACCCCCCTCCCCCAAATAAAAAAATGCGTCAATAAATGTTGTCTGGTAGCACTCTCTAATCAGTTGTGCAGCAATAACGCCCCCTCTGCTCGGATGTGTCAATTGGTGACTCAGAGCGCTCACGATTAAATCTTTTTTAAGAAAAGGGGAAAACTTTGAGAAACTTATCAAATATGAAAAAAATTATAGCTAGATTTTTTTGTGGAATGCAAAAAAAAAATCATTTTGTAAGGCTACATCTTCAAAATTTGTCGAATTTCCCAGAAAGTAAGGGTGTTCCCCCAAGTTTTCCACCTTTTATGAAAAAAATATCAATCAAGATTGGTATTGAAAGCAGATGATGTCGCAAGAGAAAATGCAACGGGGTGCGCTTTGTGTGACAATTTGTGTGTGAATGCATGGTATTATTGGATATAATAAATTGGATTGTTTCGTCGCCTTCCTCGCTTCAGACTAATTTGCACTGCTGTCGTCGCTGTCGCTTATCGACATGGGGAAGTACTAAGTTCTGCCCGCGGGCAGCATGACCGCGTTTCATGATTGCCTTAGTTGGCTTTGGTAAGCGCCTAGTGGGTAGGCCGCCCATCGCACCCTGTTTTGCGGGCGGTTTCTCTTTTTCCTTGTAGGCAGTTCGACGCATCAGCAGCGGTGACGTAGTGCTTCTCGCCACCGCAAGAAATACAAGGCAATTGTACACAGAAATACATGAGTTGGCCGCCCCTTGGGATGGGAAAGGGGGAAGGGGAGCCGCCGGCGGGGTGGCGGACCGAAGCGGTCGCTGGCGGGGAGGAGCTGCGCGCGGGGAGAAGGTGTCATTGTTCCGCGCAGACTGCGCGTCAGGCAGCCATGGGCCCCCCCTAGCAGCGCCACCCTATATTATTGTATAGTTGCGATTGGTTTCTGGACTCGAGAGTACAAGCTAGCTGACACCTTAGTGTCTAGTACTGTTCTGAAAGTAAAGAAAGTAAAGGTATCATCTGCTAAAAAGTTGAAAAAATAAAAAGTCAGACGCTGCTTTTACCGGCGCGAGGTCTCTAACCAGCGAAATCCGTGTGGTGTGCAGGTCTGGTGCGCGGGTCCCTGACGGGGTCGGGCCACGGCACGGGCGCGGCCACCAGCCAGTCCACCAGCCTGAGCCAGCGCCGACGGCAGCGCTCGGGCAGCGGCAGCGTGGGCAGCGACTCGTCGACGGCGGGCGGCGCGGCCTCCGCCTCCCAGGGCACCCGGGACTCGGCCGTCGGCTCGTACAGCAGCCCGCCGCGCAATAGCAGCAGCTCGCCGCCGTCCTGGGCGAGCTCGCCGCCGCTGTCGCCCGACCCGCTCGTCCGCACCGTCAACTACATCCCCGACGCGGCCCCCGCCCCCGCGGCCCAGGACCGGCGCGCCGCCTACAGCCGGACGGCGTCCACCTCCTCGGAGCACCACGTGCAGACCACCACGCTCACGCCCGGCGTGGTGGTGCAGCGGGTCACCTTCACGTCCATCGGCGACGGCCCCTCCGCGCCCCAGGACGCCGCCATGGCGGGGGGCATCGGCGGGCGCCGCGAGCGCGAGGCGTCGACGTCCACCCCAAAGCCCAGCGCGTACCAGCGCATCATCTCGTCGCTGACGGGCGGCGGCGGCCACCATGCAACGGCGCCGTCCTCGGGCTCCGGCTCGGAGCTCGCCAAGAGCGCCACCACCTCCTTCATCGGCAGCGCCGCCAACTTCGACGACGTCCGAGAGTTCCGGGACTGCTACCGGGAGGAGGTGGGCGGCGTGATGAGGGACAGGATCATCACGCCGAGCATCTCCTCCATCGGCGGCGCCGTGCTGCGGTCCAAGACGGCCGACATCGAGCGGATGCTGAGGATCAGCCGCACGGCGGCCGGCGGCGGCGGCGGCAGCGTCGCGGCGCCCGCGGCACTGCCCGCGGCCGACGACAAGAAGAAGTACACCAAGCGGAGGTACACGAGGCACATCCCCGAGCCCGAGGTGCTGCGGTCCACCTCGGCCACGGCCATCGGCAGCCTGCTGGGCTCCCACCACGGGGGCGCGGGGACCGGCGCCCCCGGCGGGCACGGCGCCGCCCCCGGCCGGGGGGCCAGCTCACAGGCCGCGTCGTCGGGGGCGGCGGGGCCGGGGGCGGCCCAGGGGGTGTGGAAGCGTCGGGAACTCATCGCCAGCGACCCGAAGCGGCGCGAGGCCCTCTGACCCGCACTCGTCCGCTCGGCTCCGAGTATTCGGTGGAGCCGTCGTCGCCCCCAGCCCTCACTCAAAACAGTACTTTTACTTCCTTTTTATAAGAGAAAACATGTGACAAAATGCTGTGAATTATACAAGTGTAAATATGTGTATCTTTGTCTTTGTATTTTGATGCATTGTAAACTACTTTACAAAATGAATGATTGTTGCTTTGAATGGCATTTACTTTTGGTTATTGGGATTTTAGATTTGGGAACCCAAAATCAAAAACATTGCGTCTGAAGTCGTCTTTTCTCCCAAACTTTAAATAAATATTTTATAGGAACATTTTGTGAGAAGTCATCGGTAAGTATCAATCCAAGGATGCTTCTTGGGACCTGCGGCAATATATTTCCGGGAAAATAGAGGAACTACACAATCACATCATGCACATGTGAAATGAGTAATGAGTTTCATTGAAAAGTGGTATGAAACACAAAATAATAATACAGCTTTCCTTTCAAAAGAAGTGACAAGGTAGTACTCCTTCTCTTTCAATATTTTCCAAGTTTTCGTGAACTGATTGCTGAAAAGTAATCGCAGATGCCTGGGGAACTACGTAGCAGCCCGCACACACTAAAAAAACAACGTATAACCTGGATAGGCACTAAGTGAAATATTAGCTACCTTGGCTAATTTTTTTGCTGCCTTGGAAAACGCCCGATCTTGCAAACGCTTGTAGCTTTATCAGACAAAAATTGGCTGGGATCGATGGGAGAAGTAACATTTTCAGCTGGTGCCATATTAGCTGATGTATAAGCTCCAATAGCGAATCATTTCATTTTGCCTTCGTGCAGGAAACACAGAAAACAGGTAGCAGAGTGGCTCAGACGCTTAATCATACGCTTAAAAATACCGCGCAGTCTTACCTGACGAGCGAGATAGATAGCTCACGTCGGCTCGAAGCGAGATGATTCGAGATCGAGATCAGCAGACAGTTAGTCTTTTGTTTAGTCCAATCCTCTAAGTACACGTCATATTTCAAATTTTTATGGTTTTCGGGAGGACTGACAGGTTGCTTGACTCAAGAATTATCTGTACATTAAACATGTGTTTGCGTGTAGAAACGTGTCCGAAGATAAAATGAAGTTCTGCCGTTTCTTATACTGTTTGTTCATCGTTCAAACCATCAACAGGTAGGGTTATGTACATGACAGAATTTGTACTTAATATCTTCGAAGTAATAAACGTCCTTAACTTTTTTAAATAGGCCAGTGTTCTTAACCCCTTTTCTGTTAAATACGTCTTCATTGCCACTTGCGTAAGATGACATTATTCGATACATTTTTTTCACAGAAAAGGCTGTGCTTGCTACTTTTCAATTGTTCAAAAAGTTAAATTTACTTATCATATAGTAGTCACTACTTTAGCTTTGAACCTCGCGTCTTGGTTTAGATTGCAGTTTCAAATTTTATTTATGAAATGTTTAATATGTATTACATTGGTTCCTTGTTTTATAATCTAGTAATATCTGTAATTCTTTCAGCTGTATTGCCGATACTGTCTCGAAGACTGAGGCGCCTGCTGGTGCGTCAGGGAAAACAGTTGAACCAGCTGACTTGAATGAAACCACCAAAGATTACCCAGAAGCAGATTCGATTTCCTCCAATACTCAGGCTGTCAATTCTCTACCTGCGGAGACTTTCAAGGACACGTCCGATGAAATATCTGCGGTTGGTTACATAATCTTTGCCGTTTTAGTGAATAACTTCATATTTAAGACCCAAATTCCTTATGTTAACCTTTGTTTTTCAGAATGTTGGACAAGCTTCCCAAATACAGTCAAGCTTTGAGGATGTGCCCAAGTCAAAGCCAATTGTTGTTGATGTTGCTGTCAATGAGAAATTGCCAGGTGTTCTGAATCAGGGTACCCTAAGTCAGGAGTATGTATCATTTTCTGATATGTTTCAATAATTTCCTTCCATAGTTAGATTATTTTCTATTCTTTTTGTTTTTTTCTTAGTCTTCCTGATACAGGTACTTTAGGAGTAGTTACACTTGTGGACTCTGCGTCAGCAGATCTCAAAAAGCTTGCATCTTCAGCATCAGCAGAAGTTACCACTGATAGCAAATATGAAAAAACATCTATTGAAAATGCTACAGCTGGAACTCTACCTCCGGTTGTTATTTTGCCACCTGCTACTGTTGATCAGGTCAATCAAAACTATCAAGCAGAAGTTAAGACTGAAGCTACAACCTCTGAAACACCAAATCCTGAGCCACCAGTTGTCAGAGCGGAGCCAAAAGTATTATTTAGTTTTACCTTGCCTCGATTTGCATCTGATTTTGAAATGATCTTTATACCTCTTTCTTTTATCTTAGGTTGTTGAGCAGCCAATGAAAGTTGATGTCAACCCTGAATCACCTGGAATAGGTGACAAAAATGCTCCTCCCATAGCACAGCAAACAACTCAGGGGTTCGCCAAACCAACAGAACCAGTAGTGCCTCACTCTCCACAGCCCAGGAGCACTCTTGACACAGTACCTGTTCCTTCACCTGAAATTCCGCAAGAAGAAATACCTTCCTTTAGTGAATGGACTCAGAAACAGTTAGAGGAAGCTGAAAAAAAGAAAGGCATGTGAATATTCAGACTTGTCCTAATTTTTCTGTGCCAATATGAGTCGTTCTTAATTTTTAATTTCTTGCCCAGGTCAAAACAAAACGACCCATTCCCCTCCATCGAGAGGACCTGCTCCTAGTAAGATGAGGTCAAAGAACTATGCCTCTCCTGACTGTGGGGCAAAAATTGTAGCAACAAATCCGGAAGCAGAGAACCCTAGTGGTGTCCTGGCAAACTCAAAGGATGAGTATCTCATCAACAAGTGCAGCACTCAAAGAATGTGGCTCATCATTGAACTTTGTGAAGCAGTTCAAGCAAAGAAAGTTAGTTATAGCTTGGAAAGTACATTAGTTTGAACAAAATTATAAAAATAAAACTTTAACTATCGGAAAATTTTCTTACAGATTGAACTAGCTAATTTTGAGCTATTTTCTTCATCCCCAAAGGATTTCTCTGTTTATTTAAGTCACAATTTTCCTAGCCGGGATTGGACTAGTGTTGGCCAGTTTACCGCTAAAGATGAACGAACAGTACAAAGCTTTAATTTGCAACCACATTTATTTGGAAAATTTTTGAAGGTATGGCATTTAGTATCAAGATTTAAACTGTTGTTTTCCCTAATATTCATGAAAGTAATTTTCATTTCACCGTGTGCTCACTTTTGCAGGTTGAGTTTAACTCTCATTATGGTAAAGAACATTTTTGTTGCACATCTCTTATCCGTGTTTATGGTACAAGTGAATTCGAGGTGCTTGAGACTGAAAATGAAGGTCATGGTGCTGCCCATGAACTTGATGATGATGATGATGATGTTGATGAGGCTGAGCAGCCCATCGGTGCAGATACAGGAAAACCAGCAAAAAATTTGTTTGGGCATGCTACTGATGCTGTAAGTGTAAAGAAATTTAAATCTAACAATTATAAACAAATATTACTTCTAATTTCTAAAATTAATTTGAGTGTTGTATATTCTTAGGTGTACACAATTGTTCGTAAAGCAGCTGAAGTGCTGGTTAAGAGTGGTGATAGCCAGAATCAGAGTCAAACTTTAGATCAGAAAAATACCACAGCTTTAATTCCTTCCTTCCATGTGCGGCCTCGACACTGTAGTACTCTTCGCCACCTCATTGTTTGCAACAACTGTAGTCCAGAATTTTTTGATCAAGTTTATCATCTCCTTAGCTGTCAAGCTGATGACATGCAAGCTTTGATTGAGTCACCTTTTGTTCTTGATACCATCAACAACAGTCAGTTATGCTCCCTATCTGGCTTGGATTATATTGCTAAACGTTATTTGGCAGCCCCTTTGCAACTTCAAAGCGAAGATCAGCTAGATCAAGCTGGATATTTAGCAGCCATGTTACCAGCTGAGTATATTGCAGCACTATGCAACATCCTGGCTGTGTTAGAAGGAAAGGTTGTCTTAAACACGAGTCAAACTGCCATGGCACAGCAAGGAGTCAGCATTATTGGCAAACCTGTGGACTCCCTCAAGAACCTGCTCATTGAGCATAAAGCTCCACAAACATGCTCAATGGATGCATCTTTTACCTCATCACATTGCCAGTCTGGGGGTGGCTCCGGTAGCTTTCCTCACTCCTCTGATGTTTCTACAAGTTTTCCAGGAAGTCAACCAGTTCCATCATCTTCGTCCATAGCATCTGAAATTAAACCAACTAGGACATTAAGCAAGGAGGAAGTTAAAGAAATTTCAGTGCAGGAGGCAGCTGCACCACATTCTTCAGTACAGAAATCTTCCATCAGCCCTGATGTATTGGCAACCATCCAAAGTCCGACAAATGTGAAAATTGAACCTTCTATGATCCTAGTGAATATGCCTGGTGGGCCTGCAGAAAAAGCAAAATCCAGCTCCGTTGTTCCAGAAGTACCAAACGATTCTGAAACCCCTGAACAATCGGTTCTTGAGGCACCCCCCTTAGATCGTGAGAAAGATTTAGGTGAAGCATCCTTTAACATTGACTCTGGGATTTCTGAAGATCAAGAGCCATCTAAGGACTTAGATGCTCTGTTTCTGGAAATGAAAGCACTTGTCAATAATGAAGAAACATCATCAGAAGTGGGATCTGCAACTACGCCAAGCAGTGTGATTACTCAAACTCGAGTTCCTGCACAACAGGCCCAAAAAGAATCGGTATTCTTGCGGCTTTCAAATAAGATCAAGGTTAGTAGCCCTGTTTCGCTCCTCTTTAAGTCCTTGTTCACCAGTTCTTTGTTTAACAAATTGCTACCCCTCTTTCAGGCCCTTGAACGAAATATGTCCTTAAGTGGTCAATATTTAGAGGAACTCAGCAGGCGCTACAAAAAGCAGGAGGAGTTGAGCCGTGCATTGAACAAAACACTTGTTCTCCTCCGAGAAGAAATCCGAAAATCCAAGGACAGGGAACAACAGAGAGACAGTGATATTCTGTTCCTTCGAACGCAATTAATTCAGCTCACAGCAACAGTTGAAGCTTACCAATCAGAAAAAGACAGTTGGCAGCACAAGGCAGTTGTGAGTTTTCAATGTTGACATAATTCTTTTCTTAGTTCTTTGGTCTTTTCCAGATTTTTCTCTTCACTAAACTGTTTATTTTCCTGCTCAGGTTTTCAGCCAACATTTTGCTCTTATAGTTATTGAGGTTGTTATGTTTGGGATTGTTATTTGGATGTGCCGGCGGCTTCCTAATGAACCTGGTAATGTATCATCTGGTGGCCCTCAAAGGAAGTGGAGCACAGGTTGGCGTAAAGTCAACAAATCTAATGCTAAGCACCTGAGGAGACGTAGCTCTCTTGATGGACTAGGCTCTTCCAGTGATGTTAAGAAACGCCGGCCAAGCGAAGAAGCTCTTCAGATATCAGGTTAGAATTTTTCTCTTTTAGCTGCAAAGATTGTCTTAGCTTACTTTTAATGCCATTTTGTTCCTTTCTAGGATCGTATAAGGATTTACTTTTACAAGATGAAAATGTGGTTGTGGTTGAGGGAGAAGATATCTCTCATGAAGGAAGTGATCAAAACTGGTTGGCTGTATCAGGTCCAAGAGATCAACGCCGCCGGAGAAAACGTAGGAAAGAAGGCCTAGTTAAGTCTTCATCCAGTAACAATCTCAGCCAACTTCAAGCAAACAACTCCCAAACCATCACTAGAAAAATTTCTGCCCCAATGCACTCATATTCCTTGCCGAGTGGTGGTGTTGAATTAGAAAATTCTGAAGGACAAAGCACAATGAGGGAGGCCCATTTATCATCAAATTCGCCTACAAATTTGAAAACGGGGAATATCTGCCTTAGTGAGGCAGCTTTTACACCTGTCTCTCCATCTCCTGAAAACTTTACATTGTACCAGGCAGTTCAAATTCATCCTGGTTTTTCAGAAACTGCAACTTCTGCAAGGAATAGAAGATCCTCTAATTTACCTGAAGCCAACCTTCCATTTAACTCTTCAATTTCACCCGACTGGATGAATCACCATGATGGGGACAGTGGGAGCAGTTTATCTGGTCAATCCAGTCGTAGTAAAGGTTTAGATTCTCTTGAGCCAGTTTGCAACAGTAGTCAGAGTGACAGTCCAGGAATTTTAATGGATGATAAAAAAAAGAAATTGGGCAAAAAGGGTGGTCTTAAAAGTATGGTGAAGAAATTTTTCTAACATTACCCTTAATTAATAAATTAAAACAGTTTAAGAAGGAAACATTTAAAGCTTTGTTCTTCATGGAATTTTAATTTTTCTTTTCTAGTCCAAGCCAACTTTTTTTAAAGCTACAAATTACCAAGCAATTGTTGTTGGTCTGCTTGTTTTCAGAGACTCAAATTCTGCAAGAAAAAGAGTTGTTCCAAAGTTGCTTCAAAGTTGGCTCTAAAATTATTAAGTTTTGTTGTAGGAAAAATATGTTCAAAGAGAAAGGAAGAGGGCACACAATAGTTGTGACTCTGTTAACTGTGATGAAAGTTCTACATAAGCATAAAATGTCTCCACATTCCCCCTCCAATTTCTTCTTAATAAATATGTCCTATGAAGACTTATAATGTACTTTAGGAAGAAGGATGGAACACAGAGGCTTTTATTTTCTTTGGACAATCTTTTTAGTCAATGAAGTCATTAGGAAGACAATTGTATTTTAAGCCTTACAATGTTGTAGATCATAGAGACCTTAATTTGTGTTGGTCACATCAGTTCCTTTTTGTTTGAAAGGGATGACTTTCATTTTCAATTTAGGATTATATTTCATTCAGGTATTCACAACTAAAGTGAAACATTCTATTGGCTAGTGAAGGCTTTGTATCTCTAAGGCCTTAGCTTCGGATACCTACTTAGGGCATTGAGATTGACTATTCAATGAAATATATTTATTTTTCTTGAGTTATTTATTTCTCTCAGGCTGATAATTGAGAGGCTTTTTAATTGTATGTTCTTGCCTCACCTTCAATTTTTTTGAAGTGACATGGAGGGCTTTATTGCAGTCTATTATTTGTCTAGTCAATTGTCTGCCCCACATTTCCTTCTTTCTTGAATAGCTTTGTGACATGTTCACATGCATATATATATATATACATTTTTTTGTTTGTTTGTTGCACATCTGTTTATGGCCAGAATATCTTAATTAGTAACTAAAGAGGACTTTAGATCTACTGTTAAGTTTATTTATGTTTAATACCACCACCTTATGTAACCTTCAGATTTCTCATTGAGTTATTGGTGCTTTGCTCTCATTTATTTATTTTCTCTTTTCAAATACATTAAGTTGAGAATGTACTTACAGTTCACCTCAGCAAATATATTTTTGATCTAACATGTGACCTTGTTACATCATTCAAATGGCTGTGAACTGTAGAGACTGGTGGTTTTTTCCATTTGTCTTTTCTTTCAGAAATGAAAGAAACTTTGACTTAACTTTTCAGTACCATTGGGTCCAATTGTAGAGTTTGTTATTACTGAAACTTGGTTTGGTAAAATGAGCATAAGTTCACTTCTGTGTTACATGGTGCAGATTTGCGTCAAGCCATTGTACTTTAGGTTATTATCTATTTAGTTTTAAAGGTCTAATCTATATATTTAAAGTTTATTCGCCAGAAACATGTGATCTGATAATTATTATAGTTGCATAAATTATTTAGAGTTTTAGTTTGTTACTGAGTCATAGAAAGCACGGAATACTGTGGATCAGTATGGATATGATATATCCATGAGAAAGAAACATGGGTGTACCATGTTGTGAAAATTCCCCTCATATGTTGTAATCATTTAGTTTATTGATCTAAGTTTAAGTACCACATAAGTTATGTTATCAAGTTAATGATTACCGGTAGTTTGCTCATAACTTGCTATTTTCAAGTTTCCCTGCATTTATGAGAATTTATATTTATATCCTGTAATATTTGCCTGAAGTTAAAGATATTTGGCCACTCCTCATCAAATTTTTATGTATTGAGAATTTCCCCATGACTGAGCTGGCTAGAGACCAGGTCTTGACCATTGTTTTAAATCTATTTTATCTTGTCAGCAATTCAAATTGATTTTTAGCAGGCTTTATCCAGAAGTTCTGTTTGTCATTTAGTCATGCTCTTCCAGTCGGAAAGACTAGTGATTCAGTGCATCTAAATAGGTTTAAATATTTACAGCTTAATTTTCTTTTAATTATGAAAAATTAGTAAATTTTTGTGAGGTGTTTCCAAGTTCCTGTTTATTTTAGATCACATTTAATTGATCATGGAAGTCAGATTTTTTTTTTCCACTTCCATTCTTCATTTCAATTTTGTTCCACTGCAATGATGTTTAGTGGTCCAATGTAAGATGCCACTCCTCTGTTCTGAGAGAAGGACTTCTTAGGAAGAAAGACTGTTCCAATGAAGTTTGTTTCATTTGATTATTGTGAAATGAGAACAATTGCATATTTGGTTACCATGCTATTATGCTATGACAATACTTGGGGTGGTTAGCTTT
The DNA here is from genome assembly GCA_029379305.1 of Frankliniella fusca. Classification (NCBI taxonomy): domain Eukaryota; kingdom Metazoa; phylum Arthropoda; class Insecta; order Thysanoptera; family Thripidae; genus Frankliniella; species Frankliniella fusca. The sequence goes on along the minus strand of JAHWGI010001278.1, from coordinate 826,660 downwards.
TCAATGTGTGCATATCTCTTGAGCAAATGTATATGTGTAGGGACCTAAAAGTGCTGAAATCATATTTTAGCATGAAGAGTTTGACTGTTGTGTATGCAAACTTGTTTGTGCCTCCTCCTTGTGTTTCCTGTGTTTATGTTCTGTGTGTTGTATGTAAAATTGTCTAGTATTTATATTTCAAGAATTCATTCATTTGTGATGAGTTATGTTGTCATCAGCCAATACATGAAAAATCAGAAAATAAGATATTCTCCCATGTCTGTGTATTTACTATTGTGGAAATCTCCTGCTAAAGAAGTATTTTGCCCGATCATTTCTTTTGTAAATGAGGCGAGCTCATTTTTCTTTTGCATTTCATACCAACATTCATTTTCATGTCATTCCTCACTTCATAATTGAATGCTGTGATTGTGTGGTTCCACTGTTTGCATGGTTGTAAATTGTTTTCTGTGCAAAGAAGCATCCCCAGATTGATACTTACCAATGATGTATCAATATAATTAATGTTCCTATAAGGTTTGAAGTACAGTTTGGAAATAAAACCATATTCTAAAATATGTTTTCTGTTAATATTTCAAGTTTTGGCTGCCAATTAACAAGCTAATTCAGAGAACTGGCAAAGAGAGAACAGCGCGGAGAACAAAAGGATCCGTGTTTGGTCGAGCGACTTCCCCCTCTGCTCCCACTACTCAGTAAAGGTAGAAGGGGAAATCTCATGACCAATCGCGGGCCTTTTCCCTTTGTTTATTCGCGCTGTTCTTCACCACCGCGTCCGGTAGAGGTGCTACCACTACTTGCTGGACTGACACTGTGACCGAGATTAGAAGCTATTTCCTTTTTTCGTTAAATCTGGAACATTTTACTAATATTTCTGCTGCGGTACATGAGGATTCACCGAGACGTCGGGTGAACAGCCACAACGGACTGTCTGAAAGACGAATTCTCGATTCTGCGACGAAGGATGGAAATGCACAGTCCTTACTGCTTATCTTACCGCATATCGTCAACTTTTTGGACGGGTCCCTTGTAAAGTCAAATGTGTCGACAGCACACAGTTCATTCATCCTACCCCCACCCCCCACTCACTCACGCGGTCGGCCCTTCGTGATGTGTGACTCACCCGCGGTTCGGTTCGCGTCGCGCACGCCGCGGCGCACCCACCACCCACCACCTCACCTCATGCCTGCGTGCGCCGCCGACCGATTCCGAAGATCACTCTCGTGCCTCCGTCCCTGTCACACCTATGGCGGTGCCCAATGAAGCGCATGGCAGGGCCCCCATCAGTGCGAGAAGGACGGGGAGGCCCCGAGATGGATGATCTTCGGAATCAGACGACTGGAGAACGCAAACGCAACGCAACGCCACGCAACCGTAGGCAAACGGGGGGGAGGGGGAGGGAGTGGGGGAGTGGGGGTGGAGGAGCGGGGCCCGCGGGGCGGGGCGGGGCGGTCGGCGGCCCGGCGGCGGCGGGCGGGGCGCGGGGCGCGGGGCGCGGGGCGGTCGCTTGTTGTTGTTCGGCCATCCTTCTCTTCCTTCGCCCGTGCCTGCCTCTCTCACCCTCGCCGCGCTACCTCGCCGCGCCGGGCCGCGCCGCGCCGCGCCGCTCGCCGCGCCTCACACTCAGTCACTCACTCACTCAGTCGTGGTTGAGAAGCCACCGAGTGCGTGTCGTGCGCCGGCCGCCCTCTCGCGTCTGGCCCGGCTTCACGCGCTGCGCGCGGCCGCGAGTACGAGATCGTCTCCGCCCTCCGCTGCTCCAAGCTTGTGGCGGGAAACTAAACCGTGTGGTGTTTTGCGGGGTGTCGCGCTGGTGCGAGTGTGTTTAGTGTGATGGTGCTTCTGCCACGGCGGGAAGCAAAGTGCGAGTGTTGTGAGTCTCCTTAACAATCCCGACACGACTGACTCGGCGGTGTCAGGAGTGGGAGAGTAACGTGTATCATCCACCTCGTGAAAACGGATAAAGGATACGTCCCCGAAACGGTCAAAGGCCTGTTCGCGCCAATCTCTCTTCCCCGCCCTGCTGTTCATGTTGGATTTACGCTAGCCGCCTTACTTCCGCCTCCGGCAGGTGGGATTACTCCAATTCATCTGTCAGGTGAGTCCAGGAACAACGTGGCCGGGCCGGGCTCTCATAATGGCGTGTGTTGCCAAGTCCTTCAACCGTCGCGACTCGCGATCCTTGTAACGGTTCTTTCAGCAGGCCACTCAAACTCATAGTGGCGCTGGCGCCGGGCCACAGGTGAGGTAGGCTACCCGTTCTGATCACTGATTCAGAGGAGCGTTTTCCTCGCTTTGTCTCTCTCGCACTCATGGGCTATGCCGTATGGGTGCGAGAGAGACAGAGCGAGGAGAGCGCTCTTCGGAAAAAAATCGTCTGATTGCTATAGAGGTGAGAGGGCGGTTACGGTTACGGTGGTGTACTCTGAAGGAGACTAATCATACAGCTCTATTATGCGCCTCTTTCCCCTCGAGAGTACGTGCTTATCATTTTTTGTCGAGAATAACTTACCTAGTCGCCGATTATAGTTGTCGGTCCGGATTGAGCTGGTTGCGGCGCCTCAGTTAACGTTATGGTCGCCAACAGGACGCACGAAGCACCGGCTGCCATGCACTCTTACGGTGGTTCGGGAGCGGGAACCGGACTTGTATTTTAAATTCGATAGAAAAATAAAATCGTTCTGATTTTTTTTTTAAATTAGGTCTTTAAGACAACAATTTATTTTGCTCCGCGTCTTATTTTTTCCCCAGTGCGTACCGTTATCCGCGCAGAAGGCGCCAGAGAGATACGGCCACTCGCCGAAAAAACAACAACAAAAGAACACGTCCATGGTCATTCCCCTCACTCGACGAAGAAGTCGCGCTTGGACTTTGCGTTTCAAGGCGCTGCGAGCTGCGAGAGAGGCATGAATGGGAATCGCTTGGCTTGTAATCTTGCGGGCGCGGGGTGGCGGGGCGGGGCAGGGCGGCGGGGCCGGCCGGCTCCACGCGCGCGACTTGCCAGCCTGATAACGCTGCGTGCACGTGGCTGTTGCTCGCAGTGGGCGTGTGTCTCGGAGCCGGTCCGACGAGGACCGCGATTTCCCGCCATCCAGGGAAGTGAAAAGTCGTCGTGGCCGCCACAACGTAGGGCTAGCTCAGGTGCAGTTACCATCAGATTATGGTTACATATGTGACAGCAATGCAGCCGTTGCGGCGAGGTCGTGATTGTGATCGCTGCGTCGCTTGAGATGTAATATAAACCAGGCACACGATGTTTTGCGCCGCACGGTATCTCATTTTATTTATTTTTCAGAGTGTAGCGACGGCACGCTCTGCGCCAGATTTCGCCACAATGCACTGCAGGTTGGTAGTGGTGGTGGGCGCTAAGTCTGGCCGGCTATGCGGGGAGCTTTGGCGCCGGGTGCGCGCTCCGCCCCGCCCCGCCCGGGGCGGTGTCGCGGGGGAGGACAGCAGCAGGGTGCACCCCGCCCCGCCCCGCCCCGCCCCGCCCCGGGAGGCTCAGGATCAGGGCGGCGGGGCGGCCTCGCGCTTCAAATACCCCGCGGCGGCGGCGGGGTGGAGACGCGCGGACGCGGTGCGCAGGGAGAGAGCGGGGGAGACAACGACGATCAGGAGGAAGAACAACGGCGAGGCGAGGGAGGACGTGCGCTCCGCGGGCCAAGCAGGGCGACGACCACTGCCGTCGTGGTCCTGGGGCGCGGCGGGGCGCGGCGGGGCGGGGCGGGGCGGGGCGGGGCGGGGCGGGGCGGGGCGGGGCGGGGCGGGGCGGGGCGGGGTAGCGCCCACACCGCTACGGCCCGGCCCGGGGCCCGCGCAGCTGCCAGCCCGTCGCGTCCTGGCCCGGCCCGGCCCAGCCCAGTCTGGGCACGGCGGCACGGCCTGGCCGCACGGACGGCCGGTCGGCCGGCACGGCTGGCGGGCGGGGCGGGGCATGGGGCATGGGACGTGCGGGTCTGGCTGGGGCTGGCGGGGCCGCTGGGGCCCGTCTGGGTGTAAAACGGCAGTAAACTTGTTTTCTTCTTGGCTCTTGGGCTCAAGCGCGCGGCGCGGTGAGGCGTCGGGGCGGGGCACAGACGCCTCAGAGGAGTACGGGCGGGCCGGGGCGGGGCGGGGCGGGGCGGGGCGGGGCGGGGCGGACCGAGAGTGGCTCTTGCCGAGGTGCTCATTCTCACTCTGCGCAGCTTTGCTCCGTTTCCCGATGCCCTGCCCTGCCTGCCTCTCCACACTGCGATGGCCCGACCGAGTGGTTGCGTGATTGCGACTTTGCGCCTTGCTCGCCTCACCTCACCTCACCCCTGCCCCAGCCCACCCCACCCCGCCCCGCCCCGACGCGAACACATCCTGTACCCGCCTACCCAAACTGTCGCAGTTCCGTTCACAAGCCCATTGTGCTACCCCGCCCCACCTCGCCCCGCCCCGCCCCGCCTTGAGTTCGAAATTGATATTCGCCGAACAGCACGCCGACGTGCGATCTCGTATGCGCGCCTCCGCGAGACGCGACCGGATCGCAAGTTTGGCGCGAGCAGGGACAGGGACTCCTCCTTGTTGGAGTCCTGTGGGCTGGGCTGTTCCTATGCGGCTGCAGGATGTGCAGAGGCGTGGCGTGGAGGGGCCTGGCGGCTCCGGGCTCCCGGCGCCGGGTGCAGCTCCAAACGCTTTCGTGGCAGTGTGCGGGTTTGCCTACCCTTATCAAGACAAAAACACAGGGATGCTACAGGTCAGGGAAACCATGGAGGTCAGGGAAAAGCCAGGAGAAAAAAAAAATCTGGACTGGAAATCAGGGAAAAGTCAGGGAATTTCGTCGTGGGTCAGGGAAAAATATAAAATCCCTTTAAGCAACTAAACTTAATGCCGCAGCGCTATATATACATATTAAATTGTGTTAAATGAAGATTTTGCCCTTTTATACTTCGTAAGTTATTTTTCACCAAATTTCTCCCGGCCATTTACAGTCGGTAAACCTTGTGATTGCGTCGTAAAAAATGTCAGCGAAAAGTTAAAAATTTGGTCTGGAAATCACCGTAAAGCCAGGGAATTTCATTCATGGAGTTCTGTAGACACTCTGAAACAAAAACTCTTTTAAAAGTCAAGAAATAATCAGAACAAATCAAGGAAAATTACGGAAAAAAGTAGAAATTTAAGAGAGAAACCTGTGTGTGCTTTAATTATTTAGTGAAGGGCCCCTCGGGACAGGGTACGTATTGCGGAAGTGAACACATCCCATCAGTTTACAGAGCAGAAGGGGTTTACGACATAAGGGAGGGTGGCAGGGTGGTGGGGCCCTTACATGTGCCCTCGGGCCGCCCCCTCCCCCTCCCCGTCCCCTCCCTCACCCCTTACTCCTTCCGCTGGGGCGATGGGCTGCCCGGCCCGGCCGGGCCTCTGGCTGCTGGACCACCCTGCGTGCGCGCCCCGCCCCGCCCCGCCCCGCCCCGCCCCGCCCCGCCCCGCCCCGCCCCGCCCGCCGCACCCATGGCCCGCCCATGCCCCGCCCATGCCGTGTGAGCAGCAGGCGGGCCTGTGTTGGCGGCGCGGGGACGTGTAACGCTAAAAGCTGAAAGCTGCATTAGGGTAGGGGGAAACAACTCTAAATTGTTATGTGCACCTCGTAATTAAGAAAAATTATGAGAAATTCAGGGAATAAAATGCAGAATATATTACAAAACATAAAGTCAGTTCTCGTTCTGAAATTTTTTAAAATAGTTATAGAAAATTTACACAAAATTTTACGACATTTGTGCAATAAAAGTTCGGGTTGCTTCCCCTTCTCAAAGCTGCTGCTGGCTGGGGCGTTGCATGCCGAGCAATTTGATTTTGTCTGGCGGGAGGCTCGGGGGCGTGGCGTGGCGTGCCGGCATGTTTACGTTCGGGACCGGCCGTCCGCTTCGCAGACTTCTAATTGTCAGGTGATGAGTACGTCGCTTTGTCGCGCAGGGGAGCGGCAGCCAGCGGCCCTGCGGGGCGGGGCGGGGCGGGGTGGGGCAGTTTCCCGAGCGAGCGAGTGTCCCCGGGGCGTGGTCTCACTCCGCCCCGCCCCGCCCCGCCCCGCCTCGCCCCGCCTTTCCTGGTGGGCTGGCGAGGCGCCAGGCGCCATGGGGCGATCGCTGCCGTAGCGCGCTGCAAGCTGCAACTCCCGTGCCGCTAAACGCTGACCATCAGCAGCATATCATCAGCGCTGCACTCGGCCACGCTGCTCCACCGCCACCCTACGCCACCCCGCGCCGCCGAGGGGAGGGGAAAACACTGTGAATTTTGGTGTACAAATTTGGTTAATTTTGCTGAATTTTTGTTGCCTTGAATTTTTAGCAGATGATACATCTTAGCAAAAATAAAATAAAAAGAAACTAAAGAGAATTGATGTTTCATCGGCTTGTACTCTCGCAATAGTATAGAGCGGGCCGGGTTGTCACAGCGCGCGGCGGCGGTGCGGCGGCGGTGCGGCGGCGTGTGCAGGCCTGGGGAGGGGGAAGCCAGGCGGGCCAGGCGAGGGGGTCGGGAGGGGGAGGTGGGGCCAGCGGGGCCTGCGGGGCCGAGGCAGGGACCAGGCGATGGTATTGTTGCCTTGCGGCGCCCGGCGGCGCCACGCTCGCGGCTCTCCCGAGTGTAACACATTTATAGCAGTATGTGCCAGACCCTGGGTGGGTCGACCCGCCAAACACATGTGTAACGGTGGCTGACTACCCAAACCCCGAAAGTGCAGAAGGCGCTGAAATAAAATTATTCGTACGCACATTTTCGTAACGTCGCCTTAATACACAAAAGTGCAAGACATATTAAGGTGTCAGCTAGCTCTTACTCCGAAGTTCAAAAACCAAGCGCGTACCCTGGGTATATTGTACCTAGGGGGGACTGATGAATGGCTCAATGGCTCGCAGTCCGCGAGGCGCAACTGAGCAAATCCCAAAATAAAAATTAGATTTTAGTATCATCTGCTTTCATTTACAATCTTGATTGAAATTTTTTTTTAAGTGAATGTATTAAGTTTCCAGAATTTGTGCAATTTTTTGCTTGCTGTTTTTTTTTAACGTTTTCAAATTTTTGAATTTTTGTTTTATTTTTGAGAATTTCTTTTGAATCTTTACCCTAAATCTTCATTACGAATTTTTTTTTTTGGTTTCACATTAAGAATCTTGTTCAACCGTAATATTCAACGTGTAGGAAATTTCCTTGTATTGCAATTTTTTTTCCAAGTATTGCAGAAGATTTTCAAAGCAAACTTGGCTTTGTATTATGGTTGCTCAGAACTCTTTGTAATACAAGAATTTTCTTAGTAAGGATTTAAGAGCGTTTTGTTGAATTACGAGCTGTACAGAAATTTCCGAGTTGTTTTCCCCTCGCGCGCCACGTGCGCCACGCTCTGTCTCCGAACACAACTCAGCGCAGCAGCTGTCCGTCTCCCCCGCCTCGCCCACCTGGGGGTGGGGTAAAGAAATAAAACATAAATAAAACGGAGACGACGAATGAGGAGACAGGAAGAAGGCCTCAAAAAAACAAAAACCAAAAACAAAAAGAGGATCCATACAACCCGATCGGTTCGGTCCTCTTGGCTCGCCGTACCGAACGTCTCACTATGTCGGCGGCGCCCCGTCAGCGCTGATAGTCTGCTACAATGTTGCAGCCGCACACTGTCGCGTCGGTCTCGCACGGCCGCCCACGAAAGAGACCTTGCAAGACGTGCGCGCTCAGGACAATCGCCGTGATTTGATAAAATCCTAATTTACCTTTCCTCAGTTTTAAGAAGGACATTTAATGTGCCAAAAGCTTCTTTTTTCTTATTTTTTTTTTTATTTTCTCTCTCTTTTTTTTTATAAGCCAATGTTACCGCGATGGAGCTTAAATTTAGACCACAACTCCATCTTTCTTGGCTACTGTCCTAGATACCTTGATCACGGTTATATAACTTCTAAATTACAATATTAAGGAAAACTCTTCCGTGTATGTTAAGGATGTTTCCTTTAGGGAAATTCCCCTTATTTTTTTTTGATAGGTTTCCCTCAAAATCTGAGGAGTTTCCCTCAATATCGGGGAGTACCTTTCAAACTTCTATTTATCCTTTAAAGAAAAAAGAAGGGGAAAATATGGAAATGGCTCGGTTTTTACCGTGTTGCACCGGCCAGGGGACAATGCTCTCGTTATCTCGGGGTACGCCCCGTTGGGCTGGGCTATAGCGCTAGCATCAGCGTCGCGGCGCCTCCGTGACTTACGCCCCTCCCCTGGCCGACCAGGTTGATAAGGGGAGACGCCTGCGCGGCGCGGCGCTCTTCGGATGATTGATAGTAATTGGCTTCAATGGCCGCTCAATGAGAACCCGTGATTAGATCTATTGGAGGGAGAGACAGAAGGAGGGGGGGGGGCACACATGTGTGGCAGAACTGCTGCGGTGTCTCAGTGCGAGCGAATAACGTGCGCGAACATTTACGTCACCGCGTCTGAAACATTGTGTGCGGCGAAGACTTTACTTATTCGTAAGGATCTGACAGTGCAGGAATTAAGCACAAAGCCGTGCATCTGCGTGTGATATGTGCACACTCTAAAAAAAATCAGTACAAAATTTTGTAACACTGATTGGAAGTTTTTTCAGTAACCAGATTACAAATTTTTGTAACATTATATGTTACAAATTTTTGTATCGAGATGTTACAAATATTTACTTCCTAGTTACAAAACTTTGTAACACTATATGCTACAAATTTTAGTGTAATGCCTTACATATTTTTGTTTCCTGATTAGAGGAGTTTGGCCCTGGCCAATTGCCGACATCCAACATTTGAACTATTTACACATTTTCCTTACAGAGAGTCAATTCTGCTTATATAGAATTGCTTAGCTGAGCGCATGAGTAGTACCCGGAGGCATCGTAGTCGGAAGGATACCCCGAGCTTTAGTCAATCCCGCTCTGGAGAGTCGTGCACCCAGTTTCGGAGTCACGAAAGGCGAAACCACAAGTCCAAAAAATTTTAAGATTCACGTAGACATACCGCTGCCTCTTCATATCCTAGAAGAGGGGGACGTTGCCGTACCCAACCAAGGAGACGGAGCAGGGACCTGGCGCGCGTTCAAGTTGAACTAATTATTTCTGGCGCATGGTTTACGATTTAAACATAAAACCTGCACAGGCACAAAAGGATTTGTCTTTTAAAACAAAAAGCGTAAAATTAAATGTTAGTATTTTGTCAAAATGTGATTTTACTGCGAAAGAATCGGTTTTGCATGTGACGCTCTGACCGTGACGCCACCTAGCGGCATTTCTTGGCGACACGCACGCACTTCAGAATCTCCCGTGTGACAGAGTTTTGCCGTCGTTCGGCAGCTAAAGCAGTTCTTCCCTGCCCCTCCACTAAGTTGACCAGAAAAATGCAAGTTTGTCTTGCGCTTTGGATTTCGGTAACCGCACTTCACAGAACCAAATGTTACAAAATTTTATAAACTAGATAACAACTTTTGCAATGTGAGAATTCAAAAATTTGTAACATTTTAGATTACAAATTTGTATATCAAATTTACGAAAAATAATGTCCAGATTACGACAACGTAGAACCAGTTTACAAATATTTGTAACATTTACAAAAACATGTAACAGTCACAAAAATTTGCATCAGTGTTCTAAAATTTTAAACATTGATTATAGTTTTTTGTAACAATTACAAAGTTTTGTTTCAAGATTACAAATTTTTGAATTCTCATCCTAGGTTACAAATTTTTGTTTCAAAATTGATACTAGAACTTGTAATTTTTTTTAGAGTGCACGATTTCGTACAGAATTACAGTGCATTAGTATGCGCTACTGCGGAATAAAAAAGTATACAGAGTACAATTGTGCGTGGTTGCGCAAGCATGGATTACGACGCTCTCCACCGTGTGCATAGATGTAAAGCAGAGAATAATCCTCTCCGCGTTGAACGCTAGCCTGTGTGTAAGCGTGATATTATAGGCGCGTTTTATGTATATGAATTAAAACGCACATTAAAAATTACGCAAGGCTTTATTGCGCTCAACACACTTTTTATACAATGAGGCACTTTAAAAATAATCCCTAGGTATTAAGTGTGTAGTTTTTTCTCTCGGGATTCGTTTTTTTTTTCACGCGCATGCAGGCAGGCGCTGATGCAGCCCGCTTCGCTCCGCTGTGTTTGGGCTACGCATTGCCTACCTACCTCTCTCTCTGGCAACACTGCCGGCCGGGCCGGGCGGCGAGGGAGGGGGAGGGGGGGAGTAGGGGGAGGGGCGGAGTAGGGGGAGGGGGGAGCGGCGGCTGTGATGCCCGTGACGGAGCGGAGCCATACCTGCCCGGGTCCCCCCACCACCACCACCATCACCACTCCATCCTGTTTCCATTCCATGATAGCCAAAGCCAAGGCAAGCGAGTCCCCTTACCTCCTGCCCGAGTCCTGGGCCTGGACCTACCTCAAGCAGCGCGCGCAGGCGAGGGGCCCTGCGGCCCTGCGTCCTGCCCGAGGGGGGCGGGGCATTCACTCTTAAAATCTAGGACTACGACGTCTATTGCGCTGTATTACGCTCCGAAAATTTACAGATTTGCCCAAAGTCAGGAGACGACGGGGGGAAAAAAACAGCCTAAAACGCCCCAAAACTGAGTAATAAAATATGGAGAATTTTGGCCATTACGCTTCTACTTTATTACGGATAGAGTGACACGACTAGTACGCGAGTGCATGCCCCCTTGGTCCTGCCCTGTCCCTGTGGGGTCGTTTTTAGAGTCCCACCCAAAAAGGACCGGGTGCTCGAGAGCGGGTAATATTCACATCAGAAAATCTTTGTATACTCTGCAAATCTAAGTGTGTAGTAGTTTGCCACACTGTTAAAAAAAATCTGAAAATTCAGACTGATTTTTTCAGACTTGCCACTCTGAATTGACTTTTCAGACATGAGACTGAAATTTTAGACCTCTTATCAAAATATTGGAACGCCTGGTGTAAAAATTTGGTCGTAGCTGTCTGAAAATCAATCTTCAGACCTTCCGTCTGAATAATCAGACTCGTCGTTCCGACAATTGTCACCTTTGAAGTCTTTTTCATGGATCCAGACTAGGCAGTCTGAATTTTTGAAGTCAGAGTCTGAAGTTTCAGACTGCCCTGACGGCTGGGAACAGACGAGGGCGGTGAGGCTCATCGCAGTAGTGCACTCAGTCTTACAGGCGGGCAGCGTAGCGCAGTGGTAACGCAGCTGCTTCGTGACCCTGAGGAACAGGGTTCAAATCACCCCGACGGTAAAAGACTTTCATCGAACATAGGAAGTTCTCATACAATTGCTATGACGACGGTGTGAAGGAAAATGATCGCGTTCAATAATTTTAACGGTTAACTGTTATGTCTGAATTTTCAGACCTAGAAGTCGCAGTCATAATTTTCAGAATTTTAATAACCGAAAATTTAGTTTTTTTTAAGTAAAATTTCTTGGAGCGGACTTTACTCTGAATATTCAGACAACAAAGCTGAAAAAAAAAAAACTTTGGACTATTTAGTCTGAATTGTCAGACAATTTTTTTAACAGTGCACTTTAAACTGCAAAACCAAAGTTCTGCAGTTGTAAGTGCAGAACTTTTTGTTCTGTGTGCAGAACTCTTTAGTTCTGGCACTTGCAAGTGTAGAACTCTCTAGTTCTGCACTAAAAACTGGATAGAGAGTTCTGCAGTTGCAAGTGCAGAACTAAAGAGTTTTGCAGTTACAGGTGCAGAACTAAAGAGTTCTGCACTTATACTTGCAGAACAAAAATTTCTGCACTTACAATTGCAGAACTTTAGTTTTGCAGTTTAAAGTGGCAAACTACTACACACTAAGATTTGCAGAGTACTACTGACGACTCGGTATTGCTCCGTATGAGACCGTTTAGTAGGTCCGAGATTTGATCATGTTTAGGGAGAACATCTTTTTGTGTTTCGGCGTACAGTACGAATTGTATTACGGCTTCATTCGGGAACCAGCAGGGCATTTCGGGAGTGAATGTCCCCCCTCCCCCCTCCCCACTCACCCGACCGTGCTGTGATTCAGTTCGGGTACCCGAGCCGCTCCGTCCGGCCTGGCTGAGCCCGGCCCGGAGTGGCTCAGGGGGAGGGGTCTGTAACTTTCTGTACCTTATTAACACTACAAATCACTGAAAATCTAGGAGTCATAATTCTCGCCCCCTCACGAGTGAGAATTTGAGGGTAATTTTATTACTCTCTGGAGAGTAAGAATTTTTTTCCTCGCCCTTTATGAGAAGGAATTTTGAGACCTCGCCCAAATTAAGTGAGAATTCATGCTCAAATTAAGTGAGGTTAAAAAATCCTTACTCAAATAGAGCGAGGCTAAAAAATATCTCGCTCGAAAAGAGTGAGGTTAAAAATTCTCACTCCAATTTAGCATGGAAAAGTGTCCTCTCCTATTTTGGGTGAGAAATTGGATTCCAGGGTTTGCAGTGATATTAGCCCGTAACAAATGGTGCTGTTTCTATTTTAAATTTTGTCATTAAATTAGTAATCATGAGATCGACTGAATTGTTCTGAGCAGGACGTCTAATCCACACACTTCCTTTCATGTTACGTAACGTTGAACCTTAAAATTTAGCATTCAATACAAACTGTTAGATGAGATTAACTCTAAACATTATGCATCTGATGATTGTTAAAAGTTTTATTCATCACTTTAACTTGAAACCGTCACGTCCATCAGTTTTTTTTTTTTTTTTTTTTTTTTTTTTTTTTTGTTAAGTTGCGCGGGTCGCTGCCCCTCGTGTTTCCTGTCCTGCTTGGCCCTGGCCCTGTGTTGCCCCTTAGTTGGCCTCTTTGTCCTGCCCGGCCCGGCCCGGCGGGGGACCTGAGCTTGCAGGGTCAGGGGCTCCAGGCTCCAGCGGCTCCAGCGGGTTAGTTCCAGCCGGCCGGTCACATTTCAGTCCAGCAGGTGGCGCCCATGCGCGCCTTACTGGAGCGTCACGTCTGCGGTGGCAGCGGCGTCGTCAGGGAACTCAACATGAGAAAATGCGCATGCACCAAAAACTAGGTCTGCGTGATTTCTCGATTCATAGAAAACTCGATTCGATTTATTTTGGTGATCGACGATTTTATTGACTATAGTCGACTCCGATTTCTACTATCGGATATCAGTTTCAATTTTCGATTCTTTCAAGAATTTTATCTATTGTTTTTTTCGATTTTTGATTGTTCGAATCAAGAATCAGGAATCAAATTCGATTATCGATTTTTTTTTGCTATTTTTGATTCGCGATTTTGTCCATTTTCAGTGTTTTCTATATTTTCATTTTTAAAAAACTTATTTGCAATTACGAATAATCGAATCGACTCTCTCTTCGATTATTTAAAACATCGTCGATTTCATTTTAATAATCGCACAGGCCGACCAGAAACCGAGTGATTGGGCGAGTATGTAAGGAATTCTTGGACACTCGCCTTGCCTCCCGCAGTATCCGACTCGTTCGCCCCGCCCCGCCCCGCCCCACTACACTCGCCCCGCCATCTCTGTCATTTCCTCGGGACTCCCGTTTGGCGCGGCAAACCACAAAGCGAGCTGGTAACGGGTCTGGCGGCGCCCCGCCCCGCCCCGCCCCGCCTCATCTACATATCGCCTCGCCTCGCTCCCCTCCCTCCACGCACTGGCTGCTCTGACAGTTTTGTGGCTCGCTCTGAACTTCTTTATACGATCCTCTGGAGCTAAGTGTTCAGCAGCAGCACTTGGCAAGTGCGGATCACTTTGATGTTAGTTCGACCCGCGCCGTGGTCTAGTCTGGAGGCGGCGGGGGCGGATCGCGTCCCTCGCGATCGGCGCGTTCCTGAGCGCTCGGGGAGGAACTTGCGCAAACTCACTTTAACCCTTCGGCCACACTCACAGAAATATTTGTCGTTATTTTTCTGACTTACGAGACATGTCGTAAATTTACGACTGCCCAATTTTTGCTCGTCGATCAATTCCAGGTCGATAGTAAGTGCTTGTAAAATGACAAGTTGAGATCGTAATTTTGCGACTTCCATCATGATTTTTTTTTTTTCCTGGAGACTGTTTTGTTTTGGCGTTATGAAATGCCAAATTTTCGGTCTCCTGCAGTTAAAATTTCAAATTTTGGCAATTAAAAGAGGCCAAATGTTGGTGTATTCTTTAGAAAGAAGGGGGAGAAAAATTTTGCATGTAAAAACATTGTCAACATTCTGGCATCAAACGTGGCCCTAAGCATTTACAGTGAAAATGTGAAAATAATAATAATATCGGCGATGTAAACAAAATTATGGAAAGACTCCAGGCCACGCGGGCCCCTGGCAGGCCTCGCGACGGGCCGGGCCGGGCGGCCGTAAAGACTTTATAACTCGAGTCTGGAGAGGAGGCCGCAGCCGCGGGCCGTAGCCTCGCGCCGGGCCCCGCCCCGCCCCGCCGCGCCCCGGGCTAGGCCGCGTGGCCTTCCGCCGCGACGGGACGCGGGTCTTGTTTTTGACAGGCTGGGGCGTAGCGCCGCAGACGCTGGACTGACAACACCCGCCCTTCAGCTATATTTTGGCAGTTTTTATCTATTTATTTATTTATTTTGGAGAGGGTGCTCTAAGGCGACCTCCCGCGTATCCCTGCCTTCATGCCTAGCGCAAAACTTTGTTGCTGTATATGTATCTTGATCCGGTTTTATTTCGACCGGCAGCGCACGGCCGCGGGCACAGCATCCCCTTAGCTTCGCTCCGAGGAGCTCCCCTCCCTGATGCTGATGCTGACTCCAGACCCCTGATGTTCTGCTCGCTTTCATACGGTGCATTTGCTGGGCCATTCGGTACCCATTCGCTCAGACCATTGGCGCGTGTGTGTGTGTGTGTGTGTGTGTGTGTGTGTGTGTGTGTGTGTGTGGGTGCGTGCGCGCGCGTCTACCCCAAAAGGGCGGGTGTATCCCCCCCTGCTGCAGTGGCTTCAGACTGCTCTCCTTCTCTCTCTCTCTCTCTCTCTCTCTCTCTCTCTCTCTCTCTCTCTCTCTCTCTCTCTCTCTCTCTCTCTCTCTCTCTCTCTCGCTCTCTCTCTCTCACTCACTCACTCTTTTACTCTCTCTCACTCTTCTCTCTCCAACTCTCTCTTTCTTCCTCTCTCTTTCTTCTCTTTTCTCCATCCTCCGCGGAGCGGGTTGCGGATTTCGGGGTGTTCCGCAAGCAGGCCATCTGTGTGCGCCGCCCCCGCCCCGCCCCGGCCAATTCATTCATTCAAAAGGCCTCTCCTCCTCTCCTCTCCTCTCCTCTCCTCTCCTCTCCTCTCCTCTCCTCTCCTCTCCTTTCGTCTCGTCTCGTCTTGTCTCCTCACTGCTCACGGGTGGACTGGTTCGATGTAGGACTTGGATCTGTTAATCCTGGACCTCTTGGACTGCTGGGTTCTTGCTTCGACTGGGCCTATGCGCTGTCAGAACCCTGCAAAGTAAATTTCTTTGTATCGTTGCAGAGCAATTGGCAGCTTTGTAATACTACGAAGCATTTGCTTTGCAATACAGAGCATTTTCTTGTCTGCAAGCTTGTAAAACCTTTTGCAAAGTCGTTTGTATGCCGCAATGCAAATGTTACGAATTACAAATAATCAAATGCTGATTTTCTTTTTTAAAACAGCCCTGTTTTTCCCACGTAACGAACTAATTTCTTCGTGATGCTGCTTTCATAGCAGAGTGCTAGAAGGTCTTTGTAGTGAGTCCTCCATCGGACTTGCACATGGGGCGGGGTCCAGGATGAGCTGCGCGCGGGACACCATGCACAGAGTGTTTGTGGACGGGGTCCTGCAGGACCATGCAGCAGGTTCGTGGACTGACGTCATTTCCATCCTCCGGCTAAAGAACGGGTTAAGGCCAATGGAATTAACCGCCCATGGGGTCACCGACTTTCGCGAAGGAATGATAACGTCTCCAAAGTTGTAACTTGTTTTCCTTTTCTTTTTCCTTAAAAAAAATATTTAAATTCTAGATGTGGGCAAGATATGAAACAAAAAAGGCTCGCGTGGAAGGAGTGGCGGCGCCTCCGCCACAGAAGCCATATCTGTTGGCAGTGGGACACGTGTGTCGGAGCACCAGGGGCCTCCTGCTGGGACGATCCACCCGGAGCGACTTCTTGTCGCAAAGAGTGCGGAATTCAATTACTACCTGCCTTGTTGTTGGACGCGTGTTATTGCTGCAAAAAGAAAGAGTCTGCGCGGCTATAGCGAGTGTGTCGTCCTGCCGCGCCTGGTTCCGTATAAGATGGCTCTCGCGCCTCCGTCCTTGTCGCACTCATGGGGCCATTACCGCAGACATGTAGGGCACCGCCAAGGGTGCGACAAGGAAGGACGGAGGAGGTGCAACAGCGATGATCTGAATCAGACGGCTGGTGGTGCGCACGCATAGGCGATCCGAAATCGAACGGGCGAAGTCCCTGCTGGTCCCCTCTCATATAAGAGGGTCTCGCCTGATTTCCGCGCGCGAATTTGAGAAGGGCAGGGGTGGGGCGGGGTGGGGTGGGGTGGTGGTCGCGCCTCGCCCGCCGCACCTTCGACAAAGGACGGACGTGGAACCCCGCCCCGCCCCGCCCCGCCCCGCCCCGCCCCGCCCCGCCCCGCCCTGCGCGTCGGCCGGAGAAATTTATTATGTCCTTTTCACGAGGTTTTGATAGTACCCTGCCAAAATAAATGCGACGCGTGGTCGCGTCGCGAAGTCGTTGCTGCGTGTCGGGTGAATGTGGATAATGCGGTTTGCGGGAGCTTTTAATCGCAGCGATTAATCGGCTTTCCGGGCAAAGTCGTGTGCTTTTTATTGGCGATGCGGTCGTATTGGCCGGCTCCGCGAGGCTCCGCTCGCTCCGAGCCGGAGGTGAGGAGAGTGAATGGGCCGTGCAGGCCGTGTAGGCCGTGCGTGAGCACCCAATGTGAATGACCCCCGCCTCGAGAGACTGACACGTGCAGAACTACGTACAAATTTGGACGCAAATTTGTCCGATTTCTGTTTCTTTTCACAACTATGCATTAGTGAGTGCAGCAAAATGTGTTAATATAACATGGCAAATAAGTATGTGTTATTATATGTGCATAAATTAAAACAAATTTTAGCATAATTCTGCTTGTGTCACTCTATTATTTTGTACAAAATGTAACTTGTGCTGTAAAATGCCGTGCTGGCTGTCGAGGCCGCTGAAGCAAGAAGCAAAGTAGTATTTACATGCTGGGCATTACCCACGTCTATTCGTTTATAAGTGTCGTACACAGAAATTGTGTTTGAAGAACATGCACTCTAAATGAAAAGGGACAATTTTGTCCCAAGAAATGTTGCGTTTTTGTGCACACCAATCCCTTTTGACAAATTTGTGTAATAATTTGGGACGATTTGTAATATTTCGGACGCAAATTGTCTCAATTTAGTGGACAATTTGTCCCCAGAAAATGATGTGTACAAAAACGCAACATTTTCGGAGACAAAATTGTCCTTTTTCATTTAGAGTGTGACGACATTAAATCTCCGAAGGAAGCGACGAATATCACCAACACTGGTAAACACTGTGAAAAATTTCCTCGTAAATTTACGACATTTTTTGTAATTTCGATTTACGAAATATGTCGTAAATTTACGACAGCCCATTCTTGCTCGTCGGTGAATTCCAAGTTGATAGGGAGTGCTGGTAAATTTACAATTTCAAATTGTAATTTTACGACTTTTATCATGGAAAATTTTCCCGTAACTCTTACGAGTATTTTTCACAGTGAAAACAAAGGTGCTATATAGCACCCTTTTTGGGGTGCTATTGAATTTTATGGGGTGTTACTGCACTAATGCCTTTGTAAAGGCACGAAAAGGGCCAAAAATAGCACCTTTGGGAGGCGATAGCGCCTTTCTAAAGGCACTATTTCACCAACGCCTTCAAAAGGCATTAGATAGCACCTTTGTTTTTCCAGTGAATGCGTATCTTTTTCGCCGTTTGGTCCACTTCTCTCTTAGCACGGAAGATATATATATATATATATATATATATATATATATATATATATATATATATATATATATATATATATATATATATTTTGTAGACCCTTTTCTTCCACGTAAAATAAAAGTAAGCTACTGACAACCTTTTTTTCAAATCAGTAATTTATACAGTAATACATAACAATGCCCTTTTTAATTCCTGATAATTTCTGAATAATTCCATGTCTTACTTAATTACAAAAATGATCATAAGCAATGCTGATCCCGCTGCCTAAAAATACGTAGGTATTTACTATAAGAGAGAAAATGAGTAGGCGTGTGAGAGTGTTCCCTGTCGTGGTCCTGATTGTGATCGGCTCTACGAGGGCGCTGCCCGGCTTATAAGGACACCCAGAAGGACGCGCGCTACGTGCCGGAGGGCGCGTAGGAGGAATGGGCTGCTTCCGCACAGTGTTTTCGTCTGTCTCTCCTTGTCACACCCATGGCGAACGGTCATAAGGAGCAACAGAGAGGATACGCTGTTCGGAATCGCCCCGCTAGAACCCCGGGCCCGCCCGGCGGCGACGGCGTCGGCTCGGCCCGGCCTAGCGGCCCAATGTTTTGCTGGCCTGGCTGCTCGGCCGGGCGGCTAGCGGCGCGGCTAGCTGCGCTAGTTGCCAGCCCCGTCTGCGCGGCTGAAGGGAGAGAAAAGGTGGGGGGGGGGGGGACTCTATAAGCCGGGCCGGGCTGGGCTGCACGTTGCCGGCTGCACTCTGGCCTGCCGGGCTCAGCTCACACGCAGCAGCCGCCCCCGCCCGCCCCCGCCCGCCCCCGCCAGCCCCCACCCGCCCCCGCCCGCCCCCGCCAGCCCCCACCCGCCTCCGCCTGCCCCCGCCAGCCCCCGCCCCGCCTGCCACTGGCCCTCCCAGACTCTTCCAGGAAGAGGTCGTGCAGTGCCCGGGGCAGGGCAG
This sequence comes from Frankliniella fusca, assembly GCA_029379305.1. Classification (NCBI taxonomy): domain Eukaryota; kingdom Metazoa; phylum Arthropoda; class Insecta; order Thysanoptera; family Thripidae; genus Frankliniella; species Frankliniella fusca. The sequence continues at coordinate 807,809 of JAHWGI010001278.1, read as the reverse complement.
AGCCTACTCAGCAGCCGCCCCGCACACAGTACCGCACGTCACCTGGAAGCACATCTGCCGCCTACAGTTTAGCGTGCCTCTCGGAGAGATAAAGCAGCGCAGTTTGGCTTTGGATAGGTATGGTGATATTGCACTGGAATTCGTGTCAGTTTATTGCAGTTTATACGAATGCTGCTGCGCGGCTCAATTGCAGGAGAGTGACCTTGTATACTGTGACACATTTATGTCGGGGCAAATAATGTCCATTCGTGCACCTGTAAGTAAGGAAATGACTGCGGCTTGCAAGTGTATACGACGCTCTCACCTTTAATCGTGTTAGTATTTTGTTCTGCATCCGGACCGGTGTGGAACACTTAAGATTCCAGTGTCCTTGTAGCGTCGATATAACGGTCTGATCTGGGTGCAGCGCGGTGCCTCGTTGCTGCTGTCGTCTCGATAACCGGGGCTGGAGCGGCCAGGGGTCCGCAGCTGATCATAAACTCGAGGATACGTGCCACTTTCAATAAAAGTCGGCGCTAAGAAGCCACTTTACCGGCAAATATTAAATGTTAAATTCAAATGTTGTACGCTAGAGACCTTCAAAATTTCAGTGTGGGAGAAGTTCAGTAAACTTTTATATTCCTTTATTTTTTTTTTGTCAATTTAGCAGTAAATCTTAAAATAGTAATAACAATCCTTTTTACGGCCCAATATTTCTTATGTTAAATGGTATATTGAGTTATACGGCCCCTGGCCTCGGCGCGCCCGGGGCCCGGGGCCACTCCAGGGCGGAGCGGAGCGTCTCAGCTCAGGCGCCGAGGTATTTCCAGAGGTAATTGGAAGACGGGCGCGGCGTGGTGCAGAACTGCGCGACGCTGCAGAATGCACAGTGCTGAAAGGGCTGTAGCGGTACCACTCAGCTATCGGAAAGAGAAAGGAGAGGGGGGGGGGGCGGTTGCTGGCGCGGGGCGCGCTGAATGCTGCTAGAGTCGCGGTGGAATAGTCTGAATGGGAGCGCTACAGGGGGTCGGCTCCCCGGAGAGGGACGAATAGCATTGGTACTTCCACGGGGCTGTCTCTGTCGCGAGAGGGGAGTCACTTTGGAAAATAATTGAACGCCCCCTCCCCCACTGTAAAAACCTTACAAACACGCCCTTCGTAACTTACAGTGAATTCAGCACCCATGTACTACAAACACGGTTTTGTTTGTAATACAAACAAATCTGTTTGTATTACAAACATCTGTGTTCGTATTACAAACAAATCTCGTGTTTGTAATTACAAACAATTTTTTTTTCTTTGTAGTTACAAACACGAGATTTGTTTGTAATATGAACACAGATGTTCGTAATACAAACAGATTTGTTCGTATTACAAACAAAACCGTGTTTGTAATACATGGGTGCGGATTTCTTTGTGAGTTAGGAAGAGTTTGTAAGACTTTTACAGTGCCCCTCCTCCCCCCAAAAAGTCCTTTAAAAAATCAAAACAAAATTCAAAATAAATCAAAATGAAATCAAGAAGGAAAATACAGAAAAATCCGAAAAATCGAGAAAAAAATGGATAAAAACTGAAAGAATCAAACTTAAAATGGCAGAAATAGGGGTAAAAGATTAAAATTTATCAAAAAGTCAAAATACTCATTATATATAATGTGTTTACACATTTTGTATGTGCATGGTGTCGAACTTTTTTTTTTCTGCACTTTTTTGTAATCTTTAAAATTTAAATATTTGGCCAGTGTGCAAATATTTGCTGGCTTGTTCACTTGTGGTAGAACGGTGTTAGTAATAGTATAGAAAACAGTAAAAGAAAAAGCTGCTCTTTGTTGCGCGCCGCAAAGATTGCACACTTCGTGACGTCCTGTCATGATCGATGCCAGAAAAGGTACAAAATTTGCACATTCAATAAGCCAACAAATTAGTGCTCAACTTCCTACATTTGCGTTACTAGTTTTTCACAGTGCTGTGCAACACCGTGCACCGTGCACAGTATGAGCAAGCTCTGGTTTCAAAATACGATGTCAGTTCCTGGTGCGAGCATGTATACACATTCCCGCTGTGCTGCACTCGTTTCTCAGCGACAATCTTGGCGTCAGAGTTGACACACACATGCTCCTGAGGGGAAAGCACCGCTATTGAGAGAAATGCGTCCTCTCTTTGGGGAGGGGGTTGGAAGTGGAGGGAGGAGTGACGAAATCTGCCCAATGGAACCAGTTTGATTCACCCAACTTTGGCGTTGACTTCATTTAGCCGAGGCCGACGCGAAAGAAGGAAATAGAAGAGCTGAAAGGTGACAGAGTGTGTGTAAGAGAGAGAGAGAGAGAGAGAGAGAGAAGAAGAAGAAGAAGAAGAAGAAGAAGAAGAAGAAGAAGAAGAAGAAGAAGAAGAAGAAGAAAGTGAAATTGAATGTCGTCCCGCACACCACCCACCCCTCCCGTCTTTGGTAGACCTTGGACCAACGAAATCTAATCAGGCAGCCTGTGGATCGCAGCCGGATTTTTTTCCCCCCCGGGCCTGTTAAACGATAAATCGATCAAGGCGAAAACAGCTGTAGAGCACGAGTTTCGGGTGCGGGAGAGCTGCTGCGAGGAGTCCGACTTCCCTTCCGCCTTTTTTGAACTGAACATTCGAAGGAACAAGCGATGTTCCGATAAGCGCCCGACTCCCGTGCAGGAGTGCCGGAGAAGCTAATCCGTTCCTTGTCTCTGCCTCTGATTGAGAGAAAGGGGGAGAACGAGAGAGAGAGAGAGAGAGAAAGAGAGAGAGAGAGACCAGCAGAGCACGGCAGATGAAGTGTACATTCTTCTGAAGCTTTTTCTTTCTTTAGTAATCAGCTTAAGATTTCTGGAAACCTGTTTTCCACACAATTTAATGTGCAGTTATGAACTCATCGTTCTTAGTTATGCTCAATTAAAAATGAATGCACAATATTGTCCAAATGTCCATAATTGCGTGTATTAAATTAGACGCAACGAAGCAGGTTTACTTGGGAATTAAAAAAGTAAAAGTTGATAAGATAGTGTGTGGGACATTCACACCAACCGTGGTGGCGATGCGCGAAAGGTTTAGAGGGCGTGGCGCCGCGTGTCGGGTGCCTGGTGCCTGGAGCAGAGCGACGACCCCATAACTCTGGAGGTCCTGCCAGGTGCACAATGGGGGCCGCTCTACAGGGGCGTGGGGGAGGCAGGCCTGTTCAAGACATTTCTTTAATTTGTCTCGTCCTCTTTTTTTCTCCGTCTTTTTTTTTTACCCCTTTTTAGCAGATGATACTTGAATCAAAAATATATTTAAAAGTAACTATTAGCAAGTATCATATTGCTTTAACTCTCGAAGCGAATGTTCCCCGAGAGCAGTCACTGAGCTCTTAGACAGTCAGGTGTAGTGGGGAATGTGTCTGGTCGTCGCGCGTCGCGCATCGCATTGTCGCGCGTCGCGCGTCGCGCCACGATGACGTAGCTATCCCCCCTCCCTCCCTCTCCCCCTCCGGCCTCGGCGACGCAGGCGAGCGTGGTGCCCACGGTGGAGAGAGATACGGTGGCGGCACTCGGGGTCTGAGCGTGTCGGCGATTTTGTCACGTTCGGGGGGATTTACTCCAAGTCGAGGCGTACTAACGTGCGGGTCCGCAGTAACTACGGTCGAGGCGGCCAGCGCAGGTATGGGGCCGCCCCGACTTAGCTTGCGCCCGGCCGACCGTCGACCGGGCCCAGGTAGGCGAGAGAGAAAGGTGTCTGTGCGAGAGAGAAAGAGGGTTTTTTGGTGCGGCTCGGCTCTTCGGAACGTCCGGAGATTCCCGCCCGCTCGGCGAGCGGCGCCCGAGCGTCCGCGCCCTGCCGAGCCGCGCAAAACACCCCCTTTCTCTCTCGCACAGACACCTTTCTCGCATACCGGTCGTATGCCCGAACGAAGCGCGATTTTTAAACAGCAGCAGCGCATAGCGGCTTCTCATCGGACACGGAATGGATGTGGAGCAAGCTTGTATTTTTTCCCCCCTTCAAATTTTGTTATTTTGAATCGAATTCCTCCATGGCTTTGTCTTTCCTATAGAATCAAGAGCGTCCTTACCGAGCAGACTTAAATGAAACTTCTATACACTGTAAATTTAAGAATAACTGGATTCTAAGAAAAAAATTGTTTTGGTGAAAATTAGTTGGCCGAGTTATCATTTTTTTTTCTTGTGAGAGGTCTATGTGCACCTAATCGTAAAGACAATCTTGTAACCACTAACAGCTTGTCTACGTTGCAGGTCACTTGCGGCCAGGAATCCTCGAGTCTAGTCCGCAGGTAAAGGGGAAACTTATCCCTTTTTCTTTAGTGTCGGTAGCGAGGGGGCCTCAACTCACCCAAAATTTGCAAACATGATTTCAAGATTTCACATGATTTCACATGATTACACCTCTCATAATTGAAAGAAATGATTCGTAAAGTAAATTCAAGCGTATTTTGAGCTTTATGAGCCCAAAATACGCACTCAAATCATATTTTTCCGGCAATAGATCCACATGTTTTGACAATGATTTCGAAGATATCAGCGATTGTGTACACATTTTGATGCCCCGGTAGTCCTTCTAGCCAGGCATGGACGCTTGGGTATGGTATGCCCAAACAAAGGCTTTCGTTAAAATGTTGAGCTTGCATTAGTCAAATAAAGAATTTTAGTAATTATTTTCCTATTAAAATTTTGAAATCGAAATGCGATGTTGAATTGGGGTTCTCTCTAGGAATCGGTATTTAAGGTCCCTTTCTCTAGATCCCTTTTGTCTGAAAATATCATCGTCGAATCGTGAGCTTTACGTCAACATTAAGGACTCTCTCTCTCTCTCTCTCTCTCTCTCTCTCTCTCTCTCTCTCTCTCTCTCTCTCCCCCCCCCCCCCCTCTCCATCTCCGTCTCCCTCTCTGCCCAGCCTCAGTGTTGAGGTGTAGAAGAAGGGACTGATACTCCTCGCACTTCCCGTCGTCCGTAACGGCCCATTTTCTGAACCTGCCCTCCCGTAATCCGTTCCCTCATGTTTGAGTACTGATCAGCGTCGTCTCGATTTCTGTTCTCTGGTAACTGTCTCGCTGCGACGCTTGTTTTTGGTAGTCTTGAATTGGTTTCCTTTCCTTTCTTTGACCAAAGGGCTTATTAGCACTCCTTAAGTTGGCAGTTCAAATGCCGCTGGCTCTTGCATTTTTTGTCAATCCCAAATTTTAATGTATTTTAATTTTTCGCTTTTCAATTTTTTATTTAATTTGACATCAACATTAAGATTGGGACAAGCAAATACCTCTTATGACTACAAACATAAGAAAATATTAGATGCTTGGTCCTCGTGTCGATCCATCCCACATTAAAGCTTTGCCCCATTTCCTTTTTGTTTCAGGAATTGCTTTGCCACAAAAATGGCCCACAATTTGCACAATGGTGAAAAGCTGTTTGAGTGCAGTGTTGGCAACAAGAAATTTGCCTACACTTCGACTCTGCTCAATCATTTCCAGTCACACACTGGAGACAAGCCGTTTGAGTGCACAGTGCGCAGCAAGAAATTTGCTCAAACTAGTGAGCTGCGTGTCCATCTCCGAACGCACACTGGAGAAAAGCCGTTTAATTGCTCAGTGTGCAACAAGAAATTTGCTCAAAGCGGTCATCTGCGTGTCCATCTCCGAACGCACACTGAAGACAAGCCGTTTGAGTGCACAGTGTGCAGCAAGAAATTTACTCTAACTAGTCAGCTGCGTGTCCATCTCCGAACGCACACTGGAGACAAGCCGTTTAATTGCTCAGTGTGCAACAAGAAATTTGCTCATAATTGTGCTCTGCGTCGACACCTCCGAACTCACACTGGAGACAAGCCGTTTAAGTGCACAGTGTGCAACAAGAAATTTGCTCAAAATGGTGATCTGCGTAGGCATCTCCGAACGCACACTGAAGACAAGCCCTTTGAGTGCACAGTGTGCAGCAAGAAATTTGCTCAAACTAGTCAGCTGCGTGTCCATCTCCGAACGCACACTGGAGACAAGCCGTTTAATTGCTCAGTGTGCAACAAGAAATTTGCTCATAATTGTGCTCTGCGTCAACACCTCCGAACTCACACTGGAGACAAGCCGTTTAAGTGCACAGTGTGCAGCAAGGAATTTGCTCAAAGCGGTCATCTGCGTGTCCATCTCCGAACGCACACTGAAGACAAGCCGTTTGAGTGCATAGTGTGCAGCAAGAAATTTACTCAAAACAGTCATCTGCGTGTCCATCTCCGAACGCACACTGGAGACAAGCCGTTTGAGTGCACAGTGTGGCAACAAGAAATTTAGTCTAGATTATAATATGCGTCGACACCTCCGAACTCACACCGGAGATAAGCCGTTTGAGTGTACTGTGCAGCAAGAAATTTGACCACACTTGGATTCTGAATAACCATTTCCGATCGTATACTGGTGAGACGTCGTTTTTTGACTACACTGTGCGCAACAAGGAATTTGGTTTTGCTTGAGATCCGCGTACCCTTCGTCCTCTGTGAATAGCCATTGTTTCCAGTTGTGTGTCATTTGTTTTGCAATTTATTTTTGATACCCTCAGTAATCTTGGGTTTAGGCTGGAAAAGACATCCCTGATATTAAGCGAAAGTTATTAATGTTTTGTGTGGTGGATTTTTTAATCCCCCTTTCTTTTTGGCTGAGTGACAACTAAACTATACTAGAACTGTACTATATTATCTCACGAAGCCACCGGCAGGTTGATTCCATTCTGGTTGCGACGTAGTGCCCGCGCTCCGTTGCAACGGTTTAGATTGGGCTTCGTTTCGTTGTTTCTGTCGTCTCCGAGGATACGGGATGTGGTGGGGGTAATGCTCTTGCCTCTCTCGCACCGCCTGCCATCCAATGGATAAAGAGACAGAGATAGCTGGTCTGAGACGGCAGGAACACTGTAAAAATCTTACAAAAACGCCCTTCGTAACTTACAGTGAATTCAGCACCCATGTATTACAAACACGGTTTTGTTTGTAATACAAACAAATCTGTTTGTATTACAAACATCTGTGTTCGTATTACAAACAAATCTCGTGTTTGTAATTACAAACAAATAATTTTTTTTTTCTTTGTAGTTACAAACACGAGATTTGTTTGTAATACGAACACAGATGTTCGTAATACAAACAGATTTGTTTGTATTACAAACAAAAGCGTGTTTGTAATACATGGGTGCGGAATTTTTTGTAAGTTACGAAGGGCGTGTTTGTAAGACTCTTACAGTGAACAACGGAACGAAGCCCCGTCTAAACCGTTGCAACGGAGCGCGGGCGCTACGTCGCAACCGGAATGGAATCAACCTGCATGTAGAAAGAAAAAGTTTCTGAAACAAGCTGCTGCCAACCCAAGACAAAAACCTGTTGTAGTTGGTTATATAAGGGTTTTATCAAGTATGTAACTCTTTTGAGTTATTGGTTTAGTTATGGCGGCGTTCGACTTACATTTTAAGGTTTTTTTAGGGTTGTTAAATAGATTTTCTATATTTTCGTTTTTATGTTTATGTGTTGGTATACATCATTCGATTTGTTCTACCAGAGACCTGCAGGTCTATCACGTTCCCGTCTATCCCTTGCGCACGGAACGGTTGCAACCGTTCTTCGTTCCCCTCTTCCTGCCGTTTCCAGCATTGCCAAATTTCTTCCCATCTCCTTGTCTCTTTGATCTCTTGTGGCATACGGGCGAGCCACAAGAGATCAAAGAGACGGGGAAGTGGGAAGAAAATAGGCAACGCTGGAAACGACAGGAAGAGGGGGAGGGGAACGAAGAACGGTTGCAACCGTTCCGTGCGCAAGGGATAGACGGGAACGTGATAGACCTGCAGGGATTAGTTTGTTGTCATTTGAAAGAAGGTTAGGAGAGTGGAAAGAAAGAGGGATGTGTACGGATGAAACAAAACGTTTCGCCTGTATATTTGGTTATGATGATGATTTTACAATTTAATGTTGTAATAATTGTTTACTTTTGCTTCATGCATTGGTAAAAAGTATTAGTGTGTATGTTATTTACACTGCTAAAAATACCGTAGGGAATTACGGTATGCCTACGGTCCGCACCGTAGTTTTCGTGTACGGTCAGACCGTAACGTATCTTTACGGTAAGGACTGTACTTCATTGTGGATGGAATGTGCTCCATTGAACTTCCCCAACATATTTGAAGGCTACGGTGTGTACCGTAAGATTCAGACCGTAGTCAAAAATTACGATCCGGGACCAGGTAACAAATTTACGGTGCGTACCGTAGGCATTTACCGTGTTATTTTCCAACAGTGTAAGCTGGATTTGGAGATTGTTACATGCAGACATAGGTTTGGAAAATATTCTGTATCATGTGGTGTAATATGTGCTATTGTGCACATTTCTATAGACCCTTTTAGCATTGGCGAAGTGAAGAGCAAGGCGAAGAACAACAGACCGGAAACAGTTGATTTTCATAACCCGAACGTTCATGAAAACTTTAAAAAAATGTAAACAATATCAGAACGATTCGACCTACATTTTATATTTATGTGTTTTGGGCACATTTCGGTTATAACATGCAACTGTTTCCAGTCTGTTGTTCTTCACCCTGTTCTTCACTTTGCCAATGCTGAAAGAGTCTATTCAAGATGCCATTTGTGAGATTGATATTATGCAAAATGAAGTGTCGAAGTACAAGTGTTTTCTCAAGACGATCCAAAAGTTAGTCGTTGGGCATCCTAATTCATTGATAAGCCGACCCAAGTTTGTAGTTGTTTGAATTTTAGCAGTTGTTTGTATGTTTTTGATATCATTCAAGTTAGATGAAGATTTTTAATTTTTAGTATTTTCCAGATATCAAATTCATTAGTATCACGAGTGTGCTCTGCTACTGCTATAAAGTCTCAGTCTACCAATGTCAGTGTCGCAAGTGTCTAATGTACGTGGCACTGGTAGGCTAGGCAGGCTATGCTAGGCTATGTTAGGCGAGGCTAGGTTGGGCTAGGCAAGGTTATGTGAAGATCTATGATAAAATTATTTTGGTATGAATTAGGTCATGTTAGGGTTACCGTAATCTTTTGAAAAAAAAAATGAAAAAAAAAATCATCAGCACCTTTTTTATACTCCAGAAAATAAGTGTCGGGCAGTTATTAAGAACATGATTTTAAAAAATTGTTTTAGTTTTTACATTTTTTATGTCTGTCGCATTTTGAAGTGTCATAGTGATGAAAGAAACTTGGAATAAGCGTAGTCATTTTGTGTTTTCAAAATTTCATCAATATTTTTAAAGTTCACTCAGCCTAAAAATGCTCAGCATTCTACTAGTTTGTTTTATTATTGTGATAAATAGCATTTTGCAGTCTTTCTATGAAGCACATAGTTTATACTTTAGTTTTTCTTTTGTCTCTCAACGCCAGTTACTTAAACAATTCAATACTATTTAATTTTCAAGTTTGGACGACTGCACACACAATAAAGGAATGTTTAATACATAACAGTTGAGTTCACTCCGCGCTCACCTACAAGCAGTGAAACGGAGACGCATGTGACCTTTTTCGGTGACACGCGGAGGTTTTGGCGACGAAATTGTCGCCGATAAAGGAAACACATTTATGTGTCACCGATAAAGGACACACATTTATGTGTCGCCGATTTAAGGCAACAGGCAACATGTGTTTCCTTTAAAATTACAGCGAAGACGCATCTTTGCTCCTTATGAAGTATTTCTGACTACCCCCCTTTTTTCGAGCTTACTTCGCTCGCGATCGGGACTGACTCTCTAAATACTTTGCTTTGCTCTCCCGCCGAAACGTTTGGGAGGAAATTGTTCTGTCTCCCTCGAGAACATGTGGAAGGTGCGGAAAGGGGGGGGGGGGGGGAATTGCTGAGCACCCCCCCATCGCGGGTCACTTCCTACACTGTAATTTGGGGGTGTTCCAAATGGGTACGCCTTAAGGCGTATGCTACAGGATCCAGAGCGACATTTGACGCCTACTTTTAGGACACCTTTTGGCGTATAGATTCTAGTCACATTTGCCCATCCATACCACTCCCACATCACAGCACACGCTGAAAGGGTGTACAGGATGTGAGCACCTTTCAGGATGTACGTATTATGCGCACCAGGTGCATGCCCTGTGTACACCTCTGGCAACTGGTCCATGCTGTGACGTGCGAGTGGTATGGGCAAAGGTGTCTAGAATCTATACGCCGAAAGGTGTCCCAAAAGTAGACGCTAAATGTCGCTCTGGATCCTGTAGCAAACGCCTTAAGGCGTATACATTTGGAGCACAATTACTGTGACGCCCCTGCCCTCTCTCTTTCTGGCTTGCGAGGTCCCGTCTGGTACGTACGCATGGCATCCGCGCGTCTCGCGGCTGTGGCGGTGAGAGTCGCCCCCACCCCCGCCCCCACCCCCGCCCCTACCCCCGCCCCCAGCAGATTGTTTTGTTTGTCTCGCGCCAAGTGGTCACGTGGTCTTGGCTAGCCCTGGCTGAAGCCCTACTGCACGTCTCCGCGACGCATTGTCGCATATCCGCCCGGGCGGCCCAGGCGCGTATCCGCGTATTATCTGTCATCATGAAAGATCGCCGGGAACAAGGCGCTCGTCACCTTGTAATGTTACCCGGGAAACACAAGAGTGTTCGTGTCAGCGCGCCTTGACATCTTTTGTCTCTCTCCCTTTCACCTCTGAAAAAATGATCTTTGTAGGTTACGTTTTATTATGTAAATCGCGATCTGCGAATAATATGTTGTAAATACGACAGTCATTTTTAGCAGATGATACGAATGTATCAGCCTGATTGTACTGTCATACAGCGAGCATCCTGCAGAGAGCAGCGCAGCGAGCAGAGAGCAACCGGCAGAGCGAGCAGCTAGTGAGGCATAATATTATACAGGGGGGAAAATGTCGGCGCGCGCTGCCGCGCGCCCCGGCGCACCGTTCCGCGCCCCGACAACTCCACGCCACCTCTCAGGCCGCCGGGCAGCCGGGCCGGTGCCCCCTCGCACACCGCGTAGTCTGTTTTGTTTTTTTTAGGCAACGGAGTTGCCTTCTAAAATCGCTGGAAAACGTGCGTGTTTTGTTTCATATGGCCCCTTACGACAGAAAAAAAAATGCTGAAGGGAATTCGATAATAGTAAGCATACCTTTAGAATGTAATCTGGTACATTCGATTCTGATGTCTAGTTGAAATCTGTATTGCAGAAATTTTGTAAATTTGGATTGAAATTCGAGTTTCTATGGTAATGCTCGACTCGTCAAGCAAAATGAACAGGGGAAGGGGAGATTTTTCTCGTGGAGGGGGTAGGCCGAGACGAGCCAACACGGAGTGAAAGAGAAACCTTTAAAGTCTGCGTTCAAACAAAGCCAGCCTTTAGTTTCGAGCGCAAGAATGAGATAACACCACTGAAATTCGCACGTGACCACCGTACTGCCTTCTTTAAAACTACTTCAGTTTTACTGAAACTTGCCCCGGTTCTGCCAACTAAATGTGTGCCTCAAAGGATGAGTTCAAATCGTAACGTTATGAGAGCAGTGATTTTTTTCATTTTATTTGGTTGGCATGTTGTGTCAACAACGCGAAAGCAGGCCAAGCATGTCCGCCATGGCGGGTGGCTGATGTGCCCACCTCGCGACTTTATATCATTTTTTAAAGTTATCGAAACGTTTACACGGTGAACTGACTGCGTTTTTAGTAGTTTTGCACCTGCAGAAAACGATTTGGTAAGTTTGACTTTAATCTGGTCAGCAGACTTCTTGAACTGGTGTACATTTACGTTTATCTTTTTCGTAAATCACTTTTGTTCCTACGCGTTGAATTGAACCGCCGTGAAACTTTGCAAAACTATTTCCGCGGGTCTGAAACGGCTATTTTCACATTCATTTCGGTTGTGTAACATTTCGTTCAGCCAAAATAAATAGTTATAAAAGTCACTAGGTGCGCTAGTGGCGCCATCTTTCGGTAGTGGAGTTAAGTCGCGAGGTGGACGCGTGAGCCGCCGATCCACCGGCCTTCTTCACTGTGAGAAAAACAGTACCTCATACAACCACGGTGCATACAACTAAACAACGGTTTTGAATTAACGGTTTACGGTTTTCGTTGCCGTACATCACTAATTTACCCTATACCGAGTACAATTTTAGTACAATATTTTATTGAACTTCGAAATAACGGTAAAAAATTGTAGTTAAATTGTAGTTTTTTCTCACAGTGTTTTGTTGAGGGGAGGTCCCAGCCTAGAACCACAGAAGGGAGGACTGCGCACCCCGAAGCTCCGAAGGCGAGTCAAGCCGAGTCGGCTGTGTTGCAGGTGCTCGCTCGGCCCCTCTTCCCCTCTGCGCGGCGCGCAGGGGAGGAGGAGGACCGTGCTGAGTTGTTGATTTAACTCATGCGCAGTGGTTAAAAAACTAAAAATTGGAAGAACACGTTGGAGTAAAAATGTCAATTTAGTGATCGATTGACCATTGCATTACGAGTCCACAGTTCAAAAATCAAGCTGATCGGACAATTTTTACCAAGAGACTACACTGGAAACCCAAGTGTGTGAATGTCGCACACTTGTAGGTGTGCGAGGATTCATTCGTGCACTTGGCCGCTTAAACGTGTGAATTTTCCTAGGATATTCACACGTTTGAGTGGCCAAGTGTACGAATGAATCCTCACACACCTAGAAGTGTGCGACATTCGCACACTTGGATTACCGGAGTAACTTTGAAATCGTTCAAGCTAGAAAGATTAAATTTGGCCTGTGACTTTCCTGAACTAGTAAGTGACGCTGATCAAACACTGAGACAAAACAAATTCAGTAACGTCACCTTTCGTTTACGCTCACTCGAAACCGTAAGAGTGTACACAATTGAAGCTCACCTTATCAATTCGTACTTAGTTTCATCCAGCTACAAATCACGACTACGGTAAACTTTAACTCTAAAAAGTATATTCTACATTTAACAAAACTACCGGTTTTTCTTTTAGTTTTACTACACCCTCTTAATAATTTTACCCTGGTTCAGGGGCGTAATTAGGCGCCTCGTAAGGGGGGGGGGGGGTTGGCATATTGCCTACCTTCAGGGGTAAATGTTCATTATTTATTTATTTATTTATTTATTTATTTATTTATTTATTTATTTATTTATTTATTTATTTATTTATTATGGGGGGGGGGCTGTTGCTTTGTTTTTTCCCTAGATACCATGCACGTAGATTTTCCAGCCGATTGTCAGTTTGTAGAACCGAAAACTGACTTTGGTGTCGCTTTAAAAGTTCGTTTTCAAAAAGTTGAGGATTTCACTAACAGCTGCTGCATTACAGCATGTCACGTCGGGTGCTTCGCGCGATCTGTTCGATGATATTCACGGTCTACAATAGACTTCAATTGTACCCATCCGCGAGCGAAGCGAGCGCGAAGGGAAAAAAACACGGGACTTTATTTCTCACAAGCTCTCCTATGGCAGCAAAAAGCACTTAGGGCGCATCGGCTTCACCTGTATGCTTAAAGCTGTAACAGATCGCGAGCGAAGCGAGCGAAAAAAAATCTGGTTCGTGGAGGCAACGAAATTTCATCCTTAATACTGAAGCAGGCGACAGGTCGGAGTTCCCTTGCAAATTTGGACTTTTTTCTGTTCACTGTAACTCAAAAGGCGAAAAATTTGTGTTCTTTCGTGGCGACACATCGAAAGAGGAAACATCCCCTTTTTGTGACATTTTTTTCGGCGCCACATAAATGTGTGACATTTTTCGGCGACAATTTTGTTTCCAAAAGCTCCATGTATCACCGAAACTGAGACGCATGTGACCTTTTTCAGCGACACGCGGAGGTTTTTTTCGACAAAATTGTTGCCGATACAAATGCCGCATTACAGCGTGTCACGTTGGGTGCTTCGCGCGATCTGTTCGATGATATGCACGGTCTACAATAGACCTCCATTGTGCGCATCCGCGAGCGAAGCGAGCGCGAAAAAAAACACGGGACTTAATTTCTCACAAGTCCTCCTATGGCAGCAAAAAGCACTTAGCGCGGATTTTCCAGAATTTCTCTGACCACCCTGAATTCTGGCTGCCAAACAGGCGTTCAATGCAAAATTGGGTCCCCTTCGGGGACCCGAGGGGCGATCGCCCCCATCGTCCCCCCCCCCCCTAATTACGCCCCTGCCCTGGTTATAAAAACTCCGTTGTCTACCAGGATTTCGTGAAATCGTATTTTTTTTCCTTTTTCCTCGTAATTGAAGTTGATACGTAGTGCTCGTGATTTTACGTACGATTAGTACACGGAGGAAAAAAGATCGGCTAATACAGCGCCTCCAACATTTCTTTCTGTAACAGCAACAAATATTGCTGTCACAACTACCTCGCAGCTGTCATATAGGCCTTTGCTATCTACCGCAGCTACAATATAGCTGCAACAGCAAACAAAAAGCGTTATATTTGCAATGAGGTTTGCTGAGTCAAGCCCCGTGTAATTGTAATTCTACAACTCCACTTCGTGGGAAATTTTCCCGTAAACCTACAACCATTTTTCACAGTCAGGAACGGGGAAAGATGGAAGTTTTTCTTCGTGCTTTTGTTGTCAATACTGCAGAAAAACACTACGAGAAATTCTTGTACCGGGTATGGAAAAATTTTCCATGAGAGGTCTTGTACGATTATCTCATTGAAAAGTTTTATAAACATACTTATCAACTCAGAATCGATTGGTGAGCAACAAAGTCGAAAAGCGTAAAGTCGTACATGTACGAGATACGTTGTACATAGTGAATTACAAAATATACTGCACATCTACGGGAATATTTTCTACAGTGATTGACGACATGCAACCGGAATAACTCATCTGGTCAGTCAATAGTGTGACACTCTCCTTTCAATCTGCATCGTGACGTTTCTCCTCCGACTAAATGTGGACTAGGTGAACCTCGCGGCGCGTCCCCAGCTGCGGGGCCGGGGCGGGAGGCGGGGCGGGGCGGGGCGGGGCGGGGCGGGGCGAGGCGGGGCTGTGCCCCCGCGGTCCCCACGGCCCCCGCCCCCGCCCCGCGCAGCAGGCGCATGTCGCCGAGCCTCGTGCAGGCGACGTTCTGGCAAACAAGAAATAATAAGGTGTTTTGTTGGTGCGGTAAGACAAGACGCTTTGCCGCGGGGCGGGGCGGGGCGGGCTGCGGGGTGACGCAAACCGGGCCTTGCGTTGCAGCGAGCGGTGCGGGGTCGGGGAGGGGGGGGGGAAGGGCGGTCTTTCTATACGGGCCAAAAAAAAAAATCCTGACGGGAGACAGTATAAAGAGAAGAGGCCGACCACGGGGGTCGACACACCTCGCCAAAGTTATGCGGCCGGCCGAGGATAAGGAAGACATACGTACACACTCTGGAAACCCATCCCATCAGCGTCGCCATGAGTCAGGAGAATGTCAGGGCATTGAAATGTCAGGAAAATGGGAGGAAATTGGAGTAAATTTGTTAGGAAAATTAGGGAGATGACTTTAGTTCTTCACTGCTCTTACCTTGCGAAACAGTCTTGGCTGCTTCGTAATTGCTTACGAATATTCCTTCGTACTGCGAACATATTCGATTGAAATGGCGATCAAATTTAATTGTAAGCTTACGAAGCAGCTAAATGTTTTAGCAATGCGAACAAATCCTTCGCAAGGATTCATAAGTGTTGACTTACTATTGTTGCGGCCGCGAGCGGGTCCGGATTAACACCGTGTCCCCGTGTTCCTCCGAGCTGGCTGTAGCTCTATATATCTCACCTCCTTTCTTCACTTAGTTTTAACTTCGGGTTACTGGTCGATATGCGTCTTCAGGACTTTTTCTTGAAAACCGAAAGCGGTGGTAAACTTGGAGGTTTATGTGAAAAAAATAATTATTCGCTCACTTTTGGGAGTGCGAATTTTTTTATTCGTGCGAATAAAAAATGAGCATACGTCTCGCATAGGTGAGCGAGTTCGAGTGGGCCATAACACTGGAAAAACTAATGTGACACATGTCACATGTGCACACGTGACCAGTTTGGGTAACATCATGTAATGTTACCGTATTTTTGGTAACGTTTGTAATGTGACATCCCCCATGTTATTACTATAGGCAGACATAACACTTGGCACCGGATGTCACATTACCAAACGTGACCGAGAATTTGGTAACGTTTTGAAATGTGACTTAAACTGGTCACATCAATTGATGTGACTCATGTCACATTAGTTTTTCCAGTGTCAACACTCACTCGCACTCGCACACGTAAAAGTGAGTGCGAGGAAATACACTCAGCTGCAAAGCGCGAGCGATATTGCATTCATGCAGTGTCCTCTCCTCTCGCACGGAGTGAGTCGAGAGGTGAGGCGAGGCGTCAGCCAGACGGCAGTCACTTGATACGCATGCGTGTGCGCTTGCTTGTATATGTAATGCAGGTGCAAAAGAGCTGCACCCGGTATCTGGTTCGGTCTGCTGCCGCCGCATATATGTCTCTCTCTCTCTCTCTCTCTCTCTCTCTCTCTCTCTCTCTCTCTCTCTCTCTCTCTCTCTCTCTCTCTCTCTCTCTCTCTCTCTCTCTCTCTCTCTCTCTCTCTCTCTCTCTCTCTCTCTCTCTCTCTCTCTCGCCGCGCCGGCCGCACCCGCGAGCGCACTGCCCACCGCCCCGGCGCAGGGCAGGAGGTACTGTGTGTCTGTACTGTACTACAAAAAGACACAAACAACCGTGCAGACCGGGAGTCGAGTCGAGTCGAGCCGGGCTGGGGCCGGCCTGGGCTGGGTTAGGCCGTGTGAGCGCCGTGGGCGCGCGGGGCGGGGCGGGGCGGGGCGGGGCGGGGCGTCCCGTGGCAATGAACTTCACACCGATCCCCTGGCTACGCTGAGGTCCCCGCCCCGCCCCGCCCCGCCTTACCGCGTCCTGCGCATAACAGGTGCCGAGTCGAGGCGTGGCGTGCGGTGCGGTGCAGCCGCTCCGCCGGGGCGGGGCGGGGCGGGGCGGGGCGGGGCGAGGCGAGACTGACCCGTCTGCGCGGTGCGGACGACTGGATTACAATTCCGGATTTCGGAGTACAATTTTGAATTTTTGTGAAGTTGCGCTTGAGTTTCTTGTAAAACTTCATATTATATTTGTGAATTTTCCTGTTTTTTTCTCCCAGAACTTTTCTAAATTTTTATAAATTTTTCAGAAATTTTACGAATTGTTCCTTTCTTTTTTTTAATGATTTTTTTCTGAATTACGTGGTTTGCAAAAAATTCTGAGTTGTTTTCCCCTCGGGCCTGGCTGCGGCTCCTCGCGCCGCGTGTGTTTGCGGTATGACCAGCCAAGCGCCGAGGTTTTCGTGCCGTTTTTCTTATTCAGGGTGTCTAGCGCCGGGAAAACCCAGGAAGTAAAAAAGGGCCGGGAAAAAACGGGAAATGCCCGGGCAATTTTTAAAAGTTACGATTTTGTTAGGAACAGCGACGTTTTCCAACAGTTTTGCGGGGGAGATCTGTTTCGCCGGCGGTCGTATTTTGTTCGAAATGTCTCCACAAACTACCTGGAAAAATGATATTTTCTGCCGGGAAAAACCGGCTAAAACCCGGGAATTTTTTGGGGGGTAGCCTGCTAGACACCCTCTGTTATTTTTCTTTTTTTTTTCTCCTTATTTCGCCGGCGCGTCGTCACCTGCTCACAGACACGCCACGCCGCCACGCCGCCACGCCCGCGCGAGCACGTTCGCGCACTAACTCACATGCCGTCACATTCCAGTTTTCCTCATTGCTTCATCATACACCGCTCTTTCCTTTCGCTCTCTTCTCGTTATACTTCCGCCGCCTCCACTCCCCCCGCTCCTCCTCTCTCGCTCCCTGACTGTCTCATTTTTTTCCTCAACGCATTCGTGGGATTCTTCTCTGAGTGTCGGCGTGTCTTGAATGAATGCGGAGAAAAAACGAAACCCTCTCGCTGGCGATATACGTACGCTGAGGAGCCTGGGGAAAGGACGAGCTCGATGCCGCGCAGAATGTCTCAAGGGGGCCGCGGGGTGGGGGAGGAGGGGGGGGAGACGGCTTGGACTGGAGCCCCCCGTCCTGGGCCCCTGGTCTCGGTCCCGGTCCGCGCCGCCTAGGCCGCCGCTCAGCCTGCCTTTGCTGATAAGGCTTGTTTTTGGTGTTGAGTTTCCCGGCTCCGCGCGCAACGTCCCGCCCCCGATAGGGCTTCAAGGTCCAGCGAGAGAGAGAGAGAGAGAGAGAGAGAGAGAGAGAGAGAGAGAGAGAGAGAGAGAGAGAGAGAGAGCGGGGGTGGATGCCGGCAGGGAGCGAGTCATTCAGTTTCTCCCCGGGAGCGGACGGGATATGGGAGGGTTGGAGTTGGGCTACAGCAGCAGGGCGGACCCCCGCGGACCCCCCGGCCCCCCGGCCCGGACCAGCAGCAGCTGCCTTGGGGCGGGGGTGGTGGGGCTCTGCGGGGGCGGTAAGCGCTCGGGGGGCGGCGCGGGGGAGGCTCTCGCAGGGGAGGAACGCCTCACGCGTCCCTTTCAAGGCCGTTGGGGGTAGGGGGCCGTGCCGCCCGCCCCCCGCCCTTGCGCGTGCGCGTGCCCGTGCCCTTCAGCAGCCCCCCCCGGGGGCAGGACACCAGCCTCCAACCTGCCTAGCGCGCGCCCTGCTCACTGATCTCAGCTCAGCTATCCTGCCTCCTATTCACCTGGCCGCTCACAGTCTAAACGAGTCCAGTAGGATGGTTCCGCGCTCCCTAAGTTTTCGTCGCTCTTTCCTCGTCTTATTCCTGCCGGCGAGGAGGAGGGGGGGGGGGGAGTCACTTCGAAAAATCATTAAACGCAGCCCCTAAAAAAAAATCATTTAAAAAATAAAATCTAGAAAAAAGATGAAAAAGAATAATCAAAAAAAAAATCGAGAAAAAAATGAATAATTCACCTAAATAAAATTCAAGTAATTAATAAATTTGGGTGAAAGATCAACATTTTCCAAAAAGTGACACTAAGTTTCCTTGAAAAATCGAGAGAAAATTCAAAACATAAATTTTAGAAAACGAAGGCAAAAAATCATTGCTCACATTTATTTTAGGAGTGATTTATTTCCCCCTCCGGTCGCCGGACTCTGTCGGCTGCTCCATAAGGAGCAAGAGAGAGAGAGAGAGAGAGAGAGAGAGGGGGGGGGGGCGCTACAAAACGGTGTTCGGAATCACCTTGCAGGCCCCTGGCTCCTGCTCCTGCTGCGCCCACGCTCGCCAAACATGACTTCCCCGCCGCGCCGGCTCCTATCCTGCTCCCTGCTCCCTGCTCACTCCCGCAGCCGCGCCGCCTCGCGTGACTCCAACTTTAACAACCAGCCACACTACTAACGCGAAGTGCGTCCTGTCCCGTGGGCGCCCAGGACAAAGGCGTGGCGTGGCGTGGCGGGGCGGGGCGGGGCGTGGCGGGGCGGGGTGGCCGCGCTGTCCCCTCACCTTGTTATCACTTTCCGGCCGGGCCGTGCCGTGGCGCGCGGTGGCGGCGCGTAGCGCTGCTGGGCGTGGCGGGCGTGGCACTGTGCTGCCCCTCAATGCCCTGCGCTGCCCTGCCCTGTCGCACCTTGCCCTGCCCCTCAGGTGCGCTACCCTGCCCTGTGCCCTGATCTGCGGCACCCTACCGGTGGCCTCGCACACCGCTAAAACACTGTCAAATTTTCTTTTTTTACCGGGTGTCCCAGAGAACACACGGCAGTGTTGCGGGATTGCATACTTGCCAGAGCTGCAGGGGCTATGGCGCCTTACGGCCGGATTGGGTAGGCAGACCCGCAACACTGCCGTGTGTTCTCTGGGACACCCGGTATATAGGATGAACGGAAAACTTGAGAGTGCGAAATGCCTCAGTTCTTGAGGATGTATTGTTAAGAAAAAGAAGGGTATTCCCTCATTTATTAAATTAATTCCTTCAAAATCTGAGCAGCTTTTCTCAAAATAAGATGGTTCCTCAAAAGTTTCCGTTTTCAGCAAAAATTGAGACATTGTTTTGACCGGGCCAACTGCCTGGCTCGTCCTGCCGCCCGGAAGTGAAGCCCTCTCCATCCCCCCGGCGGGGGTGGGGCACGAGTGTGGCTGCAATATCGTTCCCGCTCCGCCCCACCCCGCCCCACCCCGCCGCGCTATTGCTATCGCCTCGTCACCACGAGGTGTGTTTACTACCCCTTGTTCCAGTGCAACAGTGTTGCGGGCTGCTCAGCGGGGAGTGGTATGGGATCCGGTAAAAAACAATGTCTGATGTTTTGCGGAAAAAGGGAAAACTTTGAGGCACGCTGTGACTTTGAGGAAAACTCCTCTCCGATTTTGAGACAACTCCCCTTTTTAAAAAAATGCGGAAATTTCCCCAATTTTTGAAGGAAACTTCCCCAAAATCTGAGGATTTTTCCTCAAAGTCAGGGAGTTCCTCAAAGTTGTCCATTTTTCCTAAAGGGAACAGACATTGTTGTTACCGTGCAACGAATGTGACACGATCTACATTCCAATAACGGACGTGGCGTCACGTTCCTTGAATAGTAGTGTAAAGTCCGTAGCTCGTCTGTCTCGAGTTGTGTCGCCGCGCGTCGCGCCCGTCCCTGTCCCCGCCTCCGCCCTGCAGTACGATGGCACACTGGAAACCTAAGTGTGTTATAATGTCGCACTTTTGGAGGTGTGCCAAACTTTCATACGTTCACTTCAGTATACCCGCCTATGTGAATTTTTCAAAAGAATTCCACATTGTAAAAAAACAGCCTCTGGTACGGAGCCAACTACGGAGACACTACCCCTTCGAAAAATGAGTTTTCTCGATATAAAATACGGTTTTCTTCCGTACTTCGTTCCGTACCTTGCCGTACCTTACGGAAGAACCTGGCTTCCCGACGCAAAAAGATTTGTTAGCTTTTAGGTCGCTTTTAGTTCGTCGTGGCGAACCCCAGGCGTACAAGCCGCTAACCTTTTAAAGGTTCGCCAGTTGTTCGCGGAAGGTTCGCTGCCCAGTTCGCTTTCGGTCCGTCAAAGTGCGCGAATGTGACGTTTTGTGAACATTGTTCGCTTTGAGTTCGTCATGAGTTCGCCTCTACTAACGAACTTGAGTCGCCACGAGTTCGCCTGCAGTACGCTTTCAGTTCGCCACTAGTTCGCTTGCGGTACGCTTTCAGTTCGCTATTAGTTCGCCTGCGGTACGCTTTCAGTTCGCCATTAGTTCGCTTGCGGTACGCTTTCAGTTCGCTTTTGGTTCGCTAAATGTTCGCTTTTAGTGCGCATTTGGGTACGGGAGGGGTTGCGGGTAGAAGGTGCGGCGTGGAAAGGGGAGGGGGGGGAGGGGAGAGGCCCGTTTAAAAATGTGCAGCCTCGAAGTCCGGTCAGCCGAGCTCTTCACGGGCTCTCGCCCAACGGCCAGCCCTGAGATGCACCCGTAATATTTAAAAAAAAAATCGCCAACCTCTTGTCTGGATGTGGCCGAAAGCACTATTCGGGCCAATGCCGGGCTTTTCACGAGCGGGTTTCCCCGAAATGAGGCCTGCCCTTCCTGGAGCACGCCATGGAGTGCTCTGCGCCAGCTCGAACCCGCTGCCGTGCACAAGAAGTCCCTCCGCCCTGCCTGATGCCGTGCGCGAGAAGCCTGCACTTTCCGCGCGTGCTCCGTGGTGACTGCTGCTACCCAAACTGCGCTAACTTGTCCTGCCATACACAACTATGCATTTCTCCATACGGTCCGCACGAGTCACTTACTGAAAAAAAATCAGAAACACAACAAGTACCGGGTGTTTCTTTGAATGCGTAAGAGTGTTGTGGGTTTGCCTACCCAATTCACCCGTAAGACACCATAGAGTCCTAGAGGACTGCTCTAAGGACTCTAAGGCACCATGGCCCCAGCAGCGCTTGCGAGTATGTAATCCCGCAACTCTATTACGTACTCAAAGAAATACCCGGTACAACCAGTGCATGTGAGCTTGAAAGCCATCACGCGCACGCGCTCAGCGTAAGCGACACATCCTCACACAACGACAGCTGGCGTCGGACTGAGGAGGAGTAGGAGACGGGGACGGGGACGGGAGATGGGATGGCCCGGGGCCCCGGGCCAGAGCAGGTAGCCGATGACACCGCCGCTGGGTTAATCCCCGTGGCCTGTGCAGCGCACGCCTCCCCCTCCCCTTGCGAACCGATGGCGTACTCAAGTCGCTGTGTTCGCTCCCAGAGCGACTCGATGGCGAACTCAGGTCGCTGTGTTCGCTCCCAGAGCGACTCGATGGCGAACTCAGGTCGCTGTGTTCGCTTCCAGAGCGACTCGATGGCGAACTCAAGTCGCTGTGTTCGCCACCAGAGCGACTCGATGGCGAACTCAAGTCGCTGTGTTCGCTACCAAAGCGACTCGATGGCGTACTCAGTTCGCCCAGAGGGGGACCACTGGCGAACCTCCGGCGAACCTTCGTGGCGCTCGCCCGGAAGCCTGGCGAACCTCAGCGACCCATTGGCGTACCCGGCGCGAACCTCCGCGAATCGATAGCGAACTGAAAGCGTACTAAAAGCGAACAAATCTTTTTGCGTCGGGTTTTCTTATCGTCAAGATGTGGAACGGAAGTGCGGAACGCCGTTACTGACTCCGTACCGAAAACGGCGTAATCCAAAATTCCGGCATTTTTCCATAGTAGAGAACGTGATTTTTTTTTATTACCAGTCCGCACGCTTTGGCGAGGGTCTATAAGTGTACACGAAAGGAAATTCATACACCTATACCTATGCAAGTGTGCGACATTCACTTACTTGCACTGGAAAAACAAAGGTAGGACTTAATGGCTTTCTAGGGGTGTGAAATTTTAATGCCTTTGCAAAGGCACGAAATTGTCCAAATAGGCATTTAAATTTAACACCTTTGGGCAGTTTTAATGCCTTTGCAGGGGTGCTAATTTTTAATACCTTGGTAAAGGCAGTAAAACCCTTTTCGTCCTACCTTTGTTTTTCCAGTGTGGGTTTCAAGTTTAAGTGCACAGAAGACCACCGCGCCAGGCCAACTTGGGGAGTATAGATTGGGCAGCGGGTGCGCGCGGGGCGAGGCGGGGCGGGGCGGGGTGGGGCGGGGCGGGGTGGGCCTAAGCTGAGCCGCGGACAAGCAGGCTGATTCCGAACAGCGTCTAGCAGTGTTCTCTCTCTCGCTCCTTATGGTCACACCCCTTGAGTGCGATAAGGACAGAGAGACGAAACCTCTGTGCGGAATCACCCTCAAGGTCACGAATAAGGAGCATGGAAACGGCTGCAGGCCGCAGGCGTTGAGCAGGACAGCGGGCCTCATGGTGGGGCAGCAGGGCGGGCAGGGCGGGGCGGTAGTGAATGGCAAGTAGCTGTGTGGTGGTGGGCCCTGGGGCTGTGCGGGGGGCGTCCGCATTGGAATGGTGTGATTAGAAGTGTCCCTGCCCAAAGGCATACCACAGTCAGGCCGTGTTACACCTTACTACACACTCTTCGCTCCCCCTCCTCCTCCCACGCCCTACATCCACGGTGTACGCTACCGTAAATAAACAAAAAAAAAAGCTGCTCGAGGAAAAAGTGATAGAGCCTCGCCTCGCGACTTCTGCTCCAAGTTGAAAGTATTTTATCGCCAGTGAGTTTCTTTTCCCGGCGCCGCGCGTTAAACAAGTTATCGTTGATTGTACCAGCTGTGCCGCGGCCGCGGCCGTGCGGGCCCTTTTATTGTCCAAGTACGCCAAGGGGCTGTAAACCGAAAGTTGAGGGAGGAAAAACGCGAGCGGCGGGGTGGGGTAATGCGGGGTTGGGTCAGGCGGGGTGGGCGGCGGGGTAGTAGTATACCTTGAGGAGCCCCCGAGGGGGGGAGGGGAAAAAAGGGGGGGGGGGGGGGGGGGGGGTCAACATCAAAAAATCATTGTACAGGCCCCAAAAAATCATTTAAAAATCGGAAGAAAACATAAAAAAAAAAATCATAATGAAATCAAGAAGGAAGATAGAGAAAAATCTAGAAAGTCGAGAAAACATAAACAAAAAACCGACATTAAATTGAAAACATTCAGGAATGGGGGTAAAATAAAATAAAAATTATCGAAAGGTGACATAAATTTTCCTTGAAAAATCTAAAGGAAAAACAACTTGACAGTCCGTAACAATCACTGTACACATTTTGTATTGGTGATCCCTGCCTCGGGGGCGCCGCGCCCTGGCGGTGGGCCTGGCCGGCCGCTCACACACACACCCTTTGTCGGGCTTTATTTTTGGTCGGATTCCCGCTGGAAGCGGACAAGTGCCCGGCGGTCGTCGAGGCGAATTCGCTTACGAGGATGAGATTGACAGCGAGCATGCCAACTGGGTCGAGGGCGGGCGGGGCCGCGCCGGGCCGGGCGGCACCGGACGGAGTGGACTGAATTGGTCTTATTAAATTCAGCAGATGCGAGGGCAGTCGCGGTCTCTTTGGAAATGTCACTTAAAAGGGACCGAAATGTGAGCGTGAGTGTCGCGTATAAGCTAACTTCTGAGAAAGGAATTAGTTAATTTAATATTGCATGTTAATGTGAGTAGTTTATTGTGTTTTTATTAAAAGAAACTGTATCCACTTCTTTATTACATATTTTTTATTAGCCGTTGGGGCCGCACTGGATCAAGGAGGAGGAAGTTCGACTTCCCCCCCTTTAAGTCGCGCGGGTGTCCATAAAGTAGGCTCTCGTGCCGCTGGACACGACGAACGCCGCGCGCGCGGTCAGGGGGCCACCCCGCCCCACCCCGCCCCACCCCGCCCCACCCCGCCCCACCCCGCCCCACCCCACCGCCCTACACTCCAGACCAGACGGCCTTGCGATAGCGGCCGGCCGAGCAGCGGTACACCCGCAAACAGGAATAACAAAATAAGCTGACAAATAAGAGGCAGCAGGGGGGCACCGGTGGTGGTGGTGTGCGAGGGGGGGACACGGTCTGATAGAGGCGCACTGGCATGCAAAGAGTATGAGGGGGGGGGGGGGGGGGGTCGGAGATGGGACCATGATCCACCGAGCCAAGTGTCTCCCGCGATCCCCCGCCTGTCTGGGTCACGCCGTGCGCCCCGCCGTGTCGACCCCTAACGGGGGAATCTGTCGTGCGCGGGGCCGCGAGAAAGAGAGAGGGGGTTGTTTGAATATGGCGAGAGAGGAAGGGAGAGGGAGAGAGAGAATGCAGGACACCATTTTGGAATGCAAGTGATAACCTTTACAATTCTCGTCTAAAGCAAATAATAATTTATAGAAATATCTCCTCCTCTCACGGTAAAAACAATGTCTGATGTTTTGAGGAAAAATGGAAAACTTTGAGGACCTTGGATACTTAGAGGAAAACTCCTTAGATTTTGAGGAAGTCTCCTCAAAATTTGTGGAGATTTCCCTTATTTTTTGAGGAGCCTCCCTCAAAATCTGAGCGGTTTCCCTCAAATTACGGAAGTTCCTCAAAGTTTTCCCCTTTTCCTCAAAATATCAGACATTGTTTTTACCGTGCTTGGTGATTATAGCTCACAAGTCGAGCATGACCAATGATTTTGGAATTTCAATTCTAATTTATAGAAAATCTGTAGTTTAAATTTCAATGAAACCTTAGTAGTGAATTTACAAAACTAAACGGTATTACTATATAGGAGGTAATATCATCAAAAGCCCTTGGGCAAGATTTTTTCCTCCCGTTAGGAGCCGCATATAAAACAATTGGCAAACGGTATTTTTCTCACTCACCTTCAATAACTGTGCGACATTCACCCCCTCGTTGTTTCCAGCAGTGCGCCCGCTCTGTGTATACGTGCACATTGCGAGCAGCCAACCGCACTCGCCCCCCCCCCCCCCCCCCCAGCAACCCTCACCGCGACAGGGGTGACTCTCCCCTTCGCTCACTCACTTCCACCCCTCTGCTGCCTCAGCCGAGTCCCGAGCCGGGACCGGTCACGCACCTTCCGCCCGCTCTCTTGACAGATGTTTGTCTTTCTCGGACACGACGACAAATATGCAAATACAGTTTGGAGGTTTCGGGTCCCGGGGTTCTTGCTGTCCGCGCGCTGCTGGCCCTGGCCCTGGCCACTGGACCCTGGACCCTATCCCCTTTGGGCTGGATCTCTTCTCCAGACCCGGCGGGGCCGCTCGACTCCGCATCCCCAGGGGAAAAAGGGGAAAAAAAACAGTTTGAACTCTAAGTACACGTTTCGCGGGAATTTTGGTGAATTCGTTTTGAAATTTTGGCAAGATCTGCTTCAATTTGACCTGAAGTTTTGTCAATTTTTTTTTTGTAAAGTTTTGTGAATTATTTTGAGGAGGGAGCCTGAGAGGAGGTCGCGTGAAGTTAGCGTGGGATAAAGTAGGTTAGGTTTGCCTGGTGGGTTGGTGGGTCCGATCAAAATGCCATTATCAAAGTGCCTGCAGAGAGAACCCTATCGAGTCTGTATCGGCAACGGATGCGCGGAGGGGAAGGGGACGGCAAATGTTGTGAGGAAGCTGTAGGGGCTCGGAGCGCCGCCGCCGCGCATCCCGTCCCGTCCAGGAGCAGGCGGGTGGGAGGAGCAGCCCTTTCCTTTCAATTATAGTACTTCTGTGTAAAACGAAGCCAGTAAAGGCAGGAAAGCCCATTGGGGAGTAGGAGAGTCGGGGGCGAGAGAGAGAGAGAGAGAGAGAGAGAGAGAGAGAGAGAGAGAGAGAGAGAGAGAGAGAGAGAGAGAGAGAGAGAGAGAGAGAGACAGAGACAGAGAGAGAGAGAGAGAGAGAGAGAGAGAGAGAGGGGAAGAGAAAGAGAGAAAGGGTCAGAGAGATCCTTGCGAGGCCCGCTAAAGGGGTGCTCCGCCCTGCCCGGCCCGGCCCGGCCCGGCCCGCCCCGTCACAGGCAGGCGCGCCCGCGAGGCCTCGAGGCCTACCGACCGAATGGCTTTTATCCAGAGGCGGGCGCGTCCTCTTGGAACGGCCGAATAAAGGATATGACAATTATTATTATTGGCGGAGAAAACTAAAAATGATGCCGCGCACGTGTCGTTATTTGTCGTTTCGCGTTCGCTTTCCGTTTGTTAAAATAGCAAGAAAGAATAAAAATAAAATTAAGAAAAGGAGTGGAGAGGAGAGGCGGGCAGGGTAGGCTAGGCGGTGACAGCCGATAAAGCATTTGCTGCCCCGAGCACGCAGAGCACGCAGAGCACGTGGCGGCCTACGGCGAGGCCTATGGCGCCGCCTATGACAGCGGCGTGCGCGCGTGCGCCGGCCATCAGCACGCCTGCGAGAGCCGATGATACCCTATAAACTCGAAACGGCTGGAACGCCGTGCGGGTGAGAACGCCCCGCCTCGCCCCGCCCCGCCCCGCCACTACTGTGTTGCGCCGCTGGAGGTGAGGTGGCGGGGCGGGGCGGAGCGGAGCAGTAGCAGGTCGGCCGGCACGCGCGCCCCAACTGCCCGACCGGATTTTGGTTTAATCCGGGGGGATTTATTGCCGATCCTCATTTGTATAGAATTACACCCAGGCTTTGATGTTTTGCGTTTTGGGATTCCGATCGTCGTGTGAAAGTGTTTGTCATCCGTGTTGTTTTCTTTTTCTCGTTTTACAACAAAAATAAAAAGAAAGAAAGGAAAGAATGCCCATATTTTAAACTGGGTTTGCTGTGTGTTTTGCTGGCGACTGTTGTATACAGAGGTAAATTGGTTTCATTAGGGAATCATAGTGATATTGTAAGTAATTCTGGTAATATTGACGAAATTTTGACAAAAAGATGTGTAATATCGATGTATCGAAAAAAAAATTCTGCGAAGGAAAATCAGAGTTTGCGACCCCTTGGGCCTGAGGGAGAGTGGAGATTTAATATGCGGGGATCTGATTGGCGGTTAACCGACCCTCATTGCGGCTTCACTCATACACTCGCAAACACACACACACACACACACACACACACACCACACACTCACGTTCTATCTCGCTCCCTGTGTCTGCTGTGACACACTAGCCACCGTCTCCGCCCCGGCCCCAAGGTCGTCCTTCTGGTAGTGCCAAAGTGTACGAAAGTTCACGCGGCGCCTCGCCCAAACTTACTCAAGACTCTTTGCGGGGCGATCTTTGCCCGTATTTGTGGGTGTCGCGTCTGATGAGCTAGTACTGGCCCCGGGGAGCGGGGAGCAGGGAGCGGGGCTGCGACTGTGGTGGTCAACATCAGCGATGAATTATTGCGCGAGATTTCGGAGAATCTCTCTTTTTCTCTCTCTCTCCTTCTCTCTCTCTCTCTCTCTCTCTCTCTCTCTCTCTCTCTCTCTCTCTCTCTCTCTCTCTCTCTCTCTCTGTCCTCCACAGAAGATAACTTGGCGCGGGTCTCTGGGTAAATGTTTGGCGTTTGGCTCTCCCCTGTAGCCACGGCTTTGTCTCAGCTTGGCTTATAGAGCGACGCGGAGAGGAAGGGAGATAGACGAAGAGAGGCAGCAATGGAAAAAGATAGAGAGAGAGAGAGAGAGAGAGAGAGAGAGAGAGAGAGAGAGAGAGAGAGAGAGAGAGAGAGAGAGAGAGAGAAGAAAGCGCAAACCGCTGTTGTGTGTTATCTCGCGCTTGATTTGCCGCGTCGCCTCCGGTTGTGGACGCCACCGGACCCGTCTGGAGGACAGCTAGCAAAGAAACAAACGAACGAACGAGGGAGAAGGAAGTAGAGGGAAATATCTTGCGGGGCACAATTTTGTGCTGGTGGTCTTGGTGCCGACCTGTCTGGGTGCGGGTCAAGGAGTCTATCTACCCCCTCTATTCGCCTCGGCCCATGTTCTTATGACTTGACTAAAACCAACAAATGTGCTCGCCGCTCTCTATTTCCTACGCAATGTTGGATGGTATTCGAAAATTTCTGGTGGAGAAAAGTGTTTTTACCGAGCTCAGTTCTGGTGAGGTATCCTTAGCGCCGTTTCACGTTTTAATCTTCCTTGCTCACAACAGCCGTGGTCGTAAAATTTGGGTGATTATTTTGCAGTGCACACTCTCGTGTAACGGTTTGGCGGTTCGTATCTCTTTCCATTCGTTTCACGTTTTGGACATCCCTCTGCATGGAACCATTTCTGCCGCCTCCCTCACTCGCCGCTGCTTTCTATATCCTCAGGTTTTGTTTTGTGAGGGGTAAACCCTCACAAACTCACACACAAGCGCGCAGACACGGACGGACACACACACACACACACACACACACACACACACACACACACACACACACACACACACACACACACACAACCTCGAAAAGAGAAAAAAAACTGGCTCATGGGAGATTTGATACTGTAAATTTGGCGGAACGGCGAAGCGGCATTTGCCCTGACGAGAACTGCGGATTGAGTGGAAGGGGGATGGGGACTTATACAGAGAGAGAGAGAGAGAGAGAGGGAGCAGAGAGCATCAACCGGGCCCCGCTGGGGCGTTGAGAGTCCTATCCGTACCGGCTCGGCTCGGCTCCCCGGCTGTGCGTCACACCAATATTGTCTGGTGTGGTGCCGGCCCCGGCCCGGCCCCGGCCCCCTCCCTCCGCTGAGCCCGACAGGCACAGGTGTAAGGTGAGCCCCCCTCCCCCGCCACTCCCCGCGGGGCCGCGGAGCCCGCCTCCCCCCTCTGGGGGCCCTTTCCCGTTCCGTGTCTGCCCTCTGCCGACACGGCCCGGCCCAGCTCGGCTCGACTGACTCGGTCAATCGGAAAACACAGTCTTATGCAAATGAAGAAGGCCCAGCCCTGCCCCAGCCCGGCCCCAGCCCGGCCCGGCCTGGCTTCTGTTCCGCTGGTGGGCCGCGGGCTGCTCAGCGTGTCTAGCTGGGCCCGCATGGGACAGGCCGGCCCGTCGGACCGTCCGAGCGGAACGGAGCGAGGGACCTTGACCTAGGCGGGGCGGAGGGCCGCGGCTGTCCTATAGGCCCTGCCTGCGGCGAGGGAATTTTTGTATACCTCATAATTCAGGAAAATTCAGAAGAAAAAAATCTCAATTCAGAATTGATAATAAAAGCAGATGATACCGCTTAAGACTAGTATCGTGTCGAAATTTCCTATTAATATATTTAGAAATTTTTTGCTCGTATCTTATGTTTTGTTAACTCTGCAAATCTAAGTGTGATACTACATGTCTGTTTAAGCTGCGAAACTTTAGTTTCGCAGTTACAACTGCGAAACTCAGGAGTTCTGCAGTTTAAACTGACGAACTCATGAGTTTTGCAGTTGTAACTGCGAAACTAAAGTTTCGCAGTTTAAACTGACATGTAGTGTCACACTTAAATTTGCAGAGAAGTTTTTAGAACCTGCTCATTTCCGAAGGCATGCATTTTAGCACTCGTTGCCTTGCATAGTAATTGTTTTAGGAGAAAAACTTTATAATTTTTCTGGTCCATACAATGTTAAAAGAATATTTCATTGATTAATTAATAATAATTATTGGACGAAGACTTATACGCGGGCCAAGGAAGGCGCTCTTCATCCTGACGCCCCGGGGGAGGAGAGGGGGCGCGGTGCAGTGGGAGTTGAGCAGGCGAGTCCTCGCGGCGCAGTCTTGTTGGATGGCAAGGGTGCCTCTGTTCCGCGTGGACTGCAATTCAGCCAGCCACTCACCAGCCCCCCCTGGCACAATATACTCAGGGTACCCGCTTGGTTTCTGGACTCGAGAGTAAAAGCTGGCTGACACCTTAAAATTACAAGTTACCTTTTATGTTTAGTGAATAAGGTGTTGTGTTTTAAGAAGGTACCATCTGCTAAAAATCACAAAAAAATAAGGAAAATTTAAGGAAAATTCACAAAACTTAAGGTATATATAATTTCAAGGCAATTTTTTTTTTATGAAAATTCGTATCAATTCACAAAATGTGTACACCATGATTCAGAGTTGTTTCCCCCTCGCCCTGCTGCCACGCGGCCGCCACTAGTGCAGCTGCCGCCCCGCCCCTCCCGCATTGTTTCGGCCGGCCGCGGCTTCGTGGCCAACCCCGCCCCGCCCCGCCCCGCCATTTGCATTTCTTTGACACGTCTAGGGTCAGTCGCTTCACTTACCCTGCTGCCGGGCGCCGGGGCTGGGGCCGGGGCCTGGTTGGGGCACGGGCGCGGCGCGGCGGCTAAACAGGAGCTTATCTCATGCTCCTTCGTGCTGCTCTTCTTCTTCTCCTCCTCCTCACTTCACTCGCCAGCTGAGCGCGCCGGGCCGGGACGGGACGGGTTTGTCGAGGCAATGTTTGCCCCGCGCGCGCCCTGCGAAGTCTCTACTGCTGTAGCCCCTCAGCCTCGGCCGTGGCGCGCCGTGCCGTGTCACCTGTTGGAAAACTTGAAGTGCCCTCATCAACCCCGCCCCGCCCCGCCCCGCCCCCCGCTATAGCAGACCTGGATCGGGCAGAGCGCCCGCTCGTGCTTGCTGTTTATCATTTCTCGATGCACGCTTTTCCGTTCCGCGTTCTGTTGCCCGATCTCTCTCTCTCTCTCTCTCTCTCTCTCTCTCTCTCTCTCTCTCTCTCTCTCTCTCTCTCTCTCTCTCTCTCTCTCTCTCTCTCTCTCTCTCTCCCTCTCTCTCTCTCCCCCCCCCCTCTCTCTCTCTCTCTCTCCTCTCTCTCTCTCTCTCTCTCCCCTCTCTCTCTCTCCCCCCCCCCTCTCTCTCTCTCTCTCTCTCTCTCTTCACCTCTCTCCATCCCTCCGTGCGGGCCGTTTTCAAGCTCTTTACAGCCTACAGCCGCCTGCCTGGATGATGGTATCAGGCTCTCGCTTCTGCGGGTGGGGTGGACTGGAGCCGGTGGAGCGGAGCCGGAGCGACCGCGCCATTCGGATGCCAGCGTCGTAAACAGAGGGAACGAGCCGCGAGCCGGCCTCTCCCGGCCTCCTCGAACCAGCCCCAGCCGCACCCCACCACGCCCCACCACGCCCCACCACGCCCAACCCCACCCCACCCCGCCCCTAACCCTCCCCTCCCCGCCCTGCCCCGCCCCGCCCCGCGCCACCCCATCCAGACTTGTGCTCGGCGCGGATCCTTGTGAAAGTTTGATGATTGGCATGCGCCTGCCGGGGTGTCGACGAGGTGCCCCCCTCCATGTGCATATATCAGGCGATAGGATAGGAATGCTATCATAGGATGCACGGGGGGACGAGAGGCTCGGCGAGGCGGAGCGGGCTCAGAACTAGGCACCGAGTAGACACGGAGGTTGTGCGGGTTGCCTATGCTTGACTAGGCAGGCGCTTTGTTGAGGCGGGGACGGTTTTGCTCTCTGATGCTCCCTTTTTTTCCCGCGCCACCCCGGTGTGCATCGTAAAAAATTTTGTTCCCTTCTTGGTTTCGTCACCTGAATTTTGCAAGAAAAATTCGGGAGGTATTTCACTCAACGGAAATGTAAAATAGCTGTAATTGTACAGAACTTTGACCAAAGCATCTGTTGAGGTTCTTTCTTCCAATAAGTCTCCGAAGGAATAATAGCAGCAGGAAGAAAAGAATGCGAGCAGCTCGCGCGCCTCCTTTGCCAGCTCTCCTGTTGGCGAGTGCTTTAAAAAAATGGAGAAGGACGAGATGCAATTTTTCCAGGGAAAATAGTAATGAATCTACCTTGTCCTATTCCTGCGCCGTCTGGCAGGCAGTGCCACCCGGTGGTGGTGCAGCAGTTCGCTCCTCTTAACTTCCGCCCGTAAAGTCGCGCCAACAGCAATATTTCTCTCCATCTCTCTCTTCTCTCTCGCTCTCTTTCTCTCTCGGTCCCTCTCTCTCTCTCTCTCTCTCTCTCTCTCTCTCTCTCTCTCTCTCTCTCTCTCTCTCTCTCTCTCTCTCTCTCTCTCTCTCTCTCTCTCTCTCTCTCTCTCTCTCTCTGCTTTTTTGAAGGCGCCTAGGCGCCCGCTCGCCGCGCCACCCGGCCAGACGGCGCACTTGTGACTGTGGTGTGGTGTTGGCGCCGATGAGTTGAAATCAATGCTCTTGGCTCGGATACCAGCTCGCCACAGCACGCCGCGCAGCGCCGCGCCGCGCCACCCGTACCACGGACCATATTTAGTACGTGCGCTATACCTCTGACCCTCTCCAGACGGCACACGACATACCATATCGGAAATGCCTCACTGCAAAATTGTTTTTTTTTCTTATTTTTTTTTCCCTAGAGGGGTGTACTTGATCAAAGTGACACCGCTCTTCGTGTAACTATGAATGCACACTACTCGCCTATTTCTTCTTAACAACAGCACTCTGCTGGCGCTTTAGCTTTAGCATCGGTTGGGTGGGAAGATGTGCGCCTATGAAAGCAGTTCTGGGAACTGACAGGGGCGGGGACGCGGCCGCCCGCACTCGTTAAAAAAGTAGCGTCATGCGCTACTTAAACAAATAACGATCGCCGTACAAAGTAGGGAACGTCTTTACTTAATGGTCGGTACGAAGAGAAGGAGGATACGACCGCAATAATAACAAATTTAATTTTATATGACTCTTGCGTGACGCATTGTGTAAAACTGGAAATCTTTCACTCTCGAAAAGTGTGCACCTCATTTTTACCATATTAAAATTTCTAAATTCATGTTTTGCTTATTTTGGAATTTTGAGAAAGATTAATGTCAGGATGGTGAAACTTGGGCCTTAAGAGCATTTTTCTCAGAACTATTAGTCAACTATTAATCAAAAAACAGTGTGCTCATAGTTCACGGGAGCGATTTTCCGCTTTTCATTCCGATTTTGATTGTGAATGCAAATGTAGTACCGCCGGGATTTTGAATGTGTAATTTATTGATTATTTCGTTACTGAGCCTGGCGTGCGTGGATGTGCATGTCATTGCGCTTAACCTGCACGCAGCTTTCTCGTGTCCTAAGCGCAGCTGGCGGCGCGCGCGTTTGGCGGGGCCTTTTATCACACCGCGCCTTGCTTTTATCACTTTGTGACGCGGCGGAGCCGGCTGCCGGCCCGGCCACGTGTCGTGATGAGTGGGACACGAACGGGAGAGTTGCCAAGAGTTACGGTGACAACATAATGTGTTACTTTGTCACGACACAAAAAATAAATAATAAAGCGAAAAGTTTATAGATGCTGTTTGGGGTGTTCAAGGTCGTGCTTCTTACAACCGCGCCGCGGTAACGCTGACAGCTGCACGCGGAAAAGGTCGAGGAAAAGATGCAGTGCGCGGCTAAAGAGCAACCGCACGGCGAAAAAAGATCTGCTGACAACGCTCATACAACATTTTTTGATGCAACAGCTACAAATATTGCTGTCACAACTACCTCGCATTGGCATAGCTAAGTCCTTTGCTCTGCTAGCTACTATATAGCTGCAGCAGCAAACAAAAAGTGGTAGGCGCTATATTTGCAATGAGGTTTGCTGAGGCAGCTAATCTATTTGTCAGTGCAGACTGCGCTTCTGTATCTAACCTCATTTTTCACTTAAACCGGTCAAGTCCTTGTTATTCTTCTTTTTAAAACACTTGGGCTTACGCATGACCTGACGTCCGGGTGCAACGGCTGGACGCTCCGGGCACCGGGCACCCCTCAGTGGAGCCTCCTCCAAGCCATGCATCTCGCTCCCACCCGCGCGCACCAAACTCGTATTTATGCCGTACGTATAAAACTTTACGAGGGAATAACAAATCCGTCCGCCGCCGGCATCCGAATAGCGCCTCGTCGCGCCGCAGCACCCTGCTGCGCCTCCCCAAAGCGCTAGTGCACTGTCTGCGTAGAGAGGAGCGCCGCGCCGCGCGCCCCACCCCGCCCCACCCCGCCCCACCCCGCCCCACCCCGCCCCACCCAGCCCCGCCCCGCCCCGCCCCGCGCTCCTGCTGGGCATTTGCACCCGCCGGGATCTCTTGTAGGGGAGGGAAGGGGGATGTCTCATGTCGACTTGCAACTGGCGGTGTGTCAAGTTGACTAAGTGGGGATCCTGGCATTGGCGCGGGGCCTCGCTGTCCAGCCCCGCCCCGCTCCGCCCCGCTCCGCCCCGCGCGACAGATAGAGTGCAGTCGCTAAATTGGATTTTTTACGGGATTCACTCTCACGCGCCTGTCGAGGCGCCGGAGTGCACTGGAGTCGCGCATGTACGCATCTGCAGCTGTGTGAATGTCGCACATTTGCTGAAGGCCTGTGAATTTCCATTCGCATTCCGTATCTCTTACACAAGGGGGAAAAAATACAAAAATAAAAAACATTGCTCGGTGGCAAAACTTCATACGGTGGAAAAAAATATAGGGCAAGGGCAGCTAGAAAATTAGCACCGAAGCTTAAAGATTATCTGCGCCTGTACAGCAAAAAAATTAGTCCACCTGCTATTTTTATTTTATTTTTTTGATCGGATGCGGTCTTTTTAAAAATATTTTTTGCGTATGGTGTGAAATTTAATGTGAAATTCACATTTTTAGTTTGGTGTAGTGGACCTCTTCAAGATGCGACGAGTGCATTCACACATACTTATAGGCTTCCAGTGCGGGTGCGGGACGCACGCCGTTGCTGGCATATCCATTACACAATCTTCTCTCCCCCCCCCCTCCCCTCTTCGGCCCGTCCCCCCCTCTCTCTCTCTCTCTCTCTCTCTCTCTCTCTCTCTCTCTCTCTCTCTCTCTCTCTCTCTCTCTCTCTCTCTCTCTCTCTCTCTCTCTCTCTCTCTCTCACCTCTCTCTTTCCACCCCTTTCTCTCCACGTCTCCCTCTCTCTCTCTCTCCGCCTTTCTCTCCCCACCCCTCCTCATTCCCCTCTTTCTCTCTTTTTATTATTTCCCTGCGCGTTGACTAGCAGCAATGATCCTCCCCCCCCCCTCTTTTTTTTTAAAATTGTAATTTTGGTATTTGTCTGTTTCAGATCCCCCAGATCTCTGGTGTTGCCGGAACGGTCGTCGGAATTAGGTATGTTGATGAGAGCCGTTCTCACCTTAATGCTGCACCCTGCTCTCCCTCCCTCTCCTCCTCCGCATACGGCCCGGCTCACACCGCTCGCGTGTGCTTGGCCGGCCCGGGCCCGGCCTGGGCCCCCCGGATGGGATAAAGATTGGCGAGATGGCCGTGGTGGCCGCCTGGCCGCCCCTCGTTGGTTTTATTCGGCGTTTGTAACCCTAATCACCTCCTGTTCCCACTAATTGGCTCGCTAAACTCTGTGTGTGTGACTGTGTGTGTGTGTGTGTGTGTTGCGCGCGCGCACACACACACACACACACACACACACACACACACACACACACACACTCGCGGGTGGAATGCATGCTCTGATGGGCATTCAGTAGGCACTCCGGAGTGTTGCTCTGGGGCCGGAAGTGTCATAAATGTTTGTGTGTGTGGCTATGTGTGTGTGTGTGTGTGTGTTTGCGTGTGAGAGAGTGCGATTAATTTGCTGCGGCCGCACTCACTCACTCATCCGCGATCTCCGGCGCATGCAGTTCCCACTAGTACTGCGCCCACCTCTCAGTTACTCGTTCATTCATTCGCTCCGCCGTCCTCCTCCCGTTGGCTCTCTTTCTTGTTGCCGCCACGCCACTCCGCGCCGGGCCGCCCGTTTATTTACGACGACTAGTCATTATTTTATCCGTTCTCTCCCTGTCGCCATTCATTCACTCGTGCGGTTCTCCGCGCTTTCGATAACTTCTCGCTCCCCCCAACCCCCCACCCTGTTTCTCGTTTCTCCCTCCCGGGCTGTCATCTCGATATTGAGGGTGTGAATCACTTAAGGCTGGAGTGCGCACCTGAGTACGTGAGTACAGGGAGTACCTCTGAGATTTCAAGGGGTTAATTTATTCCTATTTCGTCAGAAGGTGCAACTGTACACAAGTGTGTGGCTCAAAATTTAAACGTTTTGTCTGAAAATTGTCGCCGAGTTCAGATGAGTTCAGCCTGATGTGTTACACATGAGTACAAGAGTGCTTAACCCCTCGGTCTCGATAGTGCGCGGGGGTTTCCACTCGGCTCTGCTGCACGTGGCACGTGCTGACCCCTAATACCGGCGTAATACCGCTACTGTACTGCCGCATGATGGTACAGTGTAATAGCACGCACCGGAAGTCTTCTCGCGTTACACCACTTTATCGCGTAATACCGCGTGCCCCAAAATATCGAGTGGAAACGTCGTCGCCCGATTACCCCTGCCGAATTGTCCTCTGGTAGAGATTAGTGGGCAAAAATCCCCCCACGACGATTCTCTGATGTGAAGCATAGACGGTTATCTCCGTCTGCCGACAAGGCAAGAGGTGTTCTCTCATGAGCAGTGGAGAGTTTGCCTGCATGTAGGCAGTTGTCCGCTTCACACCCAGTGTCTTGTTCGTGGTAGTTTTTGCCTTTCTCATGAGGCAACACTGCGTTCGCACCTCCCTGTGCCGCCCCTGCCGTCATTCTGGAAATCCAAGTGTACGAATGTCGCACACTTGTAGGTGTGCGAGGATTCATTCGTACACTTGGCCACTCAAACGTGTGAATATCCTAGGAAAAATCACACGTTTAAGTGGCCAAGTGTACGAATGAAACCTCGCACATCTACAAGTGTGCGACATTCACACACTTCGGTTTCCAGTGCAGAAGCAGAGCGCACCACCGATGTCTGCGGCGGGTGGATGACCACCCTGCACGGCTCCCCATCTACCAGAAACACGTCTACAAGTTCTGGAAGGAGGAGGGGCCGGGGAACTAGAGAGTGACTTTTAAAGCGAGGCAGGCCAATGCCTCTCAATCAGGCGGCGCGCGGCTAGCTCTGGTCTGGTGCCGACTGGGATCTGGGATTGGCTGTTTGGTATCTGAGCCAGCGTGGTGCGGCTTAGAGCCGAGCGGTACTACAAAGTTTTCGGATCTGATTTATTCGAAAGCGCACGCGCGGGTTTCCGATGGACTGAAAATAATTTACCGCGAGGAGAAAAACTATTGAACCTTTCTGGGCATTTTGGAAATCGTCTTGCTCAGGTTTGCTGCCGGACGAGGTGCATACGATGTAAATACGCGCGTATTTTTTTTTTAAGGATGGCCTGAGTAAACAGTCGCAAAAATGTTGTCGAGTCGCGTCGGTCCAAGACAGGTTTGTAATGCTCCGCACCATGAAATTTGCAAGATATGCACATGCATTCCATGGTCTCAGGCTCGGGCTTTTTTGGCCGTTCGCCGCGTGCTGCTGGGTGCGGGGCAGGTTTGGAGTGGGGAGGGGGGGGGGGGAGGCTAGCAGGAGGTGGAGAACGGGGTCACGACCGTTCAGGTGGCATTTCACTGCTGCGTCGTACGTTGTGAGGTCGTCTACCGGGGTGTCGGGAGCGGGTTTGGAAAGGTGGAAGAGGGAGAGAGAGAGGGAGGAGTGGGGAGGGTAGAAGAGGGACAGGGACAGTTAGGTTGCAGGGAACAAACACCCGCCGTGTGGACCCGCAAATTGTAATTTGCAGCACTGTCTGCGTGCCACGTTGCACCTATATCGCTTCGCGTGATGTCAGAAAAGTGGACAATAAGTAGCCTCAACGAAGAGAAAGAGAAAAGCGGGCGGCATTGCATATCCGTTTCTGCTTACTCCGTCAGGGAAGTCAGGGAAACGTCGGGAAAGAAAGAAGTCAGGGGAACGTCAGGAATAACATGGCTCATGTCTGGGAAATCTTTTCAATCAACTGCTTTTGCCGCTCATTCGCGCCACGCGGTCTGCCTTGTTTCCCCGCCAGCTAGTCTCAACATGTCTTGTCCAGTCACACGACCCGATCAGTTGCCCTTTTCCTTTTAAAATACGCTTTTTCTGAGTTTTCTATCCCCTCAATGCTTGCATTCATGTCAGGTTAAAATAAAAAAAAATTTTTTTTGTCAGGAATAAGTAAATATCAGAGAATTTGACTTTCCAGTAGATTGCGTGGCCAACCCGTCCAGGCGAAACGCTGCTGCTGCTGCTGCAACTGCAAGCAGATGCCTGCATCTAGGAAAGTGAAAGTGTCGAGTCTAGACGCGTGTGAATGTCCCCTAGATGCTGCGGTCTGGTCCTGCAACCATACTGCGGGGCGGGCGAGGGCGAGGGCGAGCAGGCAGGCGGGGCCCTCTAACACGTTCTCACAGGACGGGCAGTCTCTCTCTCTCTCTCTCTCTCTCTCTCTCTCTCTCTCTCTCTCTCTCTCTCTCTCTCTCTCTCTCTCTCTCTCTCATCTCTCTCTCTCTCTCTCTCTCTCTCTCCCTCTCTCTCTCTCTCTCTCTCTCTCTACTCTCTCTCTCTCTCTCTCTCTCTCTCTCTCTCTCTCTCTCTCTCTCTCTCTCTCTCCCTCTCCCTCCCTTTCTCTCTCTCTCTCTCTCTCCCTCTCTCTCTCTCTCTCTCTCTCTCTCTCTCTCTCTTTCTCTCCCTCTCTCTCCCTCTCTCTCTCTCCCTGCGACCTACCGCATGCTTGACGGGCTGCTGCACCGTGGCGTGGCGTGGCGTGGTGGTCCCGTGCGGTGGAATCTGCTGCAGGCCGCACGCCGCGACCCATCGCATCTCCCCTCCTCTCTCTGTACCCTTCCCTCGCATCTCCACTCGCCTCATACCGGACCGCGACCTCTCCCGTGTCCTGCCCTGCCCCGCCCTGCCCTGCCCTGCCCTGCCCTGCCCTGCCAATCCCGTTCCTCCTTGCATGAGTGCGTCGGTCGGCCGTCAGATTCAGAAGAGCGCGCTTTCGTATACCTTTGTCCTTGTCACACGCATGGGTCTCGGCCGCTAGGAGTGAGTGAGAGGGCACTACAAAACGATCTTGTGATTCGGGGTGCTTTCCTCTCTGCGGCGGCGGTGGCTTGCTTGTCGCAGCCCCCGTCAGTCCGCTCGTCTGTCGTCTGATTCCGCCCAGATTGCCTCCGTCCTTGTCGCTCCAGCGGCGATATGCGCCCTATGCTGGGGATGGCAGGGCAGGGCCCCCGTGAGTGCGACAAGGACGAGGGCATGAGAGCGATCTTTCGGAATGAGACGGCTGCGGCTCGCCGGTGTCCGTCTGTCTGTCTGTCCGCCCGCCAGCCGACCCGATCGTAAGCCCCCCTCGCCCCGGCCAGGCGGCCTAGGAGGGGAGCCCGATTCACGTGAATGGACTTCTGTGTCTCGCCCCCAACGCCCCCGACACCGACCCTCGCCCGCCGCCAAAGTGTTTGCTCGATTCCGAATCAGGAGAATAAGTTAGAGGGAGAGAGAGAGAGAGAATACGGATAGGGGCGCGCCGACGCGCTCGACTCGACTCCAGTGTTTGCCAGGAGTGGAGTTAAGAAGCGGGCACTGTGACAATCAGTCGTAGGTTTACGGGAAAATTTTCCACGAAGCAAGTGGAGTTGTAAAATTACAATCACCTATCGTCAGATTACAAGTAATACTTATCGACTTGAAATTCAATCACAAGGAAGAATGCACTCGAGAGTTTTTACAACCAAATTTGCTTAGTAACTACTAAGTGTTTGTGCTGTCATACTACGAACACGTTTAGTATTACTAGGAAAAATTTTAGTAATTCTAGAAGAACTTCTTTTTAACTTATGACAGCACAAACGCTTAGTAGTTACTAAGCAAATTTGGTAGTAAATTTACAACATTCATCGTAAGTCGTAATTTTTGAAAATAAATTGTATACCTCTCAAACTATTTTTCACATGGGCTGGAGCTGCGCCCTGCTTGCCCCGCGCGCAGCTGTGCTACGGTCTCGCCCGCAATAGGCGGGGGGCGCAAATGCAGCCCGCTTTCCCTATCCACTCTCTTTTTGCTACGTATTGCCTACTTTTCTGGCAACAACTGCACTGTATGAAATACGAGAGCGAGAGATTCTCGCCCTTCTCTTCTCGCTCTCTGAGGGTGAGAGGTTTTGATCTCCTAGCTCGATTAGAGCCTATGAGTTTCAGGAATCTCACTCTATTTGAGTGGTGATTGGGGAACCTCGCCCCTTTTTGCAAGTGAGGACCAAATGGAGTGATATTAATGATTTTTTTTTTATGAGAGCGAGTTTCTTAACTGATCGCTTTAGTGGGGCAAGAGAATAAAATCTCGCTTCTTTTACACGAGACATCTGACTCTTGAATTTGCAGCGTGAACGCAACGCGCTCACCCGCCACACGGTAAAAGTAATGTCTAATTTTTTTTATTTTTTTTTGGGGGGGGGGAGTGTAGAACTTTTAGGATCGCACCCTTTTTTGGTTTTAGGAAAACTCATATTTTGAAGAAAATGAAAATTTCCTCAAATGAAGTGAGTTTCTCGACGTTTTCCGTTTTCCGTCAAAAAGTCTCACGTTGGTTTTACCGTGCACACCACGCCACGCCACGCGCCACGCCCTGCCTCGCCCCAGCAAGCCCCGCCTGCCTGGAGGCTACTTTGCATGGCTCCGACGAGTAGGAAGTCGGAGGTGTTAATGATGCGGTATAGAGGAGGCGATCGTTAGGGATCCTCATGTCACGTCACGCCGGCGGGAGCACTGGCCGCACAGGCTCGGCAGGGCAGGGCAGGGCTGTACCAAATGTGTCGCTCAGGACGGCTCAGGCAGGACCGCTTACACTTGCGCGCTCCGGACCGATCTCGATTATGCATGCTGGTTGATACTCTCCGTAATTTTGTTTGGCAGTTGTAAAATAAAATGCAAAACAGATATACCCGAGGGGGAAACAACTCTGAAATTTTTGTACCAGGAGTTTCCTTGAATGCGTAACAGTGTTGCGGGTTTGCCTTCCCCATTCCCCCGTCCGTAAGGCGCCATGGCCCCTGAAGCCCTGGCAAGTATGCAATCCCGCAACACTGTTACGCATTCAAATACACACCCGGTCAGAACAGGGAAA
The DNA here is from genome assembly GCA_029379305.1 of Frankliniella fusca. Lineage (NCBI taxonomy): Eukaryota > Metazoa > Arthropoda > Insecta > Thysanoptera > Thripidae > Frankliniella > Frankliniella fusca. The sequence goes on along the minus strand of JAHWGI010001278.1, from coordinate 766,319 downwards.
ATCCAGAAAATTTCAAAAGTAAAAGTCGGAAAAATTCAGAAAAATTCAGGGAATTCTACGGAAAACTGAAACATAAATTCACTATAAATTCACAAAACTGAATTTGTTCACCAAAATTCGGGATTGTTTCCCTCTTGGCTATACCGTTCTATAAAAACATAATTAAGAGTATTTTAGATTTTTTTTTGTTAATTTTTTTTTATTACGGCGTTCTACTGAGAACCCTGCTGTCTGTGTCGTCTGTGTGCCATGTGGGTGTGTGTGGTTGACGTAGGTCTCGACGAGTAAGATAAATATTTAGAGGTGTGCGAAAAAAGAACTGTGAGTGCAAGCGGTGCGGCGGGGTTAGCGCGGGGGGGCTGCCCGCTGCCCTATCCGCCCTGGCCGGTACTGACCTAGCATAACGCCGCCTTACCCGGCCCGCCTGTCTGTCAATGCCGTAGCCCCCTTCCCTCTCCCGGAGAGAGAGTGCGGGCGGGGCGTGGTGCGGTGGGGTGGGGCGGGGCGGGGCGGGGCGGGGCGGGGTGGGGCGGGGCGGGGCGTGGTGTCAACGAACGCTGGCGCTGCCGCCACTTCGCTGCCGTCGGACGGGCCGGGCTGGGCGCCTGCCTGCCTGCCTGCCTGCCTGACCAGAGAGTGAAGCCGCGGCGGTGGAGCGTGGCGGAGCGTGGCGGGGCCTGGTGGGGCCTACCGGGCCGGCATTGACGGAGCACACCGGAGCAATGGCGCATTAGCAAGGGGCCGGCCCAGCCCAGCCCGGGTGCACTGTCAAGACCTGGCGAAAAAAGGGGGGGGGGAAGGGTTGCATTGCATATTTTATAGTATGAGAGTGGCGAACGAGGGGGGAACATTTCTGAATTTTGGTGTATACGCATTTTGTAAATTTTTGTGATTTTTATAGAATTTTTGTGAATTTCCACTTGAACTGTACTGCTGTACTCAAATTTTTGTAAATTTTTCTGAAATTTTCTGATTTTCCCCCCAAATTTTGAGAATTTTTTAAATTTTTCTGAGATAACGATGTGTTCAGAAATTTTTGAGTTGTTTCCTTCCCACTTGCTGACGAAGAATGTGGCAGCATCGCATTTATTGCGAACACAGAAATTTCAAGTGTACGAATGTCACCCGCCCGCAGATGAGTGAATTTATTCGTTGACTCGCAGGTGAGTGGAAAATAGTCACTCTCAAGCTCAAGTAGGTTTGCGAATAAAAATTCGCTCATTTGTTGGTGTCCGAATAAGTATTAGCGCATACCTGAATCCACCCACACTGTTAACAAATTGTGATGAGATTTTACGAGTAAAGTCTTGGCATAGTCAGTGCCAAGACTTTTTCCGTAAAATTACTATCCGGAAAAATATTTACAGACATTTACTTGTAAAATTTGTGAAGAGAAGGAGCACCAAAACTAATAAATTTATAGACAGGGGTATGCTTCCTGCGTCTAATCTACCTAGAAACTACTGTCCTGTAAGTGTGCGAATGTAAAATCGCTCATCAAAAAGTGAGCGGAGCGAATACTTTTCACTCACTTACAAGTGAGCGAATACATTCACTCATCTGTATGTGAGCGAATGAATTCACTCATCTGTATGTGAGCGACTTTCTTGCTCATGACTTTCCACTGAAGGGTTTCTATTCGAGGGGGAAATAACGTCGGACTTAGGTGTACACCACTAATTCAACGAATTTAGTCCAATTCAAACAAATTCAAGCCAATTCAACCCAATTCAAACATAATTCCAATTCAATTCAAGCCAATTCAAGTCAATCGAAACGCAACTCAAGCCAATTCACACACTTCAATCCAATTCATTGGCAATTCAATCCAATTAAAAGGCAATTCACATCCAATTCATGAGATTTCTACCCCAAGTTCAGCGGTTATTTCCACCTCTTTTCTATTGCATCTTCCGAAGTGTTTAGTTTGTAAGGCTAAGTTTTTCGCTTGCGAAACCGTTGCAAACTATTTCGTATCTGTATAGTAATAAGAACAAAGTTCTCATCTTCGCTCTCGCGAGGCTGCATCCAATTTCTTTTTGCAACTTTGTTGGCAAAGGTTTTGTTATTATGAGCCAGTGGCCCGGGTGGGGGAAATATTTGTTGCGGCCGGCCCTGGGCACTGGGCAGGGCAGGGCTGTGCTGGGCTCTCGCCCTCGCCCCCACCACCCACAGTATCGCCTCTGAAGACGTTCGCGGCGGCCCCCCCCCTCCCCCACCGTGACTCAGCAGCGCGTCCCACTTACCCCGTCCCGCCGCGTCCGGTGCGCCCCGAGATGAGCCCGCGGTGTGGACAGGAGGAAGCGCGCGCTTGGCACCTCGCGGCGCGTACCGCACCGTACCGTACGTGTACGTGCTCACAACCCTCTGGCACGTATACAGCTCCCCGCACGTACGTGCTGCAGATGCCGAGATAGGGGAAACAACTCTGAAATTTTTGTACACCTCGGAATGCAGAAAGATGCAAAATAAAAAATCGGAAAACAATACAAACATTTGTCGAAATTTAGGGAAAATTCTGGCAAAAGGTAATTAAAGAATCAACAAAAACTCGTAAACATTCACAAAAAATTATTAAAATTTAGGAAAAATTTAACAAAAAAAAAAAAAACTTTATAAATCCACAAAATTTCAGAAAAATTCATCAATTCTGTACACTAAAATTCGGATTTGTGTCCTCTTCGGAAGCTCTTGCACTGCCCATACCTCTCTCTTTGCTCTTATCATCGCGTGTGCGTTTTATTCAGTAAGGAGGCTTTTGTTTTTTTGCTAGCTTTTTGCCTTTGAGATGTTTTATATCTTGTGAACCTGTGCCCACCCACGCCTTATACTCAACTGAACTATAGGGCTGCACTCTGCTGAACCCGCGCACATAACAGTGCTTACGTAACCGGCGAGGGGGACGCGACCTGTGCAATCATGTGCACGACGCAGTCAATGCAATCTTTGCAATCAATAAGCTTTAATAATAAAAAAAAAGTTCCTATTTGAAAACCACCTGATTGAGGTGCATACGTTTTGACGCACTTAGTCTACTCTGGAAACGCAAGTGTGTACTTGAATGCAGTATTTCCTGCATACCTCCATGTATTCAGGAAATAATGTGTACTTAGCCAAGTATGCAGGGAATAATGTGTACCTGGTCAGGTATGCAGGAAATCCTGTGTACTTGACCGGTACACACGAAAACCTCCAAACATTTATGGGGGAGATTTAGTGTGTACCTGGTCAAGTACACAGGATTTCCTGCATACCTGACCAGGTACACATTATTTCCTGCATACTTGACTAAGTACACATTATTTCCTGAATACATGTAAGTATGCAGGAAATACTGCATTCAAGTACACACTTGCGTTTCCAGAGTAAAAATCAGCTCCAAAACATCATAAATTGAAAATTTATGAAGATATTAGATATTAACGTGCAATCCACCATATTCATGCATGCAATCTGTGCACAACGATTTTGTCGAGTTGCGGCCCCCACATTTTAACCTGTGCTTATCTCTTTTCGGCCGCAGTGATTATAAATATGCCTTTCGCTTCTCCATCCCGCACCAAACTCGTTCAACCTTGCTCTTGTTCTCCGCGAGGCTCTACCCCGCTTCCTTTAACACTGTCTGCTCAACTCTTCCTCACCTCACTGTCAGGCAAATAACGCGCGGGTCAGGGCAGCTCGGGGTAATGCGGGCGTGTGGCCTCAGAACCAGCGCGGTGAATCGTGCCGCCGGGGGGAGGAGAGGGGAGGGGAGGGGGAGAGAAACAGACAGACTGAGGAGAGCGGCGTTGCAGAGAGAGGGAGAGAGGGGAGAGAAAGCGGCGGGGCAGAGAGAGAGAGAGAGAGAGAGAGAGAGAGAGAGAGAGAGAGAGAGAGAGAGAGAGAGAGAGAGAGAGAGAGAGAGAGAGAGAGAGAGAGAGATGGGAGGAGCTGTGAGGGGAAAAATGGCGAGAGGAGCAAAGGGGTCCTCTCCTCTCTCCTACACTCCCACGGCATGCCACACGGATAGAGCGGTGGTGGGGGTGGTAGTGGATGACCAAGCCGCCGCCGCCGAGTCGAGGCGATCGGTGCGATAAAGACTGCTCAAAGTTAACTACAATCACTTTTCTCTGTCTCTCTGTATATCTGTCTCTCTCTCTCCCTCTCTCTTTCACCTCACCACGCCCTCTCTCTCTCGCGCGCGCACGCAGCTGCACCGGACCAGCGCAATCATCTTGTTTGTGCGGGCCGTCGTATACCCGTGCTTCAGTAATAACGGACGGTAGGTGAGGAGGGGCAGGGCGGGACGGGGCGGCCCAGCCCAGCGGAAGCCAGAGGGGCGCGGCGGGGGAGGGGGGGGGGGGGCATTTTTCGCATTCCGCGCGCTTGTCTCCTATCGTCAGGTCGCCACGCTCAGGCAGGCAGGCAGGCGCCGCCGCTGTCCGCTCGCAAATCCCCTCTAAGTGGTTTCCGCCCACCTTCGGCGCGAGCAGGGAATGTGCGCGATGCGTGTTGTCGGGCATTCCGAACGCGCTCGGCGGGCGTAATGTGGCGGGGTGGGCCACACGGCACGCGGCGGTCAGGGCGCGCTGTGGGGGGGAGAATACTTGTCGTGTCGGGTGCAGTATTCGCTGTAGAGGATAAGAGAAACAATAACGTCAGCGACAACAACAAGAACAACATCCTGAAGGGCCCTTGCTCGGCCCTCACGTCAGCCAGTTGGCCCCCTGCTGGCCCGGCCCGAGGCCCGGGGGCACACAATCGCACTGTCTCGCTGTCTCGCCTGTGGGGCTGCACGGTAGAGAAAAAAAAGAAGAAAAGAAAAAATGAAAGAAAGAAAAGTTGTATTGAACTCATTCGCATGCAGTGTTCGAGGCAAAGCTACATAAATCGAGAGCAGCTTATCTACCAGTTTTGTTAACTCCGAAAAAAAAGCGTGAACCACATACTCTGGAAACGCAAGTGTATACTTGAATGCAGTATTTCCTGCATACCTGCATGTGTTCAGGAAATACTGTGTACTTAGTCAAGTATGCAGGAAATTCTGTGTACTTGGTCAAGTATGCAGAAAATCCTGTGTACTTGACCAGGTACACACTAAAACCTCCATATATTTATGGGGGAGATTTAGTGTGTACCTGGTCAAGTACACTGGACACTTGACTAAGTACGCAGGATTTCCTGCATACTTGACTATACACAGTATTTCCTGAATACATGAAGGTATGAAGGAAATACTACATTCAAATACACACTTCGACACCTTAGACTGAAAGGCACGCAGTTCAGCCGCGCGTTCCGAAAGGCACGCAGTTCAGCCGCCCATTCCAAGACTAACGCAGTTCAGGCGTGCGGTCCGAAAGACACGCAGTTTACCGCTCCAGACATAGGAACTGCGTGAGTCTTGGATTGAGCGTCTGAACTGCGTGTCTTTCGGAGCGCGCGGCTGAACTGCGTTAGTCTTGGAACGGGCGGCTGGACTGCGTGCCTTTCAGTCTAAGGTGTCGACTTGCATTTCCAGAGTACAAAGTGCAGCTATGTGAAGTGGGTTGCTTTGCTTTACTGCCCCGAGCTGCTAGCGCCTGAGCGACTGCTAGATCTCAGACGGGTACAAGTAGTCTCGTGACCTGCTCCTCGTTTGCAGCCCGCGGATATTTGAATACGAAAGGGCATAGTGTCCCGGTTCAGAGCGTGCGCGGCGCGGCACGGCGCCCGGGTCAACCTGGGAGACGAGACACTTATGACGAGGGGCATACACGACACTCCTGTCCGTTCGTACAGGGACACTTCCGCTTCCGGTCGCAATCAGTTATGAAAGACAGGTGCGTCACAGTGCAGCGGCGGGCGAGGCGAGGCGGCCGCGTGTCTGCGAGTCAGCATCGAATGGGAAGGAGTTAGCAGCGAGAGAGAGAGAGAGAGAGAGAGAGAGAGAGAGAGAGAGAGAGAGAGAGTTGAGGAGTCTGTCAGTCCATCCCTATGCTGGCGATGTACTCTCTCGTACTGGTTGTATATAGACGACCATTTTTTCCCCCATAAATTAATTTTAAATTACACGGAAGTTTTTGAAGTGTTCTGCGCGGGTATTTTGGAATATTTTGAGTGTTAATGAGGTTAATGAGTAGACCGAACATTATTTTTTTAGATTGAATATATAAGGAATATCTTCAATGAAATATCCGCTGTGTGTACATGGAATATAGTGGAAGTGGTGCACCCCTCGCCGATATGAGATGTGCGAAAAAGCTCATTTCTAGTCTTGGTGGATGACGGGTTTTCCTTGTCTGTCCCATCTGTCTGTCTGTCTGTCTGTCTCCCTCCCTCGCTCGGCCGCTCCTACCCCGTCGTGTTGACGAGGCGCGTCGCATCGCGCGGCCCCCGCATCAAACCAAGTCCTCGGGAAGCACCCGAGCCCCAAGCCTGGACCCAAGCCCCGCCAAAGTCGATTCCGCTTAACTTTTGTACGAGATTGGCGCTGCATCCCAACTTGCGATCTCATCGGGAAGCGGATCTCGTACTGTCTGTCTTTGCGGCAGAGGACGCGGTGCCATACCATGTGGAGAAAGAAAGGAAAAAAAGAAAGAAAAAAAGACGAAAAAAAGCACCCTTTGATGTATCTGTTTTTTGCGCAATTCATCTAATGAATTAGCGTTCCCGCAGTTTTCGCACGGGATGGTGGCAGCCAGTGTTTGCAGAAAAGGTGGCAAAAACCGCGCGAATACACTTGCGTGAGGCAGACGGGTGTTTCCGCCTGCCTTATACTAGGCAAAAGGAAGTCTCATACGCGCGGAGAGTTTGCCTGATAGTCAGGCGGAGATACCCGTCTGCCTCACATAGGTGTATTCGTGCGATCTTTGCCTACTTTTCTGGCCACACTGGTGGCAGCAGGGGCAGCAGGTCGCTTGGAGGGGACAGGTGTGTGTGTGTGTGTGTGTGTGTGTGTGTGTGTGTGTGTGTGTGTGTGCGCGCGCGCGCGCGCGCGCGGCGTAGTGAACTGCGAGGTGCACCAACGCGTCCCACGCAGACCTTAGCGGCGGTTAACTCCTCTAGTGCTAATTAGCTAGAGCCTATTAGACGTCACTCGCACACGATGTAGCGACTTAGCCCTGCTCTGCCCTACCCGGCCCTCTGTACGCCCCGCCCCGCCCCGCCCGCCGCACCCCGCCACACACGCATCCCTCCGTAGGCGTCATGCACCGGGAGTTATTTTGACTCCCGCTCTGTCATTAGTTTTGTCAGGCGAATGGAGTGCGTTGCGTGAGGCCGGGGCAAGGCGACAGGGACAGGAGACGTCTCTCTCTCCAACCTCTTAGGCGCTTGCACTCTCACTCTCTCACTCACTCGCTCGCTCATGTCTCGCTCTGCTCTCGGCCGGACGCCTGTCTGGCCGAAGGCATGTTTTTCGTTCTTTTCTTGATTTTTATGCCCTTCCCCCCCCCCTCTCTCTCTCTCTCTCTCTCTCTCTCTCTCTCTCTCTCTCTCTCTCTCTCTCTCTCTCTCTCTCTCTCTCTCACTCCTCTGTCTGGGCATATGTTAATGAGGCCATGATGCCTGTCAAGTTATTAATGAGCGCCCTCGTCTCTCGCCCCCTCCTTGCTCACTTACTCTTTTCCTTACTTACTCTTACTCGTTTCTCCCTCTCTCTCCCTCTCACGCTCTATATCTCTCGCAAACTTGATCAGCATCGCTCTCTCATAATTTATGTCGGCCGCGGAGAGAAAGAATGAGGCGAGCTTGAGCAGAGCACGATAGCCTCTGATGGAAGCTTTAGAGGAAACAGTCCGCGGGCCTGTGGGGAGCGTGTCCGTGTCGCGAGCCCCTGCCCTGCCCAGCCCAGCCCAGCCCCAGCACATCGGAATGTTGTGACCCGCCTCGCCCCCGCCCCGCCCCCGCCTCGCCCCCGCCACGCCACGCGCAGCCAGCACCACTCAAGTCGGGCTGCTCGACCAGACGACATCAAACGGGTCGCTAAGTCTGTCACGGTAGGGGGACGCCCGTGGAAGGGGGAGGGTACGCGTACAGCGTACACGTCGGGAACAGCTCGGAGCAACTCTATATATGCATTCTGCACACTCCAAGTGTAAAGTACAGAACCACTGTGGTTACTACTGGGACGCGTACCTGAGGGGGAAACAACTTTGAATTCTGGTGTACAGCTTTTGCGAATTTATTTGAACTGTTGTTGAACTTTTTCCGCAAGTTTTGCTTGATTTTTTCTTCTTGAATGTTTCTAATTTTTTTCTGAAGAACGAGCTGTACCGGTATTTCTTTGAATGCGTAACAGTGTTGCGGGATTGCATACTCGCCAGCGCTGCAGGGGCCATGGTGCCTAACGGGCGAATGGGGTAGGCAAACCCGCAACACTGTCACGCATTCTAACAAAAACCTTGTTCAAAAATTTCAGATTTGTTTCACCCTCGGACGTACCTCATAAACCCTCTCATAGTTAGAGTTAGAATCGTCACACTAGAAAAACTAATGTGACATGAGTCACATCAATTGATGTGACCAGTTTATGTCAAATTTCAAAACGTTACCAAATTCTCGGTCACGTTTGGTAATGTGACATCCGGTGCCACGTGTTATGTTTGCCTATGGTAATAACATGGAGGATGTCACATTACAAACGTTACCGAAAATATGGTAACATTACGTGATGTTACCTAAACTGGTCACATGTGCACATGTGACATGTGTCACATTAGTTTTTCCAGTGCATAGATTGAACCAAATCGGTGACGGGAGTCTTCTCGGAAAAAAAAAAACTTCGTCCTGCTTGCAAACCAAGGCGTCAATTTCTCCGGGTAGATTTCGGCGCGTCCCATTTCAGTTTGGCGTATCCCTCCTCATACATTCGTTGGCAGTTGTCACCCGGCTCCTCTGCCTGTCGCGCGGGGTAGGTCGGTCGCGTGTGGTGACGCAGCGCCCCGCGCGCCCCCGCATGTATATATAGGGAGGAGTTCCGGATCGGATCTCTTCGATCACGTGCAGATGCGGTGGGCCTACCGCCGGTGTGTGCGGGTGCCTGGCACTTCCGCTCCTCCCCCCCCCCCCTTTCAGTTTTTATTTCTCGTCTGGCAGACCCCGCCCCTCCCCTCTCCCTCTCTGCATATTGTCGTCTTGTTTTCCCAGTGTGCTGCAGTAATTGGCCTCCCCCTCACCTCCTGCCCCCTCCCCCCTCCTCTTCCTGCCCGCCCCCCGAACGTTTAACCTGCTGCCGGGCGGCCGCTCCCTGCTCCTCTGCCCCCTCTCCCCCAACTCCCCCCTCCTCCCCAGCGCCGACGCGCCGCCCAAGGCTGCGAAATTTTGATGGTCTGCAGCCAGATATCTCCTCCCCCCTCCTTCTCTTTCCTCACTGTCTGTCCTGTCTGGTCTCTCTGTCAGTCTGGTGGTCTCTCTCTCTCTCTCTCTCTCTCTCTCTCTCTCTCTCTCTCTCTCTCTCTCTCTCTCTCTCTCTCTCTCTCTTTCTCTCTCTCCCCCCCTCTCTCTCCCTCTCCCTCTCTCTCTCTCTCTCTCTCTCTCTCTCTCTCTCTCTCTCTCTCTCTCTCTCTCTCTCTCTCTCCCTCTCTCTCTCTCTCTCTCTCTCTCTCTCTCTCTCTCTCTCTCTCTCTCTCTCTCTCTCTCTCTCTCTCTCTCTCTCTCTCTCTCTCTCTCTCTCTCTCTCCCTCTCTCTCTCTCTCTCTCTCTCTCTCTCTCTCTCTCTCCTCTCTCTCCTCTCTCTCTCTCTCTCTCTCTCTCTCTCTCTCTCTCTCTCTCTCTCTCTCTCTCTCTCTCTCCCTCTCTCTCTTTCTCTCTCGTTCCCTTTCTCTGTTCCTCTACTGCAATAAACCCGCGCCACCATGAAGAGCGTCCGGAAGGCTCCTTCTTTTGTGTTATCGTGGTTTATTTTTTTATTTATTTTTTCAGATCTCTTTGAGCCTCTTGCGTGTGTGTATATATGTGTGTGTGCGTTGTTTCGTAGTGCGTGCGTTCGTGCACTCTAACCGTAATTGACATTTTGTTAATATATAATTACCTGAAATGTTCCTCTATGATATGGACTAATTCTTCTATGTATACCTATAATTTTCCACATAACCAAACAGCCCTTCCTTTTTATTAAATTAAAGGCCTTACTTATGACAGAAAAAGTGCATCCTGAAGCTGATAATAATAGTCCATAGGTCAACTATACACTGTAAACACAAGCGTCGAATTTCGACGCCTGGTAGGTTCGTTTTTGTTCAAAAGCTGATTTTTAAACATCATTTTTAATAGGAATTCGATTGATCTGAATTTTGACCTTGGTGAACCTGTACCCTATGGGCACCCCTCAAACCGAAAACGTCGACTACGCTTCGTTTGCTTGTGTTTTTAAAGGAGATGGTGAACAAAATCGAACCCTTCAAGCTTCGAAAAACGACGCTCGTGATTACAGTGTAGCGGTTGTTGCCTAGAGAGAACACGTCACAGTGTGATGGTTTGCCTACCTGCCCCCTGCCTCAGCCGTGCCGTTACTCGTAAGACTCGTCGCCCCTTGTGTTGGGTTAGACACGCAACGCTAAATCGCTATAAAAGCTATCATAACAGCTAATATGATGGCACCAGCTTAAAGTATTACCTCTCTCAGCTAATTTCTGCCTGATAAAGCTATTAGCGTTTGCTAAACCAGATCGGGCGTTTTCCAGTGCAGCAAAAAAATCAGCTAAGGCTGCTAATATGTCACCTAAAGTGCCTATCCAGCTAATACTTTTGTTTTTCTGTGCGTGTTCTCTGAAACACCCGTTGCATAGGGAAAGACTTCGGAATGGTCTCTCTTATAACTTTCTGAGTGTGTGTGTGTGTGTCTGTGTTTGTGTTAGTCCAGCGGAGCTCGCCTGGACGCCCCTGGCCGCTCCCTTTGGCTCCGGCCGGTCTGGCGGTGCCGCGTATACTTCGTCCCGTACCCGCGCGCCGTGCGCTGGAGGGTGTACCCGGTACCCGGCACCCGGCACCCCTCGGTAATCGACTGCCAACATCTGCTTGCAGTACGTTTGCAAATAGCGAAATTAAAAGAAAACGGGTGCTCGCCGGGCGGCGAGTTATTGCTGCGAACGTCAGAGTCCGCTCGCTTCATCGGGCGTGCATGCGTCAAGGCAAAGAGCCTCCCCTCACACACATACCAGGGTGGCCACGCAACCTGGAAGTCAGGGAAGTCAGGGAAAAGTCAGGGAAATAAAAAGTGGTCAGGGAAGTCAGGGAAAAGTCAGGGAAATGGACGGGCGGTCAGGGAAATCCGTGCGAAGTCCCAGATCGTTTCAAATCTCACGCTTGTTTTCCCCCCGGGACGGTAGCAACAAACGTGGCACTTATTTTCTATTTGCTTGCATAATTTTCTCGAATTCAAAAGTACGAAAATGTTTTTGATGTGCCTAAAATACGGCAAAATTTACTGGCTAGCACGGTAAAAAAAGTCAGGGAAATTTGCAAGAAAGTCAGGGAAAAGTCAGGGAGAAGTCAGGGAAATCGAAAATTCCGATCGCGTGGCCACCCTGCATACACACACACTGTGAAAAATATCAAATATCTTTGTAGATTTACGATGTACGAATTATTATGCAAATAACAATTTACGTAATATTTCGTAAACTTACGACATCCCTTTTTTCGCTCGTAATTGAATTTCAAGTCGATACGTAGTGCTTGTACTTTTACGATTTGTGATTGTAATTTTACAACTGCTCTTATTCGTGGAAAATTTTCACGTAAACCTAACTATAATTCACAGTGCACTCCAAAACTCGTTATACACGAGTAAAAAAATACTTCTCGCAAGGTACTCGCGAAAGCTTGCGAAAGGAATCAAGAAATAAATTGCTAATTTTCGCAGTTACTCGTCATTACTGGTGAATTTTCAGTATTGTATACGCACTCTTAGAAAATGGGTGACTCCACGCTATGCGCCACGAAGGGGAAAAGCACCCACTTATAATTGGAAGTCAATCGAAAGGTTTCAAATGACAAAACTGACAAGTATTGGACACTGTGTTAAACATGATGCTAAGTTCAAAGCCCATACATTTCATATTATTGGACCCATCTGTTTTCCACATGACTTTGTCCACTGCTGCTGTCTGCTGAAATACGTGAGCCTTTCTTTCAAGAGGCTTGTTGACGAAAGTGTCTCTGTCTGAGAGTGTGGGGGAGGGGGGGGGGATGTTTCCAGGAGTTATTCCACTCAAAGTGTCACGGGGAGGGGGCTGGAAGGAACAGAGAAAGGGAGAAACAGATACAGAGGGAAGGAGAAACAAAGATAGAGAAAGAGAGAGAGAGAAAGGGAGAAGGTGAAGATAGAGATGGAGAGGTGGAGGAAGGTGATGGAAGGTCGGCACGTGGTCTGAAAACGCGTAGAAATGTCTTGAAAGAGAGAGGCGGGGCCGGGGCGAGGTGGGCCCGCGTTGCTCGGCACGTTTGTCTCCCGCCCCCCTCTCTCCTCCCCCCACCCCAAACCCCCTCCCCCGGGCAGACCTTAGGCCTTATCTCAGGGTCTGTGACGGGGCGCGGCGGGGCGGGGCAGGGCGCCCTTATTAGCAATCATTAAATGTACTCCCAGCAGGGCCGGGCCGGGCCAGCGCCGGCATTGACGAGTGTACTGGGGAAAGGTGAAAGGGGTTGGCTGGAGGGTCGGGGCATGGCCGGGCAGGTGTTGCGGCGCGGTAGGCCAGGAGTGTGTATATGCAAATTGCGCAATAATTTCTCGAGACGGGGTGGTGGGCAGTGGTGGATGAGGTCTCAGTGGTCTCCCGCTTCACGCAAGAATTAATTTGAACCCGAGCAAACGAGCGTCACGCGCGTCAAAGTGTCGCGCCGCGGTGGCGGGGCGGGGTGGGGAAGGGCGGGGCGGGGCGGGGCGGGGTGGGGCGGGGCGGGGCGGGGCGGGGTGGGGCTGTGTGTAACGAGTAGGCAGGCCGGCACGGTCCGGCACACTGTCCCGTGTGTTCTGCTACACACACGGTCATCTCTGTGCTCCGTGGCCCTGGCCCTACCATGCTCGGCGCCGGGCGGGGCGGGGCGCGGGGCGGGGCGCGGGGCGGGGCGGGGCGGGGCGGGGCGGGGCGGGGCGGGGCGGGGCGGGGCGGGGCGTCTGCTGCCGCGGCGCGGGGCTCTGACCGGCCTCCCCCCAGGGTCACGGCTTTCAATCGCGGCCAATCATTGGCCGATGATATACGAGTCTCGCTCCCTGCTGGACCACCACTGGACCTCCGCCCGCGGCACGGCACGACAGGGCGCAACTGTTAACCCGCGACTACACTCACAATTTTTTTTACATTTTGACTGTCCGCGGTGAAAACCATGTCCTGGTTTATTACCAGAAATTATTATTATTATTATTATTTTGGGGGGGAGGGGGTTACAAGGCGCTACAATGTATTTTATTCTGCAATCTAAATCTTTTACAAAGATTTATTTTTCGTATAATACAAGGAATTGTGAGCAACCGTCATATGCAGAAAATTTCCTTGTACTACAAAAATTTGTCTTTGTATTACAAAGATTTCTTAATTGCATGACGAAGATTTTTCTTTGTATGACAAAGATTTTTCTTTGTAAGAATTTAAGAAAAGTGTGTTTAAGAAAACCCTTGCTGCCTGAAAACGGGGACGAAGCTTTTTTTTTGCCGTGCCGATATAGAAGTTACCTCTCCCTAAAGTTTTCTTTAAAAAAAAAAATTAACTCTTAGCCGATACCACTAAGGTGGGAATACATCTGCGTCCGACCGTCAGCCTGTGAGGTAGGCAGCACCCCACGCTCGCCTGTGCGACCTCCCAGTCGTTGCCTACATTGATCTTCGCAGGCGGTCCTGACACTTTACCCACGGTGACCGCTGACTACTCGCCATAACCCCGGCCCTCCTCGGGTTGTTTTGGTGTGACAGGGTTCCCACAAGTCTGGAATAACTGTCATGGAAAGTTATGGCAAAAAAAAACAAAAAACAAAACAGTTTTTATGGAAAGTCAGGGAAGTTGTAGCACGTTGTAGGGATGGTCATGGAAAAATTCGGGTGAGGTGCGGAGACTCTTGGTAGGAGATATTTTAGACGCTTCGCTGCAAATTTTAAAATTCAAATTTGTCGATTATTTTAAAAAAATCCATACGAAAAAGTCATGGAAATTTCAAAAATTTTGTCTGGAAAGTCATGGAAAAGTCATGGAAAATGCCGGGAGCCCAAATGTGAGAACCCTGTGTGATCACAATGTGTCCTGTTTGCTTGCCAAATAGTCGCGTATATGTATTCCTGTTTAATCAAAGTTGCTCGAAAGTTTTGGTGTATTTTGTTTTGTTTGTGCTAGTGTGCTAATAGGAATGCTAACACCTACAAGTGTGTGACACACGCATTCACACTCGTAGTGTGGTCTGCAGCGGGTGCGGCGTGCTCACGCACGGTCGGGGCGATGAGATGCCGGCCTTGACGTTTGCCTGGCGTGGAGAGTCTCTGCCTCTCTCCCCCCCCCCTTCCCCCCAGGCATCTTCCTTTCCCCCTCCCTCTCTCCCGATTCGCTCTCTCTGTCCCTTTTTATTTATTTTCTCTCTCTTTCTCTCTCGCTCTTGTCCCTCCCGGCCCCTCCCCACTCCGCATTCTTTTCGCTGGGCAGTCCGATTGGCTGTCGCGCCGTAAGGACCTGGCTGCGTACATTTCCACTCAAAAGTCGCGGCGGGGCGGGGTGGGCGGGGTCTCTGAGACATTTACGTGCGCGGGCCGGTGACGCTGTATAACGTCGTGAGGCCGAAATGCTGATAAAATGAAAACGAAAGAAAAAGAAATGGTAATGAGCGATTTTTGAAGCACGTCGTGCGCTCGGCCAGCTCACGCGGCCGCCGCCCCACCCCGCCCCACCTTGCACTCGCTGGCTGCACTGCCGTGAGGCGGAACCCCGGCCGGTCACGCAGGCAGGGAAAAAAAAGAAAAAAGAAAAACTTGTCTGCAAACAGGACTCTCGTCACGTGAAAATGTCATGTGTATATCCGTCTGCATTAGCTTCTGAATCGTGCATTTTTTAGCAGTGGCAGACTTCAGGTGTAGCTGGTGCCTTAACTTAAGCAGCCATTACTAAACGTGGAAACACAATGTAGCAGCTAGCGTGAACTCTCTCGTGCAGCAAGTGTAGCAGAATATTATACAAGGGGGTGGGGGGCGGGGGGTCCGGCCTCTGTGCGAGCCCACCAGGCACGCCGCACGCCATCACCACTCCGCCTCTAATCTCGACTGACGCCGCTGGGCCACGATGCGCCTCGATCGAGTTGTGATCCTCGAGTCCAGCAGGCTAAAACTACACCAAGCCAGCGTCCAAAAATACATTAGCCTGATTGCTTCTTCATTTTTGCCTCACAAAACTCAAGGGATTCGCGCATGGGTTGCATTCTAATCGTATTTTTCTTGAAGTGGAAAAAGTTGTGGCTGGCTTGTTATTTGCATGTATGCGCTGCAGCTGCTAGTGTAATATGTATACAAACTATACTTGGGTCAACGTTTTCCTCACTGACTCCAGGTAGACCCTTATCCCCTGACACTGGAACTGCTGCAGTGAGCATTGCACGCTCAACTTAAAGCAGAACGAGATGCACATATCACCTTGATGCTCACACTCTGACTGAACCGTGCATCTCCTGCCTATGACCTTCTCATAGAGTGAGTCTCATGCTGGCTCCAACATGAGCGAAAGCATGCAACGCTCAGCTTCCAGTGTATTTCTGATATTTTCCACACAGGCGGGGCAAAGTACAGCATTGTCAACCGATATGATTTATACTTGTCGCTGATTGACCCCCCCCCCCTCCCCCTCGGCGCAGCCTGCGTCTCCCGCCACTGCATCACTTTCATCACCAATTACACGCCGAATTAGAGAGACATGATGGTGATCGGCCCGTCCCCATCTCTGCGTCCGGTGCCCCGCCCAGCCACTGAGAAAAAAAGAAAATAAACGAGAAATTACAACGTTTTTCTTAATTTGTGATTACGGTACAGAGTTGTAAATTTTGGGACGCAGTCGCGTTGTTTTATGACAGCCAATTCTTACTCGTCGGAAAGAGAACTCAGTCGACAAATGGTTTATGCAAATGGGAAATGTAACTTTATGCCATTTATCGTGGAAAATTTTGCTGTAACCCTTGCTAATATTTTTCACAGTGGCCCGGCCCGGGCCGGCCCAGCCGGCCCCCACAGTCAGAAATATTTGTGGCGGTAACGGGAACGTTTTCCTGGAGAAACGTCATAAAGTTACGATGCCCAATCGTAAAATCAGCGAATTGTCATGACGCCTGCTGCTATTGACTTGTCGTTGTCTGAAACGAATGCAAATTGACTTGACTTTAGATAACGGAACCCATTTCGTAAATTAACGTCGTGACGTAAATGTTCGTAACATCATGTGTGACTTACAAGTTACGAGAAATGTCGTAAATTTACGAAGACCTGTTTGCTGTGCCTGTGGAAGTTGCACATGTTTGTATCGGCGGGGCGGGGGCGGTGGAGGCAGATGTGTTTTGAGCGAGTGCGAGATTAATGAGAGGGGACGAGCGACCCGCCCGGCTGGCCCGGCCCGGGCTCGGCCCAGAGAGGCCCAGAGCAGAGGGGACACTGATAAGTTGGGTGACCATGAGAGAAGGGTGCCCTGGAGAAGAAGCTCTGCAGCTCGCGCAGCCTGCCACATACCGCTGTTGTACTGGCAAACAGATTGAGAAAATTTTTATTACGATTATTTCTCGAGGACGACGTCACGACACGACGGCAAATGTGTTCTGTCATCGTATAGGAGAACAAAGTTTTGCGTGGTGTGCGCCTCTACTGTGCGCCTCATTGACGTCACCCAAAAAAAAAAAAAAAAAAAAAAAAAAAAAAAAAAAAAAAAAATTAAAAACAAAAATTCCTTGTCTCCAAGGATCCAGAATTTTCTTATGAAGAAAATACATTGAACCGTCTCGTTTTCCCCCAAACTTCTTGGAACCCTGCGGATGTATAATTTTTACCGTGCGACGTACGATTACTCTGAGCACCCCTAACTAACAGTAAAGAGTCAGCCGGGACTGATTCCCCGTACTGCGGGTGACTGCATGTGAGGAACTGGTACGGGGGAGAAGAGGAGGTTCTGCGAACAAAGCCCACGGGCCGGGTAGAAAGAGGGGGGGGGGGCGCACCCACTTTTTTTCAAAAGGAAATGACCGTTGCTGTTTTTCGGCAATAACCCTTTCCGTTTGTGGCAGTGAAGCGCCTTTTTGGCGGTGAGCTGCGTTTTGGCGATTAGCCACTTTTATTGCCTTTCCAGGGAGTCGGTTTATTGCCAACCCAATGGCAATGTCCCTTTCCTTTTATGGTGATGAATGCAGAATGACTCATGGATGTACAGCCAAAATATTTCGCAATGAATTTAAATTGCCGCCTGTTTGGCAGGGAGCCTTCACCGCCAAAATTTAGGTATATAGTGGTTCATTCCTTTTCGACTTTTCCGGAATGAAAATGTAGACACATTGGGTCTTCAATTCAACTTTTTTTTTTTTAGGCTAATCACCAAAAACGGCAATGGAACCGAATGGAACTGACGCATTAGCGCTAATGGAGCAGGCATAATGAAAGTGGCTCATTGCCAAAGCTCGTCATTGCCACGCAAAGGTCTGACTTTCATTGCCTTTTGGACGGCAGTGCATCCACTCAGGCGGGCGCACACGCACACACACACGCACGCTCACACACACACACACACACACACACGCACGCACGCACACGCACGCACTGCGGCCGGTGGAAGTGTCGTCCCCAAGTGGGAGCCGCTCGGGTAGCTGAACCCGACCCAATCAGGCCCCGGCTGGGGTGCGGGCGGAGCGGAGGGTGGAGGGTGGAGGCGGATAGGATAGGATGGCATTACCGGGGTAGGGGGAGATGGGATTGACTCGGGGATGTCGTGTACCTTACGCACGCCTAGAATCACGGAGATTTGCGGTGTTCCGTTCTTTACACGCCAAATAAAATATGTTCGCGTCTGAGCAAATGCAACAACAACAACAACAACAACAAAAATAGAAAAACAAAAGAAAATAGCAGGTGTTTTAATATTTTAGCTCTATAGGTGCAGCTAATTTTTAAGCTACCGTACATATTTTCTAGCTAACTTGCTGTTTATTTTTCCTCGGTTTGAAGTTTTTAGCTGTTGTGCTGATTTTTCACATCTAATTTTGGCTGAGTCATTTTTTTCCGTGTAGAATCAGCGCAGAAAGATTTTTTGCCACAAGAACCGCCTATTCTTGATCTAGTTTCCAGCTCTCTGGGAATGTATGGCGCCTCTGTCAGGTGGGACTAAACCAAATCCATTTTAACAAAAATACCAGGGTTTTATGGAATTTTCAGGAATTGCTGCTGAGCTAATTTTAAATATATTTCCAAACAAAAATTTAAGTAGCTCAGCCTACGTTTCACCGCAGGGTGGACCTTCCAGGCTGAGACCCAGCGTGATGGGATGGGATCCGACCGGGCTATCTTGTCATCATGGGAAAAAAATAAAAAGAAAGAAAGGAAAACACTTGTGAAATTTGAATTTTGTTAATTGCAATCTGGAAGCGCCGCGGGCCGCAGGCCTCGTGAGGCGCACTCCCAGCTCTCTGCTCAGCCCGACACGTTGCGTCGACCTAGTTTAAAAAGAGTTTCTTTGGTTCCAATGAAAATTTCGTGAAAAATTCGTAAAAAAAAATTTCGTAACCGGAAAGAAACGGTTTTCTGAGTGTCCGGTGCCTGGTGGCCTAACCCATCACATTACAAGCCTGGGGTCTCGGGGCGTCTGACGTCTTTGAGGATGGGGGCGGGGCGGGGCGGGGCGGGCAGCCCCACGGCCCACGGTACTGCTTCCCTGCCGCGTGCCCGTGTTGTGGGTTTGCGGCCGCTCAACCTGTTGCCTCCTGGTGGCCCGGCCCGGCCCCGCCGCGCCCCGCCACCCGCTGACTGGCTGACCCGGCCTGACAGCGACTCCCGATGTTTTCCTCTCCTTAATACTCGCCGTTTGAGTGATTCCGTGAGCAGGAGAGACCATGCGGCAGGAAAGCACATGCAAATGGAGACCCTGAAGGGGCAAGAAGGCAAAAAGAAATTACCAAACGTAGCGTAAGTTGGACTCAATTTGCCTTGAGAGATCCGGGACGCTGCATGTTTGCCGATAGTATATTCAACCCATGGGGTCAGTGTCATAAGAATTATAATACAGAAAGATGTTGTTTGTTTGTGTCGGTGCGTGAACTAGTACGGCCCATATCTGCAAAATGGGGTTTACTGTACAAGATTGTTCACTAAATTAACAGTAAATGTTTTCATGGTAAAATTTTCACCGTCTCGTCTTGTCTGTTTTGCAAAACATTGACTTATTGTACAACACCGAATGTTTGTCAACAACGTAAGCTGCCCTACTTGATCATAGGCGTCACTTAAGGTGGTCCAAGTTTCATTTTTTGTTTTGTTTTGTTTTGTTCCTACAAAACTAGGCCAAGGCCAAGTATACGAAACTTTGACCTTCCTGCCGCACAATAACCCTTCAATTTTTGCCACACCTATGGTTGACGTGGATATTTTTGAATTCTTCATGTGAAAAAGAAGAAACTGTGACCCGGTTCTCGCGCAAGTAAAATCCTCAACAGTACTCAGTGCGATGCGGATATGGGTCGTCCTAGAGTGCATGCGCGGGCGGCGGACACTCGCAGACTGCTGGCAGCAGACAGAAGGGAGAGCAGAGAGTATATACTTGTATCCATCCAAGCAGAGCTTAATTAATTGAGTGAGACGTGCGTGCGTAGGATCGCCTTTCCTCTCCTCTCTCTCCCTCCTCTCTTTCCCTCTCCCTCTCTCCGTTTCTCTCTCTCTCTCTCTCTCTCTCTCTCTCTCTCTCTCTCTCTCTCTCTCTCTCTCTCTCTCTCTCTCTCTCTCTCTTCTTCTCACTCACTCACTCCGCTCTGCCATGCCGCCGCCACGCGGCTACGCGCGCTACGCAGTTGTACACTATCCTGGCAGCCTGCTTTATTTCCATCCGAATGTAAACACGCCCCGCCCCGCCTCGCCTCACCCCGCCCCGCCTCACCCCGCCTCACCCCGCCCCGCCCGCCTCTCTCTATCAGGCCGCGGCCCCGGCAGGCAGGCTGGCCGCGCTGACAGCGTGCGGAAGCCCCTCCCTCCCTCCTGCTTTGCTTTTCGCTCGCGCTCAAAGAAATATGAGAGAGAGAGAGAGAGAGAGAGAGAGAGAGAGAGAGAGAGAGAGAGAGAGAGAGAGAGAGAGAGAGAGAGAAAAGTCTCTAAAAAGGTGATGATGGTTCCCATCGTCAATAAGGAAATACGGTCGCGCAACCTCGTTGCATCCGCGCGGCTAATCTCGAGTTGTTGTTGCTGCGTTCTATTTGCCTCTCGGTGTGCGGTGCGTTCGAGCCGCGACTTACCTGATAAGCAGCCTGGTCTGCGGCGTCCTTATCGCGGCCGCTGGCGGGGCGAAGCGGGGCGCACACAGCATGGAGGTAGCGCCGTGTGACGAGGTAACGTGACGAGCGTGTGGACGGTCCGGGTAGTGTGACACGCAAAGTGTGCGAGAAATGCACTGTTTAAAAGAAAAACAACTCTAAAATTCACGAAGTTTCCAGAACTCTTCGTCATTTTTGTACTTCTCTTTTTGGGGGAAATCCCAACACTCCTATGGGAAGTCACAACTCTTCGTTATCAAAACAAGTGCAACTTCGACAGTGTTGCGACCGGCGACCGGTCTACAACTATAACAAATTGCGATAGTGAAATCCCTAATTTCGAACTACAAAGAAGTGTTGGGATATCACAATGGCTTCGTATCGAGCTAGTTCTGAGAAATGACAAGAAATTTTGAACAGTGTGGTGAGGAAAACAGGGGGGTTTTCGATTGCGAAACGGTTAAATGAAAGCAGTCGACCGCGGCAAAGCTCCCCTTGACAGTGTCGCTGTGACACCCATACCCATGAAACTTTTCATTTCTCTACGTGGCATGAATTATTCGCGCATGAATTGCTTTTGCCGTAGTTACTGCTGCCATCATGACAACTCACCATACTTTTTGTATTGGTTATTCCCCCCCCCCCACCTTTTTTCGAGTACACGCGTGGGTGCGCGGGACGGAGCGGTGACACAAACACAACACCGCTCTGCCCCTGGTGCACCTCCTACGCTTCGTATTTAGATTTCCGCGACGCCAGTCGTCTGCGTGTTATATTTTTGGCCTTAACGTGATTTTGTCCGCCCCCGCCCCGCCCCGCCCGACCGGGCCTCTCCTGCTGTCGTCTCCTCCTCCTGCTGTTCCCTAGGGTGCCTGCGGGCCGAAGACAGGACGAGGGAAGCCTTAGTAATGTCACCGGCAAACTGTTAAAAATAAAAAAAAAAAGTTTCTTCAGAAAAAGGATTTTATTTTTATACATTGCGACTAGTGAAATTTCAGTCCTGCAAAACTATAAAAATATTGAACGTGTCTGTTTTAAAATTCATTTCGGTATATCTCCGTAGTCGCTGTTGTAGTCTTGCGCATTGAATTCACAGCTGAGCGGCCATTGTTTTCGGCCAGACGGCCTTTGTGCGGTTTCGTTCCTGAAAATAGCTTGAGGAATAACGCAGAAACCAGCTCGCGCCAGTACTGCACCGTGTCCCGGGCGTGGAAAGTAATAAAATATATCTTGGTAACGTCTCGTGAATATACTCATATAAGAGGCAGCTGGGGCCAGTTATTGCTATTGCAGGTACTCTGAAAACTAAACAGTGAGCATTGTACACCGATTAATCGTTACATCGAGTAAAAGGTATAAGGTATAAGGATAGATAGATACGGTTTGTCGGTCGGTGCGATTGGAATCAACGCACGTGTCCTGGAACTCGTTGTCTGCTGCAGTGCTGCCAGATAAGAATGCAAAAATTCCCACAAATACACCGGTGCGTTTCGGACGGATATCACCACCTGCCAACTTGGCAAACTACCCTCGCATGAGGCTACCTTTTGCCTCGCAGGCAGGTGGAGAGATACTCGTCTGCTTATCACACCGGTGTATTCTTATCTAGCAACACTGGTGTGCTGATAATCAAAGAATTCGACTGGATGATAGAAATGCATTTTCTGTATGGCGCGGTAGTAATCCAAACATCTTCTGCAAGACAAGTATTTTGACCGCGAGCGAGTGGGGGCGGCGAAGAGTCCTTCACTCCAAGAAAAAAAAAAAATTCAGTGTACTACACCCTTAGACATTATCAGCAAAAATCATCAAAAAAAATCAAGAAAAAATTAAGGAAAATAACGATTAACTAGAAAATTTAGAAAAATCGGTTTAATCGGTTTAATTTATTCTGGAGGACCCTACGGGAGGTGGTCGAGTCGGGTCGGGTGTGCCTCGCAGAGGACTTCACTGTGAGAAAAAACTACAATTTAACAACAATTTTTTACCGTTATTTCGAAGTACAATAAAATATTGTTCTAAAATTGTACCCAGTGTAGGGTAAATTAGTGTTGTACGGCAACAAAAACCGTAAACCGTTAATTCAAAACCGTTGTTTAGTTGTATGAGGTACGGTTTTTCTCACAGTGTTGTTCCTCCGTTTTCGCGCTCTGGCCTAACCTCACTCCCTTTTTCAAGGGCACTCAAATTAAAGGGTGAATTGAAATTAAGTGTAATATTGGTCCTCCGCCCAGTCCAGAAATCCCATGAGCGTTCCCATGAGCCATGGGACATCAAGGAATGTCATGGGAGACATTTCCCCATGGAGGATAACTTTCCATGTAGTTTTTGCCCACTTCCATGTGAGGTACTTCCCATGGAAATAAGGTTCCTTGGCAGCTGACCGTCTCTATGGAATAGAGCACTAACTCCATGGAGTAATAACAAAATGTTTAAGTCCACAAAACGACAAAGAGAAGACTGATCGAAATAAATGAAACACGGATATAGGGTGTCGGAAACGAGGCGGAGCCAAATCTGGTCTCCGTTTTTGCCTAGCTCAAGCCGTTTTCGAGTTGCCAGAAAAAAGTTATCAGATTTGAATGAAATTTAAATGGCCCTACTAAAATTCATCGTAGATGCTACATACCAAATTTCAGATCGAAATTCCAATAATTATAGATTTTACAGCCCTTTTAATTTTCATGGGAAATTGTTTCCATGGTAAAGATATGCAAGTGCCCAATGGGATAGGTCACCCCATGGAAAGACAACCGTTCCATGAAGTCCTCTCGCATGGCAATCATTTTTCCATGGAGCCTTTACCCATGGTAAGAAATTTCCCTTGGAGTCCTCACATGGAACGCGATATTCCATGGAATCTTGCTCCAAGGAAAACACTTTTCCATGGTAGAACGCCCATGGAAACAGACACCACATGGAATATGATGCATCTTACATGGAAAACAGACCTCTATCCATGGAAAAGAGATCATGGAATTCCATGGTGTCCATGGGATTTTTGGACTGGGCGGCTCCCATTCGTCGCATCTAAATGTATATTGGAGAATTTCCCTCCCATGACGCTTCATGTCAAGCCTATGTGTGTACGCTTCACTTGAAGCGTAACCTGCTCTTGAAGCGCGTCACTATACACGCTTCATTCAAGCGTACACAGTTACACGCCTTCGTCTTACCCGCGCGCCGTGCTCGCTGGCGCGGAGCGGAGCGGTCCCGTTATCCGCCGAGAGCCGCGCACATTCCAATTAGTCGCCCGCTGTAAGACTGGAATTTAATAGTGGTCATATCAAATCGTTGATGTATACGCGCCGCCGCGGAAAGCGAACAGAGCAGCCGCCTACGCTCATAATGTACTGTATTTGTGTTGTGCTCTGCGTGGGAGACACAACTCTGATTTTTTTTTAATTATTTTTTTTACACTTGGTAATTCCA
Source organism: Frankliniella fusca (assembly GCA_029379305.1). Taxonomy (NCBI): domain Eukaryota; kingdom Metazoa; phylum Arthropoda; class Insecta; order Thysanoptera; family Thripidae; genus Frankliniella; species Frankliniella fusca. The sequence continues at coordinate 742,475 of JAHWGI010001278.1, read as the reverse complement.
GTTTTCTTTAAAGAGAAATTCAGGAAACATTCCATTTTTTAACCCTTTGTAAGATGCAGTAAAAATTAGGAAAACTCACTAAAATTCACAGAATTTTCGGAAAAATTCAACCAAAAATTTACTAAAAATTCACCAAACACCAACATATAGAGTTGTTTCCCCCTCGCGCAACAAGATGTCTCTTATTTTACCCTATAAATCTCCGTTAAAACTATTTTCTTTTCCGCGAAAAAGAGGCTGTGCGCGGTTTGTGAAAATTGCCCTACTCTCTCACGGTTCAACGAAGCGCAACATGAATCATGAGCGCTGTGCGATACTGTTTGTCCAACAGCGCGGGCGAAGGGGAGGGGACAGCAGGGGATAAGAGTCCGGAGGCCAGTAATGGGACGCGGGGGCGGGCCGGGCCGGGCCGGGCCGGGGGAGGCAGCCCGTCCAAAGTTGAATGCACACTACTGCATCAGGTCGAGCAGCCCGCCCTGCAACAGCTGGCTCGTAACACTGTTCTTTTTGTATTTTATTTTTATTTTTTCTAAGGGCAATGAAAGAAAGACGTTTTGTGTCAATGCCGCGCGGGCTTTGGCGATAAGTCATTTTCATTGCCCCTCTGCGGTCTGCGGCAGCGGCAGTGAGTAGGTTCATTGCCCCTCCGGCAGCAATGAATCTGTTTCATTCATAGGCGCCAATAGCGTACTTCGGGGCTCGGCCAGCCCGGAAGTAGAAGAACAAAAATCTTCGGGCACGGGGCGCCCTACCCGTCCCACGTTAAAAATAGTTTCTTGTATTTCAAGATCTGTCTTGGATGTCCATTGGTATTCCCCATAAAGATCGAAGAAAGATCTTGAAATACAAGAAACTATTTTTTCCGTGCCCCTCTCCTCCCCGTGCCCGAAGATTTTTGTTCTTCTACCTCCGGGCTGATGGCCGAGCCCCGGAGTACCCTAAAGTAATAATATGCTCCCTTGCGGGCGATGAACCATAAAATGTGGAACTCACGAGTAAGTGATTGGCCACACTCCCATTCCGAAACCGCGCGGAAACGAATGAACCATCAACGAAACTGGCGATGACAGTTTGCCCTAAAAGGCAATAGAACTTGACGTTGCTATTAGGTTGGCAATCTGCCGCATGCCCACGCATCGCGCCGCCCGGAAAGGCAATAAAAATATCTTATCGCCAGAATGCAGAACATCGCCGCAGAAAGGCGCTGGGCGCTTCATTGCCCACTAATGGAAATGCACCATCATCGCGTCCGAGAAACGTCCGCGCAATGATCACTTTGCCTTTTGAGAAACGGGGAGCTTGTCGCACAGGTCTGCTGGCCCCAGCCTGCAGCAGCAGGCAGCAGCAGGCCTGTTGCATCAGTCCGGCGCGGTGAGCGTGAGGGTCCCATTCCCATTTCCCATTCCATCTCGCCGAGCTGTGCGAGCTGTGCGAGCTCCGACAACAACTCTCTCATCAACTCGTCACAGGCCTGCTGCCTGCTGCAGTCCTGCTGCAGGCGGGCGGCGCACAGTACCCGGCCTGCGGCCTCCGGGCGAGACATACGCGCGCACACACACGCGCACACAGCGCGCGTACACGGCACGCAGCTCACAGTCTATGACTCATAGAGAGGTGTTGTCCAGGTTAATTGCCAATTTGCGTCCCGCGGAGATTTGCTGCCCCCCCTCCCTCCCTCCCCCCTCCCTCCCTCCCTCCCTCCCTCCCTCCCTCCCTCCCTCCGGGGCCCGTGGCGTGCGTGTGAGGCGCATATGGGTACTGGATATGCACCTCCTCCTCAAGTGTGCGAACGTCACGAGGGGTGAGTCACTTTGAATTTTAGGTGCATGTGGAATACACTCCAATATGTTAATATATTCCACTGAAGTATTTGGAAAATGTTCTGGAATGTACACTCTCGGAACCCCTATGCACACACTGAAATGTTATGCATTATTTCGGACATCTTAGCTTATGCATATGCGTATCTTATGTAAGATTTCTTACCTATTAATGCACTATTTTTTACATATTAGGTAAAAAAAATTGTGAATCAGATACGCATGTGCATAGACATACCAGGTGGCTGATGGACCGCGGGCACTTTTTGTACTGCAACCCGCCCGCACCGCTCCATCCGGGACTGCATACCCATCAGGCGCCGTGGACCGACTCCAAGCGCGGACGCTCCGCTCCGCCACTGTTCACTGGTGTTGCAGCCTACGCCACGCCCCGAAAGGGCCCTCCCGCGGTTCGCGCAGTCTACGGCAGGGCGTTATAGGGGGAAGGTTCGCGGTTTCGCGGGAGTATAAGTATAACTCGTGAGTCCGCGGGGAAAGCTCGCAGTCCGCGGGTCCTGCCGCGGGGGTATCTCGCGAACCGCGGATCCTTCTCGCGGGTAGCTCGCAGTCCGCGAAGGACCCGCGGAGGATCCGCGGTACGCGAGATTCCCGCGCGGCAGGACGGGCGCGGACCGCGAGCTTTCCCCGCGGACTCGAGGGTTACTCCCGCGAAACCGCGAACCTTCACGCTAAATGTTTGTGAACTTCTGTGTGCATGCTATTGTTGCGTATGATTTCAATACGTAACTGTGCACAATTTTGTCCGTAGTTGTGAACAATTTTACTGTTTTTGTTTGTAATTATGAACAAAAATTATACGCAAGAGCAGCATGCACATAGAAGTTCATAACTAAGTATAACTGAATTAAAAAATTGTACATAAGAGTTTAGTGTGTTCCCACTGTAACGCCCCGCCGTAGACCGCACGAACCGCGAGAGGGCCCTTTCGGGGCGTTGGTTGTAACAACAGTGGCGGAGCGTATAGCATCCGCGCTTGGAGCCGGTCCCCGGTGCCTGATGGGTATGCAGTCTCGGATGGAGCGGTGCGGGCGAGTTGCATAGTACAAAAAGTGCACGGGGTCCATCAGCCACCTGGTACATAAGCTGTGTACAAAATAATGCAAAATTTCAGTGTGCATTATTTTCTTTTTGCTATGCACAATTGTATACAACCATGTGCACAAACTTTATTCACATTGTGAACATTGTGCAGAATTTAGTGTGTATGGATGGAATATTTGTAATATTTTCAATGACATATCCGATGTGTACCGGGTGTTTCTTTGAATGCGTAACAGTGTTCCGGGTTTGCCTACCCCATTCCCCCGTTAGGCGCCATGACCCCTGAAGCCCTGGCGGGTATGCACTCCCGCGCATTCAAACACCCGGTACGCGGAATAGCCGAAGTGGTCCACCCCTCGGATGGGTGCAGCTCAAGGGGTCCCTTCTATTTAAAAAAAAAAAAGTGTAAACTCCAAAAATAAATAAGGAAAAAATCGATTAAAAATATATCAGGGGGAAAAAATCAGAAACATCTTTAAGAGAAAATCAGGAAAAATCAAGGAAAATCACTCTAAAAAACTAGATAAATAGATACTGGTGTACACATGTAGGAGCGGGCGCCGCCGGCACGCTGCGGTGCGGTGCAGCCGCTGGCGCCTAGCCTAGCCGCGCACGATGTCACACCATGTCGCGACGCAAGCACGCCGCGACGCCCCAGAGCAGGTGGTCCGGCCCTGCGCGGCGCCTAGCAGACGCACTGCGCCTCCCGCGCGCCCGCGCGCCCGCGCCCAGTCACCTGATGCTAATTATATATTCGCCCGGGGGCCGGCCGGCGCAGAGTCTGCCGGCGGGACAAGGGGAGGGAGAGAGAAAGACTCAGAGAGATGGAGAGAGAGAGAGAGAGAGAGAGAGAGGGAGAGAGAGAGAGAGAGAGAGAGAGAGAGAGAGAGAGAGAGAGAGAGAGAGAGAGAGAGAGAGAGAGAGAGAGAGAGAGATAACGCTGAGCCGAGGCTGGGTGTCCGGCCCGAGGCCAGCGCCTGTGGGCTGCGGGATAGGCAGGCCGGGCTGACGCGCGCTCCCGTGCGCTGCGGGTCTGCCTACGGTCGTTCCTCAGGCGCCAGCTCAGTGCGGGGCGGGGGCGGGGGCGGGGCTGCCCAGAGCTTAGCCCCCCAACCCCCTGAACCCCCTGCACCCCTCCCTGCCTCTTCCCCCCTCGCCCGGCCTGTCCCGTTGCCCGTTGGCCCGTCCCGTCTAGTCCTGTCCCGCGTGCTCGGCCGAGCAGCCGAGCACCTCTCCTGTCGAGCCGACCGGCCGGCCTACCCCTGCGGGGCGGGGCGGAACGGGGCGGCCGGTGTTTGGAGGGAGGGGTGAGTTGAGGTGAGGACCATAACCCCGGGCCCCGGGCGGCTCGGCTCGGCGGCGGATCGAACACCTCCCCTCCCTCCCCCTCCCCCTCCCTCTTCCTCCCCCTCCCGCTCAAAGTGCCGTCTGCGGCCCGGAGAGGGGCGCTAGGCGCGCTGTGGTGCGGGTGCGGGCGGTACCAGGGGGTACCGAGGGGTGCCGCGCGCAGGGGGGTGCCGGGGGGTGCAGGGGGTACCGGCGCCCCCCACCCCCCACCCCTCCCACACGCCGACGCACTGCGGAGGCAGGCAAGGGCAGCTGGAGAGCGCGGAGAGAAAGGAAGGCCAACGACCCTTCGAGGCCGTTTGCGAAACTAAAGTGAACTCGAACGGGCATTGTTTTTATTTTCTTTCTTTTTTTTTAATTTTGTGGAGAATCACGTCACGGCAGACGCAGATGGTAATTGATCGGTTGCGAATGTGGTGGTGGCGTTGTGCTTTGCGGGAAAGGGTTTGGTGGGCAGCTAGCAGCAGTGGGTTGCGCTGGGCAGTGGGTTGAGGTTGGTTATGGTGGGGTGGGGTGTGTGGGGGGTGTCGGGACGGGCCTTTGACTCCACTCGGGTCTGAGCCGGGCTGAGTTGGGGCAGGGGCTTGCGCAGGCGGGCGCAGGCGGGCGCAGGACCCACCCGGGCGGGCGGGTCAGGAGGGGTGAAGCGAAGCGCAGCCGCCCGCGCGCCCTCAGGACTCCCCTTCCTCCCCCTCCCCTCTCATCACCCTCCGTCTCTCTCTCTCTCTCTCTCTCTCTCTCTCTCTCTCTCTCTCTCTCTCTCTCTCTCTCTCTCTCTCTCTCTCTCTCTCTCTCTCTCTCTCTCTCTCTCTCTCTCCGCCCACCACCACCCTCCTCTCTCCCGCTCCTCCCACTCACGAACATAACTCTCCCCCTCGCTCTGTCTGTCTCTTTTTGCACGCGGCCCGCCCCGTGCGCCCCGCCGCGCGCGGCCTCCTGTTGGGGTGGAGTGTTCCTCCGCTCAGATAGATCGCCCGGAGAGTGAGTGGCGGGATGAGGCGGGGTGGTGGGGTCGGCTGGGGCGATAGGGGCATCCCCTGCAAGGCGGTAGGAACCTGGAGAAAAGAAAAAGAAGGAAAAAAACATGACCGCCCGATCCGATGATGTGTTTCCTTCTTTTTCTCCATGCTGATTCGCCAACGATGATGTCGGTATGGCGGTCAGCCAATATGGTTTGGCCAGGAGGCAAAACAGAATCAGATCGGACGACAGTTATAGTTATGTGCTTTTCTCCTTTCGGTTCCCGCGCTCTCCTCGCAGCGGGGTATACAAGCTGTATCCATCCACCCCCGCCCCGCCGCCTCTCGCAAACAAAGCCGCCTTGCGTCTCTATATAGCCGGTGGCTGCTGGTGGACAGGACATGCGCATGTGTCAGCCACAGGCCGCTGCCCCGCTGCACAAATGGCCTGTACCCTGCAAACCCGAGCGGAGCGGGTGCATGTGGCACACCCGTCGCTTAAGCGTGTGAATTTTCGCTCTTGCCCTTCAAGTGTGTGAACATGTGTTAATTTCCTCATATAAGAAATCTACTCGACGACACCAATGTATTAAAATAAAAAAAAATCCTAACGCTAACTTGAGAGCAAATGACTTATACACGGAAAAAACTTCGTCTTGGTTTTCAAGCAGCCCTATAGAAACTCTCTTATTTATTTTCTCCATAAGAGCTGCTTAGTTTTTCCAAAACTGCTTGGAAATCAAGACGAAGTTTTTTCCGTACTTAACTTATTTGGCAACTGCTTTTTCAACTTTAACTTTTCATCGCTTCACGCCGGATATAACTTTTACTTCGTCAACTGTAACCGACGTTTCAACCATTACTTCAAGTTTACTTTTAACTTCACTACAGTACAAGGTGATGCTGATACCTCGGCTGATACTAACGTATCATCAGCTGCTAAAAAATGTATTCGCACGCCCCAGCAAAACTGCATGCATAATTCGCATTTCCATTCCATTTCCAGTGTATAGAGGACCGCACGCGAGGGGTAGGTCTGGACAATAACAACACCGTTCTCTGAAGCTCGGGCGAGAGAGAGAGTGGGCCGTGTGCCGTGTGGCGGGGCGGGCAACGCCAGCTCAGCAGGGGGACCATTTAAACGAGATTAGACTCTTTCACAGCCCGGGCCTGGCAGGCCTGGCCCTGGCCTGCCGGGCCGACCAGGCTCGATGCTCCTTTGTCCATTCCCGTCGGCCTGAGTCAGCCTCCACCCCGTTCCACCCCGTTCTATACTCCGTTCTACCCCGTTGCACCCCGCCCCGCCCCGCCCCGCCCCGCCCCGCCCCGCCCCGCCCCGCCCCGCCCCGCCCGCGGTCTGCAGGGTGCGTGCGGGGGGAGGCTGCCCTGTTTGCATCACGATGAGGCGGGTAGGGGCCGTAAATGAGACTGCCGCGCGGCGTGGCAGCGCCTCCCCGTCCCGTCCCACCCGTCAACTCGGAACTTTGGCGCGTACACTGTGAGAAATGGTTGCCTGCTCTTAGGGTTGCGGGAAAAATTTTGCCGTGAGAAATGCGAGGGGGTATTTACTCCGAGAAAACTTGTACAGAGCACTCCGTATTACATTGTATTACGCGGTATTACACCGGTAGTACGTAGAAAATGTTGCAATTTTAGAGCATATTTTGATATTTTTCGGTATAACATTAAGTGTAATACCGTGTAATACCCAGTCAGGTGTTCAGGGTATTACAGAAGTGAATACCCGCTCGGAGAAATCTATAGTTAAGTTCCGATTTTAAATTGTAATAACACTCTTAAACCAGGATACAGAGAAGGCCTTCGTAGATTTACGATTTCGATCGTAAATTTACTTCACCACTCACCACTTGCCAATCACATTTTATGAGAAATGTGGTAAATTTTTTAAAAATGCAGCTTATCATGCATACATTTTCTTGGGAAAAAAAAAAGAAAAAAGCAAGGGTTCACCACTTTGAAAAATAACGTACGCGGATTATAATCAGTCTCGATTATGGTGATTATCAATCATTATTTGAGTTTATCTTATATTTATTTACTGATTATTGGCCAGTAACCACGCAACATCTGGTTGAAGTTGATAATATTTCTCCATATTTGTCAAAAATTTTCAATGTTTGGAAATTTTACATGATTATTATAATGTGATCATCTAGAGGAGTGTAAAAGGATTATGGAAGTGGTAGACCCTTGAGAAAAAGGAGGAAAAGAAGGGGGAAAAAACCGTTAAGTAAAAGGAAATCTGGCAAATTCTGAAAACTTTACCTCACACTCAGAGGTTGATGGGGACTTGCGGACAGTCTTGCAGTGCAGGCTCCGTATGATTATTTGTATGCTAGCCCTAAACTGTCTGGAATTTTCTGCTCCTCAAACTCAAGCCTAGCACAGTACTGCAGTGGAAATGTGAGACCCTATCCTTTTATTCAGTAAAAAAGTGTGGGGACTCATTTAGTGCTTAGGACACCCCTGCTCCAGACATATAGGGTGTCCTGCACATACAACAGGTCTCTGTTGAGCTGACCTACGCATGAGTTTGCCGAGTGATGTTTTCTTCCCCCCCCCCTCCCCGTTTTTCTCCGTGCGTGCTCCCTCCAGCGGTCCGCCTGCAGTGGCGGCCGTATAGAGTGGTACAGTAACGGTATTTGTTTGTGTTCGCAGGTGCAGCAGAAGTGCGCACGGGGGAGGGAAGTGCTCCCGAGGGTTCCTGTCTCGTCTCGGGTCCCGCCCGGAGGCTCCTGCAGGATGAGGCCGTGACCCGGGACACGCTCAGCCGCCGCCAAGCCAGCAGTAAGTGCACTCTTCTCTCTCTCTCTCTCTCTCTCTCTCTCTCTCTCTCTCTCTCTCTCTCTCTCTCTCTCTCTCTCTCTCTCTCTCTCTCTCTCTCTCTCTCTCTCTCTCTCTCTCTCTCTCTCTCTCCCCCCCCCTCTCTCGCTCTCGCTCTCCTTGCCCTCGCTTGCCTCTAGCGCAGACGGAATGATGATAATCGACCCTGTTCGATGGGCGAAATTCGATAGTCGCTATCAATAATCCGACACCGGAAACCAGCCGAAGCTGGTTGTCACGCGAGCACTTGCAATATGAGAGCTGCGCTTTTGGATTGTTCTCATCGTGCAAGTGTCTGAGTGGTCACAGCCACACGGCTAAATAACTATGTTGTGATTTCCCAGCACTTACTTAATACGAAGCAACTGTGAAATCCCAAACACTTCTTCGTAGTTCAAAATCGAAATGCTAAAGTTGTTTTTCCTAGCAAAGACGAGTTTTGATTTCCTTACTAAGAGTTAAGATTTCCCGTAGAAAAAAAAAGACATGAAAATCTCTAGAAATTTTTGTTAACAACGAATACTTTGCGAATTTCCGAGTTTTGTTTGGTTGTGGTTTTGTTATCGGACTGTGGATGCCAGTTACCGAATTAGGCCCGTCAAACGGACTCAATCAACTAACCAGCCATTTTTTTCCCCCGCGTGTCCTCTGTTTTTTTTCTTTTTTCTTTTCTCTTTTTCGTTTTTTTTTCCCTCCCTTGCCTGTCTACGCCAATGTTTCTCTTTTTCCCTTGCTATATAAACTGATTTCTGCTCCCGGGGCGGTGCGCTGGCCACCGCAGGGTTTACTCAGCCGTCTAGCCAACCCCGTCACGCCGCGCCCTACCCCACCCCGCCCCACCCCGCCCCACCCCGCCCCACCCCGCCCCACCCCGCCCCACCTCGCCCCACCCCGCCCCACCCCGCCCCACCTCGCCCCAGGCGTGCATGAGCCTAGTGCCCGTGCCATCGACGCGACAGGACCCCGACCCCTCATTTTCCCAACTTCCTCGCCTCCCAAACCCCCTCACCCTAGGCCGTTTGTCGTTGCACTTGTTGGGGTATTTTATTTTTCCTTTTTTAAGGCTAAAGTGCCTTCACAACGAGACACGGTCGTGACTGTAAAACTTGCGGTGCGCTCTGGAAACCACGACGGTAAATCCATCAGAGTCTCATGCAGAAATCTTAGCTCGAAGAATTATACTTTGAAACGTGCTACGATTTTTATGTGACAGTTTATGACTGTTGTTTTTTTTTTTTCCTCCTTTAAGATTTTAGTCTCAGTAAACCAGTAGTTATATTCGCGTGCACATCTGGAGAGGGAAAGAGGGACTGGGGGAGCATTTTTGAAAGTCACATTGGATTCATGACCATCGTTCATATCGTTAACTCAAAATTATTCTGCCACGTGGCAATGGTACTGTGAACGTTACTCCGCCGTGACAGATTCGACTGCATTTTCTTGTTGGCGTACAGTATATGTGCACTATTATTTAATGAAAATTTATGTAGATTTTCTTACATAAACTGTCTAAGTGTCTAAGTTCAGAAACATATTAGCAAAATGTCAATGACGACCTGAGAGTGTGCTTTATGAAAAAATTGTTTGCCAGGTCGACGTGGCAGTCGACGGTCCCCGATGCCGTCCGCACGCCCGCCCGCGCCCCAGCGCCGTACCCTGGTGGGCCCCGTCCTGGCGCTGGCCTTGGTCGTGCTCCTCCTCGTGGTGCTGCTGGGCCCCGCGCCCGTGCTGGCCGAGCGATGCCTGAAGAACTACCCAGGCGAGCACTTATATCCGACACCGACGCGGGAAAACAACTCTGAAATTTTTGTACACCTCGTTATTCTGAAAGGAAAAAAAAAGAAAGGAAAAAATTCACCAAAAAATGGAAAAATTCTGGGGGAAAATGAAAAAAAAAATCACTAAATTCTGGGGGGGAAAATGAAAAAAATCACCAAATAAAATGAAAACATTCTATCAAAAATTGCAAAAATAATGTCATTAAAAAAAATAAAGTCATTAAAAAAAATACGAAATTTGCACACCAAAATTCTGAGTTGTTTACCGCTTGGGTTTCCCGTGACGCTCTGTGACGTTGCGTGACGACATGACGCCCGCTGTTCTGCAGAGGAGAACCCGCCCCGCTTCCTCCTGGTCGGCGGCGAGCCCACGGAGCTGCGCCTGGAGACGTCGCCGCGCCGCCTCACGCACCGCCTCATCACCCACGTGTTCCGCATCTTCCTCCTCGAGGTGCTGGGCTACGGCAGCGTCCGCATCGTGGACGTCGAGGACAGCGGCTTCAACGCGACCCGGGTGGTGAACCGCATCGGCGGCGCCGAGGCGAGCGAGGACGCGCGGTACGTAGTGCATCCCAGTCAACAGACGTTTGCCGAATTGGCATCGTTTGATGTCATTGTCAAAATTTTGTAATTTTGGTGGCCACCTCCAATAAGGGTCTACCACTTCCATAATCCTCGTATACACCCCTCTAGATGATTATTGATAATCACATAATCATTATCCTGTAAAATTTCCAAATATTGACAAATTTTTGATAAATACGAAGAAATAGTATCAAATTTGACCAAAAGTTGCGTGATTACTGGCCAATAATCAGTAAATATTTTAAAGATAAACTCTAATAATCATTGATAATCACCATAACCGTGACTGATTATAATCCTCGTACGCGATTTTTCAAATTGGTTGACCCTTGGCCACCTCCGATGTTATTTTGACATCAAATGCCATCACTTGAAATCAAATTGAACTGGTGTCAATGGTGGCTACCAAATGACATCAAATGATACAATGACATCAAATGATGTCAATTTGACAAAATTTTGTTGACAGGACACGACGACCATGCACTGCTGGGCTGGGAAATCCAAGTGTGTGATTAGTTGCACACGTGCTGGTGTGTGATTTCCGTTTGCTTTCTTATAGTGAAGGGTGTGATTTTTTTTCTTAGGGATTCCACACACATATAAGCACAAGTGTATGGATGGAAATTAAAACTAACAGCACACCCTCCAGTGCTGCTATGTCGGTATCCATACAAAATTGGTTTCCTTGTGTGAGGCGGTAGCCTTTGAATTCGGCACACAATTGTATATTACATCTCTCCTGAAACTGCTCCATTGTTATTACTTCACAAATTTGTCGACTTTTTATTCTTTTAACTAACACTTACTCCCTGTCCTGGCTCACAGGTCGCCGCGCAGTATGGTCAACCTGGAGGTGTGGACCGGGCCGGACGACAGCCTCGCCCAGTGGTGGTCAGAGCACTCCCTGAACGTCCTTGAGTCTGGACCTGTCACCTCGCCGGGGAGATTTGCTTGGTTCATCCCTCGGAAAAGTCGCGACAAGCCCAGCGACCTCACTTGGAAAATATTTAACGACCTGAAAACAGCAGAGAGATTTTCTCTCAGTCCGCGAGACTTTCAGTATTTTAACATTGACAAGCTTCTTAGAGATGAGAAAGGATATTTTTGCACTGAAGAGTTTTGTGAAAATGGACGATACATTCCAAACCACTGCAAACGGGAAAATTGTGCCACTCTCTTCACAAGCTATGGTGGTAAGTCAGTAGGTTTCGAGATAAATTTTCCTCTAGTTTCCACATATTCTTTTTTAAAAGCATCTTTTCCTCTTTCATAGACATGACAGGCTTTGTTAAACATCATATTGAAGAACTGCAGCTATTTGTTGAAGTCATCTGGGTGGGACCGCACCTCAGAAACCTAACAAATGAAGTAGCTCTAAGGTACCATGCAAAAGGAGGGGACAAGGAAATTGTCCTCCTTGGCTGGTCTCCCTCAGAATTGACTGTACCTGGGGATATGTTATACTCAATTGTTACGTTTCCACCTTGTGAGGAAATGGTATCATCAAAAACAGTAGGCTGTAAATATGAATTGCAGCGCCTTTTAAAATTAGCTTGGACTAAATTGAAAGAAGCTGCTCCTCCAGCTTATGAGGTTTGCCCATGGTCTTTTATTTTTTTTATTATGCATGTAAGTCTTCTTTCTTTTGTGTTTTGACTATCCTTGTCCTTGCTTGCAGTCTGTTCGGAAGGTTCAATTTGACCATGCTGATTACCAGTATCTGGTTCAACAAAGTCAGCTGTCAGAATCTCAAAGCGATGAGGAGATAGCATGTGGATGGCTTAAAGAGAATGAGGAAAAATGGAAAGATTGGGTATGGAGTAATGACAACAAAGATGTTCTTTATATCGGAGGTATTTTTCCCTTAAGTGGTCATATCTACTCAGCAAAAGGAATAGTCATCGGTAATTTTCGGATGTAAAATGTTGTTTTTTTCCTCTCTGTTTCATTATTTAGCTTTAACTTTCATTTTTTTTTGCAGCTGCTCGCATGGCAAGGGAGGCAATAAATAAAAATAAAGATATTTTGCGAGACTACAAACTACAACTTCTAGTGGCTGATGGACAGTGCCGTTCAGATGTTGTAATGAAAACATTTATTGATTACATTTATCTTGATATGTACCCCAAACTTGTGGGCATTTTAGGTACTTTTATAATCCTACTTCCATGCACTTGTTATCTGAAATATCATATACTTTATCTAATTTTATTCCTCTTCTCCATAGGACCTGCATGCTCTGATTCAGTAGAACCTTTAGCAGGTGTATCCAAACTTTATCGAACAGTTGTTATTAGTTACAGTGCAGAAGGCTCAAGCTTTTCAGACCGCAGTAAATATCCATATTTTTACCGTACCATTGGTGAAAACAACCAATACAAGTGAGTAATTATTTGTGATGTTTTATTCTAAATTCTCGATCAGTGAACTTTGTCATAAACACATTGGTTCTCTTGTTTTTATTTCTCTTAGGAATGTATACCTGCAACTTTTTCAACAAATAGGTTGGACTCAAGTTGCTTCCCTAACTGAAGATGGTCAGCGGTACACAGAGTATTTGTCACATTTACAAGACCTTATGCAAACTCATGGAATTCAATATATTGCTAATAGGAAATTTCCTCGTAACCGTGACAATACTGCCATGCCTAAGGTACATAGATTCCCTACATACTTTTTTCCAAATATGTGAAAAACTATTAGGTCTTGGAAAGTGTCATTTCATGAGTAACTTAATATCCTGAATTTCCAGTATTTAAAAGAGTTAAAGAGTAAGAATGCACGCATTCTTATTGGTGATGTAAATGATGATGCTGCTCGATCACTAATGTGTGCTGCCTATCACCTTGACATGACATCAAAACATGGGTATGTTTGGTTTCTACCACTGTGGCTGTCCCCTCATTGGTATGACACCAGTTCTTTCAGCAACAGCAGTGAAATTGTAAATTGCAGCACTGCGCAGATGATTGAGGTGAGATGAAAAAGTGTTCAGGTCAGTGCCAAACCACAAAGCAGTTAGTTCTAATATTTTAACTTCTCCCAAATTTCACAGGCGATAAATGGACACTTAGCGCTGACGCATACCTACTATGCGGGTGATAATGAGACAATGCAGGAAAAAATTTCTGTTGGACAGTGGAAAGAGAAATATGAAGAAGAATGTGCACGGAACAAAATAGAAACTCACAATTACGCGGGCTTTGCATATGATGCTGTTTGGACTTATGCTTTTGCTCTTGATGCTCTAATGAAAGAAAATCAGTCCCATCTGGTCACCTTGCATAATGAGACAACAGTGAAGTAAGAAAAATTCAATTTTTTAATTTACCTGCAACACAGTAATATGGACTTTATTGACTTGTGTGGTGGTTCCTTACAGGCGTTATGTTGAAATAATTAGTGCCACAGATTTTAATGGCGTTTCAGGGCATATAAATTTTAAAAGTGGCCCTTCACGTTCATCTGTGCTTCAAGTTGTTCAGTGGCTTAACAATAGAACATATACTGTTGGAACATACTATCCAAACACATCTGTTGCTGATGGTAGAGGAAGGCTTGAACTAAATAAATCAGCTATTGTTTGGTTGACACCTGATGGATCTGTTCCATGGGATGGGAAGGAAACATCTCCACAATGTGTTCTTGCTGGTTTTGCAAATGCTCTTAATGTAAATTGTGAGGTAGCAATTGTTATTGCAAACATAACTGGTTTTGGTCTTCTTGGAACTCTTCTGATTATTGCCTTCATAATTGTGAAACGACGGTAAGTATTTTAAGTAAACTTTTGTTAAGACTTCAAGTAATCAATAAAATCAATCAAAAAGATTAATTTATCAATGGTTTTCTAATAGTTTTTGTCTTTTTAAACTGTCTTCTAGCTATGATCAAAAAGTGCAAATGACCCAAAAATACATGAGGTCACTTGGAATTGATTTGCTCACTCCTTCCAACATTGAATGCCTTGATAAATGGGAAATACCTCGTGATTTTGTAGTTGTAAATAGAAAATTAGGTGAGGGAGCTTTTGGAACTGTTTATGGTGGTGAAACAAAAATTGACGATAAAGGTTGGGTAAGTGTCATGAAATTAAACTGAAAGTCATAGATTCTGTTTCCAAAATGGAGTTTACAAAGTATATCTCTTTAGATTCCCGTTGCTGTCAAGACATTGAAGAAAGGCTCTACAATGGAGGAAAAATTAGATTTTCTGAGTGAAGCTGAAGTTATGAAGCGCCTTGATCATAAGAATGTTGTGAAGTTGATTGGAGTTTGCACCAAGAGTGAGCCAGTGTATACTGTTATGGAATTTATGTTGTATGGTAATATCATGGTCAACTTCTGTAAATTTTTCCTTGTCCTAGTTGTGTTTGACTCAATCCTAATTTTCTTGTATTCTTTGCGTACTTAGGTGACATGAAAACTTATCTTTTGGCACGTCGCCACTTAGTGTATGACAAGGTGTCAGAAGAGTCTGATGAAGTGTCAAACAGGAGACTTACATCGATGGCGCTTGATATTGCTCGTGCTCTAAGCTACTTGGCTGAATTGAGATATGTTCATCGGTAAGTACAAAGTACAAAATATTCTATTAAAGAATATGGTTTGATGTTTATACATTAGTTCATAGTCATATCTGATGAATACATATAAACTGCATTACAGGGATGTAGCTTTAAGGAATTGTCTTGTCAATGTGTCAAGAGTCGTCAAGCTGGGGGATTTTGGAATGACAAGACCAATGTTTGAAAATGACTACTACAAATTTAACAGAAAAGGTATGAATCCTACATCAAATTATTTGCACATCTATTCTGGAAGGTTATTTGAACAGATTTTTTGTATGTATTCACCTTCAGGATGGATGCCTGTCCGTTGGATGTCTCCTGAAAGTCTAGCTCTAGGAGTTTTTACACCTGCCTCAGATGTGTGGGCGTACGGTGTTCTTTTGTATGAAATAATTACATTTGGTAGCTTCCCGTTCCAAGGTCTCAGTAACACAGAAGTTTTAGAATCAGTAAAGGCTGGAAACACTATTACTATCCCTTCAGGAGTGAAACCACAACTGTAAGTTCTTTACGGAAAGAAAATAAATATAATTTTACTGCTATACCAATATAATTATGAATTGTTGGTCACTCACAATTCTCTCACCTTTTTCTTCTGTTTTCAGGGAAGGTCTGATAAAATCTTGTTGGAATGCAGACTACAAAAAGCGACCTCAATCTTCAGAAATAGTTGAATTTTTAGCAAACAATCCTCGTCTACTATCTCCATGTTTAGATGTTCCATTGTCATCTGTTCAAATAGAAGACACTGGGCAACTCGAAATGTCTCTGCCAGAGCGCCTTCGAAAATGTTCTGTTTCTCTAAACTTTCTAAATAGAAATGTGGGAAGATCTCAGTCAGTAAATGCGGACCCTATTCTGACTCAGGTATGTCTAAGCAAGGCTTAGCAATATCTAATCAACTAGCCAGACAACTTTTATTTAATAACTTTTTCTTATGTTTAGTGTCATCATGAAACCACAAGAAACACATTGCTTGATTCAAGTGTGTGCCCAACAGAACCACTTCTTGGCACTCCTCGGTCATCAACTACTGGCTTGGGGCTAACTAAATATGTTACATTGCAACATTCCCCTTCAAGAGCATCTCCAGATCATCACAACGAATATAGTAACCATGATACAGAGGTTGTATCAATTCTCTGACGATGTGATGGGGTGGGTTCACCACCTCATTCACACATGCATGGTTGCTGGTCCGTAAAGGCAGCAATTCCCTCCTGCCTACCTTCTAGTACAACTGCACCCATCTGCAAGGGTGAAAGTGATCCTGATTGTGAGACATCTCCCTTATGAAATAGGTAGCCAACTTTGCTCAATGTGTAGTTATAAAGGCCATCTCAAGGCTTGCTTTCTTTTTTCTAATGGAGAAAAGAATGTTAAAGTCTATCAGAAGATCTCTTTTCTCTGTTTTTTTTTCTTTTTTTTTCTCTTAACCGTAAAGTTCACAAGTGAAACCCAAACACAAGCAAATAAAGATATTTTGTAACATAAAAACAAGGAAAACTGTATGTGTATAGTTTGTAGATATGGAAATACTTTTTCATGTTTCTTGTCCTCTTTGTTGTGCTAGCATTTTTCAATTTAATAAGTTTGTTGTTGTTTTGTTTTGTTTTACTTGTCTGCTGGGTAGGCTTATGTCAAACTTCAATTATCTCATTTCATTACATATATAACTAAAAATTAGCTTTCACTTTTTCCAAGCCATTGCCTGGGGAGAATTTGACGACTAAGCTCAAATATGCCTCTTATCAAATGCATATTGTAAAGGGCTTTGAAATGTACACCAAAGTCATTTATTAAGACTGATAAACTCTCTGTAGCTTACTTATGAAGATGCCAAAACCATAATTCAATTTAAGCAAAAGCTCTTATGAAGATTGTGCTGCTTTATAAGTGATTTAACCATAACAAGACTGTATTCAGATTCAGTGTGGCAATGCCTCTCACATATTAGGTTTTAAGACAATGGAAATATTGTCTTGACTTGTTATAATTTTGGTGCCATGCTTCATCAAAGGGATATGCAAAAAAGAAAAAGAAAAAAAAAAAGCCTGAACTTAAAAGCCTCATACAAAATATTTATTACATCACATCATAAGAGTCTGTAATTATAAATAGGGCAATCTTGACTTTACACATTTTATTTTAGTCACTTTTGTATGCCTGTCATTGGACATTTTTTTTTTAAACTGTTATGTTTTTTTTTGTCCCTTTTTTTCTTAATGTGTTAGAATGGATGAGGATGTATTAATTTATCATTCCGATTCAATTTGATGTGCTTCATATCAATTGTATGTGAGCCAGAATTTTGTGTACATACAAATACTATTCTAAATGATTTTAATCCTCTTCTTTAGCTGTAGTTCCTCTCCTCACTAGTTATCCTCCCTTTCTTTTTTTAGCTTACATAGCTTTTCAAAAATTTTGTGGAGGTATATTTTTTGGTGGCTTATCTACGTAGTCCCGGCACAAAAATAGAGGTCTTAGTTTTCTTGAAACATTGCTATCTGCTGTGGCATTCCCAATATTGCCTTAGGCAATCCTAAGAGTGTCTTGGCCGGTGTAGTCAATGTTGAATGTACCTCGCGTTGCCGGGAAATTTTTCCGGAAAGCTGAGACTGCCGAAGGGAGTACGGTAATATTTGGTGAGCGTTTTTTTTTTCGACGAGTGCTAAGAGAAAGAGAAAAGCAGGGGTGGGGGGGTGGGGGGGAGCAGACACTTGTCTAGACACAGTTGCTTCTATGCTATTTTTGTGGATCTTAAGACATCTGTATTGCCTTCTGTGATATTTAGTGTAAGTGGTTTTGTTTTGCTTTTTGAGAGCTCTTCTTTACCCCCTCAAAATCAGTATCCTGCAATCAATAACCATCTTTGCATATAGAACTTAGATGCATTCAATACATTATTTAAACTCTCTGACTGTAATTTTTTTAAACATGTACCCCATATATATATTGGATGGGTAAAATATCTATTGCATTCAATCTGTCAATAATTGAAATTTTTTGAAGTTTACTCTTTATTTATCTTATACTGAAACAGTTGTTGGTCTACCCCTAAGCAGTATTAGGTACTGTTGAAAAAATACCATGAGGTATGTGGGGGTTTGGTTTTCTTGGAAGCTTCCGCAAACTCCACCTAATTTGAATTTTGTTATTTGCATTGGGAGGGGGCGGGAACTTTTTGTTTGTTGCAATTCTGAAAACGAAAACCAATATTCTCAGTTTGGAATATAAGTGTGGAGCTCCAGCATGAATGGCTTGTAGTTTGTAAAGATGGTCATTTTTGAGGTTTCTTTGAAAATCTACGTCAACAGAACGAAATTTCATACCATTTCCATGATTATCGGTCTTATTCTTCAGCTGCCTGTAAATAAACATTAAGCCATCTTTAAAATCCTTCATGTAAATTTTGAACCATCTAAAATTTTAATTCTGTTAACATGTGCTTTTACTTTTTGAGCTTCACTGTACCACACATTGCCCTAGTTCTCTCCCATCTTAATACCCATTTCCGTACAATGTCAGTTTGTCTATCGGAAGAAAAACGTCACTGTAAATGTTACATTTACTACCCCTCAAATTTGAGTAGTCATTCATGTCTTGAGTTTTACACCTCAGAGGTTGTTTGACAAACCAATGAACTTATTCCAAAAATCTTGATGAACACCTTTTCCTTATGTACCTGACTGTAATATTTGTGTATATTAATTTAGCTTTATTGAAAATGTGTTGCTTTATGTAAAAGATAATTCAGGCATTTCAGAGAATTATGTTTTGACCCATTCATCTCTGTAAAGCATTTTGATTGTTGTTCCATAAGGCCCTAAGGTGAATTTAACACCTGTCAAAAATTTCTTGTAGACCCCTTACTATTAGCTTGCAGTTCACTGCCTCCAAGTCATGTCCATGCTGAAAAATGGGACAGTGGATTAAATGATCCACAGTAGACTGACTGGAGCTTCAATGAATTGTTTTTGCCCTCTCAAAGAGGCATATATAAATGCAAGTTTGAACCCACTCCAAGACACTTATTACAATTGAATGTAATTCTTGTACATACAGTAACCAATACATATGACTGCAATGCTTTGCTTTGTCAAGCTATTGCAAATTTAGAAATGTTCCTGGATTGGCATTGACCCCTTTCTCCCACACATGTTGCACACACAGTACTTAAAAACAAATCAGTGGTGACAAGGACACAACTTTTATGGTATTTCATATATTTAATTAGCAAATTTTATGATACATTCAATAAATTATGGGAACTTGGGTGACTGAGACCTTGCTACAAAGAGCAAAAATAGAACTCACATGACATTATGAAAATCAATGTACTCCACATGGAAAAATACAAATTGGAAGGAATGTAAATATCTTTCCAATACAAGAGTTTATTCTAATGGCGGATCATAGTAAGGAGACAAAGCTCTTCCTCTATGATTGAATGTATAAAATGATGGACAGTTACGAAATGTCTCCCATGTTTTAGACTCAAGATCCACCGTTGATCGGATTTCCTTAAACTCTCCTGCCAATGTCATGATGCCATACATTGTCACAAAGAGACTGACAATGCCTTGAATCAATATCTGTAAAATTAAAAGAAACACAAATCAAAATTAGCGGAATAATTGAACCTCTTTTCTACAACTGCAGCAAATTAACTCACATCAATAGGAAGTCCAACAAACTCTTGTTCTGTTATCCGAAGGTAGGCTCGATCTAATTAAAAGAACCAACTGTAAGTTTCTGCCAGTACAAGTTCCTACTAAAGTGTTCAGAAAAGACTATAGCTATGACAGTTCTACTGGTGTAAATGATCTGCTTTAACTACCACACAAAATGTAAACTCAAAGTGAGGTTAGAAATTTCTGAGTGACTTGACGATATAAGGCTGACAGCACTGCATTTCATATTCCTTTGGTTTACACAGACAAAGAGGTCAAATTCCCAACAACTTACGCTGTGCTGCTGAATATGCAGCGTGCAATAGCGATGAAATCCCTAAAACAAATATAAATTTGTGAGCCGCAGTGGCTGCCATGTTTGATGATTTCGCTGCCGCCTGCGTTGCTGTGCGGAGTTTCTGTTTTCTGTTTCTGCTTGCGAGAAAGGGCGAGTAAGGGAACGGAACAGGGAACGGATTCTCCCCTCTCACATGACATGATCACAAACTATTCCGCCCCAAATCAAGGATATTTTAAGTATTAGTATCACTTAAGTTTCGAAATTGGGTTCTTATTCCTTGATAGGACAGCCCACAAATTGGCAACTCTTTTGGCAGAGGCAGGTAAGGATTTCAATTTCTTCCATTCCACCCCATGCCGAAATCAGAAAGCGGCTGAAAGGTCGTGAGTCTTGAAAGTCCGCTGTGTTTGTTGACTGACGGAAAGGTAAACATTACTGTTTCTTGACACTTATTTTGTTGTTGTTGAGGAGTCTTTATTTAAAATTGAATGAATAATGTCGAAATCTCTCTAAGCTGATAAATGAAGTCTATCTCAGGCAACTCCCTGACAGTTAAGAACTTGGGGGTTTTGAACGACCCCCTGTTTGTCCGCCTTTCTGTAAACCCTTGTCAATTTCATATAATCATTACGGTTCTCAGTTACCTTTCGCCAATGAATTATGTTCATTTTATGAACATTCTCTTGCTTTTAGTGTTGGTTTTGTAAGAAGTATTCGGCATCATATTCGTGAGCATCTCGTATATTTATACATAACCTATGCATCCTGAACTTTACTTTTTTTCCTTTTAAGTTTCTTTCTTGCGATGTGTTTTTAATGCCCTTTGTATCTTTAAAATTAATTTGTGCCAAACTTATAGTATTAAGGCTTCATGTTTCCAATTTTTAATATGATCTTTTCATGATGTGCAAATTGTTATTTAATTCCATAATTAATGCCATATATGTCTCCTGCATAGGGTATTTTATTCATGTGGCAGTTGTTTTCTACCATGGAGGGTAGTATTTTACATTACCTGTGTTTCATTTATTGACATATATTTATCATCTGTGCCTTTTCTTTATTCCCTTCCAATTATATTTTTCTTACTTTAGATGTTTCAAAGATTATCCTTGGCTCTTGCATATATTGTCCATTTTTGATTGCACTCTTCATCTCAATCAGAGCCCCAATACTGTCACCATGTGTTTTTGTTGTCACTGGTCAGATAAGAATGCGGATGGAACTAGCCTGTATCAGTAAGAGCATCAGCTTCGTGTGATCAGAGCAGCTCTGCAATGTGGTGGAGACAACAAATTGAAAATTTTGAAGAGCCTAATAATGTAGTTCTTTTAAATTCTGCCTAAGTAGTTTCCAATTGATTTCATTGACTTTACATACACAAACTTATGTCAGTTGAGAATTAAGTCACAATGATTTGGCTTGTTTTTAGACAAAATTAAATACTATATATTTTGTTAGGCTCTTGAGAGGTACTTGTGTCAAGAATATATTAAATTGAATGACTTTGTTTTGCCGGTTACAATAATTTGTTGTTCATATGCTTTCTGTTCCAGAAACAATGATGCTATTTGATCAAACCTAGGCCTAAAGGGTTAGATGGCAGTGATGCTGTCGACACTAGAAGAGGAGTCCGATATGTATGAGGTGTTCCCAGCTCATGTGGACACTAGTAGTATTCCCATTGTTCCTGATAGTCCAGCAAAAAAGAATGCTAAGCCTTTAAAGACATGGAGTGAAATAAGCTTATTAATTCAAGCAGGGAGGAAAAGGGAGGTAATTTCTCTTGTAAATTGAGCCTAAGCATCCATCAATTTTTATGGACTTTTCATTCTAGTCAAAAGTACATGCAGTATGATTATGATTCCTAAATAACAAAATGTATATATTTTTAAAGGTTAAACTTATACTGCGTGAACAAGGCTGGCCCACAAATCATACCATCAGAGCTCAACTCTGGCCTGCTCTGTGCAAACAGCATTCAAGCAGTCGTCCAATGCAAGATGGCTTTTACTGGGAACTTGTTAATCAACTTTTTGGCACCACAGGTATTTATTTGAGATTATGATGCAAAAATTGAACTTCTGTTCATAGGCTGTAATACATCACATATTTTCTACAGATGTATCTGATAAGCCCATGCTGCTACCAGCCTTTGTGGAAAACACACATTGCCTGCCATATCATTTAACTCGTAGGGGACGCAGCTTGGCGGACCGTGTGGTGTGTGTTCTTGGGTTCTCTTGTCCAGATATAACATATTCACCAGCATTGTATCCTATTGCTGCCTTGTTATTGCACTTCATGTCAGGTAAAGAGCATTCCTTTCCTAGCATTGTGTTTCCTTTATGTACATACATTTTAATCAAACTCGTACATTAGATTTCCACAAACCTTAGCAAAATGCCTACTACAGCAACTGAATACCTGCTAATTTATTTTTTGCAGAGGAAGAATGTTACAACAGCCTCGCAAGCCTTATATCATCCAAAGATAAAACTTTCATCACTCAAACCAAACTTTTGTATGAAGCTACATGGCGAACAGTAATGCTTATAACTAAAAAACATATGGTGTGTTTTTTTTATTCTTCAGTAGGGGTTTCGAAGTGTTGCGGGTTTTATTTATTGAATTGTATTTTGTGTTTTAGAAATCTGCTGCTGCTCATCTTGCTCGACATTGCTCTGATGCTCGTTCAGAAAGAATATATGCTGATTGGCTCTGGTGGATACTTCAAGGGTTACCTCTTACCCATCTAGTAAGTTCTTTCCACATATTTGGTTGTATAGTTTTAATTTCTTTGTTTTTTTCTTTTTAAATTAGTTGTTGAATTCCATTTTTCAGGTACGAGTTATGGACTGCTTCTTCCATGAGGGCATAAAAGTGCTATACAGAGTAGCCATGGCTATTCTTTTTCTATTCTACAAGTACTCTACTTCACAAAGCTCAGAATGGAGTGCAGAACTTGCTGCCCAAGGTGTTGATAATGCTTTAACAAAATTCTGCAGACAGATGCCTGTGAGTATTCCGTGATTAAGGTATACATACTGTAAATACCGGCTGTATCGATCAAACCAGGATTTCACAAATTGAAGTTTTTGGCTGGTCCCCTGCATTTTGCTATGACATATATTGAACCTGCTTGTGTTTCATTCCTGCCTATTTGAATATGAAAACCTTAATAAAAAAAGACATTTGGCACAAATAGTAAATGCATATTTTTATACAATATCGAATTCTATCTTCAATGTTATTGTATCTCAAATTGAAACATTGTAAGATGCTAGTATTGACTAAGAACCATTGGATAACCACTGTTCAAAGTAGTAAAACTACTATTCAACAATTTTAAATGGTATTTTATCCCATTCAGACCATTGAGCATTTCCCTATTTATTTAGTTTGATTATTTTCAAGATTTGCTGCCTTTGTCCACATAATCCTCCTACTTGCAAACAAAATTTGTGGCAGGCATGCAGAGAATGCAGTTTAAATTGTGCTGCAATTAAAAATTTCCTGCTTTAGCACTCATGTTTTCATGCATTTCCCAACTTTGTTGAAACTACTGAATTATTATTATTGTCTCTGAAAATTATTATTTCTGTGTGTTTCAGGTGAGCCCCACCAAAGTTTTAAGAACAGCTTTCAATGTCAGAGGATTAAGCTCCTCTTACATTCAAAGAGTCTTCGTAAAAACTGAAATGCTCCTCAAAAGCAAACCAGTTTTATCGAACTCTCAACAGATAAGCCGCTCTCGCTCATCTGAGAATCTTCCTACATCTCAGTCCCAAAACAATATTCAGCTTGTCTCACATACTTTGACTATTCGAGAGGTAAGACAGTTTCTTTTTCATTTGATGTGGTGCTTTTCTTATCTTAACCTTGAGTACCTATAATACATAGTCAAAGATCTTCTGTGTTCTGTATGTGCCTAACTTAAAATATAGAAGACCTCTTAGTCACATTCTTTCATCACCTCAGAATTTTTTGAAGAGAATTCCCGTCATAACTTAATTCATTTCTTTTTCTCGCTAAATGGACATGTTTGTATATTTCACAGTAAATGTCTATCAATTAGAAAATATCAACATTTCCTAATCTGTAAAATGTTGGCATTTTCTGATTGACAGACATGTACTATACTATAGCATGAATATGTTACAGTCAAAACTAGGTGCCCAGTCAAAATGCGTATTGACTGGTCAAAACGCGTTTTAACCAGGGATTTGGTCAAAACCGATAATATTAAAATTATGAACAGAATATTCGGGTTTTGTCCAGGCGCTGGTTTTTGAGTTGCAAAGTATCCCAGCTGACCGGCACTTGCACTTGCTGGATACTTTGCAACCCTTCCTGCACTGGCACCTTGTGTACCCCTGGCCTCTGGTCAGGCTCTGGGCCGTTGCCATGGAGCGCAGGGGCAAGTCCTTATCCGGCACATAAGGAAGGACCATTATAAATCGTCATTCTCCATCGGGGCAACACTTTGAAAAAAACTCGTCGGGGTGAAGGAAAAATTTTCCATGACAGTTGTTGTACTTTTACGGTTCACGTTTGTAATTTGTAAAGACGTAAATGTAGTAATTGGCTATTACTAAAAGGTCGTAAGATTCTAATTTTTTTCGTTGATCACACAGTTAGCTCTCATAGTTTCACGAATGCATGTCATAAATTTACAACACTAAAATTTCAAATTCACCAGTCTAAGACGTACGACATTCCTTGTAAATTTACGATATTCCTTGTAAAATTACGACATTTCTCGTAAATTTACGACATTTCTCGTAAATTTACGTCATTTCTCGTAAATTTATTTAAATTGTCGTTTTCTTACGGAGGTAACTCTACGATATATATACTTTTCTGGAAAATGTCATAACTTACGAGTAAATTTCTTTAATGGTTTCTATTTATTCGATTCGTAATTTCATGACTTCTTTTGTTGAATTACAGTATATGTTGTATTCGTACAACAAAAAATCATAAACAAAATTTACAAAATTTGTAGTAAATTTACTTTTCATAATTCGTAAGTTTACAAGTCAATATCATAATCAAAAATTATGTAATTTGTTGTAAATTTAAGAGTATTTTTCCCACAGTTAAGTTTACATGTCTATGAGGTCAACTTGAGGTCGGGCGTTCAGCTCAGAGTGCACTATCGGCCGGACTGTGATGCCTCTTCTTTTTGTCCACCAGCACCCGGACAAAACCCGAATTTCCCTTATTTTTTATTTTAATATTATCGGTTTTGACCAGGCCTGTTGAGCCCTGTCTGGTTAATTCGCGTTTTTTCCACCAGCACCTGGACGAAACCCGAAAATTCTGTTAATAATTTTAATATTATCGGTTTTGACCAAATTCCTGGTTAAAACGCGTTTTGACCGGTTAATACGCGTTTTGACCGGGCACCTAGTTTTGATTGTATCTATTCATAATACTTTTGACAACCTTAAAGAAAACCTTACTAGTATTAAAACAAAAATACATAAATATTTTTTGTAATTAATACAAAAATACATTAGAATTTTGATTTTAAAATTTTATTTTGACTGCTTTGAAATCCTGACATCAGTTCTTACACTGAGCCATTTTTATAAATAACCTTGCATTATATAAGTTCATCTTTCTGTGTTTTTCGGGAATGGAAAACTGCAAATAACTTATACTTGTTATATTCTTTTCATTAGATACTAACAATCTCATAATCCTATATCAGTGGGGACTTTCTCATATCTCCTCTTCATGCTCATCGTATCCTGAAATCTATTACTTTTTGCTTTCCATTAACGTTCTCCCTGTTTATGACTCTAACATAAATACTCTGAATTGTTTGTGTATGTGCATAACTGGCATACTTGAATTCATCTGTATTGTATGACATTACCCAAATTCTTTTAGTTTTTTTCAAACAAAAGTAGAAGGTGATATTTTTCAGCTTGCCTTTATTTTTAATTTGTGAGGTAATGGTGACCATGATTATCTGACGATAATTTTCGAGCAAGCATGCCATCTCTGTTCACAACACACTTAATCATTACCCCTCTGAAGGCAGATAATTTAAATGGGACTGTTATATCAAATTCCTTCTAAATAGCTGGCAAACTGTTTCCTCTCTACTACACTATTAATTTCAAGTTCTTGGGAGTATTGCATGGTTTTGGTCATTAAGGACCAAACAGAAATAACAGCTTAAAAGTATAATAAAGTGCTTGACAGTGTTGTGGTTGCGCTTTGGGTGATGGTGATGGTTTGTTTGTCTATTTATTGCTGCTACCTTAAGGGTTCTCGCTCTCCTGAACCACGCACTCATGCTATGGGAGTGTATCCTATCTACAAGATCCGTTCTGCTATTGTTTCTCAAGAGGAAGTGAGTATTGTAGTGTGTCCCTTCAACTATCTTTCAGTCTTGTAAAGTTAGTGGCTTGCTTAGTGTTTCTATGCATCAGTTCAAAATGCTCTTGTAGTAACGATTGCAAGGTCCTGCATGAAATACAAACACACTTAATGTATTTTAAAGGAAGAGAAATCAAAATTGCAGTTGTGTTGAACATCAGAAAATACTGTAGCCTCTTTTATTCATGCCTAATACCAACTGTATTTGCTTTGTATCCTTTCCTTCCCAAACCTGAGCAATTGCTTTTATAACAGTCAGCATTTGATAATTCACAATACTGACAATGATCAAAATACTGTAGTAGTTGACCAAATGGCTGTGCACAAAGTCTGATCACTGTTTTACCCATGACTCATGATTTGTTGTCAGGTGCAGGACTTAATCCTTGCTTTCTCAAAAGATTGCACGTGTGGGGGCTTACTATTATCATCATTATTTTGTCCCCCTTATTTATTTATTTTATAATGCATTTAATTTCAGGCCTCTTGTAGGTTACCTAGGCCAATGAAAGATTTGATAAAAAAACAAATTATTGCAATCAAGTTAGTGCAAAATTAAATTAGGTTTTATTTTTTATTTCTTTATTTCAACAGGAGTTTTTGGTCTGCCCCAGTAAGAAGCGTTAGTGATCACTAAACAGGTATCATTGCTCATTTTTGTTTGTTTGGTGTGTATTATGCCTTCTTCACTTGGTGTTGCAATTTAAAAAAATATTTACTGTGTACTGGTTGAGTGTGAACCCATCAACTGTCCCGCCACAGTATTGTTTAGTCTCTAATTTTGAGCTTTTCTTTGCTATTTTCAGGTTAAATTCTGATCATTATTTTGTCTCTAGAATCTAGTTTCTGCAATTGAACAAAAGAATAGAGCTCTCCCTGAGATAAGTTATCAATTGTGAGGGGAGATACTTAATTGTTGTACCAGTTTGTAACAGCCCTGTTTTTTTCCAATTTTTTGTTTCAGTTGTTTACATTGTGGTCATGGCTTCCTGTCAGAATCACCATGTACCAACCTATTTTACTGTACACTACTGAGGAACATGGCTGTAGTTTGACCACATTTTATGTTCGTGTTGAACAACATGAACCAACACTCTTAATGATTAAAACGAGCAACAATGAGGTTAGTTTAAGTTTGTGATTTTACACTTGACTTTCTTGTAAAGTATGTAGTTCATACCGTTTCCAATATATAACCAATATATTATTAGGTATTTGGTGCTTACTGTTCGACTCGCTGGTATGAAAGAAATGTTAAGGATGACAGAGGCAATCGCCAGGCATACTTTGGCACTGGTGAAACATTCCTATTTAGTCTTTACCCTGAACGTGCAAAGTACCCATGGGTTGGAATGGAACAGAGTCCGGGAGAAAAACAGTTAGATCACTCTGCAGAACTATTTTTGGCTGCAGATCATAAAATGATAACTATTGGTGGAGGGTAAGTGCTGATTCACATTTTATCTAAAAGGTAAATAATCCATTACCCAAGTTTTTGAGAGCGTTTTCATATTTTTGCAGTGAAGGGCAAGCTATTTGGATGGATGAAAATATCCGATATGGTAAAACAGATCGGTGTCTGACATTCAACAACCCACCGCTGTGTGCTAGTGGGGACTTTGAAATCCGTGTCTTGGAAGTGTATGGATTCGCAGGAGCTTGAGCAATCGTGCTCATGCTCTTATACTTTGAAGAGAAGAAATCATGACTGACTCAAGCCATCAGTGTTATCATTTCTGTTTTCAACTAAGTTTCAATTTTTTTTTTTTAAATGTGTCCTCTTTATTAGTTATTTGATTTCAATATTGATTCATATTGAGACCTTCTCTCACTTTTTTGGCAGAAGTATGTGCCATATCAATTTTGTACAACTCTATAACAAGAGACTTCACAACAATTTAGGGTTCTACCCTAAGATCCATTCTATAACACAGAAGTAAGTGTATACTTCCAAAGGCAGAATGTTTTTGAAAAATATCACTCTTTTCCCCTCAAGCTGTGAAATTGAACATTTTCTTAGGATTGTTACATAAATAATAATGTTTTCTTCTTGATTCATTTTAATTCATAATCACTGACAGTTTTCCTGTTTTCTTTTCTTTTTTCAAGATTTATCAGTCATGATTTAATAGAATATTAGCTATCAAGTTTTCTTTTTTAGCACATAATAATTGTTCTCATGGCAATACATTTTATCTGTGTTCAACCTGTGTGGATGGAAAGACAAGGTGTTCCTCCAAGTGAAACTTTAGTAAATCTGATCTTGCATGCTTGCTTTCGTACAGTAGCCACTCTCAAATTGTTGCAATTATTTTTTAAACTGCAAAGTTTAATAAATCTATTGTGATGGCAGTAATTTCACAATGAAATGAATGTAAGCAGTTTTCATCTTAATAATGCTTTGCCTGTGTTTTTGTTAGAAGCTTTGTAAATATGTGCAGCCTACCTCTACTCTATATTACTCTCTGTTATATATGTATATTTTTAGATTCATTTCATTATCAACCTGTAATTTGTTATCCTTTCTCATTCCAAGATATTTCAGATTTGTGAGCTGAGATAGCTGTATGTTAAAATACAATTCTCCTCACCAACCAGGCATGTGTGATATTTAAATGTTCATCTCGCACCATGACCAAACAAGATGTGTTCATTGAGACTTGCAGGCTTATGCTCTGTCTTTCCATCATCCTGTCAATTTTATTTAAATTTTGAAATGAATAGAAAGTTTTATTGCATTGTAGCTAAACAAGTCTTATGTGCATGTTCATACACAACATGACAATTCAATTTTATTTTCATTGATGATCAACCATGTATCAAAGAAATTGTGATTCCTCCCTTGAGTCTAAGTTAACAAAAAGAATCGTTCTCATGCATGTGTTCTAAAGCTTTGCCTTCCTATATCCTTCCAACTTATTAATTTGAACATGTTGGATTTTCTATGACGTGCTCTCACTGTATGTAGTATATGTAAATTGGCAAGGCCTAATTATAATTTTGTGGAAATTCATGTGCTTTGTATGGAGTATTTGCTGTAATTTACTTTTAAGCAATATCAACTATATAAACAGTTTCCGGCTTTAAACATACTTATTAAATTTTTGCTAATATCTGATTTCTTTAGAATTCAGATTTGATTTCATTTCGTTCTTTGTGATTTGATCTTTGATCAGAGCTTTTTCAAGAGATACTTCCCAGTGAGCAAGTCACACTACTTGACCTTCTTCTTCTTTTGTTTTAGTGTCCTTTGAAGAAGACCTTTCATTTATTTTCCCATTGGCTTGTCATTCTTACCTGTAATCTTCTAGTGTTGTGTGTAAACAACTGTGATTGAGATGTATGTTCTCTGCAAAACTCGTTTGTTTTGCCACTCCCAAAAAATGAATAATTGTAGATTTCATGTGGAAAAGCTTGCAAGTGCTTTTCCTTTCAATGTGACATATACAAATATATATTGTGTTAGATGAGTTACTTGTTAGCTTATAATTGACCAAAGCCATAACTGAACTGTTGTATTGTTTTAGTGTAGCTTTGTTTAAGTATTTAAAATGCCATTTTGGTGATGTCCAGTTTGTGTTATTTGGATTTCTACTTCGAAGAAAATAATTCAGAGCAACCTGTATAGAATGTGGGTGTTGATTTTAAAACTGAGAACTAGAAACAAGTTTGCAAACCTGTAATTGATTTTTGTAATTCTCTTACTGGAAAAACAAGTTATTTAGGTAGCAAGAGGCTGTCTTGCATTAAGGGCGTATCACTTTGTTTCCTGCTCTCCCATCTATTCATCGAGTTGGTCAGTTATTGCAAGTGTGAGAAATTTGATTAAACATAAAACTTTGGTTAGAAAACTGCTCCTATATTGTTAACAGAGGATCTTTATTTTATTTTAAGGAAACAGTGACAAACAGCTTCTTTCCAAATTTTGTGTCATCTTCTTTACTCTATTAACAGATTTTCTTTTCTAAATCCTTGTCTGTTAAAACAGGAAATTGGGAGCATAAGAATTAATTCTGATTAATTTTTACTTTGATGTGCTTATATTTGTCAACTTTGCCATTTGTTTGGCAAACGCATTTATCAAATTGTAATTTAATTAAGTTTCTCTGTGCATTCGGAGCTTCGGGTGCAGAGTGCACTTTGCTCCTATGTTCTAGTCCTTGCGGTTTGGTTACCGTTTTGTTGGTACCATTTAACTTTGGTTGAAGTGTATTAGGCACTAATTTCAAATTAAAGATGTGTATATGTATGTACCTCTTATTGTTCATAAAGAGAATAGTTTGCCTGCTTGACATTAAAAATGACTTGCAGATGCACAGTTGCTGATTGTTGTTAAGCTGCAAAGTGATAATTATTATAAACAGGTTATCAGTTGCCAGAAATGTCACAAAGCGCAGTACTGACAAATTGCAATTTCATTTGATTTTTTTTCAAAAGATTCTATGCAGCGCATGTATAATATGTGACCTTAGCTTGTGATTGATTTAACTTCGTCAAACCTGGTCTATGTGATGCCTCTCATTGTAAAAAAAGATAGCCTTGAATGAATTTGTTTTCTACATGTACTTTGCTTTTTTTAATGAAGCACTTTGTAGTAAGTACTATAATTATTTAGTTTTGACATGTAATATCCAAAGATATAATAGTTACAATAAAATTTGTAATAGAAAGTGCTCTAAGGAAGTTATATGTTGTCACAAAGTCAATTTTCAACTTCTGTTTTTGTTGTCTAAATTCAAACTGTGGCCTTCCATTGAAGAATTTATCCTGCCAAATGTGGGTTGTTGTGACCTCAGTATTCTGTCACACTTCAACAATATATTGCTGTCTATGCTTGCTGCTTGTGACACTTCTGGATTGAACTTTTGTTACTATTACTGCAAGTTATGTTTTATCTTTTAAGTTTTTGAGACTGTTTGAATAATTTCTAATGTGCTATTACATTGTATGGATTGAACATGAAAGTAACTACAACATGTTGCCATCCGTGCAATTATTTTTATGTTTTATTATTGCTGAATGTAGCTGTACAGTTTTAAATGTTGTCATTGTTGCATGAAATTCAGTTTTCATTTCCTTGCCTGATTTGTTCAACCTTGTAAAGAAAAGACAAGTGTTCATGTTGTGTCATAAAGCGACTGAAATTAATTCTTGTCTCCATCTATTTTTCTTATATTTTTGATTGGGGGAGGGGCGGAGGGGAGAGGGGGGTCAACACATAAGGGTTGGTTCATCCGAAAACAGTCGAAAAAGAGTAAAATATAAAAGTCGGTATTCAAACCCAAAAGCGTCCCGACAGCATTTGCATTTCTTGCGACTTTTGGTCGAAAAAAACTATGGCTTTAACTGACGAAGGTTGTTCAGGCGGGGATCGGGGTGTATCCCCCCCCCCCACCCCCTCCTCCCCCATCAACCCTCAAGGGCCTCAAGGGTTGATATCTGAAAACCGTTGGAAACAATTATAAAAAGCCCGGATTTGAACCAAAAGCGTCCAGACAGCTTCGAAGGTTTAGGACAGGGGGAAGGTGCAGCGCGGAAGATGCAGAGTTTCGCGCGAGACTTGCCTTGCGGTTGAGAAAGGTGCGTCAACCATCTCGGCTGGCGGGACCCACATCTCAACTCCTTGCGAATCGCTACACTGCAAAAACAAAGGTGCTATCTAATGCCTTTTAAAGGCGTTAGTAAAATAGTGCCTTTAGAAGGGCGACTCCCAAAGGTGCTATTTTTGGCCCTATTCGTGCCTATGCAAAGGCATTAGTGCAGTAACACCCCATAAAATTCAATAGCACCCCAAAAAGGGTGCTATATAGCACCTTTTTTTCCCAGTGTATCCCAATCTCCGGCAGCCTAGTGTTTAGTACACCCGTCCCCCGTCCCAAACCATCTAGGCTGTCGGGACGCTTTTATCGTGTTCGAATCTCGGTCCATCATAATTTTTTTTCGCCGAATTTCGGATGATTTCACCCTCGGGGGATGGTCTGTGGGTGCACTAGAGCCCCCCTGCTCAACCCCCGTCAAATTGGCGTAAATTTTATTTTGGACCAAAATCCTTAAAAATGGAAAGGCTATAGGCTTTGGAAATTTGACGAAAATTCGAAAGTCTCCGATTACGCCCAAATTCACAGGGAATCTTCGTTACGCACTGTGAAACATGTTCTAGTTGTCAGAAGCACGATACCGGTCTTGGTTTGCGAGAAATTCGCTTTTTACGCAATAAAAAAGAATTGTTCAATCGGCGCCTGATGGATAGGCAACCCATTCGACGCCAGCCCGCGCCAGCGTGTTTGAGAGAAAACGGTGAAAAAGCGGCGCTCCGAGCCATATCTGACCTGACCCGGAGTTCAGCAGAGGCGAGGAGGTAACCTCTTCGAAATCGACTCCTGGTACCCGTAATCTTTTCGGAAGCTATGTTGTGCTTGGAGTGCTGCTGACAGGGCGAGACGCTGGTCTAGTGGGTAGAGCAGCGGACATCTGCTCTGAAGGGCCCGGGTTCAGACCCGGGTACTGAACTTGATTTTTTTTTCATCAATATATCGACTGTTTTGGCGGAGGAGAAGAATATCTTGTTTACCCAGAGGTGAATAATGCTTTAAAGAGCTTATCGTCATCCTCTCGATGCATCTTTTGGGCGGTAAAAGAGCGACACGAGAAAGAAAAAAAAGAGAACAAAAATCCGCCGGGATTTGAACCTGCAAAACGTCTCGCCAGCCGAGATGATTGGGGACAGGGGGAAGGTGCGTTAACCATCTCGGCTGGCGGGACGCACATGTCAACGTCATGTGAATGGCTATCACTCTCTACCGGCCATTTTCTCGGGCAAGCGGCAAGAACGAAATCGGAGCGAAAGTCGTCTCGGCCGCGCCGGGCCCGTCCAGGCCGGTAGATAGGGATTCCTATTCGCACCGCCGACAAGTGTGCGAACCCGACAGCCTAGTGGTTACCGTCCCAGCCCCCCGTCCCAAACCATCTAGGCTGTCGGGTCGCTTTTGTCGCGTGTTCGAATCTCGGTCGATTATATTTTTTTTTCGCCGATTTTCGGATGATTTCACCCTCGGGGGATGGTCTGTGGGTGCACTAGAGCCCCCCTGCTCAACCCCCGTCAAATTGGCGTAAATTTTATTTTGGACCAAAATCCTTAAAAATGGAAAGGCTATAGGCTTTGGAAATTTGACGAAAATTCGAAAGTCTCCGATTACGCCCAAATTCACAGGGAATCTTCGTTACGCACTGTGAAACATGTTCTAGTTGTCAGAAGCACGATACCGGTCTTGGTTTGCGAGAAATTCGCTTTTTACGCAATAAAAAAGAATTGTTCAATCGGCGCCTGATGGATAGGCAACCCATTCGACGCCAGCCCGCGCCAGCGTGTTTGAGAGAAAACGGTGAAAAAGCGGCGCTCCGAGCCATATCTGACCCGGAGTTCAGCAGAGGCGAGGAGGTAACCTCTTCGAAATCGACTCCTGGTACCCGTAATCTTTTCGGAAGCTATGTTGTGCTTGGAGTGCTGCTGACAGGGCGAGACGCTGGTCTAGTGGGTAGAGCAGCGGACATCTGCTCTGAAGGGCCCGGGTTCAGACCCGGGTACTGAACTTGATTTTTTTTCATCAATATATCGACTGTTTTGGCGGAGGAGAAGAATATCTTGTTTACCCAGAGGTGAATAATGCTTTAAAGAGCTTATCGTCATCCTCTCGATGCATCTTTTGGGCGGTAAAAGAGCGACACGAGAAAGAAAAAAAAGAGAACAAAAATCCGCCGGGATTTGAACCTGCAAAACGTCTCGCCAGCCGAGATGATTGGGGACAGGGGGAAGGTGCGTTAACCATCTCGGCTGGCGGGACGCACATGTCAACGTCATGTGAATGGCTATCACTCTCTACCGGCCATTTTCTCGGGCAAGCGGCAAGAACGAAATCGGAGCGAAAGTCGTCTCGGCCGCGCCGGGCCCGTCCAGGCCGGTAGATAGGGATTCCTATTCGCACCGCCGACAAGTGTGCGAACCCGACAGCCTAGTGGTTACCGTCCCAGCCCCCCGTCCCAAACCATCTAGGCTGTCGGGTCGCTTTTGTCGCGTGTTCGAATCTCGGTCGATTATAATTTTTTTCGCCGATTTTCGGATGATTTCACCCTCGGGGGATGGTCTGTGGGTGCACTAGAGCCCCCCTACTCAACCCCCGTCAAATTGGCGTAAATTTTATTTTGGACCAAAATCCTTAAAAATGGAAAGGCTATAGGCTTTGGAAATTTGACCAAAAATCGAGTCTCAGATCACGATGAAATTCACAGGGAATCTTCTTGACGCACTGCGAAACTTATATCAGTGGCCAGAAGCACGATACCGGTCTTGGTTTGGGAGAAATTCGCTTTTTACGCGATAAATAGTGAATTGTTCAATCGGCGCCTGATGAATAGGCAACCCATTCGACGCCAGCCCGCGCCTGCATGTTTGAGAGAAAATCGTGTCAATCAAGCCTTATTCGACCCGGAGCTCAGAAGAGGCGAGGAGGTAACCTC
This sequence comes from Frankliniella fusca, assembly GCA_029379305.1. Lineage (NCBI taxonomy): Eukaryota > Metazoa > Arthropoda > Insecta > Thysanoptera > Thripidae > Frankliniella > Frankliniella fusca. The sequence goes on along the minus strand of JAHWGI010001278.1, from coordinate 707,623 downwards.
CTCGAAATCGACTCCTGGTACCAGAAGCTTTTCGGAAGGTATGTGGTTCTTGCGAAATCGCCGGCAGCATAGGTCTGTGGTCCAGTGGATAGGGCAACGGACAACGGCGCCAAAAGTCCTCGGTTCAAAGCCGGCCGCGATAGTAGCTTTTTTTGTTTGTCTTTCCTTCCTTAATTCAACAACGGTGTTGGCGAAGGAGCAGAATTCCTTGTTTCAGTCGATGTGTATAAGGCTTTAAATAACTTATCCTCTCGATGCAGCTTTTGGGCGGTAAACGAGTGACTCGGAAATGACCAAAAAATGAAAGGGGGAAAAAATAGCAATCAAGATTGGTATTGATAGCAGATGATACCGCACCGCACGAGAAATTGCTATGGGGTGCGACAATTTGTGTGTGAACGCTCACGATGTAAACGACGAACGACGCCAGCAGCGCCGCGCCGCGTGCCTGCGGGGTTGGGAGGGAAAGGGGTAGGAGGGGTCCGCCGGCGGCGTGGCGGACCGAAGCGGTCGCTGGCAGGGAGGAGCTGTTAGTGTTACACGCTGCGTGCGAGAAGGAGGTGCCATTGTTCCGCGCAGACTGCGCGTCAGACATTCAGCCATAGCCCCTGGCCAGCGCCGCGCTATATTAATAGTTTCTGGACTCGAGAGTAAAAGCTAGCTGACACCTTCAAATTACTAGTTAAATTTTATGTTAAGTGTTTAAAGGTATCATCTGCTAAAAAGGAGAAAAAAAAAGGATTCGGCGGGATTTGAACCTGCAAAACGTCTCGCCAGCCGAGATGATTTGGGACAGGGGGAAGGTGCGTTAACCATCTCGGCTGGCGTGACGCACATCTCAATGCCGCGCGAATCGCTATCCCCATCTACCGGCCATTTTTTCTTTCCGGCGGCAAGCACGAAGTCGGATCAAAATCGTCTCTGCCGCGCCGGGCCTGTCCAGGCCGGTAGATAGGGATTCCAATTAGCATCGCCGATAGGTGTGCGAACCGACAGCCTAGTGGTTACCGTCCCTGCCCCCCGCCCCAAACCATCTAGGCTGTCGGGACGCTTTTGTCGTGTTCGAATCTCGGTCGACCGAATTATTTTTTTTCGCCGGTTTACGGATGATTTCACCCTCGGGGGTTGGTCTGGGGGTGCACTAGAGTCCGCCTGCACAACCCCCGTCAGTTTGAAGCAATTTTTTTTTTGGACCAAAATCTCTAAAAATGCAAAGGCTATAGCCTTTGGAAATTTGACCAAAAATCGATAGTCTCAGATCACGATGAAATTCACAGGGAATCTTCTTGGCGCACTACGAAACATATATCAGTGGCCAGAAGCACGATACCGGTCTTGGTTTGGGAGAAATTAGCTTTTTACGCGATGAAAAATGAATGTTCAAGCGGCGCCTGACGGATAGGCAATCCATTCGACGCCTGCACTTCCAAACTGGGGAGAGGGTGTGTATAGATGATCTCTGCCTGCTTGGCGCAAACATCCTGATGCTTTGAGGTTCAAGTGAAGTATAACATTTGCATTTTGTTGCATAGTACATGCATTATTTGATTTATATTTTGTTTCCTTTGGTTTAAACATAAACAAATCACCTTCATAACTCTGAATAATATTTTTGTATGAACAAACGGAATTGTATTACAATTAACAAACCCTAGGTATTTGTGCAACATTGATTGACCAATTTGATTATTCTAACAAGGACTTTCTTCTTTTACATACTTAATATTTTAGCTATTTTGCAACAAATTTGGACAAAGGATAACTGAAAACATTTTTCATTGATCTGCTGACAGCACATCTATTATAGTGCCCTGTCAGCGTGTAAAATTAAGCAAATACTTTATTATCTATCAAAGATCGTTTATAGCTCACAGAAACATGCTGTTGAATAACTTGTGACCATAAACTGGTGTTGAAAGGAATGTAAATTATTTGATAGTATGGACAAGAAAAATAGGAGGTCTAAAAATGAAAAATTCAATTTAAGATTGCAGTTCAGATTACTTTTTGGATGCGAGTTCTAAGAATTTCGAGACGGATTGGTCCCTTCCGTCAGGGAAATGCTGTTTGAATGCACCAGTAATTCAGTTTCTACTGCATAGTATTGATAAAAAGTATGTACACATCATTAATGACAATAGAGCACCCTAGCTCAAATGACTACCTACACAACTACTGCCCTTTAGAACAGACTTGTGCTGATATACAAAGGGGTCATAAAAAAAATTTTGAGCACAAGGGACGTTCTTACAAAAACTCTAATTTATCATTTGATGTGATATAAGTAGGGTTATACTACAGGAATAAAAAATATAAAACTTCTATCACAATGATAACCCACCCTTCGCTACTATGACGTGTTGACAAATATGTATTATTAAAAAAGAGAACATATATCACTTTCATAACAAGGTTGAAACATAACATTCAAAGGCACAGAACAAATAACTAACTACAAACATTACAATATTAAACATCTAATATTTCTAGTTTCATAAAGTAACTACAACATCTATCAGGGAACTTGTGTCTCTCTCCATGTGCAGAAACTTTCAAGTGACTACAGCCCCTGACATCTTACTGCTTTTCCAGAAAAAACTCAGTGAGTGAAATACAATACAATTATGTAGAAATTATTAGGTGAAGGTGCATTTTGATAACAGACTTTTCACATCCATACACAGAACATTGCTTTTCAGTAACCAGAAACAGAATATACTCAGTATTAATGTTAGCTTACAAATAAGAGGGTTTAAAGCAGATGTAATTCATACAAATTGACATTTTCTATTCATGTAATTTTTCTTTTGAATTTATATATTCAAGCTTCATCACAGAATTAACCGCATTCTTCATATTCAAAACAAAACAACAACAAGAATAATCCTCTGGCAAGATAAATGAAAATGTGAAAAGTATTCTACATGCTTCATTTAGGTGTTTATCTTACTAGGTTTGTATGACAGGATTGTAGGCAGTAAGTAATGAAAACCTTGCTTTGGATTAAAGCCTCAGATAAAATTGCAATACTACCACTTTAGACTGGTTTACCAAAGCCATACAAACTACAATAAAATTTCATTTGGAACAGAAAAATAACTATTTACACAATTTTGCCTTACACTATTTCCAGTGCTATTCTTGAATTAAAGAAAACGAAATTACTAGAATATTTAAAGCAAAACACCTACTGTCAGTCATGACACTGTTTACACCTTACAAAGAATAATCAAACTTAATGAGTGCACAAATAATTAAATTTTTATGGTTTGCAAAACAATGTTTAACAACAGATTTTCATTCAATGAGAAAAACTTCACTTAAAATTTTGCAAGAGTAAAACTGCTTATTTGGCACTTAATAAACATATTGCATGATTTTGATAACATTGCAAATCACAAATTTTATACTGATGGACTGTCTAAATCAGAACGGCATGCGCTGATGTCCGAAAGGTAGGGACGGTTTTACAACAGGTGACGAGACAGACAATACTAAAAATACACCCAAAACACAATACTCTACTCTTTGGAAGAAATTAATTCACAGCATATATAAAATCTACCCCTAACACAAGGAAATGACTCACAATGCTATCTTGCTGGAGGGATAAAACACCTTTCCACATATGTACAGAACTAACACCCCAACCTCGGGCAAGCTGTTAAGTCAAACACATGGTAGTGTGCTACTCACTTATCACTATCGCTCACTTCTTTCTCTGCGGCCCCTTGCTGAGGAGATTCCAAACCTCCTTTAATCACCTTACCCTTATCGTCCTGAATGATCTCCACGTCTTCCTTGCCGTCGTCCTTGACGGTCTCCGCGGCGTTAGCGACAGCGTCCTCCGCCTGCTTCTCGGGGTCTTCTGCCTCCGCCGAGGTCCTCCCGGGCGAGGTCAGAGGCAGGGCCGAGGAGGGCGCAGCAGCGGCCACCGGCGGCGGCGGCGGCGATCCGGGTCGTAGTTCCTCGGCCGCGACGGACGACGACGCCTCCTCGTCGTGGACCTCCTCCTTGACGACGGCGGAGGCCGGCTCCTGCTTGACGTGCTGCATCGGCTGCGGGGCGTGCGCCTGATTCAGCAGCGCCATGTGCGCCTCGAGCTGCAGCGGGGAGGCCAGCCCCGGCGCAAGCCCCTGCGCCAGCCCCGGCCCGGGGTGCTGCACGGTCAAGTGCACGAGCAGCGCGTCCCGGTCGGGCAGCACCTCCTTGCAGAGCAGGCACACCTGCAGGTCGCTGTCGAGGCCGTGCGCCAGGCCCAGGCCGTTGTCCTGCATACCGTGGCTGGAGCGCAGGTGCGACGCGAGGGCGCGCGCCGACGGCAGCTCCTTGCCGCAGATGAGGCACCGCTGCTTGGGGCCACCGAGGCCGAGGCCCTGCGCCCGTCCCTCGCGATCTCCTCGGCCGTTGCTGCGGCCCGGAGACTTGCGCGGTGACTTGGCCGCGACCTCGGCCGCCACCCCGCCGCCGCCCGGCGGCACGGTGTAGTAGTGCAGGTCCAGGCCGTTGCTGCTGCTGAGCGAGGACAGGTGCTGGTAGAACGAGGCCTGCGCCGAGTCCGCGTCGTCCTCCTCGCCGGGCCGCACCTGGGCCTGCGCCTGCAGGCTGGCGTGCGCCAGCGCCTGGGCGTGGTGCCCCAGGGTGTGGTTGTCCAGCTCGGCGCGGAAGAAGAAGCGCAGTCCGCAGTGCGAGCAGTCGTACGGCCGGGCCGCCAGCCCGTGCTCCAGCATGTGCGACTGCAGCCGACAAGTGGAGCGTTAACGCAGGCTCAAGCCAAGTCAAGGGAGGGAAAGGGCATATAGGGTTTTAAATTTGCAAGTAATTTATTTCTTCTTCTTAAAATTGTTAAATTTACGGTAAAATTGGTAATTTTGTAGAGGTAAGTTTGAACTCCTAAAATGCTAAGAATCGTACCTTACTTTTAAAGGCAAGGCAAGGCAAGGTTGGCTCTGTGATCGTTGGGTCGTTGGAAGAACATCAGCAATGAGGAAACTACTCTTGTTTTAATACTATGCCCCAAACCATCCCAAACCGATATTCTATGAATCTATTTATGAGCACTGAAAGGGGGAAGCACAAGTGCAGCATCATTCCTGCAACGGCACTCACCTGTAGCCCGCGGGCGGCCGTGAACACGGCGCTGCAGATGTAGCAGGTGAACGAGGCGCAGCCCGCGAAGGTGTGCTCGATGAGGTGCAGCTGCAGCTGCAAGGGCGTGGACAGCTGGCGACGGCACAGCCGGCACTCGTTAGCGGCGGCGCCTTCGGCGAGCAGGTGAGCTGACACGTGCAGGCGGATGTCTCGCTCCGTCTCGAAGCTTGCCTGCGAGCAGAAGGACCGTTTTACCCAAAGTTTTACCTTTAGTTCGTCCGGTAGGTGTACTATCCTTGCAAGTAAGTTTGGCTTGAGCTGACGGCTGGACACTGAGGGGGAATCAACTCAGAAACTTTTGTACATCTCGTAAATCAGAAAATTCAGAAAAATTCAGAATTTCTTTTTAAAACTTTAGAATTTTTTTAAATCAGGAAAATTCACAAAAATTCACAAATACTTTCAAAAAGTTAGGAAATGTCGAAACAAAAATACATATTCAATACATATTCATAAATATTATAAAAAAAATTAATACATTTGTACACAAACATTCAGAAATGTTTCCACCTCGCTGGAGACGATTGTGCTTACCTGACACTTGATGCACTGGTAAGAGTTCTTGTGCGCGGCGGCCACGTGCGCCTCCAGGGCCGCAGCCGACTCGGTTTTCACGCCGCACTCCCCGCAGCGCTGAGGCCCCGAGACGTTCTGGCTGCCGGACTTCTCCGACGTCACGGACGTCGTCGTGCCTCGGGGCTCCGGCTTCCCGTCGTCCTGGCTTTGACGCGACGGCGAGGAGGTCCGCGAGGCCTGGGGCGTGGAGGGCGGCGACCGCGACGACAGCTTGGAGTGCCGCCGGTAGCAGTCCCCGCACACGTACGACTGCGACACGGGAGCGAAATGAACGTGGGGCAAGAGATAGGCAAAAAGAGCGATGGCGGAGTCGAATGGGTTGCCTACCCTCCTCGAGCTACAGACATACAGCGTGTAAAATAGTGTTTGAATTGTTTTTCTATTGAACTTACCACGGACTGTCCGGCCAGCGGAGCAGCGCTGGTCGCCACCATGGTGGAGGCCTCGCCGCTCTGCAGGCAGATGCAGCAGGTGGCCGTGGTTGCGCCAGCGGCGGCGGCGGTCTCCGGCGATGCCGAGGCCTGATCGGCGCCCTGGCCGCCCGCGGCCGGCGCGCCGCCCGTCTGCAGATGGAAGCGGGCGTGCAGCCGCACCTCCACGTCCGACACCAGCGTCTGCCTGCAGATGACGCACTGCGCGGGCAGGCACAGCGGCGCACTCGCGCCCCCACCTGCGCCCACCTGCGGCTGCGGGTTGCCGCCCGTCTGCGCGGCGTGCTGCCGCAGGTGTGTGCGGAACTGCTCCTCTGTGGTGACCGACGCGCGGCACACCGTGCACGCCGAGCCCTGCACCACCTTGCAGTGGGTCAGCTTGTGCTCGGCCAGGACCGCGGCCGAGGGGCACAGCTCGTCGCAGATGTTGCACTTGTGCTTCCCCGTGCCGCCGAGGCCGGCCGTCCCCTGATGCGAGTGCGTCTTCATGTGGTTCTCCAGCTCCGTCCGCGACTTGCACGTCTCGTTGCAGTAGGCGCACAGCAGGCTGACGGCGCCGTTCTTGGAGGCCGCGCCGTTGGCGGCCGCGCCCTGGCCGTTCTTGTGGTGCGCCAGCTTGCGGTGCGCGGCCAGCTCCGCCTCGCTGGCGAAGTCGCCGCGCTCGCAGATGTCGCACGACGCGCCCGCCTGGTTGTTGTTGAGCAGCGGGTCGGGCGCGTCGCCGTTGGCGCAGCCGTTGGCCTTAGCGGCCTTGGCGTCACCGCCGCCGGCCCCGGGGGGCGGTGAGTCCCGCCCGTTGATCTGGCCCGAGTGCTGCGTCTGCATGTGCTTGTCGAGCAGGAACTCGACCTGGAACGTCTCCTGGCAGAGCGGGCAGCTGTACTGGCGCGTGTGGGTGGGCAGGTGGAACTGCAGCTCGAGCTCGGAGCCGAAGGACGCGCGGCAGAACAGGCAGCGGAACGGCTGCGGTCCGGGGGCCTCTCCCTCGCGGCCCACCTCCCGGTCGCGGTCCCGGTCGCGGTCCCGGTCGCGCTGCTGCTCGCGGTCTCGCTCTCGCTGCTCGCGGTCCCGCTCTCGCTGCTGTTCGCGGTCCCTGTGCTCGCGGTCGCGTTCCCGCTGCAGGTCGCGCTGCTCCCGCTGCTGCAGCTTCTGCTGGAACTGGAGCAGCATGGCGTGCGTGGCGGCGAGCAGCGGGTGCGAGGCGTGCGCGGTGCGCACGTGCAGGCCGAACTCGCGGTCCGAGCGGAACACGGAGCTAGCCGACGACGAGGGGCAGGCGGTGCAGCGGAACAGCGGGCACGCGGACGAGTGCTTGACGGCGAAGTGAACCTGTATGGCCACCTTCGAATCGAACGGCTCCTGGCAGAGCGCGCAGCGGTACAGGTGGTGCGCGTGGATGTCCATGAGGTGCTTCTGCAGTTCGTCGGGCTTGGCGAAAAGCTTGCTGCAGGTCGGGCAGCCAAACTCGGTCGCAGTGGCCAGGAAGTGCTCGGCCACGTGCCGCTCGATGAGCGCGCCCACGCCGACGCGGTCCTCGGGGGTGGCTGTCGGGAACTGCACGCCGCAGTGCGGGCAGCTCAGTCCGTGGCCGGCGCCGCCCGGGGAGGCGCTCGCAGGGCTGCGGCGGTGGCTGCGGGGCGAGGGAGGAGAAGAGGGTGGTTAGTCTCAGGAATGCGTCGGTAACGCGCAGCGGCCTCGGTGGGGCACACGGCGTACTGCCCCCAGACGTGACGCAGCGTCAGGGACTTACCTGCGCCCCTGCAGGGGCTCATCCGCAGCGGGGGGCGGTCCCAGCGCCCCCAGGGGCCCCAGGGGGCCGAGGGGGCCCAGTGCGGGGCCGCCGGTGGGCGCGGGGGGCAAGAGACCCAGCAGGTCCGCCCCCAGCAGAGATCTCAGGCCGGCGCCAGACTCCTCCAGGTGGGCCTTGAGGTGGGCGCGGAACGCCTCGAAGTCGGGCAGCGCGGCGCCGCACTGGTTGCACAGCAGCGGTCCCGCCTCGTAGTCACGACCCTGCGAGAGAGGAAACACGCACATGACAGGCGTTGCACACTATAAATTCAAGCGTACACCGATTTTTCTGATTTTACCTTTTTTTTGCTGATATTTTCTCATTTTTTTTCTGATTTTTTCCAAATTTTTCCTGATTTTTTCCTAATTTTTTCTTATTTTTTAAATGATTTTTTTAGGGTGTACTCGTGTACACTGTTTGTTTTTTAGTGAAGGACCCCTCGGGTATTTCACGGGTAGAAGAAATTACGTACCATGAGACCGTCCATGAGGAGAGGCGGTTGATCGTGGTTGGCCTTGGAGCGTTTGGACGGGGGCATCCCCAGGAGGGACTTTTCGTCCGCGCCGCGCCGCGAGGAGGCCTTCCTGCTCACGCTCAGGTCGGTGGGCTTCTCCTGCTGCTCACGCTCGCGGCCGGAGGGTGACGGGGAGGGAGATCTCGTCGCCATGGCCGCCAGGGCAGCGGGGCTCGCGCCGCCGCCGTGCACCAGCACGTAGTGCTCGGCGAAGGCCGCGGACGACGGAAAGGGCAGCGAGCAGTGCACGCACAGGATCGGCGACGGGTCGCCCAGGAACTTGGGGCCGACGAGGCCGTGCACAGAACGCTGGTGCTTGTGGAGGCCCGAGACGGAGTTGAACCTCATGGTGCAGAGCTCGCAGGGGATGGCGCCGCCGCCGCCGCCCCCGCTGCTCGCGCTGCCGGGCGGCGTCGGTCCCGACGGCGACGGCGTCGTCGGCGACCCGCGGAGGGGGTCGTCCACGGAGGGTCTGGAGCGCGCCGCCTGGGCCGCGTGCGCCGCCAGGTCGCGCAGCTCGCCGTTGAGCAGCGCGCCGTGCATGGCCTGCACGTGCAGCTGCAGCGCCTCCATGCTGCCGAAGTTGTCCTTGGTGCAGTACGGGCACGAGAGGGTGGGCAGCGGGAAGGGCGACCGCGACAGGGACAGCGGCGAGTCGAGCAGCAGCCCGCGGCTGGCCGAGCGCGACGGCGGCGACCCCATGTCCACGTGGTGCTGGCTGGCCATGTGCGCCTGCAGCTCCTCGGCCTTCCGGAAGCAGTCGCCGCACTGCAGGCAGCGGAAGGTCCCCGGCGAGGGCGTGTTCTCGGACGAGGCGCGCGACGAGGAGCGGCCGTTGGACGCGCCGCCGTTGGACGCCGAGTCGGCCGCCTTCTTGTGGTTCTGCATGTGCGAGGTGAGCGCGGCGGCCGTGTTGTAGCCGCGGTTGCACACGGTGCACTGGAAGGGCTTCTGGTTGTCGTGGGTCTTCATGTGGATCTTCAAGTGATCGCTGGAAAAGATGACGACCGATTAGAGAGGCGCGACGCGGGGATACAGATACAAGACGCGTGGACGCTCGCGAAGAAGAGATCGTTAGGGTGTGAAAGTAGGAGATGGAACAGGCGCCGGGCAGGCCTGGGCGGGACGGGCTGGGCCGGGGGTCCACATAGAGCGGATAGGCTGGGCTGGGCAGGCGCCTTCAGGTCCTATCTGCAGCTGCATCTCGGCGCGTGCCCGAGTGCTGGCCAGCGCGCTCCGGCCCGGCCAGCGGTCAATGGGGTCCCCCTGACGTAACCCTCTAATAGGCGGGCTGGGCCGCGACATGAGCGGGCGAGGAGGCGGGGCGGGGGGCGCGGGGTGTAATGAGGGGTTGGCGGCTACCGGCCAGGGTGACAAAGCAGGGCGCGGGCCTACAGGGGCTCCGCCCGGAGCCGGAGCCCTCCGCCCCGCGAGCGGGCGCGCGCGCCGGCCGAATGGACCGCTCCGGGGCCCGCCGGCCCGCCCCGTAATGAAAGCCCTTCAGTCCCAGTCGCGAGGGGTGATGAGCACATTCCTACAAGGCGCTTCCCGCCCTGCCGTGCCCGTGCCGGACCCGCGTGCCTCGAGAAAACAGAGTCAGATTCGCTATCGCGGGTCGGAGGTGGGCGGGGCGCGGCAGGGAGGGGCGGGGCGGGGTGGGGTGGGTGTGAGAACGCCCGGGCCAACCTGGCGCGGCGCGGATCACGCGCGCATATCACTCCCGTCACGCGGCGTTATTGACAGCGGCTTGTTATTCCGGCAGCGCAGGGGGGAAATATACGGCCAATTAATCAAGGCGCATGGCCAATCCACACCGCGCGAGGCGCGCGACTCCTCTCCAAACCGATCGTAAATGACAGCGCGCGGCTTTTTCGATAAAAACGGGGAAAATGTGCGATGGAATCCGAGTGGCCGGGCCGGCCGACGGGACGGGGCTCGGTGCGCCTCGGTGTGACACCAAGGTCTAAGCCTTATTGTGGAGATGCGTTTTACTGCCAGCCCGGCGGGCAGGGGCAGCAGCACGGGCAAGTGTGATTGAAGCCCGTCGGACAGGCTGAAATTATTTTTCATTTATTCGTTATCCGCGCGTACAGAATAAGAAGACCTCTACCGCAGGGGAGATTGGGGGGAGGGGGGGTCATGCTTTGTTTTCCCCTTTATTTCCAGACACTGGGGCGCGCACAGCGGGGTGAGCAGCATGCAGGGTTAACTCGAGCGAAGGAAAAAGAAACTGCTGCATTCGAAAAGCGGCTGATCGTGCTGTGGATCAACTGGCATCATCTGTGAGGCGTGCGGCCGTAGCGCGGGGCGGGGCGCGCGGGGCGCCCGCCGGTCCCAGGACGGTGCCCCGCTGCCGCCGGTGCCCGGTGCCCCCACACGCTGAGAGCGCGGCGTGGCGTGGCGTGGCGCGACGCGTCTGGCGGGGCGCGGCGGGGTAGGGGTGCCCGGTGGTGCCCGGTGCCCCCGGGAGGCCCTGAGCCGAGCCCGTGCATGTCTCTGCAGGGTGCACACACACACACACACACACACACTCCATGGAGCGAGAGCTCAGCGCAGCTTGAGCCGGGCCTCAGAAAAAGTTTCACGCTCGCACGCACCCATACACTAGGGAACTTTAACTTGAGTTTTATGGAAACAACTCTAAAATTTTTGTACACCTCGTAATTCAGAAAAATTCAGGAAAATTCAGGGAAATTTAGAAAAATTCAGGAAAATCAGTAAAAATTACAAAATAAAGGTTAAGATCGAGCAAAAATTCAACGAAATTCAAGAAAACGATCACAAAGATTTTTACCAAAAACAAAATAACATTTGTACACTAAAGTTCAGAGTTGTTTCCCCTCGATTTTACAAGTACTGCACTGCACACAATTAAAGTTCAGCATCATTGTACACTACCTCCTGCTGAAGGCCGCCTCGCACTGGTTGCAGCGGTACTTCTTGTCGCCCGTGTGCAGCTTGATGTGGCGGTCGCGGCTGCGCTTGTGCTTGAACAGCCGGCTGCAGAACTCGCAGCGGAACGGCATCTGGTCGCTGTGCGTCTGCAACAGGGAAAAATAAAATAAAACAACGCCCCGCGCAATGAATAATTGGGCCATGGAGAAAGAGAGAGAGAGGTTTAAGCGCCGCAAGTGCGCGCGGCTACGCGCCGCGCGGGTGGTCGTATTTGCTTTAGCATGTTTCTCTTTTTTTTTTCTGCTAGCCCCATTTCCTAATTTGATGAAACGACCCGCAGCACCCACCTGGCGGGCTAATTACCCTGTAATGGCGAGCGGCGGTCACTTGGCGCCCAATTAGCGTGCATACATCAGTGGGCCATCCGGGCCGGGCCGGGGGCAGGGCAGGACCATTACATAAAGTAAGCAGCTCAGGTCAGGAGGCGCGGGGCGGGGCGGGGCGGGGCGGGGCGGGGCGGGGCGGGGCGGGGCGGGGCGGGGCGGGGCGGGGCGGGGCGAGGGAGGCACCAGGACCAGAGGGGTGCAAGCTCCATGTCTCTCCCTCCCTCTCTCCCCCTCTCCCGGCCAAACAATATAAATCCTACAGAACGGTCTTCAATCGCTTCTCGATCGCAGCAAGCAGTGTCTACTCGTGGGAGTGGAGGGAGGGGCGTGTCGGCGGGGCGATTCATTTTACACCCGCGGAGGCCGCGGGCGAGTGGGAAAAAAACCAAAAAAGAAAAACAGCAGCAACAACAACAACAACGCGTTCGAATTAAGTTCTGCCTTTATTCGTGTACTTTATCAGGAGGTTTTTACTCGCGCCGTCCCCGCTCGCTGCTCCTGCTCGCTCGCTATCGCATTTCTTTCTTCCGCGCGGCCCAGCCACGCCACGCCACGCCGCGCCACGCCACGCCCCGCCACACCCCGCGCCTCCACCGCGGGCTGCTGCTGCTGCTGCTACCCCGCCACACCGACATTGGTGCGCGAAATAATGGCTCGTCCCAGAAAATAAACGTCGCTACAAGCATGCAGCACTACAGCGGGACGGCACGGCACGGCACGGCACGGCATGGCACGCGGTGCGCGCTATTAAGAACCAATGAAGCAGCCGGGCCGGGCCGGGCAGGGCCGGAGCTGCCTGTGCAGCACAGCCAGCACAGCGCCCCGGGATACCATCCACCACACCATCCGGAGGAGGGACACCAACACGGCCAGGACCCCGCCCCGCCCCGCCCCGCCGCGCCCCGCTCGAACACATTCGCACTGCGCGCGGCGGCGGCCCCCGCGGCGACCCGGCCTTGCCCACGAGACACACCATACACGCCTCGGACCATCACTCGGGGGCGTTAAAACACCGTCCGCGAGCTTGCGCGCGCCAGGCTGCCATACACGAGCTCCCGCCCATTTCCATTCAACGCCGTCACAGTCGCAGTCGTGCTGGAGGAGGAGGAGGAGGAGGAGGAGGAGGAAAAGGAGGCGGAGGTGTTTAAACTCGTTGCGGTTTGAAACAGTGAGGTGGTGGTGGTGATGATGATGCTACGCTCAAGCGGACACGCCCGGAACGGAACGGCGGACGCCCCGCCCCCGACCCGACCAGTCGCGTCCAGTCGCCTGCTCTTTACGAGCGTGATCGAGCGCGGCAGGGCAGCGAGTGCGTGGCTGCTCCCGCCCCTCCGCGATCACGCCCCGCCACGCCCCGCCACGCCCCGCCACGCTCGCCTCTGCGACAGTAATTATCATAATCACGCGTACGCGGACGTGATTAATGGCGGGAGAAACGGTGTGTCTGTTCAGTCCAGCCGTCTGATTCCGAAGATGGTGCGCTCTGGTACCGCCGTCCTTGTCACACCGATGGCGGTGCCCCATGTCGCGGGGATGGAAGGGCTCAGCGAGTGCGACAAGGACCGAGGCGCGAGAGCGGATCTTCGGAATCAGACCGGCAGTCCAGTCCAGTCCAGTCCGGCGCGGCAGCAGCGTGCTGGCATGTCGGCGCCGAGGCGCGCGGCGCGGCGCGGCGGGGTCGGTCGGGGGCGCAAGTGCAGCAGGATCCGTGCGTAGGGGAGGGCGTTCCGGGGAGAGGAAGGTAGGGCAGGGCAGGGCGTTCCTCCAGAGAGAGGTGTTCCTCTCAGGAGGCGTTCCCACGGCGTGGAGCGCCCCGGTGACCCTTGAGCACGCGGTGGCGCGGCGGTGGGGTGAGCCGAGCTGACCACGCAGCTGACCCTGACCCTCCTGGCAGGGGAATCAAAACGATATCGCGTGGACGCCATCTGGCGTGCCCCGCAGTCAGGTCCAAGCGGTCAGCCCCAGGTCCCAGCCCAGCCCAGCGGTCAGCTGCTGCGGCGGCTTGTCAGCGCCCTCCTCGCCCCGCGCCCCGCCCCGCGCCCCGCCCCGCGCCCCGCCCCGCCCACGGGAGCCCCTCTGGGCCTCCGCCAGGGCCTCCGCCACCTCGCCTAATCGAAGCTTCCCGCGGCACGACGCGACGCCCCCGCCGGCGCTCCGGCGGCGCACCCGGCCCCGCCCCGCCCCGCCCCGCCCCGCCACTCCACCAGATTCGCATTTGTCACGGTCCGCCCGCGGAAATTTGATTTTTTCCTTCCGGTGGAGCGGCGCGGCGCGACTCGACTCGTCTGTCCTGTCCAGTGTGATGCTCCACCTAGCTTCCTCTATAGTGGCCGCTAAGCGACGGGACTCGGGACTCGGCCCAGCCGGCGGCGCGATTCCGAGAAAAGTCAGGAGTTCACAGGTCCGCGCTGCTGATGGGCTCCGGCCTCCGCGGCGCCTCAGTCGAGTACACCGGGCGAGACACCGGTCTTAAGGTGCGCGGCGGTACCCGAAAATACTGAACTACGTACCGACTGCAAGTCAAGTTTTGCCAACGAGCGGCGTTTGGACAGGTCATAACTCTACACGCCACTCGCGGACCAAGGGGGGGATCACCCATTCAAAATGTGTACAGTGACTTTTTGGACTTAATATTTTTTAAATAAAAATTTTTATTTTTGTAGGAAAATTTTTGTCACTTTTTGATAACTTTGAATCCTTTCCCCATATTTTCTTTTCAGTTTTTGGTTCATTTTGCTCCAGATTTTTTCATTGTCGGATATTATTTATATCTATCTTCTTGATTTTATTTTGTTGTTCTTTTATTATTTTGATTTTTAAAGTCGTTGGGGGGCCGTTCAATGATTTTTTTGAAGTGACTCCCCCCTCGTCGCGAGCGCAGATTTTGCTCAGATATTTTTTTCCGATCCAGTCGCGAGTTTCCGCCTCAGCTCGACCGGTGGCTCGGTCTCACACAACTCAGCAGCAATCGATGGCCATTACGTTAACGCCCCAACTCGAGACCAGGCGGGGTGGGGTAGGGTCAGGCGGGGTGCGGCGGGGTGCGGCGGGGCGGGGCGTGGCGGGGCGCAGTGTTTTATATACCCAGCTTCCTCTTCCTTTCCGCCGCCACAGCTTTTGTTTCCCGTGAATGGATTAAGGCGTCCGTCAACCGCGTCATTAAGTGGGTCATTTGGACACCACGACGGCGGGAAGCACCCGCCCGCCTCTCTCCGGCTCCCCTCGTCTACGCTCTCGCTCTCTCCCTCTCTCTCTCTCTCTCTCTCTCTCTCTCTCTCTCTCTCTCTCTCTCTCTCTCTCACGTGGCTGGACGTACCACCTGGGTGGCAGGTCCACGACGACGTCGACCTCCCCTTCATCGCGGGTCCCCCGTAGAAGAAACGGCGCGTTCCTGGAAAGCCATCCGCCTGCTGCCTGCTGCCAGCGCCCGTCTCGCGGGCCTACGCGGCCCGGGTCCCACGGCGGGGCGGCAGGCAACAGCAGGGCAGCAGGAGAAAGGTCAACGCGCAGGACACACGTCCCGGGTCCCGGGTCCCGGGTCCCGACCCCCAAGAGCACCGCACCACGAGCAGGCAGCCACAGGGCCCGTGGCCGTGGCCCTCCCGCTTACAGAAAACGCGTTGAAAAGAGTAAAGAGCGACCCGTCGGGGCTCAGCCCTGCCCTGCCCTGCCCTGCCCTGCCCTGCCCCGCCCCGCCCCGCCCCGCCCAGCGCGCCTCCGGGAACAGTTTTATGTGCCGAGCTGAGAAAAGCGAAGGGAGCGCGACAAAAACAATGATTGCTCCTTAAGTGCCTCCCAATACGATGGATGGACGGGCGGGGCGGAGCGAGGTGGGGAGCTGGACTGGACTTGACTCGGCCGCGCACCGCGTTTTTCTAAAATCCCGTGCAGACAACACCTCCCCCCTTTCCTCCCACTTGGCGGGGCCCCCGTCGCCCCTGCATTCAGCTGTAGGGTTACTGCGAATTGCGCGCGTCGCCCGGCCCAGCCCAGCCCTGCCAAGCCCTGCCCTGCTCATTCATTTCCTTCCATCAAAGGCTCCTTTTTATTAAGGTTGAAATGATCCCTCCAGTTCACCTCACTCGCCCTGACCGCTCGCCGAGGGGTCCTTCGCTATAAAATTCAAGCGTACGCTGATTTATTCTGATTTTTCTGGTTTTGGGGGATTTTTCTCGATTTTTACTGTTTATTACTGAATTATACTGATATTTACTTGATTTTTTGGTCTAATTTTTCCTAATTTTTTTCCTGATTTTGTTTAAAGGTGTACACTGATTTTTTGATTGAAGGACCCCTCGGCGCTCACCCCTCGTCCTGCCCCGTCCCGGGACAGAAACAAACGCTCAATGTAAACGCGTACGGAACGTATTAAAAGCGGACTTCCAAAGTCGTCATGACGTCAGCTATTATTCTTTGAGTTGTCGCAAGAGGCGGTCACAAAACAGCTTGGTGACTCAAACGCGCGCGCGGATGAGACCTGAAAGGTTTAGGCGCGGGGGCCCGAGGGGGCGAACAAGGGCCTAGGCCCTGAGACGTTTAACAGCCGCACTCAAAATATAACGATAACCTCACAACCGCGGCCGTTCATAAACGCGTCCAGCTGCGCCGGGGTGAGGAGGGTGAGCCAGGACGCCGACGCCGCCGCCGGCGCCGACGCCAACTTCCCGCGCCTCGGAGCTGATCGTCAGCTTGGAGGCTCGGTACCGGCCGGGACCGCACCATCCACGTCCTCGAGTGCATCCGTCAGCCTACAGTATTGTTATTACTCGGAAAACGGCAACGACATCTTTTAGATGTCGTCCCGTCCCTTCACTCACGGCTGCTCCCCATCGTTGGGCTCCTTTTTTTTTCGTCCCGTATCCCCGCTGCTCTGCTGCTGCTGTGCTACTGCTGTCGTTAAGGCCCTGCCCGCCACGCCCCGCCACGCCCCGTCGACGGCCGTAGTTAGGAGAGTCAGTCCGCGATGCCGTACTGGGGCTAGTGACATTTCCTTCTGCAGAAAAATTCCCGTGCGAGTGCGGCGTCTCGCGACGGCGGGGCGTGGCGTGGAGGAGTGGGGTGGGGCCGACCCGCCGGCGCAGGCCAAGATGAATGGGTGAGAATACTGGTTCTAGACCACAATCCTGAACCTACTGCAGGTACGATGCGGTATGGAGGTGGTGGAGCGCCTGCTGGAGCTCAGCCGCGCCCCGCCGCGCGCCGCCGCGCCCCGCCACGCCCATCCAATGCGCGAGGAAGAAGGCTCATTGCCCCGTACGACGGACAGGTATCGTCATCTCGTTCCATCATGATCCGATACTTCACGGAGAAGCGGATCGGGCAGACTCGTGGACTCTCTCTCTCTCTCTCTCTCTCTCTCTCTCTCTCTCTCTCTCTCTCTCTCTCTCTCTCTCTCTCTCTCTCTCTCTCTCTCTCTCTCTCTCGCACACACACTCTGCTGAGACGTGCCTCTCCCTGTGGTAGCCACAGCAGCACTGTACGGCGGCACAGCGACAAGAAAAACTGTCGCACACGTCTCTGGACGCGGGAGTTGAACCCCGCGGGTCCCCGCCACCCCACGCCACCCCGCCCCGCCCCGCCGCGCCTCGCCCCATGACATGGCGAGGCGTTCTTTCTACCGCGCGGCGGCCGGCCGGCCGACTGCTTGCTCTTTATAAGGAGACACTGCCCTCCTTTATCTCCATCAGGATGAGCCGGAGCTGACGCGCCAGGCCGGGCAGGGGCAGGGCGCGCGGACTGCCTACCCGTCAGGGGGGCCAGCCAGCCGCCCGGTCCGGCTGCACGGCCAAAGACAGAAGAAGAAAAACATTTGAAAAAACCGCCCTGTCGCGCGCGCGATGGATCGAATATAACGAGATGGCGCGGGCAGCGCGGGTCGACCTGATCTGATCGATGATTACGATCGGTAGAGCTGCTGAGCTGAGCGGTCTAATGGCTGCTGCGGCCAGGACCAGCAGCGGCGGTGGCGCGAGCGGCAAGCACGTGACCGGGGCGGGGACAGTGCAGCGCCCAGTTTTTCTTGGCGACCGAGAAGGCGCCGCCGCCACCGCGCCGCTGCAGCGCTGCGCCGCACACGCCTCGGAATGCAATGTGGACCTCGGCGCCGCTCTGGGGGCAGCCGGACTGGAGCGGGGTGAGCAACAGGGGCAGTGCCGCGAGCACTGGAAATCACCTCATTATGACACGTCAACTTTTGAAAATAATTCACCGCAATTAAAAAAAAAATTGTTTGTGAAAATGAAGGAATTAAAAAAAAAGACATGAACATAGAAATTAGCAACAAAAACTGAAAGTTTATTTTAAGATTTTTTTTATTATTGATTTTTGAAAGATTTCCTTAAATTTTGCTCTCGGATTTTCTATCCTGGACCGCTCTAACCCCAACCCCCCGCCGCATGGCGCAGCGCCGTAGCAGCAGCAGGATCCGTTGCGCCCGCGGAGTGAAGTACGTACGTGTCCGGGGTGGAGCAGGGCGCGCGAGTGACTTACGCCCCCCGACAGGTGCGAAGGCGAAACAGGTGTTCATGGGCAGGGAGAGCAGGCCGTGCGGGAAAGACTATGCGGCCGCCCGGCTCGGCCCGGGAGACCATTGTCTGCTGCACAGCCGCGCCATCACCACCATCACGCCGAGGACGACGCCGCCGAGCTCTCAACGTGGGTTAGAGTGAGCGCCGCGGAGAAAGGGTAGGGCGGCAGAGGAGGTGTGAGTGAGTGAGAGCACGGCAGAAAAGAAAGCCGAGTTTGTTATGTGCTCGCAGTGAGGTAGGTAGGTAGGTGCTCAGAGAGCACAGCTGGCTAGCGATCGAGCCGAGCCGAGCCGAGCCGTGCCGTGCGCCATGGGAGCGGCGCGGGGCGGGCGAGCTACCTATTACTTTAGCGGCGCTACTGGTCTGCGCGCCGCGACGCCCAGAGAGCGCCGCGCCGCCCGTCTGCGCTTCTGGGCGGCAGCAGCATCAGGAGAAGCAGGAGCAGCAGGAGCAGCAGCAGGAGCAGCAGCAGCAGCAGCAGCAGCAGGAGCAGCAGCAGCAGGAGGAGCAGCAGCAGCAGGCGCAGCAGCAGCAGCAGGAGCAGCAGGAGCAGCAGCAGCAGCAGGAGCAGCAGCAGCAGGCGCAGCAGGAGCAGCAGGAGCAGCAGGAGCAGCAGGAGCAGCAGCAGCAGCAGCAGGCGCAGCAGGAGCAGCAGGAGCAGCAGGAGCAGCAGCAGGCGCAGCAGGAGCAGCAGCAGCAGCAGCAGGAGCAGCAGCAGCAGGCGCAGCAGGAGCAGCAGGAGCAGCAGCAGCAGCAGGCGCAGCAGGAGCAGCAGGAGCAGCAGGAGCAGCAGCAGCAGCAGCAGCAGCAGCAGCAGCAGGCGCAGCAGGAGCAGCAGGAGCGGGGTAGGGGAGCGAACCCGATCTAGTTATTGTCCGATTACAGTGTCGCGCTGTTTTCCAAATCAGCCGCGCCGCGCAGCACCTGTCACCACGTCCCGAGCTGCAGCAGGCGCAGGAGTCAAGGCGAAGCTCTCCGTCGTCCTAATAGACCTCGCCGCCCCGCCGCAGCCGCTGCTGCCGTCGCTGTTGTTGTTGGTTTAATTTCAGGCCGCTACAGTGGCTGCGCACGGCAGGTTTGCAGGTTGCAGGTCCAGTGGCCCTGCCCTGCCCTGCTGCCGCTGGTGCCCCCGCCCCGCCCCGCCCCACCCCAGCTCGACCCGCCAAGTACCGCGAGCGGCGGCGCTTTGATCCGCAGCAGCAGTAGCAGCGGCCCCGGCGCGGCCCGGCCCGGCCCGGCCTCGGCGCAGAGACAAGTCGCGAGCAGACAGAGTGGCTCTCGCGGAATGTAGACAACGATACGAGACACCCAGAGACCATCCCGGCCCGGACAGGCAGACGGACGGGCGGACGATGACGAGCCCGGGGGGACTTGAACGCACAAGCCAAAGGGCTTAACTGACTGACATTCCAGCCCCAGCCGGGATCCGCGCGTACGTCTCGCGCGCGTCTCTGTCTCTCTCGAGAAAATGCTGCTGCTCCGCGGCGGCATGTCCCGGGAATGAGGGCCCTAAGTGCACCCAGGTCTGCAACAGGCCAGCCAGCCACACCTGCCTCCGCGCCGCCGGGTCACAGCAAAAGTACGGCGGGGCATGGGCCTTATGTTTACAGGACTTAACATTTCGGTTGATGTTTTTCTTTTTGCCGTCCAGTGCACGGCGCGAGGAGGGGCGGCGT
The DNA here is from genome assembly GCA_029379305.1 of Frankliniella fusca. Lineage (NCBI taxonomy): Eukaryota > Metazoa > Arthropoda > Insecta > Thysanoptera > Thripidae > Frankliniella > Frankliniella fusca. The sequence continues at coordinate 687,678 of JAHWGI010001278.1, read as the reverse complement.
GAGTCGTAAGCGTAACCGAGGGAGCCAGTCGAATGACCCCCGGGCTGGACCTGGCCGGGCAGGGCCGCCGGGCCGCCGCCCGAGCCCGAGGCGCTACGGGATAGGGTATCAAGTGAGCAGCACGGAGTCACTTTGTCTCTGTCCCCCGGGCCGGGCCGGGCCGGGACGGGTCCGAGGGCCGGCCGTCTCTGTCTCTCTTCAGCACCCTGCGCGGCTCCCGACGGGGAAACAACCGTACACCTCGTAATTCAGAAAAATTCAGGAAAATTTGGGAAAATTCAGAAAAATTTGGAAAAATTTAGGAACATTCAGGAAAATTCAGGAAAAATCCGAAAAGCTTCAAGGAAATTCACAAAAATTGAGTTGAAATTCAAGAAAAATTAACAACAACAAAAAATTATAAAAAATTTAAAATTTGTATATCAAAACTCAGAGTTGTTTTCCCTCGACTGCTCCGCAGGGGGCCTCCATGTGAAGGGCTGCATCATCCCGAGCAGTGCTGGCCGCGGGGCGGTGGGCGCACGCCGCACGGCACGACACGGCACGGACCTCCATCACGTTCGGAGCCGCAGCAGCGCGCGGCCTGGTGGCGTGTGCAGCTCGGAGCGCAGCCGCGGCCTGGCGTGGTGTGGAGCGGCGGCCGCTTGCTCCACGGACGGGACGCGCTCCGATACCATCGCGTCGTCGCGGACTCTTTCGTTTCTTCGTTTCGTGCGAGTCTGGGCGGGGCGAGGCGGGGCGGGGCGGGGCGAGGCGGGGCGGGGCGGGGCCTTTGTCGCCCGGGCCGGGCGGTGTGTGGCGAGGGTCCCCGCCCCGCCCCGCCGGCCCCGCCTCGCCCTGCCGCCGGACGCCCCAGATAACCTCCCCGCGCGCCGCACGTATAAGAGACACGAGTGTTTTAATTTCTTTGTGATGACTGTCTCTCCACCGCCCTGCCCTGCCCTGCCCTCTCCTGCCCTTGCCCCGGGCGCGGTGCGGAGCGGAGCGGCAATACTACTTCTCCTGGCCCAGCAGCTCCCGGTTTGGTCATCGCAGATGATGTATGGCGCAGAGTCCGGACGGGCCGGGCCGGGCGACAGGGCGGGAGCGGGTCCTGGTGTTGTACACTGGGGATCCGTCCCCAGGGGCGCCCCGCCCGACCCGGCCCGGCCTTGCCGACTGATTCAGAAGATCGCTCTCATCCCTCCGTCCTTGTTGCACCTACAGCTGTGCCCTATGCTTGCCATGGTAGTGCTCCATTAGAGCGACGAGGACAGAGGTATGAAAGCGATCTTCGGAATCACTCGGCGTCCCGGCCCGGCCCTGCCGGCGAAGAGGACGTCGTCGCTGTCGCTGAGGTCGGAGCCCGAACACGCCGCCGCGGTCGCCTGCAGCTTGGCTGCGCCGCACACCATCATGGCTGTCGAGGAGTACGCCACGGAGGGCGTGTCTGCGTCCGCGGCGGGCACCCCGGGCCGCAATACCCGCAAAAGGCGCATGCAGCGCCGCGCTGGGGTGGGCCGCCTTGGGCTCAGGCTCGGCAGCGAGGAGGAGGCACGCGGCCCGGGGCCGGGGCCCTCCTGGGTGATGTGATGACACGTTATAGGACCCCAAAAAGTATTCGGCGCTGCGGCTTTTGCGGCGGCTCAGCGTAGCCCGGCCCGGCCCGGCCCGCAGCCCGCCGCTGTGGCGTGTGTTGATGGATGGGGTCACGGGGGCGGCTCCGGCTCCGGCCCGAGTGGGGGCAGGCAGGGGCGCGCGGGCAGGGCCGGCAGGGCCGCCGCCGGCTCGGCTAATGGTGGGCCAATAAGCCGGTAACTCACGTCCTCCGGCCCGAGGCCGCCCCGCCCCGCCCCGCCCCGCCCCGCCCCGGACTGCCCGCTGCTGACCAGAGGATGGAATCGTAGGTCCCATCTCACCTCGGAGCGGAGCGGTGTGCCTTGCCTGTGCCTTGCCTTGCCTTGCCCCTGCCCCGAGCCCGACGCCCGACCCGGGGCGGTATGATGTATGAGAAAGGTCCAACGCGACATTCTTACGCGCGGCGCGGCGCGGCGTGGCGCAGGAGTGGGGCCGGGCCAGGACAGGCCAGGACAGGGCGCAACGAGAAAGGGTTCATTTTCGAGGAAATTAGACAAACACGAGGACCTTACCCTGGCCTGCCAGCACCCACCAGGGAGCGTATCCATCCCCGTCGATCCCCTCCCCTCCCTTTCTCTCTCTCTCAGTGACTCTCGCGAGTCACAAGAAACTCACACGAATGCGTACAAATGTCCCATGTCGTATGACTGAGAAATATTCAGAATCCCTCTTCGTGAATTTCTATCAAATTTACAGAAACATTGAGTCAAATAGACACAATCCCTATTCGTAATGTACTCTCAAATTAAAAGTTAAAATCTGGTTATGTTAGATAAAAACTTTTAAATTAGAGTTTTATCTATTGTTGCTATAATGGTCGGATAATTTAAGTGCTTAAAACTGAAAATGCTGGTTCTATGTTGAAGTAGAACTATAAGTCAGTAGTCCTGTTGAATGCAAATAATTCTTAAAATTAAATTTCATGTCAATTGCTCTCTCACTCGCGCTATCTCTATGAGCCTCTCTCGCTCGGTCGCTCTGTCTGTCTGTCTGTCTGTCTGTCTGTCTCTCTCTCTCTCTCTCTCTCTCTCTCTCTCTCTCTCTCTCTCTCTCTCTCACTCGCTCTGTGACACTCACCTGCTCGTGCTTCTTGAGGTAGGACAGCCGGGGGAAGGCCTTGTCGCAGAAGGAGCAGGCGTACGGCGTGCCCTCCGTGACCCCGACGGTGAAGGCGAGCTCCGAGTCGGCCACATCCGTGGCCGAGTTGGGCGTCGCGCAGCTGCTCGGCGAGGGCGACGTCGCGTCCTCGGGGGTCTCGGAGCGCCAGGATGAGCCGGGGTCCGTGCCCAGGGCATCTGCAACAACATCGAGACCAACGCCAGTGAGACGCGCGCGAGGGGGAAATAACAGCTCTGAAATTATTGTACACCTCGTAATTCAGAAAAATTCAGAGACATTCAGAAAAATTTAGAAGTTAGAAAATTTTGGAAACATTCAAAAAAAAAAATCGGGAAAATTCACAAAAGTTCACAAAATTTTTACACGAAAATCCATAATTTTTTCCACCTCAGACGCGCGGGAGAGTTGGGAAAAGAAGAAGAGGGTGAAGAAGGATAGGAAAAGAAGAAGGAGGAGAAGAATAAGAATAATAATAATAAGAAGAAGACCGACCGGAAGGGCCTCACATGGGGGCGCAGCACCACCGGGCAGGGAAGGGCACGGCGGAGTCCTTATCCCCTCCGATTTGTAAATAAAAGTCATTAATAAAAAGGCACTAAAAGATCGTCATAAATACGAGGGGGGTTGGCGCGGCGCCCGCCCCGCCGCGTGGGTGGCGGAGCGTGGCGGCGACATGAGCTCATGGTGTAATTATTCAATTAGGCCGTATGGATGTCGGCGTCGACATGTGTGGGGCATCACGTCTCGCTGCATGAGCTGCACTTCGTGTTGTCTCAATCCACGCTCCCAGCTTTTTAATGAGGAAATCAGTAATCTAGTGAAGCACCAGCGTCGTAAAAGGCGAATGGAGGAAAAGTGTTTATAACGATCTCACAATGAAGTTATTCCATTAGAAAGAGAGGGACATAGAAAGGAGAAGGAGGAAGGGGCGAGCGCGTGACGAAACGGCGGTGGAGGGAGTGAGAGTACGCGGGGAGGCGGGAGGGGGAGGGGGAGGGGGATAAGGGGGACAAAGAGGAGAGAAAAATATTTTGGGCTGTTAGACAAGCCACAACTCAGCAGGGGTTAAAGGCGTGGGCCGGGCCGCGCCGGGCCGCGCCATCGCGACATGTGACTTCATTAAACATACCGGGATGTCACCCCAGCATGGGTCTCTTTCTCCCCTACCCCCTTCCTCCACCATCTCCCCTCACCTTTCTCTCTCTCTCTCTCTCTCTCTCTCTCTCTCTCTCTCTCTCTCTCTCTCTCTATCTCTCTCCCGCATGGCTCCTCCGGTTGCCGAGTGTCGTCATAGATTTAACTCCGCGTGCTGCAGGGCGGCCCGGGAGGAACCCGTTTATATCGCCGGTATACGTTCGGTCCGGCAGCGCGGGACTGATTTAGAATGCAGCCCGAGACCGGACACGCACCGCTCGCGTGTGTCTGTGTGCGTATGTGAGCGTCTGTATGTGTGTACACCATATCGACAAAATATGACGGCCACAGGGTGGCTGGGGAGGGCCGCGGGGCCGCGCCGGGCTGGGGCTCACGGTGGCACATGGCACCGGCCCGGCCCGGCCCGGCGAGGCGCGCGGCTCAGACCTGGTCGTGTTCGATTTCCCGCTGCTTCCAAAGAGTCCGTCCGTGTCCGTCTATCTGTCTGTGGGTCTGTCTGTCTGTATGTCTGTCTGCGGCAGCGGTGGTATCGGTCTGCTCGGTGCAGATGAGACGAGTCATGCGCGCCGGGCCGGGGCCGGGCCGGCCAAGGCAGTGGGTGTGAAAATGACATGAAATGGAAATGTAGCAGGTTCGCGCGAGTTATCGTCAGGAGGTACTACACCAGGAGAGTGTACCTCCCCGCCGCGCCCCAAAAGAGGAGGATCACTCCCAAAAAATCATTGTACTGACCAAAAGAAGAAATCATTCAAATTAAAAAGAAGAAAATAACTAAAGTCAAGAAGAAATATACAGAAAAATCCGAAAAATCAAGAATAAATTAACACAAAAAAAAAAAACTGAAAAAAAAATGAATAATGTCAGAATAGAGGAAAAAAAGTCAAAATCCATCGAAAATTGACAACAAATTTTCCTTGAAAAATCAAGAGAGAAATCAGAACAAAACAAAATCTACAGTCAAAGTCAAAAAAATCACTGTCCACATTTTGTATGAGTGATCCCTCCGTCGGCCCGGACCCGCTCGCACACGCCGCGGTCCCGTTCCAACCGGCCTGGACAGGGCAGGACACCGCGAGGCCGTGAGGCCGCCGTCGAGCCCAATTGCGCGCAAGGGCATACAAAAGCGACGAGCGTGGCTGGCGCACGGCCGGGGCCGGGCCGGGCCGGGCCGAGCAGCGGAGGGCGCGACACCGCCGCCGCCGTCCTGGACCTCTCTCCCCTCCCCCTCCTCTCCCTCCTGGGCGAGGACGACGCTCTTTTCTCTTTCCCAGCTCCCCCTCTCCGTCTCCCTCCTACTCCTCATCTTCCTCCTCCTCCTCCTCCTCTCCCTACTATGTTTGCCTTTCAAACGGCGGAGCGGAAATCGATCATTAACCGCGAAGGAGAATGAAATGTCCCGGACCGGTGGTGGGGTGGGGCCAGGTGGTTTAGTTTATGGACTAACTTGCGGTGGCCCGCGGCCGCGGGGCCCCGGCCGGGGCAGTGGCCGGGAGGGGGGCCCCCTCTATTCGGCGGGGTGCCCTTCCGTAGGTAGGTGGCAGGTGCGCGCTGCTGCTGTCTATGATTCCGAAGATAGCTCTATCGCGCCTACGTCCTTGTCGTGCTTATGGAGGGCTGTCATGCGTGACATAGGGCACCGCCATGGGAGCGATAAGGACGGAGACTAGAGAGCGATTTTCTGAACCAGACGGCTGCTGCGGTTGCGCGAAGGTGTATGAGAAATCGCGAGTCGGAGGGTGGGGAGCGACCTCCGCACCTGCAGAGCGCCCCGGGGCGTGGCGGGGAGGGGCAGGGGCGGCCTCCCTCTGAAGCCCCCGCGGCCGCGGGCCAAGGCGCTAAAGTTTAGCAGCGCGCTCGCGAGCAGCGAGGGGCACACGAGGCCCACGGCGCTCCAAGACAATAAGCCCAGCCCAGCCCAGCTCCAGGCCGCGGGGCGAGCGGGTGAGGGGGTGGCGGGGTGGTGCTGGGACCCCCCTCACATCCCCCGGCGCGCCCCCCGCGGCCCCACGCCGAGGGGACAATCAAGCGATAGCGCGAGGCGAGCACTCCCAACAGCACAATGAGTAAAACGGTGCGCGCGCGCCACGCGGCCTTTCAGCGGAATTGAGACATCCTGTGGACGACACTTCTTTGCTGCGCCCACACCGAATCACCAGCGGCACGCTCGCGCTAGGAGACCCCGCCGCGCCCCGCCCCGCCCCGCCCCGCCCCGTGCGTGCGCGCCAGCTGACCGCCGCGCCCCGCCCCGCCACACCCGGAGCAGGCCGTGACGGAAATCATTACCCAGATGGGCTCACTAACACTCCATGTGCTGCTCAGCTCGGCCGCGGCCGCCCTGCCCCGCCCGGCCCGCGGTGACTGATGGCTGGGGGGCGGCGGCGGCGCTGCCCTAGGGGCCCACGGTCCACCTCGTGCGGCACTCCGTGACCACAAGGACCTCGAGGGTGTGTCATTGTTACTTCACACCACGAGAAGGACACCCTGCCGCCGCCGGCGCCGCCCAACCCGGCCCGGTGGCGCGAGGATCCCGTCAGACCTCCACTACCCCACGGACGGCCCCGCGCCGCCAAGTGGACTGCTTGACCGGCCCGGCCCGGTCCAGCCCAGCCCGACTCCAGTTTGAGGGAATTAAGACATCCTGTCCGCCCCGCCCCGCCACCACCCGGGAGTGACCCGCACGGAGTGTGCCATGGCGGCGGCAGTGTCATAAAGAGATGAGCCACGAGATCTCGAAATGCACATTAATTCCCGCCACGAATTGACCCTTCCCCTTCTCGGCAGCCGGGTCAGGCCAGGCCGGGCCGGGCCCGGGCCGGTCCTACACCGCCCGAAATAAGAAGCCGCGTCCGCGACCTGGAGTGGACTAAACAAACGACAAACGCCTTCCCCGCCGCCGACATCGGCTACTTCTTCACCTCCCGACGACGGCGGCGGCGGCTCGCCGACGCGGCGCGACCCAAGGAGAGTCAATTCTACTCTCTCACTCCTCTAACTCTCTCTCTCTCCTTTTTGCCGACCAAGTAGGCGGGGCCGTGCCGAAAGAGCGGGAGCGCGAGGGCGTGGCGGCGCGGGGCGGGTAGCCAACCAGTACCGACGGTGCCGCTGTGACCCTGTGGCCCGCCGGGCGGGGCGCCTTGTAGTTGTGCCACCTCCCCGCCGCGCCCCGCCGCGCCCCGCCCCACCGAGCTCAATCCCCAACCACACTGGGCCGTGCGCTGAAATCCCCACCCGCCCATTGCGGTCCAAATAGGGCTCCCCGCCCACCCATTGCAGAGGCTGCCCTTTTGCACGGGGGCGCTGCGCTACGCCCCGCCGCGCCCCGCCCCGGCCCGCCACACGGACCAGCATCGCGGCAGCTCCCCGGGCCGCACCGGCCCAGCCCAGCCAGGGCAACACGTTCGTTTCTTATTTATAGAGTATACATACTAGATCTGGCACGGCAAGACAGCGGGCCGCCGCCACCGCGCCGAGAAGAATAGGAGCACGGGTATGGAAAATTGCGGAGGAGGAAGGGAGAGAGAAAGAGAGAGAGAGAGAGAGAGAGAGAGAGAGAGAGAGAGATAGAGAGAGAGAGAAAGAGAGAGAGAACGGGTGGGAGAGACAGAGCAGAGAAACAAGGAGAGTGGGCTCTAGAGAGAGACAGAGAGGCAGTCGCGCGCGGCGCGCGCGCACACAACACACACACACACACACAGACACAGAGAGAGAGAGAGAGAGAGAGAGAGAGAGAGAGAGAGAGAGAGAGAGAGAGAGAGAGAGAGAGAGAGAGAGAGAGAGAGAGAGAGAGAGAGAGAGAGAGAGAGACGCACGAACGCAAATAACAAGACGCGTGCATAAATTTGCAACGGAATTCGCAAAACGTGTCGCTGGTTGGGGCGGGGCGGGCTGGGGTGGGCCGGGGCGGCCAAGAAGGACGCACTGCGCTCTGCTCTGCCCGACCGGCCCCGCGCGGCCCCGCACGGCCCGGCCGCATTCGCTGAGAATGGCCTGTATTTCTTCATTACTCTCGGGAGAGCGGCGCGAGAAAAAGAGTGCTAGAGAGAGAGAGATAACAAGAGGAGAAGGGAGGAAAGAAAGAGAGGGCGCGAAAGGTGAAGAAAGTTGAGGGACGCGCATGTGAGTGGTTGTGTGTTATCGCGTGCGCCCTTGCTGGATGAGTTAAGGGAGCGGGCGGGGGGCGGGGGGTATAATAGGCTCCCCCGATGCGGGGATTTGAACCCGAGCCGGGGCGGGCGCGCCGGTGAAGAGTGAGAGAGGGTAGGTAGGCGCAACGATGCGTCCCGCCCAGACCCGCCCCGTCTGCTCCTGTATACATGTGGCACATCCTAGGCCTGCCCGGCCCGGGCCTGCCGCTGCGGCTCCCCCACCTGGGCGCGTCATGCGAAGTGAAGGTGTTGTAGGGCACAATACCGATCCGTCTCAATTACATTTAAGAGGGAGGCGAACGAGTCGCGCCCCGCCGCGCCCCGCCACGCCCTACCCCGAGGCTTGGTTACACTGTGTGCGCCGTGAAGGGCAGCAGCAGCGCGCATATGCCGGTGCTAAAAGAAGGGATTAAAATGTATTTCTCCACTTTCACTTAGATTTGCAGCAAGTTGGCCTCACAAATCCCGTGGCGGCGGCGCTTGCGAGCAAGACACGTAATAGTGTTACGAGTCGTTCTTCCAAGAGGGAAACAAATCTGGATTTTGGTGAACAAATTTTGTAAAGATTCGTGATTTCTTTTAGAATTTGTTTGCGCAATTTTTGCTTTACTTTTTCTCAGGTTTTTATTTATTTTTCCTGAATTTTCAAAAAAAAAAAAAAAAAAAAAAAAAAATCGGAATTTATCAGAATTTTTCCACTAATATTTCTGTATTCCTCTGAAATTTTCCGAAGTAAAACAAAAATTGAACAAATATCTCTGCGTTTGTTTCCCCTCGATACTGTCATGAGCTCTCCGAAGCCCCGTGCGGGTAGGCAACCCGCCCGCACCCGTGCGTCTGGTACAGTCTAAGCAGAGCCAGTAAGAGAAGAAGTCTGTCGCGGGACTGGGCCGGACCACACTGGCCGCGGCAGTACTCAGCAGAGCCATTCCGGTGCACGCCCTCCTCGCTCTGTCTCTCTTGCGTTATGCATATCGAAAGGAAATTATCAATAGTTTTACTAGCGATATTTTTGGAATGGTCCGATATTAACTATCGATATCGCGGGAAATTATCGATAGACCCGATATATCGGTGGGCTAAAAGAGAGGTAAAATTAAAGGAGAAACAATGTAAATTTCATTCAAATGAATACTATTGAGATACCACAACACAAAACAGTGTCACTTGTTAATAATAAGAAATATTTGGCCTATAGTTTGGGAACCTTGGCAGTTCTGGAAAAGGAGAGAAGACGACGCGGACAAAATAAGAAACCCTGTTTTCGGCAATTTTTCGCCCCGCGGAGCTCTGTAGATCCTGCTTCACGAACATAAATTGTATTTTTTATCCCATTTTTCAGACTTAACCTGTCAGCCGACATATCGGCTGGAAATATCGATTATCGCAACATCGGAGGAAGGATACGATCGATATAAACTGTCGTCATATTGAAACAAAATATCGATATTTCGATAATACCGATACACATCGCCCATCCCTATCGCACTCATGAGTTCCGCCTTATGTGCGCGAGAGAGACAGGGCGAGGAGGAGAGCGTGCACCAGAATCCCTCTGCAGCCGCCGTCCCAGCCTCAGCTGCCCTTGTCCAATGACACCCCAGGGGGTCGCAACGCGGCACGTTCGGCTGACCCCATGCGGTAGCGAGGCCCGGCCCCCCACCACCGACCCGAGCCGCCGCGGCCGGAGCCGGGTCGAGCCGAGCCGCGGCCCCGCACTTCACGAAACTCAACCATATTCTATCAGTTTGTCTTTAAAACTCGACAGCCAGTGATAAATTCAAAGGAGAAGAATCAATATATTTACTAGTGTGCCTGAGAAGCCGTTTCGCAAGTCTGAAGTAAGTAAAAACATAAGTGCAAGCTCGACGTGTCCCAGCCGGCCCGTGCACGTATTTAGTATTGTTAAATTTTCTTCGCGATTTCGTCACGTATCAAGATGCTCGTATGCTATTATGAAAGAAGACTAAATTTACGATGGAACTGAGTACAAGTGAGGCTGGTCGGCTACAGATGAAGGTTAGAAAACAATATTTTGTTGTTGTGGTGGTGAGAGCAACAAACCTAACCTAAAAACCAAACTTTGTTTTCAAACCTTCTTTGGTGGCCGACTAGCCTCACTTGTAGTCAGTTCCATCGTAAATTTAATCTTCTTTCATTAGAGCACACGAGCATCTTGATACGTGACGAAATCGCGAAGAAAATTTAATAATACTAAATACGTGCACGGGCCGGCTGGGACACGTCGAGCTTGCACTTATGTTTTTACTTACTTCAGACTTGCGAAGCGGCTTCTCAGGCACACTAGTTAATATATTGACTCTTCTCCTTTGAACTTATCACTGGCTGTCGAGTTTTAAAGACAAACTGATAGAATATGGTTGAGTTTCGTGAAGTGCGGGGCCGCGGCTCGGCTCGACCCGGCTCCGGCCGCGGCGGCTCGGGTCGGTGGTGGGGGGCCGAGCCTCGCTACCGCATGGGGTCAGCCGAACGTGCCGCGTTGCGACCCCCTGGACACCCTTGCCCCTGATCGGTATCTTACCCCCCCCCCTCACCCTTCACGACCCTTACTTAGCCGCCCCGCACGGCTCTCCCTTCTATTTTTCTTCTCACCCCTTCCGCACAATGGAGGCAGCGAGCGCGAACGTATTCCGGGCGAACAAGGACATGCGTTGTGGCAGGCAGGGGGCAGCGGGGCAGCGTGGCGCGGGGACACGTACGCGCAATACCCTTCTCTCCTTTTCCCTCACTCCCCCCCCCCTCTCTCTCTCTCTCTCTCTCTCTCACACACACACACACACACACACACACACACACACACGCGCGCAAGGAGAAAAAGGGGGGTGAAGGCGGCTATTAGAATAGGACTTGAAAAGGGTATAAAATCGCTTTTTAAAAAAATACAAGAAGCGAGAGATGCTGCAGGATTATTTCCCTACTTTATTCTGAAACAACCACAAAGTATACATCTGACTTAAAGAAGGTACGAGTCTACCCTCTCTCTCTCTTACTCACTATCCCCCCAACTTTCCCTCTTCCTCCCTCTCCAACAGGCACGCGTACGACGGTCGAGCGCGGAGGGAAAAGGTCGCGACTCTGCGCCCCCCCCCCCCCCTTTCCCACTTTTCTCTCTCTCTCTCTCTCGCGCGCGCGCTCTTTCTCCAGGCGCACCCACTTGAAGCGCGATGCCGCCCCTTTATTCTAATGTAGATTAATAGCGCCTTATTTGTTCTGCCCGCCCCATACGCCGCGGCCGCGCGGCCGGAGCGACCCGGAGCCGGGCAGGCGGTGCCCAGGCGGTGCCGGAGCCGCAAAGAGACGCACCTACTTTGTCTTCCCATTTCTCAGTCTTTTCACTCACTCGCTCACTCATTCACTCGGTCCGCGCCCGCCCCGCGCCGTCCAAGCCTTCTCTCTCACTCTCCCTCTTCCTCCGGAGCAAACCTTGCGGCTTATAAAATCCCCCGCCCCACTGACAATTAGCATAAAATGACAAAACACGAGAAAAGAGCAGCAGCTGGGCTCCGACAGGTATTTTCGAGCCCACGCTCACGGGGTCATGGAAATCGATATCGTCACCCGCCGATGATCAAACAAGTCTCCCTTCCCGCGCTCTTCTCCCATCTCTCTCACTCTTTCTGTCACTCTCCCGACTGTCCGTAACTAACGCGCCTAGAACGGCGGAGGAGGCGGCGGCACCTTGTTAGGACCGCGCCGTCTTGTCATGGACCCCCTTCTTCTGCTTCTCTTTCTCTCCCCCTCTCTCTCTCTCTGTCTCTCTTTCTCCCTCGCTCCCACAGAGAGAGCAATGGGTGCGACGAGTACAGGACCAGCAGCCCCGTCCCTATAGTAGTAGCGCCTCGAGTCCAACCAATTACCTCCTCCTTCGATCGTAAATGGCCCTCCGTTCACGCCTGTTTGATTCTCCTTAACGTCCCCCCCTCCCCCTGCCGCCCCTACTGCGCCGCCCTGGGCGCGTAAAACCGTGCCGCCCGTGAGAAAGATGTTGCCTGTTGACTTTACTGTTGACTTTATGCCCGGGCCGGCGCGGCAGTAGAGCGCGCAGCCAGCGCGCCACCGGCGCGGCAGCGCAGGGGTAATTAAAGCCCCTTTCTCCAGCAGCCCGAACCGCACATGCCTCTTTATTAGGGCGATGATGTAGTGCAGCCGGGCTGCCCCGCCCCGCCCACCCCACCAGGCCCCGCCCCACCGGGCCCCGCCCCGCCCCGCCACCGCCACGCCCCCTCGGCAATTCAATCATGCGGAAAAAAAATATTCCCTGCCGCTGTTGGCGGTGGAAGCTACTGCTCCACCTCGCACCTCACATAAACCCACCATCACCGCGGCTACGTGTGCTTCTTCCTTCTTCCTTTTCGCCACAGAGAAATAAGATAAAAAGCACACTTAGGTCCGTCGCGCATTCGAGTCTCCGCCGCTCCGCGCCGCGCCGGGGCAGATCAGATCACATCGGGGACGTGCTTCAGGCCGCCGCCGTCGCCGCCGCTGCCCAATCACTGAGCCAGGCTGATGATGCCTAAACTGGGCAGGCCGTTCCGATTTATTAGACCGTTTTGCGCGCGCCGCGCGCCGTCGGGTCGCCGCAGTGGGTACTGTGTGCGTGCGTGCGCACGTGTGTGTGTGTGAGTGTGTGAGTGAGTGAGTGAGTGAGTGAGTGAGTGAGTGAGTGAGTGAGTGTGAGTGTGTGTGAGTGTGTGTGAGCGCGCGCAGTGCTGCCGCCACTGCGCTTCCTATACGTCGTCACATACCAGAGTCTAGACGTGCGCTTCATGGTCAAGTTGGCCGTAGGTAAGATGGAGCGAGCAGCAGCAGCAGCAGCGGCGGCGGCGGTAAAGTGAGTGAGAGGTGTAGCTGAAAGAGTGAGGGTGAGAGAGAAGTGGAGGAGAGAGATATGAGATATGAGTGTCAGTAATAGACGCGCTGGAATACAACCACCAGCAACGCCCGGGGCAAAAGCGACAGGGAATTAACTCTGCATTTTGGTGCACAAATTTCGCAAATTTTTATTGAATTTTATGATTTTAAAAAAATATGGATTTTCATTGAATGTTTGTGAATGTTGATACATTTTTTGTGAGTTTTAACCAAACTTCACTGATTTTTTTCTGAATTTCTCTAATTTCTTTTATAATAACGAGGTGTACTAAAATTTCAGAAATATTTCCCCCTCGGTCAACAGCGACTGTACCTCTGTGTGTGCGTGTGTGTGCGTGTGTGTGTGTACGTACGTGTGTGCGCGCGCGCGATTGATTGAATTATTCTTCGCACGTCAGAGCGCGATAGCCCACGGCAAAGCCCTGCCACGCCCTGCGCGCGACGATCAGTTCAGTTGCCGTAGCAGGACAACGCCGGGAAGGCAGAGCAGGTATAGGTAGAGTTTGACGTGCGCACACGAAACACGCGAAGAAAAAATAAGAATAATTCGCGTGCTATGTGCGTGAAATCGTCACTCGCTCGATCCTTGATCGTCGCAGATAAACCATCCCGTCCGAGCGGCGGGGCGGCCCGTGTGGCGGCCCGGCCCGTGTGGCGGCCCGTGTGGCGGCCCGTGTGGCGGCCCGTGTGGCGGCCTGGGCGGAGCGGGTTGGCGGGCGCTGCTGCGCGCTATCTGTACCCTTTGACGCGCAGCCCGCGCAGCCCGCGCAGCCCCAGTCCGTGTCCGTCTGGTCCCATCCGCCGGCTCCCGCCCGGGGCCCGGCCCGGGGCCCGGGGCCCGCCAGTCTATTTGCAGAGCAAACGTCTTCCGGCCCGGTGCTGTGCGGACCGGACCATCCGGGTTTATCATGTGTGCGCCCCACTTAGGCGGGGTTGGTCTGCCTGCGGCAGGCCCCACCCGGGGTGGCCGCCCCGCCCCGCCCCGCCCCGCCCCGGCCCAGCGGCCCCGAGGGTCGCCATCCACCGCCTTCCAGGAACGCGACGCGACGTGACGGCAGCGGCAGGGCCGGGCAGCCGAGCCGGGCGCCGTACTTGTGAGCGGCCGCCACACAGGCCAGGAGGGGTCGTTGTTGTCCTTGGCACTGCCAGACCCGCCCTGCGCGCCCTGCCTCCTGCGGGAGGACGACAACGGCAGCACGCAGGACAGGAGAGCCCCGCCGCGCCGCCCTATCCGGCCCGGAGCGCTCCGAAGCCCGGGGGGCGGGTCTTCTCTGCACGAGGGGCGGGTCACTCGTACAAAATGTGTACAATGATTTTTATATTTTTACTTGGGACTTTTTTAAAATTATTTTAATTTTTTGTTTTAACTTTTTAATTTTATTTATAAAGGGAAATTTATGTCACTTTATGATAAATTTTGTTATTAGGCTTCGCGTGCGCTAAAGCGCAAAACGCGAAGCCTATAGACACGCTCGATGTTTCTCGCCAAGATTTTCGTGTGCGCTACCTGCTCCCCAACATCCTCCAGCGACACAAAAGAAAAAGGTTCGGGTCGGGGGCGGGGCCGGGGGCGGGGGTCCTTGTGGGGGTCCGCCCGGCCGGCCGCCCGACTCAGCGTGCGCATATATTATTGCCAGCGGACGAAAGATGCAATGAATAGAATGCTTGCCGCAAGTTTTTCTCAAATTTTGAACCTAGCAACAAACAAACCAGATTTTTGGATAAAGCATCAGCCTTTCACCCCTCTTTTTTTAAAAAAGTCAGGTGCTTCTACGACAATTTTGACTGTCGAAGAAATGGAGGTTGAGGGAAAGTCCACTCTCCTCAAAATTGTCCTACAACTCTGAACCTTTTGTTTTAAGAGGGGTGAAATTCTAAAAATTGGCATAGTAATCAGGATATGTTGACGCTACGTTCAAAATTTTCGCAACCCAGTCCGGGTGTCACATGTGGCGCGCCCCCCGCAAAGCAGGGTGCGTGGCGGAGCGTGGCGAGATGAATCGGGGCCTCTGATCTTTACAATATGAGTCTTAACTTGAGTCCTAGGTGAAAAATCAGTTCAGATTTGTCTGACGTAAAATATTGGTGCGCGTTTGGATCGGCTGACCTCAAAAACCTCATATTTAAAAAAAAGTAGATTGTAAGCGCATCAAACACGTTTGATACAAAAAGAAAAACCTCGTTCTTTACCTCTTTACCCTTAACTTTAATAATGTTAGCTTTCAACTAGAAATGGTGAGTCAACAGCAGGATAGTGAGTCCATAACACACGACACTTTGTTGTCAGTCAGGGCTTTCCACTTTCCACGTTCAAACCTTTCGCGGCATTTGTTTTCTTTTTGAGACAAACTTTAAATGATTACAGAATATCTCAATAGAAGGCGTTGCTCTACTCGCGCATGCGCACAACCCATCTCGGTTGTGTTGATATTGATACTCTCAATGTTGATAAACACAAATGAATGTAATGTTTACTTTTTAATTAGAAACTGCAGAATTTTGAAAATTGTTGATACGTTTCGTGATAACTTTATTTGGCAAATAGTGTAGTTTGGTTGTATGTCCGTCCGTAATTAAGTCGTAATGCGTACGGGATAAAAGTGGTCTCGCGGCGAGCAGTCGGACGTCTCTGTTCGAAATTTAGATTCTTAATTTCTTAAAATTTTGCTTAGTAACTCGAAAAAAACCTCTATTATTGACTCATTACTGGGTAAAAAGCTACAATTTGCTTACACAGACATAACCGTAAGTATTACCATTTCTTCGCTGAAAATGGGGTCTAACTTACACCGCACTGAGCACAATACTCGTTCTTTCACCTCTATGTTAAGGGAGATGTGGAAAAGGTAAAGAACGAGTAAAAAGTGGTTGACTTAAGACAATGTTGACCAACTGCGCATTCCGTGCGCTCTCCTCCGCGATTAAAAGTGCTAATATGTGTCTTAAATTCTACTCGTTTAAATTTAAGGGCTGCCGGCCTCTCTATCTCTGGTACCACTCCTACCCCTCTCTCCCTCTCCTCCCTTTCTCCTTTATGAATCCGTCACTAAATCGAAATCAAACTCTTCCCCTCTCTCCTCTCCCTCTGTTACCCTCTCCTGGGTGAATATTTTGGATTCAAACTCAGCTGTTTTGACGCTGTTTGGACCGTCGGAGGAAACAGCGGGTGGTGGAAATGTGGAAATGAGAGGAGCGGCGGGCCTCGCAGTAGGTATCCGCTCAGCTTGTAATTTCTATGAACGTTTCTTGACCACTGCTTGATCAAAGATGCCGTTAATGTGTAAGTCAAGGGGTTGAGCTTGCCATTTGCCCACACCAAGCACGCGAAGCCTTTTTCGGCCACATTGGATAATGTGGACTTGACGGATTTTTTTTTCCGATATTTCTGAATCTGACTACTTGATTTTTTAATAAATATTTTTTGGGTGGCTGTCTAAAGGCTTTTCGAAGTGACACCGACACCACCATCCCCTGGTCTCCACGTCTTCCTATTGCGACACGCCAATACACTCTCTATCGCTTTCAGGGTGGCCGGCCCGGGTCCCCGTGCCTCGCGGAGCGGGGAGCGAGGTGCGGGGTGCGGGACGGGCGGAATGTTTCGCCAGCTCAGCGCGTCGAGAGTCTCTCCATTGTGGCGCGAGAGGTGCGCGGCGCAGGCCCGGCGCAGCCCGCCCCGCCGCCCGAGCGATGGCTATCGACCGCATATTTGCTTATCGAGATAGGCATCTTCTCGTCCGGGATTAGGTCACTCTTGTGCTCCGCGCGCGAGCGCTGTCTCATCGGGCACCCCCTCCTCCCACCTCTCTCTCTCTCTCTCTCTCTCTCTCTCTCTCTCTCTCTCTCTCTCTCTCTCTCTCTCTCTCTCTCTCTCTCTCTCTCTCTCTCTCTCTCTCTCTCTCTCTCTCTCTCTCTCTCTCTCTAACTCACGCCCGCGCGGTGGCTTCCGGCCGCGGTGCGGGTGGGCACGCGGAGAGGAGCCCTCTGCTGGAGCTGGAGGAGCGGCGGCAGCACAGCGAGGACCTTGAGCTCCTGGAGAAAAGTTGGGTCGCGTTCATCTTGAGTAGGGCGTGGCGTGGCAGGGCGTAGAGCGGTGCGGCAATAACCCTTCGCCGCGACCACCAAGACCATCGTACGCGGGCGGGGTGGGGCGAGGAGCTGCGTGGCGTTGCAGGCAATTTTCGGTAGGGCGGGGCGGGCGCCGCGGGAGTATAAACGCGCGGGTGAGATCAGTGACGACTCGTCAGAGCTCCAGTGCGAAAGAGCAAGAGAAACGAAGTGAGAAAGAGACAGCGAGGGAAGCGAAGGGGGAAACCACTACAAAATTTTTGAAGACCTCGTAATTCAGAAAAATTCAGAGAAATGCAGAAAAATTCTGCAAAATTTAGACAAATTCAGAAAAAATAGAAAAACTCAGAGAAATTCACAAAAATTTAGATAAATTCACAAAAATTCGCAAAAATTTTAGAAAATTTCAAGCAAAAATTTTGAATACATCTTCACAAATTGACAAAATTTAAAGGGAAAAAAACGAAAATCTGTACAACAAAATTCAGAGTTGTTTCCCCCTCCAAGAGAAGAAGAACAGAGACAGAAAGCTAAATGGGGCGGCCAAGATCACGGCCGCGCTGTCACCACCTGCTGCTCCTGCCGCTGAGCACTGCCCGCTGCATATTCACGTCATTGCTCGAGCCGCCGCCGCCGCAGCAGCACGACGGATTCCTGCGACTCGTCGTCAGATTCGCGTCACATTCTTTTAGGTTTTCGCGATTCTCCTTATTGCCTGCCGCTGCACCGGGCTGCACCGGGCTGCGCTGGGCTGGGCAGGGCTGCGCCGGTGACTGACACCAGCCGCCGCAGCAACACCTGCCGCCGGCTCTTGACTCTTGACGACGAGCGCTTCACGGTGACGAAGGCTGTCCGCCCCGTCCCGTCCCGTCCGGAGGCTGCGCGTCCCGGCCCGGCCGGCTCGGCTAGAGAGCCGCTCGGCGCGGTCCACACGACAAATAGCGCCCTTCAGCGGGCTGCCGGAGCCGCATCCATCAGAGGCAGCGGCGTAGCGGCCCGGGGGTGCGAGAGAGAGAGAGAGAGAGAGAGAGAGAGAGAGAGAGAGAGAGAGAGAGAGAGAGAGAGAGAGAGAGAGAGAGAGAGAGAGAGAGAGTGAGAGAGAGCCACCAGTCGAGTCCACCCCGCCCGCGGCGTGTCCCTCACGTGGCTACGCCGCTGACCAGGCGCGGTGCAGCGGCGGCGGCGCCCCATCAAAGACCCTGTGCGGGACCGCGGGCAGAGAGCGACGACGCGGCCGGACCGACCAGGCCTATACGCTCCAGGACGGTACGGTTTGGAAATTATCAGAGACGTCGGCGGAGTGCATGAGAGCAGCGCACTGCGAGACGGGGAAAATCACCCATACAAAAGGTGCACAATGATTTACTTTTACTTACAATTTGTTTTTACTTTTATTGATTTGATTTTGTTTTCTTTTGATTCTTCAAGGAAAATTTTACCTTTTGATATATTTTAATCTTTTCCCCACTACTACGGCAATTTTTCAAATTTTATTTCAGTCTTTTGTTTATTTGTTTGCAATTTTTCGGGTTTTTCTCATTTTTTTTTTTTTAATTTCTTGTGATTCTAAGATAATTTTGGGGGGACCGTCTAATGATTTTTCGAAGTGAGCTTCCCCTCCGCGCCCTGTCAGCGCAGTCAGCTGTCAGTGGGGTCGGGTCAGCTCAGCTCCGTCCGCGCAGCGCAGAGCGGCCCGTGGCGGCCCGGCCCGGGGATGACGGGACGGCATGCGGCAGTGAGCCGTGGCGGGGCGGGGCGGGGCGGGGCGGGGCGGGGCGGGGCGGGGCGGGGCGGGGCGGGGCGGGGCGGGGCGGGGCGGGGCGGGGCGGGGCGGGGCGGGGCGGGCCACGACCAGCAGCCCCGCGGACGGAACGCGAGCTCTTCCTGGTGACAACGCTCTACGCCGCGGGGCGGAGCGAGGCGGCGGGGCGTGGCCGGGTATCGATCAATTGCCGAGAAAATGAGTCGTTCGTCAACGCCCTGCTAGTTGGTCGTTAGCACGCCTAGAAAAAGGAAGAGCAGAGACAGAGAGAGAGAGAGAGAGAGAGAGAGAGAGAGAGAGAGAGAGAGAGAGAGACAGCGAGACAGAGAGAGAGACACACAGAGAGAGAGAGAGAGGAGAACAGCAAAGGCATCGAGGCCGGTGAAGGCACAAGGATCATCAGAGCAGCGTGATTGAATAAAGCCTGCGACGCGTGAATCGGACTAACGTTCCCAAGAAAGGGCTTAAGGCTCAGGTCTTGTGAATGGCGGGAGAGAGGACGTTCCTGGTAGCGCTGGGTGCGAGTGCGTTCTGAGCACTCTCCCTCCCCAGGGACCCCGGGGGCACCCGGCCGCTCTGCACCCAGCGGTACTACCTGCCCTGACCTGCCCGGCCCGGCTCCGGCCCCGGCCCCTACCGGCCCGGTGACTCCTCAAGGCTCCGGCCCCAGCCCCGGCCCCGGCCGTCCTTGCATTGTGTGTGCAAAGCGAGTAGCCGAGCCGAGCCGAGCCGGCGGGTCCCCCCTAAGGCCCCTACGCAGCGCCGCGCCACGCCACGCAGCGCGCGGCCAGGTGTCGCCGGGCAGGGCATGGCCGGGAGCCGCGGGTACCGCCGGGTACCGCCGCCATCCGTCAGCTGCAGGTGCGCCGGTCACTACTGTCCGCGTGAGCGTCCTGGCACGTCAGTCACCTGCAGCTGCCGCAGCTGCAGCAGGCCTGCCCCAGGCACTGCGGCCTCCACGGGGTGGTGACGCGGTGCGGCGCCTATATGGGCAGCGCAGCGGCGGCAGCAGCACCTGCCCAGCGGCGTAGCCCGCACCTGCCACGCGCACCTACCCAGTGGCGTACGCTACGGGAAGCTCTGCCCGACACCGCACCTGCGAACATACCCGGTAGCTTATCCTACGCCCGACACCGCGCACATCGAGGGGACATCAACCCTGAATTTTAATGTACAAATGTTGTAAATTTTAGTGAATTTCGAGTTTTTAAGAGAATTTTTGTGGATTTATATTGGATTTTTGTTAATGTTACGTGAATTTTACCTAAATTTACGAGATTTTCTGTGGATCTTTCTGAATTTCTCTGAATTTTCCTGAATTTGTCTAAATTACGAGGTGTACAAAAATTTCAGAGTTGTTTCCCCCTCGGCGCACCTGCAGCTGCACCTCAGGCAGGGCCAGTGCTGTCAGATAAGTAGGCAAAACATCCCTCGAATACACCTGTGTGTGGCAGACGGGTATCTATCTACGCCTGCCTACCAGGCAACATGCCTCGAGAGCTTGCCTAGTAGGCAGGCGGAGATACCCGTCTGCCATACACAGGTGTATTCGAGGGATTTTTTGCCAACTTATCTGGCTGCTCTGGGCGGAGCCGTCAGCGGCGTAGCAGCTCGCCCTGCCCTGACACGCCCATTGCAGGAGCCGCCGCCGCCGCCGCCGTGGTGAAAATGGATGGTTCCGGGTCCACGCCGCCGCGGTGGGCAGGGCAGGGCAGGGCAGGGCAGGGCAGGGCAGGGCTGGGCAGGGCAGGGCAGGGCAGTTGGAAGTAGGGCTGCTCTGCTGGTGGATACCGCCGCCTCTCTGCGGCCGCGGCGCGGCACCGGCGGCAGCAGGTCCCGTTGGCTGGCACGCACCAATATATGGCAGTAATTGGCTTTGCTCTTGACCGTGCTCGGCTGCGCGGCGCGTACATGGCGGCCACCAGACCGGCCGCGGCGGGCCGGTAGCATCCCGCCGAGATGGTGCGGACCGGTCCGGTACCGATACCCTGTCAGTCATTAACACGACGCGGACGCGTGGTACCCGACCCGCCGTGCGGGGCAGATAACATCATTCCCGATGTAAACGCGAGCATCGTGTGCGTGCGTGTGTGTGCGTGTGTGTGCGTGTGTGTATGCGCGCGCGCGCCAGCACGCAACGCAACACGCGCGCTGCCCCCGGCGCGTTTTACACCGTGTTAAGTGAAGATGGACATCGCGGGCTGGCGGGCGGGGCGAGCCGAGCCGCGGGGAGCAAGGCATCATACGGGGGACGACACGAACTACTCAAACCCGCAGTTAGGAAAAAATTAAAAGATTACGCAGCGGGCGGGCAGAGCGTGAGCTGCAGGGTGATTGTAGTGGGTACGGAGCAGGATAGTGTGCAGCGGGACAATTGAGGCGGGGCGGGGCGGGGCGTGGCGGGGCGGGGTGGGGCGGGGCGGGGTGGGGTGAGGGCAGCGTAGAGCCGCGCGCTCGCTGTAGGAAGCAGCCGCCGTCCCGTCCCACCTCAACGGGAGCGACTTTTATAGAAATTCCAGATCGGTGCAATTAATTTGATTTCCTCCCGGCAAAGCGATTCTTTGGATGCGCGTCGCGTCGCGTCCGCGGCCAGTGGCAGTGCGCTTGCCCCCCCCCCCCCCCCCCCCCCCCCTCCCCACCTTACCTGTCTTGTGTCCACTACCCCACCCCTCCCCCCTATCTACGGGACTACAGAGAAGTGGAGATGGCAGTGCGCGCGCACACACACACAGTACCACGTTCTGCTGCTCCGCTTCTTGGCGAAGAATTAATATTTACATTAACATAAATAAATGTCTGAGAGGTCCGTACCGCGCGGA
Source organism: Frankliniella fusca (assembly GCA_029379305.1). Lineage (NCBI taxonomy): Eukaryota > Metazoa > Arthropoda > Insecta > Thysanoptera > Thripidae > Frankliniella > Frankliniella fusca. The sequence goes on along the minus strand of JAHWGI010001278.1, from coordinate 666,103 downwards.
CTGGCCGTCGCCTTTTGCAGACAATCCACCGAGTGATTGCATCTCCATAAGGCATTCCGAAATATTGGGATTCCCTGGGTCACGCCGCCGGCGGGAGACCACTTTTCTTTCCTTTTTTTCATCTTTTTCCTCTCTGTGCCTCTCTCGTTTACCTCTCACTTTTTCTTTTTTTGCACACAGCTTCCTTCGAACGAAAAAGGAAGAGCACTGCGTCCGCCATCACCTACAGTTCAGTACTATACTATGAATCAGAAGAAGGCAGCTGCTCGACGTCAACTTGGAATTAAGACGCGGCAAAGTTGTCGCGTGTTTCCCCGGCCGGCAGGTTTCCTTTTATTTTTATTATTTTTATTTTTTATTTTTCGTCAAATGGAGTTATGTACTCGGGGGTCTGGTCATGGTGGTGGAGATGTGCACTTGCTGTGTGCACCTTATAGCGGGTTGCTAATCCTCCCCCCGAGCACCGCCCGGCCCCGCCCCCGCACTGGCAGCAAAGAAAACATCTCTCTGCCGAGGAGACAGGAAATCTGACAGGCGTCGTCGAGGGAGACCCGTGTTGTCACAGAGTGCCGTGTCCTGACCGCGCCGTGCCGTGCCGCGGGCCCCGGACCCGTACCGCCGCCTCCTGGGTGGGATGGGACCAGGATGGGACCAGGATGGGACCGGCGACCACGACCACGACCACTGGGTCCTCATGTGCACGGCACGGCACGGCGCGGCCAGGCAAGGCAGGCAGGCAGGCAGGCACGCGTCCGCCCTGGCCCCCCGGCCGGGCCCCAGCAGGGGCGGGACGGACGGGGCTGGCGGCCAGCAGCAGCAGGGTTGTCGTCAATGGCTCCGAGAAGAGCAACCAACGACTGCGGGCCACATGACTCAGCTGACCATCTCCTCATTGTCATCAGGGGCGTATCTAGACGACACTCGAAAAATACCCACCTCCTTTATTTTTTTGGGGGGGGGAGGAGGAGCGCAATTCAACTCGGGGCGGTTCGGCCTGTTCCAGTCCACGTTCACGCGCGGAGTCAAGGTGCCACTCTCAGCTGCCGGTGCGAGATCTGACCGAGGGGGAAATAACTCTGAATTTTAGTGTACACAGTTTGTGAATTTTTGTGAATTCTCATAAAATTTATGAAATTTTATAGAATTTTTGTGAATTTTCAGTTGAATTTCATCTAATGTTTTTGTGAATTAACCTAAAGTTTTGTGAATTTTTCAAAAACTTTTTCTGAATTTTTGTGCGAATTTTTCTAAATTTTTCAGAATTCGTCTAAATTGCCCTGAATTACGAGGCGTACAAAATTTTCAGAGTTGTTTTCCCCTCGGATCTGCACCTACATGTGTGTGTGTGTGAGTGTATGTTAGTGAGTGAGTGTGTGTGTGAGCGCGCGCGCGCGCCCGGGCACCACACGCACCCGTGGCTTGTCGAGCAAATTGAAAAGCGCGCCTTGTACTACCCGCATGCCTGCAGCAGCAGCAGGGCAGCAGCAGGGCAGCAGCAGGAGGAGCAGACGTGATCCCGCACCTGTCCGTAACGCACCAAACCTATAAATTACTCGTCAATAAAACAAACGCCGCTGCCGCCGCCGCGCTGCATGTCAATCGCTTTGTACAGAAAAGGAAGCAGCGAGGAGGAGGAGGAGGAGGAGGATGAGGAGGAGGAGGAGGAGGAGGAGGAGGAGGAGGAGGAGGAGGAGGAGGAGGAGGAGGAGGAGGAGGACCTTTCCTCTCGAAAAGGATACCGTAATCCACGACTCGACGACGGCGACGCGACCACGACACCCAGGACGTCCCCGCCGCCCCGCTCCGCGCCCCGCCAGCCCCGCCACGCACACAACGGTATTGTCCGGCCCGGCCCATCTGGTCCCCACTCGCCCTTTCCCTCATTTCTTGCAAAAACATGAGCGCTCGCCGTCAATAGGGCCCGGGTCAGGCAGGCTAGGCCTGGTAATGGGCGGCAAGTGATGTGTGTGGCAGAGAGGACACAGAGAGAAGGAGCGAGAGAGAGAGAGACAGAGAGACAACAGCGCAGGCAGTGCGAATCAGAGGGCGGACAGAAAAACCAACCACCGACGCGACCGAATAGCCGAGAGTGTGGCATTTTGCAGGATGCGGGAGGAGAGGAAAGATTTCGTCGAAACCCGACGACTTACGTAAAACTAATGTCTATTCAGTAGGTGACACAGTTAGGGAGAACGCCACCGCCTTGTCATTCGCGCGCCGGGGCGGGCGGGCAGGGGAGCAATTACACGCGTTGCAAACGCGAGGCGGGGCGGGGCGAGGCGAGGCGGGCTTCACCATCACACACGCTCACGGGTTTTTATCGCCAGCCAGCCACAGAGCAGTTTTCAACTTTTTAATCTGTCGCATTGTCTCTGTCCACCTGTCCACCGAGTGCTTCACTGCCGCACCCATACTTATTCATTAGAAAAGGCGCGATTAAGCGCTGTTCTGTTCAGTTCAGTCCGCGTCGCCGCGCTCAAAGTGTTTTTAGGGGCAGCAGCAGCAGCAGTAGCAGCAGCGCCTAGCTCGCGGAATGTCGTCTGCACCGCGAGTCACCTTGCCGTAATTGTTGCGCCGTGATTTGTGAGAGATGCCCCCAGCTGGCTGATTCCAAAAAGCGGTTAGTGGTGTCCTCTCTCTCTCTCTCTTGCTCCTTATGGTCTCGCCCCATTCATGCGATAAGGACAGAGAGACGAAACCGCCTTGCGGAATCGTCCTGCAAGCTGCTGCGGCTGCTTCGCAGGTTCGTCCCGGCCCGGCGCGAGCAGACCGCGCAGCAGTCGTCAGAGACACGACACCCTCATGGAGAACAAAGTCAGCCCGGGAAAAAACAAAAAACCCGTCAAGAGAAAATGATCGTGAAATGAACGTCGTTGTCGCGTATTGATGAGCCTTTCTGCATCGGGGAAGCACCACACAAGAATGGACTCAGCGTGATCGCAATTCCCCCTCCCCTCCCTCCGCAACTCTCTGTCTGTCTCTCTCTCTCCGAGTGTCTCAGCGGTGCCATCTCTCTCGCACTCTAGGAAAGGGATGCGATAAGAGAGGGTGCACGTTGTTGCGACACTCACAAACACGTGCAAACACCATGCAGCCCATAGCCGCACGCCATTGAATGAGTGAGCGTGAGTGCAACAGAGAGAGAGAGTGTGTCGTCCAGCTATCAGCCACCCACAATGCGTGCGTTGCGTACCCCCCGGTCCGGCCCCGGCCCGGCTGGACGACTAGCAGGCGACCCACTTTCCGAAAGTCAACACCTCCGCCGCCGCCGCCACCACCACCTCCACCACCATCACCACCACCACCGATGCAATGCAGCGAAGAGCCAGGCCCGCCGCGGCCCAGGCCGCATAGCGCACATCGCGGACCTGCACTGCGCGAAACCACCTGCGCGACAGACTCCCCGCAAAACAGCAACCCCCTTGACCAAAGACCAAAACCTCGGCTGAATACTCTCTCTCTCTCTCTCTCTCTCTCTCTCTCTCTCTCTCTCTCTCTCTCTCTCTCTCTCTCTCTCTCTCTCTCTCTCTCTCTCTCTCTCTCCCTCCCTCCCTCCCATGGTCTACCCCACTCGCGGGTACGCTGAAGTAAGGAGCTCGCCGAAGAGCATCACCACCACTACGAAGTACACCCCCGGCGTGACCCGCAGGCCGTCGGGGGTGCTCGCCCGGAGCGGAGACCCGCCGCCCGCGCCCGGCCAGAGGCAAGCAAGGCCAGTGGCCAGCTGCCCCACAGATGGTGTCCATGTGTTGGTCGCCCTGCCCGCCGCTTCCAAGTACTCCGAGAAGGAGAAGGAGGCGGAGGCGGCCAGCGACCAGGACAGCCTGCCTGGGCTCCCGTTACGCGCCGGACAGCCAGTGCAGGGCAGGGTGGGGCGGGGCGGGGCAGGGCAGGGGCAGGGCAGGGGCAGGGCGGGGAGCCTCACCGCGCCGCGTGGAAACACGCATCAGTTATCAATCAGATGATCGCCTCACATTCTCGTCCTAATGCCACGAAACAAGAGGGTGCTGTGATGGAAAGTGCTGTCGGTCCGTCACTACGCGGCACCTGCCTCTCTCTCTCTCTCTCTCTCTCTCTCTCTGTCTCACACTCTCGCTCTCTCGCCCTGGCCGCCGCCGGTCGGCCTCTGATTGTTTGACACCCATCACCACACCGATAAGCCCCTTGGTGTCTGACGGAGTGGCGTCTCGGAACTTGGTAATGGGGTTACGTACAACCAACTAACACACACACACACACACACACACTAACACCAACACACTCACACAGCAAACACAGTCATGAGAACGCATGGTGACGGGCAGAGTCGGTGCGCGCAGATGAGCACCAGGCGACTTATTCCGAAGAGCGCTCTCCTAGCTCTATCTCTCTCGAACCTACACGGCGAAGCCCATGAGTGCGAGAGAGAAAGGGTGAGAATAAGTCGGCAGGGCGGGAGAGCGGGGGTGAGTGAGGGGCGGGCGCCGCTGCCGACACTTCCATTCAGTTGCGGATACAGAGAGACAGTGGCGCCTGCGCCTCCAGAGAGGGGAGGGTGGAGTAGTGGACGCGGCGCTGTCACCCGCATCCCCCAAGGGCCGGCCCGCGCGGGGTGCCCTGCAACCTGTTATCACCCATTGCACAGGCCAGGCCGGCCCGGGCCGCCGTGGGGCCCTTCACTATAAATTCCATCGTACACCGATTTTTCTGATGATTCTGTTTTTTGCCGATTTTTTTCTTCTTGATATAAAGTTGATTTTTCACTGATTTTGTTTTAAGGTATACACTGATTTTTTAATTGAGTGAAGGACCCCTCGCGGGCTGACGCTGACCGCCGACGCTCCGCAGTCAGCTTGGAGGTTAAGTCCTCTGGATCCAGGAGTTTACTCGGAGTTTATGACGAAAATAAAACATCAAGTTGCAGGACGCCGGAGGGATGTCGCCGACACTGTTCGAAAACACTAACCGGGTCCGCAGGAAGGCGCCGGTCGCGCCGTGTAGTCAGAAAAATACTCAATAAGTATAGCCCATTAAACAGAGTCAAGAAAAGAGGGCTGAATCTAAGCCTGGTCAATAGGCAACACCGCAGCGCAAGTGCGTGTATGGTGCCTAAAGGCAGGCGCTCTACTCCCCTAAGTTTTAGACTAATTTTCCCCGGCAACACGGCATGTTGTCACTGCTCGTGCATCCCGCGTGGTCCCGTCGCGTCCGCCCCCGTACCTTTGATGTCCTGCTCGCTGACATGGTGGTTCTCCTTGTTGGCCTGGATCTTCTCGATGAGGAGCTCGAGGCGGCTGCTGTTGCCCTTGAACAGCATCCTGGGCGTCGTGTCCGGCGGGTACCCGCCCGGGTAGGCGGGGTACCCGGGCACCAGGTACTGGGGTGGGCTGGGGCCGCTCATGGGCCTGCCCGTCTGTGCCGCCTCCAGTCTCATCAAACACGCATCACACTGTCACCGTCACAATCACCACTGTCACACACACACACACACGTCACTGTCGGCACTGCCGCGCGCGCACACACACACACTCGCGGGGAGGCGGCGGCGGCGCGCTACCACTCCTGAGCTGCTGGGCCGCGCCGGGCCGCGGGCGCTCTCATCTGCGTGGAAGGACAACACAGAACACACTGCCACGCCACAGGCCACCACGCTGCCGAGGCGGGCCGGGAGCGGTGGGGGGCGGGGCGGGGCGGGGTGGGGCGCGGCAGGCAGGGCGGAGCGCGGGGTGGGGCTGGGCTGCGGCCACCGAGTCCCTCCCCTCTCCCACTCTTGCTCCCCGGGCGGCCCAGACTGTCGTCTGCTAGTCCTCTCCGTTTCTCTCTCTTTCTCTCTCTCTCTCTCTCTCTCTCTCTCTCTCTCTCTCTCTCTCTCTGGCTCGCTCGGCCGTGCAGCTGAGCCAGGCTGGAGCCCCGGGCCGCGCTGCGCTGGCTGCGCCCCTCGGGGGGTACCCACGGGGACTCGACGCGCTCCTCCCCGCCGCGCGCGCGCGCCCCGCAACACCCGAGGGACAGGACGACGGCAAGGGCTGGGGCTCGGCCGGCACGTAGAGAGAGAGAGAGAGAGAGAGAGAGAGAGAGAGAGAGAGAGAGAGAGAGAGAGAGAGAGAGAGAGAGAGAGAGAGAGAGAGAGAGAGAGCCAGGGAGAGGGAGAGACGAAAGGATGACCCCTAGGGAGTCGGAGCATAGGACCCTGGCGTGATGTTCATTTGTGTGCGAGTATGTGTGTATATATGTGTATGTGTGTGTGCGTGCGCGCTCGCAAACGTGTAAGCAAAATTCGTGTCCACAATTTTTGTAAAATTTTGGAAATTACCGTGAAGTTTTGTGAATTTTCAAGAATTTTTGAGAATTCTTAAAAAGTTTGGTGAAGTTGGATTTCACCTAACGTAAAAACAATTTTCCATAAGTAGCCTGTTTTTTTAATGTATTTTTCTTATTTTTTCCTGAATTTTCATGTTTTTTTCCCCTACTAAATTACGAGGTTCACAAAAATTTCAGAGTTGTGCTTAAACGCGCCCTAGTGTGCATATATATGTGTGTATGTGCAATACGCGCGAGCGAGTGTGTGTGTGTGGTAGGCGACCGTGCCGTGCCGTGCCGTGCCGTACCGGAGCGAGGCACGGCCTGGTGCGCGGGGCAGCGCAGGCAGCAGCAGCGCTCGCCGCGGGAGGCGGGGCGGGGCAGGCGGGGTGAGCGGTGGGGGGCGGTGGAGGGGGCCGGGTGGGGGCTCCCTCTCCGAAGCGGGCCCCTCATTGGTCCGCCGGACCCACGGGAAGGCGGGATCTCCCTAGAGACCACCGTCCCCGCCTGCCGGGCCCGACTGGCTGCTGGCTGTGCTCTGCCTTGCGCTACTCCCAGTCTTCATCAAATTCCGCTCTCTCTCTCTCTCTCTCTCTCTCTCTCTCTCTCTCTCTCTCTCTCTCTCTCTCTCTCTCTCTCTCTCTCCCCCTCATTCGCACTCTCTCTCTCTCCCACACTAAGCTCCCTCGCTATCTCCCTCTCATTCCTCCTCTTGCCAACGGAACTCCCATGGGGTCCTTCAGGGTCTTGCGCGCTCCAAATCAAACTCCCTGCCGAGGCCGAGGTCCTGGTCCTGGGCTGGCCGGCGGGGCGCGGCGGGCGCGGCACACCTCGAGGCAGGTACCGCCCGCCAGGACGCGCGCCGGGCCGGGGCGGGCGCCCCTTCACACCGCCCCACCCCGCCATTCATCGTGATGACGGTTGAGCGCGTCTCTCGTCCCGTCCCGTCAGGTTCCGTCGCGTCCGTCCGTCCCGCTGTGTCGTAACTTCGCGCCACTCACTGTGTATAACGGACGGCATATTAGCCGCTTTTTTTTGTTCTTTTTTTCCCAGATAGCGCGCGAGTTTTTAAACGCGTTATCGTCGCTCATTATTACTGACACAACATGATCAGGCCGTTCGTTGACGGCGCAGAAAACATGGACGTCTCCACGACTCCTCGCCCTCGCCTAAGCACACAGCCATAGACTGCTTTGAAAAGAGCGCACGCATCTGATGTCCGGGACGCCCGGCCGGATCTACATCTTGTCAAACCGCAGGAAGCGCCCGCGCGCGCGGCAACTTTTTTTTTTCTTTGAAAGACCCGCGGGGGACGTACGACACGGGGGCGGCACCTGCGCGCGAGGTCACCCGCACATCCCGCAGGCAGGCAGGCTGGCAGGCCCAGGGCCCCGCCGCCCGGGGCACCGCCCAGCCCCTCCACGCCTCTCCACGCCCCACCCCGCCCCCCACCCCGCCCCGCGCCACCTCACCGCGCCCGCGGATCCGCCGCTTTTGCCAAGTTTTCTATGACAATGCACCGTTGCGGTAAGCAGTCATGTATGGGCAGCATCCGTCCGCGCGGGGCGGCCCGGCCAGCCTAGCGCACCCCTCCCCTCCCCCACCCCCACCCCTCCCTCCGATTTGAAATAATTCCCGCCAAGGAGCAGCACGTCGTCACGCCTGTAACGGCACGCAACAACGCGTGTCGCATTGTGTCGCTGCAGAGAGCTCTTGCAGCGCGGCGCGACCCTAGAACGTTACAAAACGGCGTCGTGCGCGAGCGAGACGAGTCGACGAGTCCCAGTGCGCGCGCAGCTAGCTGTAACGGTGTATCAGTTAGTTACCAGGAGTCACATGGAACTGTAGCGGGGTGTGGAAGACTGCATCTGCGCCTGGCGCCTCCCTTCTGGGGTCCCTTGAGTTTCAAGACGGGGCAGGTAAGACCGGGTAAGACTGTCACTCTCTTGGGGCCGAGATGGGCAAGAACGCTAAAAACTAAAACGTGCATACATTGTACACTTATTTTTTAAATTTTATTTATTTGAGCTTTCATAGTAGATAGGCCTGCAGGCTCAGATCCGGCCGGCTTTCCTCCCCAGCACATTGGCGGGCTACTTATTGCCTACTTTAATTTTGGCAAAAAAAAGGTAGAGAGATGGCAGCCACCCCACACGTATGATACGAAAAGTACGGCCCGAGGAGCACCACAGCCCGCCCCCGACGGACCCAAACCGAAACGCCCCTGCGGAGAGGGAATCAACTCTGATTTTTTTTTGTACTCCTTGTAATTCATAAGAGTTGAGAAAAAAGATCAGAAAAATTCACAAAAGTTTATGGGAAAAATTCGGAAAAATTCGTGCAAAAAATGAAAAAAAAAAACTCAACAAAAGTTCAGAAAAATTAACAAAAATTCTCTAAATCTGTACCAAAATTCAGAGCTGTTTCTCCCAAGAACGCCCGACACCGCCCCCACCTATGAGACCCCCCGTCCTCGCAACACACCAGCGCGCGGCGAGGCCGGAGCCTGCGGAGCCTCCCCAAAGACTCCCGGGCAAAAGTTTTGGGCCGCGGGAAAAATGGGTGGGTGTGTGATAAGAGTGGCCTGACGCCACCACATAACTCGAGGGGCGACGGGCGGGGCGGGGCGGGGCGGGGCGGGGCGGGGCGGGGTGGGGCGGGGCGGGGTGGGGACGCGCGCCGAGGGCTTTGCTGATTCATCAACCTGCTGCATTATCACTCGCGGGGCGTGACGGGGCACGGCGCGGAGGACTGCCGGAGCCGCACAGGGAGCAGCGGAAGAAAGCGCGCCAGCGAAGGGGTGAGAGAGAGAGAGGCACAGAGGGAAGGCCCGGAGGAGGAGGAGGAAACAGCGCGAAAAACAGAGAAAGGTGTCATGTGAATAAAATAACAAACGAGGGATAAAATAAAGAAATAAAAATCGGGCGAGCGGTTGCGTTGCGCGTGAATAAATGTGTAAAATGTGGTGACGAGCTCAGGGAAGAGGGGAAATGCTCGCACGACGCTAATAACGTACGTAACTGATGCGGCTACCCCGGTGGATAGAAAGGACTCCACTATTGACGACAACGATGTTGCCCTCGCTCGCGTTTCTCAAAACAAACGGGGGCCCCGCGGACGCAGCCGCCTCCAAGTGCCCCAACACCGAGGCGCAGCAGGAAATTTGTCATGGTGGGAGGCGGGGAGGTTATGGTTGGCGGTGACGCGCGCCGTTGGCGCCAACTTTTGAAAGCGACGCGAAAAACACTTGAATCGCATTATAATCCACGGAAGGCAGTCTGGGGCGGGGCGGGGCGGCCAGCCTCGCACCAGGAAGAATAAGACAAGAAGTCACGTGCCGGATAACGCGCCAAAACTTGTTCCCGCCAAAACAAAGGACGATCGCAAAGCGCCGGGGCAGGGCGGGGCGGGGGCCGCGACGGGCGCTCCTCACGGGGTGGGGCGGGGCGGAGCGGGCCGCGCCACTGAGCCTCACCAACTGCTCGCATAGATCACGCCGGATAATGCTCGCTGGGTGTTACGCCCCGCCTGTGTTTTGTGCAGAGCGTAGTGCGAGACAGAGAGAGAGAGAGAGAGAGAGAGAGAGAGAGAGAGAGAGAGAGAGAGAGAGAGAGAGAGAGAGAGAGAGAGAGAGAGAGAGAGAGAGAGAGAGAGAGAGAGAGAAGCAAGGGGTGAGCAGTGAAGAAGAGACAGAGAAAGAGAGAGAGAGACAGACGGAGACAGAGAAAAGGGAGAGGAATTGTAGGTGCTATGACGACGCCTCTTCTTTTCTGCTCATTCTCCAGCAGCGGCACCAGCACCGCCGCGCGCTCTTAAGAATGAGAGTTGTTGGAGAAGTTTTGCGGTCCAGATAAGGAGGGGGTGGCGGGGTAGTGGTAGGCCGCCCCGCCCCGCCCCATTCCGCCAGTGTAGTTGCGCGCGCGGTTTTAATCGCCCGCTGACGAGCGCGGCCGGGCCGGGCCGGGCCGGGACCAGCCGGGACAGTGTAAAGCAGCATTGTCCGCTGTAATGGCGCAGCAGCAGCAGCGCGGCGCCGCCAAACTTAATGAAGTCGGAGTAATAATTAATTAATCGGACGGAAAATAAGAATGGGCCGGCGCAGCAGCGCTGCATGAAGAAGGACGGAGAATGAGGAGGAGGATGAGGAGGAAGAGGGCCACCGCAGCCCCGCGGGCGGGGACAGGTTGCATGCAGCATAGCCGACCCCTTCCGACGATCGCTCTCGTGCGCCTCCGTCCTCCGTCCTTGTCGTACCTATGGCGGTGCCCTATGTTCGGGGTGGCAGGGCCCCATAAGTGCGACAAGGAAAGAGGCGCGAGATAGAGATCTTCGGAATCAGAGGGCACGACGTCGTCGTCGAGCAGCAGGGTGGAGACCGCGCGCACTTAGAGACCTGACCTACCCTAGGCCACCTAGCCTCTCAACCGAGGGGGAAACAAATCTGAAATTTTTATGCAACTCGTAATTCAGAAAAACTCAGGAAAATTCAGAGAAATTCATAAAAATTGACAACAATTTAGGTAAAATTCACAAAATATTACAAAAGTTGTACTCTTACATTCATAGTTGTTTCCCCCTCGCTTTCACCTGAGACACGCCACGCTACAGCCCCGCCCCTGCGGGTGGCGCACTAGCCAGCGATATCGACATCGACGAAAACTCTTTCCAGGTGAAAGAGGGGCCCACCAAGTGCAACTCATGGTGCGGCGTGCTACTAATTCCAGGAGGCGGATCGGCTGCGGCGCGCGCGGGCGCAACCGTGAAGGGAAGCGCGACCAATCGGCGGTTGACCGCTCCGCCCCGCCTCGCCCCGCCACGCCCTACCCCACCCCACCCCGCCCCCGCGTGGCATGGCGGGGCGGGGAGCGGGCGCACGCGCTAAGTGATGGATCACGGCGCGCGCGGCGAGCGCCCGCCCGCCCCGCCCCGCCCCGCCCCGCCCCGCCCCGCCCCGCCGCGCCACCCCGCGGACAGCTTACGGCAGAAAGCCACCATACATCACCCGCCGCGGCCTCCTCCGAGGAATGCATGAGGGTCCCGCAGGTAAAGCTCTGCTCCTTCCGAAAAGCATATAGGGCAGCAGCGCATGGAGCAGCAGGCGCCGGCGCCAGGGTAACCAACAGCGCGCACGCGTTACGCCGCTGAATTATAACCCCTGCCAGCCCGGCAATGCCACCCCGCCCCCGGGCCCGGGGACCCCACAATGAGCGCATTTGACTCATCCCCGTTAGGTCGGCGGCCCTGCCCTGCCCTGCCCGGGCCCGGGCCGCACAGCCCTGGGGGCGGCCTGCGCTGGACGTCAAGAAGGGTCGCGAGCGGCAATACCAACCCCCCCGGATTAATCAAGACGTTGCCGGAAGGACCCGGACGCCGGCGAGGAGCCACTAGCCCGGACCCGGACCACCCTCTCAAGGGCCTGCTCCGGAAAGTCCTGCCCTCCTCGAACTCGCCCGGAGCTGCCCGGAGCGGCCCGGAGCGGCCCGGAGCCCGAATTCAACTAAACAGCGCGCGGCGGCGGCGGCGGCCCCTAGGCGGAGCACTGGGTCTGGTCTGCGGCCCGTCCGTGAATGTGGGCCTGTGTGTGAGTGTGTGTGTGTGTGCGGACGGCCCGCTTTCCACAAACGGAGCGTGGCCACAAGAATGGACACTTCCGGTGCGTCCGGGTGCCTGCTCCGGCCCGCCCCGCCCCGGCTAGCGCGCGCGTCTTGGCCGCAGGTTGCTCCGGAAGACGGGGCGGGGCGGGGCGGGGCGGGGCGCTCCCGGCACGGCGGCGCAAAAGCCTCTTCTGGATGACGCTTGGCCCTGCTGCCGTGGCCTGCGGGCCCTGCTGCTGCCGACTCATTCCGAGGAGCACTCTCATCCTCGCCCTGCCTCTCTCGCACTCACGGGCTTCGTCGTATATGTGCGAGAGAGACAGAGCGAGGAGAGCGCTCTTCGGAATAAGTCGGCTGGGCGGCGCTCCCGCCGGACGCCCCCGCAGCGGCTGCCTGTGGGTCGCAAGTTCCGGCCACCCGGGGGGGAAGTCCGGTGCATCACGGGAAGGTAGTGGTACAGTCGTAGAGGCTGTCTTGAAGACCACCAATTCTTGCGGCGGCCCAGCAGCAGCTCGTGCGCTGGTGGCAAGTGTATATACACACAGAAAAAGAAGGGGGAGGGGGGGGGGTAACCACACGTAGCTTCGCTTTTCTGTGACGGACGGGTCGACTCGGGAGTCTCGAATGGGTGGCGATGGGTGACGACGTTACCTCCCTCGACTTGGTGACATGACACCTTCACCTTACAGAGCCACGTGGGTGCGCAGGCAGCCCCGCCCAGCCCCGCCCCGCCCGCCACACGGCACTCGACCGGAAATTCGAAGAAGGGTAAGTCGAGGAAACAATGGGACAGCTTTACCGCGACCCCTCCCCCCGCACCTCCACCTCTCCCTCCAGGTCCCGCCCCTGCCCTGGCCTGCCCGGGCCCTGCCCGGGCCCCGGCTGTACGGATTGTGGGTGGCTTTGCGCTGCTTCATCCTCGCCTCCTTTTCCAAGGATCCTGTCGACAAGGGAGGAGCGTGCGAGGGAGACGGGGAGAGGGCGAGAGTGAGAAAGAGAGAAAAAACAACAAGCCCGAGCCTCCCATGAACGAGCTGAATGGCAAGGCGTCCGTGCTTTATCAGTGGGGCTGGGAATAACCGTTCTGGGTGATTATGTCCGTTTGGGGATACCGACGGGGAGGTACCCGCGCGTGCTCGTAATTAGTGCTCGCTTATGAACGGGAAGGTCCTTCCGAGGAGAAGCGAGTTCACGCGCACTCCTCACTTTCAACGAAAATGTATGTGACCTAGTCGTGCATAAAAGGTGCTCCAGTCACCACCACCCACGTCAGATCATCAGACGAATTTTTTTTGGGGCGAATGGCAATACATTTCCTCGAGACATAATACAAACGCGCGTTTAAATGGAAGTTTTGTCGGACTGTCAAGTCCAGCAAGTTAACACGTAATCGCCTTTACGGCCATTTACATGCGCTTACTGTCGCCCCAGACGACAATAGCGCACGCTCAGCACAGACCCGGACCCCTGGGTGGCTCGGCACGGCCATGTGTGCATGCGTGAGCACCCACAAAAATTGTCTCTTCATCTAAGAAGAATGAGGACCAAGAAGAAATTTGCTCTTGGAAAAAAGCAAAACTGTTATCATTTGCACGGAAATTTCTTGATCTAGGTATATTATAATGACTAGGCATCAAGAGCAAAATTGATCGGAGGTATGTGCTTACTTGGGTAGAGATTCAATTTTTCTTGGTGTAATAAGTGTGGACGCACAGCGACCTTATGGGTAC